>OX465588.1:22497128-23894429 GCA_950022655.1 Alentia gelatinosa | reverse complement strand
CAAGGAGCATATTTACATAAAAAGGGAACCCTTTTAGGGCCTGCTTAAGTAGAATTTCATGAATGAGGAAGGCATGTGTAATTTTCACATCAATTCAAAGTCAAAATGTATGTATCATAGACTATATTTTTGTACTCTGTTTGGAGCTTTTATAAAGGTTATTAAGATATTCTTACAGACTTTAAGAAATAGTATTACAAATGTTCAATACACTAATGATATCGACCTAAGAGCTACATGAAGTACCTTAATAATATTTCATTGTTGCAGTTATAAGAATCATTTTTGTCAACATTTCATCCACACTAACAATATTTGATTGAGATTATCAAAATCCCTTATTTTAATGAATGTAGATGTACCTGCAATTGCTCAAGAACTCAAGGAAATCAACTGAGGTATACTACGACAACCAGATATCAAACAATAGCCCTTAAATGTAGTTACCTTGAAAAAGGAACAAATGGTGTGTTCATCATTGATGAATTAGCGTGCAATTATAAACAAATAACAATTTAAAGGTTTGGGTTACAGTCAGTCTATGGATTGTTTTATGTAACCCACTTGCACCCAGTCAACTTGCCATTTCTGCCGGTGTCTGAGTCTAGGATCCCTACATATCAAGCGCTAGTGGTCCTTGAGGTATTTCAGTCTTGAGTGATCGGTCATGGTCAGCAGGGCATATCTCTAACGACCCTGAGACATTAGCACCCTGCTACTTTCTCAAAATCACAGTGAATAGCATGCAGATAATGGTGGGATAGTTTTTGTAGCATGCTGGAAGTCACACACACACACACACACACACACACACACACACACACTCACTCACTCACACACAGCTCACCTTCCTCCACTGAAAAGATTATTGGATCTATCACATTCATACTCATATAGGACTTGATTAAAAGACATTTTTAATGCATTAGGATAAACTGGTTTTGATATCCATAATCAGTTTCAATCAATGATAATTTTTCATGTGCTCACAAATGTAAATTTCTTGATACATATTCCTGTTGGTAATTCTTGAGATCAACTATCAAATCCATTCTCTGAGTTTATTGAGTCATTCTTGATACTTTAATTACAATTGGCTTATTTCTCATTATATTCTCATACCTTTGTTCTATCATAAATGGAAATAACATGAGCTCTTAGTCTCTGAATATTATATATATTTTGGAACGACTTGCCATAAAACGTATGAGAGATGTTTACTTGTCCCGTCTGTTGCAACTGCCAAATTGGCTGATGAAACAGCCCATGACAACCAACCGTTTATGAACACGTCGACAAACCGCCGGTACAGTCTGCTAGAAGGTTCTGGAACCTGGGTGCCTGGGGGTGGGACGGTCTGTCTCGCGGCGCTATATAAACTCGAGCCGGTGGCCACGAAGACATAGCCCTGCTATCACTGGAGCAACCAAGTCTTCGCCATGTTGGTCCCAGGGACGTTTTAATCGTTGCTGCTTGCAGCAACGTGGCCAATTCGCTTTAGCATGTTGCTGTAAATAGCACCTTCTTAGGTGCTATACGGGGCTGAAGGGGTGCTGCTCCTACAACCAACCACGCCGCCACGCCTGAAAGGGTGTGCTAGTGAGGGAGCAGCGACATACCCCCGAAGCCCCCCCCCCCCGGATTAATGCCTCTGTGGCGGTAGGTGGTACAGATCGCCGCTCAGTGGTATTTTTTAGGGGGATCCAATATTGCAGCGTCTTCAGCAGTAACATGGCCGGTGGTATAGATAACGGGACCAACATGTGTATGTGTGTGATTGTTCGGAGGATGAGAGCAGAACGAAGGACAAGTGTGAGGCCAAACAATGCAGGTATCGTTATGCAGCCAGGAAGACCCAGCTCCCTGTCCTGCGGCACCAAGTGTAGTTTCCAGCCACTCTCCATGGGGACAACGCTGACGTCAACAGAGGGTTCGCCTCCATAGCCTTTGGAAAAGTAAGTACCTCGGGTATATCATATCATGGACATGTACTCAAGAGAATACACTGTCTATGAATATACATGTACTGGCACTACTTTTAGGAACGGATGGTGTTAGGTCTTAAAACGTGGAGTGTTTTACGATATAAATATATGCATGTATGTATGACTGTCAGACGGTGCTTTGTAGTGCGTGACACGACCACAAGTTTTTTTTGTTTTTTTTTTAATTCAAACTATTAGAAGCGTACAATCACCATCATGTTGGCGTTCTTCCTTGTTACTCCCGAACATGACATCACATAATATTAAAGACAACGACACAGGTAGGTAGTTAATCTGGATACACATATCGCCCAGGTCATATGACTCTGCGTTTTATTACGAACTTACTTAGTTTCTATTATGGTAATTTTTCAGAACACCCTAAAGATTTAAGTTAACTAATTAACCCCTACAAATAGCACACGTTAGACGGTTTACAGTTGACTTCACAATACAGAACAGTACAGACAGGATGACACAAAGTCTCAGCTCATGAAGTATATTACCTAGGCAAGTGAAAATCATATATGTTATGCACGAGGGCTTAAATTAATCTCAGTTGTTCTTTGTAGGACACACATATGTTTCAAGTTCAGGATGCGCTCATGATCAAGTTCATAGAAGGCACGCTGGATGGTCATGTGACTTACTGTAACAAGTGATCTCCCTGAGCGGTTCAATCTCACCGCTTTGGCTTTTTGCCGCGCGCTAGGTCTTACCCTTATTCTCATTGGTCCTCTCTCTGCTAGTGTGGATGTAAGGTGCTTATAAAAACAAAACACCCTAAAACAAAAAAGTATAGAAATACCCCACTTTATAAATGAGGGCTGTTTTGGAAAATGCTACCTGTACAAGTTTAAAGAGAAATAACTAGATTGAAGTTTAAAACATCAATGAAGACCTTTATACCGAGTATTGAAATATAATCAGTTTATGTTATAAAGTACATTGAGTTAAAAGACCGGAAATCAGTAGCATATATCGCAGCATATTATTGTATTAGAGTAAGATGACCTTGACAATTTTCTTAGTTTTTACCTTATGAAGTGTGTGATAAAGCTACCTACTAGTGAAATTGAATTGTCCTGTATGTCTGTTATGTACTACTCTATATGAATTCATGTTTCTCTTTTTCCGACACTGGATTGCTGAAGAGCCATTCTAAATAGATACTAAAAAGTACATGTATGAATGAACAATAAGAACAGCATTCTGACGGTTACAGTCAAATGTGCTGCCCTGATTTGACTCTATCCTACAATCATACATAACGTGTATTGTAGAGCATATAACAAACTTCTTTTTAAGCGGCCTTTATTTCCATTATTATTACATGAATACGGAGGTTTCCACGGTGATTGCCTGGAAGCCTGGCATATGTATTCACTCACACACACATAAGGCCAGGTAACGCCTGCCATTATTTGGTGCATTAAGGGTAACGCCTCCATTTGTCTGGTGCATTGTGGGATTGCGCCACCTTGGCAGACTTAGACTGTAGCCAAGCAAAGAACTAAGAGAGCTGGCGTGACTGACAGTTCAAAATAGTTCAGCAGCTAGTCATTATCTGTCCCATATATCATTGGGGCAGGGAACCAGTCTAAGCAGGCAACAGTCAAGAGAGGCGCTGTCCTCCATACACTGACTGTCATCTATACAGAGTGGGGACAGAGGTGGCGCCCAATCTACGATTTTCCAGTGTGATTTTGAAGTGTCTTTTCGTATCACGGTAGTTCCAGTATATTCCAAAGATGGCGCTACCTGTAATGCATGGCTTTGCGGCTCCTCATTCGGCGATATTTGAATTTTGCACTTTCAAATGTCAATGGCTAAAAATCGGTACATATAAAATGTGTAAACGCTCGAAAAAAATTCTTGGTTTGATAACTATTGCGGCCAATATTACATATTCGAATACACCCTGACGACCATGGGCTAGACGATCTACAGTTGTTATGCTTTCGTTGTCTAGTGATAACGCTGGGTTAGAAAATACATAAGGTGCGATCGCGCTGTTAAGTGAGTTATTCACTCGAAAATGTACATGTACACTAGCCCAAATTGTCAACAAATTTTCCAAACTATACAGAATATTTTGTTGTTCGGGTTATGAATGTAATGGGTATTTGAAAAAAAGAAGTCTTTTTTAACTGGTTAATCTATTCTGATATGAAGCCACAAATGAAAGGCATACTACAAACAAAATAAATGCCTTATAACTTATAAGGTTTTTATAAAACAATGTTCGTGCCAAAGTTCCACAAACTATCACAATTCCTACAATGCACATGATTTCCTTGACAAGATTTCTTTTGAAACATCAAGATTTAACCAGTAGATGATGTTTGCCCTTATGTGTGCTGATATTGATGCTTCAGTTATGGCTTTGATCTAATCGAATGCTGTTGGGATTTTTTTCAGTAACATCCAGAATTACGGATTGACGTCTCTCTACCTAATGCGAAGTCTCCATCTAGGCAATGTACGGGATGCCTCTCAGAGATTCTGACATGTCAAAATCTCCGGGAGACATCCATCCCATCCATAATGAGGTCAAATCATCATGTACTTTAAAGTAGGTTTCTTGAATGTTCAATCAATACCATCTATTCATAATCAGTCGGAATAATCTCATTTTGCAGCGGAAATTGCCTGTGAAGTTTACAAGACTGCAATCTTACTCATTTTCGACTATGCCTGTATATTGTTTGAATGTGCCAATAAAGCTATGTTGGCAAAGTTGCAGAGACTCCAGAACCGGGCACTGAGAATAGTGGTAGGGGACACCGCCATGGTGCACACTGTCGACGCACTTCACCAAAGAACAAAAACTCCCAAGCTAGAAAGGAGAAGGGCAGAACTCACGCTTACCTATACGAGACGAAGATTTATGAGAGAGATCGGTCCCATTAATGATCAGAATCTTCATGAGCCTAAACCTGGAGAGGAAGGCAACGAAGGCTGTTCTCATAGAGCAAATAACCCTACCAGAGTGTTACGCTCCGGTAACAAATTACTATTTAAGATGCACAGACCAAGAACTGAGTTTTTCGAAAAAATCTCCCAGTTACAGAGGTAAGCAAATCTGGAACTCCCAGACCGAAGAGTTGAAATCATGTCAGTCTAAGCACTCGTTCAAAAGATACTTAAAAGCTTTACCCGAGATACCGAGATAAATGGACCATGAAAATGAAATGACACCCCAACCAAACACCTAACCACTAATTCTTACTTCAAAATACTCATAAAAGACTATCTATTGAATAATCAAACCGATTGGCGTTGAGGGGTGTGGCACGGTCACGGCAGAACCGCAGAAATTTCAAATTACAGTAATACTGTTGCTTCTCTGTAATGTCCTATATTTGTCTTTGTTTCTGTCCTGTTATGGAATTGTGTGAAAAACGCCCAATGAGGGTGACTGTAATTTCCTTTATTGAATAAAAAGGAAAAAAAAGGAAAAACAACTACCAGCTGGTTGCCCTCCCCGACAAGACCAATCTCTCCGACTCACTACGCTCTAGCATTAACCACTATACACTGTAACATATCTTGGTCTTAAGACCGGAAATCGTTGATGCTCTGCCGAGGTTCAAGTCCAAGCCCAAACCTGTTTAACCCAGCAATTGGCAACAACAATGTATCACACTCATATGTCCTCATATTTACAATATACATGTCATCATTCCTGTTTACATATTACCAATCTTCGAATTGAGATCAAGGAACCAAGATGAATGTTATAACATAGTGGTGGTCACACTTTAAAACCGACTACGTTGTCGAATTGTGTCCAATAAAGAAACTAAAAAAAAATTATAAAAAAATCACTCTCATAAAATGACATATTTTTACATGTTTTGCGCTCATATTCATATATGTCTAAAATAAAAATGATTGGTAACTCATGAACGTTCTTGTACGTCTACTATGACATTTTGGTATTGGATGAGATAATCCTATCAGTTTCATGTTTCCACCCACATGCACCTGTACCCGCCTCCACACCCTTTGCAATTTTTTCTGACCACTTTCCTCTGTAGCCAGCTTTTCTACACTAGTAGCCATTGTTACAAATGATACCAGGAAAAAGAAGAAAAAAACAGAACGGGCATGGATGTATACTACCAGGTCGGCTGCTAGTAGGTGACTGGTTACTCAGCAGTGCCGGTAGACTTTAGTACAGTCTGTTGTCGCCAGGGCCAGGGCGCACAGGCTTAAACTAAGACTGTTAGGGGGTGCCATTTTGAGGCAGGAATTCCTGCCTCCGCTGGTACTAACCTGTCCTGATTGATTTGCCAGTAACCAGTATATTACTCTTCAAGCAGAGGTCCTAGAGTAGCTTTTACTGGGCATGTACCAAATAAATCAGCTTTGAGAGTTATAATGATTCCCAGAATAGTGCCAGAATCATGGTATTAAGATAAAATGTATATACCTTACTGGTACATACTCATATACCGCGTTTCTTTCGATAAAAATATTCCACGAGCTCGCAGATATTAATATTCTGGCATGTTATGCCAGTTCATTTCCATTACATAGATATTCCATCATACGTGGTACCTGTGGTTGCTCTCCATTTTTTATGAAACTATCAAATACTCATCTTTATCTAATCATCCTGGCTTTAATTAATTTGGAAGTTGCCACCCATTCTATGTTATTCCTTATTCAGTCTGTGTACATTCCAGTGTTCTTATTCTTATTTGTTTACATTCAACAAAATGATACCCATCACAATAGGTTCAATAGTCCTTTCAGGTAGTATATTTCAGGTGATGCAAGTCTACAGGGTGTTGAAAAAACCTACCTTATACTAGGAGAGTTGTGATAAAATACAAAAAATAAAAGACAGACAAGACAGGGACAATAGTATTGGACAAGGCAAGGACAGTAGATAACACAATACTTTAAGACAGTAACAATACCAGACTAACATAGGAGCATTTGTAATTGATGAGTGCTGGAGATTGTACCTCCTCTTTCACATGATTCAGTATCGACTGTCCTATAGGAGGATTACATCTCTTTTTCTAACCTTTCAAGAAACCTATACTTTTGTTTCTGATGCAAGAATTTGCATATCACTTTCACTGTGATAACCTTTTGTCTCAATTCTCTAATAAAAAGTGTGATATCAAGATCATTTGAATGAAAAATCTTTGTCTAAGTATAAACCATTTACCGTGCAGGATAAGGAAGTGTTTTACCTGAAACATTCCTTCATTTTTTTATGTGCGTGATTGTAGCCTCCTGTAGGCCTGTCTGGAAAAAAGATGTTTCCACACAAAAACTCATTTACAGATTCAATGTCGTCACAAGGAGGACTATCATAAGTTAAGTCCCATGTGATAGAAACATCCCTATAAAACAAACTACCTACCACTGCACGAAACTAACGTCATATTTCCTATATATATATGGGTCATTCCACCAGAAAATGTACTTTTGGTAAAAAAGGGGTAAAAAAAATAAATTTGCCTTTTTACTTGTGTGCAAAATATACACTTTCAAGTTTTAGGAAAACATGATTCAACTGGGATATTAGTGGGGGGTCAGTTTTTGTGAGGCTGCAAAATTGTAAATATTATTGCCGTCACGTCCGACATATAAAAAAACACTCATACAAAAGTTGATGATAGAGAAATATATTTTATTTTTTGTAAGACATCAAGTTTGTACCCAATATGTCAAGCATAGTCTTATATTATAGACAAGTGGAAATAATGAACTACTTATGCAATCTTTTTCTGTGCTGCCTCAAAGATGCACATACAGAAGGTATTCTCCAAGGGATTACAAAATCTAAATACAAAAGTTTCACGTTTTTAAATCACAGAATTACTTTTATAGGTTATATACATGATCTATGTCAAATTAGAAGATGTTCCATGCATTATTTCTTGAGCTAATAGCTTCTGGGAAAAAGGTTTAAAAATCTCTCGGATGTGATATTTTTAATAACGGACGTGATGGAACAGTAAATTCCACTTTCTTGATGAGAAATCCGAAATATGTCCCAAATTATTAAAAGTTCATGTTTCCTTTTGAAAATACATACATTATTATCTTCAATTCAACCACATATAAGAGTATCTTAAATGCCAATGACCTGTTGTTTTTTTTTTAAAACTACAAAGTATGTCCGACTCTTTCTTTCTGATCACACTCAGAATAAAGTAAAGTACATTTTTCTCTTACATTTTGTGCTAAAAACCGTCTAGAAACCTCTTTTTTTTTTTTTTTTTTTTTTTTTTTATTCAGTAAACATAATTTAACGACAATAAATATTCGTCTACAATAGTGACGATCTTCCATATTTATGTCACATAGAAGACAAATGGACAATACAAGTCAACACAGGACAGAACATGGACAAAACAACCTAGCTAATAGATTCTAACATTCTCTTGAATGGATTCTCGTACTTTTCTTCAATCATCTACATCCTCTGGTAAGTTTCTTACTAAAAATTCTTTTACCCTATCACCCCTATCCAATATTTGTATATCATGTGGCATAGTTTCCCAGATTAAGTTACCCCTATATAAAGGTGACAAACATACTTCTTGGTCCTTGGTCTAGGTATTTTTAACCTTATTTTATTCTCACCTCTAGTCCTAGCTACTTCATTACTTAGCAAATTTCTTGAATCTTCCCCCCCCCCCCCCACCATTTTATCATACTCATTAGATGACTCGTTCTTCTTAGTGTTAATGGTCTAATTTGACATTTACCATATATTAACTCCAAGTGCAGATCTTTAGATTTTTTCCATCCAATAACGGTCCTCAAAGCATTATTGACACACACCTGTAACTTTCTTCTTAACTCCTTACTCATACAATAATAAACTAGATCTGTATATTCTATTATTGGTAACATCATATGTTTTACTATTTTTAAACTTGTGTCTTCATCCAGACAGAACCTTATCCTTCGTAATTTAAACAATTTATGATTAAATTCCTGGGTAACTTTTTGGAAATGCTCAGCAAAACTCAATTTGTTGTCAAATAACACTCCTAAATATTTATACTTTGGGACTGCCTGTAATGTATCCATACCTATCTCCACAGATTTATATTTATCAACACCCTTTTTATTACTGAACCACATTATTTTCGTTTTTTTACAGTTTATCTTAATAACATTATCTTTTGTCCACTTATTTATTACACTAAGATCATATTCTGCATTTCGTATAATGTCTTCTTGTTTACCACCGCTCACTATTAAAACAATATCATCCGCATAAAGAACTGCTTTCGAATATATCAACTTTTTTGTTATATCGTCTATGAAAATAAGGAACAAAAGTGGTCCTATTACAGAACCTTGTGGTACTCCACATACAGTCGATGCTGGGTCAGATATTATTCCATTTAACCTTGTTTGTACTGTTCTATTTGTTAAGTAATTCTCTATTAAATCTACTAACTCTTTATTTATTCCCTTTTTCCATAATTTACTTACAACTAATTTATGGTTAACACTATCAAAGGCCTTTTGAAAATCAATATATAGGGCTAGTACAGTATTAGTTTTGTCTATTTGTAGTAAAATTTCATTAAGTACATAAAATATTGCTTGAGAAGTCGATTTTTTTGGCCTAAATCCAAATTGCATTTTTTATTAGTAAATTATTATTTTGGAGAAAATCTATTATTCTAGCATGGATTACCTTTTCAAAAATCTTTGACATCATAGATAAAACAGTAATTGGTCGCCAATTTGTAAACAGACTCATGTCCCCGCCTTTAGGCAATGGAGTTATTTTACCTGATTTAAGAATATCTGGAAAATAATTATTTTTTAGTGCATGATTCAATATTTTTACTATAATAACAGGTTTACTTAATAACAGTTCTTTTAGAAAATCTGATCTCACATGGTCAATCCCGGTGGCTTTGCCGTTGTCGAGTTTCTTCACTATTCTCGTTATTTCTTGTTCATCTACGGTCTTTACTTCGCCCATGTAAATATCTTCTTCATCCTCAGCAGTTGGTTCGTCCTCATTTACTTGTGCATTCGGTTGATCTTCTACATCTGCTTCTTCAATAACTCCTATGTTTATAAAATATTCATTCATATCATTACAAATTTTAACAATATTCCCATTCTCTTGAACCGGGTATATACTTACTGTCTTCTTGTCTCCTTTCCATACATTTTTTAATATTCGCCAGAATCTTTTTGGCTTTGTCTTGTTTACTACCAGATTCTCTTGAATCTCTCTTTTTCTTAGTTGTCTTAAGCCTTTGGTAATTTCCCATCTCATCCTTCGTGCCTTATTTAATAGTTCTCTATACTTATGGTCATATACTTGCATCTTGGCAATTTTTTTCATTATGTCCTTTCTGGTATCTATTTTTTTCTCAAGGTGTCTGGGTAATATCTTCCCATCGTTTGTCGTAAGTCTTTTCTCTTCGACAGGGATTTCACTATCAATCACATTCTTCAAAAAATCTACTAATTCTTTACATGGTTCTTTAGTTTTATCCAACGTCTCATCAACATTATAATCATTCACAATCCTTTTTAATTTTTCTATATTTTCTCTGTTTATGTTCCTTACATTTATAGTTTTCCTTTTAAAGTTATCCCTTGTCTTTTTCCGTATTGCATAAATCATAATGTGGTCCGAGAAAAAGTAATTTATATTCCCTGCTCCTGCTATATATTTACTATTTGTGTATATATGGTCTATGATACTCCCCCCCCCCCATTATGTAAAAAGGTGTCTTTAGTTTGAAGTAATTCTAAATTATGAGATAATAAGAAAGTTTTCATTATTGTAAATTTTGGGCATCTCGTGGTTTTACTATTAACATTCATATCACCCATTAGCCAGAATTCGCAGTCTTTGTAATCTGTATCCTCTAACAAGTTTGATAAGGTATCATAACAGCCTTTCACATTATCGCCAGGTGGCCTATATATTACTGAAACTATCATTTTTTTATGGTTGGGTATCTCTACCGCACATGTCAGCCATTCAATAACTTCACTTGATATACTGTATTTATTAAGTACTGTTACATAATCAACATATCGGTTATTAATACATAGTGCAACACCCCCACCCACCTTTTTACTTTCATAGCTTTGATCTGTTCTATAGATTGTCATATCTTCCAAGTCTAACATGTCTGATGAGTACTTCTCTGTTAACCAACTTTCGGTGATCCCCAGAAAATCAATATCCCTAAAAAGTTTTCTAAAATTTTCTATCTTTTTATACAAACTTCTTGTATTCAAATTTAAGAATTTCATACCCTTGATTGATTGCAGTTCATCAGGAGTTAAATACCCCATAATTGATTCATCCACCATGGTCTTGTATTTGTTACATGCATATTACAAATCATACATTTCACTTCCTCTAAATATTCTAAATATATTACATAGACACACACAACATGCAGAGGTGTAAATACAACACGATTGGGAATGTCAAAGATACCCTGTAGACGGCATAGTTACAAAAGTGCCAAAAAACAGGGAAAACATACAGAAACTCTCTGAAGCCAAAAAACCATACCCAAAACACATGCACATTTGTAAATAATAAATAGATAGTTAAGTTGAGGAACCCCGGGGCAGCAGCAGCTAATTTCTATGATCTCATGAAAAATTTACCATTGCCTATCAATTTTCACTTCTTTGCTTTTAAATGCAAAAAATGCTAACTTTAACCTTAATATTCATTGAAATACCACATTTCGTGTAGACATCATAAATCTCTTGGACGTGATATTCTTGATAACGGACGTGACAGACCAGTAACTTCCACTTCCACAAACACGAAATATCGACCAAAATCTGAAAATTTTTTGTTTGTTTTTGCTGATATATATATGATTTTCAATTCAACGACCTATAAGAGTACCTTAAATGCCAATGACCTGTTGTTTTTTTCTGGAAAAACTGCAAAGAATATGAAACTCTTACTTCTGATGCCACTCACAAAATACAGAAGAGTACATTTTTCACTTACATTTTGTGCTAAAAAAACGTCTGCAAATCTTTTCTCTATGCTTTTAAATGCCAAAAACGCTAACTTTAACCTTAATATTCATCCAAATGTCACATTTTGTGTGTACATCATAAATCTCTTGGACGTGATATTTTTAATAACGGACATGACAGACCAGTAACTTCCACTTTCTTGATCACAAACATGAAATATGTACAAATTGCTGAGAAAATCTTCTTTGGTTTTGCAAATATATACATCAGCTTCAATTCAACCACATATAAGAGTACCTTAAATGCCAATGACCTGGTTTTGGGGAAAAACTGCAAAGAATATCAAACTCTTGCTTCTGATACCACTCAGAATACACAAGAGTACATTTTTCATTTACATTTTGTGCTAAGAACCATCTGCAAACCTTTTCTCTATCTTTTTAATTTTATCTTTTTCTCATCTCGTTGTTCCTCCAGTCCTTAGATGAGTCCTTTGGAGGTTTCCTCTCATCCGGAGGTAACGTTTTACACCCCATGCTTTCAAGGTATGGCTCATATGTAGGGGGCCATCCATAAAGTATGTATGCACTGAGGGGGGGGGGGGTAGTGGGGATAGGGTGGTTAAAATTTTGTGCATAGGCTACTTCTGTGTTTTATTGTGAAAAAAAATAAGGTAGGGGGGTTGGTAGGGTCGAAAATTTGAGATATTGTGTGTACATACTTTATGGATAGCCTTAAAACTGAAAAAAGAGAAAACGAAAAAAATTAGCAAACTACCTATTAAATAACATTCAAAAGGTACATTTGTTTTAAAAAATTGTGTTCTTTGTATGACTATTGTTCAGACTTATATTTAGAATAGATATTTTGCCCACAAACTTAATATGATGGCTGTAAGAACAAAAATATCACCAAAATCAGATTTTTGCCAAAAATAGCCAAAAAAGATTTCCTCAAAATGATTAATTTTTTTCATCACACCATAGAATAACCATCTTCAGTATTCCAGGTGATTTTATCCAAGGTTTGTCCAAGTCTTATAGTTCAGGTATGGTTTTGAAAAATCATGCATCACGTCCGACATGAAAATAAACCACTATAGGTAGTAGCTCAAACTCATAATCATTTCAATTTTCGATTAGATATGGAGTACAATAGGCAAACATTAAGAAAAATCAAAACAGATGATCCTTACCCTCATTTTCATACTTGTTATGAGATGAAACCAAACTGGGCGTCACGTCCGACATATATATATCGGACGTGACGGCGGCTACAAAAATGCATGACAAAAATATATTTACATGTGGACTTTCTTCACTTTTTCTCCCTAGACTTATGAAATGACACTTGGTGCACATAATGAACAACTTTCGTTACTGTATTCTTGTAATTTAATCTCATTCAAACATAGTTCCTAATCAATTCAATGAAAATACTTCATCCATATCACGTCCGTGATGGCTATTACCACATGATAGGTGTACAACCTAAGTCCAGATACTACACAGTCTTTTAAACATACATTTTGTCATTGGGAATAGATCGTAATATATATATATTCTGCACCTCTTTGCACATTTTCTCATATATCAATCGAAAGGAGGATTTCCATGTCGGACATGATATGGCTAAACAAATTCATTTTTTTAAATTCACTAAGACATTGAAAATACCCCCAACCCTTCCAGTAGTGACCATGTTGGGAACTCATCAATCTACTCTTTTATTCAAACCACAAACTTTCGGTAAATACTTGTCAACTTTTCAAGAAAATGGATTCTACAGAATCACAAACTCCAAGTTATCACTATTAACACAGAAAATCATGTCCAGGATGGAAAAATAATGCTAACATCGAAGAAATCTGGACTACTCACATGAGTTGGATGTCTCCTCAAGCCGCTGAACCGCCAGAGTGAAGGCGCATGCACAGTTAAAAGGGATAACATCCGGTTCTTGTGATCAGCTTTCCCGCCTTCGATTGATCTCTCGGACGTGATAAATATCACAGACGTGATTCCTTCAAAATTACTTTCCCTGTTCTCGCATAGTGAAGGCACTTTGGAAGCATTTTATTACTCTTACACTACAGACCCGATGGCCATATTATTCAGTAATTTTTGTACCAAGTTAGCACCAATATGGAGAAGTGGAGAGTGCTAAATGCAACTCATCACATCTGTGATATCAATTGTGTAAAATCGATTTTTTTTTGTAATTCGGCTGGGAAAAAAACCCTGTTGCAGTTGGCCTAAAATCATATACATATGTCAAAAATTGATGTATGTGCAGAGTTTTAAGTGCATGTTTGGGAAGTATACCATTAAAATATATTGTCATCAGGCTATGCCAAATATAACCTATAGCATTTGCTGAAAAAGCACACTTTTCATTGAAATACACCTAAAAAATTTGCAGAGCCTTAGAAATAAGGGAAAATACTACTAAACAACGGCCAATTTACATAACTTCAGGAAATAAATCAATTAGGGAATATATGGCCAGATGTCACAGATCGTTGTCAAATGACCACTATTGCTTCCCAATTCAATAAAATGCTCAATTTAATAGAGATCTATGATTTTATTTTGTATTCTGGTCAGGTTCAGTCAGACCTCACTAGGGAACCATAGTTTTTTCCTATGTGGGATCATAAATAAAAGAGCTAGAGGGCCCAAACTACCCAAAACAGGCTGTTTTTTCGTGATAGAATGAATGTACCATAATTGCAACAGTCAGCATTAGTTGAAAAATATAATAATTTTGACAATTATTTTTCTTAACTGGGTCCCCATAAGTTAAGGAATTTTTTCAGACCATTTACAAATTTTTGGGCAGGATAGTAAACTCTCTACAAGGCAAAATGTACATGTGTAGTTTTAGTGTGGAAACGATTGACTCCCTATAGAAGGAACCCTGCCAATATCTACATACAGCACAGACAGGAATAGAATATGTCCTGGTAAGCCTTAATATGTACCTATTCCTGTATGAAAAAAAATACATCTAACTATATTATCATGGCAGTGGGAGCACATTTTCTTGGTTTGTGTAGTTTTTGTGTGGAAACGATTGACTCCCACCCTACAGTGATTGCTAACATGTATGTTATATTTAACTATTGTCCATTTCATATAAATACCCCCTTATATCAAGGTAACTTCACATGGTACCATCTTTCTTGTACTCCTTCCCTGTACATAGTTATGAATCTATATGTGGGAATGTGGAAACGATTGACTCCCTGTGGAAACGATTGACCCCTTAGCTGATATTAACCTTAGTAAGGTTCAAAACAAAAAGAAAGAATACCTACTCAAACTAGTCATGGAGCTTAAAAAAATATTGGATAATTAGCCTTCAAAATTAAATTTATCAGTATAATCTCTGCAGTGTTTAGAAAGAGGGAGTCAATCATTTCCACATAGCATTTGTACTACCAAACTTTGGCTCTGTGGTGTATGTTTATTATAGGTATTTAACCTACCCTCATACATTCAACATATTCCCCACCCACTTTACTATTCACACACAAAAGGTATTAACCATACTCCTAACTTTATTTTTGACACCTGTCCCTGCCCATTTGACGACGATCCGTGACATCTGGTCATATATTAATAGTTTCCACAAAAGAAATAGTGCTAAACTTTAGAAATATCAAAAGGACATGCACTTTTTTGCTAATTTCTCACTTTGAAAGTCCACAGATTAAAAAAAAAAGCAGATAGTCCAATAAAAGTAATGATTTTCTGAAAGGGCAGGGTGTTTTCTTTGCACAGAAAAAAAAATTAATTATAATAATTCATTTATAATGAAATTATAGCCCATTAACCCCCAAAAAGTATGATTTTCACCAAAAGTACATTTTCTGGTGGAATGACCCATATACGCCATCGCGGCAGCGCACGTATTGGCTGAATATTGTCTTGTTTTCATTTGTATACGCTTCTAATCCGTACCAGCGTATGAGGCATATACAAAACTGTTTCCTTTTGTATACGGACGTGACTTGGCTGTACTTCACACCTGGCGTATCCAAGATAAAACACCCTCTGTGCGATATATATACGCCAGGCAGGTGTCAAAGCGGCGGGTGTCAAAGTGGTGGGTGTCAAAGCGGCGTCGGCAGCAGATGTGACACTTGGGGTGGTAGGTTGATATCAGACCTTGTGTTATATATACAGTACCCAAAGTATTACCTCAGAGTGGTGTTTTGAAAAACTTTAAAAACGTACAAAAACATTTTTTTTAAACCCAAAACGCTTGGTTTATTATATGTATTTAATGAAAAAATAATAAATAGGGTTTTAGAACAATTCTATAATCAAAATCGATAATATAACATTGGATTTTCCATATACCAAGGACTTAATGGCTAATGGTAAATGAAATATGCTACCTGGCGTATATATATGGCGCAGAGTATGTTTTATCTTGGATACGCAAGGTGTTAAATACAGCCAAGACGCATCCGTATACAGAAGGAAACGGTTTTGTATACACCTCATATGCAGGTCCGGATTAGAGGCATATACAAACGAAAACAATGCACTATACAGCAGATACGCGCACTGCCGCAATGCCCCATGTATGAATAAAGTGGTTAGTTTTGTGCAGTGCTATTTCCATCTTCCTCTTCTTGTTCTTAGCTAGAAAGAAATGGAAGTTTGACCCTTTTAGGTTAAGACATTCTTTGAACATAAAAGTCCAATTTTTATTTTCACCTAGCACCATCCTTTTGACCCATTGTATTTGAGCAACAGAAATCATTGTTTCCAAATCCAACAATTTCAGTTCCCCATCCTTTATTTCAAGTGTAAGGTGTTATATGATATTTTGGATGTGATGCCATTCCATAGGAAGGCAGTCACTATGTTCTTAAATTCTTGGGGTGTGTGTAAAGTTTAACAAGGATATAGGAGGATCAGAATGAGCAAAGAGTTAACAAGGAATACTTTCTCCTTCAAGGATAGTTCCCTGTGTGACCAATTATTAACAATAGATCTACATCTTTCTCTTTTTCATTAGGTTTTCATGGAAGAACACGGGTCGTGTCGTGGTCCACCCAAGAATGAATGTACTATATCCACATTTTTCAACTGAATAAAGAGATCCTCCCCTGATGAACAAGTTGGCTGAGTGGTGCAGTGCCTGCATTTTTCACATTTTCAGTCAAATATCTTTCAAGATTAAGTGAATCATAACTATGAAATATGGGATATAGGTACGTCAGATAGATAGAACCTCTGGCTCCAAATATTTTTCACTTTCAATAAGTTCTAACTTATGTAAAAAGAGATATATATCCACCCAATATCCCTGTATGATATGTCTAACCTTGTCGTTGGTTGTTAGACTTTGGGAGACAGTTTCACCTATGATATCCGACGATCATCACTACTATAGGACAATACAAATGTCTAATTGTGAAATTTCGGGTATAGGTACACCATATATAGAAAAATTCTCCCAATGTATTTCCTAATTTCATTAAATTATAGCATCCTAATAAAAAGAGTTACAACCCTACATTATACCTGTACGACATGTCCAACCTTGTCGTTGGTTGCGACACTTTGGGCGACTATTTCACCTATGATACCCTACGATCATCAGTACTATAGGACACTTCAAACCGCCCTATATGTCGCACCCACCGATCGTCGGCCACTCCTGTATGGTCGCACATATCTATAGGACATTGACGCCTCTAAACGGTAGCTATTAACCATTATAGTGACTGAAAAACACCCCTCAGAGTAACTGTATATCGATATACTGAAATAAAGACCATTTACATGAATAAAGAATCCATATAAGTAAACACAATCAGGTTGTGGATATTATGGACGGTGATTAGTATTGATCAGAATCAGTAAAGATCACCATCTTCCGGGTGTACATAATTCATGTCTGACCGCCTTGCGTGGCCATGGTTACCTGTAAACAAACACGAGGGGTGATATCTGTGAGTCACGAGCAGACAACTGTCTGCTCCCGGGTTTTCCCGCCAGTCACTCTCACCAGCGGCATCAAAAGTCGTCTGCTTGATTCACCATATAGTCATTGAGCCTGGGCCACATACTCTTATTTATCTCACCCCAGATGTTTTTTCTCCATAGACTTAACATTGGGAACTCGTATCTAACGCCCATTAGATATTTAGGAAAAATATCCAATGGGGGATAATGTCACAAATGTTAGCTCATTAGTCAATGTTAAGGGTGAGATAAATTCAGAAACCCATTCAAGTTTTGGGCCAGAGCTCGAACCCATCTCATTTGAATCACATAGTAATTCACGCGGCTTAGCCTTGTGAATTACTACGTGATTCAAACTCGATGGGATACGGGCTCAGACCCTAAACTTTCATGGGTTTCCTCTATATTGTACTGTATAGGCTAGGGAGATTTATGGACTTTCAGCATGCTGCCAAAGATATATCCCTTCATTTATCTGCGTGCCAACTCTGTACCAATGTGGGAAGTCGTAGGGACCAATGGTCTGTGTTATAACTTATGCCTGCAAAAGGAGACCTCGTACGACGGTTATCCTTTAATAGTATTCAAGCTTATTTGTATAAGAATGTTCTACCTTACCAAAGGGCCATAAATCGTCACTGGATTTCGTCAGCGTATAGAATAGGGCCTTCATGTACGAGCCTAGATTATTAAACAGGCCCCCGTGTCCAGCTGACCATGACAAGTCACTAGAGACTGAAATATCTCATTGACCCAATGGTGATTGATCCTACTAAGGCAGTTGTAGATACAAAAAGGTGGCTGTGTGCCAAGTGGGTTACTATAGAGGAAACTTGAGGGCCAGAGCTCATATCCCATCGAGCTTGAATCGCGTAGTAATTTACAAGGCGAAGCTGCTTGAATTACGTAGCTCTGACCCTATACCTGAATAGGTTTCTGAATTCATCTCACCCTTCACATTGACTGATGGGCTAACCTTTGGGACATAATCTCCAATAGAGTATTTTTAGATACTCATTGGATGTTGCAAATGAATTCATAATGTTGCGTCTATGGGGTAAATACCAGGGGTGAGATAGAGAAAATGGCCCTGTCTCATTCAATGACTAAAGGTTTCAGGTAATACCATCATAGAGAATGGTCTTCATGTACTTAAGAACGCAATATGTCTATAATCCTAATGTAGATTTTCTCTAGAGATAATACAGTAATTGTATCGTATTCTGTAGTATTCTGCTCCAATTTGGTCTAGATAGTAAGGGAACACCAATCATATCTGCGCAATTACACCTTTACTGACCTAGCCATTATTGAGCGCGGGAAATCGCGCTCATATACGTCATTGAGAGGTCAGAATGCTCACACAGGGTTTCAGCTTACTGCAGAGAGTCTAACACTTCACTACCAATGTCCCAACTATAAAGGCCTGGTTAATGAGCAGGGGTCCAGTATCCCAGTATCCCGTATCCCTGCCCCACTACTGACTTGGTTTCTTTTAATAGAACATTCATGGCTGAGTGACCATGTGAATGTGTGTGCAGTGTGGTGAAGCAAATCAACAGAAATCACATATCAATGGACAAGAATCACATATCAATGGACCATGATAATAGTGCTGAATATATTTTAGAAGTAGAAGGAAAACATATGACAAATATGTTAGTAAGAGGACTACCAAGGGCACTAGCAGTACTCCAAATGAAGTAGCCTCATGCCAAACAAACATAAGTGCATCAAGAGCTAAGGGGCTATTAGAGAGTGAACTGAGTGGCATAGCTAACCTATTAGCCAGAGAAATAGGGCAGTTGACCAAGACCCTGAATGAAAAATTCAGTCACAACCGCAAGTTGAATGGGATCCGTGGTATGCTAGACCAAGCACAAGTCAATGTTAGCTAGCAAATGACAAACACCTCAAAAGATGTAGATGTCTATACCATAATACATATTCCTGTTGATGATACTTGAGAACAAGTATTAAATCCATTCGCTGGGTTTATTGAAGCATTCTTGATACTTTCAAATATAAATCGCTTACTGATCAATAATTTCTTATGATAATCTCGTACTTTTATTTAATGAGATTTTGGTATACCGCGCTCTTCCATTATGAATGGAAATAACATTTGCTCCTAGTTGAGCGCGGGAAATCGCGCTCATATACGTCATCTAGAGAGGTTAGAATGCTCACACAGGCTTTCAGCTTACTGCAGAGAATCTAACACTTCACTATCAATGTCCCAACTATAAAGGTCTGGTGAAATGGGCAGGGGTCCAGTACCCCAGTAATAGAACTTTCATGGATGAGTGACCATGTGAACTGGTGTGCTGTGCGGCCTAGCAAATCAACAGAAACCACATATCAATGGACAGAAATTACATATCAATGGACCATGATAATAGTGCCAAATATATGGATGTTCTAGAAGATCTGAAGATTTCAAAAGGACTCTTAGAAGTAGAAGGAAAACAAATGACAAATATGTTAGTAAGAGGACAACCAAGAGCACTAGTAGTACTCCAAATGAAGTACCCTCAAGCCAAACAAACATGAGTGTATCAAGTGCTAAGGGGTTATTAGAGAGCGAACTGAGTGGCACAGCTGACCTATTAGCCAGAGAAATAGGGCAGTTGACCAAGACCCTCAATGAAAAATTCAGTCACAACTACGACGAGTTGAATGGGTTCTGTGGTATGCTAGACCAGGCATAAGTCAAAATCAAAAACGTTAGCCAACAAATGATTAACACCTCAAAAGAAAAATGCCAACGTATTGCTAAAGTAAAACATTTACATGATATATTTAAAAAGAAACTTAATGATGTTCAGCAGATTTAGGATTCACCTATTTTAGAAAGAATTTAGACTATACAATCAGTGAAACAGTTATGGATCCAGAAGGCAGGTTCATTATTGCTAGATTGACAATAGAATCAGATGAGTTGCTCTTGGTGAATGTGTATGCTCCAACACAGAATTATGAGAATGATCAGATTGAAAATCTATCCAGGATTTTCAGCAGGCTGATGATGTTTGCAGACTTTCCAATATTGATAGGTGGAGACTTTAACCTCCCACTAGACCCGAAATTAGACAGGAGGAATACCAACACACCATTCAGAAACCTCAGATATCAGTCTAAACTCTTCTCTGTAATTGAGGCTCTGGAGCTGACAGACATCTGGAGAGAGCGTAACCAGAAAAGCCGTAGGTTTACATTCCACAGGAAGGATCAGGGTTCTAGAATTGATTACTGGTTGGTCTCTAATACGATTAAGAATAGAATTAGAAAGTGTGAGATAGAGTTGGCCTTCCTCTCAGACCACTGCTCTATATCTATCACCTTAAAAAAACAGCAAATGAAAAGAGGGCCTGGGTTGTGGAAACATAATAGTGATCTTCTTAATGATGCCGTTTATGTAAAAGAAGTCAGGAAGCTCATCGAAAACACATTGAATTGTACTGGCTCTGAGGATTTTACCCCAAATACCAGGTGGGAATTCTTAAAATTCAAGCTGAGGGAGTTCTCTGTTTCCTTTTCAAGGGAAAAGAAAACTCGAGAATGTAAGGAAAAGGTAGATCTGGAAAAGAGACTTGAGAAATTGGTCACAGAGCAGGATGGGAACACAGCTTTAGGGAGCTCTGAGGAAGGGGTAGAAGAGATTCAAGTAATTAAGAAGGAGTTAGAGTTCTTAGCCAGGAAGAAGGCAATTGCCACTATTTTTAGATCTAGGGCAAAATGGCTAGGCCTAGGTGAACAGCCAACCAGCTATTTCCTAAACCTTGAAAAAAAGAATTATAATAACAAGCTATTGACACAGGTCTTAAATAGAGAAGGTGTTATGGTAGCAAAACCTGAGAAGGTTAGGGAAGTTTTGTTTACATTCTACAAGGACTTGTACTCTATAAAGGAGACAGAAAATGGGATGGAAGATTCTGAAAAGGAATTTGCCAGGGTTTTGGAAACTCATGTCAAACAAAACCTACCTTCACTAGATGTCTTTGAAAGGGAGCTTATTGATAAATCTATAACCAAAGCAGAGCTATTGCAATCACTAAATGAACTCAATCTGAAAAAAGCGCCAGGCTCAGATGGCCTGACCGTGGAGTTTTATCGGTGTTTCTGGGAAAGTCTCTCTGACCCTCTATATAACTCAATACTGTACTCACTCCATACTGGTGAACTGTCTACTGAACAGAAAAGGGGAGCAATCACACTAATCCCAAAAGATAAGGGAGCTAAAGAAGACTTGAATAATTGGCGACCAATCACCCTTCTCAATACGGATTATAAGATACTGACAAAGCTTATGGCTATTAGGTTAAGACCAATGTTGTATAAAATAATTAACAACGACCAGACTGCCTATGTGCGGAATAGGTACATCGGCACTAACTTGAGAAAAATAGATGATGTCTTAACACTGGAAAACTTGGATATGGACGAGGGAGGTATAGCCTCACTTGACTTTAGGAAGGCTTTTGACTCTGTCACCTGGCCCGCGATAACTAAATCTCTGCAGCTTTTCGGGTTTGGTGAAGAATTCATTGGATGGGTCAAAACCATATATAATATGCAGGAATGCTGTGTACTGAATAATGGGTATACTACAAGGTATTTTCACCCCCAGAGAGGGGCAAGGCAGGGTTGCTGTGTCTCACCATATCTGTTCATTATAACCACAGAGATTTTGGCGACCATAATAAGAAGCGAAAAGGAAATAGAAGGGGTGGTGACTGAGTGGGGTGGTATTAAGTTGTGTATGTTTGCAGATGATATTACTGTCTTTCTCAAAAACCAAAGGTCAATGGACAAGCTCCTCTCTGTTATTCAAATGTTTACCAGCTTTTCAGGGTTGTCTTTGAATGTAGACAAATCAAAGGTTTTAACATTCAACCCACAGCATAAGGGTAGAATTAAGTGTAAATTCAAAGAGGTTGATAAGATTAGGATACTGGGTGTGGTGTTTGCGAGGAATATGACGGAGGAACAGTCTGTGGCATGGAATTTCATGGAGAGACTGGAAAGGTGTAGGACTATTGTGGGGGCTTGGATCAATAGATCCTTGTCCTTAAAAGGGAAAATCTGTATTGTCAATTCCTTGCTTATTCCTATTCTTCTGTTTCCTTGTTCAAGCATCCACACTCCACCTAAAGTTCCGAAAATGTTTAAGGACATAGTTACATCGTTCATATGGAATGGTAGAACATCGAAGATTGCATATAATACATTGATATTAGATATCCAAGATGGTGGTTTAAAACTTCTAGACTTAAGTTTGATGATAGAAGTGGCAATGACACAATGGGTTAAACGATTGATCAATCAAGAAGGTCGCAATTGGACGTTCCTGCTCAAAAGGGAGCTTAAGCTAGATACATCCTTCTTCATTTTTTTTCTACAGAAGAATAAAAAAGCTGAACTGGAAATGAAAAATAGGTTTCACAAGCAACTGCTTATGAGTTGGGACTGTCAATACAATATACAACCCAGAGAAGACTCACAATTTGTAAATGAATCCATATGGAATAACATGTTTATACCCATTAGACTGTCCAAACCTGTCAAAGCTCATATGCAGAAGGCGGGGATATGGCAAGTGCGACATTTTTTTAAAAAGGGAGAAATGTTGACATATGTAGAGATGAATGAAAAATATGGTACTCAGTTGACTTTTCTTGATGTTCTGGGTCTCAGGGCATCCATACCCTGGCTGAGGTTGCTAGAACCAGAGGAAAAAGATCTGGAAGGTGGGAAAAAATTGCTCTATCAAATTCCGGGGAAAGAACCTGTGGATATTATGAGGTTAACCAGTAGAAGAATTTATATGATTCTAAGGGACAGGATAGCTAGAATCCCGAGCTGTATGGGTAGGTGGAAAAAGGTTTTTCAAGATCTCGAAATCAACTCCAAGGAGTGGGAGACTATATATCGAATACCATTTTCCTCTTCTAGGGACACAAGATTGCAATCACTACAGTACCGGGTTTTAAATGGTACTATTACATGCAATAAATATTTAGCCCAGAGAAAGGATGTTGATTCCCCAGAATGTAACTATTGTACAAAAAGGGATGACTTAATGCACTTCTTGGTAGAATGTCCAGAGACAAAGTTTTTCTGGGAAGCCATAACAAGATGGCTGAAAAATGTCCTTAGTGACAACTTCTTAAAGATTACTAAAAAAGAGGTTATATTTGGAAGATATGGTGTTGCCTCCTCAACCAGGATGGTCAATTATGTAATTTTACAAGCTAAATCCTTTGTGCATCGGCAGAAATTATTTTATGCAAATGACTTGGATATTATGGCTTTCATGGTGGAACTGAAGAGGAAATTAGAGATAGAGAAATATGTATATATGAAGGAAGGTCGCATGCATAAATTTAAGTATTTAGCTCAACTGTGGGAGACAATCCAATAGGGGGGAGTGTGGACCTTTGGGGGGTAGGCAGAACTAACTGCAAATACTGTTTTGATGTGTCTGTCATATTGTCTTGTTATGTTTTGTCCTGTATGAAAATAAAAAAAAATGAAAAAAAATGGGGAGAAGAAATAATATTCCATGGGTGAGATGTGACACATGTATTTCGAAAATCTGTAGAAACAGGGTAGATTATTTACCAGTGCATGACAACTCTATATCATTTAGAAATGTATCTGTTTCTTTATGGCTGCTAAAATACTTGTGTGTATATATCCTGTACAAGTTGAAAATAAAATATTCTCCACAATAAAAAAAAAAAAAAAAAAAAAAAAAAAAAAAGTAATCAGTTGCCATCTGTCACACATGTAGATTTCTATACCATAATAAATATTCTTGTTGATGATACTTGAGAACAACTATTAAATCCATTGTCTGGGTTTATTGAAATATTCTTGATCCTTTCAAATACAAATGGCTTACTGATCAATAATTTCCTATTATATTCTCTTACTTTTATTTGATTATAAAGACGTGGCTAGAACACCTTTATGACAAGCCGACAAAAAAAAACAAGAAAACAACAACTTTTATTTGATGATATTTTGGTATACCGCGCTCTTCCATTATAAATGGAAATAACATTTGTTCCTAGTATATATGTTTACACAACAGAACTTCATCAACTAGACAGCCCATACCTGCCATATCTTGCCACAATAGCCTTCCGTTCACATCTACCACACACACTCTGTAAAAACATTGAATTCCATTTAGAAAGATAAGCCGATAGGTTTTGGGGTTTTTTTGTAACATTTATTTCAGCTCGGTTACATTCAGTCCAAGGATTGGTTTCAATGTTTGCAGTGTTAGACAGAGCGACCTAACTAATCAATGCAATGCTAAGCGGCATAGACCGCATTAGTGTGACGTCATTTTACCTGCCGAGATCGGGGTTTCCCTATATTCTGGTGCCAAACATTGGGATATCCCCAAGGTTGTAACCATTGTTATGAAATCAAATATGGGTCTGACTTTAGTCTTACCAGCAAATATACCGATATTCCAGTCACAGCTCAGCTCAAAAATATGTTTCCTGTTAAATACATTCTCCACTTTCTTCATCTTTGCTGGTTTACCACTGAAAACATTCGTTTACTGACAGCATTACACTCACACCAATACCACGTATATGCGTTGCTTCGCGGAATTTGGACTTGTTTGCCACCAAAATGACGCCAGGACTAATGCGGTCTATTGAACAAAAACTCATGTAGTAAAGGCATATGGGACAATTTGCCTTAAGAATTAAAACCTGTGTCATATGATGATCTCAAGGTGGCGTAGATCACGTATCTAACTTGAAAATTGGGAGTCATCATACTGGATTTTGATTTAGAGATCAGTTTTAAGATGATATTATAAAATAATGTATAGAAAAGCAAAAAAATCCTTCTAATTTTCCCTCTAATTTAAACCGTGGACAGCGCTATAGTTTCATATATGTATGACAGTACCTCAGACGATTCTATAGTTTAATGCATGCAGGCTACCGTATATATGGTCTTACATATGGGACAGCTCAGCTCAAACGGCTCTATAGTTTAACATGGAGCCTCACTTCGGACGGCTCTATAGTTTGACATTGGAGCCCCACTTCCGACGGATCTATAGTTCAACCTTGGAGCCCCACCTCGGACGGCTCTATAATCTATCCTGGCAGCCTCACTTCAGAGAGCTCTATAGTTTAACATGGAACCTCACCTCGGACGGTTCTATAGACTAACCCCAATTGAGTCATTAATTTTCCTATAGGTGCATTACACAGTAGGAGGGGAATGGGTCTGCGCACGCTGGATACCTGCACCTCTCCAGTCACGCCTTACACAAGCATGAAGTGTGCTTGGAGGTTCTCGGTGCTCACGTCCATGTCCTGCATGGTGAGCCGTATTTCCATCGTATACTCAGACGAGCGGACTGAGGCAGCCTGCTGACGACAAAGGTGGGTGATCACTACTTCACTACACTGTGAGTGTATACTCTAAACACATGTAATACGAGGAGATCACTCACAGATGCACTCACAAGACAGCAGGCTACCACGGGGGTCCGGGACCCGTTTCAAGAGCTTGTATTCCGTTCGTTGTTGGTCTCAGCGGCACCACAGCGGCAGTTTGCGTTTCAATACTTTATGGACGTACCAGCGAGCGGCACTTTGAACATGGGCGGCACCAACAATGGCAGAAGGGATGGACATTTTCGTTCGCTGTTACATCCACTGTACTGTCACTGTTCAGGGTCTTCCCTCTAGTACTGGACAAGACAATTTTAGAAAATATTTTATCAGATATCATAGGATATTTCAAGTAAAGAAAATCATGC
This sequence comes from Alentia gelatinosa, assembly GCA_950022655.1. NCBI lineage: Eukaryota > Metazoa > Annelida > Polychaeta > Phyllodocida > Polynoidae > Alentia > Alentia gelatinosa. The sequence goes on along the minus strand of OX465588.1, from coordinate 23,867,676 downwards.
TCGAAGAATCCCTAATGTATGTTATAATGATATATCGACTTTCATAATTCTCCAGGGGTCAACTTCTTTGTGAGAGCCATTACACCATTCGAGATAGAGACTGCAGCCACTGCGCCATTCGATTTATTTATTACTGTATCGCTCGACATATAGACTATCACTTCCAGCTGCAACAAGCAAGAACTACAGTGTCAGGAACCCTAACTCAATCAAAAATGCAAGTAAAGACGTCAGATGAAAACAATGATGGTCTACTACCATACTTTCAATGCCGTTCAGCGCAACCGAACGTGATATTGCTCAGTAGCACTTCGACAAATTAGATAAGGGCCGTCTGTAAAGTTCGTCTTTGTTTTCAACTCAAACGTGGTGCCTACCTACATCTGCGCAAGCCGATGCGCGACAATAGACCTCCATTTCAGAAGAGGTGCATTTCGTAGATCGTCGGCGTGCGTCTTAACGGTTTTGGTAGGCATAATAAAGGTGATCGTGGTCTCTATGCAATTCATAATTCAACCACTGTGCACTAATGCAGAACTAGAGGTAGCATATATTTATATAACTATTTCTATATATATATATCATACCTTATAATCCCAGTATAACTCGTATGTAAATATATCAGCACGAATGTTCGTATGCTGTACGGAAGATCATGTTGAGAGACACGAGTGCACTAACTCTTTGGATTGTTTCAACTAGGAGCAAATATTATGTTCATCATTGATGAATGAGCCTGCAATTAAATATGAATAACAACTAACAGGTTTGAGTTACACTCAGCCTATGGATAGCTTTCTATAACCCACTATCACCCAGTCAACTTGCCATTTCTGCAACTGCCTATCTAGGATCCAAACACATCAAGCACCAGTGGGTCTTGAGGTATTTTGGTCTTGAGTGATTGGTCATGGTTAGCTGGGCATGCCTCTAAGACACTGAGACACTGGCTCCCTGCTCTGTTCTCAATATCACAGTGAGTAGCACACAGATAGTGAAGGGATAATCCCCCAAATCTTGATCCCCCAAAAAAGTATGTCAGTAATCTGCATGTAAGTTATCTGTGAATTTCGTAATTTTCAGTTGAGTATTTCAACTAGGTTTTTTTCTGGCCAAGTGCGTTACCGAGGCACACCGACATGCAACAATATATGAACATGTTAAAAACCATAGACACGGTATGACACACGCTTTTGCATCTTAGTACCTCGGCATGTGTCGGCATGCATCGCAAGGCGTGTCGGAGAAGCTGACTAAGGCCCCGCACCCACCAACACCGATGCACCACGATAAACCTCGCGATACACTATGATTAGAAAAGGCAAAATCATTGTATATCGGGAGGTCTCCGAAAATTCTTTGTATGAATGTAGGTCTCGGGCAGAATTTGGATATTAAGATATGCTATAATTTTGGAAATATTGAATGAATCTGAATAATATATATAATATACCACATACTTTTGTATCGTTTTTCAGCACTAAATCAATCAAATTGAAACATATAACTGTGGAAGAATCGTGATTCCAATATGAAACTTAAATTTTAGACCATAAGCAATTAATCAAATAGTATCATATTTACAGCGATTATATATCTATATGCGGTTTATTGCATTCCGTAATTTCATAATTTTCCGAAAAGTATTTCACTCATAATCGATATTTTTCTATGAAATAGGCTCCCCATATATACACTGATAGACAACGAAAAATCAAACATGTTGGATCTTATCGGGAGGCCTACGATTGGAATATATATATATATATATATATATATATATATATATATATATATATATATATATATATATACGATCTATATAAATATATTTTTTTTTTAGGTTTTTATTTATCCTGGAGTGGGCACCTAGGACTATGTACGTCCTATCTTCCGGTGGCTCCAGCAAAATGAATAACTTACCGCGTATTTTGCTTACAGAGTAAGCTTACATAGCAATTGCGGTTATCAAATTAATGTACAGTTGGTCATCAATATGTCAAAGAACAATATATACAATTACACTTATGTATACATTGCATATGGCAGGCAAGTTTGAATTTACTTATATATCAAATTATCCATCAGCGGTATGGGTTTTGCACCGAATGAATGAGATTTTAAAGGTCTGTTGACAAAATCTAATTTAGGTAGAAGGGTATGCGGTGTCTATTGAACAATTAAAGTTCGTGGAAGATTAGATTATTATCATATCCATAACAAGATCCAAGACAATTCATTTTGGATATAGGAGTGTGAGCACACCTTTTATGAGGATACATCATTCACTTTTTTGTATAGTTTATTATGTTTCAAAGCTATTGTCTTTAGTTTAGGATAAGGATCAGTTAAAATGCTATATGAAGCAAGGTTATATGGTAAAAGTTACATACAAGTGGTTATCATTCAAATTAAATGTAAAATTGGCGCAGAATTATTTCAGTAAATGTACCTCGCATTCTCACCCCAGGGGAGGAGCTTAGGTCCGTTAATCACACTGCAATCGTACACAGTGTTTGCTATATCATTCGGGCCTCCACTACATTGCCAACATTAATATTCATAGCCTGCCCTGCCTGCTAGCATTTGCTCTCGCAGCAAAAATGGAGGCTTTAGTGTACTCTGGCCACCAGAGCATACTGAGGTTAGCTCTGGAAAGGTCCGATCTGCTCCACTTTGACTTGCACTCACCAATCTGATCTTCTTGTGTGCATAGGTATATGATAAACACCAACTCCCATTAAAGATCCAACATGTCGGATCTTATAGGGAGGCCTACGACTCGCGTTTTTCATCATGGAATGTTAAGATGAATCGTGGGATATTGGTATGTATCGTAGAGCCGATCGTAGAAGTGTGGTACATTGCTACGTTTTCGTCCGATAATTCAGACGAAATTTTTCATTTCAATCGGGAAGTCAATCGTAAGGCATCTCAGCGTGTATCGGGAGCGCAGTGGGTGCGGAGTTTTACCCTAAAATGACAAATTCCTTGTTCAGAATTTAGTACCTCATCTCATTTTGGCTGCCTCCATTGCTCTCATAATGTTTAAAGAGCATGGCAACAATATTACTGTGGGTAAATATATCACAGAATGTCATAATTAAATATACACAATATCGAGTAGGTCTTAAAATCAATTATACAATATTGACTGGTTTTAGATACAAGGAGCCATATGCTTAGAAGCCTTGATGCGTAGAAATGTCTGAGCAAATGCGAGGATATTATGGAGGGTTTTCTCCGGAGAACATACATCCGCTTTTCTCTGAAACCAGTCTATATTGTATCTATTATCCATCTTTATCCCACTAGTGGCATGCCGATTTCACCTCACTTTAGTTATGCACTATTCTTTTATAAGCACTTTTTTGTATGTGCCAGTTTTTGCAGCCCGGTGCATGCAACATATCCCATGCGCCGGGTATGTCCATATACAGCTCCCATATATAGGTCCATCACCTTGCATTAGGTGGATAATAAAAACTTAGGATGATAATTATCGTGTCATAATTCTCTAGTTTATATCTCTACAAATTTCAATTTCTCTACAATATCATTATAACATTACAGTAGAAGCCCGCGTAAGCGGACACCCTTCGTTTCGGGCCAAAGTCTCCAAAGCGGGGTTAAAATAAACATCTAATACAGGGATCCGCTCCGAGCAAAGGTCGCCGTTAGCACGGGGTGCCGGCTTACACGGGGTGCCCGCACTTGATTTTGACAGCCAACTGCGGCAGGTCCATTGCACTGAATCGCAAGAAAATCCATGGGTATGCCCCAGTGATGCGATGTAATCGTCACAATGTTTGTAATGCTACTTTTATATGTTGACAATAATTTGTGGAACCACAATATAAATAACGTTAGTTAAATTAGACCGACAAAATTCCATTTCTCTCAACTTATTACTTATCCCCAATATCAAGTCATATTCACAGCCACAGCATGCCGTTTTCACAGCTTGCTTTGCGATCACACCTGAGACCTAGCAGATATTTGAGTGTTGGCTATAAAGTGTGATATTCATTTAGTGCAGGAGAACCCATGTACTAGTGCTAGGGGAAGCAGAACAGCGGATCTATTCCTTATACATATGGTAGGAAATAATCCGTGCAGGCCTATGCGCAGTGAGAGTGTTTCTACAAGAAGTGCGGTCAATAGCAATATGTGGCACATAATCAATATGTGCTGTGGTCAACACGAACAGGCACCCGTTAACGGTGACAGTTACCGTAAGCTGAACTGTAAATGCAGTACGTGGCGTAAAACTAGTAATATAATTCCTTAGCGGAACCAACGTGTTTTAAGTCTTTATTTTTGAAGTATAACAACTAAGCCGGATGACCTCGCCAGAATCACAAGGTACTGGGTTATACCGGTCTATTCATTACGTAACCATTATTATGAAATACAGGTTTGATCGCAGCTCTAGCTATACATGTAGATGGGAAGGCCATGTGTGTATTGGTGTCCAAGTAGAATACGAACCATAGTGAGGAGCGCCAGTGGTACCGTGATACAGCCAACCGGTAAGCTGAGATTTGGGTTTCCTTACATTCAAACATCACACCAAGTGATGACAAGTATCTTTGTCTTTCAGAGAACTCGGAGGAGCATCGTATTGCCTTTGAACCATTACTAATGTCGTATCTTTTGATCGACAGCTGGATGGACTAGGAGCACTTCACAGAAGCATTCTTTGTTTATCTATACATGGACTTGGACGCACAGCTCTTAAATGCAGAGTGCTTAGTAGGCAGTGAAGATCTTTTTTATTGGTTTTGGAGAAAGGGGAATTTTATTATCACTGATCTCATTTGCGAGACCCAACGTATCAAACAAGGATTAATAGTTGGCATGGCATTGCCATGATTTCGGTTTCAAGAAGTAATGTATACATGTGTTAAGAAATAAAAAAGAAATAGATTTTTAAATCAGTCCAAATAAGATAATATTTATAAATTTAAGATTAAAATTGGTAGGAAAAACATTACCTGGTACACCATCAGTTTCTAGTTCCAGTAGTAACAATAACAACGCGCTTGGCGCCTAAGGTAGGTGGTTTACATACATGACAAATAGGGAGGGAGGGAGGGAGGGAGGGAAGGAGGTGGAAGCCTGTTGCAATATATATTAATACACTACTATCGCCGGGTGCGGACCAGACGTGTTCGAGGGAATCAGGTCACATGGGTCACCAGCATACAAGACATAGTCAGAGGCTCAACGTAACATAAAGATACAGATCGAACTCACCCGCGGGACCCACACGCTAGGGAGGGAGGGAGGTGGAAGCCTATTGCAATATATAGAAATAGACTACTGTCCCACGTCTGACCTGTGGGGTCACATCTGACCTGTGGGGCTCCACCCGCTAGTAGGTATTCATTGAACCGCAACGGGTGCGCAATATATATAAATACACTACTGTCGCCGGGTGCGGACCACATCTGACCCGCTAGTAGGTATTCATTGAACCGCAACAGGTGCCGAGACCAGACGTGTTTGAGGGAATCGGGTCACATAGGTCACCAGCATAACCTTACCCATTTTTGTATTCAAGGGTCGGTTAAACATGTTCATTATTTGTTATGAGATTCCGTGTACAACTTATGCTCGGTGGAAGATCTCACCTCGGTGAAAACCGTAGTTAATAAAAAAAAAATTTAAAAAAAGCATACAAGACATAGTCAGAGGCTCAATGTAATATAAATATACAGAACGAACTCACCCGCGGGACCCACACGCTAGGGAGGGAGGGAGGGAGGGAGGGAGGTGGAAGCCTGTTGCAATATATATAAATACACTGAACCGCAACAGGTGCCTATACAATATATAAAAATACACTACTGTCGCCGGGTCTGGACCGGTATAGAGGGTATCGAGGCTCTAATTATTCAGAATACATTACTTTAATGTATTATAATGTAACCCGCAAAAACTGTTCCCCGTCTTCCCTAACATAATTCGGTCTTGACCTATAGGTCAAACCGAAATAATAACTAGGAACACATATTCTGTTCATTTATTAATGAATGACAGTTTAGCTATAACACAAACATTTAATAGTTAAAAGGTTTGGGCCTTATCCAGTCTATGGGCCATTTGCTGTAACACACTAGTCAACCAGCTTCTTCTGCTCCTGCCTTTGTATAGTCAAAATATGTCGAGCAACAGGTCATTGACATATATCGGTATGTGGTGATTTGTTGTGGTCAGGTGGGCACTCCACTCTGACAATGAGACACTGGTCCTCTGCAGCATACTGAGGTACTTTGTGTGGGACCAAAGATCGAACATGATGCACACTAATTCAGCGTTTCCATCTGTGTACACGTAGAGTGTATCATTAAGTGCATCGATAATCCTGGGAGGTGTTTTTCAGTAGTGACGTTCGCTGGCTGAGATAAACTAGGAGCAAATAGTATGTTCGTCATAGATGAATGACTGTGCAATATAAATGAATACCAATTAAAAGGTTTGGGTTACATTCAGTCTATGGATCATGTCTGTAACCCACTAGCACCCAGTCAACTTGCCATTTCTGTAACTGACTGAGTCTAGGACCCTAGGACCTGTGGGTCCTTCTGTCTTGAGTGATTGGTCATGGTCAGCTGGGCATGACTCTAAGACCCTGAGACACTGGCCCTCTGCTCTTTTCCCAATATCACAATGAATAGCATGCAGATAGAGAAGGGGTAGGCTATATACAGGATGCTGAAAGTATATCTGACCACTCTACCCTTTAGGCAATGTATAGGTCATGCAAGCACGCTCTCATCAAGATCGGGGAGCGATTGTGTGATCATTTGGGAGATCCATGATGGGAGGAGTTTTCAGTTGTGGTCGCCGAGTGCCAGAGGTGATCGCTGCCAGAACGGTCGCTGTCTGAGATAGTAGCGATCATTTTTGCCAGGTACAAGATTCTGTAATCGAAAATTATTGATTTGAGACACTTATACTGATTTAAATCAGACAATGTTTGCAGCGAAGGATTTCCCATGTCTATTTGACCCAATCCTGAGATTTCACAATTTTCATTGAGTATACCCTGAGGGAGACATGTTTTACTTTTTAAATAGGTGTTGTTGTTATTTACATATATGGAGTGACTTTGATCCTACCCTACTCAATAACATCACGTATGGCAGTAGGTTATGCACAAGTTGGCTGAGAGGTGCAGTCCCTGTTTATTTCATATTTTCAGTCAAATATTCCTCACAATCATAATAACACCACAAGCAAATTATGTAATTTGGGAAATGGGTATGCCAGATTATTAGAGCTATTCAGTCAAAAAAAAATTCTAATTTGAAAAAGTTTTAGCATCTGAAAAAATAAGTTTAGCCACCCATAAGACCTGTATAACAAATATCAAATGGTTTCCTGTTGTGACCGTTTCGGCGATAGTTTCAACTGCGATTATTATCGATCATCATAACACCCAAATCCAGTGAAACGATCGTCAGTCTGAGCCTGGCAGAATTGGCAGCAATCTTTTGCTAATTAAAGGTGAAAACAGGCCTGAGATTTTCACTCTGAAAATATCTGGGGTTACCTGCTTCTTTATTCTGACACCTAGCCGAAAGTACCTGAAAATATTAGAATTATCTAACTTCACCCATTGACCATCTAGCCTGAATTCTACAGTTCTGGCCCTGTATACGGTAATATTGCCTGAGGACACCGCCAGTACATAGGAACCTAGCCGAAAACAGGTGTACTAGGATCAGCGTGATTCTGGTACATGGAATCACGTTCCAGACGATAGGCCTGTTTCCATTGGCCGACAAACACGGTGTAGATTATTTTTGTGTTCTCCAAATAGCCCATTTCCATTGGCCGTCACCGATATACAGTCAGGAATTACCGACGGACCGTAGCACTGCTGACACAAAATGAAAATAGGCTATTATGAGAACACAATAAATCTACACCGTGTTTGTCGGCCAATGGAAAAAGGCCTATAGCCAGACTGCCCAATGCCCTCAGACTAGTATGTAGGGTGCTATTCCATTGCACCGATGATACCCGAATAGTAAATCAGACACTGTCAGAATCATATTTCGGCTGAGAATTCGGCCGAAAGGAACATCCCCTTTATATAGGCCCAGTTTACACCTACCAATGGGAAATGCGCTGATATAATATAGGGAAGACAGGCATCGCTTGCTGGTGCTCCCCAATAAGATATTGGTACCAATTATCGGTGACGCACCAAGTTGTTGAGACGTTTAACACCTGACAACCGATTATATAATATGTTTACACAGATGATCCCATTTCCAATATTCCCAATAACAAGGGATTGGTGATGGAGATGTGAAAGGGTCCTTTTCAGGCTTTATGTATAGGCGGCTGCAGATCCGCGTTACCTTCACCGTTGATTTCAAAGCACTTAGAAACTGTCTCAGAAGCCTCAGAAGTCAATGAGCTGTGCCATGTTATGCAACTTGGGGTTGAGAAATCGTTGACCGAGTCTGCATTTCTTTTGTTTAACCTTACCGATACTTTATGCGAACGTGTAATAATTGGATGGCGGTCAAGTTCTGGTATGGGTGGTGATAATCGGTATGTGTAAACTAAGCCTTTAATACGACACGATCTACGACGCACAACTGCATTGAATTGACGAGCGTCGAGATGCATCGTGAGGTCTGAATTCTGCTCCTGTGTTGGTGGGTTTTAGGCGTTATACTCTGAATTTGGTGTAAAGCGTTATCCACACGTGGAGACTAACGTACCTGAGATGGATTTACTTCAAACCCTTTCTCGACTCTCAGACAATGCTCATGTGGTACAAGAATCTATGTTTTTCATAATCACATGGAAAAATGGCGACTTTGATTCTTGAGGGTGTAAAAAACATGTGATCCTGATTGCTGGCTTATTTGGTAGGTAGAATATTTAGTCGGTGACTCAGCAGTGTTAAATAAAAGGCAAAATGACCCTATGAATTCTAATAGTATTTAAAATCAATGTCTCTTGAGTTTCTGAACCTCGTTAGGGGTGATCGTTGCCGAACAGTGCAGCGGAGAATATTCATACTTGGAAAATATGGAAATGGAACCCCTTCATTCAGACAAAGAGATTTTTCCAGTGGAGAATCTCAGCAGGATTCGTCTCAGACGAGCACCCTGTGAGGTACATGAATCCCATCCACTTTAGCTTGTGTATTGTTCCTCCTTATTCATGTCTATTGTATTTTCCCATTAAAATGAATGTTCCAGATACAACATTCAGATTCACATTAATTCAATGCCCCTCCAATTACATTGAAAGCAATCACATTATTTGCATGTTGTTAAGTAAATACAACAATCGCCTCAATTCTTAACTTTTTTCTCCATTTGCAGGTGTATTGTCATCAGAATGGGTTGCGGAAGTTCTCTAGCACAAAAAAACAAGGTCGGCCCCAGAGAACACCCACCCTGGAGCGGAGTGCCGCTGAAGAAATCACATCACGCTGACAATGACAGCAATGATGTCATCAAAGGCGGGCCCACGTGGAGAGAGAGGCTGGAGGAAGCGACGAACGCCGAATTATGGGACGGCAAACTGAGGACCGAGCGATACCAATGGAAAGGGTACCTGCAGCGTGCCGAGAAACTGGCGAACACGCAAAGGAAATCCGTGGCCAGGGTAAGATATGGACATGCTAAAGAGTACTTGAATTTTGCTCGCTTGGTTTTGGAAATAAGCCACAAAGAACCAATTTTATTGAATATATGTGAATATTCGAAAAACACCAGAAAGAAAGAAAAAGACCCTCTATTTGATATCTCTCTAATATAATGATCTTACATATAAAATTAGATATACAATAAAAGGGTTTACCAAAAAATCACTTAATAATACCACTACATATAGTATATATAATCACATTTATTGGTATCCTGGGCCAGGCGGTTGTCACTCGTATTCTCGAAGGTGACCTGCATGACCTTGACGACATCAGACCACACAGCTCCAAGGTCACCATCTTTCTCAGCTCGACCTTCACAGACACAAAGGCAGAACGGAACCAGCTCATGAAAGGTCAGTGAGGTCAGATGAATATCCCATGTACAGCAAGTGTCATACAAGTGTTTTTCCGAGCTCTGGTACCTGCTAATGAGGTTTCAGTATTTAGCTATGTATGATTAAATTTTACCTTTCATCTAATGATGATTACCTTATTCGGCATGTCACATGATCAAACAAACTGATATAAGTTCAGAAGATAATTGAACGGACCATAGAGTTATACCCGTCCCTCGTGCCACCGACCCCCGCCTGTAACATTAAAGTAAACAAATACAAAAAATCTATAGAGTAAAAGATAGGGTCCCTGTGGAACACCCGAACTACCAACTTCAGGAATAAAAAGCATGGACAGTGTATTTTCTAGAGATATATATACGGCCAGGCCTTATATATGGACGTGTCTTGGCTGTATTTCACACCTGGCGTATATGAGAGGAAATATCCTCTCCCCCCCCCCCCCCCCCACCGCCTCCTGTCTGTTGGTAGAAGTACAGGTGTACAGGTGTTACCCTCCCCCCGCCCCCCCCCCCCTAGTTTGATAGTCTAAACCACCTGTGCGTTCCAAAACTGGGCAAGTACCTGAGAAACTGGAGACAATAGAAGATAGGAGATGTCAAGCCTCACAGAATACTCCAGTATAGTAAAAACATTTAAAAGAGGGTGAAAATAAAGATCATAAACAAACCAACTCCACAAAACAGCTAATAGCATGATGTTTGTGGTACAGACGTGTTCCCGTTCCTCCGCCGCCTGTGTAACATCCTCGGGATGGACTTCGGGTCTGTGGACATGCGGTGGGGCGTGAGAGAAGAGACGACTCGAGAACATGGTACAGCCGACATCTGCCTACAGCAAATAGCAAGGTGAGAACCAGCTACAAATTCTCAAGTAATATCGTAAAACTGAATGAGTTATAGTCTTGGCCGTCATATATTTCTATATGGAATTTGGTGAAGTGATAGCCGAAACAAATGAGGTTTTGATTTTATGTTACCGCGTCTCGATAATATTTTGTTATCAACAATCACAAACACAATTACCCAAACGATAAAGAAAAAATTACCGAAACAATATTTTTGCATGCAAGTAGTGAAGGGTTAGTATTTGCAGCACACTATATGTCTCTATATCCTCTTCCTTAACTTGGCAGGGTATGTGGGTGTGTGCCGTTCTCAATAATAGACTACGTTTTATCATCAGTTTGTTCCCCGGTTATATATATATATATATATATATATATATATATATATATATATATATATATATATATATATATATGACGGATCCCTGTAGAGTGAGGTCGATCCCTGGTCCTGCCCGTCCTTTTATGGTCTGGTATCAATGCCCTCTGGTGTCAGGTCTCGGAGTTGTTGGTCCCTGGTCCATGAGCGTTGGGGTCCCCTGGTGAGATTTTACTGGACTACTATTTTATATGTCCATAAAGCCTAGGCTTTATGATCCACATATATATATATATATATATATATATATATATATATATATATATATATATATATATATATATATATATATATATGGCGTATGTTGTGCTACCACGTTTGAATCTAGGCTCACTGTGGACTGTGACGAGTATTGCTCAGAGGCCCAGTGTTTGAACTATCATTGGCCATTACTAGGTGGTTAGGTGACAAGGTGTAGAGCTGGCTGGTTGACACTTAGCCAAGTGGGCCAAGATGGAAACTGGCTAACATTTGCTAAAAAGGATCAAAATGATCCACGGACCTGATAAAACTAAAACTCATCGATTGCTTGTTATCTATCAAATGTTTCCCCTGAAATCAATATTCACACAATCATTTACTCTGAGGAGGTTGGCATCTGTAGCGGTTCACTTTTGATGTCCATGCCCACTACTCAAAGAAGTTACCATTCTTGTTTATTGCTGAATTAAAAAGAACTGGATTGAAATCATATAAATATGAAAAACGCCACGAGTTTGGATGCGGAGATATCATCATCAAGGCGCAGCCGAGTGCTGATTAAATAGCAATCCAAACGAGTAGCTACAGTGGTTTTCATATTTACACAAATTAAGTACTGTTCTGAATTTATCTCACCCCTTTAAGAGACATTGAATAGCATTAAAGTATCAGAATAATCTAAATCACTTACGCAAATCCAGTTATGAACATAAGTCTCCTTGTTTATATCCTTTTGAAATCCTGGCGGCTGGTTAGCCAGTCCATTCTGACGTCATCTACAAATACTGCACCACTGACATGGCTTAGTATTAGTACTTTACGTGGGTGGTTGTTGCATATATCTTTTATTGTTGTCCCCACTATAAAATTTGTACCAGCTAGGGGTGATATTTTGTGTCAGAGTAAGCCACAAGGAACCAATTTGAACTGATGATTGTACATTAGAACTGATTTTAGAAAGAAACATTGTATACTGTAGGATATATCTTTAAATTTGCCTTTCCAGATGTCGCAAAGAGAGCTGTGGCCCTGCATTCCTCACACTACTAGGAAACAAGTATGGCTACCGACCACTTCCGACACGAATCGAGAAGTTAGAATTCGAATATCTGCTACAGAAAACAAAGGAACATTCCCAGCCGGTGAACGACTTAACTGAGAATTATCTCCTTGATGAGAACAACGTGCCTCCACTGTACATTCTGAAGCCTCGTGATGATTCTGTGTCAGACCAGGACTGGTGGGACATCTCACAGGAGATGCAGCGTAAACTGAAGCTGGCCGCCAGGTCTCTGCCCTTGGTGGAGCAGCGGGACAAGTACTACATCTCAGTGACCGAGCAGGAGATACGGGAAGGCTGCTCCAACAACGACATGAGGAACTCCCAGGTCGTCTACGTCAGCAGGAACCTTATAGGAATCAGGAATAAATACAACCATCACAGGCATTTTATAGATCTCGCGGATGGGGAAATAGATGAAGAAGCACAAGATAGTATGGATTATTTGAAGTTCAGTAAGCTGCCAGGAGAACTTAGTGAATGCCCAAGTTCAATGATGCACTTTGATTATAAATTCAAGAAGACGACGAACTGTCTGAAACAGGTGAAAGAGACCTGTGATGAAATATGCAGGATGCTGTGTGAGAAGATATTCGAAGGCTACACTAAACAGCTGGAGTTGGTCGATGATCCACTATACAGTGAGATCCTCAAACACTCTCAGTTTCTGGATCAGAGAACGGAGGTGTTCAAAGGTCGCGAGAAACTGGTGACAAGGATCACAGAGGCAATTGTGAGGGAGAGAGGTGTAGAGAAGACAGTCACGGGTCTGTACGGAACTCCCGGCTCTGGGAAAACCGCAGCGATCGCCCATCTCGCGAAATCTCTCAAGACGACGGTGATGCCCGAGGCCTGCCTCGTTTTGAGATTCATCGGCACCACTTCCGATTCCGGGTCAGTGTTTGACCTCCTGTTGAGCATCTGCCAGCAAATCACACGGGTTTACGGGAAGAACGTGTCCAAAGTGCCCGATCTCCTCGAACCATTACAGGAGTACCTAAAACTAGCCCTCACCTTCTCTACCGAAGCGAAACCACTGTTAATTGTGCTAGACTCAGTGGATCAGTTATTTAACGAGACCCTAGCGACCAATTTAAAGTGGCTGTCCTTGGACACTCCCCTACCACCACACACCCACGTGCTCGTGTCTGTAAACTCAGGCGAATATGTGGATATCCTCAAAGCTCACACACCTAAAGAGTCAATATTCGAGCTGCCCCACATGCAACCCGAGTCGGCCCTGGAGGCACTGGCGGCGATGATAGAGGCGAAGAATAGAACCACCACCGACCAGCAACTGGAGACCTTGAAGCACGCCTTCGAGTGGAACCCCTTCCCGCTCTACCTCAAGATGCTCGTCGACGTCGCTGTCACCTGGCGCTCCTATGACGTCATCCCCTCTGACAGGGTGGCGTCAGGAGTCTCTGGTCTGACGTCACTGCTCTTCGGGCGGCTGGAGGGGAAGTACGGGAAGGTGCTGGTGCACCATGCTCTGGCCTACATCAGCGCCTCCAAGAACGGACTGTCGCAGAACGAGCTAGAAGACGTCCTGTCCTGCGACGATGATGCTCTTGATGAGCTCTTCGAGTTCTGGTTGCCACCCGTTCGTCGCATCCCTCCGCTACTGTGGATCAGGATCCGCAACGACCTCAGCGACTTCCTGATGGAGAAGGGCAGCGATGGAACTGTGCTCTACTCCTGGTACTATAGACAGGTGAGTTGACTGCTGGTCTATGTCAATTACGCTCTTGCCCTGGTAATACTAGGGGCAAATAGAATATTCATCATTGATGAATGAGTGTGCAATTTTAAATAGATTACTAAAAGGTTTTGGGTTACATTCAGTCTATGGATCGTTTTCTGTAACCCACTTCCACCCAGTCAACTTGCCATTTCCCTAACTGCCTGAGACTAGGATCAAAACATATCAAGCAGCAGTGAGTCAATGAGGTATTTCGGTCTTGGGAGTGATTGGTCATGGCCAGCTGGGCATGCCTCTAAGACCCTCAGACACTGGCACCCTGCTCTGTTCTCAATATCACAGTGAATAGCACACAGATAGTGAAGGGATAATTTTCATGCAGTACCCTGAAATTCTATATGGACCCCTCTAACCTCTAGATGATGTATTTAGTGCGTGCAAGCACGCTCTAATAAACAGGTGAGTTGACTGGTGGTCTGTGTCAAATACGCTCCAGCCCTGGTACTATAGACAGGTAAGTTGACTGGTGGTCTGTGTAGTTACGCTCTAGCCCTGGTACTATAGACAGGGGAGTTAACTGGTGGTCTGTGCCAACTACATTCTAGACCTGATACTACAAGCATTTGAGGCATATTCTAACATCCAGCCAGGCCATGCAGTGTTAAGTAAAGTGGTGATTTAAGATAGATAGAAATCAGATCGGTTTAATCTTTAAATGTTTGGAGTTCATCTGGTTATCACCTGTGTAGCAGAGTTGATCTTGACTAGAGAATATCCGGGTAAATATGTGATAGCTACTAGCAAATGGTTTGTTCATTATTGATGAATGACTATGGATTCATAAATGAATAAGAATGGGAAGGTCTTGGTTATATTCAGTCTATGGGTCAATATCAGTTGTTATAATCAGTGATAATCATGAGACAAGACTAAAACCACTTCATGAGAACAAAAAAAAACAAAGAAAAAAAATCAGGTGTTTTTTGTCTTGCGTCTGGAGGAAAGATGGTCGTCTTTATAAGACAATAGC
Organism: Alentia gelatinosa; assembly: GCA_950022655.1. Classification (NCBI taxonomy): domain Eukaryota; kingdom Metazoa; phylum Annelida; class Polychaeta; order Phyllodocida; family Polynoidae; genus Alentia; species Alentia gelatinosa. Next base: position 23,852,413 of record OX465588.1, on the reverse strand, counting down.
TACCTGCTCTATAGGCTGTAGGTATGTTCTTTGTTGTTAGTCACGTGACCCATTACCCATCGGCCCCTTGGTGCTCACAGGTTCGGCAGACAGCGGCCGAGCGATATCTCGACAGGTGTTTCCCGACCTTCCGCCAGGCAGCGCATCGGACGCTGGCCGACTACTTTGAGGGCAAGTGGATTTCCGGTAAAGTGTGGACGCCGAAAGCCAAGTCCAGGACCGTGCAGGACCTGAGTCCCCGGATGGAGAACAGAATGGTAAGAATAATCAGTTTACCATTGATTTATTGATAAAAGAAAAACTACACAATAAAGACTAACAAACGTAGCCATCCCCAAAGAACGAAGAGAAGCTATATCCGAAACCAGTTAACATTGCATTTAGCATTCAACATTACAAATTTGAATTATCAAAGAAAAGACAGCATGACTACTGATCGTCTCGCGCACTATTCTGTATGTATAATCTCTGCTCCATGTAGGCCACAGATTACAACCACCCGTTATCTCTGCCCTCTAAATTACACTCCCTATTATAGGGAGCCAAAGTGAACCCGCTAAAACGGCAGATACCCGTGTTCAAAACACCATATCCGGTGGCCAGTAAGAACGAGGCTTATTGCTAAACCTATGGGGGTTTGAGGCTAGAATTTTGTTTTTGGTTTTGTTTGATACTTTTAAAGTGCAGTTTGCTACTATTGTCTCTGAATAACTCTGTCTCGAAGCTACGATGAGAGTCGTTAAGTTTATCAAAATATGGATCTAAAAGATTGGAGAATGACACATATAATCTCGAACCTACATAGTCAAAGTACTGAGCACCTATATCCGGAAATGGTGTTTTGTAAGCGGGTATCTGTGGTTTCAGTGGGTTCACTTTGGCTCCCTATAGGTCTAGTATGGAGACTCTGTATTAGGTAGTTAATAAAATGGTGCATATGGCTACATGAGGGTGTGGACCAGGGCCCTGTTTTTAAATCACGACATCGCAAGTCTGCGATCACCTAAGATCGGATCAAGATTTTACGGCATTTTCTACGACACAAGATGGCGGGTGTGCTATAGACGATGTCGTAGGTTGAATCAAACGATCTTAAGACAAGTATAGAACTGTCTTAGGTTCTATAAAACGTCACTGTGGATTTCCTACACCTTCCTTACGAATTAAGCGATGAAATTTCAACACGAGTAAGGGATACCTATAACCTATAATCGTACCAAAAATGGAAAAGATCGGACTCACCGTTATGAAGATATCGGCGTTTAAATTTGAAACATCGGGCTATCATCGGATATGGTACAAGCACTCTCCTAACAGATCTTTCGCGGTAAGCGCGCGGAATCTCTGCTGGGAGATTGAAATAAGCGCAGAGTGAGGGTAGAGCTACACTGGCCACCAGAGCGGCATTTACTATGACGAAATTAAAACGCGGAAATCTTCATAACGGTGCGGCCGATTTTCTTCTTATTTGGTACGATTAAAGGTTATATGTATACCTTACTCGTGCTCAAATTTCATTGCTTAATTCCTAGGGGGAGTTAAGTTCCGCGTTTGTTACGACATGTCCAGAGTGGTCTTAGACATACGACACTTAGGGTCACATTTTCCGGTCCAGTGGCCACCGAGTGTCGTGACTATAGCACACCTTTTGCCTCCCTAAGTGTCGTATCTCCACTAAGTGTCGTATCTGCTCTACGATCGTATCTCTCTAGCACACTTACGGCAGATACGTGTCATAAGTTACGAATGTCGTGACTAAAAAACAGGGCCCAGGAGACCAGTCTAATCAGTATGTCAGACTCTTCATACGACATATCACTAATACCCCAAAAATAGCGTTATGACCAAACAGTCGTCGTTTGTGTAGCATTCATGTGGTCTTATCTTCTGCCTTTAGGTAACAGGTCAGCCTCTTATGTTCTCTGGTAAGAGAGGTGAATCCCAGCGCCGGTTGAACAAGCGGAAACTGAGGGAACTACCCTACCATCTCTTAAAGTGTGGGGTAAGATACACTGGCCACCAGAGCTACACTACGTTTTTTCTGGTTGGATTAGATCCACAGCCACCTTCACCCAGAGGCTTTAAGTGTCCGTGACTCTCCATGCAGAACTTTCATGTGACCTGTACCTATGCTTGGAGAGTGTGATATTTCTTACTCGAACCCATTTTTACATATTCCTATTCTTATATCCTTTTGTGTGTATTTTGAATAAAATAACTATAAAGGTAGACTTTATTATCAATTTGGTGAGCTGGGAATATTTCTTGATAAGTATCCCTGCCCTCAACTGTGGGGACACTGTCGCTTTTGGGAAACGTTTTTTAGCAGAAGGTTCTGCTGCATATTCTTGATGTTCATCCCGTTGTCTGTACTACTTTACTTCAGGATCTGTATGAATTGGAGAAGCTGGTTTCTGACTTAGAGTTTCTCGAAGCAAAGTTTGAGGCTGGTCAGGGATATGACTGTATGGCAGTTCTCAAAATGGCCGCCATGGGGGACTGCCCGCCGCTTCTCAAGGCCATAAGTAAGGTGAGTGTACCGTGAGAGGTGTGGTAATATAGGGAAAAAAATTACTGAAACTGTACGTCAAATATATCAGGGGCGTCAGAACATTTTGAGAGTGTGGGGGGGGGGGGGAGAACTGAAAAATTGCTGACCTTTTTCTTGGTATGAAGTCAGACTTTGACATTGGCCTGTTACACAGAATATAATGTAAATCTGCGAAAACTGTGAAAAGTCAGGTCTTAGCCTTCATTACACGCGAAAAAGTCAGGCTTCGACATTTTTCCACAGTGAAAAGTCACGGCTTAGCCACCGTTGCATGCTAAAATGTCAGACTTTGACATTTTTTGTGTTGGAAAGTCAAGGCCTAGCCATTGATACACACTAAAAGTCAGACTTTCACGCTTTTCTATAGTGAAAAGTCAAGGCTTTGCCATAGTTGCATGCTAAAAAGTTAGATTTAGACATATTTCGATGTTGTAAAATCAAGACAGTTTTTTCATTTCATTGAGTTAAATTTGAAGGTGCTGACTTTTTGGGGGCTGGCAAAAATTTGGGGGGGGGGGGCGAACGCCTCCCCTACCACCCCCCACCCCCCCCCCCCCCCCCCCCCACCCCACCCCCCCCCCCCCCCCCCACCCCTATTCTGACGCCACTATATATAAATGCGATATAATTGTCAATTAGATTGTTCCGATTCCAAAGGCGGAGGGATTATCTTATTAATACTTACGTATTCGACCTTCTCTTTGTGTCGATTGACTGGCTGCACCCCATGTATCACAGTGTAAAGACGGTATGCGGGATAGAGTGTGACAAACAGAGATTCTAACACTGGTCTGATACGTTCTCCTCGGATGGCTTGCTTTTCACAGGTTGTGTCCAGTCATCTTCAGTTCCTCCTACACGAACCCAGCGCCATCTACCAGATGATACGACAACAGAGCGACATGAACCCGACCAGGGCGCTACTAGCGGGCGTCGACCGAAGCTTCTATCCCTTACAATGCGTGTACGTAGATGTAATTATCACACAATCATGATGTTACCACGTGGCAAAGGCATGTTACATCGTATGGTAGTTTATGCGTCAACTGTGCGGATTTCATTCTGCACACTGTGTACAACTAGTAGTTTATGCACTCCGTACCACATGAATTGTTGTAAAATGACGATTATAAATAATGATTTCCAGGAAAAAATAATAGAGAGATATAGTGAGTGTGTCTGAATAACATAATTTCTCTTTTCATTTTCTTTCATTTTTGGTCTGAAATATTTACCGAGTTCTTCAAAAACAGAGTTATTCGGTGAATATTTCCGGCCAAAACAACAAGAAACATATTTCAATCAGGCAGACTCACGATGTCTCCATATAATACTTGATGATAGCAGATAGCTTCCTAGTCGGACAACAATATGAATACTGTCTAATTCTGTGTGTTTGATTGGTGCAGAATGGAACCGGAGAACATCAACGAGGACCCATGTGACCTGACCCTCCGCGGCCACACCAGTGGAGTACGGTGTTGTCAATACTCCCCAGATGGTGAATACATACACAATATTACCATGATTTCGATCTGAGTGGCCGTATTCTCCGCGTAGTTGACGCGTAGTAATACTCCGAGCGATAGTACAAGGAGAATACGGCCACACAGATCGAAATCATGGTAATGTTGTATTTATTACTCACTTATTTTTAGATTTAAGCAATAAATATGATCGTTAGAAAACTTTGCAACGTAATTAAGAAGTTATGTTTGGGACTATTTTCATCTCAAAAATCCGTATCCTCCTAGGAGGGTACGGAGCTCCGTATCCTCCTCAGTAGCGATCTGTAACCTCCATAGGCTTAGTATGGAGACCCCGTATCAGGTGGGTAATAAATTTAATTATACTCCCTCACTAAGGTATATCGGACAAGTTTCCCTGAGAAGTCAAACCCTTGTCAATTTCCTGAAAATTGGATATGATGGTATCCAAGTGTTGCAGAATATAGTTATAATGGGGGTTGTAGTTTTAGTTCTTCTCATTTAGAGTCGAATGTTATGCTCACATTACAGAATATTAGATATTCTGAAAAGTTGTTTTCCACATAGGTAGACCATGTCATATTCATCAAACTCTCACAGAATATAGTAAATGTATAGAACTATACAGATATCTTTTCAAAATCATTGGTCACAGTTCTTGCTTAGAAAGAATTGAAGAAAACTTTATGTTTCAATACATTTCCCATATAGATCAGTCAAAATGTATATTGACCTAATCTCCCTATTGCGTAAGATCAAACTCTAAAATGTTTCATATTTCACTTATTTGATATAAGAATATGTCTAAGAAACCGGTTTGAATTGATTCTTGTCAGTATTTGAAAATATCCAGGTAGCGACATTGTATATTGTCTTTAACGGATATCCTACGATACACATTGGCACCACCTGCTAATTAGTAGAAACTGAACGAGAGTTAGTAGTGTGAGTGTTTATCGCACGATGGGCAGGTCACGAATTACTGCGCGAGGTGTTAGCTGAGCGTAGTGAGAAGCAGACCTGACCAGAGTTTGGTATTTATCCTACCCCGTCTCCAATAATTCATTTGTTATCCGCGTGCAATAAATAACACTTTACTGCACGCTCACCAAAATACAGTCGGCCAATGTTAATGCTATGGCATTTTTTATTAGGGGTACGATACTTAAAGAATATTAACAAAAACTGCCTTTTGGTGACCTTAGTATCAAATGAGTAATTTACACTATATGTCCAAATCATTCCACCCTATAGGTAACAAATAACTATTTACATTTGCTTGATTTTCATAGGAAATAGACATTGTGCCTTGCATCATTTTTCACGATATAGGGAGCAGATGTCAGTAAGTATAAGAACAATGCACACAGGAGTATGATAAAATGTGACTCAAAAACCTTCATTTTAGCGTCAAATCCACCTAGATTAAAGCACTGAACCATCATTCTGAGTTGTATCCGGAAATACTATTTTTAGCATGCATATCGACCGTTTCAATGGGATCACATTGTTTCCCTGCTATTCCCATGCCCCGTACTTATATCACTTGCTATGGTCGTGTCTGCAGGGGCCTACATCGCGTCGACCGGTCAGGACGGCACACTGCGCATCTGGGACGCGCAGACGGGATCTGAGCACGTGACGTGCACGGGACTGGCGGGGCCGACGTACGCGCGACTGGCAGACACGTCGCGCGTGGGCGGACGGCCGTGCGTGTGGGACCAGACGAGCAGTACGCTCATCACCGGCTCAGAGGACGGCTTCCTGCAGGCGTGGACGCGCGCCGGCGGAAAGGTGAGTCACCAAAGACGGGAGGGAGGACCCGGGGGTGGAGTCAAAACTGAAAGAATTGGCCCCGAAATGAAACTCGCCCTGAAGCAAATGCGCCCCGGGATGAACTTGTCCTGAGGCAAAGTTGCCCCGGAATTAACTTGTCCTGAGTCAAAGTTGCTTAGGGATGAACTTGTCTTGGATCAAAGTTGGCCTGGAATGAACTTGTCCTGAGGCAAAGTTGCCTAAGGATGAACTTGTCCTGGAGCAAAGTTGGCCTGGGATGAACTTTTATCTCACCCCTGGAATAAATGTCCATGGATAGGCTTAACATTGGGAACCCGTTCTCCATGCCCCTACAAGTATTGCAGTCCGTTCTCCATGGTCTATAGCCTGTGTGTTGTCCATTCTTTTAGTGTGTACAGGGGTGAGATAAATACAGAAAGCAACTCGTTTTAGTCAAAGAAGTCATTCTACAACTCATTTGAATGCTACATGATATTCACTCGGCTATCGCCTCGTTCATATCACACCGCATCAAACTCATGGAAAATGACGACATTGACCAAAACTTGTTGGTTTCTTCTTTAGTCCTGAAGCAAAGTCGATTCGGGATCAACTTGTCCTGAAGGAAAGTTGCCCTGTGATGAACTTGTCCTGAAGCAAAGTCCCTCCGGGGTGAATTTGCCCTTATTTCCAGGCCTAGGTCTAAAAATCCATCGATTATTATCTATCACCACAAAACCATGGCTCATTGACTATGTACTTGATTTCCAGGTGAAGGTGAACTTCAGGACTGACGAGGCGGCGCACTCTAAACCCATCACGGGGCTGTCAGTGTCCAGCGACAACCTGCTGCTGGCCTCCTGCTCCAAAGACGGCACCGTCAAACTGTGGTGCATGAAGACGTGCCGGGAGCAGAGGACCATCGCCCTGGGCACGGCCGAGATCAAAGACTGTAAGTTCAGCGACGATGGCACCAGACTCGGGTTGGTCCTTGTTGACCCTGCCTGGAAGGCCGCCGACCTGCCCTCCAGCTCCGCAATCAATGTCTACTCGCAATCTGATTGGAAGCTCAAGTCCGTCCGCTACACCAGTGAAAACCGGAAGTTGGGCTGCTTGAGTATATCCCCCGGAAGTGAAATGATAGCCACCGGAAGTGACTGGAACACGGTGGAGTTGTGGGCGGATGGGGAATCTGTGAGTATCTCACTATGTACCATTCACCCTCTCTTTTCTGATAATTGTTTTCCGTATTTCTATGAATCCTTTGATTCATGAAACACAATGTTATCTATGGTAGATATTTGATGTTAAAATGATATACATGTACATGTTAAAAGGTGCTTACAAATTTAAAGAATAATAAAACATAGAAAGTCGACATTTCAGATATAGGGCACAGAGTAATTCCTAGTTCCGCCATTATCTGCCAGGAAATTGTAAGATAGCGACACTGTAGTCAGTGGACCACCGCTGTTATTAATTCCTGCAATCTATTGATAATCGTGAGATTAGGCTAAAACCCTTCAATGGAGCAGGAGAAACACACCCAAAGAACAACCCACTGGTAACTGCACCTGTCACCTGGTAATTTCTTTGCTTCGGCGGCAAGATGGCCGCCTCCATATCCAAATAGCTATTTGCCCTATATTGACACATATATTATCCTACTAAGTATATATGTCTTTAGTTATAGGAGTAGTACAGATAGAATACCCAGTAAACCCTTCTTAATTCCATTTATGTATACAATTAGTTTGTACTCAGACTCCATGTATGAACAAGGTTATTTGTACATGTATATATACATATACACCCGTGTTAAATGTTGTCTGATGCACCTCAAGCTTTTTGTTTTAACTTTAATCGAGTCTAGTTTCCCTTAAGGTAAAATCCGGTAATTCTCTACGTTGGTAACCCGAATTTCTGAATGCTTTACACTTTGAATATTCTAACAGGAACCGGAAGTGCTACCCAAACAGCACCACGGCCACGTGACCTGTGTGCAGTTCACGCATGGCGGTAAATATGTCATTTCCTGTTCAGCCGACTTCATGGTTATAGTGTGGCACGTGAAGCAGCGGCGCCACCTTGCGATGGTCGCCGGCCATCTTTCCTGGGCTTTCTCAGTCAGCGTTAACCCTAACGGAGAAGGTCAAATTGTCAGCGCCTCCCAAGACACGACACTAAACATATGGAACTATACTGCTATGTTGAGTGGCAGGTTTGTAGTACCCTGGTGGTTTACTATGACTTGATTTATTACCCATTTGTAGTACCCAAGTAGTTTATGACTTGATTTATAACACATTTGTAATACACTGGTGGTTCTATAACTTAATCCATGATATGTTTGACATAACCTAGGATTCTACACTATGACTTGATTTACGACACATTTGTGGTATCCTGGTGTTTTTTTATAAAATTTGTATTAACTTAATTATTATTTGATTTACGACACATATGTAGTATCCTCGTGATTTATGACACGTTTCTTGTATCCTGTTGGTTAACAAGATGACTACTTGTTTTGCTACATGTTTGTAATGCCCTGGTGGTTAACTATGACTCGATTTACAACAAGTCTGTAGTACCTGGTGCGCTATTTCCCGCATATTTTGGATGTATCCTGTTGGATCGTCCTAAATTTTGTAAAGTGCATGATCCACTGAGCCTCAGCTAGTGCAGTCTGATGGCATTGTCGTGGACGTGTGGTAGTCGGCGACAATAGCCGGCCCAAATTGCACATCAGTAACAATAACCTGCTTGGTGGATCAGCAAATAAACCAGCCACGGCAGTTGTTGCCGACCGGCGGCCCACCATTGTGTCTCCGAAACTCCGTAGCAGACAAGTGTCGGCTGGTCTGTTGGTTGCGTCAACCACCTGTCAGCTCCAAATGCCATCGTTTTGCTGATCCACCAGACAGATCTGGCTGACAGATCATCATTTCAGTACCGGTCCTATCTAATTTGCATATTTGGTGGATCCCATGGAGCGTCGGCTGTAATTTCTGTCAGCTGCCAACGTCCTCTAGATGGCAGCAGTAAACCCATGGCATCTTCATCGCCTCAATGAAAGCCGAGCACCATTTGTCCATTGTGTGTCATGGCCAGCTGGAGATAAGGGGCTTTGATGGATCAGCTTGGATATTCTGCTGACTTTGAGCCGGCCAGCCGACAAACCTCAGTGAGGATCGTTGGCTAGATGCTAAAATCCTGTCTGCGGAGTGTCTGTGGAGCATCTGTTGGGTCTGTTTTGGTGGATCATACGCTTTAAACATACTGGTTATGTGATTATCCATGTCTGTGCGACCCCAGCTCACTGGGGTATTTCACCCATGAAATCCAGCCAGTCGTTCTATATGCTTGCCTTTATCCCTTTATGACAAATCATTTGCGGAAAAAAGGACAAATTCTGACATCCCTCAGCGATCACCCACCTGGCGGTTGAGCTGGATTTTTTTTTTTTTTTTGTTCAAAATCTTTTATTGGCAAAATTGGTTTACATGTGTTCCATTTGGTGATACATCCATAAGGTCATGTCAATAAGAGAAATACCAAATATATCAGCTCAGTTATGGTATAGTAACCGACACTGGTTTTCAGCTGATATCCAATGAGACATTTACAACGTTAGTGTTCTTCAATCCCAATCTACCTTATATTCAATATTTGACATAGGGCTGCTAGAGTAATACAAATGCATTGGTTGATAGATTTGTCTGCCTTTTGTCATATATTTCATCCATCGAGATAAAAGGTTGCTTGTGACGTTAAAAAGGCTAATGTAGTGGAGCAATGCCCGACCGACATCCTGCGGTCATCTCCGGGTATCGGAATCACCACAGTATGCATGCGCAACCTAACCACAAGCACTTATGGCGTTGCCAGTCTTAGCCATTCCTTACACAGAAAAAAGTCTGAGTTTCCTACATGGTGATTTAAAAAGATGGTAGGTAATTCCAAAACCTAGGTAAATGTTGTAATTATTTAAAATTGAAATTGGACGATAAAACGAAGATCTTATAAATAAGTTTTGTTAGATCGTTGCAAAAGTTGACAATCTGACAGAGTTTGGCACTATCTTTCTAGGTAGGCTCTGGTATGGGTATTATAAACATGTCTAGAACCGAGTCTAGATGCCCGATGGTTTTGAAAATGCCTCGAATCACTGGAGCACCCTCTTTACACAATCTACAAAATATCTAACTCCAATTACAGAGTGCCCGAGGTTGACGGATTACCTTTCAATGTTCTACTGGCCTCACACAACCGGAAGTACGTCATGGCAGGACAGGGAATGAACTCCTTCGTGAGAATCTACGAGAAGTCTCGTCTCGGGAAAGGAGGTTTTGTGGGCAGGACCCCAAAAAAGAAGTACATTATCAGGGCTGCGTTGTGGACAGTGGACGACTCGCGGATTGTCATCCTCAACGACGGCCATGCCGGCAATTATACCGTAGGTTGACCTTTTAATTTCTTTGTCATTGCCAAAATACTATATTAATCCTTTCCCTGCACCACCTTGTTCCCTTGCTCAGCATTACATGGCAGGTATGCGATCCCTAAATGACCCTGCTACGGCAGGCACCTTTTTTTGGAAATAGCAATGTCATGCGATTTAAGTAATGAAAATAAAAAAATAAAAAAATAAAATGGGGAGAGGAAATAATATTCCATGGGTGAAATATGACACATGTATTTCGAAAATCTGTAGAAACAGGGTAGATTAATTTACCAGTGCATGACAACCCTATATCATTTAGAAATGTATCTGTTTCTTTATGGCTGCTAAAATACTTGTGTGTATATATCCTGTATAAGTTGAAAATAAAATATTCTCCACAATAAAAAAAAAAAAAGTAATTTACCTTGGCGACTGATCATATTTTATTATACCAAATCAAATGTCAATATGGCTCTTATACATAGTCAAAGTTTCTTTTAAATCAAACAATTATCTTCTTATCTATTGAATATTGTATAAAAGTATTAATGATGCCTCAAAGATGCCTGGAGGCATCTTCCTGCTACAGCCAGGGGAATGCCTGGAGGCATCTCTCTGCTGTTAAAGGGTTAAGTGGGGATTACTTTCTTTTTCTTTATAAGCCATTTTTATTTACAGGACTTTCATTTTTGTAAGCAGTAAGCATTTCTGTAAGCAGTACAATAGCGGTTCTTTTTAGACAACTGAGTTTTGCGGTTATTAGATTATTAGGCTAATACCTCCAGCTAGATTTTTACCTCAGAAGTGGAGATATAGTTGAGGTATAGAGTGTTTTTAGTTTACAACACAGCTTAATTTGCCACATAATTTGGTACTAGAAGAGGGCACCTTATAAAGCTCGGTGTCCACCTACTCTGATATGGTTCCGATATGGTCTACGATGCACCTCCCGATAAAAAATCAAAATCGCGTCGGAAGGTCACCTAATATCGGCGCAGTTAACCACGTTTCTGCGATTAGACACCGATAAAAACATCATACAATGCATGATGGATTGGCATGTTTAGACATATGTCTACGATTTTACACCTTCCCGATATGTCTCCGATGTTGACTTTTTGTATCTGAGCCATATCAGTGGGTCTAAATTTCTATCATAGTAGGTGGACGCCGGGCCTTATTCTACACATGAACTGTAACTGACAATTTGTGGCAAAGCCGGTGACAGTCATTTGCGTATTGGAGAGTATCAGTTTACATCATCATATACCTATACGAACGTTACTAAGAGTTAAGCATCGTATAGAGTAGAACCCCGTTTTAATCTTCAGGATAAGAGGGAGCTGCTACAAAATGGCGACCTTTGCTACTTAGAGAAATCTCAGCAGACTTATCCTCGAAACCTAATAATTTCGTTCTTTCTTTGTTCCTAAAACATAATTATATTATTCAAAATGTACACAAAACAAAATTCTCATACATCTTCCCTGACTTTAATGTCATGTATTTCTTATCTAACCATTCAGGAAGACGCTTACAACTATGCTGGTGTCCAGGTCTTCCCATTCAAATTGACCGATTCTTCCGAAACTGACGACTGTGTTGAACTGGATGTGAAATGGCCAGTTTCTATAGGACTCAATAAGAAGTATATCGCTGTCGGTAAGTCGCTGTTCCCTCACAAATGAGCCATGTAGATCATTGAAAACGTGTGTGTTTATTTGTTCGTAACGTTATCATGCCAAGTGGTCTTGACCTTATCATGACATGGCTAAAACCTGTATACCATCGAGAATTCTTTAACATAAAATAAATGTTAACGAGGTATGCACAGCTCCACCCATCTGGGGTGCTCGAAATTGCCCGAAATTTCACGAAATATCGTGGGAGCCCGCCCAATGTCAGTTTCCAAAGTGAGACTCTACGTGATATCTTCGCGTGCTCTCGGATATTCCTACGCGTCTGAAACCAGTTAATATTGTACATGTATTTTGGATTCTGAATAAAATCATTGCTCACACAGAAATAGTTGTATTTAACTACAAACTATCGTTTATTTGTGTAACAGGCACCAAGAAGAGACAGATCCACCTGTTTGACCAGAAAACACTTAGTCCTGGACCCGTCATTGATTGGGAACGGCCGGAGGATCTAGGCTCAGATTTAGGCGCAGCTCGAGGCTCAGATCTAGGCGGTGGAGAAGGGGCACCTCCGAGTGAGGACAAATGGATCTGGTCTGTGTGTTTGCACCCGAGTAAGGACGATGTGGCTGCGCTGAGTGGTAGCACCCTCCGAGTGTGGGGCCTGGGGTGAGTGTCCGACTTTTATCATCCGCCCAATACCAAGTGCCCGTAGAATATACATTCACAAGATTTAGTCATTGGGCCAAAACCCAAATTTTTTATTTCTGCTGCCCCCCCCCCCCCCCCCCCCCCGCCGAAAAGATTTGTTTTATTGTTATATCTTGTAGATACATCCTTCTAGTTATTTCGGTTTGACATGAAAGGTCAATCAGAAATACATATGGGGAGATTTACTCTTACACTTAGGGTTACTCTTAAACTGGCTCCAGTCCCTGCATCCCATGGCTACCCTCCTCGTTGGGATACAGGGCCATGATTCATGGGCCAGTCAGAGAATGATACATACTTTAATGAACTTTATTCTTATTGTGTTTGATAACTTAATGAATGTTCATAATCAAAGACTTGAGCAAGTCTAAGTTACTATCGAAGTTTATATGTATGCTAATTATAGTTTTTGTTGCCGGGGTTAATCAAATATTCAGGAATCATGAATAATCATACCCTTTCCTGACACTGATATCAGTCCCCTCTCCTACCCAACGTGTCCGGGACACGTCTGGCGCCGTGGGGTGTGCTATTTTTTGTATTTGTCAAGATTCTGTCTCTAGGTGCAGTGGCGGTGGCGGTGGCGGTAGAGTAATCATTTTAATATAACTTATTTATTGTCCTTGTTCCCGATGAAACTACCGCATGTGCCGGGGTTAACATGTGATAGCCTCAGTATCCAGTATAATCAAATATTCAGGAATCATAAATAATTGTCTGGGGCCAGTTAGTTCTCACGTTTTGCATGGGGCGCGCCGCCCGCGAGTAGGCATTCACTGAACCGCAACGGGTCCGGGCGTGCAAGATACGGGGGTTTCACACGTTAAAGCGACCAGACACGCTCCCCTACCACCCAGACCACTGCACCCACACCAACACGGTTGCCAACTGAGACCAGCGTGTGCCTGAGTTAATCTAATAATTGTATAGACTATAAAAGCTTTTCAAATGCAGTTTTTTGCTATGTGGCCTTATTGTGGTATCCCTTAGGAACACATTGAGCTACTTAGTGTTTTGTGATATCAGGATCCAGGTCATTTGATATTTTCGACAGCCAGTTCTACTAATACAGTACCTGAAGGCTATTGAATGTCTTATATGTATTCATTTGTGGCCATATTGTGGCAATCATTAGAATCATTGTGAGCTACTTTTTAGTGCTCTGTGATTCCATGATCCAGGTATATAACTGATTTTGCTACACTCCTGTCTGACATTTTCGACAGCAAGTTCTAAAGATATAAAGTATAAAAGCCTTTATATGCATATCTTTGCTATTTTACCATGTTCTGACATTCCTAAGAAACCTTTCAAGCTGTTCTTTAGTGTTCTGTTATCTCATGGTCCAGGAATATAATTGATTTTGATACCCCAACTACCTCTGTTATCAGACATCTTTGACCACCAGTTCTATTGATATAGTACCTAAAGGCTATAAGTTCTAAGTTTTTAATATGCAATTTTCTGCCATATGGCCATGTAGTGGCACCCTTTTGGAAAATTCCACCTTTTAGTGTTCTTTAGTCCCAGGATTCATGTATATAGCTAATTTTGCTATCCCTGCTGCTAAAGTTGTTTAACTTTTCCTATGGCCAGTTCTAAAGATATAGTAAAGATGCCCTAGAATACAATTGATCTTTAATGACTTATTTTCTCTTAAAGATATTTAAGATGTGCAAACCATATGAGAGCTCCTGGAGCAGGTGTCACCTACAACAAGAATAATAAATGGCCATGTATGACTGGCCATAACCACCAAGAAGTCCACGTATAGTAACATCTGAGCAACAGCATGAACCTTTTTTTGCTCATAATTCACCACTAGGGTGATCTTCCATTACGGCTATCCGCACATATCTAGATTCAGTAGCTGGATAGCTCACTTAACATCAGTCGGTTCATATTACACAATGCACATATAACATCAAAACAATAGACCCAACATCCAAGCAAATATTTTGATGATGCTTTTACTAGATAAAAGCTAGTTTTCCCCCACATTTCAACGATTTCTTGAATGATTCTGAGCTTAGGCTTCTACCAACATCAGTCGTTTTTTCATTCCCATTCATTAACGCAATGCTACCATTGCATGTTCCTTAGTCATGTATGTTAGTACAAAGTCTTGCCGTTCATCTTGCAACATTTTAGTTAAAGAAAGTATTTTCTGCATATAACGGATTTAATTTCCGTGTACAATGAATTCGAAATCCGTATACAATGGTTATGGTATCTGACAGTAATTAAACAATGGTGTGTGGTTTCTCCATACATGTTACATGTTGTATATATGCAGGATGAATAATAATATGCATTAATCTCTGGTTTCAGGCTGTTCGGAGGGGCGCAGCAGAAAATCAGTATTGATTCAGACAACGGGGAGAACGGCTTCACCTGTTTGTACTCACCAAACGGACGCTACCTCATCTACAACTTCCTGGGCACCATAACGCTGCTCTCCACCAAGTTGGTCTACAACCGTGCCCACGTGATCACAGCCCATCTGGACCTCACTCACGCCATCGCCGTGTGCCCCAAGTCGCGCCATCTGGCGAGCTGCTCGCTCGACGGCACGCTGCGGGTGTGGCGCCTGAAGCGACGCCTGGTGGAGCCGGTGGCCGTGTACTATAACTGTACGGCCAGGACAGTCACATTCCTCACCTCCGACACGCTGCTCCTAGGAGGAGCCACCGGCCCACCCATGAAACTGGTTATCGAGCAATGATTCAGTCTGCTACCATAAAATGGTGCACTTTGATAGTCTCTTGAAAGGATCTCTTTAGAATTGACTAGTTCAATAGCTGTAATGTATTTGATATATATTTATTGACTATAATTTTCAAATAATCAAATTTAGATAATAATAGACTGGGCTCTTTTTTTGGTCTCAGAGATGATATAATTGTCACGGAGCTCTCCTCTATTGCCTGCTAATTTCTAAGGACGGTGTCAGTTGGCCCCCTGATAGACCTTCTTCACATTAGGATGAAAAAGGGATGGCCTTCACAACTGGAGGTGTAAAAGGAAGTGAGTGACAATAGGCCACTGATATAACTTTCAGCTTTCTCAGAAATGTCTTCCATGTCTTTACAAACATAGCTTGGGCATCATAATTTAGCCATCCTAATGTATAACGGGTGTTGAGAGATCAAGTAGCCATTGGAATACTTTTAAAGTCAGCTGAATCTCATAAGAACATTTGATTGACCACCGAACAGGGCACCATCTGCTAGATACTACAGTCGGACGGCAGGTGACCACTTGATGAACTCACATTTGCTCTGTCCCTTATATCTGGACTTCTGTTGGGTCAATCTTCATATACAGGTCTTGTCTTAGCTGGCTTAAGTGGAACTCACAGGGTTCAAAATCTCATGGGCTTCTGTTCCTTTTTTGGGATAAAGGTTGCCGACAACTGCAGGGGGGAAACATGTCTCAGGGAAATTGAACCTTACAATTTAGACGAAGAAATTGTGTTCGAGTACAGAATCTCAGCAGGTTTGTCTCAGAGAAACGTCCTGTGAGGTACATGAATCCCACCGTGTGAATCCCGCTTCAGTTTGCATGTGTGCTTGTGTCTCTGCCCCTTTCCTACGGAAGGTACCATAACATGACAGGCGCCAAAATTTGGTGTGAATAGTGTTTGTTGGGTTGTTGAATCCCCGCAGCTGATTGTTATATTGAGTGTCAGCTAGCAGCAGGTATGGAGTATAAGGTCATCTGATGTTGTTATTCTGATACACATGGTGAGAGGAACCTTGTGACATGTAGAAACAGTTAAAGGTACCATACAACATTTAGAGACTGGTAGAAGGTCCTCACGACATGTAAAAACAATTTTAGGTACCATAAAACTTTTGGAGACTGGTAGACAGTTTCAGGTACAACACAACATTTTTGGAAACTGATGGAGAACCTGGCAGTGTCTGGATACGGATGTACTTTTCAAAAACGTAGAAAGAGTATGAACATGACAGCTTTCAGAGATTGGTGGAGGCCCAGATGGAGATATAACTGATAATGTAGAATGACTGACACAAATCACATTTACCTGCCTACCTCCACCTGCTGAGTATGAACATGACCAAAGATCACAATATCTCAACACACCTCAAAACACATTCCCATATCTCACCATGCCTTCTGAAACATAACCATACATCACAACACCTCCTCATATATCAGAAACCCTCCCCACATTCCAGTACACCTCAGGAAATCTCATCATACCTAAAGCCCTGTCTCCTCTCTGCGATTCTAGGTACATACACTGCACGAACATCATTATTTTACATATGGATGCGCCCGGCGTATATATACACAATATTGACTGGTTTCAGATACAAGCGGCCGTATGCTCCGAGGAGTTGACGCGTAGTAATATCCGAGCGTATGCGAGGATATTGCGGAGAGACAATTCCGAGGAGCATACAACCGCTTGTATCTGAAACCAGTCTATATTGTATTTATTATCCACCTTTTTCTGGACAAGTGGCACGTCAATATCAGTTTGTTTTGGCTATGCACTATTTTTCCATACGCACTATTTTTCCGTATGCGCCACCCGGAGCATACAACATATCCGTATGCGCCGGGTATGTCTATACAAATGCCCTATGTGTTTTCTATGGACACTTTGTATTAGGTGGATAATAAAAGTAGGTATTTTGTGTATACAAGGTCGTCCAATTCCCCGTGTGTATACACCTCATCTGTAGGCGATAAGCATCCAGTGAAGAGAGCTTCACTGAGAGCGGGCGGGGGGAGGTGGGGGCGGGGGGGGGGGGGAGGGCTTCCTACTGAGGACACCTGTACTTCTACTAACACAAACGGGCGGGAGGCGGTGGGGGGAGAGGATATTTCCCTCCCTGCAAGTTTCCCACCAGTCTGAATGTACCCCGGATCGCAAGCGTTTTTAAGTATCAAACATGTTTGATATTTACGCCCAGTCTGAAACTGGAAGTGCCTATGTACCTAGAATCGCAGGCGCTCCATTCTCAAGCAGGATAGTCTACACACAGAATAGATATAACCATGCGATCCAGCGCCCTACACGAACTAGGGGGCTTGCGATCATGTACCTCCAGACTGAGACTGGAGGTACAGGGCCTTGCTTTTTAGTCACGACCATTGTGAGGCCAGGAAGGCCCAAGACCAACCAGCGATTTCACGACAGTTTTGACGACAAAAGATGGCCGGTGTGCTATAAACGGTGTCGTAGTGCGCCACGGACGATCGCCGCGAAAAACGTCGGCCGTCACGACAGGTATAGAACTGTCTTAGGTTCTATAAAACCTCACTGTGCGTATATAGAGGATTTCCCATGCTTCCCATGGGAATTAAGTGATGAAGTTTTAACACGAGTAAGGGATACATATAACCTATAATCGTACTAAATATGAAGAAGATGGGACTCACCGTCCTGAAGCTATCGGCATTTGAATTTGAAACATCGGGCTATCGATCGGATATCGTACAAGCACTCTCCTGGCAGATCTTTCGCGGTATAGAGCGCGGAATCTCTGCTGAGAGAGTGAAGTAACCGCAGAGTGAGGCTAGAGCTACACTGGCCACCAGAGCAGAATTTGCTATGATGAAATTCAAACGCCGATATCTTCAGAACGGTGCGGCCAATTCTCTTCATATTTGGTACGATTATAGCTTTTATGTATACCTTACTTGTGTTCAAACTTCATCGCTTAATTCCTAGGAAAAGTGAAGCTGCGCATTCTGTACGACATGTCCATAGATGTCTTAGGTCTAAGACAGTTTGGGAGACAAATTTGCCCACGTGACCTTACATGTCTCGTGACTATAGCACACCTCAGACCGCCCTAAGTCTCTTAGAGCAGTGATAGTTACCCGACCCCTTAAACTATCGCGACTATAGTACACTGACAGCAAAAACATGTCGCCTGTAACGATGGTCGTCAATAAAAAACAAGGCCCAGGATCGCAAGCCCCCCCCCCCTCCTCAGTCGACCAGTGGAGAAAGGCCTTTACTATGCACCACATCACCTCACCACATTCCACCACACTTCACGAAGTCTCATCATACCTCACCATACCTATACATCACAACACTACAACACACATCACTACACCTCCCCATGCATTACAAAATCTCACAACACTCCCCCATACCTCAATAGATATAACCAGACGTCATCATACTTGACTCTGCACAAGGAAACCACAGTATAAAGAAACCTTATTCACTTTTGTGACCGTTTATGGAACCGCCTTCCGCTTAACCTCCATAATATTGCCTCATTGGACAAATTGAAGGTAGCTCGCAAGAATATTTTAATGGCGTCAATCGCCTGAAGCTAACATGAAGGTGTGATACTTCTTATGTAATGAACTGTTGTGATGTACGGACATTGATTCAATTGTACATGTACGTTAGCTGTGATCAGCATAATTATCACCTGGTAACAAGGCTGTTGTACTGGAGAGTTTAGTGACTGTACTAGAGTACTATCCCAGGTGGTTTATGAATGTGTCAGGATAAAGGATATGATTAAAAAAAATTGCCACCAGACTTCAGGAAATGTTACTAGTTATCACAATACTTCACGATACACAAGACAACACTATATTGGGCCATGTATCATGAAATATTACTAGACCTCACCATATATCACTATACCTTACAAAACCTCCCCACATCCCACCATACCTTACCCTACCCGGCGCTCCCTCACCACTACTCACACTACTTCACCTCACCAAAACATGGCCATGTCTCACCGTAACCACGTAGAGAAGATATGTTAGAACACTGTGGCTACCGAATGCTCCCAGTTCATCTACCTCCCTCAGACTGCTTGTCTATAGTTAGTACCTTGTGACAAGGCTACAACATCTTTGAATAGAATCTTCTGACATAATTTTGTAAGAATTGACCTGCGTTTTAATTTGACTCTTCATCAGATCTCAACTAGTAGGCCTTTTGTATGGCCTTTTGTAATACTACAATTTATACTCAGGGCCCAGGAGTTTCTATCAACTCGATCGTATGCATTTGTTTTTCGTCTATCAAAACTTGTGTGTTTAAGTTGATCATTCACATCACAATTTACAATACTCTTATTTGTATAGTCACAGTCGTTTACCATATTTGGCATCCTATTTGTCTTTTGTATCAGAACAGTATTATCAAACTGTGATAATAGTATTATCATATACCTATGGCTGTATCAACTACGTATACTGACCGCTCCTATCCATGGCGTAATTTATGCCCATGCGTCACACTATAGTGAATATGTAAAATCTCACCATTTTTAGGTATATAATAATACAAAAACTGGCTGACTGTCTTAGTATGGTACGTCAAATTACCATATACTCATGACATATATCCCGTTAATGCACACCGTTTTGCCATATAACGTAAGAATACCATACAGAACAGTGTTCTGCACAGCAAAGGATGCAGTCTGTCACCCAAAGTGTGCAGTCTGTCACTATCCAAGGTAACCTGTACAACGTTTAACGGCGTACAGTGCATTCTGTGTATGATAACTGTACCCCCAGGAGCAGTACTTATTTACACTGAGTTAGTGTAATAAGAAACATAAATTATCATCTTATTATGTAGCTTGTACAGCATGGTCAGGACTTTCTATATAATTACTTTGTAAAACTATTGATCAGATACACATCCCTCTGCCTACATCGGAATATGTCTGATCAATGATTTCACCACATATTTTCGATGTACGAAGACGGTAAGCCAGTATGTACCAGTCAGCATTATGAGTGATATTATGTTATTAGTTTTCGTATTACGTGAGGGTTATTGCGTAGGAATCTTACAATTGTGATTCTAAAACCCGATCTGTAGAAATTGTGTAGCTTTAAGGAGAAGTAAATAACGTTAATACATGGTGAAATTGATTGGCCCATTTAAAAGCAGCGATACTTGGTGCAATTAGCGCTTGAGGCAAGTTTTTTTTTCAATTTCTTTATTGGTATTCAGAAGACATGTTAGTTTGTTGCAGCTTTTCTACGCATGTACCATGACAAGTGTAATTTGGTTTCCCAATAAAGTGGCCTTGGCATCTACTATAGATCTATGAAACTGTTTTTCATTGCCTGGCCTTACAGTACATGTATTAGTTCTATGGCGTTCGGATCATTTTATCAGTCCTCTATTCCGTGCTATTCAATCTATATTTAGAAGTAGAAGGGAGCGTTTCCTACTAATCGTTCATAGGTCATTGATTTGTAAACCTGATCTTTATAGTGCTAATTTACAGTAGCCATGGGATGTGATAGATCAGAGCCGTTTTTGTAATCTCTATAAAGTGATTCTAATCAATGTAGGTAGATTATTCCATGTCGTCCCACCATAATAGAGTATTGAATGCATATATTACGTCATACAGTTTGGTTTGGGCACTAAACATTTTGGAGCATAATGCATTCTCGTTGATATTGGTCTATAGACTAAATAGTTTTTGTTGATATAGAGAGTTGTACAAATATTTCTATTTTGCGAACTATAAACCTGCATTTCTTGGCCAAGACGTGGTTGATAGTTAAGAGCTGATTCATCACTCTCTAATGACACTCCCTAATGCTATGACTGCTTCGTCATAGGCCTTCAATACCTGACCAGAACTTGTCGTGAACATGATGATTATCATGATGGACTTGGATATTGAACCTGGAGAAAGAAAAAAGGTATTTGTTTGTTTGTTTGTTTGTTTAGTCTAACATCCAATATCTTTTATCAAATCTATGAGATGCATTTAGGCAGAAATCTCACCCCTACACATTTACCGAGGAGAGAGTTATTTTAGTTTTCACAGCACATAGACATGGTATGAGAAGGACTGGCCTTTGATATTACAGTAAAGCTACCACTGCTGGGGGTGAAGAAAAAGAGTGGCTCCACACCAAACCACATAGACGTGGTATGAGAAGGACTGGCCTTTGAGTAGGTCTGTTTTATTATCAGCATAGAGATTACAGTAGAATAATGTGTACCATGTCGTTTACGTATAGAAGCCATCTTGTTTGTTTTGATTCTGTAGCCCGGGCATGTGCTCTCAGAGTCTACGGAAATCCAACAAACGCATCGGTCTCTCCCTGTGGGTATATTCCGTCATGCCTTATAGTGAAGACCCGGGGAACCGGCATATATATCTTCCAATGTGATTTTGTCATGGCTGTTCGTATCACAGTAGTTCCAGTATGTTCAAAAGATGGTGTCACCTGTAATGCATACCTTTGCGGTTCGAGGAGCTAGAAGGTATATAAGGTGCGACTAGAGTGTTATTCACCCGAAAATATATATGCACATTAGTCCAATTCAGTATAAAATTTTCCTAACTACACTGAATATTTTGTTGTGTCGGTAATACATGTAATGAGTATTTGATAAATAATAAATTTGTATCTTTGAAATTAGAAACCAGTTAATAGGATTCTCGGATCAAAGGACGTTTTGACTGTCTTTTTAACTGGTTTATCTATTCTGAAATGAATGCATAAATGAAAGATACATTACACACAATATAACTGCCTTTAAAGGTCTTTGTATATAATGGCTATGGTCATGAAAAAGCACCATAAATCATCACAATTCCATCAATATTATATGATTTCCTTGACAATCTTTCTTTCGAAACATCAAGATTTGGTTGGTAGTTGATGTTCGCCCTTATGGGTGGTCCTGAATAGCCGCTTCACTTATGGCTTCCATTTGATGAAATGATGTTTGGATCTTTCTGCAGAAACATCCAGAATTAGGGAACAGTTGCCTCCTCTAGTACCCGCACATAAGTTGATATCCGTGGATGAGAATTGATGTCTCTATGCTGAAGGCTGGGGAAGCGTGGGGCTATCGTGGACTTTCTGCCAGGATTTCAATTTCAGTCTGAAGCAAAGCCTGCAACATGAGGAACCAAGACGAAATCTATTAGGATATACCTAAACATTGATAATTCTTATCATAGATTGGATTCAGAGCAATTAACCTTCAATCCCTTGCATGGGGATGCTTGCAGATTAAGCTTAATACACATATCTACTGAGTGGGTACTGAACGATTAGTTCCTAAATCGTAAACCTGAGTGGAGCTGGTCTCAGACAAAATGCGCTTCTGTTCGACCAACAAGTGGTCACCACAGTGGGATACTGAAGAGGGCTTGGTCAAGCCGGCCGCCGGGGGCACTAATCGGTGAGATACCGTATCTGACGTATATGACGTACCTGACGTATATCCCAAAATCTTCCTCGCCCACAATTGATTTTGTTAATTATGGGCTGATATCATTACGAACTACGGGCGTATTTCCAATGTTCCTTTTTCGTCAACAGAATTTATCAACATGTTGATAAACTTGTCGCGAGCTGTTTGGGAACATCAGCTGACAATTTATCGGCAACAAAAGAACATCTCTGCAGGGGGGTTGACTAATCTCAGGCATGCCATCAGTGAAGGGTGCCGCCTCTACCAACTTGGGCCGTTAGGATGCCCCACCTGAGACAAAGTACCGTTCCTTTGTCGCCGTCACAGGTACATCGATGTTCCGAAATCACTTGATGGGAATTGGATTTGCGTTATAATCTTCCCATATTATCTGTGTTTATGCATAATCCATAGAGCAATTCACCAATAGTATATGCCAAGATGGATCGGGAATAGATTTGAAAAAATATTTGCCCATAAATACATTTTCATTTGATCAAATTTGATTTTGCTTAACAAAATTTTGTTGGGCAAATAACCATTCACTTGTTCGGATCTCCCCACACAATTGTGAGGTTAATAAAGAGATGTCCCACTTCATATCAATACATTACAGTACTACTAGTCACAACCTTTCAGGACAGAGTCCTAGAGGGATTTAAATTGTTAAAAAATAAAACATATGATTACCCGAATGACCTTCTCTTCGGAGTTTATAAAATAGTGCAGTAATTCTTGGGATTATCTGATGTCTATGTCATTACAAAACGAATATTCCCAACGATGTTTATCGGTTTCTCGATATTTGATAGGAAATATCTCTCAACAGATTCCATTCAGGTACGCAGACTATGTCTCCACGTAGTATATGCCTACTTACACCACAACCATGATGAAAAAGGGGACGATGGTGCAGAACCACACTGCTGGGTGCACCGTGGTGCCTGTAACGAAAGATTCAACCTGTAATTGATCCTGTTATGTTATGAACAACAGAGATGGGGTCATGAACATATATACATGTAGTGCAACATTGATGGATTTCCTTGTAATTTTTACAAGAAGCAGAAGGACATTTCTAATGTTGAAAGAGGTATCTGAGGACTCCAAACTCATTTACAGATGTTTGTAGTTACTTGGTGGAGATAAATGTGACAACCATGCCAACATCTCATGTGGAGAAACACAAGCAGGTGATGCACCACTTCAGATAGTATAGCACTCAGACATAGCTTGGTGATGTTGTGAGCTGATTTATCTCTATTACTAAATAGTGGTGATTTTATATTTTCTGACAAGACATAAACTCTGTTATCCGTAATAATGTACTACTTAATTCGGTGTACATGTGACATCCTTACCAAACAAATGCACCACACAGAATCCTTATACATTGATAACTACTGTAGATGTACGGCATTATGTAGTATCATATATTCCAAATATCTCATCAAATTTAAAGAGAGTTTTATTGATTATTGGGTGTGTCCTTTAAAATAAACCTACAGCTACATAATAAAATGGAGTGATATTACCATAAATGCTTCGAATATATCTTTTGCTCAATAGCCAGAAAGTCCTTGTTGCATGGTTAGAATGACAGTGCACTACGACATACCGTGGCTTGCTTCATGTCGGTTAGACTCTAGGGACGTATTGTTTGCCTCGTTCGGTGTGTCAGAAGTAGTGATGAAGGAATAATTGTTGAGTGGACCACGTGATGCTTTATCCAAACCTTCACCTGTCATGTCTGGCTGACCGCTAGTTGTATCGTCAGATGCCCACGTGGAAACGTCGAAATTTTCTGTAGTTGTTGGTTCTGCAATTCAAAAACACGAAGTTTATAAAGTGAGCTGCAAGTGATAAATTTCATCATCCAACTACATGTATTCATAAAAAATATGTATATTATATATAGATAGATAGATATTCATTGAACTTCCAACAGTCACAGGCAGAGAATAAGATACATGCTAACCACCAGAGAAGGTGAACAACTGTAAACGGTTGTGAACAGGAAAGTTTGATGAATGTTTTCTTTTTTTTTTTTAAATTTTGTCTTTTATCAAACCTATTCACTTTTGTTTTAAGATAGTGAATCATGGGAAGAAACAAAAGTATTTTATATTATATATATATATATTATATATATATATATATATATATATATATAGGAACTTGGTTAGGAACTGCCATAATTTGGCGTTCGAAAGTCTACTTATGTCAACGGGAAACTGCCATAATCAGGCTTAAGTCGGCCGGCCCAGCAATCTTAACTAGACTTAAGTCGATGGGATATTTGGGGCCGAGCGGAGAAAACCAATACAAAAACATAATAAAAGTCCTATCTGGTCGGGACTGCCTTAGGTCGACTTATGTCGGCAGGAAACTTCTGTATTGAGTCGGGCTAACAGTGTAAGTGGTCCTAAGTCTTCTTGGCCGTACCCTAGCCGAACCGTCTCCTTCCCTACGGCAAAGATCAAATTGACCTTGGGCGACCTACGTCCAAATTAACTCGAATTAACTCAACAGGATGTAGGGGGTGGAGTGGGAAAAAATCATAAAAATACCATTAAAATACCATAAAAACACTAAGTCGAGTTAGGATTGTGCCAAAATCCATTGCCGGGACTGCTGGGGTGACGGTGTAAACCTAGCACAGGTGTCTATGGAAATATGACGGCTGAATTTATTGCGAGGCTACACAATGCCTTGCACCATGGTAACCTACCTAAATGTAAGGTGTTTGTTTTCCTATCGTTATAATTAATGATATAACAACGAAACAATTACTATTTCGTTCATTGTTTTGTGTAATGCTGTCGACTAATACCATTCACGACTCTTGTATTTTCTGGATAAGTAGGTATACAGGGATTCCGACACAATTTGACTCGAGGTGGCGTTACCAGTCCAGATCTGAAAAGCGGCTGTCAATATATTTAGCAGAAGATATTGGACTTCGTATCAATTCCTGTGGAGAGTATTGTGTGAGAATAATGTATCTAATGTGTAAACTAATTCATAATATTTTTGTGACACGTATCCATCTGTAACATAGTCGTGCGACTGTTACTTTGTAAAACACCTGACGGTGAAAGAAATAGTCGATAAATAGATTTATACACAAAAAATCCCAAAAAATCTAGATGTATCTGTAAAATGGAACGAGGACTAGTGTGAGGATAACCATTTGTGCCATCTACCACTCCAAAGTACACATGGGTATGATGGAGGACTGCGCACTCAACAGGCAAATCTGTGACCCCTTACAAAATTCATTCTAAGTCAATATTAGAGAGGGTGGAGAGCATATATCTTAACCCTTCAGACTTGAGGCTTCTGTTCTTTCCTGGATCTGTGTACATGCATAGCATGAATATATAAACTGAAAAGAATATCAAACCACAGGACATCGACGTAAGATTTCCTCACTTGAAACCCAATTATTTGTTGGGCTTGTACGTCAGATAAATTCTCAGTAAATTACACACAGAGAAGTACAACATATAAGTCTCTTGAGTAGGACAATCCGTTTCCGAGGAAGTTAGAATTAGAATATCTCATTTGAATTAATGAATCGGAATGTGAATTCAGATAAGTCTTCATAGAACCTGGTTCAGGAACCGGGGACAGATCATGGAAGATCGATTGGCAACATGCTTTTAAATATATGCATACGTTTAAATGCAACAGTATTAACAGCATTAAGAGTGGTAATACAATAGGACCTGCTTGCACATTAATGTTTCAATGCTAATCACGATAACCATCGACTATGGCATTATCCTTGTAAAGGAAGATATCATATCTCTAAATTTGTGTCAGTTTTAAAATCTTTATGGAGAGGCAGATATAAGTGGTGTCCATTTTAGAGTTTATGTCGCTGCACGTTAAGCTGATCTATATTGAAGTACGCATTCTTATGGCTTTTCTACCGTTTTCTCATGCTGACAATTGCACCCGAATTACACACCCCAGTATGGATTTCCACTTACAAACGATCACCTAATGTCACATTTGATAGTACACCATGTAATAAAGTTGAATAATAATAAACACTTTATGCGCTTTGCACCTGAATGTCAGATGCTTTGAGTTTTTAGGGAAACGGAGTAAACGGGGCGTAAGTTTCTGGCGAAGTCTGAGCGAAACCCATGTGAATAAAAGAGGTGATGATTTGTTTTGTCTAGACTGTATG
Source organism: Alentia gelatinosa (assembly GCA_950022655.1). NCBI lineage: Eukaryota > Metazoa > Annelida > Polychaeta > Phyllodocida > Polynoidae > Alentia > Alentia gelatinosa. The sequence continues at coordinate 23,825,393 of OX465588.1, read as the reverse complement.
GGTGACTTGTCTTCACCACAGTTCACATGAACGCCGGCAGAGGGCGACCACACCAGACGTCCAGGTCTGGAGGAATGTCGGGGGTTGGGGTCAGGTCGTTTGGTTTGACACGTGCATGCACTGTACCAATTTACCTGACATTGTACCAAAACAAGTGTGGGTGTACAGGTCTGCCCTCACACCGAGCTTAGCTATATCAGAATATAGTTCTAAATGTCTCTATGGTTTACCCATCTAACTCAAAACCAAAATGTACCTCTATGTACCCATCTAACTCAAATTATAGTAATTGTCATAGAATTACGTCTAACCTCCTACCTTTTACAATCTACATTTCATAGATTAGTTGTAAATTTATCAACATGCAAATGACTCCATTCATACATGTCTATTTGATTCTTTCTCGCCATAGCTCCATGTGATGTACTTGTGTATATATGCCTGTTTGTCAACACACTATCATACAATGATTATACCTTACTCTATAATTCTCCATGCTCTCTCAAATAGTATACCACTTACAAACAACATTATTTAGTCGGGTAGGCCTACCACATAACATTATGACAATAACATAATATTGCAAGACAAAGTCATACATCTCAGAGGATACAAAGTATTGCCCTCATATGGCTTAAAGAATAGACCCCTATCTCTCCGACACTTACCTATCTCACAATGGAATCCGCTGTAGAGCCCATTACACAGACAGGTATAACTCCCGTTGGTGTTACTGCAGATTCCGTTGTTTTGACACAGACTGATGTTGCTGTTGCACTCATCAATATCTAGATGAAAAGATAGTGAGTAACGTTATGGATGTGCCGTTATATGGAAACGTTTTATTACACGAGAAATATACAAGTTCAAGCTATACCCAAAATTGGATCCTGTGTTTTCTGGAATTAATTTCCGTTTAATACTCTGTTCCACTAGTACATGCGATGCGATCGTCGTTTTAAGGGTCAATTTACATCAAAGCGTTGGGTAGGATGTGTATTTTCAACCGCTAAGCCTCGTCAGACTCCTGTATCAATCTACATCCTTAATATCAAAGGCCTTTTATTACCCTGCGACGGATTTTCTATGTATATATATTCCATATAGTTATAGTCTCGCACATAATTATCACTCTTTGTTATAGTCTTTCTGATGCCTGTAGCGTATCTACATGTGGTGAAAAGCGAGTATTCCACCCACCAGGCGAAATGCCCGCACGGCGCCCGTACAGGAGTTGCTGGCAGATCGGGCAGGCCGCCGGCGACGACCTGCCCAGTTGAACATCGTGACTACTGCCCGATCTGGTGTGTTGCAACCGTGCACCAACAGGGGCCTGTGAAGCACCAACCGGCTCCAATGTCCACTAAATCGCGTGTTCCACCAACTAGGCAAGAACGTTGTACACCAACCACACAACGTTTACCAGCTGGTTTTCAGCTGGTGATCACCTACTCGCTGAAACAGCTTGCCAGTGGTTCCAGCAGGTGCCAGCTCTTGGTTGCCGGGTGAAATCCGCTCCTAATAGAGTTTGTTGAGGCGTCGCCTCGAGGTTGCTGAGCTTCAGGCCACTGGCTGGCTGAAATGGTCGTTCCACGCTGTTCCACCAGCTAGGATTTCTACCCGGTGTACCACCTGCATAATCTAGCATGATTTCTCCCTCCCAGAATAACCTGATTTTTTAGGCTTTGCCGGCTGGAGCTGCGCTGCCGGTTTATAGGTTTGATGAGAGCACGACACCTGCATGGACAGTTTACCACCAGCGCCACAATGGCAGAATTTTGGCACCAGTGTGTGCCATACACATTCATAACATCAACACTTACCTTCATTTACCTTTAATATTCAATCAACCACAACATTCAGTGGAAAATTGACAGACGATTCATCCATGAGCTTTGCCTGCAGCTGCGTTAACAGTATGCGACCAATACCTCAAAAGACACCGTCAACATGAACGGGTAAACCTACAGCCATAGTTTGCCGTTCTCAGAGCTTGCTTTGCTCTCACACCTCATGAGGCATCAGTGCCGGCCTTTATGCCCACCGCATCGATCTGCACTGCGGCAAATTATTTTTTTCACAGTAGAGTTTACTTAAATTTATGATATTTTATCCTTGATTAGGAAGTAATATAATATGAAATCAACATGTACCATTGAAGTGCCCTTTTAACAGACAAAAGAGAAATATATCCCCAAAATGGACTCACCGACAGTACACGTGGCGCCCTCCCACCCGACCGGGCAGTCACAAATGAAGCTGCCGTTCGTATTCTCACACAGCCCGCCGTTGTCACAAATATCTGTCTGATTCAAGCATTCATTTATATCTGAAATAGATAGCCACATGAAGTTAAGGTGAATCAATACGTCCTTATAAAGTTATCCTTCCTTTTTTTCGGGGGAGGGGGGCGCAAGTCCATTGACGCAAATATAATTCCTAGCCGTACATTATACCTCTGTAATAACTATCGAATTTTCTCTTCTGGGTTTATACAATATCAACCTATCATTAACAACCAGTTCCGGTTTGAGGCTAACCCAGCAGACTTCCCTTTTTCTTTTTTTCGGAAATGAACAATTCTTATTAGCATGCATGAAATGAAATTGAATCATTTTCAAAGCAAAGCAGTTGACAAAGATATAGTACATTGTTGTGATGTTTCGATGCTTTTCGGGGGGTGGGGGTGGGGATAGAAGTCCAGCTCGTACAATATAGTAGAAACTTGTAGCGCGAATACCGTCCCCACTGAAGTGGCCTTCAAAGTTCCCAGAACCAGAGTACTGACTATTTGCCGTAATATGATCCATTTAACCTGTTCAAACATCTCCGCCCGCTCATATATTCGGTCTTACGGCTATACTAGTCAAACTATGGACTTAAAAAAACACACTTTATTATGTCTGTACATACCCGCCATTGGGAATAAGAGTAAAACGGCAGCTATTAATAGATCCGTTGCTTCTATTGGATTTTTTAATATTCACAACAGAGGCCACAAGTACATGGGTTTCGAAACTTAAATCAATTATGGCAAGGCTCACCATTTTCACAGCGGTTACCTGTCCATTCGACAGGACACAGACACAAATAGCCAGGGGAGCTGTTAACGCACGTGCCTCCATTGAGGCAGGCACTGGAGTCAGTGGAGCATTCATCCATGTCTGAAATCATAATGGTTCCCGTTTAATAGTTTGTCACTATGGTTACGATATTCCAAACAAATGAAATAGCCGTTGATGGAAAGTTAAGCAAAACCAATTCTGAAACCAATTCCCACCGAAACTGATGAATAAATAATTTCAAAATATTATATTTTCTAATGGTTTCTATAATATATTCTGACCTCCTTTGTTTAATAATGTTTGTAAAGATCATGTCTGCAGTGTAAATAGCAAATGCTGGAATTGGTAAGGTTCACTGGGGTTACCAGTAGGTATCAGGTGTGATTGTTCAGGTTATTATTGCCACCCTCTTTAATGCAAAAAGTGATCGATGGTGCTAGGCTTACCTGAGGAACATGTTCTACCCGTGAAGCCCTCTGAACATGTACATGTAAATCCCGGGCTGGTGTTACGGCATATTCCTCCATTCTGACACCGGGTACCCGACAGACACTCATCTATGTCTGGTGATACAAATATGATATATCGCCTTAAGAATCATACACGATGTACAAGTCACGAATATAAGAATAAGTCTGGACAAGAAGCAGGGATCGAGCTCTTTGCTTATAAAATAATTGTATATCAGTATGAAATATATCAAAACATTCATTTCAGAAAATATAAACTCTATGATACAAGGATTCTATCCAACATTTACTTGATGGCTACCCTTGGCCTTGTCGCTTATACAAGCACCAGGAAGAGAGTGCCTCACATAAAGTAACTGTAGCATATCTTTTTGTGATTCCCACATATATTGTGAACGTATTCTCATGGAAACATTTACTCGCACAATTAATCACATGCTCAAATATAAACATGGTAGAAACTTTTGAATAAGCATAAGTATTAATACAAAAGAGGTGATTAAGGTTGATGATCGTACCTGATGAACATGTAGTGCCAGTGAAGCCCTCTGGACATGTGCATGTAAACCCTGGGCTGATATTATTACATGTCCCTCCATTCTGACACATGTTCCCTGACAGACACTCATCTATGTCTGTTGATATAAAATGAATATAAAGTATGTTGTATGTGCAGCCCCGTGTACATAAAAATCACTGTGCAAGATATCTAAATGATAATGAACTGAATAGGTGATCTGCCCTCAGCTATCGGAAGTTACGCGGACATTCACAGCTTTGCTTTCGACTTCCCGATCTAAAAAGGTAAAAAATACCAACCAGAAAGCTTGAATTAGTAGTGTCTGGCAAGTTATTGAGAAAAGGATTCAAATAAAGGAGAAGAGGGAATCATATTTGTCGCTGCACGCGCTTTACAGACTCAGATCACAATAATTCCAGGCTTAACTTTTGTAGGGGTGATGGCCATCTCTCCCCAACCTACTATTGCATTATTGCATTATTGTTTACAAGGACGATGCTACAGTTTGCTTGGGAATGTGTGGGGCTGTATGCTGTGGTTAAAGCTGAACCACATTAATCAAGCCCTGTAATTTGAGGACTAATCCCTGCCAACCATGCCCTGTGTGAATCTACACTGGAATTCTGAGGCAATAATCGCATATATGACAGCTCTATTTAAATGCTAACGTATGGGCACAGCTTCAGGACATCGCTACAGGCCGCGGGTGTCGTAATTGGGGTATGAAACGCCCACTCAATGACCTCTTGCCAGCCAGACAAGCATGGCACTGAGCAGTGCACACACAGTCGTGATTACCACTTGTGACAAGCATTACCAGTGGTATAATGACAACAAGAGGATAACATGGTATGAAATACAATATTTGCTCTATTTCTATCTATATCTGTGTGTCTTTGTCTGTACATCTGTATCTGTGTATTTTCCTATGCACAGACATGCACAGATATAAATATATATGTATGTGTATCTGTGCCTGTCTGTGTGACTACGCTGACCACAAACTGCAAGTACTGAACAAGTCATGTCAGCAATACTACAACCATAGTTCAATAATTATCCCTTGACAGGATAGTCAAGTCAGGATATACATCACTCCGGTTATGTCCCACCACCGGTCACGCAAGATGAAACTGCTGCACCCACAGGTAATCCATGTTCTCTCAGGGCTACCTTTCCATGGCCCACCCCTGACCTTTTGCGATCCCTACATCTAAGTGGGCCCGTTCTCTAACTGTGTGAGGCATGGATCTATATTTTTGATGAAATTATCAACAGGACTGATTTCTGCCGTTCAGCTGGTCATGTGACTTTCCAGCCTTTTTTATGGCACCCGCTTGGTCTCGCTGATCTTTTTTTAAAGATTTTTGATTTCCGACTTTTCCCCCAGTCACGACTTTCATACTTGTGATACTGGCTAAACGATTACTAACCTCAGGTGCCAGTGACCACGATCGGGGTGCCAGTGTGTTTTTAAATGTGGCCCTCATATTTCCTTGACATCTTTTGCAGTTTTTACCATTTACTGTTTCCTATCTTAGCGGGAAACATTTTGTTATAAAGGATTGAACCCACCTATCAAGGTATCTACAAATGGTAAAACTTGTGGCTTTCTCCTCAAGATCTTACTGCCTGATTGTCTTGTAGGACTGTCCTCCATAAAGACGGATCCTTTTAGGTTACGACAATGTAACAAAGACGACGATAAGATCGATCCTGTTATCGTTCTTAGTTTTTTTTAAAACACCTCCCACATACACTACTCACGGCGAATCGTTTCACCTTGGTGATCCGGGCAGTGATACAGAGGGCGGGCTTTCCAAACGCGGCAGCCTACACTCTACACCCCTTCAGAAGAGGGGAGTCCATTTTATATATAATAGGCATATATAGTCCATAGGTGGTAAATGTAATGTAAGGATTGATGGTTGAAATGTATGTATATAATTTTTGCAGGACTGGTAAGAAGGGAGATGAACATTGTGTCTCAAAACCATAAATCGATGGAAACCACAGTAGAAATTCACCCTATTCAAGGCATAAGACAACCAATGCCATAAAGACACCTTCTGCGAGCATCCGTATCAGCATCTATATATATGAAGGAGGTCATTATGATGCTGGACTTACCTGATGAACATGTTGTACCCGTGAAGCCCTCTTGACATGTGCATGTAAATCCTGGGCTGGTGTTGTAACAGGTCCCTCCGTTCTGGCACACACTCCCTGACTGACACTCATTTATATCTGTCAATACAAATCATATGTATCAGGAAAATTGAGTTTGATCATACGGTTACTTCCTGAAACAGATCATAAGATTAAGGTACTTCTTATGTCATGTGATGCTTAATGTATTGTACCTATGAGTGAATAAGAGTGTTGTATGGGGTTGTAAAAGAATTATATGACCAATAATGGTCCATATGTATAGAAATCCCAATTCGTTGACATATTAGTAGATTAGATTACAAAAATAAATGCAACTCACCCAACTCACACCTTTCCCCAGCGTAGCCCTGTGTGCAGGCACATTGATAACCAGGCTGTGCATTGCTGCATAATCCACTGTGCTGGCAAGGCGACGTCAAACACTCATCTATGTCTATCATTGTAAAGTAATGTAAAGGGTTTAGCTTTGTGGTGTTTCTCCCATAGCATTGGCTATTTTCATTTCTCTAAAATGTTCATATCCTATCGTGGATTAGATTTAGCCGTGAAAAAATCATGTAAAATATTTTCGCCTCCAGGCAATGTGTCTATTGTGAGATACAATAGCGGCACTATAGCCAGTCTAATGTAACGCACCACGACAGATTCTCTCAGAGCCTTATTCTTACTTACATTACCGGTGTGAATTTGGGTGACAGATTAATATCAATTACGTTATCCATATTCTTTCTGGAATCCCCCTAAACTTACATAAATTAGTTTTGTGGGTGCACCCCTCTCATAAGATCTCGTATTCTGTACTCTCACTACGCTCTATGGAGAAGAATTCTTAACGAACTAGTCTTAGAACCTTGAGAATCCCCTGACTTGCCTCCCGTGCTAAAGACGTACATCAATGCAACCAAAGATTCCTACAATCTCAATGATGCCACCTAGCGGGAATACTGTATGTCAGTTGATTCTCAAGGCTCTAAGCCTAGTTCGTTAAGAATTCTTTTCCCATAGAGCGCAGTGAGAACCTTGTACAGATTACGACTTAGAGAGTGTGAGATCTTATGAGAGGGGTGCGTTTTTCTTATTGTTTAGTCCTTTTACTTATACATCATTTAAATAAAAGATGACCTTATCCCTAGTACCAAGAGGGTAAAGAGAACGTAATCCGGATATGATGCCGACTCTCTAGAGCTACTTTGCACGCTTCATATAGAAAATGACGCGCATGTTGTGGGTTGAATCCGTTTCCCATATCTTTAGAGACAGTCTTGGAGGAAGTCGGCTGGACATTAAACAAACATTCAACGATTCCCATATTCAAGTTCTTTTTAACTCATGTGTCCTCTATGATATAGACTTCCGAAAATAACATCATGCCTCATAAAATGTTGTTTATAACCAGGTTTTACAGGTATTTATGATTCTTACAATCTTTAATTCGGATCTAGCCCGTCCCTGTTTGTGAAAGATATTGTCGAGAAGGTTGGAATACTTTGCAATCCCAATCAAAAATCGGAATATTTATGGTGTTTTCCATTCATGTGAAAGTATTACGCAAGAGAGTGACTCACCAGTTTGGCACATGTGACCAGTCCAGCCATCTGTGCACTCGCACATGTAACTCTGGTTGTCGTCTACACACGTGGAGCCGTGTTGACAGGGGTTTGAAGAACACTCGTCAAAGTTTTCTGTTATCAAATGTAAAGATAATTTGATATACCTATGGCCGTGCGTGTATGGAATACTACCCACTGCTCGGGGTGCAGTATAAATAATGTTCGGGGGCACTGAGATGTAGTGCATGCTTGGACGTACTGTGCGCCCGTAGTGTACTTCGCAAGTACATAAAATAGCGGGTTTTTTTCATGTTATTCAGGTATGTAATAATGAGAAAACATAGTGAATGAGTCCGTAGGGCTACCATTCTCAGCCTTTTGATGATCAAAAACCCTGAACGGCCATCGGGCTCAGTGACCACGTTTTCTCTTGGTATTAGACGACAATTTCTAACTTTGAGTGTTGTCGCACAATGTTGCCTTCAATTATTCAATTAAAGGTTTTTGAGAAGCGGGCATTACGCTCCCACTTATCCGTAGTTATCTAGACAATGAGTCTCGTCCTATTTGATGTAAGGCCTGGCGTCCACCTACTAGGATCAAAATTTAGATCTACCGATATGGCACCGATACAAAAAGCAAATATCGGAGACATATCGGGAAGGTGTAAAATCGTAGACATATGTCTAGACATGCCACCACGCATCGTACGTGGTTTTTATCGGTGCCTAATCGCAGAAACGTGGTTAACTGCCCCGATATTAGGTGGCCTTCGGACGCTATTTCACTTTTTTACCGGGAGGTGCATCGTAAACCATATCGGAGCCATATCGTAGTAGGTGGACGCCGGGCCTTACGGTGGCCTTTGCAAACTAATACCGGACAATTGTTTGACATAAGCTCATGCTATTTAAGACAGTCAGATTTTACGCTCTTCTTGAAATGTATTGTTCAGTGTTAACAACACTGGTCACATAATATGTTATAGGTCACTTGGATTAACAATAATAGATAAATGTGTCTATTGATCAATATCTGGTTCATGTCAATTAGTATATCCAACTGCTGTGGGATATACAAACTTGATCGATACAACATTTGGGAAGTGATATTATATAATGACGATATTAATGCCTTTACCGCCTCCTTTTTTGCTAACTTTTATGCATTTCAGTATTTTGAATAGCAGCTTACTCTCACCTGGGAAGTATTTGGTGGCCTCCTGGACATCGTTAGGGATCCAGCAGTCACAGTACAGAACCAGAGTGTCATCCCGTATATGGTCCTTGATAACCACCTGAAACAAGGGAGATCTTCAAAATCAAAATCTCCAAACTAAATACAATGAACCATACAAACCCTTTAATCCATAGTAAAATATTGACCTCGTCTTGAAGGGATATAGGTATTTATTAATGCTATTAAAGAATCGATCACTGCGGTACACCAAAAACACATCAGCCAGGCTAGATGTGAAAATATGGAGTGGCAAAGTCACTAAGGCCAGTGGACTAGAAAGCTATACTTATAAAACAATCAGGAGGACATTGAGGTAGGAAGCTATTATTGAATTTGTACCAGTATAGTACAGAATAAATCATGTAGACCTATACTCATATCATATATGTGGAGGTGGGTGTTGTGGTGTATATCAGGACCAAGAAATGACGCTTGCGGTACACCCAAAAACACATAAGCCAGGATTGATGTCATGCCATTGATTTGAATTCTTTGTTTGATTTAATTTAACAAAATCCAAATGGATATGCCATAGTAATATTGATGCACCGTCCGTCTCATTCTGATTATAAATTAGAAATAAAGGTTTGTTTACATCACTCTTGGTGTGAATCATGGAAGTCAGGATTCTCAAATTCTCGCTCGCTTTAACAGTCACCATTTCCACATGGGTTGCTTCCCTGTCACGTTAACAAACCGCACCTGTGCACAATGGTGCGGTGCGTGCTTCCTTGTATCAGAGTCAGAACAAAAAGTCGACCTTTGTCTAACTATGACTAGTTCCTGCTAGATATAAAAAGATAAACATGTGGACTTTTGTGTAAAGTGTGTCCTCCTGAGACATGACATCCTACTCTTAATCTAGTGAGGAGGTAAAATTGTTCAAATGGAGGGTATTGTACGCGCAGTGGCATAGAATAGATGTATTCCGTGGAACATAGGATAATGTGTCAAGGCAATGTTGACTAGGGAGATGTAGGATATATGTAGATAATGAGAAGGTGGAAGATTATATCCGAGATGTAGCAATAACTTCCCTGTGATTACTTGCAATATATACTGTCTACGACTCCCAATTTTCAATAGATTCTACCCTATCTACGCTAGTTTCACATAGGGGCTATAGCTTCTCAAGTTGTAATTGTGAACGGTCATTAACCTAAGGAAATAAATCAGGATAAAACACGTCTCCTTCCTCTGACGGATCCAGGTGCCTGTGTCCCAGCAAAAATGGAGTGGCACAGTCACTAAGGCCAGTGGACTAGAGATCCATACTTATAAAGCAATCAGGAGGATACTGAGGCAGGAAGGGAGGATGCATTACGTAATGGTATTGCATTTGTGTCTGTTTATACAGAATGAATTATGGAGACCTACTCATATTATATATGTGGAGATAGGTGTCTTGGTCTTTATCCTACCCCCCATATAAATCTCCATAGACTTAACATGGTGGGCATGTATGCCACGGTTATGCCATTAAATATTTATTTGCCACTGGTGACATATGAAGTTAAAAACATATGACAGGGTAGGATAAAATCTAAACATCACTCAATTTCATATAATTGTTTACATGGCATTCGTTGTCTTCTGCTACAGATATTACTCAGTTCCGCTTCGTGAAATCCTTCCGCGAAGACAACTCATGCCATATTTAAACAATCATATGAAATTTTGTGATGTTTCATGATAATATCATCAGGGTTATATATAAATGCCTCCCAGTAAATCATTATTCGATAATCAATATCAATCAATCATCATGGAGGTGACTAGGACTGTGTTTACAGCATAAAGCATACATATGCATCATATTCTATACGTAGAGGGCCTATGGCTTTGTCGTTGAAGGATGTAAGAGACTGGCTTTTATTCCCACATAGAAAGAGGTAGTGTCATAGCATAGTGCGATAAATGTGAGGTGATGACAACCAGGAAATGCAGATCTGTAGATGTGAGTCCAGGAACCTATAGTTCATAGGCAAAACGTATTGAATGCAACAGCGGTATTACGGGTTTAATTTTGACGGAATATGATGATGGTATTTTTTCTGACTGGCCCTTGTGTCAACCCATGTTGAACCAATATGACTCACCTTTTGCATTTTCCAAGACGCCGCGAGGCCAGAATTGTCGTGACCTATACTGACCCGGTAGATAGAGCCATAGTCCGTGTCCATAGTAAATATATCCGCTCTGTAAAATCATATGATATACAACTCGTAGTTTATCTTAGAAACGGGTTTGGGTGATGTTAGGTATTGTTTGTCAAAATGCGTTAAGAGAGGAAAGTTGTATGTCTTTATTCTATTGATATGATCAAATCAGGATATGAGCCAAGCTTGATATTAGAAACTTAAAAGCTTTCCTCCAACAGCTCAATGAAGATCACAATATCGTTTCTGGGACACTTGCTTAACGTTTAAGGTGTGCAAATTCAATCCCAGCAGGGAGCATTATTATAAAAGTTCAATAAAAACGCCCAACGTATAATTAACATCGTTATAAAGATATATCATCTATATTGGCATAGCTTATAGCTGTTTTTGCACTTTGCTTTCTGATAAAAACACCCCGGCATTATTCTTTCCACAGGCATGTCCGATCCTCACTTTACCGTTTTACCATAATGAGAATTCGCATTGTGGTTTCTATAATTGAGGAAGCAATAGAAAGGAGGCAACTCACTGTCCGCCCTCCATGAGGTTCCGACCGGCGCCGTTTAAAAACAGAACTCCGGAATTTCCCAGGGTGCCTTCTAATTTAACATAGGGGTTTGCGTCACTTCCAGCGTACATGGCATTACTGGTGAAGACGGTCAACGTGTATACTGGAGAAAGTGAAAGGACTATCAGTATACGACACTTTATCTCACTCCTGGTAGTTTTTCTCCATAGACTTAACATTGAGAACTGGTACTTGTGAATTACTATACGATTCAAGCTCGGTGTGATACGAGCTCAGACCCTAAACTTTCATAGGTTTCCTCTATAGTATCTGAATCAACCATTTTCACATCGACAATGACCCTTACCTCAACGTAGGAAGCTGATTCAGGGTTTGCAGTTCAAGAACTACTGCGGACAAATTTTACATATTAAAGGAGTAGGCCTTACGTGACATTCATGTTTAGTCAAGACAGCCTAAATTAATTATGTTATATTTTATCAAAAATTTAGTGATTACAATAGAATCACTGCAAAACAAATATTCTGGTATGTATTAAATCATGCCTTTTTAGACATCCGTCTGCCACTAAAATGTCATAAAATGAACTATCAACTGTTACTAAGCTTAGAAATGTATTCTTCCTTTATAATCATACATGTATAGATACGGAAGTTCACATGCCTTATACTGTTGTGCAAACGGAGAAAAGAGATGCTTTTGTTTATACCTGCTCCATTGGTTTGTCCTGAGATGACATTAATTAGTGTGCCAACCAGCAGGAGATATTGAAAAGGGGACATGATGGTTTAGTCTGGAAATATATCACAAAAGGTTACTATGGATAACCCCACATCATGTGTATTTATAGGGAAAAAAGTTGTACATATGATATAGTCTCAAATATGATATTTCATCTACCTGTAGTGAGCTTTAAGCCTATAGAATGTGGCATACGTAAGACATATCATCTGCAGCACTCTAGCACAAAAATACAATATTATGTCTCTAGTATGATAATCAAATGAGTTTTGACATCAAATGCAGTACCTGAAGTAATACCACCGGATATATTGCTACAAACATGCTATTGAAACAAATACACCAGTACTACCTTATGATATAATGATATACATGTGTGTATACAATTCCCTAATAAAATGGTTAAAAAATGTACCTGCTCTAACCATAAGCATTAATCTCAGATGTCCTGAACGGCAACTTACTTTGAGAGTGGTTCGCTGTGATATTGGATGAATTCTTCCAATTGCTGAAAAGTAATCTGCTGTTGCGAACATAGACTCCGGGACTTATATACTTGTTTTGCCATTATACTTACAAAAATCGTATTTCAAGGAAACCTACTTTGATTTCAACAAATCAAATATATCAGGGTTAGTCTTTAAAACACATAAAACGTGAGCGGCATTGTAACTAGAAATATTTATATTTAAATCAAAAGAATAAATACTAACTACATTTCGAGGAGATATTGATTTTAGGTGGCCTGAGCTACCGCCTATATGACCCCTTTAGGTGGTTGACTAATTCATGTTGGATCAGGGTGACTTGACATGCATACGAAGAAGCAGGTCAGCAAGAACGAACATAATGTTAAATGTTTTACTGTGGCGCAACTACATAGTTGGCCTGATTTTAGGTAACTGCACCTAAACTACCAAATAAACCCCTCTTTTGTCCAGATTTAAGGAGTGCAAAGACAATGGCCTGTCCTTTTGTTAACTTGATTTCCAGATTTTGTAAAACAAAAATATATTAAATCAGAACAGCTTGGAACTGAAAGCGTATGGTATGATGTTGCTATTTAAGAAGATTGTCACTAGAGACGGTTTCATTCAATGAAAAACAAAAATAAAGAAATATTTCTGGAGACAATTTTACAATACCAATAGACACCAGCAGTTTTAGATTAGTTGTTTGTTATTGTACTTTAGAGCTAATTATAATGTTGCATTTTTGACACTCTGAAAAAGATATAACGTACATTTCTAACCAAAAATATTCATATAGATGATTAGGATTTATTTTGATACTCTAATCTATATTTTGTCTTATCAAGTTTGTGTGAGTATCGTAAATATAAATAAATAGATTGAGCCTTTATAAGTGACTGTATAAAGAGTTTTCGTTAGCACAATTATGCGAATGAGCAAGTAATGTCAAAGTGATGTCGCCACTGTATACACAATTAAGGCTTTGATATTGAATATTATCCTGCCCCTAATATAAAATCCCATAGGCTTAACATATGCTGACTGGCATACGGAGTTTTATATGCCACTAGTGCCGTACAGCATTGTTATCACGTAATATTCCAAAATCGAGGAGATAGGGTAGGATAAAATCAAAACCTATATTATATATTATAAACATCTTACACAATTAAAAGAGAATACAAATTTACTTCTGCGATGTATTCGGCTGTCTGATGTTGGATTTGCGTGACAGATGCTTTTATAATTTAATTCAATTAGTCGGTGCATATACGTGTTTCTGTGTCATTATCAAAAACCTGTTTCTCTTATCCTCCGTCCCCATCATAACATTACATTTGACATTCCTTGAATAAATGAACGTCCTCGTAAACGTACTGCATCAGAGAACCGGTGCATACTTTATCGAGTCGTCAACTCTATTTATAGATCAATACCATGTTTGTATATTTGGTGTCTGAATTAACTTGCCTGTCTTAATTATTGTGTTAAGGCCTTAAAAGTTTCACCAACGAATTTTTTGTTCCAGTGGGCAATTCATACAAAGTAGTTCATAGTAATAAAACGGACTACTTTTTACGTTTAACTTATGGTACAGCTTTTACTTTTTTTAAATTCTGTCTCAATCGTACGAGTATTTATGTGAATCGAAATATGCACTCGAAAAGGAGAAGTCTGACATTTTATCTCATTAAATACCTTATGGTTCTCCTAATCTCCTTGAGGACAGCAGTATTTTTCGAATCTCATATATAACGGTCTGTCTAGCTTAAGAAACCACCCGCAATACAATACAACAAAAAAAGGTGCGACAGGCAGGATACATACCTTCAGAAGGGAAGCAGATTGCTAGAACTGAGATAAATGATGTGCTGAATAACAAAGCCTGGCCATGTTTTCTATTTCTCTCTTTTTAAGCCCGACAAGAACAACAAAAATAGAAAAAAATGAGGATTCTTAGGGTAACCTAAGAATTGTTACTGGTGTGAGTTATGGCTTCAAATGTCTTTAATTATCCGTTGTGTATAATACGCCCACATCAAGTAAGGTTAGAAGTCGGAGATAGTTAGTCCCCTGCAGAGAGCCTCTCGGACCTACTGGAAATGGGAGACACAGATGTATGGCCTGCCGACTAATAACTTAGGATATGTCTGTCACTAATTTATGAGGTGCTTCTTTTCTGTCGTTCCTGGTATGTAGAATTGATCACTGTGATTCTCTGAGTACACTTTGATACACCAACCTTGTAGCACACAACAATTCTGAAATAGAGGCAAGTGCGGACCAAATATATCCCGACAAAGATAAATTGGTGGTGTATGCTTCTTTGTTGTTGAGCCACCAGGAGTAGGTTTTACTTCTTCAGAATGCAGTGTACTTGAAATGCCAATATAGAAGGCTGTTTAAAGGGAAAATAAATGAACTGTGGAAAGATTACTGTGGTACACACGAGATTAAAATGAATGTTCTGAAAGCGTTTTCCGTATTTATGATTATTAAGGTTGCGGCCTCACTTAGAGAAAACAACAATCCACATTTGTTGAGGCATTGCTATATAGTGAAACACCTCCCTACACATGTTACTTTATATACTACCACACCACCCCAGCCCTCCTCCTATTTGTATTTCGGTGTTTGTATTACATGGTCTGCTCGGGTGAGGATGTAGGGAGTGAAGGAAGGGGGACTAGTAGTGACAGGTAGTAACATGGATCTTATATTATGATGAGACGAAAGGTGCAATTTATTCTACCGATTCTGTGACTCATGGTGTATTCTATTAATGGGTGTATCCTCTTCACTTTTTTTAGCGCTTTAATAATATAGGCTGAACGCCTATTTCAACTAGTATATGTACCGTCATCAAGGTGTAAAATGAAAACATCATTTATCATACTTGTTAGTATTGTGCCAGGAGTTGGATCTAGGTGACTCTAGTTAACCTAAATAGCATGCGATACATGGTCGTCTTTTTTTTTTATACATTAATTAGATCTATTCCGAGGAGGGGATGGGGGATCGACAAAAAGCACAACTGCCAGTGTTTGTCAACATCTCTACTCCAAATCAAATGTTTGTTTTCGCTTCTTTACGATATGTATTAGGCATAGATACATTTTTGTTTCTACAATGTCTTTAAGAGATGGGAAGATTTCTAAGAGCTGTATGTAGAATAGAGTTCACCTGATCTTATCTCAACCTGTTTTTAGCACATCAGCTCATAATAAATGTATGGTGGTAGGAAGGACACAGGTATGTCACGTGTAAATATAACCCAGTGATGAGTTCGTGGGTCGTGTGGGTGATACTTTAATATTCCTGGAACTGGCGGTAGCGCCCGCTTCCGTTGTGCCATGAAGAGATGGCGTGAGGACCGGTCTGCCTGGATAGTTCACAAACATGTCCCTCTGCCATACTGCACAATAAAGCACCGGCTGTGTTTTTATCATTATCATTCGCATAACCATGACTTGAATTTCCTTCCTCTGACAGTGAGACTCCTTCAGAAGTGGAAAAGGTAAATCATCAAGAAAAACTTAGTTTATAAATATATGCTTGTTTTGTATGGGTATCGCGATATTAGTGGCAGATGAGTCAACGAGTATGTCTATATGGAAATTTACGCTGAAATTTACCCATAATGCGGGTCTTATTAGTTTATAGATACCAGTAACGTGTGAATAACTTCATCCTTAAAAGGAGGGGGTGAGGAAAGGGATGTCTCTGAGGGTGGTGGCTGTGGGTTGTATATGTTGTCGATCTCATCTTCTTCTCATCCAGGACGGGCGAGAAAAACAGTTGATCTCACCCCGGTATTTTTCTTCATAGGCTTAACCCTTTAACGGCCGCACGCCTCACCGGGGCGGGAAAGCAGCGGCAGCACCACCAGCGGCGTTTCCCTATACTAAAAGCAGGAAGACGTTACATAGTGAACGCGTGAACGGCAGGCGTGTTTTGCCGTTAGCCGTCGGGCGTCTGTATTTTGAAGGTGGTAGTGGTAGAAATTCGCCATTTTCTCCGCAAATTGATGATTTAAGAATAAACAATGACCATTACGATAAGCAGAAGATCTGTAGCTTTGTGTGTATATGTATTTTGTTAATAAAATCAACTGTTGAATATATGTAATCGTGAACCAAAGTTGGCCCAAAATAAGCACCGCTGAAAAAAATAACCGTTCATGGCGTCCGCCTATCCCAGCCCGTACATACTACTGTAGCAGATTTGTTCGCATCAATATATATAGTCGTTAAAGTCGATAAAACCCCCATTGATATTCAAATATGAACCCTACCTACACGATTCTAAAGTATTATGAAATAAAACGACTCCTAAGGTGATCTTAGCAATATTGAAAGTTTGAACTCGCGCACATAGCAAAACCGTTGGTGGGGGCGGGAGTGTCAGTGTAAACATGGATGGCTAAGCAGATTCCTCTACGCAATGGACGCTGTGTAAAATCATTTCTCCTCGTCAAATAGCGGATTAACAACAGAAATGGAACCCAGCACGTTCATTATAAGGCTTGTGCCTACAAAAGGATATAAATATTATGGCGGAAAAACCATCGAAAGTGTGGTTAATACGGTGATAACTTCGGATCTTTCAGCCTGGGAGTATAGGTGTCAAGTCCAGTGACAGCGCCATGTCTGCTAAGCTGTCTGCTACAAGTCGATGCGACAACCCACAGAATTGCCATTTATATCATCCTATGGCGTCAACAGTGTAAACTGAGACCAGCATTATGTTCATCTGATCAGCAGCTATATGAAGGTGTCAGACTTGACACGGTGGAATTAACCTAGCGCTTTGTAACTAATATCGGCAAAGCCTCTATAGAGTCCTGTCTAGATTATAAGGTTGAGTCTATGGGAATCCGTGTCACTGCTCGAACAGTAGGGTTGTCAAGTTATAATACGAAATCAGCTCGCACCGGGTTTAAACTTTAGATTCATGATAAATCATACGTATATTGTTATTCTACACACTCTAAGCTACTGTTCTATGTAAATAATGTCCAGGTTTGACGAGTTCAGATTTAATATTTCAAATTTAAACTTGGGTATTACGCAGTCGGCTTGCTGGTTCAGTCGAATTTCATACGATGATCACAAAATCAGCTCAGATAGGGTTTAAACAATATAATTAACCACAGGGAAGTGTATTTTCACATTCTATAGACTTCAAGGTTTATTCCAGTATGTATTTTATCATAGTTAGACGAGAAGAGACCAAGATATTAGAATATTAAGATGCGAGTTACGCACGTTGAATTCTGGCCTAGCTCGATCGGCCATTGCTCATACTGTGTAGTCTGGGTGGTCGAGCTGTCATTAGAAATCAGCTCGCACCGGGTTTAAACTTTAGATTCATCATTAATCATACGTATATTGTTATTCTACACACTCTAAGCTACCTTTCTATGTAAATAATGTCCAGGTTTGACGAGTTCAGATTTAATATTTCAAATTTAAACTTGGGTATTACGCAGTCGGCTTGCTGGTTCAGTCGAATTTCATACGATGATCACAAAATCAGCTCAGATAGGGTTTAAACAATATAATTAACCACAGGGAAGTGTATTTTCACATTCTATAGACTTCAAGGTTTGTTCCAGTATGTATTTTTTGGTTATCTGGCCACTGGCGAATTAGAAATTGATTATATTGTTTGGTCAACGCGCAGACTATATCAGACCGTCTGTCCATAGCTTACTGTGTGGAGGGGGCTGCCGAGTGGGCACGGATTGAATCATAAATCATCTCACCCAGAGTTTATCATTGGAATTAATGTAATTCTGTTTATATATTGATCATCTACACACTCTAAGCTACAATCCTATGTAAATATTGTCGAGATTAGTCCAGGTTAGAATTAATAATCAAACAGAGAAAGTCGGCATTACGCAGTTTTGTGGTTTGGCTAACTAAATCATCTCTTTCGGGGTTTAAATCTTAGATAAATGAATTTTCATATATTCTGACGTGAACTACACACTCTCAGTTTCATGATGATATAATATTGTCCATTTTGGTCGATTCGAGACCAAGTAATCGAAATATTAAGGTGCGCCATACGCACTCTCTATACTTTACTATAGGTTCAGTATGGGAGTGTGGATCTGGGCCAGACACGATTCAGAAATTCATTTATTATAAGGATTTAATTTGGAATCTATTACTGGAGACATTAATATTCGTAAACTACAGATTCTCAGCTTTCTTCTGATATATATTTTGTGTATTTCGGAGAATGTGGGATTTAGTTATCGAATTTAGAAGATTAAAAGCTTTACTATAGGCTTGGTAGGGGATTCAGGCGCTGGTCGAGATACGATTTAAAAATCTTTTATTACGAGGATTTAACTTTAATTCTATTACTGGAGATATTAATATACGTGAACTACGGGTCCTTAGCTTTCTCCTGATATATATTTTGTGTATTTCGGACAATGTGGGATTTAATTATCGAATTTAGAAGATTAAAAGTACTCTGTCAATAAATTGGCTTATTTCGCCATAGCTGGGTTCTAAGACATCTCTTTCAAAATGATTTCTTTGAGGCTTTTAACCTTGAATCTATGAACGGGGACTTATATCAGGGTAAACTACACTGTCTGAGGTTTGTTTATATGAAATATGAATCATTTTGAACCAGCGGATGATTTAGAATTGAATTAAAAGTAATGGTCATCTAAGCTGAGCCTTTACTATGGGTGCGGTAGGGGAGTTAGGCGCTGGGCAAGACATGATTTAGAAAATCATTTATTTTCATGATTTAACTTGAAATATATGATTGGAGACATCAATATTCATAAATTAGATACTCTCAGCTTTCATTTGATATATATCTCGACCATTTCGGAGAAGTTGGGACTTAGATATTGATTTTTGAAAATTCGATTCGGGCAGTGACTATATTGGCTTATTTCGCCATTGCTTATACTATGGACTCGCCTAAGGATTCTAATGGAGTTTGATCATTACAAGGCTATATGTGGTTATCTCCCACACTCTAAGGATCATCTACATATAGATCTAATGTCCAGGCTGATATATTGAATTCGGAAAATTCGACTTGTGCCTATTCAGCATTGACATCTCCAGGAGGAGTTAACTTTTAAATCGATTGCTGGACAATGATCGACTATATCTACAGACGAATACTTCTGAAAGGCAGAAAAGAAGACAAGGTAGGTGAAGTAAGATTTAAAATATATTTTAATATTGTGTATGTATTTTTTTTCAGATCAATTATTCAGCAATATTGTTCAATATATATATATACACAGGTTGACAAGGCTTGATACATTTCCAGGTGCAGCAGTCGTCATCGTATTCACAATATGTACCTAGATTAGTGTTGGTTATACACAGATAGGCATGTTTTATTTCAGATTCAACAAGGTATATGATCAATTTCTACAGTTCTGAGGTTGATCTGAGACTGAATCAACGCTATATATATATATATATTACACAGGCAGGAATGATTTTTGTTTCAGATTGAAATAGTCGACAAGATATAAATATATTCAGTGTCTGTCTGGCACTCGACGTGGTCAGACGTGGAGGCTTTTTCTCCGATATAATAATCAATTTAACCACTTCTGGTCGATATATTTTCACAAAATGTACATGTGGAGAATCTTGAAGGTCTATAGATCGTCCAGGTTTACTTTGTTTCAGGTTGATAACGTGGATTAGATACAATACCAAAATATCGTTTGTGGTCGTACACTTCTCAGTTGAATCATAGAATAGCATTACGTGCTAGATCACATAGGCAGGAAGGTTTCAAGGTGATATAAATTTATCAGTGTCTAGCTGGCACATAACATGGTCGGAGGTGGGGGCTTTATCGCCGATATAATAATCAATTTAACCACTTCTGGTCGATATATTTTCACAAAATGTACATGTAGAGAACCTTGATGGTACATAGATTGCTCAGGATTACTTTGTTTCAGATGGATAACGTGGATTAGATAGAAAACCAAAATATCGTTTGTGGTCGTACACTTCTCAGTTGAATCATAGAATAGCATTACGTGCTAGTTTACATAGGCAGGAAAGGTTCTGGATCATATAA
Source organism: Alentia gelatinosa (assembly GCA_950022655.1). Lineage (NCBI taxonomy): Eukaryota > Metazoa > Annelida > Polychaeta > Phyllodocida > Polynoidae > Alentia > Alentia gelatinosa. The sequence continues at coordinate 23,804,381 of OX465588.1, read as the reverse complement.
ATTTATCGATTAGCGACTAAAAAACGATTCACACTTACAGATGAATCATAGAATAGCATTACGTGCTAAATTACATAGGCAGGAATATAGCAGGCTGATATACATTGATTCATTTTCTGAAAAGAAGAGACATATGAGGCTGGGGGTTCAATAGTCGGCAGAATTATAAATATATATATATATATATACACAGGCAGGAATGATTTTTGTTTCAGATTGAAATAGTCGACAAGATATAAATATATTCAGTGTCTGTCTGGCACTCGACGTGGTCGGACCTGGGGGCTTTATCGCCGATATAATAATCAATTTGACCACTTCTGGTCGATATATTTTCACAAAATGTACATGTAGAGAACCTTGAAGGTCTATAAATTGTCCAGGATTACTTTGTTTCAGATTCATACAGTAGATTAGATACAAAAACCAATTATATTTCGTCTTCATACACTTCTCAGGTGAATCATAGAATAGCATTACGTGCTATATCACATAGGCAGGTAGGTTTCAGGTTGATATCCATACACCTCTGTTGTAAATATGTCGATGGAACGAATAGGACACTATGTTTAGCGAGTTTTCATGGTCAAAATCTTCTGAGTATTCACAATATATATAGGCTGGGAAATGATATTGCTGAAATGAAATAGAAAAAAAAAGACAACTCTGCGATCGATCCCCACCGAGGTACCAAGTATGCGATAAGGGATAATTAGTTAATTATTACGATAACTCATTAATAAAAGTGCGTTATAGCTCGATAGGAGATACCATACGTACAAATAATGCAAAATAATATTGAAATAAATAATCTGTGCGACTCTTTGCGATTAAGGAAACAAATTAATCAGAGGATAGACCAACCAAGGAAGATTGCAAATCAGCGGTATCAAAGTTTGCGACAGTGTGATAAATACGAAAACAAGGAACTACACACAGATGGGCCCCACACTGCCTGCACCCGAATTTAGTTTGTTTCTTCGATGATTCGAAGCCATTTTTGCGGCGGTGGTAGCAAACCCTGCAAAAGGATTTTCTACCCAAATCATCAGGGAAACAACGACTATTAAGTCGGGTGGAGGCGGATAGGGTGCCAGCCTGGGGGGGGGCCTCGCAGTTTTTCACTTCCGCGATCATCTGGTGCACTAAACTGAGGGTGAAATCAACAAGAGACATTCGTTTGGGACAACTCAGGTTGAAAAGGATTTGCGAATTTACTTTCATTACTTCAATGCAAAAGAAAAAAAGCTTCTTGGGCCATTTGCGACTCTTTCGCCCGAAATTATAATAGCCTGACATCTGGTCGCACAGATCGACACCTCCCATGTATTTACAATACGAACGAACCAGTTCGGGGCAGGGAATGTCTGATTTGGTGAATTTTCCTTTATCATCGCGAATGGTTCGTTTTGTCGTGGTCATAACAGAAGAATGTATCGTTGTTAAAATGCGAATTATTTTCCTATCGAGCCATAACGCCAACAGAAGATTCCCACACTTGGAGAAAAAACAATCGCCTTTCTTTTTCAAACTTGGGTGGGTACGAGTCATTAGATCTTTTGGTAACTCGGTGCGGTTCGACCGCAGAGTGCCACAAGCATATGTTTTCAACTCAAATAACTTCTCCATCAGTTGAACTCCTGTGTAAAAATTATCAAAATAAACATGATGTCCGACATTGGTCAAATCCGCCCCAGTTAAAAGATCAATAACGACAGCCTGTGTGGTCGTTTTCCCCCCAGCCTCATCTCGCCCGAAGAAGGGGTTAAGTTGGAGCACAAATCCAGAAACCGCCTCCGCCAGCACCCAGCATTTTAGGCCCCATTTACATGGCTTGTTCGGCATGTACTGACGGTGGCGAGTTCTGCCTTTGTGCTTAACGATTGTCTCGTCCACACTTAACTCCTTCTTCGGGTGGTAAACGGATTTACAAACAGAATTCATGTGATCAAAAACGAAAGAAATCATTGGAAAAGGTGATCTGCGAGTTGGGGGCGGGGCTTGCGGGTCGAGGTCGTTCTGGGGGTCAGAGTTCACGGAGGCGGCAGCGGCGTCTCCTGGTTGGTCCAGCGTCTGGCGTCCACCAAAGTGAAGATAGCTGCGGAAAAAGTTAACGAATCTTTACAATACTTTCAACGAATTTAGATAAGGCCTCTCCTGAAATACTGAGCGAATTTCACAACATGATATACAGTATCGGCGGTATAATCTGTTATCGTCTGCACCACTGCGTTTGCTTTCGTTCTGGTCTCTCGCCCGCCCACACGTCTAGCTGTCAGAATCATAACAACACTTAACATGTAAACACTCACCGCAAGATGGCTTTGAATCGTGTTCTTGTCATCAAATCTTTTATTCCTGCCGTAGAGTACTCCTGGATTGTCGTCCAGTAGTGGTCGATGTTCGGCTTTCGTATCAGTCCCATAAGAAACGTCACTGCTATGAACTTCAACATCTCCAGAGGAACGACTGGGACCCAGGCCGACATTTTTTTGGGTTGTCCTGTCCGTGATGCCGCACTCGCGTAGTTGTTGGTGTGATTACATAGCTTTGTCATGAACGAAAGAGTGAAAAAAAGACGAAAGTAGTCCAGAACCGTCTTCAACTTGCTACTATCGATGGACTCGTCTAGTCCTGGAGCTTTGAGGTCATCTACGTGACGTGTAGGCATGGCGTGTGACTTGGGAAAGTACACCCATTTTCTTCCACCTGTTGTGTGTTGCGGCACACGTCTAGCTAAGGGTTCGTTGTCCTCCTCGCTATCCGTCGAGTTCGCACCGTCCGATTCTAGCAGGTCCTGGTCGAATTCCTCCCCCAAACCGTCCATTAACCGCAGGGTTGTCAACGGCAGGTCGTCTTCCCACTCGGAATCGCTCATTTTCAACTCGCTCTCAGTTATTTTATGTTCGTTATATCCAGCAAGGAGCTGTCAGGCTCACATAAGCAAGGTGCGAATGTGAGTGACTCGATCGAGCGAAACGCAGGTATTTATAGTACGATGTCAACGTTCCTATGGCAACTTTATTTGATTTTTTCAATTTATTTCTCCATATTTCTTAATAATATCCACCCCCCTTGATAACCTGAGTTATTTCGGTTACTATATATTGAATATATTGGGAAAAAAATGAGTAAAAAAAAAAGGAAAAAAAAGGAAATAGGCAGGAATGGTTTCGGGCTGATATCCATTGATTCAGTGTTGGCTATACACAGATAGGCATGTTTTATTTCAGATTTAATAAGATATATTACCCATTTTCTACACTTCTGTGGTTGATCTTAAACTGTTTCAATGCTATATATATATATCACATAGGCAGGAATCGTATGAGGCTTGCTGTAGTAGGGGCGGGAACGTAAAACTAGGGCGACCGGAAGTGTAACTCTCCGATAATGCGTTTGTTGTGGTAGTCGAAGAAAATGTAAACATCGGCGGAGAATTCGCAAATTAGTGAAAACGAAAGGGTAAGACTGCCTAAAAACTCGCAAATTAGATAGTATATGACTATTTTCGACTTGTGCGAGCAAGACAACCCTATTGTACGCTTTTAAATATATATAAACTCGTTCGTCATTTCACTATATCGGGAAATGCGCTGTCAGGCACTCCACTCGTCCATAGGCGCGAGTCGATCTGTGCATTGTTTTATTTTTCTCCGACTTCTACTCGCAAATAACCATCGCCATATAACTAAATAGACTCAAAACACACAAATACATTGATTTTCAACTGTTTTATTTATATATGGAACTTTTCTTAACCCTTTCGTGCTTAAATCTATGAAAAAAAGGAATTTGAAAAAAAACCACAAAAAGATGCCTTAAGGCATCCTCCTGCCGTTCAGCGGTAATGCCTTAAGGCATCTTCCTGCCGTTCAGCGGTAATGCCTTAAGGCATCCTCCTGCCGTTCAGCGGTAATGCCTTAAGGCATCCTCCTGCCGTTAAAGGGTTAAGGAACCCCTACTCCATGGCCATGAAGGTATTGTAACCAATACTCAATGGCTAACGTATCAGACTTTAGAATAAACCTGTTCCCTTTATTTTCAATGCGAAATAGACGCAAATGGTGTTCCGTGGTGTTTTGAATTCTAGGAGTTGAAGTTCAACAGTTTGGCTATTATAATATACACGGAATGAAGACGTTTTTAAATGGAAGAGAAGCAAACGATGCATATCAAAATGATATTATTCTAAATTTCTCTAGTCTTTTTAAAATGTATTCATTATACTAACAGTTTTAATCGAAGTTAAATCTTCCAATGTTGGTTTAGTAAAACAGCAACAAATCGGTTCATACATATAAATTAACCGTCCATAGTTAAAAAAACAGAATATACACAACGTTAGATGAAAAAAGGTGAAGGGGCTTGTGAAAAAGATTTTACGTTTTCCAGTCGTAAACAGAGTACACATGTGCATGCTCTTACTTTCTTTCTCAAATCCTCTGTATGTTGTGTTTGCTGTTTTATTATTAACACATAGAGGATGTTACCATAGCCTTGATATCAGCCGTTCATCCTTTAACTTAACAACATGTATACATATCAAGTAACATTTATACAGTAGTTGGCAATGCAATGATACAAACATAAAGTCGACAAGGACAACGGACATTACAGGACTTAGATAGACGTTACTCCAGGAATTAGCCGGATACATACGACCAATTTCCGATTGCATGGATATTAAATATCTATCATATTTATTTATTGAGAGTGAGGGTCTCTCTATCAAGGAATTCCTGTAATTGTTTCCAAATAGAAAAAAAAACAACTAAATTGGTATTACAATATTTTTGTAATTTAACCTTTTTTGGACAATCATTCAATTACCACCAATTACCAAAAGGCCAATAAGTACTTCATTAATTTATCATTTATGCTTGTTTGTTCATTTATGGGACAAACTTCAAATAAAAACTGCATCATTATGCAATAACTTGTGCTCCCATGTATGATCATGTGTTTAGGCGTCTCACGTTTCTCCTCTGTATTATCATACCCATGCCGCCCACGGGAGGAAGCTTCGAGAGAGAAAGCCCGGCGTGAGAACGGCAGGCAGTCACTCACATCCTGCTATCGTGGAAGGCGGACGGGTCGACTATAGTGTCACATCGACTGAGAACAAAACCACAGGGGTTGGCGGCCAGTCCCCACCCACCGGAATCAGCCCACGCCCGTCCCTGAGCCCACACAGCAGGCTCATTTAGGAACGGCGCCGCGCATGGTGGTTGGGATCGTGTGAGAGGGGCCATCCTTTTAGAGCTACCTCCCTTCAGAAGGCGCCGAGCACTGCTCATGGAATGACTGGTATGTAAGTGCGTATAAGGACACAGCTCTCTCAGCACGGCCGCAGCAGAAGGTATTAACCACGCTGAGAACGTCTCGGGGGATTACAGGGGTTGTCTAGTCCGGTCTGCATCATGGGGAGTTCACCAGCTACCTTTACCTGGATGCTGCTCCTGTCAGCTGTTATCGTAGAAGGTAGGCCTAATTTCACTCACATGAATATCTCGTGTGTTACATGCTTAAACAATCTAACCTGCGAAGTACCAAAGTTAATAGTGTTTAACATGCGAGTGTGTGTGTGACCGCTCTACATGTATATGTTGTTGTATGTGCACGGACGTAGAGGAATGTTTTCATAACCCATGTGAGTTCGTGTCGGTATTCTAGAATGGAAGCAAGGTTCTGGATGGTTACCCGCGTATGCAAACAATTGCACTCAAGTCGGGCATGGCCTATTGATCTTAACCCGCGTGCCCCTTTCTATCTTTTTTTTCAAAAGCTTGACCTTTGTGTTCTTGAGTAAAACCATTATGTGCCATGTATGACTTGACTCGAGTATGAATTGACCTAACATGTAATACACTACCAACAACAGGGCCGGGTGACCTTACTGAGGTGACCAGCTGAATGCCCGGTCTCGCGATATCCATACGTGAGGGACAAATTAAAGAGGAACCCTCAATAGGGAAGAGGGGAGAACCTTGTGACAAGCTAGTTATCCACGTTACATCAACTTCACAGTAGTTTTGGGCAGTGGCCCAGACCGCACCTTCGGGAAGGTAGAATGTACACATTTATTAGTATTTGGAGCTACTGAAGAGTAGGTAAACACCAGAGATGTTTTGCTCCGATTTGATCCGAACTACCACGGGTATATGTAGAGCGCTATTGGGGAGTCATGCTTCAGCTGTCCCATAGAGAGGCCTGCCGCGGTTGTTATTACCCCAGGGTTAGTCTGTCATCCGTTACATTCCTTTTTTCCTTGAATTCAAAAGTTGTATGTATAATTGGAAGCTAACGACGTCGGATTGGTATGTTCGATGTGTCATTTGGAGAACTAAGTAGGAACCGAATTTATTATTTCAACACTATTTTGTATGCCCATAGTGAAATGCAATGCTCATCGGATGAGATTTCCGAAAACGTTCAATTCCAAATATGAATTAGAATGGTTATCATTGCGATCACGACATCCAGATAAATTGATATAGGCCTAAGTCTTGAATTATAAGTTTTAAGGGATTAATCAATTCACTTTCATGGTATGTAATCTTAATTATCGCCTCAATTAAGCACACGATACATGATGTTTTAAATAGATGAAAAATCTAGATTTGTGGGGCACCAGGAAAGTCTGAGACATGACTGCGATTGAGAGCTCTCGCACCGACATGGTGTCGGGAACACCGTTCAGCACCCACATTAGACTGGCCTCAGTCCATGTATCCTACCCCTCCACCCCTTCTGAGTGACACAGTCAGAGAAGGATAGCTACTATAATGAATTGTATTCCGATTTTCTTTAATCATTTAATGAATATTCATAATCAAAGACTTGAGCAAGTCTTCACCCACATGTGCATCAAACACTCTCGTTGATGATGGGGGAATCTGTTGAATACCAATGCAGAGGGTAGTGTAGCATTACCTCGATCCTTGTGCGGCTGGTCGGCCTCGCACATCAGAAGTGGCTTAAATACAATGTATATAAATTTGTTTGTACTACTCTGTAGGTGCAATTAAATTTAGACATACAGAGGATAATCTGGCAGAAGCTACAGTCAGATAGAAGCATAGAACTTCAGCTAAAGTCGGAATAGGGAGTACTTTTGTACATGTCACATATCACAGTCAGTTATTCTAGGGGACTCTGAAGGTAGCTGTTCACCAGCTCCTGAAACACGCTGACGCATCTTTGAAGTGGTTGCGTCCTGGCGGTATTCAAGGATAAAAGACTGTGCCCATACAGGGTATTGTGCCAGGACTACACAAAGCAGAGGCACCCTATAGGCCCGGCGTCCCCTGAGCTCCCGAAACACTACGATAAGCCTTATGATGCCTCTCCACACAGAAAATCGATAATCCGGAGCCGATGCAGCTGAGGATGCACCCCGATGCACGTATCGTAGGGTATCGGGAGCTCAGTGGACGCCTGACCTTACGATGCAATACCGATATACTCCCGACGCAAACGCTCTATCGGAAGCCTTCTGCTATCGAATATACATGTTCAATTTTTGTTCCGACGCAATAGGTGTCGGCGTGCATTGGGAGCATTCTCTACTACGTTAAAGCTATGTACTCTTCCCTAAACACACAGAAAGAGATGTGAAAGGCTTATATAACACTATCAGTTTCGAGGAACGTGGTTTATAAATACCAAACTTACATTTCCTTGATTTATATAGAAAATGAACTGCAGACTATAGTATTCTTGAATTTGATAATAAAAACAAGAACTGTGACCCCTAGCTTTCAATCCCAAATATGCAGACTACTGTGTATTTATTATCTTGTATCAAAATTGAAGGGGTATAAAAAGCATATGGTTTTTTTTAGAGGCATTTTTTCCTGATGAATCAAGCATCGAAACTGGTTACGTCGTGATTTATAGTCTAGGTCATTTATTTAGACTGGAAACTTCAACGAGTCCACTACTTTCCAGTAACACCATAATTATGACTGGGCAATTTCTTTTTTAAAGACCTTTATTTTACATGGAGGCTAGGGTAGGCAGGATAATTCTATCTATTTACATCTAGCTCCAACGGGCCTATAAAATGCAACATCCAAATGTTGCTTATAGACAAAATGACCATGACAGTAGGTCAACACAAACGAATAAACAGAGTATATAATAGAGACAATTAGCAAAATGGTTGCGTTGAGTTCGTTTGCGGCTGCTAGTCCTTTGAGAAGTGTTGCATTTATTCGGGTTTAACAGGATAGGGTGTGTTTCTATGTGACAACTCAGAGATGCTAGGTTCACCAACCCATTTGGCAATAAACAGTACATTAATCACTCAGAATTTGAGATATAAATGATAGGTATAGGTTGTATTAACACGTTTGCCCCAGGTAATAAAGAACCCTAATAAACTGTAAATACATATGGCAGTAACAACCAATAACATCAAGATAAGTGTCTCGAGAGATCTGGTTTGCTTGTTTGTTTGTGGTTTAACGTCCCAGGTGACCCTGAGGGTATATATATATATATAGGACCATCAATGATCTGGTAAACTCATCCAACATAATGATAGCTAGGTAGAAAGATGGGACACGAAAAGGAAGGGATGCGGTTGATCAGGTGAGTTCTAGTTTTTAGGAACACGATCGAGCAAAAGAAATACAGCTGTGTACACGAGGAATTGTTAAGGTCCAGTATTAACCAATAGATTATGCCGTGAGATATTTCCACTGAAGTTGAAATCAACAGAGAAGTTTGGCTAGTATTATGTATGCAATTGCATTAACAGTTTAGTGGTCTGGATATCTAAGTTGAAATTAAGACCAAATATGACATCACTGTCTTAGAAATTTACCTTAGAAATCACGCTGATTTGCGGAAGTTGCGTGAGAATCGACCATATAGCTGGAACACATTTAGACTATAAATAGGAATCATAGACTATGATTTAGGCATTCCGTGACTAGCTATTCTTTACACACATCATTCCAACCTTCCATAAAAACATGCCATTCTGCTATGTGGTTTTGATTCACATCAAGCCCGGAGTAGATATAGAGTCCTATAGAAAATGACAGTACCGTTCCGTGATATCCGCAAAAGCTGTTTTTACCCTTGTGCACGTTCCCTCTATTCCCAAGCACGAGTCGTCTTTGTCCCTATTCATGAGACCTTTTCTCGACACAGGCACGAAGAACATCAATCTGTTTACTCACGTAGCGAATACCGGACTTATTTCTCTTAGAATTTATCTAAGGCCATGTTTTGATTGCTAATTAGGATATTGATTGCTAATTAGGATAAAATGTACATATTCAGTGGACAAAAACCCCAGTTTCTAAAGTTTCAGTACTATCAATCCTGTACATCAATCAAGCCATCCAACCCTTCCTGGTCCTTTTCAGACTGCCTAACTGTTCGAACATTTTCATATATATATAGACATAATACCTAAAACTGTGCTTGCTTGTAGCGGTAGACCCTATGCCCAACTTAGTGTGCAGCTTTTGGTTTGGTTTGGTTTGGTTTGGTTGATTTAACGTCCGATAATCATAATTAACTGTTATCAGACTGCTGTGGTTAATACTTTTCTAAGTTTTTGTTTTGTTTTGTTTTGGTAGTTTAACGTCCAATTTGTTCAATTAGACTTCTTTTCTAAGTAGGCCCTGACTGAAGTGTAGGGTCTTTTGCCTGGAATGACGTGGCAATGTACTGGTCTTTACAATTTTTCAAAAATCTTTGACTCCCGAAGGTATCCATGAATTTCCTTCTTGCCAGTGTTGTGGAACACACTGTGCATTGATGTTGCATTTTTCAGGAATGTTGTGCAGCATCATGGAAGTCTGTGTCACAAGACTAATAAGACTAACTAACTAACAACATCCCACCAGTCTATTATAAGTATTAGACGTAGCCTGAACCTCTTGGGTCAAGGGTCTGACAATTACAAGACAAGCTACTACTACGTGTAAAGACCTAGGTCAGGCCCAGTCAATCTCCACTGACCTTCTTGTGCTCCAGGTGGGCACAATTCCAATACTCCTGATACTTCTCTTCAAGAAACTCTATAATAACTCTATAATCGTAATTTCCCATAGGAAGTTGCGAATATCTTTATTCCGAACTTCTCAAAAGAATTCTGCATGGATGTAGCTTCTTACAGTTGTTCACCCCTGCTCTGTTGTATTACCTGACAAGAGACCATTATTACACTCTATGGCAAGGCCCATACAGCATCAATGACATAAGGTTGAAGGTTCACCTCAAAACAGGTGCCCTTGCGTCAGCCAGGAAAAGCCTATCCAGGGACATGCTAAACCTTGCCACCTCTGGCCTTGTCAGTCTGGTGTTGTCTTGTATAAGTGTCGCCAATGGTACAATGATGCAATTTGTTTTTTGTAGGCATAATATCACTCCATCGGCTCTGCCATTCCTTAGTTGTGTATTCTCTTAGACTGGTAAAAGATTGCGGTATTGCAGGCAGCCTACACCTAGATTGCAGCGAAGAGCATCTGAGGATGCATTATCTGCAACCTAACTGAATTCTCTGCCGATGTGGCTGAGTAGTCAGCAGAGATCACCTCCTCCTCATTTTGTTTAACATTTCTGTAATGTTGTCATGTTTTGTTTGTTTGTTTTTTTGGTAGTTTAACGTCCAATTTGTTCAATTAGACTTACTTTAGGTTTGATCGAATCTATGAGGTGAATGTAGGAGAAATCCCACCCCTACACATTTACCGAGGTGAGAGTACTTTTACTTCCCACACCACATAGACATGGTATGAGAAGGATTGGCCTTTGATATAGCAGTAAATCTACCACTGCTGGGGGTGAAGGAGAAAAGTGGCTGCAGTGGGACCCGAATTAACAAAGTCCCATGCTCTTTACCACTGAGCTATCTCCCCATCCACCCTGGTTGCTTTAGTTATGCTTGCATGCAAGTATATCCGGTCTGCACCACGAGGAGGCAAGGCGACCAAGAGGGTGAACAGATTGGTAATTTCTGTCCACCCCAGCAGACCTGTTGTCATGTGGCTTGGTTTGATGGTAGATAAAAAAAATTGTACTTCATCATAACTGGCAAACTGGGTCCTGAGCCCCATTCTCTTGACACATTTCAGATGTACATGTATATTGCATTATTGATTACGCATAAACAGCAGAAAGTAGATCGAACTATGATGTGACTCCTGATCGCAACTTCTGCATACACCAAAAGGCTACCTTGCGATGTTGCCGGAAATTTCGTATAAAGACATGTTGCATTGATTTATTATTATCTATGATATTGTTGTTCACGCAGTCCACTGTTATACAAATACATGGTTGTGTAAATCGTGTTTGTTTCTGTTCGTGTTTCAGTACATCCGCGGTGTACCTGGTCTGACATGCGATTCCCAAGGGGTTCCTTCTACACACCTTTGCCAGACTGTGGTGAATGTGAATGTCAGGAACAGGGAGACACATACAGATGGAACTGTCCAGCCAATAGTGAGAATTCCTTGACGCTATAATTATTGATAAGATTGTTAATCATGTATGCAATGTTTCATCGGTTTGAAGATGGTAGCATATGTCCCAGACATCACTGGAACGATTTTAAATCAAATATTGTCAATCAAAATTATCGGCCATACAAACAAAGGCGTACCCGAGGGGTGGAGCACAGAATCGAGGGACGCCCCCCACCCCTTCTAAAATTTCCCAAGGGATGGTCTTTTCCGTCTGAAAATTCTGCAAACATATTCTTATTTAATTGTGTTTCTATGATACATAGTTAAAAGGTGATGATAATGTAAAACAATGTGCCAATTTCGCGATGAATAAACTAATGACATCGTCAAAGCTTTTCCATGGGGAGGGCCAGAAGGTGCACATACTCAGCCGGGGGAGTGCATATCTAATCCCAGGTTTGCCCCTCCATAAAAAAATACAAAATGCTCGTTACGCCCCTGACAAAGCTGTTACAGACTATAGATGATACCCTGGCCAGCTATGTCTTCAATAGTGAAAAATAACTTGTTTTTTTTGTTGTTGCAAATTTTGATGTTATCACATATATTGATTTTATTCTATATCTTTTGTAGGGGATTGTGAAACATTTCCCGTGGTCCTTGAGTGCACCTACAACGGGGGGAATGTGGACGCGGGACTCACTGTGCCACACGCGGACCAGTGTAACAACTGCACGTGCCACGTGGGAGGCCGGCTGACCTGCACCACGGCCACGTGCCCCCGCCCCACACCGGCCCGGAACCCCGTGCCCACGTGTCTCCACCGCGGTCAACGGGTGCCCATCGGCGCGCTCTTCGCAATCAACGGCAGGTGCCACACGTGCGAGTGCAAGTCCACGGGCAGCATGGAGTGCGTGGACAACTGTCCGCAGTGCCTCTACAATAATACCCGCCTCGAGATGGGAGATATCGTCCCAGCGCTTGACGGCTGCAACACTTGCGAATGTCTGGATGAAGGCCGTATGCGTTGTGGCGAGATGCTGTGCAGGCCACCGCAGTGCGAACACGAGGGAAAGGTCTACAACGCTGGGGATACTTTTCAGCAAGGCTGCAATACGTGTGACTGCAACTTCAAAGGTCAGGTCGTCTGTACGACCCAGCAGTGTGCTACGCGCCGCGTGCCGCCATCTGGTGGACAGCCATGGAACGACACGTGTACATTCAACAAAAAGCGCTACCAGTTAGGGGAGGAGTGGGCTTGGTCAGAGGGTGCCGGACCCGTCGGACCGGAGGGGCTATCGTTAGACGGGACGGGGTCAAGCTGTAACAAATGTATTTGTGTAAAATACCCTGACTTGAAGGTGAAGTGGGTATGCTCGTCGCTGTGTCCCATGACTACTTCTTCATCTCCCAAACGCTTGTCAGCAGTACATACTCAGAGAAAGTCGCTAGGGACGATCATACGGGAAATGTTGGCCTCTGCTTTCGCTAGGTTCTCAAAAAGGAACCCTTAAATTGGACGATTCAATACCAATACCAATACCATACAGCTGCAAGGAACGTTAAACCCTTTCTTTACAGTACCTTGATACAGCACCCAAACGCAGGCAATGCCTGAAATAGCATCCCTTCGAACGCCGGCATATTAAACAGATCTAGAAATAGCAAAACACGTGATTTATATATGCTTCGGTATTGATTTATTGGATTAAAGCGAAGATCTTTAGAAATGTCTTTCCTACTTTTTCCAAGTTTAGTGTGATACAAAATCCATTATTTCTGTACCGATTGAAATAAACATATCACCATCAATGATGACTGGAGTGATTCCGCTGCGGTATTCCCTGGAAAGGCCACAAGCATCATCCTGTGGTGAAGAGGTAGATGGACCGATCTCATCAAAAGGGCAATCTAGACGATGTTTTTATGAAATGTAACCTGAAGATTGTGCACTAAATTCCAACTGTCATAAATACAAGAGTATCGTGCTGGTCTAAGAAAATCTACAAAAGCTATGACAAAGAAGCTTTGCCTTTTTCTCTCTCTGGTCAGACACGTGAAAAATGTACACATTTGTCCAAAATTGTTTCGATATAGAACATTTTGTCATCTATCTTGCAAATCGCTGCTTTCCACTCTGCAACATCGTAATGTTCATACATAGTGTCACACATGTTGATAGACACGCGGATATCCTTTTAAAAATCGATATATGATTGTTTCAAAACTTTGAGAATAAGTGAAAATTATGGGCTAATTACGATAAGTAAGTCAAGTGTTTCATGATGATGGAGCATTTCATTCTGGTCAGTATGCAAACGATTAAATTCTACTGTTTATCATTCAAAAATATTCAATCTACTACTGTTTGATCTGTATGCTACACCAAAATGGAACGAATGTTAATTGTTACAAGGCCGAAAGGACATTCCTTGGAATAAGCTCTAAACTTGTATTTATAAAGCGACCAGGTAAACTAAATTACAATTATTTCACTTCCCTTCTTGAATTTTAGTCCTCTTTACTTATTCTTGGGGACCTAACTCTACAAAAGTTGCAATTATAAACAATTTCTCTCTCTCTCATTTATAATAGAGTTCAGGATTAAGGAACTCCTTATAAAAAGAGGAATACTTGTCCAAACTGGATGATAAAGCTTTTCATTTCCAAAAATGGAAAGAAATATTACACAAGATTTCTTAAGTAAGCTTTCTGAACCATGGTTCATCAGTTTCAGAACAAAGACTCAAGTTATCTTTTGGTTGACCTTCCAGTTTTTAATGGAATCTTAATCAATATCGCTAACCACTGACACAATTCCACAATGTACCTTATCATCCAACGCTCAATGCCAACAAATATAAGCCATCTACATCGTGGTGACATAGACATCTGTTCCGTACTTAAGGTGGTGTTGGAGGTTGTAACTCCCAGACTGCAGGAGAAAATCTGTACATGTATTTTCATTACAAAGCATGTGGTATTAACTGAATACTACACAATATATATGTTATCGGAGTACATCATTAACAATGTAATCATTTTTTCCCGTCTAACGTACCACCGTTCTCGTAGCCATGTCATGATTAACCCCCTGTTTCGTGTTATGTTCAATGTGACAAAAGTTGTCAGTGCTTTGTGCTATATGCCCCTTCAACGTGATTTGTCTCTTTGGGATTATTCACAATTGTACGAGAAAACAATGTGTGTATATATAACTAGTCTTTGCCCCGTTTCCCCGCATTCTTAAAGCTCATAGAGCCCAAACATCAACAGGAAATCCTTAATGTACATCGCAATCCTCGTCGGTTCGGACTTGTAACAGAAAATACAAAAACGAACTTAACCTGTGCTGTGAATGTAATGTACTTACATATATTGTATTGTGAATGCAATGTACTTACTTGAAAATGGAAGTCTAATTGAACAAATTGGACGTTAAACTACCCAAACGAATAAACTTGAAAATGGAAAGTAACTGGTAATTAATATCTTTAAAAATACTTATACTAGGGTGAGTTCTTAGAGTTTTCAAGAAGAGTTTTCTCACGGCTGCACAGGTTAGCTCTCCCCCAGAGACAGGTACCAAAGACCAGAGGGACATGCACGACTCATTTTACAATATTGCGCGGCTGAGATCCCACCACGGGACGGGAGTGAAGGCTAGTTGGACTTGAAAGTGTACATTTATGTACGTGCATAGGGATATAATTATATACCTATGCACTAAATCAGTGTAAATACGTACTGCTCCTAGGGGTACAGTTATCGTACACAGAATGCACTGTACGCCGTGAATCGTTGTACTTGTGCCTTTGGATAGTGACAGACTGCACGCTTTGGTTGACAGATTGCATCCTTTGAACCAAACCTGCACGCTTTGGGTGACAGACTGCACCCTTTGAAGAAATAACGCATTTTGATTGGTCAAGAGGCCGACAACAGAATTCTAGGTGCCAGATTCAAAAATGGCGGATCCCTTCACTTCGCGAGTTCTGTGGCGTCGTACAGTAACCATGGAGCGAGTTTGTGCAAAAACACATCAAACTTCGAGGTGGAATACGATAATGAATCACGTGATACACTTTAGATAACTTAGATATATGCGAGAAATATCGATTTCGATATGTTCACGGGCCGAGCGGGCGACTCGTCGATGTCAAACAAATGCAAAACCCCTGTCAGACACTGCACCCCTCGAGTACAGCTGTCCGACGGTACGATCGAGTGTAGCAGGGTGAACGTGAGTTAATTTATGCGGCGGTATAATGTATTCGCGGCTGCGCAGGCGGGCGGGAGACTCGTACTGTATGACGTCATTATCGGGGATATTAATGCTAAGCTTATTTTGGGTAAACCAAGTTTGGAGTAGATCCAGGTCATTTTGAGTCTTTTCATACAATAATTTCTCTTCATTACCGTGTCTGTAGACAACCGTGTCATCAGCAAATAGAATTACCTTGTTGTCTTTCATGACCTCCAATAAATCATTTACATACAAGAGGAACAATAAAGGCCCAAGTATTGATCCTTGTGGCACTCCATGTTTGATAACATTAACCGATGAAAAAAGGTTGTTAACTTTCACCCTTTGTTTTCTTAAGCATAAATAGTTTTCAAACCAGTGGTAGCAGGTTCCGACAATGCCATAGTATGATAATTTTTCCAATAGAATACTATGGTTAACAGTATCAAACGCCTTACGCAGGTCGATAAAAACAGCTAAAGTTGACATACCAATATTTTTATGAGTTAGTACACTATCTGTAAATTTTGATATCGCATCTATAGTAGATTTCTTCCTCCTTAAACCAAATTGGCTATCTGTAAGGATATTATTGAGGTTAACATGGTTGATCAGGTGTTTGTATACTATTTTCTCCATCAATTTATGCGGAATTGGTAGTAGTGAGATAGGTCTTAAATTATTAGCCTGGTATGGGTCACCTCCCTTCGGTAAAGGAACTACCGTAGCCGATTTCCAGTCCTCGGGTATGTCAGCAGTAGCAAAGATACAATTATAGAGTTCTTCATAAATGTGGGGAATCGCCTTTACTGAATCAATAAAAACTCTAGATGAGATATGTGGCAACATGGATTGTTTGTGTGGACTAATTTGCTTAACCATTTGAACAATTTCTTCAGAGGAAGTAACAATAGAGTCAAAATCAGAGTCAACCCTTTCACCATACGGCCTCCAAGGGATATACATTTCAGCTGCCAACTTGGACCCTATGTTTGAGAAATATTCATTAATGTGGTCCGGAACTTCCGAATCGTTAATTTGTTGATTCTCTTCATTCTTGAGTCTGATAAATTCATTATTTTGTTTGTCATCAGTACCAGGTAAGATCGACCTAATTTTGTACCAAAATTTCTTACTATCATTTTTGTGTTCTTCCAGTTCAGATAAAGTATAGTTTTGTCTGGCAAGTCTAATCATTTTAGTGGAATTATTGCGGGCTTTTTTTGCACATAACCAATTATTAGGGTGACCTGTCATTTTGGCTTTAACCAAGAGTCGGTTTTTGTCTTCAATATTTTCCAATATATGTGCAGTGATCCATGGTGATTTTGTTTTTTTAATTTGGAAATAGCGTAATTTACAGACACGATCAAGAAAGGAGACTATGGCCCAACTTATATAATTCCATTTAACTGTGCTATCAATAGAGCGGTGAAAATTTGCCCAGTTATATTCTAGTAAAAACGATTTCAACTTCTGAAAGGTGTAATGTCTGTAGGACCGTCCCTGAAAACTGATTTTATTCCTTTTTACCTGTACTATTTTCTTGACTACAAAAATAATCTGATGATCACTTAAGGCACTACTAAGTACACCACTGTGGGCTATATCATTTGCAGAAGTAAAGATCAGATCAATGGCAGAACCCCTATCCGAATATCTGGTTACATCCTTAATAAGTTGACAGAGGCCAAGATGTTGCATTTCTGCAATTAACACAATTGCCTCCGGCTTACGATTACCCAAAACATTAATATTACAGTCTCCTAGTAGAAAAATATCTTGGAAGTTGTCATCTCTAAGTGAGGAAACAGCATTAACAAGCAGATTTGTAAAAACCAAATGGGTCACCATGATTTGGGCGTTACACATTAAGAATGACCAATTTCTTCGTAAAAGGTCTATCCAAAACAACAACCTGTAATTCCAAATCTTTCGTGCTACAATTTAGCATGGAATATTTATGTACATCATGAGTAATTTCTTCTCTAACAAAAGTACAAAGCCCTCCACCAGCTTTTGGCTTCTTGTCATCTGCATTCGTTTTCCATGCCCTATCTAGTCTATGTTTTTTATAACCACTTAAAAGGTATGAGTTGGCTACATCAAGCTCAAAATGCCAAGTTTCAGACACACAAATAACGTCCCAGACATGACTTTGGGCTTCAGCAACAAGTGATTCATAGTTAGCCTTCAGGCTCCGAACATTAGCATGGATGATCTTTAGGCCTTTCATTCCAGAAATTATTTTTCCCTCATGTAATCCAGTCATAATGGATACAACAGTTTTGATCCTTCAATCTGAGTGCTTCACAGAAAATTCTTAATCTAAACCTATCACTAAGACAATCTTTCTCCTGAATGAACAACAACAACAACAGTCGCACAACAAGAAAACGTGCGAAAAAAAGAAAGATAACGAAACAAATATATCGGTCATTTCGACCATTTTTGTGAAAAAAGTTGACAAGATGATTGTTCCTACTGGAGCTTGGTAGGGGACAGCTAAATCACCGTCCCGGAACTCTTCATTGCACATTAATATGACAATATATGAAAAAGAAATTATTGTTGCGTACAGCACTGGTGTAAGTCAGTGAGTTATACACTATAGGTAACAGCATATAACTATAACTAGTGCCAGGCATAGAGAAGGTTAATTTATTTATGGAAAAAAATTTCTAGTATTTGGTTAGAGAATTTTTAGACTCAGAAAATAAAGATCTTATAATTCCAAAACTTTTGAAAACCCTGAGTAAAGACATAGCTCACCATAGGTAACGGCAAGCTAGGCTTTTTGCAGGGTAGTTTTTTACCAAGTAGTTTTACCAGTCAAAAGGTTCTTATTGAACGTTTTCAAGAAGTCTGAGCCCCACAGGTCTAGCAGTTGAGGGGTGGGGTGGATGCCATCATCCAGCAGTTCATAATGATGTTTAAGTTTTCCATTCCACCATTTATGCGTATGGTTGGCAATCGATGGGAAACGTGTTTCCTGTCTGGCATTCAATGCAGTAAGTAGCTTATTATATTCAATCACTGCTTCAGTGACAATGTTCTGTTGCTTTTCCAATTCCAGCTGTAGATCTGGTGAATACTGCGCCTTTGGAATCTTGAACCTTGTTACACATCTCTTTAGGTCAGCTCCTACAAGTGGACAAATGGCTATTTGCGCTCTTGGATGGTTGTGGCAGATCCACTCGTATCCAGCATTCGTGTAAGCTACTAGGTGATTTAATAAATCAGAACTGGAAGACCACGTCATTTTTATTTCCCATGATTTGTTCTTTGGTGTAGATTTGGCTTTTGACGTGATATTACAAATTCCACCTGTAATGTATACGATGGCTTTTGGGCATTGGTTTAAGTGATTGTTTGCTAAAACTATCAAGTCCTGAATTTTTGCACCCGGAAAACAGTATATGTTGAACCTCTGATTTTCAGTGTTTTTGGAAGAAATAACCTCATAGAGATTACGGACCCTTGAGTCACCAAAGATAACATTATTAGGGAGGGGTGACCATGTTCGAATCAATTCTTTCTCTAATATTTCAATATCCTCATCCAATTTAGTAGGATAATACATGATTTTTAACCCCTAGGAAAATTTTAAAAGTGAGATTAGATAAAAGCAGTGTCAGGCAGAACTGCAGAATTGTAAAAAAACGCAATACCAGATAATATAATAGTACAGGAATGTCAAAGCCAAAAATTCCGAAAAAACCCAGAGTCAGCAAGTTATAACTATTCAGTCAGAGTAGAGCGGAGTTGGCCCAGGAGGAATCCCAGTTTGTTGCCCTTGACCGATTCTTCCGTGAGTAGATTGAGTTCCCCAAGGTGATAACCAAAGCCCCAATATTCGTTTTTTGTTGCTTCAAAAAGACGTTTGTCTTTGGTGGCAATTAGTTCCTGGCGCAAGTCATCATTTTGTGTGAATTTCGCCGTAATGATATTTCTCATAACGACGTCGCGAGCCTCCAACCACACTTTGGTTGATTTTAAATCTCTCGTCAGTCCTAATACATCTTCAGGTGAGGCAGTGACTAGGATTTTTTCTGCAATTTTATCAGCACCTACAGCCTTAGCGAAGGCATATTGATAACCATGCTCAGATGATGGATATGAGTTTCCGTTATATTTGATTTTTGTTTCAAAGAGATTTGAAAACGGAGAGAACCTACCCTGAAAAGCGATACCCAACGGCGTGTTTACCGTTTTGATATTACTTATGGACAGGCCCAGAGGCAGGTCATCAATCTGATCAGCAGTGTATCGTTTTTTGTTTATGAAGATCACTGTACCACGAACAGAACAAGGAATATTTCTCTTACGTGCGACCGCCTGAACCGCTCTGAGATTCTGGTTGATACGTCGCTCGTCTTTATCTAGCTCGTCACCGATCGACACACGTTTCCAGCGGTCATTTCCTCTGAGTTTGTTGATATTCTGATATATCAGTGCTTTAGCGGATTGACTTGCCAATTGTACAACAATAGGACGAGGTCGGTTCGAAGGAAGCCTACCCCGCCTATATATCGCCTCAACGGGAAAACGGTTGGGTTCGAGATCTAGGTCATTTATAAGCTGATCAAAAATGTCACGTAAATTTTCCCCTTCGGCATCTCTTAGGCCTTCTATAACCAGAATTTTACGGCGTCTCTGATTTTCCAAATATTGGATCTTTTCCCCTTGATCAACAACAACCTTTGTTGTATCATCAGTAGTCTGAAAGAGCACGTCTAAATCGTCACTGTGTTGATTAACGGCCTCTTCAATCTCATGAATCGACTTACTGTTGACAGCAACGTTACCACGTGTTACAGCCAAGTCATCTTTGATGGTTTTCAGTACATTTGCAGTCTCATTCTGCAGGTTGTCAAATCGTTCTAACCTCAAATTCAGTTTGGAAATTATTCCTGCAGTGTTCAAGATTGTGACGTCTTGTTTATCTACCCTATCCTGTAAGTCATTAAGCTTGCGAACAATGTCATCAGTCGTACACTCACCCGAGAGTTTCGGTGCCGGCGTGTAGTTGACAATCACCGTTGGTTCAACGTTGTGTTCGTGCGTGCTGGGCGATAATACGGGAGTTGCCTCTGCGTTGTTCGACGCTTGCGGCGGCAGTCTATTTCTGGACTGCAGCTGCTTTTCCTTCCTATTTGACCTGCCTTTTCCTGCCATTTTCGTTCTATGGTATTAGTTACGTAATTTTACCGTAAGAAGTGTGCAGATTCACTGCGATGTCACAAGTTACTTTGGTGATTCAGCCTGCCCCGAAAATACCGGCGTCTTCAGTCGGCGGGAAGGAGAAAAGTGGCGCAGTGGGACCCGAATTAACAAAATCTGACAACCCTGGTATTAAAAGTCCAGTGCTCCTTACCACTGAGCTAACTCCCCACCCTGGTTGCTTTTGTTATTCTTACGTGCAAACATATATGGTCTGCACCACGAGGATGCATGGCGACCAAGAGGGTGAACATATTGGTAATTGCTGGTAACTCATTGTTATTATCTATTCAAAGGATATTCACTTCAATAACAGATTAGTATAATCATAATAAAAATATGTCAGAATATAAAGTAACTGAAATATCTGACATATATGTTTCTTGATATTTTTGTTTTCATTTTAAATGGCTCACAAACTGCACAGCACCACATGTTATGACTGGCTGGAGAAAAGAAAATCTATAGGTCCATATTTCAATGATAAAGAGGCTGCACGGAAAAAGACTTAGCTATAAATATATCTTAGATTGCTCCTGAGCAAAGATGGGAAGAAGGGAAATAAATCATGGAAAAAATGAGAGAAAACAGGTAAAAAAGAAAAATGAACAGATGACAATTAACCTTTCATCATCCTTTGCTAAGACCAGAAAGGCATCATGAAAGCAAACATCAAGATCCAAGGCCAAAAGGTGCAATAATAGACTAATGGAGACTTATGCCCTGAAGGATAGAAAGATATGGTGTCTTCAAAAACAAATATCTAGAACGAGGAGAACATCAAGCAATATCAAAGTGACTGTCAACCCATCCCCTAGAGCAAGAGCTGCTCTTGATTTACAATCCTCTGGAATAACCCACAAGAGAAATCCTCAATTGCATTGCAAATTGAAGAACCACTATACACTTCTACATCATCTGAAAAAGAAAAGTAACCTGAAAAGTAAGAAACAGAA
This sequence comes from Alentia gelatinosa, assembly GCA_950022655.1. Classification (NCBI taxonomy): domain Eukaryota; kingdom Metazoa; phylum Annelida; class Polychaeta; order Phyllodocida; family Polynoidae; genus Alentia; species Alentia gelatinosa. The sequence goes on along the minus strand of OX465588.1, from coordinate 23,782,524 downwards.
AAAAGCCTGGAACATGTAGTTGCTAGTCACATTAAGCAGAAGTACAGATCCCTTACCTACTTGGCCAAGGGAATGGCAATTTTCAGGAACAACCTGTCAAAGAGGAAGCTCCAGAAGAGTGCACAAAAATGCATGCTCCAGGCCAAAGGTTATTTTTGGGGTTTGGTTTAGTAGTTCAAAGTCCAATTTGTTCAATTAGACTTACTTCGGATTAGACCAAATCTATGAGATGAATTTAGGTAGAAATCCCACCCCTACACATTAACAGCATTTGAGAATAGTTTTCAACTACATATTCTTCATGCTTTATACCAATTGCACATCTGGCAGAATGCAGGACATCCAATAAAGACACTTTCTGATGTAGAGAAAATAGGTTTCTATAGAGAGGGCAAGGATGTACAACCAAGGATGATGACTCAACCTGTCAGTCCACCTGAACTCTTTAATTCTATTATCTGTTAATGTGAATCAAAAATCTTACGCTCCCTGAGGAAGTCAAGAATTTCTCTCTTTCCATTGTTATGGTTTGGTTTGATGGTTTGGTTGTTTGATTAAACATCAAGTTATCCATTGCAGGTTCTCACCAGACTTTCTCAAGATTCATTTACACCACAAGGGTGGTGATCGAATCTAATTTCATGAATTTAGGTAGAAACCTCACCCCTACATGTTTACCGAGGCGAGAGTCCTTTTACTTACCACATCACATAGACATGGTATGAGAAGTTGGCCTTTTAATAGAGCAGTAAATCTACCACTGCTGGGGGTGAAGGAGAAAAGTGGTGCAGTGGAACCCGAATTAACAAAGTCTGACAACCCTGGTATTACAAGTCCAGTGCTCTTTACCACTGAGCTAACTCCCCACCCCGGTCGCTTTTGTTATTCTTGTGTGCAAACATATAAGGTCTGCACCATCAGGAGGCATGGCGACCAAGAGGGTGAACATATTGGTAATTGCTGGTAACTCATTATTATTATCTATTCAAAGGATATTCACTTCAATAACGGATTAGTATAATCATAATAAAAATATGTCAGAATATAAAGTAACTGAAATATCTGACATATATGTTTCTTGATATTTTTGTTTTCATTTTAAATGGCTTACAAACTGCACAGCACCACATGTTATGACTGGCTGGAGAAAAGAAAATCTATAGTTCCATATTTCAATGATAAAGAGGCTGCACAGAAAAAGACTTAGCTATAAATATATCTTAGATTGTTCCTGAGCAAAGATGGGAAGAAGGGAAATAAATCATGAAAAAAATGAGAGAAAACAGGTAAAAAAGAAAAATGAACAGATGACAATTAACCTTTCATCCTCCTTTGCTAAGACCAGAAAGGCAACACGAAAGCAAACATCAAGAGCCTTATCCAAGGCCAAAAGGTGCATTAATAGACTAATGGAGACTTGAGCCCTGAAGGATAGGAAGATATGGTGTCTACAAAAACAAATATCTAGAACAAGGAGAACATCAAGCAATATCAAAGTGACTGTTAACCCATCCCCTAGAGCAAGAGCTGCTCTTGATTTACAATCCTCTGGAATAACACACAAGAGAAATCCTCAATTGCATTGCAAATTGAAGAACCACTATACACTTCTACATCATCTGAAAAAGAAAAGTAACCTGAAAAGTAAGAAACAGAAAAAAGCCTGGAACATGTAGTTGCTAGTCACATTAAGCAGAAGTACAGATCCCTTACCTACTTGGCCAAGGGAATGGCAATTTTCAGGAACAACCTGTCAAAGAGGAAGCTCCAGAAGAGTGCACAAAAATGCATGCTCCAGGCCAAAGGTTATTTTTGGGGTTTGGTTTAGTAGTTCAAAGTCCAATTTGTTCAATTAGACTTACTTCGGATTAGACCAAATCTATGAGATGAATTTAGGTAGAAATCCCACCCCTACACATTAACAGCATTTGAGAATAGTTTTCAACTACATATTCTTCATGCTTTATACCAATTGCACATCTGGCAGAATGCAGGACATCCAATAAAGACACTTTCTGATGTAGAGAAAATAGGTTTCTATAGAGAGGGCAAGGATGTACAACCAAGGATGATGACTCAACCTGTCAGTCCACCTGAACTCTTTAATTCTATTATCTGTTAATGTGAATCAAAAATCTTACACTCCCTGAGGAAGTCAAGAATTTCTCTCTTTCCATTGTTATGGTTTGGTTTGATGGTTTGGTTGTTTGATTAAACATCAAGTTATCCATTGCAGGTTCTCACCAGACTTTCTCAAGATTCATTTACACCACAAGGGTGGTGATCGAATCTAATTTCATGAATTTAGGTAGAAACCTCACCCCTACATGTTTACCGAGGCGAGAGTCCTTTTACTTACCACATCACATAGACATGGTATGAGAAGTTGGCCTTTTAATAGAGCAGTAAATCTACCACTGCTGGGGGTGAAGGAGAAAAGTGGTGCAGTGGAACCCGAATTAACAAAGTCTGACAACCCTGGTATTACAAGTCCAGTGCTCTTTACCACTGAGCTAACTCCCCACCCCGGTCGCTTTTGTTATTCTTGTGTGCAAACATATAAGGTCTGCACCATCAGGAGGCATGGCGACCAAGAGGGTGAACATATTGGTAATTGCTGGTAACTCATTATTATTATCTATTCAAAGGATATTCACTTCAATAACGGATTAGTATAATCATAATAAAAATATGTCAGAATATAAAGTAACTGAAATATCTGACATAGATGTTTCTTGATATTTTTGTTTTCATTTTAAATGGCTAACAAACTGCACAGCACCACATGGTATGACTGGCTGGAGAAAAGAAAATCTATAGTTCCATATTTCAATGATAAAGAGGCTGCACAGAAAAAGACTTAGCTATAAATATATCTTAGATTGCTCCTGAGCAAAGATGGGAAGAAGGGAAATAAATCATGGGAAAAATGAGAGAAGACAGGTAAAAAAGAAAAATGAACAAATGACAATTAACCTTTCATCCTCCTTTACTAAGACCAGAAAGGCAACACGAAAGCAAACATCAAGAGCCTTATCCAAGGCCAACAGGTGCATTAATAGACTAATGGAGGCTAATGCCCTGAAGGATAGGAAGATACGCTGTCTTCAAAAACAAATATCTAGAACAAGGAGAACATCAAGCAATATCAAAGTGACTGTCAACCCATCCCCTTAAGCAAGAGCTGCTCTTGATTTACAATCCTCTGGAATAACCTGCAGGAGAAATCCTCAATTGTATTGCAAATTGAAGAACCACTATTCACTTCTGGATCATCTGAAAAAGAAAAGTAACCTGAAAAGTAAGAAACAGAAAAAAGCCTGGAACATGTAGTTGCTAGTCACATTACACAAGGTTCTTTTACACCACAAGGGTGACGATTGAATCTATGTAATGAATATAGGTAGAAACCTCACCCCTACACGTTTATTCAAATGATATTCACATTAATAACGGATTGGTATCCTCCTTTGCTAACACCAGAAAGGCAACATGAAAGCAAACATCAAGAGCCTTATCCAAGGCCAAAAGGTGCATTAATAGACTAATGGAGACTTATGCCCTGATGGATATGAAGATCTGGTGTCTTCAAAAACAAATATCTAGATTTGTTTGTTTGGGTAGTTTAACATCCAATTTGTTCAATTAGACTTCAAATATCTAGAACGAAGAGAACATCAAGCAATATCAAAGTGACTGTCAACCCATCCCCTAGAGCAAGAGCTGCTCTTGATTTACAATCCTCTGGAATAACCCACAAGAGAAATCCTCAATTGCATTGCAAATTGAAGAACCACTATACACTTCTAGATCATCTGAAAAAGAAAAGTAACCTGAAAAGTAAGAAACAGAAAAAAGCCTGGAACATGTAGTTGCTAGTCACATTACGCAGAAGTACAGATCCCTTACCTACTTGGCCAAGGGAATGGCAATTTACAGGAACAACCTGTCAAAGAGGAAGCTCCAGAAGAGTGCACAAAAATGCATGCTCCAGGCCAAAGGTTATATTTTGGGTTTGGTTTAGTAGTTCAAAGTCCAATTTGTTCAATTAGACTTACTTCGGATTAGACCAAATCTATGAGATGAATTTAGGTAGAAATCCAACCCCTACACATTTACCACCATGTGAGAATAGTTTTCAACTACATATTCTTCAAGCTTTATACCAATTGAACATCTGGCAGAATGCAGGACATCTAATACATACACTTTCTGATGTAGAGAAAATAGGTTTCTACAGAGAGGGCAAGGATGTACAACCAAGGATGATGATTCAACCTGTCAATCCACCTGAACTCTTTTAATTCTCTAATCTGTTCATGTGAATCAAAAATCCTACACTCCCTGAGGAAGTCAAGAATTTCTCTCTTGCCATTGTTATGGTTTTGTTTGTTGGTTTGGTTGTTTGATTTAACATCCAGTTAACCATTGCAGGTTCTCACCAGACTTTCTCAAGGTTCATTTACACCACAAGGGTGGTGATCAAATCTATGTCATGAATTTAGGTAGAAACCTCACCCCTACACATTTACCGAGGTGAGAGTTCTTTTACTTCCCACATCACGTGGACATGGTATGAGAAGGATTGGCCTTTTGATAGAGCAGTAAATCTACCACTGCTGGGGGTGAAGGAGAAAAGTGGTGTAGTGGGACCCAAATTAACAAAGTCTGACAACCCTGGTATTACAAATCCAGTGCTCTTTACCACTGAGCTAACTCCCCACCCCGGTTGCTTTTGTTATTCTTGAGTGCAAACATGTACAGTCTGCACCATGTGGAGGCATGGCGACCAAGAGGGTTTGTTTGTGGGTTTGTGGGTTTGATTTAACGTCCAGTTAACCATTGCAGGTGCTCACCAGACTTTCTCAAGGTTTTTTTACACCACAAGGGTGGTGATCGAATCTATGAAATGAATTTAGGAAGAAACCTCACCCCAACACATTTACCGAGGTGAGAGTTCTCTTACTTCCCACACCACATAGACATGGTATGAGAAGAATTGGCCTTTGATATAGCAGTAAATCTACCACTGCTGGGGGTGAAGGAGAAAAGTGGGGCAGTGGGACCCGAATTAACAAAGTCTGACAACCTTGGGATTACAAGTCCAGTGCTCTTTACCACTGAGCTAACTCCCCACCCCACTCGCTTTTGTGATTCTTGTGTGCAAACACATATGGTCTGCACCACGAGGAGGCATGGCGATCAAGAGGGTGAACATATTGGTAATTGCTGGTAACTCATTGTTATTATCTATTCAAATGATATTCACTTCAATAACGCATTAGTATAATCATAATAAGAATATGTCAGAATATAAAGTAACTGAAATATCTGACATATATGTTTCTTGATATTTTTGTTTTCATTTTAAATGGCTCACAAACTGCACAGCACCACATGTTATGACTAGCTGGAGAATAGAAAATCTATAGTTCCATATTTCAATGATAAAGAGGTTGCACGGAAAAAGACTTAGCTATAAATATATCTTAGATTGCTCCTGAGCAAAGATGGGAAGAAGGGAAATAAATCATGGGAAAAATGAGAGAAGACAGGTAAAAAAGAAAAATGAACAAATGACAATTAACCTTTCATCCTCCTTTACTAAGACCAGAAAGGCAACACGAAAGCAAACATCAAGAGCCTTATCCAAGGCCAACAGGTGCATTAATAGACTAATGGAGGCTAATGCCCTGAAGGATAGGAAGATACGCTGTCTTCAAAAACAAATATCTAGAACAAGGAGAACATCAAGCAATATCAAAGTGACTGTCAACCCATCCCCTAGAGCAAGAGCTGCTCTTGATTTACAATCCTCTGGAATAACCTGCAGGAGAAATCCTCAATTGCATTGCAAATTGAAGAACCACTATTCACTTCTGGATCATCTGAAAAAGAAAAGTAACCTGAAAAGTAAGAAACAGAAAAAAGCCTGGAACATGTAGTTGCTAGTCACATTACACAAGGTTCTTTTACACCACAAGGGTGACGATTGAATCTATGTAATGAATATAGGTAGAAACCTCACCCCTACACGTTTATTCAAATGATATTCACTTCAATAACGGATTGGTATCCTCCTTTGCTAACACCAGAAAGGCAACATGAAAGCAAACATCAAGAGCCTTATCCAAGGCCAAAAGGTGCATTAATAGACTAATGGAGACTTATGCCCTGATGGATATGAAGATCTGGTGTCTTCAAAAACAAATATCTAGATTTGTTTGTTTGGGTAGTTTAACATCCAATTTGTTCAATTAGACTTCAAATATCTAGAACGAAGAGAACATCAAGCAATATCAAAGTGACTGTCAACCCATCCCCTAGAGCAAGAGCTGCTCTTGATTTACAATCCTCTGGAATAACCCACAAGAGAAATCCTCAATTGCATTGCAAATTGAAGAACCACTATACACTTCTAGATCATCTGAAAAAGAAAAGTAACCTGAAAAGTAAGAAACAGAAAAAAGCCTGGAACATGTAGTTGCTAGTCACATTACGCAGAAGTACAGATCCCTTACCTACTTGGCCAAGGGAATGGCAATTTACAGGAACAACCTGTCAAAGAGGAAGCTCCAGAAGAGTGCACAAAAATGCATGCTCCAGGCCAAAGGTTATATTTTGGGTTTGGTTTAGTAGTTCAAAGTCCAATTTGTTCAATTAGACTTACTTCGGATTAGACCAAATCTATGAGATGAATTTAGGTAGAAATCCAACCCCTACACATTTACCACCATGTGAGAATAGTTTTCAACTACATATTCTTCAAGCTTTATACCAATTGAACATCTGGCAGAATGCAGGACATCTAATACATACACTTTCTGATGTAGAGAAAATAGGTTTCTACAGAGAGGGCAAGGATGTACAACCAAGGATGATGATTCAACCTGTCAATCCACCTGAACTCTTTTAATTCTCTAATCTGTTCATGTGAATCAAAAATCCTACACTCCCTGAGGAAGTCAAGAATTTCTCTCTTGCCATTGTTATGGTTTTGTTTGTTGGTTTGGTTGTTTGATTTAACATCCAGTTAACCATTGCAGGTTCTCACCAGACTTTCTCAAGGTTCATTTACACCACAAGGGTGGTGATCAAATCTATGTCATGAATTTAGGTAGAAACCTCACCCCTACACATTTACCGAGGTGAGAGTTCTTTTACTTCCCACATCACGTGGACATGGTATGAGAAGGATTGGCCTTTTGATAGAGCAGTAAATCTACCACTGCTGGGGGTGAAGGAGAAAAGTGGTGTAGTGGGACCCAAATTAACAAAGTCTGACAACCCTGGTATTACAAATCCAGTGCTCTTTACCACTGAGCTAACTCCCCACCCCGGTTGCTTTTGTTATTCTTGAGTGCAAACATGTACAGTCTGCACCATGTGGAGGCATGGCGACCAAGAGGGTTTGTTTGTGGGTTTGTGGGTTTGATTTAACGTCCAGTTAACCATTGCAGGTGCTCACCAGACTTTCTCAACTCCCCACCCCACTCGCTTTTGTGATTCTTGTGTGCAAACACATATGGTCTGCACCACGAGGAGGCATGGCGATCAAGAGGGTGAACATATTGGTAATTGCTGGTAACTCATTGTTATTATCTATTCAAATGATATTCACTTCAATAACGCATTAGTATAATCATAATAAGAATATGTCAGAATATAAAGTAACTGAAATATCTGACATATATGTTTCTTGATATTTTTGTTTTCATTTTAAATGGCTCACAAACTGCACAGCACCACATGTTATGACTAGCTGGAGAATAGAAAATCTATAGTTCCATATTTCAATGATAAAGAGGTTGCACGGAAAAAGACTTAGCTATAAATATATCTTAGATTGCTCCTGAGCAAAGATGGGAAGAAGGGAAATAAATCATGGAAAAAATGAGAGAAAACAGGTAAAAAAGAAAAATGAACAGATGATAATTAACCTTTCATCCTCCTTTGCTAAGACCAGAAAGGCAACACGAAAGCAAACATCAAGAGCCTTATCCAAGGCCAACAGGTGCATTAATAGACTAATGGAGACTTATGCCCTGAAGGATAGGAAGATATGGTGTCTACAAAAACAAATATCTAGAACAAGGAGAACATCAAGCAATATCAAAGTGACTGTTAACCCATCCCCTAGAGCAAGAGCTGCTCTTGATTTACAATCCTCTGGAATAACACACAAGAGAAATCCTCAATTGCATTGCAAATTGAAGAACCATTATTCACTTCTGGATCATCTGAAAAAGAAAAGTAACCTGAAAAGTAAGAAACAGAAAAAAGCCTGGAACATGTAGTTGCTAGTCACATTACACAAGGTTCTTTTACACCACAAGGGTGACGATTGAATCTATGTAATGAATATAGGTAGAAACCTCACCCCTACACGTTTATTCAAATGGTATTCACTTTAATAATGGATTAGTATCCTCCTTTGCTAACACCAGAAAGGCAACACGAAAGCAAACATCAAGAGCCTTATCCAAGGCCAAAAGGTGCATTAATAGACTAATGGAGACTTATGCCTTGATGGATAGGAAGATCTGGTGTCTTCAAAAACAAATATCTAGATTTGTTTGTTTGAGTAGTTTAACATCCAATTTGTTCAATTAGACTTCAAATATCTAGAACGAGGAGAACATCAAGCAATATCAAAGTGACTGTTAACCCATCCCCTAGAGCAAGAGCTGCTCTTGATTTACAATCCTCTGGAATAACCCACAAGAGAAATCCTCAATTGCATTGCAAATTGAAGAACCACTATTCACTTCTGGATCATCTGAAAAAGAAAAGTAACCTGAAAAGTAAGAAACAGAAAAAAAACGGGAACATGTAGTTGCTAGTCACATTATGCAGAAGTACAGATCCCTTACCTACTTGGCCAGAGATATTAAGCCTGCGCAGACCTTCGCAGCCTAGGCAAACTTTTATTTTCCTAGCTTTGTCTTCTTGTTCAGTCACTTTCTGGTCCTCAATACTAGGTTCATATTCTGTTTAAACAGGTCAAACTCCTCCTCTGGGTTTGATGCCTCCCAATTGATATTTGGGTATTTAATGCCTCCAGTTGCCATTTTACCTCTATTTTCACTAGTAACGTATTGGTGAAAGTTCTACAACAGCCTCTAGTGATTGGACCGTATATTTCACTACTATATAGGCAAAATGTTTGACACTGTCACTAGTTCATACTGCACAATCCAGCTGCTGTGTAGGACTCCTTTGTTGGCATGGTGTCTTCAATATACTTGGAAGTTTCTTACATCAGTTGGTAGGGTGGGAACCTTTTTTTTTTTTTAAGAGTTTCTTTATTGCTGGCATAGTCACTGTCACGAGCTGTCCAATGGTTTAGGCAATGGGCACTTGCACCTATTTCCGCCCACTTTGTTGCCGTTTCAGGGCTATTTGCACTATTTTTGCCTCCTACACCACTTCTTTGTGCTGCAGTATGTGCAGTAACTGGTTTCCCAACTGATTCCCATAGTATTTTGGCTATACAATGGTTGTGGTGCAAGCCATGAGGTGGACCATTTGTCTCCCCCTTGACTTGCTGTGAGAGTCTCTCATATACTGGACTTTACAGTTCACCTACTGTTTTACCACTGTCACTGGGCAGGCCTAACACTCTTAGCTCTATCCTTGCTGATTTTGGCTTTACAGCTGCCTTAGTTTTGCCAAAATAATCCCAAAACGTTGTAGAAGTAGACACTGAGACCACATGTAATAAACAGGAAGTCCTTTATTATGTTTTCTTCAGTACTAGAGAGTGGTACAAACATATGGCTGGATAACACTATACCCGGGGGATCCCAAAGTCGGCATGGGGCCAGTCAGGAGATGTCCAAGGGCTGGCAGGGGACCCCATCCCCCCCCCCCCCCCCTGTCGGGAGAAGACACTCTGACAGGCCTCCCTTTACAGGTCTGAAGCTCTGCCGTGGACCTCAGGGGAGCCAGAGACCTGACATCGCGGGTTTCAGAGGTCCCGCTGTGGAACCCCCCCAGGGTGAGTAAGTTGGCCCCACTGAACATTCACACCCACGTTCAGGACTCCGTGGTGGGACTAGGGGTCACCAGAGGCATGGCCCGGAACCCCGCCATGGGTTTACAAGATTAGGTCCTGGAACCCCCCAAACTCAGGGCCAGCCCCGAGCTTCAGGTGACTGCAGGCCTGGGGGGGTAGGGTGACAGAGTCTGTGGACCCTGAGATTTCCTGGCGGGTAGGACTAAGCCGGACCCTGTCACGACGGCCAGCTACGGGGTCCCACCACAAACTATCAACCAAGAAGAGCAAGCACCAGCTACAGTACCCACCACATTCTGGACCCTGCCCCATGAAGGGCCTGGAGATGGTGAGGTAGGAAAGGAGGAGGTCAGGCGCTGGGCCGTGAAGCCAGTGGTAATGCCCAGGATTGTTTGTTTGTTTGTTTGTTTGTGGTTTAACGTCTCAGGGGACCCTGAGGGTATATAGGGACTATCAATGATTTAACTTTTCACTTTCATAGACTTATTTCAGTCAATTCTTTTCAATGTTTCAAACATTTTCAAATATTTCATATAAAATCAAAGAGATTTGTCTCTTTCAAAAACATGATGATATCTTTCTTTGGAATAGTTTCGAACAACATTTTCATGTTGTTACTGTTTTTCAAATGCTTTCTCCTATTTTCTTGTACCCTTTTACAGTTCAGCAGGATATGCTCGACAGTGATGGGTACATTGCATGCTTGGCATATTGGGGGATTTTCCCCTTTCAGGAGATATTCGTGTGTAAGTCTGGAGTGACCTATTTTCAGACGGGTCAACTTCACCTGTTCACTATGACTTAATCCCCCACAGTTTCTCTTCCCATTCACAGTTGAGTGAATGGTATATAGTTTGTTTCTTATTTGCTTGTTCCAGTCAGATTGCCATTTATTCATTGTCATTTCTCTTATTGGAGCTGTCATATCCGTGTGTGGAATTTTCGCTGTACCGGGATGCAACTTCAGAGCTTTCTTTGCTGCTCTGTCTGCCTCTTCATTTCCATCAATTCCTACGTGGCTCGGCAGCCAGCATAGAACTATGTCTTTCTTTCTTTTCTTCAAAATGGAAATCCTCTCTCGAACTTCTCTTACCAAAGGGTTTGTCGGAGAGTATTGGAGGATACTTTGAAGACATGACTTTGAGTCAGAATATATGATGAATTTACGATGGTGCGAGACACCTGCCCAGTGTAGAGCTTTCAGTATTGCACTGGTCTCTGCAGTGAAAATACTGGCCTGGCCAGGTAATCCTGCAGTCAGGTTACCATATGGTGTATGGACAGCAAAGCCCACTTTTTGTCCTTCTTTCGACCCATCAGTGTATATGGGAATGTACTCTTTGTGGTCCTTCTCCAGGGGGGGGGCACGAGGGCCTGTCCAGCATGCAGCGTGGCCGTTTCTGGGTCACTCTAGTGCGTTTAGCACAGAATTAGGTCAAGATTAGCATTATTTGACGAAGTGAAATACAGCTTATTAGTTGGTTGTAGGTAAAAATAAATGCAAGGATCGTGTTCTCCAGTGTTGAATTAGTCTAGTTTGTCACACAGATCATTTAAATAATAACATTTTATATTTCCTTCGGAGGGCTAAACTTGAGCTGTCAAAACAACAACATAGCATATAGGCCAATGTTTACATCATGAATATGCTAATAGCAGGAGAAGGATCCTTCCCACAATGCAACTGACTGTCCCAGATTGAAAATCAGGCCATTTTGATTGGGAAAAATGTGAAGAACTCCAAAGGTCTCCAGGGGAAATTGTCTGAAATCCTCCTTAAAAAGGGATGTCATATTTCATTTTTCATGGTATTTTGTAGTAGATGCTGCAAAGGACCAGATCCACACAATTGTTGTATGTGATCATTGATTAATCAATGGTATTTTGGGGAGACTAGATGTGTTGTTAGTGACTTTTATACTAGAAATAGACACTGACACATGTGGCAGAAGGTGGGGGGGGGGGGGGCTACAACAAGGAATCTTAGCCATAAGACAGGTATATCGGATAAATACCAACAGATAGGCTTAAGTCTCAACTTTCTAAAGATGTTTTGTTTATATAAATTGGCCCAATATTCACGACACAACAGCGAATTTTTTTTTTTTTTTTTTTTGTTTATTCACCACAATTTCTCCCTCAAGGGAGTTCTTCCAATTGAGTTACATGTCGTCATCCAAACAAGTTCGGCATACAAACAGTTTGCAAACAAGTGCGTAGTAATAATGAGGTGTAATGAAGTACAATTTTTCTTCCAGGTGTCAATCAATCAAATCCAGGTATACCACCAGTTAGCCAGAACTACCACATGGCCAGTTCAGCTATAGAAACCATCAACTACTCCTTAAGTGCATTTAGCTTTTTCTTGAAGTCCGCTATTTTTTCTAGCTGCTGCGTTTCAGACTGTAACTGGTCCCAAAGCTTAATCCCTCTACTATACGGACTTTTTTCATACTTGCTAGTTTTATGCCCTTTTTTCACAAAATTAACTTTAGTTGAACTCCTTGTTTCCCGTGTAATTACTGCAATATTATCTTGATTTTTTGAGAGCTTAAACATCTTCTTAAGCAATTGATGGTTTCTTCTTATGTCAAGGTATTCTACACCTATTTTCTTGTGAAGAGATGCTATGCTCGTTCTCCTACAGTTCCCCCCTTGTATCAAGCGTAGGGCCCTGTTCTGGGCTCTCTGAATTAGTTCAATATCATTTTTATTTGCCCCATCAATAATAAACCCACAGTACTCCATTATTGGTCGGATAGTAACACAATAGATCTGCTTTGCAACTTCTTTTGTTATTGACGACCTTATTTTATGCAACTTAAAAATTTTGTTGTTCACCGATTTCAAAATCTTTCCTATCTGGGAGTTAAATGTTAAACCTTCATCTAAAGTGACGCCAAGGTAATTATACTTCATTTTAGAGCACAACATCTCTCCATTACAAACTAAATCCAAACTAGGCACAAATTTTTTCTTCGTAGGTGCTAGAAACCAACATGTCGTCGTTTTATCAGTGTTTAATTTCAACCCATTAACATTAGTCCAGTCAAAAATGCGTTGTATATTTACATTAAGATCTTGTCTTGCCTTCTCTGGGTCCCGATCATTACTATATATTATTAAGTCATCAGCATATTGTATAAAACGTATCCTAGTTAAATCATTACACATATCATTTATATAAATTATAAAAAGCAGGGGGCCCAAAACGGACCCCTGAGGTACCCCTGTATCTGAATCCCTTGTTTCTGACATAACCCCATTTACATAAACTTTCTGTTTCCTTTCACTTAAGTAATTTGTTAACCATGTTATGATGTTCTCAGGAAGCCCAACCAAGCGTTCCAATTTTGTTAGTAAAAGACTATGGGACACTGAGTCGAACGCCTTTCTTATGTCGACGAAGCACGCGGCAGTCACCTCACCATCATCCCTGTAGGTATACAGGTCTCGTAGTAACGCAAATACCGCGTCCTCCGTCCCCATACCAGGCCTGAACCCAAACTGAAAAGGAGTTAAAAAATTTCTTTCTACTAACCAGTTATATATAAATTTATGCATCACTTTCTCCTGGATTTTTACAGGCATTGGCAAAATGGATATTGGACGCCAGTTTGTTATTCGGCTGAGATCACCTCCTTTAGGAAGTGGGGTTATTGTACTTTCTTTCCAATCTGGGGGTATAATCCCTTGATTATACGAACTTTTAAGAACATGTATAAATTCATCTATCATTATCAATAGACAGTGCTTAAGTGCTGTGCCAGACACATTGCTAACACCTGAGGACTTGTGCTCAGATACCTCTAATATCAGCTTTCTTATATCCTCTCGTATTGGGGTAAAAATAACATTATCACAATTCTTTGGCAGTTTACCCAGGCTTGATAACAAATCCATATGTCCGTCGATGTCACACTCACTAAATAGTTCACTTCCTACCCTAGCAAAAAAATTATTTACGTAGTTAGCAGTATTCTCTCTTTTTATTGGGCAGCTGTTTTCCTCGTCAATAATTACACATTCTATATTATTATCTGTTCCGTCAGTCATGGTCCTTATCTGTCTCCAAAAATCTTTCGGCTTATGCCGTGTCTGTTCCAATATGGCCTTACAATATGTATCCTTTGCTAATTTCAGTTTTACTTTTATTTTTTTTGATAGCCTTCTAGCATCCAACAGATACTCCCCCACTCCCAGCAACTTATATTGCTTTATTTTATTTTCTCTCTCATCTAACAATGATAAAATTTCATCAGTTACCCAATCCAATCTTTTCCTTTTAAATTTCATGTTTTTTAATGGACATGTCTCATCCAGATATTCCCTCAAATAGGCAATCATTATCCCCCATTGCATGGTAGAATTTTCACTGGTCCAAAAGTTATCCCATTCCCGTCTCATTAAAAAATCTGTTAGTGTATCATAACTATAATTCTTATATGATCTTCCTATGAATTCTATCTTCTCCTTTCTTTCCTTCTCCTTTTTACGCCTGATATATATAAGCAAATGGTCACTAAAATACTTATTGCTAACTCCGCTATCAACAACAAACACCGAATCTGTATAGAAATGGTCTATTAATGTGCCTGAACCTCCGGACGGTCTTGTTATACCCTCAATATACTGTTTAAGATTATTATCCCTGGCAAAATTCACCATTTTTTTCGTATTTGTGTCAGTCCTATTATACAAGTTGCAATTGAAATCACCACCTATCCATGTTTCGTGGTTCCGCAACAACTGATCATCAAGTACTGTCTGTACGTATTCCAAAAAAGAGTCCATTTTTCCCTTATGTGGTCTATAACAATATATTACCTTCATCTTTCTGTTGTTGGGTTTCTCAATTTTTAAAGTCATAATCTCTATGTTGTCATTACAAACACAATACTCACTAGTTATCTGCGTGAACGAAGAGAAACGATCAGATACATAGCATGCCACTCCCCCACCGATTTTATTCAATCTGTCAACCCTAAAAATTTTCATCTTCCCAATATTCACCATATTGTCCGTGTACCGCGGCTTTAACCAACTTTCCGTTATCCCAAAGAAATCATAATCATTAGCTATCAATTTGATTTGGTCTAATATAGGATACACACTTCTGGCATTAATATGTCCGAAATAAATCCCTTTCATTTTATGATGAATAAAGTATGAAGTGCAGTAATTTGAGATAATGGCACACAACCGTGTGGGACAATCCCAGACAATTGGGCAATGATAGAGTTAGAATCCTGTTTGTTCTAACCTACCGTATAGTAGAGAGTACAGATAGTGAGTGATATCAAGTAAGAGAAAGAGAGAAAAGCGAAAGAAAGCACAAGAGAGAAGATCAGTGGCTGGTAGGTCAACCGGTCAGCAGGTGTGTGTCTAGCCCGGAAATATCCGGAGGGGCCGACCCACCACCAAGAAAGGGTGCCGATCATTATTTATATTTTCTATTTTCTGTCTTATCAATTTCCATATTTACCATAATTAATACCAACAAAAGTAAAACAGAGATATGGTCTAATACATACAGCTAGACCAACAAAAAAGTCAGGTGAAGTATCCAAGCAAAAAGCATACAAACTTAAGTACAAAATCACATCAGCTACTTTAACAAATTAGGCCATCCTAGTCCGGATTCACATTACATCAATATACTTGAGTAATCCATGTTATGTGCGTCACAACTGTTGTTGTATATTCCTAGGTCCTATTATGCAATGTAGGCTAAATGTCAATATCTTAACCAACCTCACGGCCTGGTTATAATTATAAAAAGTTATAAGATGTTGCTTTAAGGGTGTTACCACCATCGTCAAAGGACCAGAAAGTCCGAAAAGTCCGACCCTTTGGGTCCGTGTATATATATATTAGTACTTAGCCCATCGATAAATACTTTTCTTGCAGCTGGCTGGTAGTAGGAACAAAGGACAAGGTCCGATCACATTTCAGCGCTCCACACAGCGTTTCTCAGTGAGCGTCAATGTTTTCGTATTGCCCCCATGTGGTCAATGTTCCATCATCCATAAAATTGGGACACCATCACGAGTGTCAAATAAGTGCCATTTAAGGTGATTTCACAATTTTAGAGGTTCGAGTTTCCAATGATACTACAAATCAAGCAGTAGAGTCCTCTCAGTATGCACCGACGGGAAAGCATCCAACCTCACGGCCTGGGCGCTAATGGTTCCCGCATGGCATTCCGTCTCAGTGCTCTTTTCATATAGTGAGCGAACTTCTCATAGTAGGCCGCGTGGACGTGACATCCATCCCATAACTTTTCATAATGAATAGTTAGGCGTCCCTGACTACGATGATCAACATATACCAGCGAGCCTAGATGTGGAGTAGCCAGCCCTGCTTTTTGGTTTTCTTCTATGATTACCATATTGTCAACCTGCGCTCTTTCGTTTATCTCCTGTTGGTTGTCGGGATCCTCTACAGCTCCATAATATCTCGCATAGTCAATGCCAAAATATGTACCAAAACACACTTTCATTCCAGGTCTTATGTTCTGTATTCTGTCAATGATACCTCTACGTTTCTTTTGCTGATCCTCCACATAACTCCTGATATCAGGACAATACAACTCCATTTTTCTTGTGTGCTTATCATAATAATGCATGTCACACACTCCACCACATATGTACACAGTATTAATATCCAGGTCCGTTTGGCAGTGACGGATTGCCACCATGCCCAGCCTATTTAAGCCTGCTCCACTCTTGATATCAATTAACACATTGAAATCCTTCACGATGTCACTCTTCACGGCACCTAGTTTTGAATCACTAATTATGATGTCCATTTTCCTCCCCTTTATATGATGTCGAATATATAGTTGACAGTTCCAAGTGTAACTACAGTAGCCTATTCGTAGCTGTACTGCGATTGAGAGTGCCGGGCTCAGTCCAATAGAAGAATTTCTCGCACTTGCATGAGTATTTGGCCACAGCGATTCTGACCGCTATACTGGGTCGTCAGATGGGCGCGTTCGTATGCTACACCCGATCCCCAATAATCATTCCCGGTGGCTTCGATCAGTATGCTCGGGGACGTCAGAGTTAATTTAGCTCTCAGGTTGGCATTTTGCGTGAACTTAGCAAAGATTACCTCTGCCATTTTTTCCTCCTTAACATCATCCCAGTTTTTTCCATTCATCATCTGTGTCTGCTTACCCAATTTCTTCGCTCTGTATGGGTTGTTTTCAGCATTTCTCCAGCCAATTGCCCTTTTTAAGTTAGAAAAAGCTAGTTTGTCCCATATTAAACGCTCAGGACTAATTATCACAGTTCTAGATTTTATTGCAAATCGTAGTGAGCAATAATAGGTGCATCATACGATCCAACGGGATGAAAACATGACAAAAAAATTATTTTTGTGTATAAAAATGTCTGAAATCACTAATAGTCTCATTCATCAAAGAATGCTATTGGTGGGATACAACATTAGGCATGAATTTGTTCTAAATCCGCTAGATAACGTGTACGTTGCTATCGCGATGTGCACTGTATGATGGCCACTGGCAAACTGACTCTGTTCACATCGCGTTCGCTAATATGGTTGGTGCGCGGTGCATGCCGGGAAGGTCCGTGCTCCCCCCCTGGTCCTTCTCTATCTTTTCCAGTTCAGTTTTGAACTGGAAAGTGCTAGTTTCACCTTTTTTGTTCTTACTTAGATCAAGAATAATCCCAGGTTTTTCCTCCAGCCAGGGAGGTGCACTTGGTGGAGTTAGCTCCCTCAGATCATTCAGAGGGAGGTTTGTTTTCTCCAAGAGACTTCTGATAGAAGTAGCATATGGTGAGGCTACTCTTGGTTTGTTCTCAAATAGTCTCTGGTTATTCTTTTTGAATATTATCTCATGTGTTGGGTTTCTCCAGTTTACCTTTGTCTTGATTGCATACTGTAGAGATGTCTCTCTGCGGAGCTCAAGTGGTGGTATCAGAGCCTCTATTTCCAAACTCTTTTGGGGAGAGGTTCGGAATGCACCACGACAAAGTCTAAGGCCTTGGTTCTGGATTGGTTTCAGTCTGTCCAGATAGCTTTTGCTGGCTGAGCCATACACTATGGATCCATAGTCTAATCTTGATTGAATGTAGGCTTTGTAGAGAGTGATCAAGATCTCTCTATCGGCCCCCCAACTTGTATGGCAGAGGACCTTCAGTAAATTCAAGGCTTTTTGACATTTTCTTCTCACATATTCTATGTGAGGTTTGAAAGATAATTTGTCGTCAAAAAATCATTCCTAGAAATTTCACCTCAGTTTTCACAGATATTTTGCTGTCATGTAAGAGGAGGTTTGCTTCATGCTCACATCCCCCTCTTTCTGCAGAAATGGACACACATGGTTTTGGTTTGGGAGAATCTGAAACCATTTTCAGTGGTCCATGTTTCCAAGTGATGTTGTGCTGTCTGTAGTTTTCTTTCCCCTGTTGTCACGCTTTTAGATCTGTAGCACATGACAAAGTCATCAACGTACAGGCTGGCATTGACTTCAGAGGGAAGATTCTTGGTGATCTCATTTATCTTCATGCCAAACAGAGTAACAGAAAGTACGCAGCCTTGAGGCACTCCCATTTCCTGGTCGACCTGATCAGAGAATGTTGTACCTACACGTACAGTTAAAACCCTGTTGGCAAGGAAGTTTGAGATGAACTTAGTCATTCTTCCATGCAGACCTAGTGTGTGTATGTCTTGCAGAATACCATACTTCCACATGGTATCGTAAGCTTTCTCTAGGTCAAAGAATATGCCAATCACATGTTCATTTCTGGCAAATCCTTCTCTGATGAAATTCTCCAAGTTAACAAGGTTGTCACATGTGATTCTGTTTTTCCGGAAACCTGCTTGAACAGGGTTCAGGTGGTTGCCAGACTCCAGAAACCAGGTCAGCCGATTGTTTAACAAATCTCTCCATGGTCTTGGCAATGCAACTTGTCATGGCTATGGGTCTATAGCTTGATGGAAGGCTATGATCCTTTCCTGGTTTCGGTATAGGGATTACAGTTGCCTCCGACCATGATTTCGGGTACAGGCCTTGAAGCCACAGTTTGTTTAGGATATTCAACAATAGGTCTAGCTGCTCCCCTGGTAGGTGTTTTAACATTTGATAATGAATATCATCTGGACCAGGGGAGGAATCCTTTGCATCATTGAGGGCATGACTCAGTTCCTCAAATGAAAAGGGTAGGTTGTAGTCCTCTTCATTGTTGGAGGTGAAGTTAAGTTGAGTCTGCTCTTTTGCTTCTTTGTGTCGTAGAAAGCCAGCCTCACAGTTTTCACTGGATGAGGTCCTGTGAAATTGGGTGGCAAGAGCATTGGCTATCTCTTTTTTAGTTGTTTTGATGTTTCCATGCATTTTCAGATGGTGTACTGGTGGGTTTCCTGATTTTCCATTCATTTTTCTCATAAAGTTCCAGACTTTTTTCATGGGTGTGGATTTAGTAATGGAACTAACATACCCTTGAAAAGATTCCCTTTTGGAGGTTTTATAAATTCTCCTTGTTTGGGCATTGGTTTGGAGATAAGCAGTAATGTTTTCTGTGGTGATGTTTTTGCTCAGGTTCTTTCTTGCTCTATTTCTCTCCCTTTTAGCTCTCTGGCAGTCTTCGTTGTACCAGGGTTTGGATTTCTTGGAAGGGGTACGAGAGGACTTTGGAAGGCATTTCCCAGATATCTCTAACAGGGTATCTGTAAAATACCTCATTGGGTCGTCCTCCATGTTTACTACCTCCCAAGAGAGAAATTGCTCATTGCAGAGCCTTCTGAACCCTTCCCAGTCTGCTTTGGAGAGTTTCCAGGAGGGATGTTTTTCATCATTGGTGTTTAGTTTGTCAGTCTCTAACATTATCGGGAAGTGATCACTTCCACAGAGATCAGTGTGTACTCTCCATTTAAAGTCTGCAAACAGTGTCGGATGGCATAGTGACAGGTCAATAGAGCTGTATGTACCTGTTGCAGGGTGGAGATATGTTGATGTTTTCGTGTTAAATAAGCACAGTGAGTGTTTCTCTAGGAATTTTTCCATCAGTCTACCTCTTTCATCAATCCTGTTTGAGCCCCATATGGTGTTATGGGCATTAAAGTCACCCATAATGATAAATGGGGCAGGGAGTTGGGTGATGAGGTTTTTCAGACTTTTATATTTTACCCTTTGTCCAGGAGGTAGATAGATGAAACAAAGCGTGAGAGGGCTGTTAACTGTCAGTTTAACAGCCACAGCTTGGAGTTCCGTTTCCAAATGTACCTCAGACTGGGGGTATTTGTTATCTGCCATGACTGTCACTCCTCCAATAGGGTTCTGTGGGTCTGGCACCTTGATGTATGTTGTATATCCTTTCAGATAGATGTTTTTCTCTTCTTTACATTTGATCTCTTGGAGGCAGAGTGCAGCAGGGGAATGGTCAGAACAGATGAGTTCTATTTCTTCCCTGTTGGCTCTAAAACCCCGGCAATTCCATTGGATGATGGTCTCCATCATTTCTTGACTGGTGTCTTTGGTTTGGTCAGCACCACCATAGATGTTGTTTTGGTAGGTGGTGATCCAAACCTCTTGGCAATCTCATCATTTTTCTTTTTGATGTTTTCCCTGTTGATTTGGGGCATTGGCTTTTTTGCAGCCTGTGGTGGTGATGTTGCCTTCTTGGCATATTTACCATCCAGATGTTGCCCATTTGGTTGTGACCCTGATGGTTTTGGGTCTTGTTCCTTGGAACCTGATAGTACTGGTTCCAAGGGTTTTCCCATAGCTATGGGAATCTTAGAGACAGAAGTCTCTCGAGCAGGCTCATGGGCTTGTCCAGTGGTGTTAGGGGCCTTTTTGTTTAGCTGAGGCCTAACAGCTTTTTTCAGACTTTTGGTCTGAAGAGCAGAGTTTGTTTTTCTCTGTGGAGCTATGGAGCTTGGTGTTCTCTTGGCTATTTCAGCATAGCTCACAGAAAATGTGGGAGCAGAAGTTGCTCGCACAATTAATCTTGCTTCTTTAAAGGAAATCTTGCGTTCCATGCAGACTTTTTGAATTTCCTTTTCCTCTTTAAATCTTTTACAGATTTTTGAGGAGGTAGGATGGGTCCCAGCACAATTTGCACAGTGGGGATCATCCTGGCACTCCTCAGTCTTGTGAGCTTGTGAGCTACACTTTCCACATATTTCCTCATTGGAGCATTTCTTAGAAGTGTGGGCAAAACGCTGGCATCTATAGCAGCGCATAGGGTTTGGCACATATGGACTCACCTTCAGCACCTCATAGGCACATTTGATCTTTTCAGGTGGGTAAGGTGTGTCAAAGGACAAAACATATGTGTTTGTCTCAATGACCTGGCCATTCCTTTTGATCTTGACTTGTGTGACTTCCGTCACTCCATATGTGGCCAAACCCTCTGCTATTTCAGCCTCAGGTGTGCCTTCGAGATCTTGCCATCTTATGACTCCCTTTGAGCAGTTTAGGGACCTGTGCGGGCTGACCTTCACAGTAATCCCATTCAAAGTGGTTGTCTTTAAGAGGCTGAGGCTCTGATGTTTCTTGCCTACTTGTACCAGCAAATTACCTACCCTTATCTTTGTCATCCTGGGGGTTCATTGCCTTATGGATGCCAAATGGAGATACTCTTTTGAGACTCTGCTCTGATTCGATTACGAGGAATCTTGGCCAGTTGTGGTTGTTGTAAACCTTTTGGCCCTCTTTTGCTTTTTTGTTGGCATGGGAGGCAGAGGTTTCCCCTGTGCTCTCACGCCCTCTTTTACTACCAGACTGGGACTGTTACATTTTTTGTGGCACTGCCACTCTTGATACCCTCAGTTGTCAACTTGCCAAGCTCAGCCTGAGGTAGCACTGAAGCCCTGATCCAGCCGAATTTGGTTTATGTTGTACCATCATTTAGTTTTTTGGACAAAGTACCATACAGAGGTTGTCCAACTTCCTCCTATGGGGATGATGCTTTGGTTCCCTGGATCATCCTACAGGGGGGTCGCTTTAGTTATGCTTGCGTGCAAGCATATCCGGTCTGCACCACGAGGAGGCAAGGCGACCAAGAGGGTGAACACACTGGTAAGCAGACCAATGCCCAGGAAGTTTGATGGGTTGTTCGATTTGAACAAGCATTTGGCCCATTTTGACTTGTATCGGAAGATGAACAGATGGAGCCCTGTAGATGCCAGGATGTTTTTGGGCATCTGCCTAGCAGGGGTGGCTCGGTGGCTGCTAGCAAGAATTCCTGGCAGCACTACAGAGACTGTGCAAATATTGCGAATTTCTGGGCAACTCAAAATGATCCATTCAGAGGTAGGATTGTGTGTGGTTTGAGAAACGAGCAGATAAAGAGAAAACTACTGTCAGAAGTCGATTTGACTCTGGAAGCAGTTATTGACAAACCTACAGCGATGGAAGCAGTTCAGAAGGACGCCACAAAGTCATTCATGAAGATATTAATAAATCAAACTATGTAGCTATTTTTATATATGTAACTAGCTCCCATCGGAAAATATATAAAAAGGAACAAAAATCAGTTTTCCTTTGAGCACTAACCTATATCTATGGATAGGAAACGCGGGCGAGAGCCATGTTTGTTCAACGATCTGTTCGCGTTGGCTATGCTTGACTGCGTTTCACGGGTAGGGCGTTAGTTGCCGTGTGATCCACTAGAGGCTTCCACTATGGTTCCATTTTTAGCCACCAGAGTTCAAATGTGGCACTGCTGATGTTTTGGGGTTTTTAATGTTTTTATTTTTTCTGTAGTGTTCAACAAGATGTGTATTTGCAATCCTATTTTAAAGATTATTAAGGCCTTGGGCTATGGGAATAATTCTAAAATCTTGATAAAATCTGAAAAACTAGGAATTTTGACTGTAGCCCCAACCAAAAGTGTGAAGGAAAAAAAAGGGGCCCCACCCCTGGAAAAAACACTGTTTTCACTGTTCCATGTAAGAATATGTTTGGAATCGACAGTGAAATAGTTTATAAAGGCCTTGTGGTATGGGAATAATTTAGAAATATTGGTTTTCCAAGACTGACTACTTGAAAATCAAGGAAATTTCTTGGCCACCCCAAACAAATTGTGCCATAACTCCAGAAAATAAACAGTGCACTTAAAACCATAATTATAACTGTTCCATGTAGGTATATACTTGGAATCGAAGGTGAAATGGTTTATTAAGGCCTAGGGGTATGTGAATAATTTAAGAATCTGGATTTTTTTTATTTCATCCCTGGAAAATCAGGAAATTAAGAATCTGGATCTTCTGGATTTATCACTGGAAAATCAGAGAATTTTTACTGCTGTCCCAACCGAAAGTGACACAAAATGTGCCGTAACTCCTGAACTCCCAGTACACGTAGAACCGTAATTCCAATTGTTCCATGTAGGTATATACTTGGAATCGATAGTGAAATAGATTATTAAGAACCTGGGGTAGGGGAAAGATATAAAATTCTTGTTTTTTTCAAGAATGACTACCTAAAAATCAGGGAAATTTCTTCGCCACCCTAAATTCCAGTTAATCAAAATGTGCCGCACCTCTAGGAAGAAAAGCCATTGCACCTAGCGCCATAATCCTAACTGTTCCACATAGACATATACTTGGATTCAACAGTGAAATAGATCATTAAGTCCTTTGGGAATGGGAATCTTTTCTAAATCTAAACTTGAGGTCAGGGTCGGTAGTCAGCATTCCCTCATTTTCAGATAATCAGGCATGCATAATCAAGATTTTGAAATGGATTTTTCACTTGGTCAACCAGAGAAAGTCAAAGTTTTGATAATATTACTCACCTAACAAGCCTTAATAAACTATTTGTTGGTTGATTTCAGCTATGTTCCTACACAAAACAGTTGTATTTATGGCCCTAGGCGTACTTGGAGTTTCTAAACAATCGGCACAAATTGGGTGACTTCACCTCCCAGCACCATTCAGAAGTGATATTTGAAATGGTCAGCAAAGAACAGTCAAATGGCTATTAAAATGATTTTCTTCCCACCAAGACTTAAGAAATTTTTTTGTTTGTTTTTCCAAAGTATATAACAAGTATGTCAATAAATATTATTGCACCTTTCAGTGAGTTTTTTTGGGGGGTTAAAAATAGAAAACTCTCTGCAGCTATGGTGGTGCGGCCCTGGTGGCAAAAACAGGAACTAGAGAACAATAGTGTTACCAATCCATGTCATCTAAGTCCGTGATTTGAGCATAAAGGCTAAGATTTTTCGTAAAGTGTGGCATGTTCAAAATAAACTTAGGTGCCGATAATACACGCCTGAACATATAAGGTACGGTGCCCGGTAATGACTGCTTCATTCAGTTCTGCTACATTTGTCCAGACACATTTGTAAACATCAGCAGAATAATCTTACTAACCCATATTTTGCTGATATTATGTGCACCTGACTGTTCCAGACAGTTCGTTGGAAATTGAGGCTTATGGTGCTGATAATACACTCCACTACGACGTTGTGGAAACCCAAACAGCTACGTTCCCGTATTTGAAACTATGGTATTAAACTTAGAGAGAAAACCAACAAGTTTTGCAAGACGAGTTGCTTTCTGTACCGGTATTTATTTCACCCTTGTACACGCTAAAAGGATGAACAACACACATGATATAAACCGTGGAGAACGGACTGTAATACACATGTACTTGTAGGGGCATGGAGAACGAGTTTCCAATGTTAAGTCTACTAATGAGTGTACCATGAACATACACTCTAGAGATACACTGTCCATGACGGCATGAGTGTACGAATACTAGCACGAATATGTTTCTGATTTTATCTTAGCCTGGAAATACCTATCTGTTTAGCACCCATTAAGAACGAGTTACAGTACTCGCAAACCTAACGTTAAGCCTATGGACATTTATTCCAGGTAAAGATAAAGGGTCGGACTCGTCTGACCATGATCCACTACTCTACACTACAAGCTATCAGCTGTCACTATAGAGTCAGTGAAACGTTAAGTGTTTTATTTGCCTTACTGATGGTATAATTGGTATCTTTCCTCTTCTCCTTTTGATTTCTTAATTGTCTAGCTCTTCCACAGCTCATTCTCACATAGATATCCAACACAATGACGAATTCGTCATAATAATTTTCACTGTGAAGCTAGCAGCGTAAACAAGGCGGCGGCCATATTGCGCTGACCATGTGACAGGGGTCTCACGATCTCTCATTGGTCTGATCCCTATTGCCTATACAAATGACGTGGCATGTGCAACGAAGTTCTTTCCACGTCCGCCATTTTGATAAGGGTCCGTGTTACGCGCAAGTAAGTTGTCTGCCAATTTCGGCCTAGTAGAACCTCTAACTAGACCTTATATAGCTCAGTACTGTTGTAGTGGTAGGCTGAGAAGACATTCTCACGTTCATTATTGTTATAGAACCAGAAACTGACAATTATAAGGACGCTGCACATTCTGTGTCACCGGTTGCCTTGGTACAGGTAGGTGGGACACGGAACTTCCGTCATCATGGCTTGCACGACAGTGGTAGTTAGATTGGTGTACTTTGTAATGTTTTGCAGGGTCATATATTCACATATCCGTGATCAGGTTGTCATGCCCTATTCTAATTACTCGCCTCGCCTTTTTGATGTACCAAATACTATGTATTTGAAGCAGAAATTGTGTATTCCAATGCGTTGTGTTGAAAGACACACCTACTTTTGACACTGACTGACACTATGACAGACGGAATCGAACGACAGTCGCCCTGTTTATACAACATCAAGAATCACATCATATAGACAATCCTACATTCTTCTATTCTATGGTGACAGATAACATGTGGTATATAATTTCTCGTTGTAGCTGATTTTATCTCTACCATGACACTGACAGCTAGGCGTCGATGTGGGAAGACTTATAAAAACCGTATACGTGTAGATCTAGTGGTTACACGCCCAGTCGTGTCCACATCGGTTAATGCTAACGCATCAAGTAGTTTATATTGGTTCGTTTATATTCACCGATAACTTATTCAAATGCATATATCGGTTAACTGTAACGTTAATCCTTCTACGATAGTATCGGCATGGTTGATTCTTTTTGGGTTTTATTATTCGCTTTTATCCAGGAACAAATAAGTAAACAAGTTATAAGTGGGAAAGCTGGGTACGTGTCAACTGATGCGAATTTATGTTGTGACAGTCACAAGAGCCTTGAATAGTGATAATACCATAAATGTATTTAGTGAATATAATTAAGAGTATTGCAATAGTTGTCGGCTGTACATCGACTCACTATTGCCATGTTATTTCAGAATTAAGTTATAATTAACAATTCTATTGCCTAGTAGTAGTAGTGGTTTCTGTCAAACACTCAGTCATATCTATACTCCACGTTTCAGACACAAGTCTAGATATTGGGACTTAAAAATACTTAAAATAATCACTCGGTGCTCTAGTATATACTTTTAATAGTATTTCAATTTCGGTAAAAAAATATTTCAGTGAGGAGTACCTCTCTTTTTCATTACCCGCATTGCGGATGTGTCAGATATGAATCATCGTACTATTCGTAGACCAGTTTGTTTTATAGTTGTGAAAGTCAGGAAATGTATCTTCGCTTTACCTTAAGTTAAATCCTAAGTTTTGTAGTGTAAGGGTAGATTCAAAATGGTACGTTGTTGTCATATTTATCACCTTTTTTTATATAGAATCCTAGGTTTGAGTAAGGATCATTTCTCTTTTTATGTGTGTGAGATCAATAGACCTTTATCCACTTGGCCTAGTGAGACTGGCTTCATAGATACTCGGGAGAGTTGGCCAACCACCTACATAGCAACTTGTTCTTTAGCATTATAGGACTGCATGCATGAGCGTAATACATTCATAATATACATTAAGATTATAATTAGAGGACACACAGTGATGGTGTCATATTCTATGGTACTCTAACTTCAAGTTGGTGCGTTAAACATGTATATCGCCTCAGTAGTACTCCAGATGCGGATTAGATAGGGCTGGAACACCTGAAATGGCTGCACAATGATACATAGGCAAGCCTTGCCAATAAACCTATTTTTATCTATTTGAAAGCGAGACAATTATCAACCAGACAACCAATGCTTGATATAACAACACTCTGCTTTGTACTAGCATCTTGCTCAAACTTACCGCCCACACCCTAGTTGTAATGGCTCTGATTTCCATAAGCATATTAAAGTCTAGAGCTAGCGGATGTTTGCCTTTAGGGACCACGGTCTAAAAGACCGGTTTTCTAGGAGTCATTCTTCAGGTCAATATGGCCCACGAAGTAAAATATATAACGATTACATAAATCTAGGAATGATAATTACGTTCTTACTTCAATTTTCTCCGATTTTGTGGCTAAATAGTGCTGGCAGAGGGTGGGTGCTGGCACAGGGTAAATGCTGCGTTGTTAGTGTCAACATGGATACTATACTCAGTGGACTTGAAGCCAGCACCCAAGATTCCTGATGTCTAGTTTATTCATGAGAAATTCTTGTGCACAACTACAACTTATTATAATTGTTACTGAATGTGTAACATATTGAAATTTACTTAGTTGGTAATATAAGTATAACAAATGTGGATTCACACTATCAGACAAAATTAGCTCCAAAAATGGTAAAACCATCTAGCCATATAATAAACTAGGCCTATATACCAATGGCCATTTCTGTACTTTTTTCTTGCTGGCACGACAGCTGTGATCACGGCATTGCTAGCGTGGCCGAGGCTTCCACACCTCGGGTTTGGTGGTCCCTACAAACCTGCAATCCTACTGATAGGAGCAGGGATGTCAGAGTTCATGGAAATCCCTGAAATGCAATGTACCCATCACTGTCAAGCATATCCTGCTGAACTGTAAAAGGGTACAAGAGAATAGAAGAAAGCATCTGAAAAACAGTAACAACATGGAAATGTTGTTCGAAACTATTCCAAAGAAAGATATCATGTTTTTGAAAGAGACAAATCTCTTTGATTTTATATAAAATATTTGAAACATTGAAAAGTATTGACTGAAATAAGTCTATGGAAGTGAAAAGTTAAATCATTGATAATCCCCATATACCCTCAGAGTCCCCTGGAACGTTAAACGACAAACAAACAGGGTTTTTATAAAACACAGAAATATCAACCTCACCATTTAAAAGCTTCAAAAGAACCTGTGTATATCAATCCCTAGTATTTCAGGAACCATTTCCCTATAAATGTGTGCATCATTTCTTCCATGATTTTCAGGGTTTTCCCTGAAAAGCTCCCCATATATACTGCATTGATTGAAATCCCTGAAACCCTTGTAGTGTTACCATTCAAACCACTTTGAATGCATAGATAACACCAGGAACCAGCTTCATACTACAATCTCCCTTGCACATCTTTGGTTTAACATAAATAGGACAAGGAAGGCAAGGCTCTGCTTGGAAAGCAGAGACTGTAGTACCGATCCTTCCCACCAGGGGACATAATTTTCAACGTTTTTCAGTCCCCAGTAAGCTTGTTCATTGAGGTCTTTGGGGGGAAGGGGGGTGGCTCCTAGAAAATAAATTCAGGGATTTTCTTCAAGGGCTGCTGACATCCCTGTAAGAGCAACTAATAAAATCTCGATTCTGTGTGGAATATTTTATCTTAATTGGAAGCATTTTTTGTTATGTTAATGTAGATCATCATATCGTAGTAGATTTGAAAACGGTTTCACGATATCCTAAAGCACTAAACACTATTTGAGTGATCAGTCTAAAAAAAAATTGGGGGGACGGAGGGGTGTTAGTTATTCCTCTCAGTTCTGCTACGAAGAGCGGTTCTTCCACTAATAGAGTGACCCATTGTTCATAAATACCGAATTATATAAGCTGAACAATCTTCACATACACGCCATTACTCGTTCAGCAGAGGAAGGGAGACGAGTTTGTTGTACTTGGGATCAAAGAGCAAAGGAAACATAAAGGAATTTGATGTCAATATCATAGTTTTGAGTATTTTACATTTGAAATGTTGTGATCCTTAGCTGTTGCTATGTATGACATGCCGGTTGCTATGGCGCAGTTCGTCTCCATCGATGATAAAGGAAGTTTAGAAAATAGTCTAATCTTCCCTTCGCTTAGGATGATGTGCGTATGCCAAGCATGCAATGTACCCATCACTGTTCAGCATATCCTGCTTAACCGTAAAAGGGTACAAGAAAATAAAAGAAAGTACTTGAAAAACAGCAACAACATGAAAATCTTGTTTGAAACTACTCCAAAGAAAGATATCATGTTTTTGAAAGAGACTCTTTGATTGTATATAAAATATTTCAAAACATTGAAAAGAATTGACTGAAATAAGTCTACGAAAGTGAAAAGCTAAATCATTGATTGTCCCTATATACCCTCAGGGTCCCATGGAACGTTAAACCACAAACAAGTATCACACAGCCTCTTATACCTAGCCCATTAAGCAACAGTCTACGAAAACAATCTCTCATGATGGGAATATATCAACTGTAAATTACCTGACAACCTCAGGGGCAAACTTCACCTCTCTTTAGTTGCGCAGTCTGTTACATTGACTTTTGTTCTCATCGAACAATATCAGTTTCAATCGATCTTCGGTTGCACATTTTCTCATCTGCTACATCAGCATCTGTGCAGCCGACTCCCAAATACGCTTCGGACGAAAGAAATTGATTCAGGCATTTACTGTGTCTGATCTCTCGTCCGAGTGATGCCCAGCTTTCCCCCCAAGTGGTGCAGTGTGAGCTTGATATGCATAGGTTTCAGGTGAGGAACATTCTCAAATCATAGGAATTTTCCGAGTAGCTCCACAGTCGGCAAGCACTTCTGGGTTCCCGGATCGGCCCGGCCCCATAGGGAATTCATACCAAGGCAGGCTGTAAACAGTCCACTTTCTCAGTATGAATTAAATAAGTACGGCTAAATGAACCCCTTAAATGTAGCACAGTCAATAGAACATAGGTGGTCTTAGCATAGGGGTAACAAAGCTGCTGTATACCTGTCACCCGTCTTTTATTTAGCCTGATGTTGGACAGTCATTCCAAAGGTACACTTCCTAGATTAGTGTTCTTGATATACTGATGATTGTTTTTCTCTTTCAGATTGATCAACAAAATCAGCCAGGATGGGTGGCATGTTCCAGAAACTCTTCAGCATGTTTGGCAAAAGGGAAATGCGGATCCTTATGGTCGGACTCGATGCTGCAGGAAAAACTACAATCTTATACAAACTGAAACTCGGAGAGATTGTCACCACAATTCCAACAATTGGTATGTTATGCATTTAATTATACAGACATAACACAAACTGCAAATTTATGTCGAAATGGGACATCTATTTATTTTGAGTAGTAGGATAGGATTGTTAGTTCAATTTGATACACATGTATATAATCCACAGTAGAAATCTGACAGGGACCCATATTGAATTTAGAATGGATAGACAAGGCAAGCACACCCTTTTTTCCACAGGCCAGCTATATTAAATATAATGTATTGTAATTCATTATTTTACTTTTAATAAGGTTAACTCACATTTGCTATTTTGAGTCCTATTAAAAAGTCTTTCTCAGGTACACATGATATATTGTATTTCTATAAAATGCTTTCTTTCTGTCTTCTTCAGGTTTCAATGTAGAGACAGTGGAATACAAAAATATTAGTTTCACAGTGTGGGACGTCGGTGGTCAGGACAAGATCCGACCCCTGTGGAGACATTATTTCCAGAACACACAAGGTAAATTTTCATTCATCATTTTGACTACCTCTGACGAGGTAACTCGTTCACACATTCTCCATTCCTAGTCCAATTTTCCTCTCCTTGCCAGCATCTCTGCCATTCATTTTCTGATGTTTTCTCCCTCATTCCTCTGTCACCAGTCCTTCTGTCCTTTCCTAGTAAAGTAGAAATACACACGTTTAATGTTCTGTTCACCTCCAAAATAAGTATCAATCGCAAAGCAGATCTTTCATAAAGATCACTAAGATATCATAACTTATTCTTTTACTTAAACATCAGGGATGCCAGTTCTCAGGGAATTTCAGGATTTCACGGATTTTCTTCACCCCTACATATATCCAAACTTTGCACTGAACTATGGTGTGTAGGCGGCCGCTAGCGGGCATCCCGCGGCCGGCAGTGGTACCCGCTAGCGGCCGGCAGCGGGAGGCACACACACGGCACCGGTTACAGTCACCTAGCTGTGACTGGGCCCAAGGGCCTTGCAGAGTCCGGGAGTCTCCCTGAATGCACACTGCCTGTGTGGTAAACGTCCATAGGATATCAGTGACTCCCAGAACCCCCCTGACACTCCAATCGTATTAGAACCTGGGAGTGTAAGTTCACAACACACACATCATTGTTCACCCCAGGATTAAGTCGGAGTGCAGTAATGAGGTCAATCCAACCACTCGGCGGGTGCAGGAGGCACCCTATATGCCCCTCTCTAGACTTGCTCAAGTCTTTGATAAAAAAAATTCAGTGTCGGGGAGGGATGTGGGGTCTCAAATGACTTCAGGGAATTTTTCCAAGGGGTGCTGACATCCCTGCTTAGTTTATGTGTTCAATGTCATTTTAGGAGACATGCCAGGACATTAATACCGAAATAGCGACCCTTTACAGGCTGTGTACCTCCAAATGTATTTAAATTTGAAGGGATTTCATACAGAATTTAGGGGGGGAAATTCGGCTTTTCAAATATGGCGTGTAATAACTATGGAAGTAAAGGTCTCGTGGTATGCTCATAGGCTCATGAGGTAAAAATGAACAAAAAATGAGGTGCCAGCATTGACATTGACTAACTGGCTAACATTTGTGACATGATTCTCTGGAACAGTAAATTCCACATGAAAGGTTTTCCACCGTTTTTTACCCTGACCCCCAACTGACATCCCTGAATTATTTATTGTACGTGATCAGGGAAGTGCATTATTAGATCATCTCATAACAAGTCGTATATGTGATGCCCTATGTAGCTAACCTGTCTCCTACAATTTCGAAATAAAATTGCTCATCCCTAGATTCTAGGCTTGAGGTAGACCCATCGAGGATAGATAGACTGTTATGTACATGCAGTATGTGTGTTATTCTCTCCCTTCTGGAATGCATAGCTTCTTCCCCTCTCTTGTAAAAATGCTATGGGACTCGGTATTTCCGTATTTGATGTTACTTTTTAAATTTACCTCAAGATTTTATATTTATTTTCATACAATTATAGCATTGTCAATTTGATTTTCTAATCGGTAGGCAGACCGATATAAGCAATGGAAATTAATGAATTTGATGATAAAAGCTTAATAGTGTTTATCCTATTTTTGCAGGTTTGATCTTTGTAGTAGACAGTAATGATCGTGAGCGTGTTGGAGAGGCACGGGAAGAACTAATGCGGATGCTTGCAGAAGATGAACTTAGGGACGCTGTTTTATTAGTGTTTGCCAATAAACAGGTAAGTTAATCAAAATTGATTTTATATAAATGCAGTGTAAAACTTATCAGAATCACAGGATGGTAATATCAAATACAGGAGTGAATGGACTTATTTTGCAGGAAGTTATATTAAAGAATACAAATTTAAACAAAGAGGTATAAGATATTTTTGAGGGAAAAGATGCTAGATATTTTCCCAATTGAATGCCGATATCAGCATGTAGGAAAGTGTAATCAGTTGAATTTGCATGTCTAACAAAGTTTAAAGATTAAAGCAAATGGTCAACCAAAATATTTTTCTCTCCGCCAGGATTTACCAAATGCGATGAATGCAGCGGAAATCACAGACAAATTGGGCCTACATTCACTACGTCAGCGGAACTGGTACATTCAAGCAACATGTGCAACAAGTGGTGATGGTCTATATGAGGGACTCGACTGGCTGTCCAACCAACTCAAAAATAACCCAGCAAAATAGGACTTCTCAAGATCAGAAACACTGAGGGCACATTTCTCCACCAGAAAATCATATTTATGACTTCTAGGATGACCAAATCTCTTCTCTTTATATACTGAAATACACAGGTTTTCTTTTTATGCCAATCATAGTTTCTTGTATGCCAACACATTGTCATCCAGTCAGTGCCTCACAAGGAGGAGTGTATAGGGGGATCTGACTTACTAGGAGGAGTATATGATACGTTGGGTTGACGGTAATGCTGGTAGTGGCTGTGCACCGGATGCACTATCTGCAGACGAGGGTTAGCCTTTTGTCAGTGATAGTCACAGAGATACTTTCAATATCCTCGTCTTTTGAAATCACTCCATTTCTGTCAAGACCTCGGCAGAATTATACATGGTCTGAACCCGTTAAGGTTGAATCTTGGCCTCTTTTGGAAAAAAAAAATACCAACAGTAAAAACACCCAAGTGTGTTTCAGCTGAACTGGATCTTCCTTCGTGTTCTTCTAGCATGGAACACATTGTGATAAGAGTGGGCCAGACATGCAGACCCGAATGGTCTTTTTGTTAATAAAACGCGATTTTTAAGTCATACAGTCACAGATTAAAATCTCTGAGGAATCTTATGAATATAAGAAAATGCCTGATATCAAGTTTCTTGCAATTATTGCAACGTGAATGGAAAGAACAAATGGTCAGTAATATTTAAAATGGAACCTGATTTTTCTGGATTTAGGTTGCATTATGTATGCTCTTCCTGTGTGAGATTATTTGGTGAGTGGGATAAAGATTCTATGCATGGACAATAGTATGTATATCTGAGTGCCAATATGTTGACGTTTGGTTTAATGGTAGGACACTGCTAGCCATGGCCTTTCCACTCATTGGTCCTTGTAGATATTTAGATGTTAAAAATAAATATGGGTTCTTGAGTGTACCGCTATGTTTCTATAAATCAAAATAGGAAGTTATTGTCATTCAGTACACCATACACATTTCTCGTTCAATATGCTTTTAAAATTAAGTCTATGTAGTGATCATAAGTCAATGATAAAAACGATGTCCTCTTATCGAAAAATTGTGTAAAATCTGTGGGGTGTACTGGTAAACGAGAAACATACGTTTTTTGAGGTTGGATAGCTCTGTAAGTTTGCATATATTTGTAAACCACAGATATTTCCACATTACCCGTGTCCTTCGTGTGTCGATGCATTCCCGGGCGGGCGAGATTTTATATTTGTTAAGATTATGTATAAAATGTACTGAACAATGTCACTGTCTTGAGCTTACAACAAGCCAATGAAGTGTGCGCATTGTGGCGGACGAAATGTTACTAAAGACACTGTATAGTTAAGATACCTGTAGAGTGTCCCATTCTTTGGTTTATATCTAATGGTCGGCTGTATTTGTGCATCGCCGTCACGTGAAAACGTGCGCTACATGTGGTTTACGAGTACTATCTCCCCAGAAGCCCTTAAAAATGAGACAATTTCAAATCTGACACATTCTGATAGCTCATTGAGGGCGCCTCTCAAAAAAATTGTTTTGCAGGCAATTGTATGAATAAGAAGGCGTTATAAAGCAAAAGGTTCCAGAAAATGTGAACGATTGTATGTCTTTGAAAATATATTTAAAAGAAAATTAAACCAGAAAAGGGAGTTTTGTCATTATTTCTAAACCATCTGAATATAGATTAAGCGAGGTGTTGTCCCTTAGACTGAAGGCAATAATCGACTTTTTCAAGGATATCCATATTGTCAGTTGCAATTTTGTGGGTCTTTTTCCTTGTAAAAAAACAAAGATAGTATATATTTAGCCTAATTCACGGCAAGAAAACAATGGGTTGACCCTTCGTATACACCCTCGGCTCCATTCCAATGACAAAACTTTTGTGTTTTCCATGTGTTTTTAATCTCTCCGAGGCAAAATTCAACATGAAATTTTCCACTTTTTCCTTGACCCAGCTGACATCCCCGTTTCTAAAGGTCCCCAATAATATGAGACCGACCTTTTGGGGATGGAAATTTATTTTTAAAAGAATGCTTATCGTGGGCTTAAGTGTTAGATATTGTGTCGATATGTAGTTGTAAGATTTCTATATTGTCGTTCTTAGTGCACTTCATATCGTTGCTAAATGTACTTGACTCAAACACTTCATCCCACCACTTGCACCTACAAGGGACAGAAAGAGATCATCGATCAGCAGATCTTCAAGAATGTTACCAGGTGTTTTGATGTACAAAGACATTCAGACTGTTTTCAGTTAAAACAGACTGAATGTCTTCAAATCATAATTACCTACAAAATATAAAAAGGCACGATTCCGACAGGATATGCTTGGAATTGCTCGCCACATAGACGTAACCAGACCTGTGCATGGAGACTGAAATGCTAAAAGAGTGATATTCTCGTGGCCAGAAAATCTTAAACCTGCTGGTCTTTTTTGGAGGTCTATACTCAGACTTTGTGCTTTTTCTCTTCTGATTTCCTTTTTTGGGGGGGGGGGGGGAGAAAGGAAGATAGGTCAGTCACTGCTGGAGCATTGGCACCTCGTTCAGGGTGAAAAACAACCTGCACGCCATTGCTATCAGGTGCCTCATACTATAGAGCACCTTATGCTTTACCATCAAGCAAAAAATGAAAAGGAGGGGTAAGTACCTCCAAACTAAAACGTCCATGTACAGTATATTTGACGACACTGGTATGAAAGAAATTCTGAAGTTTTTAAGGAAACAAAGGAAAGTTATAGGAAAGAACAAAGAAACGTGACTCACTTAAAGACAAATGCTGGTAGTAGGGCGATTTCTAAATTCTATTCAGTTTTGTAAATAACTCGGGATAATATATGTTCCATATATCAGCAATTAGAAAATGCAAAAAAATGGCTTGTTACCATGCTAACTTCTATGGGAGGGCACTGAAAATCCAAGTGCTTAACTATTGGTGCCTATGGGAAAATGCAATATTTAGACTTTGTTGCTAAATGACACTGATGTTCTCTTGCTATCTTCAAACAATTCTGGATTGTGATAGTTGGGAACATGTACAAATGAGAAATGCTAAAAAAAAAACTATTTCACCATCCTAATTTCTATGGGAAGGCCATCTGAAGAAGGTAAGTGCTTATCTACTGGTGTCTATGGGAAACTGCTACATTTTCATGAAACCAGATGGCAGCACCAGTGTTAATTGAGTAGAACTAGCGACTTTGTCGCTAAAGCCTATGAATGCGCTATTGTGCGGGTACGGGACATGTGTAGGATTGACAGGCATCCGCAGAGCCCCTTAGCGGATACCCGTGGAACCAGCATAGTTCTGAATGGGCTATTATTTCCCTTGACACAGGTCAAACCTCAGAGGTGTCTATCAAGGCTGTAAGATCAGAAAACCACAGCATTAAATTTTGTTTTCAGCGTGGCTATACATAAATCATGAGATGAGAAGGACAGATGAGTTTAGAACTACAAAAAATCGGTCTGCTGGGGTGGACAGGAATTAACAATCTGTTCGCCCTCTTGGTTGCCTCACCTCCTCGTAGTGCAGACCGGATATGCTTGCACGCAAGCATAACAAAAGCGACCAGGGTGGAGAGTTAGCTCAGTGGTAAAGCGCACTGGACTTTTATTATCAAGGTTGTCAGACTTTGATTCGGGTCCCACTGCAGCCACTTTTCTCCTTCACCTCCAGCAGTGGTAGATTTACTGCTATATCAAAGGCCAATCTTTCTCATACCATGTCTGTGTGGTGTGGGAAGTAAAAGAACTTTCACCTCGGTAAATGTGTAGGGGTGAGGTTTCCACCTAATTTCATTTCATAGATTCGATCACCACCCTTGTGATGTAAAAAAAACCTTGAGAAAGTCTGGTGAGAACCTGCAATGGTTAACTGGACGTTAAATCAAACCAACACCAACACCCACAAAAAAGAACAGCAGCTTTAAGTTAGTCTCTCCACAAGATTCTCACTCTTATTGGTCTTCAGTCTCCAAGCCTAAGTCTGGTTCACTCTGTCCTTATGTGCAGGAGAAACTCCAAGTGGATCCTACCAGAATCATAGTTTTTTAGATATGGTAGGTAACCGGGGGAAGCTTCGATACCTACCCGCATTTGTCTTTTATAAACACCTTCATCACTAAACTGGACAACTTCACTTGACTGTTACTCAATTGCGTGGGATTCCTGGTACCAGAAATATTAAATAAGTAAACAAATTGGGATTTCTTCCTTTAACCTGTAATTATTGCTCATATACATATTTGCAACTCTGATAAGCCTTGCCTCTCTTATCAAAACAATTTCCAATTTTTCTTAGATAGAAAGAAATCAGCCTCAAATGAAATTTTGAAAAAAATATAATAAATGACACATTGAAATCGGAAGATAAAAGAAAAGCACAGAACCAAACGAAATTGATATTAAGATGCCTTTAAAAACAATATTCATACGTAGTAATAATGGCATAGCATTAAATAAATCCATAGTGGATAAGATCGAACAAAGAAAAACTGCTTGGAAAATTCTGGAGAAAATTATACGTAATTTGGAACCCTAAAAAAGGGGGAAATCTGAGTATCCATAAATACAAATGAAGACATAGTACAAATTACCAAAAACTTAAATATTTTCTTCTCGAATGCGGGTAAGTCAGATAGCCAACATGATGGATCAATGATAGACGTGATACTAGATGATATCAGGAACGACGAAAGACGACCTGACTCCGAAGGTATGGATTTTGACGAAATTTGTTCTGAAGGAATCACCAAGGAAAATATGTCGAAATTAATCAGAATTAAACATTCGAAAATGGCAAAGGTAGTGAATTTATAATATTTATTAAAACTATTCTTAAAGAAGGACATTTCCCAGATTGTTTAAAAATGCAACAATAACACCTTTACCCAAAGAAGGAAATTTGAAAGAATTTGGAAATTGGGGACCAATCTCAGTATTACCTTTTCTATCAAAAATATTTGAAAAAATGCTACATACTGAATTATTGAAACATAGCCAAATGAACAATTTATTATCGAATGACCAGTTTGGTTTTTTACCTGGAAGGTCAACTGCTCAAGCAATCTTTAAGTTATCACAAATAATATTAACTCATATAGATGACAAGAAGTTTGTAGCAAGTACGTATATCGACTTAAAAAAGCTTTTGATAGCATAAATCATGTATTATTAATTACGAAACTAAGAATGTTAAAACTTCCAGAAGATCTGATACAAATTTTAGAAAATTATCTTATGATGAGAAAACATTAAAAACAAAACAAAATTAAACAATAATGTCTCTGATTGGACAAAAGTAGATACGGGGGTACCACAGGGTTCAATATTCACTAAATTATGAGAAAAACAAAGGTAATGTGGCACTATAACCAAATGAGCAAAGTAAATGAAGATGTTGAGATCAATTGCGGGGCTGAAAAGCTGGGGGTAGTACATCATTATAGAAATTTAGGAGTATTAATAGATAACAAAAAAGATCTCAAGGATCATTTTGACAAAGTTATTAAAGAAGTCTCAATGAAACTTTTAAGTTTAGGAAATTGAGTTCCTTACTAAATCAATATACCAAAATTAAGTTAGTGAAACAAATCCTCTTACCAGTTGTGAAGTATAGTGATATAATCTTTCCATTAATGGGGAAAAATAAAATAATTACAAATCTTAATCAATAAAAGCCTAAGAATTGCAGTAAATAAAAGACGAAGAGATGAAATAAGAACCCTGGACTACAGAAGGTCATGCCATTTATTATCGATCATGAAATGGTGGAATACAAATCCTGGAACTTGCAATTCAAATCCTGTAAGGGAAACTCGTAGAACTAAAATAATATGTCTAAAACACAAAAAAACTAATACTGAAAAGTATAAAAAAAGATCAACACTTTTTCAAGGTATAAGACTATGGGATCTTCTGCACCAAGAACGCCAACTTAAGAAACCTGGGGATAATTTTGAAATGCATGTAAAGGAGTTCATGATATGTGTATATGTATTTTTTGTATGTTTCCTTATATGTTTCTTTGTGTGATAGGTGGATAGGGGTACTATTTAAGGTAGTGATACTGAAATTAAATAAGTATTATATTATGAACCCATATTTGGTAAAAGATAGATATGGCAGGTAAAGGAGTAGGATATATCTTGCCGAATGAATTAGAATCTAAGAAAGGAATGATATTTGCAAATATAAATGTTCATAGCTTGTATAGAAAACTAGATGATATTGATATGGCGTTGAAAAACGTGGATTTTATAACGATAACCGAGACTTGGTTAAAAGAGAAATATACAGATGACATGTTAAAATTACCGGGCAAATTTTTGGTAAGAAATGATAGAGAAATTGACAAAATTGGTGGGGGGGGGGTGGCTATATTTATTGATGAGAATTATAAAGCTTATACTACAAAGGTAACGGAATATTTTATATCGAATGATAAATTGGAATGTTTAACTTGTACAATAACAAAACCTAACCATAGGAAATTGTTGATAGTGTCAGTTTATAGACCACCAAAAAAGGATGTAGAATACTGTTATAACTACTTAAGAGATATTTTGCTTGATAATGCCTATAAAAACTATGAGTATTGGATAATAGGGGACTTTAATGTCAAAAGTAAAGCAGTGACTTGTCAGAAATACAAACAAATGAAATCTTTTCTACTAGATACAGGACTTTTCCAAGTTGAGACCAAGGAAACCTTCCTGAAAAAGAAAGGAAAAAGCACGATTGATCACATGTATACTAATAGTAATAGCATTAAAGAATCGGGTAACATTAATTACTATATCTCGGACCACATAATAACTTATTGTATTAGAAAAAAGGAAAGAGAAAATAATCCAAAAACATTAATAGTTTATAGGGATATTAAAAATTTTGAAAAATTGAAGATGGAACGACTAATGGATAATGTAAATTGTAAAATTAATCAAGAAAAGGGAAAAGAGGAGAGATGTTCTTTGTTAATGTCGGTGCTAACAAGTGAACTTAATGACAGTCTACCGATTATAACGAAAGAAATAAAAACAAATAAAGGTTTGCCTTTAACTAAGGATATTGAAAAGAAAATAGAAAAAAGAAAGATGTTACTTGCTGAGATAGCACAAATCAACTTACACGATGAAACATATAGGAGTAAATTAAAAAAGATAAGGAAATTAAGGGATGAAATTAGGCGGGGAATAAGAAACCTAAAAGCAAGAATGATTTGTAATGAACTAGAGAAAAATAAAAACAACCCTAAACAGTTCTGGAGAAAATTAAAAAAAGTATGGAAACCCAATAATACTGATGTTGTAGACTATCCACTCAAAGAAAATCAAAATATCATAAAAGTATCTCAGGAAATGAATCTATATTTTGCTAGTATAGGTAGTTGTATATCACAATACATAAACGATAACGACCGACCCGCACCAAATGGAAATAATGAATTAGCTGAAAATAAGATCCTGTTGAACATAACAAAAGATGATATTATAGATATTGTCAAAAAAAAATGGATAATGGTAAGAGTACTGGAATACCCTACTTTAAATCTGGCTTTATAAAGAAACTTCTGTTGGTCAAACCAGAAATATTATTTAATATGATAAAAGAAATTTACGACTTGGAATATTTCCCGGATATCCTAAAGAAAGCGATCATTACGCCATTACCAAAAGAGGGAGATCTTTGCGAATTTGGAAACTGGAGGCCAATCTCCGTCCTACCATTTATTTCAAAGGTATTTGAAAAAGTACTTCATACGTATTTAATGTCGTTTTATGTTACCAACGGATTACTATCGGACACACATTATGGTTTTAGACCTGGACGATCTACCGCTCAGGCGATCTTTGTATTACTGAATGATATCCTACATAAGATGGACGATAAGAAAACTGCATGTGCCGTTTATATTGATCTTAGAAAGGCTTTTGATAGCGTCAACCATACTATCCTAATACACAAATTGAAAAATTTAGGCCTTGGAAAAAATTTAATAGCGATATTAACTAGCTATTTAAAAAACAGAAGTCATTGTACCAAATTAGGTGGACAGTTATCTAAGCCAACAAATGTATCGACGGGAGTGCCGCAAGGCTCTATATTGGGTCCATTATTATTTCTATTATTTATTAATGATTTGGGAAAATCTGTGAAAAAATGTAAGCTAATAATGTATGCAGACGATATTGTTCTAACTATATCAGATGTCCTGCAAACAGATATTGTAAGTACTATTGAGGAAGAATTAATATTGATAGATACATGGTTAAGGCAAAATAAGCTATCTGCAAGTTATAAGAAATCAAAAATAATGTGGTTTAGTAATAAACGGCATGTTGATTTGAATAAGAAAGTAAAAATGGGAGGGAGTGATCTACTACCGATAAAAACATACAAATATCTAGGAATTTTAATAGATCATAATCTTCATCTTAAAAAGCAATTTGAAAAAATTGCAAAGGAATTTCAATTCAAGTTATTTAAATTGAAGAAAATTAGTTGTATCATACCGGAAATGGCTAGGTTAAAAATAATGAAACAAATGTTGCTACCAGTGTTAGAGTATGGAGATCTCTCCTATTACTTAATGGGTACTACTAAACTAAATAAACTACAAGTATTTTTAAACAAGGCCCTGAGAGTAGTAGTAGGGAAATATAAAGCGAGGCAATTCAGTACAGCAGAACTTCATGAGTATTGCAAAATACGACCTCTGGATATGAGAAGAAAGTGCCATCTTCTGTCAATAATAAAATGGTGGAGTTCTAATGAAGATAATTGTGAAATTACAAAAACCTATAGTGACTAGAAATGCAAAAAAAATTGTATTAAACAAAAGCAACCAAAAACGGAAAGATACAAAAAATCCCCTATACATATAGGGACAAAATCGTGGGAAAAATTACTAGTAGATCTTCAAAGAAGAAGAATGGGAGACAACTTCAAAATGCATCTAAAGGAGCATATAGTAACAATGTAACATAATTTTCCCTGCAAGTCTTGTTCGCGTCCTGTCTTGTTATGTGATTGTCATTTCATGTGTTGTTCGTGTCCTGTCTCGTCATGTGATTGTCATACTATGTTTTGTATGTAGACACTATGTATAAAGGAGCACGATTGTTCGTATGCAGTACGGAAGATCAGGCCGTTAGGCTTGAGTACTCATACTATTTGGATTGTTGAATAAACACATCTTGATAAAAAATAAAAAAAAATAAAAAAAAAGATTGCTAATAGAGAATTGTTTGAGGATATTTAATAAATGAACTCAAGTTAACAATGATGACAATATATAACAAGATATATGTATTGTGGCGTCTAATGTATTGTCTTATGTATTGTCCCACAGGTATTAGTGTGGAAGATCGAACACTAATTACCCATTTCATCCTAGTATGAAATAAACACGTCTTGATCACAAAAGAAATAGAAGATTTTTTTTCAGGACTTATTTGCTAAAAATAAGATCCTCCTAAGAGATGACCCCACGTTGCTTGTCATAACCATTTGAACATTATCGTATGTAGGTAAAGACATTCCCAAATATTTTTTCATTGAGAATTAGTACATTCTGATATTTTATCTTTGGAATCGAACATTATACCCCGCTAGATTTATCAGAATCACTCCTTCAAAGTCTCTTATTTACTAGCTTATAACAGAAGTTCCACTTTAATATATTAAATCTACCAAACCGAACTTCAATGCTAAAAAATAAACAAGAAGTGCACTAGTGCACTATTATTTCCTAAGTGATAAGTAATATTTAATTAAAACTGCAGAAAATATGCAAAAACTTATATAGGAGTTCCAGATAACAATCACATTTTATCATTTTGGTAACAGCGGGAACCACTAACTTATTGTGCTTGTTACAAATCCATGCCCTCTACATTGATTCTTGAATGAATGATTCAGACTCACAATTCAATACTGTAGTAATTACTCATATTTTAGTTTAAATCCCTAGTCAAATATAGATATTTCTATTCTTTCATTCATTATACATTAGAATTGGAATTTTCTTTGGGTCATAGATCTTTGAATATATCAAAAACAACTGAAGTGACTTATTGATCCCATTTTCTCTTAAAATGTTTTATTCAAGAATGCTAGTGTAGTGGTTGGGTGTCGGGTACAGCCGAAGCTCCTCCCGAGCAGCACTACAGTTTTGGTCCAGAATGCCATCCTCGTGCTGGTCCCACCCACAAACCCACAGCTGTGTTTTACCACAACCGAGCACAGTGGCTCTGCCCTCGAGAATCATACCTGGCTGGTAAAGGCCACCTCCACAGGGAGGGAAGTGCATACCCCCTGTAGTATCCTTGTATACTATTGCATCTAATGTCTAATGTTTGGTCTCTATATGTGTGTTACTGTTAACATGACACACTTACTGTAAGCTGCTGCCATCTGTGAGCAACTCTAACAACTACTCATGTATGACCTCTATGTGGTATTTCTAGGAACAGGGGATTGTGACATACTTCTCTCTCTCTGTCCATAGCCTTGGTACCATGAAGACATAGGAATAAATGCTGCCATAATAATCCACCATCATCCTGCCTTAGTTCCCATATTTCACATAATCATACACTACACCCCCTGGCAGGTGGACACCACCCATATCTCATCTCAGGACACCAGAACTCTATCCGGAAAGGAGACCACCCAACAGTCAACCTTCTCCTCCTAGAGAACCGGGATACTCCACCTTCTAGAGAACCTGAATTTGTCAACAGCTAGTCTGGAGAGCTAGCTCCCTTAGGTGAAGTACACAGACAGAGTTCTGCAGAGGGACCGCACATAGTCCCTCCACACCTCAGTGTGTTCAGCTAAGCTTCAGCAGACTTCTTATATACACCCACTCTCTCCCGTGAGCATGTGCAGAACCTTTAGTGGGTCCTTACTGGTGGTTCTATGTAAGTCTTGTACCCAGCTGACCAGTTGGTCTAGCTGGTTTCTTCCTTACTCTACAGGATCAGCCCTCTCTGCTGGGTACCAACCTGAAAGCTGGTTAACCCGTTTGGACTGGTCCCAACCCGGTGTCAGGAATAGCAAGGGGCTTGTGACCTCACAAGTGGCTGGCAGTAGGTTCACAGACCCACCAGGCAGCTACTTGGCGCATCCAGCCAAGGCTAAACTTAGAAAGGCATAGTAGATGTGCCCGTGTCTTAGTAGACTTACTACGGGTCCCCAAACTAGTGTCTATGTGACAAATAAAGTGGTACTACATGCGCTTCTGTGACAGCTGCATTCCATGTATAGTTTCTGACAGGCACACAATGCGATTTGCTCTCATTTCTCAGTGGAAAACTATAAATAATCCAGTGTTATTTTCAATTAATCAAAGAGAGCTTAAAGTGCGTCGGATTCCCCAAGCAGTTCACCTACATCTACATTTAGCTGCCGCTATCTAATAGAATAACCTATGCTCAACGCATTGCACTCTTTGAGACCGATGTACCTGAAACCCTTGACCTAGCACATTGACTGATGACATTTTGAAACAGACAGTACTGACTTTAACAGTCATCCTCCATGTTTAGTTAAAATGGATAGAGTGAACGTGGCGAAGAACTTTTATGATTAGTCATTTCAGAGCCTACTATTGACCCAATAAGTAATTGAAAAAAAAGTTTTGTTTAGATGATAATCTACACCTAGGTTTCGTTATCTACTCTTTTTTTGATTTGTGTCTCATTGAGTTGC
The DNA here is from genome assembly GCA_950022655.1 of Alentia gelatinosa. NCBI lineage: Eukaryota > Metazoa > Annelida > Polychaeta > Phyllodocida > Polynoidae > Alentia > Alentia gelatinosa. Next base: position 23,737,946 of record OX465588.1, on the reverse strand, counting down.
TTCATCTTTCAGGTTAAATAGTTCATCCAGGATGGGCAACTATATCAAGGGGCTTCTTTCCTCTTTACTGGGAAAGAAAGAAATGCGGATTCTTATGGTTGGACTTGATGCTGCCGGAAAGACAACAATCTTGTATAAATTGAAACTCGGAGAGATTGTCACCACAATTCCAACAATTGGTATGTGAAACATTTTACATATCTACGTGCTTTACTAACCTCATTCTGCCACTTAACTCCTAGTATGTTCTAATTATCTGATACTGACTTTTTCATGATTATTAAAGCCTAGGTAACTGTACTAAATGGATTTTCACCTATATCACATCAAATACAGATTATTATATGGCAAAATTAATCTAAACTGCCCATAGAAAAAGCATGTTTTAAAACATATATAATTGTGTATCCCCGGATTTGTAAACAGTCATATTTATTGTTGTTTTATGTATTGAAAACAGCACTGGAAAAAAATGTTTTTATAAAAGGCTAACAAAGAAACTTTGTCCTTTATAGGTTTTAATGTCGAGACGGTGGAATACAAAAATATTAGTTTCACAGTGTGGGACGTCGGTGGTCAGGACAAGATCCGACCCCTGTGGAGACATTATTTCCAGAACACTCAGGGTAAGTATATAGTTTTATAACATTTGTAACAAGCCACAGAAAAACAGCCATATCTCACTCGAAAAGGACAGATATTAATAAAATATGCGGAAAAAACGTCATCAATATTTTTTCGTTCAAGTTATCAGTAATGGGGAAAAAATAGGTGATGCACAGAATAAACCCACGTCTCCACAGAATGCACATATGCACACCAGAGGAGGGGGCATACACGCTCACATATACCCCAGGTCACTCCACAAACCTATGCGGAATTATTGACAGAGATATCATCTATACACTTTTAAATAATATTAATTGAGTCTCATTCATGGCGGTGGCGGATTCACTTAACTGGGTGTAAACATTAAAAAAAAATATAAGGATCAACCTTTGCTAACCTGTAAAATACAACTCTTTAAAATACTGCAGTCAGGATACAGTAAACATTAATTTGAATAAAGTTCAATCCCTTACTGCTATATCAAGGTACCCACAGAGATCTATTATCCACCTAAGATTGTACCTTACCTGATGCTATGGACTCTATGCACAGTACACCTTATAATTTGATCAACTTGGAGCAGTAAACCAACCCTGTACTGTGGATAAGAGATGTTCAAATCTTAATCACCACTCACCTATAAGTGCCGCGAATCATGTAATCAATGTAGACCTCTATTTATTCAGGTCTCAGAATATGTTATATATATAGTACATATATAGAAGGTTAAACTCCGATCTAAATCTTCCGTGTTGGGAGACTCTCTCATACCAGCTAACCGCTGAAAATTGTCCCAATGAAAATAAAGAATTTAATAGAAAAAGGGCTAGTTGTTCTCATACTATGACTATGTGGTGTGGGAACTTAAAGAACTTTCACCTTGGTAAATGTGTAGGGGTGAGATCTAAATTCATCTCCTAGATTTAATCACCACCCCTGTGATGTAAAACCAGTGAGAAAAGCTGAACCTTGAGTCAGTCCCTATATACCCTCGGGGACCCCTGGGACGTTAAATTAAACACAAACAAAAAGGGTGAGACATGAGAATATGATAGTTCAAGGCAGTCTGTAGACTTATGGATATTTGAAGTTGCCATAGATAATCCACATATTCCTCTTAAACATCATATTCAATAATAATTCTATTCATTTCCACAGGTTTGATCTTTGTAGTAGATAGTAACGACCGTGAACGTGTCGGTGAGGCACGTGAAGAACTCCTGCGTATGCTATCAGAAGATGAACTTAGAGATGCTGTATTATTAGTCTTTGCCAACAAACAGGTAAGACTTTTTTTAGGAATTTTAATAGCAGGTATAGCAGTGAATATCCTGACCAATATTGAATAATTAGATTACTCAAAAGTTGATATAAAAGGAAATCTTCGAATTTTCCTCCAGTATTTTGGTAAATATAATTTTAATCAAGCATCAAAATGTAGTTGTTTAAGGGATCGCTAGTTGTTATTATTAAGCAGAATAACTATTCAGATTATTTGATACTTTTCCAACATGTTTTGAAGTAATCGATTTTTTTTAATTTATAGGATTTGCCAAATGCCATGAATGCAGCAGAAATCACTGACAAACTGGGCCTGCATGCTCTCCGTCAGCGGAATTGGTACATCCAAGCAACATGTGCAACAAGTGGAGATGGTCTGTATGAAGGACTCGACTGGCTGTCCAACCAACTCAAGAATCAGAAATAAAGCACTTAAAATGTTATGTCTAAAGGGATGAGCTCGCAATATCAGGAACATTAAGGGCACATTTTACCATCAGAACGCTGTATTTATGACCATTAGAATAGCCACGCACACGAAATGAGGAAAACCTTTGACCATCTCAAAAGCTGCTAACACAGGTTTTTTTTTCTTTTTCTGGTCATAATTTCTTTTTCCTGCATAATAATCGACAACCAATATTTGTTTGTATATGTGAGTGGTGTTTTGAAAGCTAATATTGTTTTCATACAATTGGTACCTCGGAAACAAGGAAATTATGACCTATGACCATAGCAAATCAGTATTGGCACATCAGGCAAATGAGAATGATGACAATAGGTGTGCACTGGTTGCATTGCATAGTCCTGCATGTAGTCTGAATATAGATGATGGCCCCTGGGCTACTTAGAAACATAAACCTATTGCTGGTGAATGCCATACTAACAGCATATTTAAACCCATCCCCGTTTAGAATCACTTAGCTCTCCTTCCATGCCCGTGACTAAGGATCTATTTCATGGTCTGCTGAACCCGTCATGGTTGAATGCTAGCCTTTCGAACAAGAATATACCAGCAGCAGTGGCGCATATCCTGACAAAATATGATTCATTCTAAGTGTTCTCAAGCACGAAATGTATTGCTTTGTGATAGAAGCAGAGGGCATCTAGGTACACAAAGGCCTTATAATAATCAAAATGATTTTGTTTTATTGGAGATCTCGAGATCAAGATGGCTTAGATTTCAATTTTAATCAATCGGAAAAGAACATATTGACTTGCACCTCATCTCTCCCGAACTTAACTGTAAACTATTCATCCATCTATTTTCGTGTTGGAAACCACTTGCTTTAGGTTCGATAAGCGTACTCTATGGATGGGAATCGATAGTTGGTATGTTTGTATGATAGCCTATTGACGTCTTGTATTTTCACTGGTCGAGCACCATTAACTAAGCCATGTTACTCATCGGGTGTATCCTTGGTTTACAGGTACTTAGAGTTCACTTTGGTCATATCATTCAGTTCTTGTGAGTAATTGTATATTTCAATATTTATAAGTGTGAGTTCATGATGAATATATAAAGGAAAGACAGTTATTGCATAATAAAGACAGCACGGTATTGATGAAATCGGGATGGATAAATTATCTAGATGCTGATTGTTGAGCTGCTCATTGCAATTGCAATGACATCATCTATATGGAGCCAAATAGTACCTCTGGGTAAAAAATGTACGGGTATCTTGACATACTGGGTATAATTCTAGGAGAAAGGTAATTTGTATGTTGTGTTCATGCTTGTGGCATCGATCAACAGTTACTGAGAAATTTGAATAATGCTCTTTCTCCAAGTGTCAATGCATTCCCAGTCAAGTGAGTTTTATATTGGTACAGATTTTATGTGTATAGAGTGGACTGACCTATGCCACAAACCTGAACATTACGTGACACACATGTTTAGTACATCTCTATTGATGGAATCTGTCTGGTGTCTCCTTTTATGGTTTATATCTAACAGTCAACTCGCGCTTGTTAAACGTGTACAAACGTCCGCTACATTTGGTTAGCATGACCGAGTAATGGGGAAATAAATCAATCAAAGCTGGCACATTGGATCACCAGCTGGCCCGAGTTATGACTTTTACAGTTTGTGTGGCAGTTAGCTACATGAATGGAGAAGGCGCTATAAAAATGTGGACAACTGGATATCATTATAATGATTATACTGATTAAAGAATATATATATAAAAGGTACAGTTAACTGAACTTTGTGTTTTATTTTTGGTAAAAAGCTATGGTGGTATCAATGATGAGATGAAACTGTATATTTATTAACATTATGACAATTCTTCTAACGTTGTTTGAAGTTGAACTAAATACCTTTGTTTTAGAATGTATTCAGTAAATCAAAAAGGTCCATTTTCTGTGCACATTTAATTTCCTTTACTAACAATAAATTTGAGTTACATGCAGTTTAAAATGAGGTCATAGAATTTCCTGTCTACCTATCAAATGTATACACTCAGTAGATTAGGATGACTATTTCAAAGAGCTGAAATATGTCGTTCAATCTACATGTCTGCCATCCTCTGTTTTGACATGGACCTACTTAAAGTTGGACAACATATAAAATCACTAAAGTAAAGCTGACACTTTGCGAGGAACAATTTTGGTCGACTAAGAGAACCACCCAATTCATGCCACGCCTTAATAAGTTATGAAGTTACATCAAGGCATTCCTAGGGATATCACTATCTCCCTAGCTACTCCACGCACAAATTAATCAATTTTTTAGATGCTGAAAAGTAGAGGCTTGTAAGTTAGCCGTTGAATAGCCTGGATACATTCTTTCTCCGCTTGGTGTCCCTACTAATGGCTCAGTCACACCGGGATTACGGAAGCCTACCGGAAAGAAACGGAAGAAAAAAATGGTCATCCGTTGACGTCCGCTTTCTTACGCAACTCCTTCGTTAGACCTCCGTATCGCTCCGTTCGCATCCGTACACATCCGCAGGGGTCCGGAAGAGGTCCGTCAAAGTTTTCAACATGTTGAAAACTTTGAACGGAGAGGTTACGGAAGAACACTGATACATTTTCCGTTACTCTTCCGTTACTCTTCCGTTTTCTTCCGTTTCTTTCCGTTTCTTTCCGTTTTCTTTCCTTTTTCTTCCGTTTCTCTTCCGTTGCTGTTCCGTTTCCCAGCCGTGGTTTTTTTTTTCTAACGGACACGTTACAGATGTATACGGATGGCAACGTATGTCAACGGAAGCCTAACGGATGCTTACGGAAGCATTGCGGATGTATAACGGAAGAGAAACGTAAGACTTGCGGATACAAACGGATATAAACGGCAGAATAACGGTAAAGGAACGGAGGTATTTCTTGTGGTACGGTTGTGTTACGGTTGTGTTACGGAAGCATTACGGAGAGATTTCTCACTAGATATATAGGTAGGGATGTGCTACCTCCTACATCCTACATCACTACATCCTACTTCCCTACATCCTACATCACTACATCCTACATACCTACATCATTACATCCTACATACCCACATCCTACATCCCACATCCTACATTCCTACATCCCTACATCTTACATCCCCACATCCTACATCCCTAAATTCTACATCACTACATCCTACATCCCCACATCCTCCATCCCTACATCCTACATCCCCACATCCTACATCACTACATCCTACATCCCTACATCCTTACATCCCCACATCCTACATCCCTACATCCCCACATCCCTACATCTTACATCCCCACATCCCACATCACCAAATCCTACATCACTACATCCTACATCCCTACATCCTACATCCTACATCACTACATCCTACATCACTACATTACTACATCCTACATCCCTACATCCTTACATCCCCACATCCTACATCCCCACATCCTACATCCTACATCACTAAATCCTACATCCCTACATCCCCACATCCTATATCACTACATCCTACATCACTACATCATACATCCCTACATCCTTACATCCCCACATCCTACAACCCTACATCCCCACATCCCTACATCTTACATCCCCACATCCTACATCACTAAATCCTACATCACTACATCCTACATCACTAAATCCTACATCACTACATCCTACATCACTATATCCTACATCCCCACATCCTACATCCTACATCACTACATCCTATATCACTAGGCTACATCCTACATCATTACATCACTGCATCACTACATCCAACATCCACACATCCTACATCACTACATCCTACATCCCTACATCCCTACATCCCCACATCCTACATCACTACATCACTACATCCACATAGTGATGTAGGATGTAGTGATGTAGGATGTAGTGATGTAGGAGGTAGAATGTAGGATGTGTGGATGTTGGATGTAGTGATGCAGTGATGTAACGATGTAGGATGTAGCCTAGTGATGTAGGATGTAGTGATGTAGGATGTAGTGATGTAGGATGTAGGGAGGTATGATGTAGTGATGTATGATGTAGTGATGTAGGATGTAGTGATGTAGAAGGTAGGATGTAGGATGTAGTGATGTAAGATGTAGTGATGTAGGATGTAGTGATGTAGGATGTAGTGATGTAGGATGTAGTGATGTAGGAGGTAGGATGTAGGATGTGTGGATGTTGGATGTAGTGATGCAGTGATGTAATGATGTAGGATGTAGCCTAGTGATGTAGGATGTAGTGATGTAGGATGTAGGGATGTAGTGATGTAGGATGTTGGGATGTAGTGATGTAGGATGTTGGGATGTAGGATGTAGTGATGTAGGGGTGTATGATGTAGGGATATACAGATGTAGGGATGTAGGGGTGTAGGATGTAGGGTGTAGGGATGTAGGATATATGCTTCTGTAAAGTTTCCGCAAGCTTTCCGTTACTCTTCCGTAAATATCCGTAACTCTTCCGCAATTTTACGTTAATCCTCCGTTGGCGTCCGTTGGCGTCCGTTACTCTTCCGTACTACTTTCCGTAATTGTCCGTAATTGTCCATAACTCTTCCGCAACTCTTCCGCAACTCATCCGTATTTGTACGCAACTTGACCGTTTCTCCTCCGGTGCGTTGCATCGGGGGCCTCCTTCCGTTCAACTTTTGCCTACGGAGGCCACCGGATCACGCTCGAGACGTCCGTTTTCTTCCGTAACTCTTCCGTTTCCCGGTGTGACTGAGCCATAAAGGAGCTACATAAGCATGGCACATAGATTGGTTGCGACCTCTGTCTTCACCCTGTTCTGACTAAGACATTGGTCTAGTTCAATCCCACTCAATATCTGACGGTTTTGATTCGTTATACGTGTAGTACAACACTGTGTCTGCTATCACTTGTACAGCGCTGTACTTAAGGACATAGGCAAACTTTGAGATTCCTTGCAAACCAAACTAGTATGCACAATAACGTTTGTAAAAGAAGCGACATGAAATGAAAAAGAAAACCAGTTGAATTCAACAACTTGCATCACAATCTTCAGTCTCGCATCATATGAGCAGCAGATATTACTCTTTTCGTTATTGAATCTCTGAATGGAGCAGCTCCTCAATCAAGTATCCACCATTTTGAATCCTTGAATTTTGAATTGAGCTGGTTACCAGCGATCATGTCATTCTCAAAGTTTGCCAATGACCTCAAGTCCAACTCGTGCAGAGTCACACTACATCTGACAAGTTTTGACTTACATACTTCTAGTGTAGCTAAAGGTCAAGTTGCTGTCCAACATGGTGGACAAACACGGGGAAAGGGCAAAGGGTTGAAGAAAACCAAAACTATTACCGACAAGGAAGGGGAGCCGGTGGCAGTACAAAACCAGCCTGATCCGGCTGTCCTAGGCAAATGGATCAGTTTAGAGAGGTAATGACTGTTTTCATGGATGAAAGGGAGAAGAAGCATGCAGCCTCATTTCCCGCTCCAGGAGCACCAGCAACCAAGTCACATGAGAGACACATAAACTCACACTTGGAAGAAGAGTTAGAGTTTGGGTAACTGTTTAGCGATTATGAACATACAAATGACAGCTTGTCTGACATTACCAATGTCAAAGATAAGACTGGCTCCAAGGTTTCGGACAAAGTGGTCAGGGCGCTGCCACATGTGGGGCCGCCATTATAGAAGGACACAGTTAAGGAAAAGCAGGACTGCATTCCCAGACCAGGCAATGCATGCATACAAGTGCCTCAGTTGAAAAGCTCTCCAACAGGGTGTCATTTATCTATTCCATTGCGCCGATGTCACTTCCGATGTGGTCCAGATGTACTCCAGTTTCAGACCTGGCACCATAACTGGCCTCTGTCTGGAATCTGTCTGGAGGCCATCGGCGCAATGGAATAGGGTATTTGGGCGTCAGCACCAAGACTGGAGTACATCTGGACCACATTGGGAGTGAAATCGGCGCAATGGAATCAGGCCTTTAGAGGATCCCAACAAATGGACAAGTTTCCCGCAGAGGGTCATAGGGTCTCCCAAGTGTGAGAAACATGTCCAATGACATCATTGTGTATGGGAAGGATCAAGAGACATACAACCAATGCCTTCTACAATGCATCAGAAAGTGAGGACTTATACTCAACCAAAGTAAGTGTGAGTTCAGCAAGTCAACCCTTGACTTCCATGGTTACAGATTCTCTGCCAAAGGCATGGCAGTGGATCAGAAAAAGGCTGAATCCATCAACAAGATCGTAACCACAACCAATGCAAGTGAACTTTGCCACCTACTTGGTATGACCAACTACTGTGCCAAGTCTATACCAGACTACACACCTCTTACAGAACCATTAGTGTCTCACTCACAAAGTGAAGAATGGAATTGGTCAACCAAGCATGACTTGTCTCTCCAATGCCTGGACAAGTACCTGACATCACCACCTGTGCTGGTCTACTTTGACCCAAATAAAGAGACATCAGTCTTAGTGGATGCAAGTCCAGTTGGTCTAGGTGCCATTCTAACGCAGAACATCCAGATGGCCAAACAGTGATCAGCTATGCTATCAAATCACTATCACTAGTAAAGCAGTGCTATAGTGAACTTGAACAAGAAGCTCTTACATTTAAATGGGCCTGCAAAGACTTTCATCTCTATGTCTTTGGAGCACCCATTAGAGTAGTAATCGATCAGGGGTGAGATTTCTACCTAAATTCATCACATTGATTCGATCACCACCCTTGTGGTGTAAAAGAACCTTGAGAAAGTCTGGTAAAGACCTATGGTTCACTGGATGTTGAATCAAACCCAACAGACAAACAATATGTCTATGTCAGAGCATAACTTTCCACAACTGGCATCGGGGTGATCGTTTGTGGAAGCAGAATATGCATACCCACATCTCTTCAAAAGAAAACAATAGACCTAGCTCACCAAGGACACCAGAGGATCACCAAAATCAAGTCCCTTCTACCCGAAAAAGTATGGTTTCCAAACATTGACCAACAAGTAGAAGCCAAAATAAAAGATCGCCTTATTTGCCAGGCAACAGTCACTCAAAGCACTAGCGAACCACTAATTATGACAAAGTTATCGCACCTGGGATGAGCATAGACTTTGCAGTTGAGGAAAGAACCAACATCACATGATCATGATTGACTACTTTACCAGATATCCAGAAGACTGCAGCTGCCATGATACTGAAGCTTTAGTGTATCTTTGCCAGATGGGAAGTTCCTGACACTCTTAAATCCAACAATGGACCAACGTTCCAGAGTAAGGAATTTGCTCACTACTCTAAAGCCACAGGCTTCAATCACAGAAAGATAACACCACTTTGGCTCGAAGCAAATGGGGAGGTCAACAGCTTTGTCAGAACCATCAAGAAAAACATCACTACTTCAAGAAAGAACTGGAAATTTAAAATGTGGGGATTTCTTAGCAACTATCATGCTACTGCACATTACTCTACCAAGATTCCACCTGCTACACCTATGATGTGCTGAAACATCAAGACTAAACTGCTACAAACTGAGGATCTTGAGGCTGCAGACACTCACAAGTTTTACAGTAAAGGACAATGACCTCAAATCTAAGGACAAAATGAAGGTTTATACTGACCAATGTAGACACATCAAAGAATCTGGTGATCAAGTCATTATGCTCCAAAATGGCTTGAAGAAATGGTTTGATCGAAACCCTCTCACAGTCATTGAGATCAACGGAACACAAGTAAAAGCAATACCAGGTAGTAACATCATTGTGCGAACCTTGTCATTCTCAAAGAAGATAAAACCAACAGGACAGAAAGATAGACATGGAAATGTGGAAGAAGATTATGATTTTGAAAATGACCTCTGGGAAACCAGGAACCCTAAAGACATGGCTCATCCTCCAATTCAAGACAGAGATCAGCAACAGGCTCAGGACCATGATCAAAGAAATGTGTGCCCAGCCAGGCAAAATAGGAGACAGCCAAGATATCTTCAGGACTATATCACTGAGTGAATATTACTGCAACTCTGCAGGGCAGAATAATCCCTATGCAATAATTTTGAGTACTAGGCAGTTTGCGTAGTGTTTCATGGTGCTAGAAACATAATGGTGTAAGATCTGAACAGTCGAGTCAAGTGCTAAAGTTTATCAATGGTGCTATATCTTCTACATACATTTACAGTGCATAAAATAAAAAAAACTCAGATCTAAATGACTTCAACTAAAGTCTATCTTATTCCAAGTCAAGCCTATTGCTAATATTTTCAAATTTAAAGACATTACAAGTCAACAAATACCTAAGTGATTTTTGCAAAGACTGAAAGATTCAACTACATGAACTGATCATCATTAATACTTTATCTCACCCCAGTATTTTTCTCTATAGGCTTAACGTTAGGAACTCATACCCCATGGCTGTGAATGTAGTGTACCCAATACTCAATGGCTAATTTGGTGAGTTATTTGATCAAGAAATGATGTTACACAGGGTGAGATAAAATCAGAAACCCCCTCGATGAGAATAACTTGGTCCACACTCCACCGTGATTGATGGCTATGTAATTCACTCAGCTTCACTTTGTGAATTACTCCCCAAAAAAACTCGGTGGAGTATGAACCAAGTTATTCTCATCTCTTGAGTTTCCTTCTAAATACTTCAGGATTGTAACTTGGACAACTATCTCTAGTAACCTTTTCATCATTATTTCTCACATCAATTAAATTAAATATTCTACAGCAGCGTATTATATCTCATGTGTGAGCTACCACCTAGCTGGAGGAAATAAAACCACCACAGCATCGATCAAACCATGTGCTTCACTGTCTCTGAAGAAATCATCAAATAACTACCAATCCATCAAACATTAAAACACTACAAAATTGCTTTTTTCATGATACATGAAGGGGCACTCGTGTGATCTTTTGATCTTTCAGATGCTTTCTCCTCTATACCAGTGGATGAGGGAGGAAGAAAGTCCCTCATGTTTGAGTGGAGAGGACAGTTTTGTCAATACAAATGTCTTCCAAATGGTTTGGCAAGAGCACCAAGGCTGTTCACCAGGATGTCGAAAGCTGTATTTACTCACTTACAAAAACGAGGACTTTCAGTTTTCGGGTACATTGATGACACATTCATTATTATCCATCGTATACAAAGCCCCCATTGAAAATGTAAGGGGACTCAGTAAACCACGACCCATATATAAAACCTGTCAGATACCATAACTGTGGTATACGGATTCAAACCTGTGGTATACGGCCTCAAAAGCATGGTATACGGGAAAAATAGTCCCTTTGTGCTATAGAGCAAAGAAATAGTCCCTATTGTTGTACCTTTTAATATGGCAATAACTGGGTTTAAGTTATTGGAGAATATGGATAATAAATACAACAAACGATGATTTTGTGGACAGACGGCTCTGTAAACCACTCGAGGTTGACGTCGTAATACGCGTCAACCTCTAGTGGTTTACGGCCGCCTGTCCACAAAACCATCGATTATTGTCTATTTATACAACACAGTAAATTCATTACACTGACTGGTGTTAGTCCACTGAACTCCAGGGAGTGATATGAATATAATTACCTTGTATATATCACTTAAGCAGCACATCCAAGCCGATTTCTTGTGAAATGTGGGGGGTATTGTATTTCATTACAGACATTAGTTTTTGTTATTAAACACAAATATGGAAGCCCTCCTCATTGTTTAGCTAAAAACGTTAAACCCAGTAGAAATCTTTATCCATCAGAGAGGGCATTACCCAAATACGTGTTCATGGACTACCTAACCACACATTCTATCATCGTTGTCTGTTTGAGTTAATGCTTATACGGAAAATGGTCCTCGTTTATATTTTTTTGAATATTGTAAATGATTACGAGAGCTAGATGAATGTATAGCTAGCTTTTGTAATTATTTACAATGAAAGCAATACTTTTGATCGTATGAAATATGATTAAGAATAAAAGCGACTTTACCTTGGTAAAATATTTGATTTGTGAAAGAAAAATAAGCATCAATCCTATTGAATAAAGAAGAAGGAAAGGTCATGAAACCCATGAAAGTTTGGGGTCAGAGCTTGTATCCCATCGAGTTTGAAACATGTAGTAATTCACAAGCCGAAGCCACGTGAACCATGCAGTGATTCAAACGAGATGGGATCGAGCTCTGACCCTAAACTTGAAAAGGTTTCTGAATTTATCTCCCCCTTCACATTGATTAATGGGCTAATATTTGTGACATAATTCCCCATTGGATATTTTTCCTGAATATTTCATGGGCGTTAGATACGAGTTCCCAATGATAAGTCCATGGAGAAAAAATACCAAGGTTGATATAAATGAAAATACCTTGTTCAAACGTATTCTGTATGGCATCATTCACGGACTTGTATATGCAGGTCCGTGAATTAACCAATGTCACGGTATACAGCATTATTTAATTAGTTTCTCTTCTACAATGCGTAGTCCAACTTTGAAATCATTATCATGATCTGCCAAAATGAAAGTTTTATATACATTTCATTTGAAGTCAGATTCAAGAAAACATTACCTATTGAAGGCACTCTACACAATATTTTTATGAACTGTATGATTGTTCACTCGATGATGCTACTCCATATTTTTAAGTTCTTTAGAATGAAAATTCAGTATGTCAAACATAAGAAGAAACGGTATATGAACATTATCTCAGTTTGCATACAAAAAGTATAAAACGAAGTTTTATTCACATAAGGAATACAATAGAACGTTTTGTTTTATATGAAAATATGTTGCTTAGGGTTATACTTTTTTCTTTTTTCTTCAGCGGTTGCAAGTTTTGTTCATGTCTATTTCCTGACAGAAATTAGTTTTACCATATCGAAAATGGTATGCATGAACATATGACGTTGCATCCTCTCCCCAAAGAGGATAATGGTGCTTGTAGTTGAGGCCATTGAAGGTGCCCAGCGGACAACTGAACATATAAACTTGCTCAGAGGAGCAGGTGATGTAGGTGCAGCGTGGGTCCACTTGAAGAGTGATGCCAGGATTGGCATAATTACCGTCTGCCATGTTGGTGCAAAAGTCGTTCTTCAAAGCTGAAATGAAAGAAAGGAATACTATTTGTATATCATACTGTGCTGGTCGTACCTGGACTACCCTAATCTTTAAGTATGCGGGATGGTATCAGAGAAGAGGCAAGAGAAAAAATTGTACTTTCAAAGCACCTTTTTGAATAGAATAAACTGCACCCTGTTGAAACTGCCAATCATAATCAACATCCAGTAACATAACGATGGGAAGGACAAGTTCTGACGGCCGCAAGTTCAATATACTTTATAACTTTTATATTCACTAAATATAGTGTTGGCACGCTGATTATCCCAGACAGGGGAATCCAGCGTCTCTCACGGTGTGCTCGTACCCCGAGTGGGCTGCAGTCACATAACTGGTATATCATATCATAAATATATAGAGAGAGTGTATATCTATGATCATGTACAAGGACCCTTCTGTGCTGCACGTCAATCTGGCTTCGATATTCGACAGGCATTGAGCTTTGCCCTCCCTTACCGTTCTCTAATCATCACATACCTCATTATCAAGAAAAAAAGCCATATATATGCCCTTTTTGACTTAAGGCATTCACTACGGGCACAGTGCGCCCGAACATTATTAATGATGCACACCTAACAGCCGGTAGTATTTCATAGACGTTCGGCTATAGATATGTAAGAGTATAGTAACTTGGGAATTAGGACTGTGATTTACTCTTGGAGTTACCCATTGAGCTGTTATACCTCTTGACGCTAATACAATCGATTGGCGGTTGGGCATTTTAATTCATGGTGTTGTCATCATTTCTACACGATCATCATTTCAACTACAGGACTCCTTTATCACAATTCACATTTTCCCTCAGAACGATAGAGACATGTGTGCTATACAATTTATTATATTTAAGACAATAGTGCAGCATTGATAGCAAGAGTTTGCAAAACTGGATATTACCATGGCAATAGAATATAACTAGGGGGTACCATGAGTCTTCTGTCTATTCCTTTTAGTTGTGGTATTATTTCCTCTCTTTTCCTCTTGCATTATAAACAAGCTTGGTAAATCCATCTTATGATACTTTTGTACGCCATCATTGAAAGAACCAATACCAATACAGAAATGAATAATGGTTTCATAAAGAAAGAGTCACCGCGATATCCTTGGAAACACAGCCTAATTGATAAAGAATATATAATCACCTTGAGGTCCATCTCCATAGCCAGACTTGTAGTTGTTATAATCCTCAGCCAACAAGGAATCGGTGGGAACATAGGATTTGTCATTCTGATGTGAAATTTCTGTTTCGTCAACGGTTATATCATTGGATACCAGGTTTTCATCATCTGCCACCTCGGTTTCCTCTTGCACCATAGGTATCTCTGGTTCGTCCTCACCATTCGGCACCTTAAGTAATTCCTCATTGTCTGAAGGTATCTCGGGCTCAAAGGAGACGGGGGAAATAGCAGGCAGCACTGCTGGGGTCTGTTTTATGAATTGGTTTCCACTCGCACGTTCCAGAGCAGCAGGCACCTCGCCCGTAGGCTGGTCATTTAGAAAAAACTTTCCAGGATGCTTCAAACCGAAAGGGATTACTACAGGAGGGTACCCACTAACGGTTTTTGTTGATGGTGATTCATCGGCGTGGCTCTCTCGAATTACCTGAAGAAAATTAGCAGTTTCCATTAAGTATTTCCTCATAGAACATTCCCTGTGTACCAATCTGTACCTGACATATTTCGAATAAAATAAAACGTCAAGCTCACACTGATGTTAATTGCTGTGATTATAGTGTCGTATGTTTAGATGATATTTTACGTACATATTAATAGCTAAAGGGGAACACTTAGGGCAGCTCTCAATTAATTCTATTTTGCTCATTCCAAATAAAAACAATTTTCAACAGCTTTCAACCTTGTATTGTAAGTGAGAAAAGAACAATTTTAACCACTCATGAAGGAGGTAAATGGTATCTTCAAAATGAACACGTCTATATTTTAAATTTAGAGAGAAGATTGTCAGACCTGAACCTGTCTTGTGGTGGGATTTTCCTGTGTAGATTTCACAGCAGATTTAGCTTTGGAGGACATCTTTTCGTCTGATTCTTCGGCAGTACGCTTATAGTTTTTACAAACTGGCCCCTGAAGAGTATTGACATTTTATGTAAAACAATGATTCTGGAGAATTTATAAACATCAAATTGTATTGAAAAAATCCAGATTCGGAAGCACTGCATATAATGGATCATTCTCCTTAGGTTTGGGGAAAATTAATTTTGGTAGTCCAATAGTCGCCAAATGAATTGATCTTGAAACAGGTAAAAAGTACATCAAATATGTGAGACAATATATCCTTATCTAGATCATTATGTACTACTCATGAACTACATGTACTAACTTCGCATCTCCTTTCCCATCACCATTTGTGTACAATTGAGTATTTGACTTTTTGTAAATGTATATTCTTTTATATATTACAAGAAACGCAACAAATACCCATTTCTAAGATCTATGCTTATAATCTCGGCGCTTGAACCTGTCTCTTTGCTTCTACATTATATGTACACTATCTTATCATCATTATACATAAGGGTGTATTCCACCGGGCAGGCTGATTGGTGCTGCATGGGCGCCACACGGATGCCATGTTAATACCTGTCAGGTAATTATATAGATCCTGTGTGGTGTAGCAAGCTGTTGGCTCACCATTGGTGGCTGTACGGCAAAAACCTGCTAGAAGCTGATAAAATAGCTTGAATTTACTGTTACCCGCTGGCGGCGCCCGTACAGCAACTGTACGAGCGCCAGTGTCGAATGGGCCTTTCAATAAGCATGTTTGTAAGACGCCTGGTGAAGTTTAGATCTGGCCTCTCTGGTGGAACACATGGTGAATTCATGGATGACTTACTCTGGTCGCAGTACCAACATCAAGTTTACCACAGAAGTCTTGTTCAAATGCCACAAAACGATGATGTGGTTCCCTTTGGTAGTCTGGTGTAGGTCTGGCCCAGGGGGCAGTGTGATATTCCAGAGAACGACCATTAAAGGTTCCCGGGGCACAATTAAATAAGATGGATTGATTGCTGGAACAAGTGATGTACGTGCAACGTGGATCTGCATCCTTGGTCAAACCTGGGTTGGCATAATTACCGTCAGTCCAACCAACACAGAATGTATTCGTCAAACCTGTAAATAAAATGCAACCAATATATACCTAGATCTGTTTTATTGTTAGTAAAATGGTTTTTGCGTGGTGGGAACTCCAACAGCTGGAATCAACCCTAAGTATTGGTGATACAACTTGCGGTTCCTGACAAGTGTGTGTTCTGTCTAGGGGAATATGTACAAATATTTGGTAACGCTGACTTCTCATCACAAGTGTTCTGTCAAGATTATAAGTTTCAGTTTAGGTGAGGTAATTGTATAAACTGAAATAAGATGGGTCAATAAAAGTAACTACACTTCAAATCATATATGCTTTGTTATAAGGTGAGAATGAGACATAATCAATCATCATGTACGCAATTAACTCGTCTACTATTGACTTAAATTTCCTTACTGTAGAAGTATCTGTATGCACCTAAACACTTACCTATGGGAGCTATTTTTGCATATCCGTGTGTATAATCTGAAAAATCATCGGTGGTTTTAACTGTGTCGACTTTGGATTCTTTTCTCACAGGGTCCAATGTTTCCTGTACATTATGCGCCATTTTCACTGGCTCATCTTCGACTTTCTCTTCGCTGGATTCCTCACCATAGCCCTCTGCTGACACATCTTCAACCTCGTCATCCTCTAGCAGTTCCATATCCTCTTCAGACTCCTCAATTATCTTATTCTTATAGTAAATGTCAGGGTTGCTGGTCAGTTCTGGTTGAACAATTTTGTTTTTGGTATTCCATAAACTACTTTCGTAGAGAACTTTATCCTGTGGGATAGACACTTGAATTTCATCCTCCTTGGCGTTCATCACTGGCTTAAGTTCATGATATGAATCCTTAAAAGAGTTAGATACGGGGTGGGGCAGGGGTGCGGAGTGCTGCATGTACGGGGGGTAAGAGGGATATAAGAACTTCGGGTACCCATAATGAATGGGATGCTGCACCTTGTATCCTCTATTCATATTATTTCCATCTCTATGACTTACAACACGAGGTTTTTGCTGTCCATATATGTCTGAACCTCCAATGGGGTTTCCGGGGTAAGCAGGGTAAGGTGGTCTCCTAGGGTATTCCTGGTTAGGTAGGTAACGCTCAATTGGTTTGTTCCTTTGATGATTCATTGGATGACCAGGGTAGTGGTATTGAACCTTTTGCGCATAACTTCCTACCGGATACTTTGGAAATTCATGCCTGTACTGGGACGTCTCCCTGAACATTGAAGGACCTGTATGTTTGTTGTTGGCATATTGGACACTCTCTATTGACTTCCTGGAATGCATAGTAGAACCATATGCCACCATTACAGTGAATATGCATAGCACTGCCCTCAATGTCATGGTTTCAGGTAACCTGGTGTCTAAAGTGATCTGTGTCACCATTTATTTTATACTCGGTCGGTCGTGTTGATTACTGGAAAAATTCCTCGAGGGCATAAATGTAGTCGCTCACCTGTTAATTGGGTTATGATGGCGCGGGGAATGTAACACAGTGGATTTTGACCAGGTGTGGATCGCAATCAGAAATCAGAACGAGGCAGTCGATCTGTGTACGTCTACCAATATCACAAAAAAGGATTACAGAAACCAGGAATGATAATTGTTAATTCAGACTCCTATATCCTGAACGCACGAGTCTCAATTTACATGCTTCCTAATGCTATCAATTTCTACATATACATGTAGTCCTATTTAGTTCACAGTTTTGGCACATAGTAAAGTGTTTACAAATAATTAGATAAGAGTATATATATATATATATATATATATATATATATATATATATATATATATATATATATATATATATATATATATATATATATATATATATATATATATCTGACAACGTACTTGCCAAATAGAAAATGCATGATGTGGGAGTCCATTTCCCCGAATATCGTCTGTGGTATTTCAAAATGGAAAGTGATATGTATATATATGTAGTACAGAAAGTAAGACATTGAATACCGCATAATAAAGGTTAATGCTTTATGGTATTCAAGTTAATGTTTTGCTCTACTGTAGCAGCTTCTTATATCCCCTATTCCCAGGCTAGCCTCATAATAGCCGCTTTATATCAAAGTAGTCGTAGAAGTAACATGTGTGTAGAGAGGCACTCTTCAATGATGACCACAGAGAAGAGTACCCAGAACCGTGGATTGAAGAGTTTAATATCTGTCCATAGGTATTTTCCTTCGCAAAATACAATCCTGAGGAATAGCCTTCTCTGTTAGAAATTCAGACAAAATATGAGCCTAAATCTTATTCATAGTGGAAAGTAATGGCTTTGTAATACAGATTGATAGAGTTTGGGCATTATATTTTCATGGATGCACTTTAGAATGTACATGATTCAAATCAAAGTCATTTGACAGAAGACACGCGTTCATGTCTTTTATCTAATTTTCCTTTTTTTTCTATATATGTATATGTATCTCTCGAATTGGTCTTACTATTATGTTCTCTGGTTACTGGTGCATTACCAGAAAACTAAATCGCGTGCCCTCTTAAACGTGATATGTGAATGTTCCCACTCCGCGCTGGATTTAAATTGAGGATTTGCGTGATGTAAATTAATTCTAATGACAGCACGCATCAAACATCAACCAATAGCCTGTAACCAAATGAACTCTGACATGGAATGGATACCAATTGAGTTTTGGACTAGGATTTAACATAAGAATTGTTTTAGTGCATGTTTTGTTTTGGCGGCCGGTAGTTGAATTCTGGTGAATTTCTGAGGTACATCAACACCTTTAATAGCATGTCAAGGGTTCATACGTGTCAGGGTTATATGCAGGAGTTACCTGCCTACCGCCGTACCTGCTGTCCTCCCTACTTCCGACCTGCCTATAACCTACATCCTGACCTCTCTACCTGCTGACCTCCCGACCTCACTACAGGTCTGCTGACCTCCAATAACTTGCCTATCCGACCTATCAACCCATCTACCTGACTTCCTACCTCCCGATCTGCCTACCTGCTGACCTGCCTAACTGCTGACCTCCCTACCTCCGACTTTCCTTCCTCCCTACCCCCTACCTGCTGATCTGCCTAACTGTTGACCTCCCTACCTCCGACTTCCCAACCTCCCTACTTCCAGCCTTACTAACTGCTGACCTCCCTACCTACGTCTTTCCTTCCTCCCTACCCCCTACCCGCTGATCTGCCTAACTGCTGACCTCCCTACCTCCGACCTTCCAACCTCCCTACCCCTACCTCCCTACTTCCGGCCTTACTAACTGCTGACCTCCCTACCTCCGTCTTTCCTTCCTCCCTACCCCTTGATCTGCCTAACTGCTGACCTCCCTACCTCCGACTTTCCAACCTCCCTACTTCCGGCCTTACTAACTGCCGACCTCCCTACCTCCGTCTTTCCTTCCTCCCTACCCCCTATCTGCTGACCTACCTACCTCCCTACTTCCAGCTTTACTACCAACTGACCTCCCATCATTCCCACCTCTCGACCTCCTTGCTATCTGAAATCCCCATCTCCTAGCCTCCCAACTTTCCTACCTGCTACCCCTGCCTCATACTGTGAATAGAATTGATTTTATCTTGGCACATAGCTATGACGAGGAAAGTTCATGTCGTAGCTTTGTAGGAACGTGTCGGAAGCAGTGGGTGATGGGCCTCATTATATACCTATGCCAATATACTAATACCAATGTCTGTTAGAGTATTGGTAATGAATATATACCAGCAGAGTATGGTGGTATAAAATGATGTACCACCCTACTTTGAAATAATTCATTCTGATTGGCTAGGATACACACGTCTGGGCAGAAAATTTTAAAAAGGCAGACGCCATAGCTTTAAAAGTTTGGAGATGTTTTATAAAGGAAAAGTATGTAAAGACTAGCTATCGAGATATATAACGTGTGGCAGTTAGAAGATACAGTTTAGATTAAATATGTGAAACCTATTGATAACAACGTTTACTCGCTGATGTCTGCAGCGGGCGACACACAGAGATTGTCAGGCTATATGCTAGGAGAGTGCCCAGAGCGTTGGCAATGTCATCTTGTCATGGTTACCATAACGTTGGAGTTACACGATAAGGTTGGCAATGGCTTCTTACACTATGGTAGGTAAAGAAATAACGATATTTGAAGGTATATAGGAATAGCGAAACCATGTACCGGTGTAAGAAGGTCAGTTATATGAGGTAAAGCTTGGAAAAATTGCTGCCCGCAGAAAAGGCCTTTGGCAGTAATATTGCCAAGCCTTACCGAGTAACTTTGACTTTCTTTCACAGGAAATTAGTTTCCCTCTATTTCTGCTGGCTCCAGCAACTGGGTTCCTACTTTACGCTGTGTATTACGACTTCCAATGGAAAAAAACGGAGAACCTGAAATACCTTGAAACCTGGCATCACTGAATTGATATAATCATGCACACATGAAAAAAAGACAACATGGCGAGGGATCGACCTTTATTGTTATGAATTCACACGGAAACCAACAACAGCCCGTAGACCTCATGGTTGTAGGATACGGGCTCCGCGTGCACAACCAGTTAACAATCGGAGATGCATATATCCTAGTGACATATGCCTTGCAATTAAACGGGACACTTCCTACCCTCACTTTGGCTTCAGTGTCAACCTCGCAGGCAAACGATTCTGGAAATGGCATTTGAATATAAACAAATTCTGAACACCTTAAGAATAATCCAGTGTTATTGGTGTCTATAAACGGGACGCATTACCCGAAAAAGACATGGGCAAAGAAAACATAATCCATGTTTACTTTTTTGCATAGTTTAAGGGTCTCCAGAACTCTTAATCAGGATTGTAATGATCACGATAATTTCAAACAAACATATTTTCTGTGATTCGACAGAGCAAAAATGATAAATCTTAGTGGAAAATTACTTTACACACCGGACCAACACCGGTATCAGTGAGGCCGAGTATTGTGCTCGCGCCCAGTTATATGCAATGATTTTGTCTACCATACCTTACACCACCTGCTTGGTTCACACATATATCGGTGATGAGCAATCAATGGTTAGAAGGAAACCCACGAGATGAAAATAGCTTGGTATGCGGAGTGCAGGACCAAGTAATTTTCATCGAGTGGGTTTCTGATTTTATCTCACCCCGTATAACATTATTCATTGATAAAATGAATCACCCAATTAGCCATTGAGCATTGGGTCTACAAACTTCTTGGCCGTGGAGTACGAGTTCCTAATGTTAAGCCTATGGAAAAAATACCGGGGTGAGATAATATGTTATATATAACCTGTTAGCACTCAAGAGGTATCCAGTCACAGCTTAAACCACATGTACAATGCACACCAAACTTTATTTTCATATATCTTGTTTTTCCATATTTTGTTATTATGTTAGCTACAAGTGATAACCGTACCTCACATTATCACGGATGATGTTTACATCCTATACCGCTTGTCTAGAGTAGAAATATTCCACATTTCCCATAACCAATGACTGTTTTAATCCGAGGCATCACAGGATTAATATACATCACTTAAGTTTGCTTTGTGGAATACATCAAGTGCACCGGACCTTTTATAAAGGTAAACTCTTCGATTTACGAATTCACAAGAAAACAGCGGAAACCAAAGATATTCTCTAAGATTGGCCTTGTGCTAGACTACAAGCTTAAATCACTTCACACTTGGCCTTATGGCGTTTGCTATGATGTTCCTGTAAATTCACTACCCCCATGTATAATAGAATATTTTCAGTTAATATAGAGATGGCCTGAATTTTGTAGTCGTCTAATTATAACCAGTTTCATTTTTCTGGTTAACCAGAAACTCTCAAAGCAATTGTTTTCAAGTAAATCATCCAAAACTTACCTCGGTGTAACAAAATTAACCTAATATATTAATTTAATCCAAAAATTAAAAAAAAAAAAAAAAAAAATAATAATAATAATTTCATCAAAAGGAGACCATGATCACCAATGAGCCTTTAATTTAAAACGTTCTATTTCGTTTTACATGACATAGTATACTTTTACTCTAGTCGGCTTAATTGTCTATTAGTTGTACCTGACGTAGCATGTGCTAATTTGTGTGCCTTTTTCAGGACCTAAGGCAATCACTGCTACAGTCACTTCTGACGCCCATCCAAAATAAGGGCATGACACACAACTTTGTAGCTATCACTTGCATGAGCATTATGATTAAAATGATTTTTTTTACATTCAAAATATAACACAGAAAATATCTCTTTCTTGGCAAAGCAAAATAGCACCAGCATAATCCTCAGCTTGTCATATCAAAATAATCAATTTCTGGCTCTTTATGTTTCTCCGTCTCCACAGTCGGTGACGTAGAGCGTTTGACCTGAGCCGCCCATGACGTCACAGTGCTCGTTGGAGCTGGTTCCGGCGAGTCCCGTCCTGGCCTTACTGCTGCAGTACTACTCTTCCCCCAAGGCGCCATTTTCACTTTGGTACTTTTACTTTTTATCTCTGAGCCGCCCCAAGCACTGGAATTGAAATAATTCAACATTCACTAAACCCGTGAGACAAAAGATAACACGGTAAAAGTAGCTTCTCATCGAGTCTGTCTCTCCATGCCCAGTGTAAAACCAGACACTGTGTAAGTGATACTTAAATAACATTGCGTAACCTATTTTCAAAACTATTGTACTAATTTAGAATTAACGAGGAAAGACATAACAATATATTGCTATGCATATTTACCTACAAATACTTCTAGTGGATTTCTTTGTCTCTAGCTTTCAAAGTTTAGAGACATGAAGACTACCTCTACCCAAATACACTCTGAACTAAACAAAGCAGGTCAGAGTTGTGAAAAGATCCACGGTCTCTTACCTGGGAGGGTCGAGTTCAGCACTGCCATGTGGTATCGGTATAGGTCCTTTCGGGTAAATTTCACGCTGAGCGGCTGTGACCAACGTCACATTTGGCTGCCAACATTTGTCTCTGTAAGATAAATGAAAATCAATATTGCGGTTTGCATCTTGTCCAAAACGTCAAATATTCTCATGAAGAATCACACGAACTTCCACAGAAAGAGATTTTAAGAATGATTATGTTATAGTCTCTAGCCTGAGGGGCACTGGGGAAAAGGGTATGCTAATGAGATGATAAATTAATTATAACTGTACGTTCACAAATCTACGGCAGAAATTGTAGTCGGCTGCCAAGTAGGCATCGTAAAAGAAAAACAACTGTCAGTGCCACTTATAAAGATGCTAAGTATTTAACTAATATATGAATATCTCAGGAAATATAGGATCTACCTAGGGAATATGTCCATGATGGAGTTCTTAAAAATGGACATGTGACTAAAAAAAAGTCGACCCCCAAACTGAAATCACCTTTTTTTTAAATCCATGTCAAAATATCAAGTAATTAAACTGTAAGATATTGTATTGCCATAAACACCTCTGTCCAAAACAGAAATCACATTCCCACCTGTACTTAGTTAGCTTTAAAAAGCAAAAACGTGGTCTGGTCACCTAGTGACACTACAAGCAGGTGTACTACAGTAGGCTATAGCCATAACATGTAAGACCAACCGTCCACCCGCTAATAAACGTACTTGTAGGCAGTGACGACAACATTCTTCTTCGGTTCCACATCGTAGCTTTGTGTCTGACATCCATACTGCTCAGCTAGTTCATGAATCACCCGCCGCTGGGCGCTGTTCATGGGCGGGAAGGCATGCGACCGCTTCATCTGTTTAGACTGAAAGCAGATGAGGTTCTTGTAGACGCCCTAATTCATGCCCTAATTCATGCCATTTATGGATGCATCGGATCGCATAATTATTTTTCTTGTGTAAAACATAAGATATCAATCGGACCTCATTCATGATGCCCATTCATGGGTAATACGCAATGTTATTTACATGTATCGCGTACAAAATCTAGGAGAACTAAAATACAACTGGGCACTATTTCTCAATATGATATTCAGATCAAAAGTTATAAAACTGCCCATTATTCTCTATAGAAATTGTCTACAGCGGTACAGGCTGAACTTGCCCCCATGACTGGCAAATTGCTGTAAATGCCGAGCATTTTATTTGCAAGGAAGCTTGTCGGCAGCGGTGAATGGGTTTAAATAAGAGTATTTACGAATGTAAGATTATTAACGACTCAATACGAGGGAATACATGCGTTCAGATTACAGGTGGTCCTACCACGCTAATCTTTATGACAACGCCGACTTTCAAAATGTATATTTTCTTAAGTATCGTACCTTCTGTGCGGATAATACAAGGTCCGCTAACTGTTTCTCCACTCCAACCACGAAGTTCATGTTTTGCCTTGAGAAATAAACAAAGAAAATATGTGCAATGATGTTAGCGAATTGAGAAACGTATGATATTAAACTGTCACCGAGAGATTAACATGGGTAACCCCGATTACATCTAAAGATTCAGGTTCTTCCGTACTGCTTATTTACCATTATTTCATGTATTTATAATAACTTCGACTTATAAGCGCTGATGTCATGCTGTGCAAGTTTCAAGAATAACCATAGAACTCAGATTCACCTTGGTTACAATATTCTACTACATAGCGAATTAGGAGAATATTGTTTTTTTATATATAGTGGAAAAAACATGCAAAATAATTCATCACTTATTTAGATTTGCACTTATAAAAATAGCCCATTACAAAATGTCCTACGCGGGGATACCTCCAGGCAACTTCAGGACTGCATGAGTTTAAACCGAAGGATATGATACGGCTGTTTTTATAAATGATACTTGGTTAAACATAAAGAAAGATATCAGACTTGCATCTGACTTACTTAGTGAAGTCTCGGAGGAAGAGGGAATAGGTTGGGTTGCCCAGCTTGCCCTGCAGATCGGGGTTTTTAATCTCTAGAGCCAGGGCCAGACGCTTGTTACGCTCCAGAATGGCACACTCCTTGGTGCAGTCCAGCCTGCGGAAACAGATACCACATTCTCGTTATCAGACAGTGGATAATGCCTTAACTGTCAGCTCACATGGTCCAACGCGAAATTAATGATCGACTTCGACATTACTATCAGGTTCCCATATGCACAATGATTATCAAAGAAACATTCACGAATCATTATCTCACCCCTGGTACAAATTTAGCCATAGGAATAACGTAAGAAAAAAGTACTCAATGATCACCCAGGTAAGGTGACAATACTACGCCACAGTCGTAGCGGAGTGAATATGAGCTGACGTCATAGGAATTAACCCACTGGAAGTAATTTGAATTATTCTGATATTGTGATACTATTTAATGTCAGTGAAAGGGGTTAGATGAAACAAGAACCGCACTCGAATTGGAAAATACACAATACTTGACTCGTTTGAATGGGCCAAAATCGTCACTCGGTTTCGCCTCAATGATGATTGCAGCCCATCCAAACTCGTGGAGTATTATATATTTGTACAATTCTCGATGCAGTTCTATATTAATATTGTCAATACGACAATATTTTATTGCTTGTTTTCAAAAGGACCTATACTCACTGTCGGACTTTCTTCTTGCCACTCTCAGTGGAGGTGAGACTGGTAATGTCGATCGACTGTCCTGATTGGACAGCTGCCATCTTCATCGCCATCATCATCGTTGCCATCCTAGCGAAACAGAACACAGGCGTCAACACAGACCAAAAGCACCTTCCGTTGGGTCATACAGAAAAGACAATCGTCTTCATTTTAGGTATAGAGCCATATGCTTAACATATATAGAAATAGAAATACTGTGTCAAAGGCACCTTGTCCAATATTTTATCTTTGGGCATTAGGGTTATATATTATGAGTTTGATTGATTTGCTTTTCATATGTACTAGCATCTACCTATTGTAAAAGGGCACAATAGAATACTTTTATTTATCATTATGGAACACATTGCTTACTTTTGGTACTCTGATGTATCGGTGCCGCCGCCCAGTTGACAGAGGGCCCGTTCACTGCGGTTACCGCACTTGCATTTTATCGTTATCTAAAATTGTCATAAATGAAAAATGACATGAATAGTCATAATAAAATGACATTGTAAATGTATAATTTATGTACAATTAGAAGAAGAAAAAAGTACAATTAACAAGTATTTGCAATTCAGATTTTACATTCAGAAACGGCATCTTTATTTATCTAAAAGCATAGGCATCAATCAATGGGTAAAACACTAGTATCCAGGTTCAAAAACGCCACTCCTGTCAAGGGGATCAATCCGTGGGCATTCACATATCTATCATAGAAAGAGACACGGACATGACTTCAACCGTGCTACGACTACTTTGGCTATAAAATATAATCCAATTACAATGTTACGCTCATTTAATGGGCTGAAAATCTACTGCTTCGTGCATTTTCAACGTGATCTAGACGTGCATAAAGCCATTAGTAGGGGAGGTGACCTCGGATTATTGCAATGCGTTGAGAAGATAGGAGAGCTTGAGGGGGTGTTTTTTGATAGTGTAATTTGCATACCTGTGCCTGGCAGGGTCCCCGCGGGCACTCCGGGCCTGCGTGGCACGGCGCTCCACACGGATGGCTGCACTCTCCGCGTAACTTGGCACAGGGCTGTTGACACACAGATTCCTCAGGTTCGCATTCACCCTGTGGGTTGTGAAATAATATGATATGAAACCATGATGACGACACCATAGCGTCAAAACGTAGGTTCTACATGTACTGTAGCAACACATGGCCATTAAAGCCTAACCAAAACCATTCGGTGGACTGGTGGTTGTTTTATTGAACTCTCGATCATATGAAATATTAAGATATTGATTGGCGTTGTGGAGTTGTGACAAGAGGTGTATTATTGCACGTCTTAATTGGCTTGTTGAAATATCAAACCAAACACAACAACTCCACCTTTTACTTGGGAGAAAATCTTCATGTCTTTCTTGCTGATGTGCGAGGAGAGAACACTTACCCATTTTGGTTTATAAAGGACAATTTAGTTTACATCTTTACAATCAGCTTATGTAGCTTTTTGTTGATAACAAAAATAACTTGATTGTAAATTTTTATATCAACAATTATTGCAGGGGTTACTGCAGGTGACACTGATACTAGGTCTACGTCAAATGGAATTTTATTCAGGAGTTAACTATGGGCTAGTTATTCCTCTTTTCAGCAGGCTCCAGTGGTCATTTGTAAAACAAATGAGATTGATAGATTGGTAGCGCATACATAACTGTACTACGGTCTGACTATAGGCCGCGCAACCATATTGGGGACTGAAAACTAGTTATTTCAGACTTGATATACAAAATTCTCATAACTCAGGCAGTAAAAAATATACAGGTTTGCGAAAGGTACCATACTAAACCAGAGATTATGGGCTTTATTGTCATATACATGTATATATGGAATTTATGGAGATACTTCATCTGTTTTCACTTTTGACATATTTTCTCAGAAATCATGTTTAAAGTAGAGATTTCTTTTAAAATCATTTTGATACCTTAAACTTTGTTGTACTTACAGAAGATGTCAAAATAGACTGTTTTATCATCAAAATAGAAAGGTAGCAAGAAGCCCATTTTTTATGATATCTACCATATGCTAAAGTACTGTCATGGTAGGCAGAACATGGAGAAGAAAGGCTTGCTTGGAAATTATGCAAAATCTTTATAATGTAATTTCAGAGAATGTTATCCTTTAGTTATCATTTACAAATAAATGCTTACTTAAGCTAAATAGATATACAGCACAAGTCAATCCACAAGATCTTTTAGGGAAACTCTATTTGAATCTGGATCCCACCATAGCCCCTAATATGCCTTTCTGGCCTACAGTGAGGGGAGTGCTGAGATGAGTGTGGGTCTCTGACAGCACCTACCTTGTGACAGATGAGCTGACACGTGTGCTGGCCGCACCTCAGTGGCTGGCCGCACGGCAGGCCGCACGTGATGTCCACCAGGTGGCAGGCGATGTTCCGGCGCAGCTCGTGACGTCCCATACACCAGCGTTCGGTGAGCTCGGTACACGGCGGGCAGGCCGGGTCACTGTGACACGGGTGGCGTACTGTGGGCGCAGACCAATGGTAAACTGTCACCATACCTCAGTACAATGTCCATGTTTCAACACTCTCCAACGATCCAAGTCTGGACGTGATCATACTCCTCTCCAAATTTAGAAATGGCATTATAAAGTTTTGATCCATCAGTAAAATGGTCCTGTTTAAACACACTGTTAGACGGTGCATGTTAATAAGTCATTATACTCTCCACATGTAAATACGTCTGCCGAACTCGGTAAATTTGATGGTATGTCTTTTACCACACTGGTAAATTTTTATCAAAAATAGTATAAATCACATTTACATGAATGGTATCCACCTATTTAGGAGTTTAGGGGGTAGGCCCAGAGAGCCCGAAATAACCCGAGAACTGGCATCGCTGCGAAAAGTAAATTGGGAACCACAGAAAGTGTCTACATACTATCAATAGTCTTGATCTATTTGTATATCTGTATCTCACCTGGATGATCACACTCGTGCTGACGGCGGCAGGTTCGATTACACGGCGGGGGTTTGGTACCACAGGGGATGGGTGGGTACATCACCTCCGCCCCGCAGTGACAGTGCATCTCATCAAAACCTAGAAACAGCGTCAAATTATTACATAACAAACACACCTTCAGTATAGGCCCTATTGAGGTATCCCATAATTCAGTCTGTTTACAAGTTCCAGCGTTCGCTGGTTGCCGACGTAGTATGGTGGTAGACCCCAACTGTAACCCACAATTTTTACAGTTTAACGGTTTTTTACAAAGATTCAAATTGGAAATCCGATGTCAGAAATGGAAATTTCAGCTTTTTCTACATAAAAATCCTAAATCATATTCACGTTCTCCAAATATAAATGGGAAAACTATGGTTCATGTTGTTGTGGTGTGCCAAGCCATTCGCAAGCGAAACTTGTATTTACCCTGGGCGATAACAGGGAGTTTAGTAACCTCTGGAGGGCGTATACACTTGTATTGTGTAACCAGATTCTTTTCCCTTTCTCATAATTATTTTGTTACTTAAGAATGGATCCTGCCCATTGCCGAGTTAGTGGGTATATTTTCTGATATTTTCCATTAAAATGGATTTCGACTAAAAAATAGTGTTATGTTCACAGACATCCTTTTATAGGCAATCAACTATCAGGAAGTACTTGCACAGTCTAGAATCCCATCAATTTAAAAAAATTTAGATGTTGTTTTGTCACCATAGGCAACCTCCACTCCCCTAACAACCGCTCATGATACTTACTGACTTGCCAACAGGTAGGGCAGTTGCCCCGGTGACAGGGCTCTTCGCAGCGATGAAGCCCGCAAGACAGTTTCCCGCCACACTGAAGACTGCATGGGTGCTCCTCCTCCTGAGTATCATCAACAACGTTACATTTATTATCTTAAAACTTTTAGATGGATATTTTCATTAACTAATACAAATACACGGTTTATCCATGAAAACTGTCTGGTTACACAATCAACAACAAATACAGTTTCGCTACAGAGTTCCAAAACTAAATTAATCAGGATATGGATTTAATGCTTAACCTCCCACTTGACTGATTTGAGCAACAAAAACGCTTTACTGCAGTTGTTATTAAAGTATCATTGAATGTAATTTACATAAAGTACTTCTAGTGGAAAAACCATGACCGCTGCACTAAACTATAGCAATACAATTTCCTTTTGATAATTCATAGAAAGAGGTAATGACTGGCACTCACGACACAGCAGACAATGGGACAGCGGTGGCGGCCACACTGACGCTTCCTGTTACAGCGCTTGTCACAGAGGAATGGCTGGTCGGGGGTGAAGGAGACGGCTTCCTGACACGGGAAGTCCTTCTGCAGGATGGCGCAGCGACACACGACCGGCGTCAAGCCGTCCTCACACGGCTCACAGTCGCCCTGGTGACACGGGCGTGAACAGCGGTGCGGCTGGTCTGTGTACCAGACATATCACAATCAGTCGACGAGTTAATTACGTATTACTAGCGACCCAGCCCTGATGAAGGCCACACCCTCTCCCCTGACCGAAATTTAGGCAACTAGAACTGTTTATCAATAATTGAACCGCATGTATGAAAAAAAGTATCCAAATAAAAATTGAACAACTTTCAATTGATGAGTGGTTGTTTCCTATAGTCTTACGTATTACTGTAGTCAAAGCAATCATTTCACATAAAAAGACTTCTCCACTAGCTGTAGCCCGTGAGCCGGTGGCATCAAATATCCATGTGAGATGAGAAGTTGTAAATCATACGCAGTATTATACTTTATCTGCTTAAAAAATAAATGAATAAAAAAAATTAAAATAATAGGTCCGCTGAAAGAAGAATGGGTTAGTATATCCAGACAAGACTGGGGTTTATTTTCTTCACCGTTGTCGTATGCGTCTTCACCTTAATGCTGAATTATGCATTTTGTTTTGAGAATTTGGTTTGGGATACAAGTTCAGTAATAAATGATGGCCATGAAACACTCACCTTTACGACCACACTTCAAGATCTTATCGCAGATATCATCACATGTTGGAACAGGATCCAGACAGGAAGTTCTCTGCCCGCTCTCCCCCATCTCTGCTATAAGGTGTTTGCCGCATGCGCAATGGGTGAGAGCTTCCGGGCCGAGTTGACACGGCTGGCAGGCGCCGGGGTGACAAGTCCGATCACAGGCATGGTTTCCACAGTCAAGATCTCGGCCACACACGCTTTGACAGGAGAATAGGTGGCTGAAAGACTCGGCCGTGCCGCAGACCACCTCCCGTTTCTCCTTACCGCAATAGCAGACTGCAAATTGTAAAGGTATATTTTCACGTTTACACTGACCACTCTAGTACACAAGACTACTATAGAAATATATATGTGAAAAATAGGAACAATATATGTGACCTAGTACAAAAAAAACTTCAAATGTATTCCATCTATGAAAGCCCCATATTTTGGGAAAGGTGTACACTGTCAACATGCATCGTGTCAGACACGTCGCAGTACTGAAATATCTTACTATATTTCCCCCCCCCCCCCTTTCCAATAGTTGTGGGAATCAGTTTTACCTTTAGCACACTATTTTAGTAATACGTCTTTCTGTTTTGTTGAAACTCAACGGATTACATTTCATTTAACCGAGTGACTCGACATTACAAAGTGGAATCAATTCTGTCCGGGATTACACTTTCAAAAAAATTAAACTCACCTTGGGCCACATTGATATCACAAGGTAGACAAGCACCGAGATGGCAAACAGCGGAACACTCGTGCTTGCCACAGTTGAGTTGCTTTTGACAGACTTGTACGCATTTAGGGGCAGGTTGACCACATTTCACAGTCTGCTTGGTCTTGCCACAGTTACACCCTTTGGTCACCGATGCATGACACGGGGGACAAGGCCCAGGATGACAAAGACTGTATAAAAAAAACAGAAAAACAAGAGACACAAAATAAATCTTTCTCTTAAATAAGATAAAATTAACCCAATATACAATGGGGATGGTTATTCCGTGATCATTTTGACAGACCATATAGCAGATAAACTATGGTGTACAAAGCAGGAACTAATATCAAAATCTGTGGGTGGACTTTTGAGGGAAATAATTATACATTGATATAGGTAGTAACATCGCCATTTCATGAATCCTATAAATCCTGGGTTAAAAATTCGCTCTTGGTGAATATTTAGGCACAGACGATCATATCACGCAATATTCGTTTGTTATCAGCGGTGTAATGCAGAGTCTGACTTACATAGAACAGGCGTGCAGACAGTCCTCATTCCGCTGCTTCTTACACACTTCACCACAACTGTGGGGAGTATCAAACCGGTTCCACTCGGGATCACGAACTTTCCCTGGTAAGAACAGAATACAAGATATCATAAATACAGGCGACATAAAATCCAGGTGATAGAGACATTCTAGTCATTCAAAGTATTGTGCTATCATGAGAAATTGCCAGAAATGTAAAATGATCAGATCATTATCAAATCACGAAATAGATACAAATGTAAGGAGAAAACTGGATTCAATGTTGCTACCCTTCTCATAGGGGTTCATGGCACAATTGCTTTAGTAAGTCACAGCAGCTTACCGCAAAAACAGTTGTAGTGGTGAGGGAACTGCTGGGAAAGGTTCTGACAAGCAGGACAACGCCATCCTCCACTCTTGTCGCCTTTAACACAAATGAAACATGAGGTTATAGAAACATTAATTTCCAACCCGATTCACAAGACGAGGAAAAAACACTTCTACCGGTAATTTGAAAAAAAAAAAATATATATATATTATAAAGAAATTAATTTCCAACCCGGATGGTTGTCTCAGGGATGTCGAAATTGACCAATGCCTATTTTATTGTGTTTCTCAGTAGTATTGGTTCACTAGATTGTACTGTGTTCTGCTGTATTATTTGGATTGTTAATCGCTTCTTACATGATAGTTCTGACAATGTTATCAAGAAGTTGAATAAATTTGGGTGGAGTTCTATACGTTTAGTCAAGTCAATATTGTGCATATATCTGGGTGATATTCACGAAAGCCTGTGGATAAATACACAATATTGCCATGATTTCGATCTGAGTGGCCGTATTCTCCGCGTAGTATTACTTAGTGTCAACTACAAGGAGAATACGGCCACAGAGATCGAAATCATGGTAATGTTGTATTTATTACTCACCCTTCCAGTAATTATGAGGGAAACAAATCTTGTATTCAATTAGAAATTAGCGCCGTGCTTTGTTTGTATGAATTAGTTCCTATAATGCCCGTCAGGTGGCCGAAAAAGCCGTTTTCTCCTAGGAGATTCCGGAGGTCCGTATTCTACTCAGTAGCAATCTGTAGGCTCCATAGGCTTAGTATGGAGACTCCGTATTCGGTGGGTAATAAATACTAACCGTCGACGGAGGCAGCTGGTGAGCGAGCCCAACGTTTGACA
Organism: Alentia gelatinosa; assembly: GCA_950022655.1. Classification (NCBI taxonomy): domain Eukaryota; kingdom Metazoa; phylum Annelida; class Polychaeta; order Phyllodocida; family Polynoidae; genus Alentia; species Alentia gelatinosa. Next base: position 23,704,606 of record OX465588.1, on the reverse strand, counting down.
CAGTGAAGATGGAAGACGTGGTGGCAGTTGGCGCAGTTCCACACGGCCGAGTCCTGTCGGATCGAGTCACAACAGACCATACACTCGTACTCCGCGCTGGTGAGCTGCTCAATCAGGGCGCCTGCAAAATAGGGTTTAAGTATCTCATTCAGTATTCCATTAATGTTATCTTGCTATTTGTTTAGAACTATATTTCTGTTTACAGTTTACATGGTAAACATATGAAATCGGTATTTATAGATAATGTATGGAACAGTTAAGCTATAGTTAGCTGTTATTTATTATGAACCTCTTCTCACTCTATACTGCTGACTACCATAATACCCCTCGTGTCGACTAATGTATATGTCAGGATAAAATAAACGGATAAAAAAAAAGTTTCGTTAGCATTAGCAGAATAAGAAAATATATTTCATAGTAAACTTAATATCAAGCAGTATTATTAGGTTTTTATCATGGTGACTATATTCTAGATTTATATAATTTATTTAGCATATAATAAGAGTATTATTCACCTCTCTGTGTTTCTAGATCACCTTCCTGCAAGTTCACTCTCTTGAAATTCCTGGGCTTCCCTCGAGGCTGACTTTTGTTAGACATATTTCCAGACTTGTTGCCTGAATGAAACTCTCGAAATTTAATTTGTTTGCCCCCTTTTTTATTATCTTGTGGTCCAGCGCCATTTTCTAAGTTTGGACTGCCTTCATGTTCATTTAGCTCCTGCTTGGGTTGGGATTTCTTATTGTAGGGAGAGGCTTGATTTTGCCTGTCAAATCCATCATTATAATTTGCGTAGGGCTGATGGTTTCTGTGAAAATCTCCCCTATAGCCGCCTCCCCGCCCCCCTCTCCCCCCGCGTCCTCCCGCCCGCGGGGGACCGTCCCTATTGTCCCTCATATGATGCTCAGGTCGGCTGTTGGGATATTGTCTGGATTCATACTGCCGACCTTGGTAATTCCTTTGTGGGGTTCCTCTGCCCCCGTGTTTTTGTCGCGCCCTTCCTCCGCGCCCGCCGCCCCCGGGTCGCGGCTCCTCGGCCCCGTTCTCCTCCGACGTGAGCACGTCCTGGTAGGTGAAATCCTGCTCGACCCGGTGGTCCTCCTGACGCGGCTTCAGTGATTCCACGGGCACGTCGGGGTTGAACTGGTCGTGGGGGAGACGCTGGTGGTACTCTTGTAGCTTCTGACGGTTCTGACCCCGGCTCTGCTGACCCCTACTGCGTGAACGTCCGCCACGTTGTCCAAAGTTGCCATGGTGTTGGCGCTGCGAGGGCCCTGTGAATGACCTCTGTTGTGGCTGTCCTTGACCTTTAAATTGATTGTTCATGTGTGGCTGGGGATGTGGGGATTCTTGTTGCCACTGCGAAGGATCTGTGAAGAATGTTGTCCCTTGATTTACATACATTGTGCTTTGGTTATCATAATTTACAAATTGCGGACTGGGAGAGTAATATCCTTGTTGTACAGGCACTGGCGACTGATAATACTGAGGCTCTGCATACTGGTTGTAATGCTGTTGTGGGGAGAACACTTGGTCCTGGAATTGTTGGAAGGCTTCTGATGAATGAGCCATGGTTGACGTTGAGATATTCTTCTCGTTCAGTCTGCTAAAACAATAACGTAGTTCATCAGTAAGAGTAACATAATTCAACAGGCCTATATACTTTTGTTAACTACAATGCTGTTTGGGTGAACTTGTGCAGTAGATACAACTGAAGATTGAACATAAATTTATAAAAGTTCTTCTAAAATTCCTTGCGAACTAGGTTTAAACTGTGAATTGCATTAGTTCACAATTTCACCTAGTTTTTCCGTTGATTTTGCTATCATCACAAACATATATAGATTAATTCTGATATGTTGAGGTGGGAATTGATCCACTGTATCATATATTACTAACATTATCTCTAATGGCTAACAAATCAGTAATTAGTTTATTAGTTATATTGCATACTCAAGGTGACTGAGACAAATGCCATGTTCCGGCAAATAAACAGTTAGAATATTTCGGACTACATACAACATCCTATTTAATATCTGAACATATGGTTGGGACACAAAGGAGGGCCCCTCCCCCAATCTTCCCCAAACAGCGCGTCATTCACGCTTCACTTGTCAGACTGCCCAATGCGCATCCGACCCTGTGAAATAGACGAACCAACGATGGTGCAACCCACACCGCCCCTGGCAATTTATTTGCGGACAGCTTATCGCGAGTACCCTGAAAAGGGCGGACAATCCAAGCCAGTTCAGGATGCGTATCTTAACTTCTTAAAGTTGAGGTTAAGCAACATGCTCCCTGTAAATGTGGTTCATACTCCAACTATCTGCAAATCCATGTATGATGTGGCATCCCTAGGCCTAGTGACTGAACTTTGGTCGATGCAGTCAGTTACTTTTCGTGCACCGGGGCCTGGAGGATGTAGTTGTGGGCGACCCAAACAGAAGGCCTACGTTCCCGTATCCTTAATACTACATGTAGTGTATAGCCTACTATAGGGTCCGACTCGTCTGACTAGGACTCTAGTAGGATGATGCGTAGCACTGGCAGGCCTACATTGGGTCAAGATTGGGGGAGGCAACACGACCTAAATTGGATATGATAGAGGCAATACAGCCTATAAATTGCTTTCAGGTACAGGCAAATTAGGATATCGTTATTATTAGATGTAGTCTATTGTAGATTAAATTGGGACTAAAGTCGAGCAACACTTCGAGTTTGAGTTTGAGAGGTTTCGTTTGACACTGGTGACAGTGACAAGGTGACCAAAGACTGAAAGTGAAACTGTGAAAGACTCAGTCTCAGAGAGATTGAGGGTGCCACCCTTTGGTGACCCTAAGCTTTTAGCAGGCAGCCAATGTGGTATCCTCTCTGCTATCGTCAACGTGTTGTGTATTCGTGTTAATAACTAAATAAGGGGCATAGAGTGACAGACATCGCCAAAAATATCTGAAACGGTGAAAGCTGGCAGACACTGACTGAGAGAGTGAGACGGAGTTAGAGAGTTACGGGCTCAGTGACAATATACAATATGGTGCTCACCTTGTGTGTACCACTGTTTATCCTCTGGAGATGAATTAAACTGAAACAAGGTGTGGAAGGGCAAGGCTATATACAATACTAACTCTACATTGCGAAATTCTTTAAACTAGTCCAAACAAACGAAATATATTTCGCAACACGCATGAAGTTCCGGATGTGACGTTGGCATCCAGAGTGAGGCTCTGCGAGCTGAAGCTGGTTTGGGGTAGATCAGACGCCTATCTCACGGTAAATATGGGTACCTTCAATCAGCGCACAACACACTGCACCGCTAGAGCAACCTTGGGGAAAGTCGTTTTGCGGAGCAATAAACCCGAGCGGCGCAGTGTGTGCGCACATGAACGGGATTCCCCGCTTGTCAGTGTCTAACCTAGTAACAGATGAGAAAACTATGAAAAGGTGAGTTGTGAAGCAGTTCACAAATGTGGAAAAATCTGGCAACTTATCTTGTCAATGTCTGTTTTATAGTTAATAAGGTGTACTAATACTATTACCTGTTAACTTCACATGTTCGGGTAGTTATGGTGAACACAACCCAAACTGTCACGTCTCAAACGGGAAAGTGAGGGTCAGACACGTTTGACTCAAGAGTCAAGGTGGTGAACCCTCCATTGCAGCGGATTGGAGCAACATCTTAATGGTAATGTTCGGATTGTAAATCTAGAACAAGAATACAAGTGTTTACCAGTCAATGCGGCTCATTTTCCAACCTGGCTCGGGTGTTGCCAACCCGGCTTGTTTTCCAACCCGGCCGGCCCCCGTTTCACAGTAACGCCTAACGGCCCCCACTGGCCCCAGGATGGTGTAAAGAGTAAAGTGCTGGTTCCACCAATACGATGGATTTGTCGTGGTATGTCCCGTAGTGTCTTACAGTGTCGCGATGTGTCGTACCTCCGTTGTCTCGAAACGTAGTGCGCAATGTCATTTGTCTATTTTGGTGCTCCACCACTGCGATACCTCAAGACACATCGCGGCAAACGTGCACACAATTATTCAAGACCTAGCAAGATTTAGCAAGACAACCAAATCGTGACTAATCGTGATACATGTCCTGTGTGTCGATAGAATCAAGGGCCGATTCCACCAACACACACGATGTAGCAAGATTCAGCCCAATTTGGTTGTCTTGCTAGATCGGGCTAGGATTGAATCATCGTGTGCCTATTTGTCGCGATGTGTCTTGAGGTGTCGCGGTGGTGGAGCACCATAATATACACCCGACACCATTCACCAACGTTTTGAGACAAGTGAGGTGCGACACATTGCGACACAGTAAGACACTACAAGACATATCAAGATATACCATGGCAAATCCATCCTGTTGGTCAAGACACATCGCGACAAATAGGCACGCGATGATTCAATCCTAGCCCGATTAAGCAAGACAACCAAATCAGAACTAATCTTGCTACATCGTGTGTGTTGGTGGAATCGGCCCTTTAATGATCGTGCACCCAATCTCCACAGGATTGGCTGCAGTGGAGCATGGCCTTAAGTTCGATGACCAACATTATCGCCAAACCTACCTTGGCCATCGAGCTAGTAAGGTATCGGGACACTCTGCTTCATAGTCAGCACACCTGGGTTTTCAGCAGGTGGCGGACAGACTCTACATTTAGATAAAAAATTATATCAGAACTTTGTCGATAATTGACATATGAACTTCGAATAAACATCAATAGATAGCTAAAGATGTGCAAAAAAGACAGTTCCTGAGTTTATATTTTGATTCGCGATAGGCAACATATGATTATTCGTCATTGTTAAGCGGTCCGCAGCGAGTGCGAGAATGTCACCTCTTTTCCTTTTTCAGATAATGGGTCCTGTCATATTAACTGTCCGTTTCATCAGGTCATTTGAACAGCGGAACATAAAACATGTTGTCTACAAAGATGTTGATTTGTCACAAACAGGCGAGGAATTCTTAAAGTATGTGATAACAGGTGAGGTCCCCAGTCTGATTAGTTTAGTTCAGTTTAGGATGTGTTAAACTCCGTCATTTTTGCTGATATTATCCAAACCACATTTTTATGTACACAAGCTCGTTATAGATACAACCACCCAAAAGGGTAACATATGTACGTGTATTTACTATTTGTCAATCTCATTTCAATTCAATTAGCCTAAATATGTTTGGAGCCCATTTACATAACTATAATATTGGCATTTTTTGGCCATTTGAATAAGTATTGTTTCCTGTCTAGTATGACCTTTTTTCACTAGCTGACTGGACGTTGCCTCATGTTCTCGATGATTTATTTCTAATTTTAGCATCTGCTCACTAATTTTCCTTTAGACTCTTCAGCTAGATGTGTTTAGTGATATACGTTTTCCCTCTTTATCATAAAGATTTACAAAATAGGACCGGAATCCCTCCTCCGATCAAGAAGTATGCTTATGGTAAGATTCAGATTTGTAGTAATTTTCATTAATAAAACAGCAATTAGGTAATACGACCAACCTTTATCTATAAAACAAGTTCTAGAAACATTATGGATCAAGATACACAACTTCCATAGACAGAAAAGGGTTAAAAGCCATCAAAATATGGATGTCTGCCCTCAAACTAGTGTCCCTTAAAAATTCTCCATTTCATAGAAAGCAAGTTTGTTCACTTCCATTTAACAAGAGATCAGTAATCATTAGTTCTAACGACGCTCCTGTCTTGTGTATTTGATAGAACAGTTATTTTTATCAATTTTCCAGATACATTGAAAATACAACACCAAGCCCATGGAGCCAAGGTACTATTGTCGTCTAAGTTTGGAAGTGATTTTATAGTATCATACTGTAATACTTTCTCCTTGTCAAAGTACTTTATTATTCATTAGATGACGGATGACCTTACCTGTTCGGAAATTCAGAGGGAATTCTCAACCATACACACCAGGCTTCACTAACTAATTACATTTTCAGCCTTACTTAGGAAATTAAGATTTGTTTTTATCGTTAGATTCGTTACTTTTATTCAAAGAATAAGAATAGTTATGTACGATGTGGTAGCAATATGGCAAAACATTGAACAAGATATGGTCTTTGTTTGCAGCTGTCACGATTGTCTATTTTATCCAAACAATTTTATCTCCCCCACCGCCTGAAAAATGTTTTAATTACGTCTACCCTACTCTTGTTTACAGACGACTAATCCAGTGATAAATACAGAAACTGATGAACTTATTGACCTGAGCCGTACGTTAGCAGATTGTGGTATTGGTGAGTTTTTCAACAAGTGTATTATCAAATCACAATGATTTTTGACTACCAGTATAGTTAAAGTGCAGGTATACTATTGAGGTATGAGAAAACTACCAGAAAATTAGGACTACGTTTCAGGACATTTACAGGAATACATACATTTCATTTCCTGAGAAACTTAACGGTCATGGGTTAGGGACATGAGTTAGATATATATATGTATTTCGTTCAAACCTAGATTAATCAATAAAAAATGATTTGGCTAAATTTGTACTTCATTCGACTAAAATCAGATATAAATAGACGATGTATTCTATATTTCAATCGTGATCTTTACCGTGCGGTAAGATGTTGAGGATTCTAAATTTAAACCTTATTCTATTTTAATCTAAATATAAGTGTGAACTTATATATACGTGTACATAGGTCTCAATTTATAGAACTGTCTTTTTGTATTTCATATTCAGCGAACGAAACGGAGATATCGTGTTTTAGATTACAAGACTACGAACACTACAGAGCACATCCCCAAACAAAGTGGTGAGATGTGGCGCTTTTTCGTCCGGAGTGATCAGCATCTTATTTAAAAATAAGAGTGCGCCATGAATTTGGATAATGAGGAACATGTCAATATGTCTGCTAAAAAGGATTATTTAAGGGATGACGACTCCTTATAAAACCGCTGAAGGATGTAACTGAAGAGTCAGGCATTAGACTGATATTTATGTTAACCTCATTCTCCCTTTCGGGCCATTTCAACGTGCTATTTTATTTCCATGAATCTTGTTCTATTGATTCAATCTTGCTGTGATATAAACTTGGCAGTTACTAAATCGTAAGCAACTTATCCACAGTCCATCCTACGTGACCAGTAAATACTGGTATAACTCTAGCAAATGCAAAGGCGAAACTGTCTTTCGGATTTTCCTGGCTACTGTGCCCGTGTATTCATTTTATTACAAAGTCCCCATTGGAAATGTACGGTGCCACAATAAACCACTAATCTGTCAGAACTCATAACCATCTATTACGAATTTGAAATTAATTGATTACGGGAAAATACCCTCCCAAACAGATTTGTAGTCCCTTTGTGCATAGAGTTACACACATTTTTTTTTTTTTCTTTCTTTCAAGGTAGCATCGGCTGTGGTTAGAAGTGTTTATGCCACGTATCATTAATTAAAGTTACACAAAAAAGGTCCCCACTGATAGACCTTATATGACAATTCCTTTGTGTAGATGAATGATAATTACAACAAACTATGGTCTTGTGAGCAGGCAGCTCTAAACCACATGAGGTAGATATAATACAATCGCTAAACCCCGTGTATTATTACTCATCCACCACTCGTGGTTTACGACCGCCGTTTGATACGGAATGTATATAGATGACCAAGTGAATAAATAAATATTTCAACTTAAAGATTTCATTTCCTTGTATACATGAACTGTATTTTTTAAACACATCAAATGAACTGCTAGCATTGAACTAGTTCCATGTAGGAAATATGACCACATGGCTGCCCAACCCTACCCCCACTTTAACTAGTCTTTTAGGAATATACTAATATCTCAGTAAATAAACTGTAGCGTTAATTTAAGAAAAATCTGTAGAGGACTCCACATACTTGACACTAGGACTCTCTTCAAAATGATTCAGAAATGATTAATATACATCATCAGTTCGATGACATACGACATACGAAGACATGCGTAAGCCAGGTTCCGTATGGAATTAAGGGATCTCAGAAGAAATCAATCAAGGCAAAAACCTCATCACAGTAAAAGTGTCGAAGATAGGATTCATTGCCTGTTAAATGTTATTCGTAGCAAAGGGCTGTGTTCCCCTCAGATGCAATAATATTTTAAACGGTTTTGAGGGACACTATGGGGTCATTCATACACATAGCAATGTGCTTCGCTCTGATAAATTCTGCCTGTGGGCCATTATGTGTAATTTTATCGGGATATATTCTGTTATGTATAAAAGTCTTGCTAGACATTCATCACTTGTGATTTTTTTTTTCAAAATGTGTTTTTACTCCTTTAAGAGTCTACAACCATGATTAGCATGTTTCCAAGAAATGCCTCATCTTTTAATACGTCATCACAACATAATAACCAACAACCAGGACATAGAGTAGTATGTTACCGTGTATTTTATTTCACTTGAACTAGATTGAAGGACTAATGACTAGCCGATGGACGGAATGCCTAGACAGAAATTACTTCCGTCTTCCTATCACATGTTGTAGATATTCTATTTCAGGGTCGAATACTGGCGCTAAAATCTAATAAACGCCTAAATGAAGAGAACACCTGCTCCAGTCAAGTGCTTAAGAAATTTTCACGACTGTTCAGGACAGAAGGAATACTGGTTTACAGGGACATGCTTAAAAAGATAGAATTATCGACCTTATTAAACTACAAGTGACACATTAGAACCTAATAAAATAGGAAATCAGATGTAAAGGTTCTAGAAAACACATTATATACAATTCTGATGCAAGGTAAACACGTTGGCAGTGTGCTTTTCCTCAATTTCCAGCACCTACAGATTATTATGGAAAAATCTTAGACAGGACTAGCAAAGTTAGCCACTAATTTCCAAACACATTCAACTTAATTCCACATTACCTACACAAAATAACTTATATTTGGCTGTACAATAATGTAACGTTAAGCGTATCAATTACAGAAACAAAAAACACTAATCACACAACTGAGTATATAAAGCCAGAATCATGACACAGTTCAGAAGTATAAAATGGAGAGAAAAAAAAGTGCAGACAAGCTACTGTAAAGATTGCACGTTTCATTATTTGATATCGAGGTAAATGGTTCAATTTCCTAATATTTCATGATTACCTGCATGAACTATTGGCACAATTTAGACTTGAACAATGTAGTACCCTCTTCACAAGATTAAAGATACAGAAGACTTGAACTAGACGTTTGATCACAACTTCGCCGTTATTACTCCTGCAGTTCACTACGGAGTATGTCAGTCCATCGGTCGGTTATTACTCGGTCCATTGCCGATCGGAGTCCCTCGCCAAGTATATAGCCGAAAACGTTTCACAACACTGCAATATGTAAACAATTCATTCAGTTCCAATAAGCAATACGGGCAACTTTATTTTGATATATTCAGTAAACAAAATTCACGACTACAAGCATTCGACATGTTGGCGTTCTTCCCGGCAGGAGTCGCACTTAGAACAATACATATACGCCACAGGACAGAACCATTGGACAAAGACAACGACATAGCCTTTTTGCTCAAGACATTTCATGTAAGTGAAAAGATTTTCAACTATATCTTGGACATACATCATTACATATAAGATGAACGTGCAAAAGTAAAGATGAATTACGATCATATGAACAATCGATAAGTTTCGTTTTAAAAACGTTTCAATTCTGTTGGTCTTATGACATAACAGATACGAGATAGTCGTGCACTTAAATACTATAGATATTTGGTGATCCACAGATTAGATTGTTATTCGTTTACTTTTGTCATGGAAATGCGAACAGTGTCAGATTTCTAGTAAGAGGGTTACCTAACAGTTTTCTTTCCCGCCACTAAGTTAGGGAGTTGATTGAGTGGGCTAAAGACAATGTCCTTTCATGATTCTATTTTTCATAATCAGTACCTCTATCCCTCCAAATTCTGTTTGCAAAAATGTGTTAATGATCAATCGTAATTTATTTTCTAAAGTGTCATTCCTATAGTTTTAGAACAATTGTGCACTATTGCTACATCTCTAGTACACACACTGTGTCGTAAACCGGGCAAAAATCACTATTTTGTAGGGAAAATTAATACTGGGTTCGAAAAAAAGTACAACAAATGATATACAAATATCCACAGGTCTGACTGGTCTATTCATTTGAAGAATTGTAATTGATAATTTTACAGAAATAAATAAACACTAATAAGTTATGAAAAATATGATGGTTTCTATTCAAAGCAACATGGTAAACAAATTGTAAATTCTCGTGAATCTAAATTTATACCACAATACCATTATAACATTACCTAGCCTCAAAAGAAATTACCAATTTATTTCATTAACTTAAACCTCTAAGATGAAATGAGATATTGGAAAAACTTACGGGCATAATACTGATAATGGTACAAAGTTGACCTTAAAAGAGTTTTTTCACGTGCAGTGCCTTACGTCACACGTTCGACCTTATGTTTACACCAGCTTGTAATGTCATTTTGCGGCAACTACATTGGTGCAAATCTAACTGATCCTTTTCCAAAAAGAACAAAAAAATGTCTTCCAAACGATTTAAAGGTGTGGCAAAAGGCACTGGATAAATGCTATTTAGACCCTAATAATCTTTCAGATATTCAGTTGGCACGATTTTAAAGCGCTACAGGAGAAGCAGAGACGAGATTTTTTTCTTCAATTATTTAAACGAGGGTTTACCATAGGTTGGCTGAAGGTAAAATATGATTCATGATCAAGTATGGGGAAAGCATGCAGCTATAGCCAATTACCTAAGCAGAGGCAATGCCTTTAGTTACTAGTATAAAGACCTTAGTAAGACCGGCATTTGTATGTGTTCTTCAGCATTGCCATAAAGGTACTATCGTCCTGGAATAAAAGAGTGAATAGTGTGGATCCACACTAAAATAACAATATTTTGACATTGATACGTTAAAAAAACCTGGGCGTAAAAATGATTAATGAAAGGAACCGTCTTTTTTATACTCTTATGTAAAAATGTAACTTTCTGTCCAAGCAAGAAAATAAAATTTTCTCCGTATCACGATTTCTCTGATTATTGAAGCCGTCATCAGAACGCAGGTGATTTTGCTAAATACTGATGTATTATGGATTATCGATGTTTTGGTTCCATGTTTAATTCGATATTCACTTATCACAATAATCAACAAAAACCTTACATTAAACCAATACCTTGTAGAAAATTATGCACGGATATTTAATAAACGATAAGTAAATAATTATTAATTTTCAAAAGCTACCTTTGCATTCGGTAGACAACATCCAAAGACCTCAAGCAGGAGGGGCTCCTTCTCCACAGCAGCACGATAATCGTCCAGTGACAACCTATTATCACCATCTTGATCCTAAAAAGTTAACACCAAAACAATTAGTTATTTGCGCCAGAGTAATATAAAAAGAATCAGGACTGTTTGAAATATCAATTTACTGATCAGCCTCAATAGAAACAAGTAATAACATGTAAATCAATATATTGTAGCATGACATTAAGAGACACTCAGCAAAGATATTAATTTGGTGACAACACTCCCTGCTCACTTTCTATAACTCTTCCTATCAATTCTGAAAGGGTTTTCTCCTCCTGTTTGTGTAGTTTTACGTCTCGGTAGGCAAGTTACATCCTTTTGAGACTGACTCATTGGTTGAGCTATCTGGTTCTTGAAAGGTATATCAACTCTACTTTGGTCTACTTGTAGCAGTGGGACCCTATGCCCGTTTTATAGTGCTGCCTCACTGAAGCCCTGCAGGAGAGATCACTGGTGGAATTGGATGGGATACATCAATGCGTATCAGCCTCTACTGTCTGGGACTGTTAATCCTCGTGATTGACTTTGTTTCCTCCTGGGCACAGAGCAAGATTTTACCTCCTGTAGATATGTTTCATAACTTGGCTACTGGCGCTCCTGGAGTCGTTTGAATGTGATTGTTAATAGTGCTACAGTTAGTTTTCGATAACTTCATGTAAGAGCCTGGCCTAATATGAAAGACGGATAAAATAGAATGTGTATTAGACTGTTCTTCCTTGTATTGCTACTTCTTCACTACTATACAATTTAGCATGTATTATACTTAGGATAAAGAAGAGGAAATATTGGGGGTTACCATTTTCTTGACGACAATTTCCACCAGTTCTTTTATTCCCTCATCCGGGTCTTCATCATTATTGATCTGTTAAATACAATACATTAGAATATTAGCCGGATTAAAATTCAAGTGAATACATGTATATCCTCATATGACCGTAGGTCACATAATATATCACAATAGCTAAGTGTTGCTGTTGGTATTAGCATATACAAATATCACAAAATAAAACAATTTAGTCTGACAATTTACCGTTTGGAGACATTAGGCAAATATTCCAAACAGAAAGAAGGGGTAAACAGTATGATTATAGATATCAAGAAAATGAACATGCGGTAACATTAACCGACAGTGAGATGGATAGTAATATGGTGTTATATACGAGTTTCTTTTAGTTTTTGGGTTTTTTTTGCGTTTGATTTATACCGGAAACTTTAATAATTATGAACATTGAAATATTGTATTCCTCCTCAAGTGTCTTGTGGTGATAAAGAGATTGTTGCTCTCAGCACTGGGCATTTGATCCTAAAATTCTCCGAGAAGCTCCAAACAACTTTTTTTTAAATCAGTCTGCTCAATTTCAACACTATTCTGTTACAAAATTTGTTAACATTAGGGATGTAAGAGTGACTAGCAGTGTCTTTTGCCAAACATATTTCTAAAAAATATCTGTAGATAGGTACATGTATAGCCAGTGAACGAGAATGCGGCGAATGTTCTAAAACGCATACCAGGTAGGATTTTATATTGATAGCACTATATCATGATCCTCTGGAATGAGCTGGTTGTGAGATTTCAGTGCCAACCCCCATCAGTATATGTGTTCACCACATAACACTAGACTTGAGGTTATATTTATCAGGTTGCAACTTTTGTAACTTTAATAAAAAATCAAGGATACACTATATGAATATAATCATTATCATGAGAGAATAAAAATGTAACTTATTTTCACAGCACTGCCTTAAAGCATTTCATGCACAAACAAATATTTTCAAATGTGAACTGTTATCTGAACTTGATAATCATCTTAAAAATCACTCTGCATGCTATTACAGATTACCATGGAGATGAATTATTGATTAGTAGTGCTTCAAAATGCATCCAGAACAGAACCTGATAGTCTTGGGATGAGGGTTTCCTTATCACATTACCTTTCAAACCCTAATAATATGTTAGACAAATAAATGTTATATAGATGGGAAAACCATCACTCTACAAACACTCATTAACAGTTGCATGTTAAACATATGAAAATGTAAAGAAAAATTTAATAAACTGTTTAATGATAAAAAAAATCAAATAATCTATGCACTGATAAATGAATAAGCTGAATGTTCAATCTATGTTGTGCGTGTCATGTGTGCATGGCCATGTTCACCCATGTACATACATTACTGTATCCCATACGTCTACAACAGGTTACCAACTCAGCGTCTATGGATTAAACACAAACACAATATCATGACACACAAATCTTGCGAGATATCAAGATCAGAAAGATTTAAGATCTGTCACACAAACATTTGTAAGCTGTCTGTTTAAGAAAAGGGACCTTTCCTTTATTGTATTCAAGGGTTTTGACATCATTAGTATATCAGAAGCCCTTCTGAAACCCTAACTTTCTTTGGGTACTTTAACATCCAATATGTTAATATGTCCTATCTGGCATTCTTTTGGTTTGATGGTGATCGAATCTATGAGATGAATCTAGGTAGAAATCTCACCCCTATACATTTATCAAGGTGAGAGTTCTTTTAGTTCCCACACCACAAAGACATGGTATGAGAACGACTGGCATTTGATATAGCAGTAAGTCTACCACTGCTGGAAAACTAACATCAACATTTGTATGTTCAGGCAGCTAAAGTTTCTTTTAAAATGACAATTTAGAAGGAAAAGGAGGTGGTGTCGGACTATCTGTAAAACACAAGTGGGCACCCTCCAGTGTGAATAAGAAGTTTGAGGGCATTGCAGAAAACATCCCCCGGACATGCCATAGGCACCTGCTCGTCACTAATATCTACAGACCACCCGGATATAATACTGACGCCCTAACCAAATTCATAGATAAACTAACCGCCCCCCCCCCCCCCAAAAAAAAAATTAAATGTGCATAATGGGGAAGGTAAATGGCAATAGTACCAGCAGAGACACTACTATCACGAATGCTCCCTATATTGTGAATAGTGGCACACTTGATTTTTCACATGGTGACCATTGCCCAATAAAAAATATGAGAAAAATAAATATATTTTAAAAGTGGAAGTTCGTTGTCGAGTATTTCTTTATTGAGAAACAGTTGGGTTGGTCGGTCTACATCTCTTCATAAATTAAAGACGTATTTATAAAGACACTGACACAAAAGAATCGAGTCAAATAGTCACGAGCATCCACATTCAATACTTAAAGCTGGCCAGGCAAATATAACTTGTGGCCGATAGGAATATACAATAACGGAGTATCTGTATGATAAGGTTCTCTTCAATGAAATGCAACATGGGTTTGCAACCATGCCTTAGTCCACCGATGATTTAAAGGATAAGATTACGTTATAAGAAAACAAAATACACGAAATCTAAATCTAAATCACGGGCAATTAAGAAAGCATAAATTCAACATCAGCAACTATGAGTCAAAGAAATCAAAAGCAAAAGAACTAATATCATCAAAAAGAAAGTTAACTGCCCTAGGTAGAGAGAGCTGCCATTCGAATAAGCCAATTATCATCAGTAATCTCTTGAGCAAATTAAGCCAACAGCCATTCTGATCATTGAGCATCAATCCTCATTGGCTCGTACAGAAGTCTTACAAAGGTAGAACTAATATTTTTTAAATAAAAAGGGTAAAATGGGGAAACAATATGTACTTTCTTTGGAGTGAGTTGTCATATGAGTTGCAGTGAACTGATGCTAAGAGAATCTTTTTTAAAAAGGGCAAAAAATGAACTGGTACAGATTAGAAAAAGTTATGGATGGAAGAAAAAAAGGGAGAAATGGATGCGGATAGTTTTAAATTACACCTGTAATATTTTAAGACCAAGGAAAAAGGGATACACCCAAATGTATAGCACATAAGAAACTCTTGTAATACCCCAGGGTATAAATCTCACCCACATATATACTCATTTGCCATGTAAAGTGGACTTTGATTATAAGACTGCGAATATGTTTCTAAGCAGTCCAAGTACATCTGTTTTACTGTTCTATTGTATAGAAATAACTAAAATTTGCAAGTGGGAACTAATATTTACAAATATTCACAAATACAATTGAATTTGGCTACTACAAATGAGAGACTATCCCTGAGGTATTAAATGTGAGTGGCTTGATAAGGCATCCTTTCCATGCATTATCATTGTGATTGTATATATTCCTAAAAATTATTTTCCTGATCTTTAGGGTGAAATTGCATTATGTCTAACGAATTGATTTGGTTTCTGAAACTATTGTAGATAGTGACGACTAATGTATCATTATGTATATATCTTTAACTCATGAAGTCATGCAAACTATGATTTGTATTCATGCAAATTGTGACCTGGTTTAAAGTTCTCACAAAAGACACTTACCACCTAAAATGGCATAGTTTTCAATGAGACATATGGAAAAACAAGAAGCAGGTGAAGAAATAGCTGTAAGCCGCGTTGTGGGTATCGGTAAGCAGAAGGTAAACAGTAATGTTATTTTGTCAGTTCATTTGTCTGTAGACGGACAGCCGTAGGGCAGATGTCCAGACAGCACACCACCACACGACAGACCACCACCACATGCACGGCAGACCTCCAGGTGACACACCACTGCATCTACGACCACCGCACGGTAAACCAACAAATGGTGGAACTACTAGAATGAGATCGTCAATGTATGCACCGACGGTGGAGCCAATATACACATAGCTTCATTGTGGTTTTGAGTACGACCTTGAATGTTACAATCTACAGTTAACGTAGCACCAACACCACACGGCAACATGAAATAGTTATGCATCCCAGGAAGTCCAATAGATTGTGAATGTCTATCCACAAAAAAATCGATAGATATACAATAGGCCATTCAATCTATATCTTCAGTCATATAATAGATATTGTCCCTCACTGTCAACCTAGTTTTCGATTTTCAAATAACTAGTGATAAAAAGGTCTTCAATCTACAATATTTGTAAATCGATGATTTTTAAAAATTTTTTTTTTACAAAAAGTAATAGTTTACTCGGAACTATATTAAATTGCTATTTCTACGAAAACACTAGGAATCTAATAATCAGGAAAATGATTATTTATGAATGTCTGCCTCAATTGACCTACCGACCAAGCATCTAAAACCACACCCCAGTTGTCTGATACCTTTGTCATCAAGCCTCTCTCCACATGCGCCCACACTATAAAGTGTGTATACTGTGTGTAGGAGTGCCCCTGTGCATGTGTGTGAGCGCGTGAGTGCGTGTGTAGGAGTGCCTCTGACTATATTTTTGTGTGTATGACTGAGTGTAAGAGTGTCTCTGTCTATATCTCTTATTTCTCAACCCTCTTAAAGGGGCCACAACCCAAGCACAGTAAATACTTGTACATAAATTAGTAGTATTTGTATCCTATTTTTCCTTTTTGTCAATTCATCTTAATTAAAACTTCACAAACTTCTGGCCCCCAAAAATGTGACAAAATCTCATGCCTTTATCATAGCCATAAATTAAGATGTCTGACGAGTCCATATTGGATAAAACCTTGAGCACCCGACCACCCTGATATAATTTTGTGTTGTGTGTTGTCAACTTGGGACGAAAAGATCCTGGAGACACTATGGCAATATGGTTCAAAAACTGACAGGAAGTTGTTATATTCATGGTATAATCGGCTTGCCATAACATGTCTTGTTAAAACTGTCTATATTCATGTTGGGGAGATGACCAAAAACCACACAACGACCCGGATATCGTACAGGCAAATTTTAATAAAATGTCCTCTCAAGTACATGAACCAATTGTATTTTTTTTCCCTTTCATTTTTGAGTCCCTCTTAGTTCCTAGGTTTCAGCCAAGAACTGGCCTTCTTCAGGGCAAGGACTAGAATGACTAATATTTGAGAGGAATCTAGTGAGAAACAGGGTCGATCAAATTTCCTAGTCTGTCTTCTCTTGTTCTGCGTCTTTGTCTTTTTGGTTGTGGTTGGTTCGAAGTTGAAGGTTTGTCTGCCATAGTGGTTTTTCCTCTTTGTGGACAGGAAGTCCTGGTTGTGCAAATGGATCAGAAGATACTGGGCCACAGTAGGGGGTCTATATTTATGTGTGCATGACTGTGAAAACGAGAGTCTCTGTCTATATATTTGTGTGTCTTTGTGTATGACTATGTAGGAGTGTCTCTATATGTTCGTGTGCCTCTGTCTGTGTGCATGATTGTTATTAATTGTGTCTCTATGTGCCTGTGCGCCTCTACCTGTGCTACTGACTGTGTACAGGACTGTCTCTATGTCTGGGAGTCTCTGTCTACCTGAGGTTTTTTTTCTAGTCTTTATTTTTTGAAAATTTAAGTCTGGCAATGTAAATGAAAGGTATCCTGAAACTATTCGTAGGTTACCTGATATTACTTTGGGACCAGGCGGCAGAACGGCCTAAGCCGAACCTGGCCATTACAAGATTATTTATGTACTACCCTGACTAAAAATTGACTTTAAAAAAAACAACAACAAAAACGAAAATAAACAACCCAACAACTTTGTCACAGATAGAAACGCGGATCCCCACTCCAACTACTCTCGTTGTGGGAATGCTTCTAAGGTAACCTTGACGCAGGAGTCTTAACTCACCCCACGTGCAGCTGACCTGTTTATAAATACAGACTGGGCGCGGATAGACCACGCATACGTCACTTAAAGGCTATCGGTATGCCAATTGTTAAATAAAGGACTTGTGTGGGTTATGGTACAAGAATTTGTGTTTGAAAGCTAGCCGTTAATGAAAAATGCAGACATTTCTGTAACCTGTTTTGTCTAGATATTGAATGGTAGCATAAATGCGTATGATAAACGGACCAAGTAACTTCAGCGAAGGCGTTTATTTCTGAACAGGCCTCAAATATACCTTTTAGATAGAATACATAAATTTTCAGTCAACATAGTTGATGATAAAATTGGTAGTGTGTGCAGTTTAAGCGTACAATATTTAGATTTTTTATAAACACGTATTTGGAAATTGCCGCGAACATAATGCTTTTGCTATCTATGGCATAACTTATATAGAACTCTGCTGAATAGAAAAATAGAAAAATGCAGATGTATATTCAAAACGGTTTTCTGGATCAAGGTATCTATCACATATATTTTGGTGGAAAACAGAGGGGGGGGGGGGGCGTGATATCATAAGTGTTATAAACAGCATTAAGCGTCTGTCGGTTAATGAAATACTAAAATGAATGTCATGAAAAACGCTACCGGTACATGATAGGAAAATCTATGAACAACACAGCCCCAAAAGAGAATAAAAAAATTATGAATTAGTGGTTATTGTACAGTACCTATTGATATTATAGGAAGAGGCGATTTTGAAATCTAAGAATAGTCTGGAATAAATGTAAAAATGGGTTTGTGTTAGGTAAAAACCTGTCCACCAAGCCTATTTTCTATAGACAGCTGTCTCTGTACTCACCTCATGCTGCAGGTTGTGACGTTATACAGTAAATTATAATACTGGCATTATAGGGTGCACTCATGAAATCCTCTTTTGTTTAGTAATGTCTGCATATCATCGTGACATAAAATATTTGTTCAGGATATTCTGAAGATACTAAGATTTAGATAGGGTTTAGTAGTATGTGAATGATACGGATTCTAGGACTGAAATATTCCTGAAATTCTAACAAATCTTTTGCCCGCAGATTCCCATTTATAAAATCAATAACCGATGCTAATACTATAATTGTTGGCATTATTTGCCTCAATGAGTTACCTGACCGAAGTGCAAGCCAGAATCAAATCAGTGTATTTACTTCTTGGTTTAGCTCGACAGCTGTCGAAATTTTGTTTGCTATTATATTGTAGAGTTGGTTTGCTAGGAGTCCAAAATAAGCATGACGGCTGATGACTTAACGTGCTCAATTCTATTTACTCTTCCTTGAAAATTGTACTAATAAATTGCTTATTGAGATATATATTGGAAGTTGTTTTCAAGCAAAAAAGTCCATATTCACTTAGTAATTTACCGAGAAAAATAACCTGCACGGGGCAACTTTTTCAAATTTCATATCATAACAGAAATGACCAACGCTGTATAAATCTCATTAGAATATCAATCTTTTCAAGCTTTTTATGCCTCATTTTATCAAATCAGTGTTTAGAAATATACTATTGATTAAAATTAAGAACACTGTATGTCATACTTATTATTATATACCTGTGGTCGAACATCTATGAAATACTATCCACTGCTAGGGGTGCAGTATCAATAATGTTCGCGCTCACTTTACCTGCTGTTCGTCTCACTAACGAAATTTGAATTTAAAAAAGCGTTCATTTTTGGGGAAAAAAAATCAATTTCGGGTATATAATAATAAGAAAATGACCTGACTGTTGAAGAAACGATCCAAGTTCTCGGTCAGTGACCCCGTCCATACGTCCCCAGCCGAAGGACAGGATCACTGACCATGTCTGGTAGCGTGTGGTTAAATTAGTTGCTCACTCCAGCAGGGGCAAAGTGTTAGCGATGAATTATTTGAAACTGAAAGCATCATTAGCGATATCATACACTTACAGGTACCTGGCTCTTATGTTCTATTCTTCCAACTGAATAGAATAATCAATACAAATTATTTTGTAATTTGATATGCAAAAAAGCCTGAGAGAGAAAATGCGCAATTCGACTCCCAATAACCTGTAATAATGGTATCTAAATTAACAAAGAGGATCGTTCCTAAATCTGGAACGTAGTGATATTTCTAATTATGTGCACAGACCTATTTACGTTCATGCCTGTGCATATAGTGACTGTATATATCAGTATACTTATATACAAGGTCTACGTAATCATAATTTGGCTACTAGCTTCTAAAGCCCACCGATATTCAGACACTTATAGTAGTGCATATTGTTTTCTATATGTACATCGTAATAATACAGCCCGAATTGAAATTACCTTAACAACTGAAGGCTTCAATAGTTGGAACATCTCTTCTCGAGTGATGAAACTGTCTCCATTCATGTCGTACACATCAAAGCAAACTACGGATAAAATACATAAAGGGGAAGATCTTGGGTATATGAATATGTAATATCGAAATCAATACAGTAGAGATTTGGTATATGAGACCATCAAATACGGGCGGTTTGCTCGGAGGGAAAAGTCAATACATTAGGACACTGGCACAACCCGAACCAGGCGGAGGAGGCTGTTATTTTGAATCAATGAAATTAGAAGTTTACATAATAATCAATTATCATGTCTGAAATGTATATCAATGCGACCTCCAAATATTAATCTAATCAATACCAATTGAACTGACTGGACCACTGATATAGACATTTTTCAATACACCTTATCGGCTTTCTCCATATGGGATTACACCCATTATTATTTTTCGGATATCCATGGGAAGATGGAAACCTGCCATCTCTAATTCATAAATTTTGACCAAACGCGCAAGAAATATGTATACCCATTATTACCTTCAAAAGACTACTACTTTTGGAAAACAAAAATTGAGGGTACGAGGCAAAGCCTGACTGTCTACCACAAACGCTACCGTGTGAATGTCGTTTTCAAGTGAAAACGATGACGCTGTCATCGTCGAAGGTTCGCCTCGCGACATGACGTCACGATGTCAACATCGCTATGGTAGCGACGTAGTGGGGTTAGTTGCTTAGTTGTTGGTCTAGATGTCAACAGATTGGGGCAACTTTGATCTAACCGTATTGGTTACGGATAGAGCACGGTTTCAACAAGTGTTTCCTCAGGCGTTTTGCTGTGGGTGCCGAAGCACACGGTCCTGTCCAAGCGTGACAGGGGTTCTAATGTATTGTCAAAGTGATTTTACACGGAACCTGGCGTCTTCAAAGAGGGTTTGAAGATGCAAAAAAAAAAAAAAAAAAACTTTTGGAAAACAAGAGTGGCCCACAATTATCAACTTTTCACAAGAGACAAAAGAAGTCAATGTGAAATTACTAATTAAGCAAATTGTTTGAGAACGTTTTATTTCACAGAATTAACTTACATCTAATTTTCTCTTCTGTAGAACCCCGCAAGAACACCGACATCCCTTTCACCCACTCTTCCTGGTTAATCATCCCATCATTGTCCTTATCGAATGCCCTGAAAACTGAAATAAGGGCGAGGTCAATTTCAAAACACATGAGGATTAACATCAATTTAATCATATTCGGGGGATGTCAATTGGGGTCAGGAAAAAGTGGATATATATCTCATGTGGAATTAACTACCTTGGAAAGACCTACAAAAGTGGTAAACACAGTAATTCCATTCATGACGTGGGGCTCAGGGTGATTGCAGGACGTTAGGGCCCACCACCTGAAAGTCGGGACGTTAGGGCACAGCCGAGCCTGGTGGGGAGAAAGACACAGTCATGCCTCGACCGCACCGCGACACCGAGTTCACACCTGCGACACCGGGAGTGAGAAGTAGCATAAATAGACGTTAGGGCCCACCTAAATTTGCAGAATTATTTGTTAGCTTGTTAGCGCTAAGAACGGAAATTGACACGTTTTTAGCAAATTTCATGAAATGTAAACAATGATTTGAAATGTTTGCATATTTCAATGTTATATGTCGATCTTATGATAGATGGGCCCTAACGTCCCGACGAGTGGGCCCTAACGTCCCGATTTTTGGGTGGTGGGCCCTAACGTCTACATACCCTCAGGGTCTATGGGAGGTTCAAACCTATGTTCTTTGATGTGAATGAGGCTCAATTAAAAGTTTCTTTGCTTTATACCGAGAAAAACAAATCTATTTACTGAAATAAGTAGATAAACATGGAAAGATGGAAAGTTACCATCTCTGACTTTTTAAGTTTGAACAAATGGTAAAGGCAGGAAACGGACTTCTCAGTAGAGTAAACATAATCTATATATATGAAGTTCAGTAGAAACAAACAACTATATAACTATCCCGGTGCCGTGCCTCAATTTTACAAGGGAGTAATAATATTTTTATTGAGAAAAAAAGGTCATATTTCCAATATTCGATTCCAATAACATGCTATGACTGCATTTTTCCGACTAGATTAAATCTGGTAACTTTAAATCAGAATACAAGATAGTTCGTAATCGGTACCATCCACTAACCTCTATCCATGATGATGTCATCTGTTATATCAAAACTGTTATGTAAGACCATCCGAAAACGTGTGCGATCCATCTTTTTTTTCGAATCTTCACTGGCCCATTTAAAATGTTGAAGAAGACTCTCGATTTCATGTTTGTGAACTGAAATAAAAGGTAGGAGAATACAATCATCTATCTGACATGCTTGACCGTTCACATACAACCATTTTACTCAGGGTTTACAAGATTATCATTATGTGTAATACTCAGAAACACAGCAAACCAATTTCTGCGATTGTTTCATAGAGCAAAATGTCTAAAAAGATAAAAATGGCTGAACCTTCCGCTAATGTAGGAGTAAATGTCTTTAGAAATGAAAAATTACGACGTGGCAAAAACACCGTCAGCTCATCCCAAAAAAGGGGATTAGAAATTAAAGATGTTTTATTGAGCTCTTTGTTCCTTCTAAGGCATCTCTGTTTATTAAACTCATTGACAAGCAATTGACTAATTTCAATAATTAGACTGTTGGCTGGAATTTCAGGCATGATATTTGTAAGTAACAAAACAATCTGGAAAAAGGGTGCGAATGGTTCGGGGGACTGCATATTTAGCTATTCCAAGTGAATTCAGGCCTAAACTGAGAGCGGAATTTATTTCTATTATGTTAACTTATTTTATCTGAATATGTGGCCAGCCACTTCGAGCTACCACATCAACGTGACGGGCAGTTGCCTATTTGGGCTATTTACAGTCAAACCATTCGCTACAAATGCAACGTTGACGTTGGAACCATTGACCAGGTGAGAGCTGTTGTTGGTATTGTGACGTTACAAGGCTGGAAGGGGAGGGGGGATCTACAGTATGTTATCACTTTCTTTTAAGTGAAAGCCCAGTAAGTTAAGGGACTTCTAAGCGGTTTAACAAAGTAAAAGAAAAAAAAAAGAGTTCTCCTCAGGTTCACATTAATCTCGACAATGACCCTTGGGACGTAAAAAGGATTAAAAAAAAAATCATATGAGAGTGGCTATTAGTGATGGATCTGCCTGGTGGAACAACTTGTAAAGTCAATTGGCAGACTGCGCAGCTGACGACTGACACATAGGTGTGCAGACTGGCGACTGGCTAATACCAGCATATCACTGTGAAGCACAGATTCACTACCCCAAGAGGGTTCATGGACGCCTTGAGCCCAGGACGATTTGAGCCCTGGACGCCCTGTGCCTTTCTGTGGACGCCTTGAGCCTACATTGTGGACGCCTTGAGCCTACCCCGTTTTGGTGGCCTTGAGCCTCTAGATGTACAAACTTTTAAAAGTGTACTTATACTGGTTTATAGTCATATATACTCAACCCTAACCCTTACTCCACCCTTTTCTAACCCTAACCCGCCAGTCAGAACTAAAATGGGGTAGGCTCAAGGCATCCACAGGGTAGGCTCAATGCGTCCACGTTTTCGCGCAGACAGGAGGCTCAAACAGTAAAAGGCTCAAGGTGTCCAATCCCCCTCAAGAGCTACCCTGGTAACCCCAGTGACCCGCTCTTGACTGCATGGCCACAAAAGTGCAACAAAATGTACAACTGCTCTGAGCATCTGTCAGTCTGCCCAGTGGAAGAGGCCCTTCAGTATAAGGTTCACAGACTATATGCTGTATCCACCTTAAATCATAATGAGAAAATATAATCTTATGTCAGCAACAACATTTCCTGCATTTCGATCACATGTAACTTTACCATGGCTTATCTTGTAACCAAGCAACTCGCTAAACAGCTCCTTGTAAAACCGCTCCTGAAATGATAGGCCTACCACTTTTTATGCAGTAAAGCACACCCTAATGAAGGACTGAAACAGTCCAAAATATGTCGGTACTCCAAATCCTGTTATTGACGTATTATACTGTTCCATTGCTGTACAGCTCCCACTATTAAGTGTGCGGCCTTCTCCACTTGAATAACTTCTGTAGCGGTTACCGGCAGTAGAAGATAGGCCAATATGATTGTGGAGGTTATCTTGCCGTTAAGTGCTACCATATGGATGTTTTGAACTAGACCGTAGGTCCGTTCTCGAAGAGTGTAGGATGGCTAGACTGCAAACGCTGTTCACACAATACAAAGAATGGAGACTTCAATAAAACAGGATTTTATTAAGATCAATTACATCCAACAGGAGATCTGAAGCTCATTGCTGGCACAACGTTCCTTAACGCGAGGTGCTACGTAACACACGCAGGGCAGCTGGACCAGATTAACTTAAGTTTAGCAGTCCAGGTTCAACCATTGAGTGAATAAGGAAAACCTGACTAATGAGATCTACAGCTGTTCTCTCTCTTGCTAGATGATCGAAGTCTGTGACCTGCAAGCCTGTCACGGACCCAGCCTTATATACAAGGTGGGTTACATAATCCAGAGCTAACCTATAGCTCTTCCATGCATGGGTTCAACCAAACTAACCAATAACAGGGGAGTGCCATGTCTCCTAGCGAAGATGGAACAAACCACCACTCAACAACTGTGCCCTTTACGCTTGTTTAACTGCCACAGACTCATGTCTAGAGTCAACTGACCCTCATTACTTTATCTACATTCCCTGCAGGCCCTCGTGGAGATGGCCATGGTCGCCTGGCATGGACAGTGACTGAGGAGGAGGCCACGCACGGCCCCAAGCCGGCTTTAGGGAGGGCAGCCTCTGTACCGTATGAGGCCTCCTGGGTGGCAGCCAACCGCTGGAACCATGTGAGCAAGGTGTTGTTCCTCTTCACTGGAGCTATGAAGGAGGGGCACTGATATCGACCTGCCGTGGACCAGGGGTGCTCGGATGTGCTTGGAAGTTGGAGGCGTGAGCTCAGAGGTTGTAACCGGCAGCATTCGATGACCAGGGCTGTGCCTTGGTTCAGGGAGACCAGGTTCTATGCCTGCGAGGATGGTACCCTCAAGGTGCCTTCCAACACAAGGCAGCTGGGTTTCCTGTATTGTTTTACCCAGGGGTTATCTGGAAGCTACGCTTCGTTGCCAGCATACTTCGGTTTTTGGGGAGCGACCGACGGACATTACACTTTGTCATGCCACCCCTTTAATTTTATATCAGAACTTTGTCTAGTAGCGTCCAGTATTTGCCTGGGGTGGGGTGCATGACAGGGAAAGTACAGAGGCCCTGCTGCACCCCTACTCCTATTAACTCCCTAGTTTACTTGTTGGTGGTACTTTCAAGGTTCTACCTTGATTTTGGGTAGTACTTAAGTGCTGGTTCCACCAACATGATGGAATTGCCGTGGTATGTCTTGTAGTATCTTAGAATACCAGAGAACTAGGTACCATGGAGAACTCGGTACCAGGAGAAGTAGGTACCATGGAGACTTAGGTACCAGGAGATTTAGGTACCATTAATTCAACCTGGTGTAACTTTGTATAGCATAAAGATATTTTCATTCCGATTTTTGCATCCGATAGCCCTATATTTCAGCTTCTAATTAACACCTGGATCAATGAATTATTCAAAGTACTAGAGGGTGTACGAGAAACCATCGTAAACTTGTGGTTATTATTTCGCATGACACAGATATTTTGCCGGCAACCAGCGGAGTGGTCTCCTCAGTCTCCAGCCCTAGGTCTGGTTAACTATGTCTCTATGTGCGGGAGCAACTTCAAGCGGATTCGACGGAATTCTACCGTTTTAGATATAGTAGGTAATAAGTGCCCCAAAATCAAAAAGTCGCATAGGTCACGTTTATGGCCGTTGTAGCGGCCGTAATACTTCATCAAGATGCTGTTTGCTCTACCGTACCTACCAGAGCAACACATCAAACCTGCCTTCTACAAGCTGACTGCTGAGGTTCCAGATGAGCTACGTCCACTGACTGACTACATCAAAAAGCAGTGGATTGAGGGCTACTTCCAGCCGTTCAGCTGGTGTGTCTACCGTGAAGTCATCCGTACGAACAACGACGTGGAAGGGTGGCACAACAGGATCAACGAGAAGGCTAAGAGAAGGAGGGATCTACCGCTCTACCTTCTGATCGGGCTTCTCCACGAGGAGGCTAAGCTGATCCCCATGACTCAGATCCTTTTGGCAGAGTAGAAGCTGCGGCGGTACAAACGGAGGCAGCTCTGTGAACTGCAGTCTTCTCTAGAGTCGCTGTGGGAGGACTACAAGAACCGTGACATCACAACAAGTGGCCTTCTCAAAGCGATCGCGAAGACCTCTGCTCCAAGCGAGTTGACTGTTGGCAACAGCTTCGCCGATAACTGAATATATTCTGATTGTAAATGTTGATTTCTGTGCATCTTGTAACTTATGAATATATGTTTGTTATAGAAAAATAAAATAAGCTGTGTATACGGGACTCAAAGTATAAATTATGACTCTGTTACATTATTTATCAGGAGCAAAATGGAACTATAGTCATATAGTTCCTTCTTGCTCTAAAGTCACTCTGACTTTGGTACCTAAATCTCCTGGTTCCTACTTCACCATGGTACCTAGTTCTCCATAGTTTATTCTGGTATCCTAAATCTCCAGTTACCGTATCGAATAGTGTCGCGATGTGTTGTACCTCCGTTGTCGCAAAACGTAGCCGTGCAGTGTCGGGTGTATGTTTTGGTGCTCTACCACCGCGACACCTCAAGACACATCGTGACAAATATGCACACAATTATTTTAAACTAGCCCGATTTAGCAAGAAAACCAAATCATGACCAATCTCGCTATATCTTGTGTGTCGGTGGAATCAGCACTTTCGGCTGGTACCCTACTACAAACACTATGCTATGAAAACTGGAGAGTAGACCTCGCGGCACACTGTGCTACAATTTTTCTATCAAATGACTTGGAGAAAGATTCTTGAAAAGGTATCGGTGCTATACCAGGAAGTTTTGATTGGTTTATTCCATATTCCCAGTCACTTTGATTTTGTGAAACTGTAAGTGTAAACATAATTTATTTGGGGATTTTTCACTGCAAGAGAGCATAGTGTCTCATTAGCTAGTCTCATTCTGGAGATATCGTGTAGTATTTAGATGTACGCCTCCACGTTATTATGTGCCCCACCCCTTCCTCCCTAAAAAAATATCCAACTCTTCAAGATGTGAGGATAGCATTATTCTTTCTTGACTGAAAATACATCTTTGTTGTTGTACTTAAAAAGTAGCCCTTGTGATATTTGGATAGATCTTGTTGTTGTAAACAAAAACTGAAACTTCTAGTGAAACTTGAAAGGGTAAATGAAGTGCGTTTGGCAAATTTGCGGTCGATACATGACCATCTATGACAATAATTTGGTGGTGATGTTGGTTGTCTTTTTTTTTTGGAGGGGGGGGGGGGGGGGGGGAGGAGCTCAAAAAGAGAAGGTAATATAAGTGATGAATATGGTTAATGTTTTCTCAGCCGAGGACAGAAACGATCACCATCGAACTGGAGGATAACGATCAATTATTAAACTGATTTCATTCTTCACTCTAAATATAGTCATTGTAGTTTGGACAAGTATTTGGTTTCCACCACTAGTAGAACTACTTACAGCGACACTTCCTCGTCAAGGATTCAGCAGTTTGAGTTAATGTTTGTCGAGCCATATTACCCAAAAATATAATAATTTCCGTGGAAGAACCTCGAGCGGGTTTTAGTTTGTCTGTTGTCAAGTTGTTGGCGCATGCGTGACTCAAAAGTGAAGGACCGCAGCTTTTCGGTAAAGTGCATATTAAAAATCTGTTATTGTGATAGAATGACAAAACCATCAATATAATTTCAAACTATATGTTATTTGGATAGGATCTATAAGTTGGTTAGTTTTTATTGACTCTTGAATCTTAACATCACTGTGTTTTTGTCCAATATTTTCTGTTACTGTCATTCTGCCCGTGACTACTCGGTTCTGCCTCGGGATTTTTCAGCATGGCTGACGCCGACAGTCTTCACGAGCAAAATTCCGATTTAGAGAATGATTCCAGTGCAATAGACGGTGATATTGAAGATGATGAAACCTCAAACCAAAGGTACCTCTATTCTCTTAAAAATTGCTGATATCCTTATACTCTTTAAGCTCGAATTCAGCCAACGATTTGCGGACTCTCCAAACGCCGGGTGTCGAGCATGACAAGGGGTTATAACTTTATAGTGACATTACTCTGACAGCAGTGACACAACATGAGATCGAGACGCGAGGGATAGCAACATAGGCGTGCCGCTTTTTAAGATCATTAAAAAATATTTGCTGAAGAAAGAATACTGTGAATTTAGGAAATGCGAAATAACCTTTAGCTAGGTGACTTCGTAAATTCACGTGTTCCACTTACAAGAGTCTAAATTTAGGAACTTGATTTGGATAAAATCATAGTTCTCGCTCTAGCACTAGTCTAGATCTAGATGGAAGGACATTGACCGAGATGTGGGCATTGCAAAGGAAACCTTGGAAAGTAGCGGTATCTAATTTTGATAGGGGATGAAAATCTAGAATAAGACAGAGTAAGTTCAATACCACCCTGGCTAAACAAGCAAATCAGACCCCCCCCCCCCCCCCCCCATAATATAGGTAGTTCATGCATTGACATAGAATAACTTGCCTCAGCCTGTTGAATTGTTGGGCAAACGCAAATATTTGTGCTGGTAATAGATATACCCTGCTATCGACGACAGATATCAGTATACCTCAATATGGAATACATTCTGTTTTTCGTGTCTATCATGAATGTCACAATCAGCTTTTGGAAAACCAATACAGGGAATACCCTATTTCAGTCCTTGTCACATACATAATTTGGGAATTGGACCCCTTTAGCCTTTTACCTTTTGAGCCCCCAACCAGCGCGAAAATGTTCACACCTTGAGCCTACTCGCTGGAAGCCTGAGCTACCCACCTATTTCAATAAATATTTTCCACGGGGTAGGCTCAAGGTGGCTCAAGGCGTCCACGTTTTTGCGGTGACAGGAGGCTCAAACGGTAAAAGGCTCAAGGCGTCCAATTCCCGTGGAATCAGCCTGTAGATCGACAAATTTACACCAGACAGCGCATTTATATGCCCTAGCAACAAAGTTGCTAGTTCGAAAGTATTAAGTCGCAACTCTTGATGGCACACTCTCTCGGGTGCAGTTCCCACTAAATATAATGCATTGAGACTCCTACTGATTGAACCATTATTCGATGTGACAGGGGACGAAGTCACAGGCACTGCCTTCTCATACCTCACTCTCAGTGTATAGACTAAGAAAATTATAATTCTAAATTAGGTTTCCTATATGGCTAGAAATATATCATAAGAGGAGAAGCACATCTAAATGTAGACCCCAAAAAAAAGATAGTTCGAGTCTTTCCTTCCACAAGATTCTCTCGTGGGTCTTCAGTCTCCAAGCTTAAGTCTGTTTTCCTCTGTCCCTATGTGTGGGAAAAACTCCCAGCGGATCCGACCAGAATCATATTTTTTTTAATTTGGTAGGTGATTTAGAAAAAAAAAGAACTCCTTTATGGACATATTTCTACTCCTAAAACTGGTTCAATCACATCAATGTAACAATCACGTATCTAAAAGACAACAACACTGATAAATTAAGTACCCAAGCGTTAAACTCGTTATATTGTAGCAATAAATCATCAGTAGTCAAACAATCCTATCTGATCTATATTACACTACAAAAGGGTAGGGTGTGCTGAGCCTCAGCCAGTGACCGCACTCAATGAGTTGGTACACCACAGACTGACTTGACTGGGCTGCACTCGCTTTATTTATAGTGCTGAGACATGACGTCATGACTCGCGGGCCCTATCCATTGGAGGAACCGCCCATACTCCGGAGGACCTCCCGATCTCGGGAGGAGGAGCTGCCGAGTGGAGACGCCCTTGTTCATTACAATATAATATGCCTAATTTGAAGGAGAATAAAAACAGTAGTTGCTTGGAAGTGGAATGTATTAAGGTAGATTCTATATTTACAGAGGGATTCAAGTATTTGTTAAAATTGGGAGGGTGGTGGCCTGAAATGGGCATACTCCAACAGATGTTTACTCAATATTGATTTACGGTTATCATTGGTGTAACATTTGCCATCTCCATAAGTGGCAATGACAGTTGATTACCTCCTAGGAAGTATCATCATTTAGGAGAAAATTATATTTGGCATGATATTCATGTATTCTTGCCTAATTTCCTAATATGGAGGGGGGGGGGCAGCCATCTTTGAAAGCACATGGCACAGTAATGCAGCCATGTTCCACCAGTGGGCTCTTTGGTTCCTATCTCTCTCCAAGCATTGCCACATGCCTCACACCAATATTCTTATAAGAACACTGAATATCTGGTGGGAGCCAAGCGTCACTTGGCGTCAGACTCCATCCTCACGTATTTAGCCATAAATCACATTTTGATAACATGTCCAGTCTTTTGGATGGGTCTGCCTGAAGCCCAGTCGTTGATAATGTTTATACTCTATGAAATCTGGCATTATATAATCATTACAGCAGCCTAAAGATTTTTTCAAATGAAACCGTTTTTGTGGATCATGACACCTACTTCGACACCACACAGCGTATCCTTATCGTGACATCGATCTCACATGCACGGTCTAACATGCACACTCAAAGGAATCACATTAATCGCCTAGATATGCAGTTGTATACAATTCTACTATGATCACTCCTGCCCCAACGCCACCCACCCAAACTTCAAGACAGTTATTCCCCATTCACTGTTAAACTGCATAAGGTGCTTTATCCTGGGATAATCATGCTTGTATTTTTAAACAGTGATGACTTAGGATCTCGGAAAAAGAGCAAGAAGAAAAAGCGAAAGGCTAAGGAGTACGAACCAATGAGTGGAGACTCCGATAGTCAGCTAGCGCCTGTGGAACATGCACGAAGCATGGACCGTGTGCCCGAGTCAGCTGAAGACTGTGCCGAAGATGGTGATGGTGAGGCCTCGGCTGACACTGCAGACAACAACAGCTCAGAACTGAAGGTGAGGACCAGCGCAACGTTTGTGTTTACCGAACTGTATTTATGTAGATCAGTTCTTTGCTACAACCTTTCTGTGAATCAGGGAAGCAAGCTGGGTATTGGCGATATTGTCTTTAAACCATTCGCTGGACCATGTATACATGTGTACCTTTATCCATTTGACATAAACAGCCTCAAATTAGCGGTTATATGGCTTTTGACAGTGACCCACCATTCGCCTCGCTAAATGGTGCTTGTTAACAAATCAGAAATATTAATTGTGGGTATCAGAGAGACCGTAGGCTCAGGGGTTTCTCCCAACTACAGCTATGTTTTCGTATTGTTGGTATAGATTGCATTCATATTAAGCAACAAAGCAATGGGCTTTAAAAGTCCAGGGTGAACGTTGGTGGTTTAAGTGGTCATTCTTGTGGGTATATATTTGATTGCCTAAACGTAGGCGTCACTACAGACCATTTAGTCTGAAATGCAGGGCGTTGTCTTATTCGCTTTTATCGCACTTAGAGTCTGATTTAACTGGCATCACGGAATTTGAGATTGCATCGTCTTTCTTTTGCAGTCGCTGCCGGTAGAGAAGTTGCAGCAAATAAAGAAGGCCATGGAACTGATTGGAATCCACCAGGGAGCTCCAAAAAATATGGAGGAAGCCACTCGCAAGACCTACCAGTTTTGGGATACCCAGCCGGTACCTAAACTGAGTGAGTACGGTAAATTGACAGGTTTTTATTACTCTTCCCCTTTTTAGCTCTTAAGTAAAGTAACCACCAGGGATGAAAGTTTTCCGACAAATGACGGAATTCTGATATTTTGTATACTCGTAACACTCGCTTAGAATATATAAATCGATTCAGAGCCATTCTTTTCCAAAACAATGTTATAAATTATTCTTTTTTATAAGCGTTTTAAATTTCCGATTTTATCATCACTCCCGACTTTCATCCCTGAACGACGGTTATGTTTTTATGTTATTTGCCCCAATATACAAAGTTCTAAGTTCAGATCCATATATCTGCTACTTTTCTTAAAAGACCAACAACAGAGGGGTACTCTAAACTACTTCTTGGCCCTGGGTTATAATTTCTTAATGTGGGTTGGAGATAACATGTGATGCGCAAATTTGGAATCTTTTATTTTGATGTCTGTCATTTATCTGTTTTGAAAAAGAATATATATATATATGTAGAATACAAATTTGGGGCATTCACCCATACTTTAATTATTGTTGCTTCAGTACAATGGCAATCAGCACCTTGTTATGCACTCGCTTGGTTCATTTCATTAATAAGATAATAAAAAAAAATCGCAACGACTGTAATCCATAGCTGTCAGTCCTTATGTATAATACCGCAGATTTGCTAGATTTTCTGAAACTTATGAGAATATACAAAGCATACGCTTTGAAAATAGAAAAGTTTTCAGGTTGGATTTCTCCCTGACATATGCAACGGAAAGCAGGTTGCAATGTGATGTGTGTTGACCTGAGTCGCCTATTTTTCACACTAAAACCGTTACAACGCATGGCGACACAAAATACCCCCACCCCATCCTCGACACATGTCTTTGCGTTGTAAAAACATCGGAAAGTCCACTAGATTCTATATACATACTGCGCGAAACGTAGATATAATTTGAATAAAATTATCGGTCATAAACGCTTGTGACTTTGCTCTGTTCAGGTGATGAGAAGATCACGGTAAATGAGGCAATTGAAGAAGACAAACCAGTGGCCGAGGTACGCGCCGAGCCCTTCTCCCTCCCAAGTGGCTTCCACTGGGATACGATAGACATAAACAACCCGCTTGAGGTAAGTACACACTTCTTGAGTTCTATTCTTAAAATATTCTTTAAAGAAAATTCTTTTCAAGAGGAGTTCGAGCAGTATGAACAATATCCCAACAATTTTTGTACTTATCTACATTGACATGTTTGAATTAGAATAGACCAAAAAGAAGTAGAAATACAATAAGAAATATCAGTTGAATATTCAGGGATGACATTGCAGGGACGATATTCCTGACCGTTGATTAACATATATGCAAGGGCGTACCTTTTAATTAATTTTGTTATTGATGCGGTCATCTTGCCCTCAACGCTAAACAAAACTACTTCATGCATACCATGTGTGGGCGATTACTTATCAACGATAGTATATTTATCCTATTACGCTTTGAATTGCTTATCCTCTGACTCCATTTTGTGAATAAGCCCTGATCTATACACTAGATCATCTAGCTATAAATAATGTTGGGAGCCCCATATACTACTTCATACCCTTATCTGGTTTGACTTACATTCTTAACCTTACAGTCATTGACAACACACATATTTCTTTATATTTCAGCTTAAAGAATTGTATACCTTGCTAAATGAAAACTATGTTGAAGATGACGACAATATGTTCCGTTTTGACTACTCACCAGAATTTCTTCAGTGGTACGTATTGTTTTTGTTTTCTTCCTTTCTCTCATCCTTATATGCGGAATTAATTCATTAAACAAAATTAATCCAGCAGAAGAAAAAACGAATTGCAGACTGGACTGCAAAGTACCGTTTCATCCTTGTCGCTGCTCCCGCATTTCCATCCGCACCCATCCCTTATAAGTGTCCTGTCACTCAAGATGTCATTGTTTGGTAATCGGTGACTCGCAAGTAGTCAATGATGTTGTCATTGTGATATTTATAATTTAGATCTAAAGTTGATTTGTTAGTTGAAAACGATTTATTACATCACAGCGAACCTGTATTTAACGGTTCACATGATTAATTTTTCAGGGCATTGCAGCCACCCGGATGGCTGAAGCAATGGCACTGTGGTGTACGTGTTACAAAAAGTACAAAGTTGATTGGCTTCATCAGCGCCGTGCCAGCTCACATCAAGACGTATGAGAAGTAAGTGCTTCAGAATCACCCTTACAGTTATTTTCAATCTGTTATTTTAACAACATTTGTTGTTAAAATCATGTCAATTAATACCGTACAGTATGAATAATACAATACTGTACAAATCCATGTGCACAGTTGTAAGTCAGTGTAGCAATATTGACTTAAATTACATAGGATATATCATCTAATCAGGCTAAATGATGTATTTCATCGGTAAGAATAGTATCTCATCTAGGTTGGTTTATCAATGTTGTACCTGTTTCTATGGGCTTACTTCAATTTTTTCACCAGCGAACAAAAGATGGTAGAGATCAACTTCCTGTGTGTGCACAAGAAGCTGCGGTCTAAGCGTGTGGCTCCAGTGCTCATTCGTGAGATAACTCGTCGCGTTCACCAGCAGGGCATCTTCCAGGCTGTCTACACGGCGGGCGTCGTGCTCCCCAAACCAGTGTCCAGCTGCAGGTAGGGTCCTCATCCGATGCTCACGGAATTGCACAAACTGGTTTCACAATTTGAGAACTGAAGACACTCCCTCGCCATCAAATTTATTTTAAAAAAGGACTCAAAGCTAAGACCTCTTATTATATTATAATCCAAGAAAATGGTGAACTCGCCTACAAAGCTGGACCTAACAACGACTCCTTTATCAGCCCACCACTCAAAATGAGCTGCAATACCTAGCTTGCATACGAGATCTCTAACCTTTGTGGGAATACCATATTCTTTGTATACGATCTATC
Source organism: Alentia gelatinosa (assembly GCA_950022655.1). Classification (NCBI taxonomy): domain Eukaryota; kingdom Metazoa; phylum Annelida; class Polychaeta; order Phyllodocida; family Polynoidae; genus Alentia; species Alentia gelatinosa. The sequence goes on along the minus strand of OX465588.1, from coordinate 23,669,696 downwards.
AATTAGATAATTCCGTCTCTATGTAAACAATTTATGTAACCCAAGAAGTTCTGTTTGAAAGGCAGGGGTAGGTCACACGCGGTCTATAGGAAAAGAATTGAAAGACTTGATATTACATTACACAAAGGATGATAGATTTATGCTCTATAGATTATGATATACACAAGACATATATTCTCAATCACTGTCAAGTCTAATTGAACAAATTGGACGTTAAACTACCCAAACATACCATCTTAGCTAAAATCGAGGCAATATAGTGTATAGGTATGATTAAATTCTACACTCTAACTTCAAGAATTTTATCATAAGGGGAGGGAGCTGGAATGTGTAAAATAGATGACGGCCAAGCCAAGGAACTGCATTATGGGTCTCGTAACGTCGTTGAGTTTAGGTCTAGTGGGACTTCTAGTGGTGTAGCTTCGATTACTATTGGATATCCTCTCACAATGCGTCTAATTGCAGGTACTGGCATCGGTCATTAAACCCAAGGAAGTTGATAGAGGTAAAATTCTCACACCTGAGTAGGAACATGACGATGCAGAGAACGCTCAAACTCTACAAACTGCCAGAGGTGAGTGAGATGAAGCCTTCAGCACTGATTACGGAACTATTGTTTCGACATTAGTGTGATGGAACGGGACCTACTGAAATTTTGTTTTGCCTAAGATGGCGTCAGCGTAGAAGAATTTTCTAATAATGTTTTTGCAACATTACTTGTTGAATTGACGACAGGTTGCACTATCATATTGTTTGCTTGTTTTAAACTGGTTATTTTACCATCTTAGAATAGTGATGTATGGACAGCCGTTCAATACTGCTAAACCAGACCAAACATTTTTCTGGAACAACTTACTGATTTCGCTATTATATATATTGTTCTAAGCTTGACATTCATTACAAATGTATATTGGTATTTCCACCAGTCCTGTCGAGTTCCCGGATTCAGAAAATTCACACCAGCTGATGTCCCAGAAGCACATATGCTACTCTCTGCGGTAAGACAAAGTTCATATATGCTCATGTTAAACAAGACTAGTAAATTGATTATAGCAAGATTAAATTGTATGCTTTTGATGTATTCACGTGTTGCTCATTATCATTTATGAAAATATTGTAAAGAAGATAAAGTACCTTAGATAAAACGCAACCATAGACTAAAAAGTGATTTTTATTAAACTGAAAAACAATCAGGTGGTAAACTGTAGATAGCTTACAAATAGCTTGTGGTGACACTGTTTCAATATATGGGTCCATTATTTATCATCCTTTATCTTTTCCTTTTCAGTACCTTTGGAAATTTGACCTGGCACCTTTGTTTACGGAGGAAGAATTTCGCCATTGGTTCATTCCACGGGCCGGTATTGTAGACAGTTTTGTAGTTGAGGTAAGTCTATAATTTGAAAAAGAAAGTTTCCTCTTAAAATGTAAATGTTTTGAATAACACTCGCATTCTTCTCAGATACTTGGTATTATTTGTGAGCTATTAAGCTTAGTAAGACCGAGTTTTGTATTTCATTCTGAATAATAGTAAATAACACAGCTGATTTTCCTTTGGTAGAATGACGGCAAGATTACAGATTTTGTCAGTTTCTACACGTTACCGTCAACCGTGATGCATCACCCACAACACAAATCTCTGAAGGCAGCCTACTCGTTCTACAACGTTAGCGGTGCCACCCCGTGGACGGATCTGATGCAGGACGCGCTCATTGTGGCCAAGAATGTGAGTGATTTACTCAAAATTCTCCGAATGTTTAAGTTCATATTGTTCCAGAGATGGCAGTTTTACTATTTTCCAATGTTTTTTTTTTTTTTATCATTTTCAGTTTATAAAGTTTTTTTCCATGTTTAAAGTATAAATTTGGTCTCATTCACATCAATGAATGGTGGACCAAACCTCCGCAGACATACACCAGCCCCATTCCATGGCCAATAACGAGTTGTTTTCCATGTTTTCACAGTCTTTCTGTGGCAGTAAATTCTCCTTAGAAAATATTTGACCCCACTGAAATCCCTGTTGTTCCAGTCTCCAAAAGAGCGAAACGAATACATAGAAAACGAAGAGTGCTCTCTCCTGACAGTAATACGTTATTCCGATGAGCAGATTCAAGTAGAGACATTTCCTTGTCTTTTTTGTCTGTGAACATTTTAAAAGAACGTGTTCAGTGTATTGCTTTAGCGTAATAGCCAAACCGCATTAGAAGAAAGGAAGCTTCTCATCTGCATCCGACCAAAGACAATACACCTGACAGCCAGAAAATTCGAAAAGTGAAGCATTGATTACTAAACGATGATTCATACATCATATTTTGAAATGATTTTTTTCATTCCTCAGGCTGGATTTGATGTATTCAATGCGCTGGACTTGATGGACAATAAGGAATTCCTTGAGAAGCTGAAGTTTGGTATCGGCGATGGAAATCTGCAGTACTACTTGTACAACTGGCGCTGCCCAACCATGACGCCACAACAGGTATCGTAGAAATTAATTCACTTTTCCTAAGCCGCTAGAAGGCACAATATTATTCATACAGTGAAAGTACTTCTCTTTACAGTATCGACATACTTAGTGATGTTGCCCTCTCGTCCAAATAGTTCCTCTGTGAGCCAGATTTGAAACCAGACCCTACACCTGCATTACCCGAACATATTGTGGAATTAGCAAATCAAATATTTCCAGAGATGGCAGCTTTCCACTCTTCAACGGATATCCTTCTTTTTTTAGAATTTTCAGTATATAAATGTATCTTTCCTTGTGTAAACTAAGATAATATTAGATGAGCCTCTAAATACTGCATTACGTAAGAGTGCAATATGGAGGCAGCGTCAACGTAGTATTTTTCTATTATCATGACAATTGTTTTTATTTCATTTTCAGGTGGGATTAGTTCTTCAATAGTGGGACCACGTGGTTAGTTTACAATGTCTCCAATAAAAGCACTCCCCTCACATAGCAAGGACCATGCGACCACACGCGGTGCAAGGAGGACGCACTCTACAGTCAACCCAACAGCGCTGTTACCAAGTGACCACTGAACAAAGGAAGTTGCCCTTATTGCGCAGCTGCGTCACAGCCGTGGTTCAAGGACATCCCGATACTCGTGGAGATCCTGCTTCGTGTCTCGTGGCTGCGTCATCCTTATAGAGACTGCTATTGGCTAAGTTTTACACCAATGACAACTTGTCTATTTCCTTGTCCTCTCTGAATGGGCACTGTCAAGACTAGGTCAGGTATATTCTCTTTAGGGTTACCTATATATATAATTGCTGTCAATAGAACTCGGATAAAATTATTTTGTGTTAATCATACGCGAATCGTGCCCTCATCAAATTCAATTCCAAACCAGCGGATGTGGTGTAATTTAATCAGTTACCCTCAATTGATTATGATAATGGTCAAATATTTTGATGTCTTCATTCATTGAACTGTTGTACCAGAACTAAGTAAATCCTTAGCATGCATGATTTTGAGTACATATTTCTAAACATGTAAAGTGCCACATAATTTCTGCTTAGATATACCTTTTTTCCACTTTTATATATGCAAGGATATTCAATCTTGCTTAAAATGCCAAAAGAAAACAAATCGAAACGATCAATGAGCTTGGTAAAACATACAAGGAAATGAGTTCTGTTGATGACCAGGTATTTAGGCATTGTGCATGTTAAAAATCTCAAGAAAATTAGCTTGCACAACGATGTCATAATTAAATTTTTTGCAATTTGTAATGAAATATTTCTCAGTCTGGCACTGTACAAAGCGGCAGGCTGTCCTACCCTGCTTCTCGACACTTGAATCACAGTCGCTGTGGTGAGAAGAATGAAAACCATGGCAGAGAGGATTCTGATATAAAAGTTCTATCATATTGAGAGGTATGCAATGGATTTGTACTATTCTAATGGAATTAAAAAAGTGATCAAGTGTAAACATTTATTTTGGTTGTTTATTCTTTTTTTTAAATGTCCATGCGATGGTATCTTTGACCGCAAACCCTATCATGATGCATAGAAGATACTATCTTCACGTCTTCCTTTTCCGCTTCAGTTGTGGAGGAGGAGCGACAGCTGAGAACTGTTGGATGACAGGAAAAGATTTCAATGAATTCATTAATATTCACCAGTAAATATTGTGTACAAACATTATCACAGACTACTCTATACAGGGATGTCAGACTTCAGGGAATTCCCTGAAATCAGGGTTTTTCTTAAACACAGAAATATTGTCCTCACTATTTAAAAGCTTCAAAAGAACATGTGTATGTCAATCCCCAGTGTTTCAGGATCACCATATACCCATTTCCCTATAAATGTGTGCATTATTACTTACATGATTATCAGGGTTTTCCCTGAAAAGCTCCCCATAGATAATGCTTTGATTGAAATCCCTGAAATCCCTGAAACCCTTACAGTGTTACCATACAAACCACTTTGAATGCATAGATAATACCAGGAACCAGCTCTATACTACAATCTCCCATGCGCATATTTGGTTTAACAGTAATAGGATATGAAAGGCAAGGTTCTGCTTGGAGAGCACAGACTGTAGTACTAGTCCTACTCACCAGGGAATGCTGTTTTTAACGTTTTCCAGTTTCCAGTAAGCTTGTTCATTGTAGTCTTTTGTGTGTGGGGGGAGTGTGTGTGTGTGTGTGTGTGGGGGGGGGGGGGGGGGGGCGAGAGTTTGTCCCAGACAATAATTTCAGGGATTTTCTTAAAGGGCTGCTGACATCCCTGTCTATATAACAGAAGCGACTCAATGAACGATTTAGATTTATATGTGTAGCAAATATCAATATTTGGTTAAATTTTTATTATATTTTTCACCTGAGGGAAAACTACCTTCCTATGGATATTGTGCTTATTGCATTAGACAAAAAATTACCAGAGATTTTGTCAGATTACCTCATTAACCGCGGTATTATGGAAAGGTTGAATATAAAGTAAACAAAAAAATTAGTAAAATTGCTATATAGTGTAAACGTAATCCTGTCTCACAATTTATATGAAGTTGAAAGTAAACAAATTTTCCCACCTCCTGAACCCGTTTTCTAATGGCGGCCACTGTCAGGTCTACAGATTCACTTCCCGTCTCTGTCACTTTGAAAGTAGCACGTCTTTCCTCCTCTGCCTCTGGTAACTGTGGACCTTGGACGCTACGAAGGACGAAAGACTCCATCTTCAAAGCTGTATTGACGTCATCACTGGAGGTTTTCTTTATAGCCTTGTCCTTATCTCTTAACGAGCTCTCTGTTAATAAGTGTTTTTTAACCAGGGGCTTTCTGATACCCTTTATTTGTCGTGGCACGAACTTGGGTACAGTTTTATTCTTAAAGTCCTTGATGATAATCTGCTGTGACGAGGTGGGTGTCGAGCCGTCAGCTTCAGTCATACCACAGGTTTGAGGAGCCTCAGAGCTTGTACTCGAACCATGTTGGGTGGGTGCTTTGTCCTTTGAGTGCGGATAATGTTCTGGTACATCTTTAACAATCACAGAATTGTTCAGAGTAAAAGGGTCCATATGTAGTGAGTACGGTGGTGGATGTTGGGGTGGTGGAGGTAATTTAGGATACATGCTCTGGTTTTCTACGAAATGTTCCTGTTCTGGAGGTGGATGATGTGCAGCATATTGGTGTTGTGACGTCTGAGGTTGATGTGGTATGTAGTCCTGGGGTGGGTGCACGTGGTGCAAAGCCTGTTGTGGATGATGATCTTTTTGTTGGGTAGTTCGTCGAGGCCGATATGACCACTCCTCTGAGGATGCCATGGTAGAGTTGGACGCAGGTGAATTTGAAGTGCTACCTTCTTCCGCTTCTGTAAAATAGGGGTTTTTCATTATATACAGAGCATTCTTGATAAAATGCTACGTGGAAAAAAAGTTTTGAATAACTTCAGATATTAATGTAAGAATAGACTAGAAATAGCAAAATTTAAATGGATAATTTAAAAAAGAAATTAAAAAAATCCCGATACAAAGTCTCCCTTAATTTACCACTTATCCTGATCCTTTTACTATTTCCCCGATAAGAAGTCAATAGTTCTTCCCGTTACACAACACTAGGTGATGTTGGCCGTAACGAAAATTGGATTCAGTATAAAGTAAACATTTCTCACCTAGCCTACGAATCTTTGAAGCAATAGTTTTACGACGATCCTTGAGTTTTTCCCGTGTATCTTGAACAGTTTCGTACTCCGGTGCGTAACACACATGAAGAACTCCACCGTAGAAGCTCTGATTGTCCATCTTTCTCTTGGCTATTCTGTAAACCGTAACATTGATAAGTCTTATGATCATATTTAGAATTTGCACCCATACTGGTTATGACATCATAATTGATTATGTTGCCAGGAACGCCAGTCTCTTCAAGGAAATGGGAAGTCGGGCAACCATCAACAAATTGTGAGGTTACTGAAATTAGATCTAGATGGATCTAAAAAGGGGTTGGGGAAATCCCCAAGTTAAGAGTTATGTTAAAATAAATATTTAGAACTTATATAATTGAAAAATGAAGTGACACACCATTGTTGGAAAGTGCTAATTTTTTGATAATTCAAAACAAAAACAAAAATGCCCAGTGCTACCAGATTCTGTCGACATATCCGTGTATTAGAGGGAAACTATGTTCCGGTGAAAGAAAGTCAAAGTTACGAGGTAATTTTGACTTCCTTTCACTGGTACTTGGTTTCCCTATTCCTATATACCTTCAAATGTGGTTTAATAAGAGACAATCTGATTGGTCTAAATGTCAACCTTGGGTAGTATACGGCAACCTTGGGTAGTATACCAACCTTGGGTAGTATCAGATAGTTACTCCACCCCCCAGAGCGTGGTGTAAGCATAGAGTGTACAGCCATAGGTATATAGGAATAGGGTATCCAGAGAGCCCGACACACTAACCCAACCCTTACCAGCCAAGGCGGCTTTTGATTTAAATTAAACCATACTTTGATTTGTTTGTCTAGCCACGTCCACAAATTGTTAAACCATACTTAAAGATTATAAGTAAACAAAGATTATAGGCAAACAAATGTCTGATAAAGTGTATGTGGGTTAAATAATCCAATAACTTCCTATTACAACTGAATTTCTATCATGCTGTACATAAGGAATAAGATATTACCTAGCAGATGGTATTTTCTGAAACTTGATCCACATGACCTCTGTGAACTCCTCGGCCGGGTATTCGTCAAGGAGGCGGTACTCTTCTATGGCTCCGTATAGGGCGAACATCTTAAGAAGGTCATCATGTGTCCCCACAGCCGGGATACCTTGGACAATCAGGTAACGTGACTCCTGGTTTACTGTATACACCTGAAATCATAGAGGAAAATATAAACTGAACCCAATATTGAATTGTCATGGGTCTATATTTCATACTGCCAGGGATGCCAGTGAGATTTCAGAAAAAGAAGAAATGTCCACAACCCATTTATTTACAATATTAACCGATATCATGATGATAATCTGAGAAAATATTAAAAACATTAAGTAGGAGTATAGGGATGCCAATAAACTCTGGGAAAACCTGAAATTCTTCATATTCCACATGTGATGTAAAGTCCATCCATGGTTGATCATATCAATTGTGACACATTAAGAATGGCGGCTGAACGTTGTGGCAAAGTGTGTGTTTTTAAGTTTAAGAACGTCCGATCTCTGCTGGTAACTGGTGATTCATTCAATTGGCCAGTTAGATAGGATAACGTCCTGGTAAGAGCTGGTGACTGGTGTGTCATACCGTGTATTTCTTGAATTAAAGGACCAGTAACAAAGATGGCTGAACTGAGAAGAAAGGAAACCTCCACTGGAAAACTACCTCTAAATACACAGTTTTAAAGTAAGAGACAGCTGTCTTGAATGTTGGCGAAGACAATGGGGTATATATTTATCGATTCAATTTTCTTTTTATACATATCAGACTGCGTCCAGTGTAGATCGACAAGACAGGGTTGGGGTGCATGGAATCAGTGCCCGGCCCTGTTTGGAGACGGGGCCGGGTATACTGGCTACCGTTCACGTAGCCGTAGCCGGCGTAGGTAGCTTACACAGTACACCCTTCAGATCGAAATCATTAGAAGATACAACTTTGCCATTTTAAGGTATATGATAGTACGAAATCAGACTGACTATAGTTGTACGCCAAAAAGACTGACACTGTCCGTACCGCTAGTCAGACAGAACCTCTCGAACTAAACTGATACAATCCCACAGACTGCAATTCCTAGCTCAACGACAATTGCACTTATTATCGCCCATGATTATCAAAGCAACACATAAGAGCAAGAATTATACTGCTATTGGGTACTCTCTTACACGAAAACAATTAAATGTATTTATCTTAACCTTCACTGCCTTTAGCTCACGTCCTTCTCGATATGGAGCTCGTGAAGAGCAGAACTCATTTTTAACATGGTGTACTTTCACCATGTGTGCCGCCATCTTGCAATATTTGTGACCATGGCATTTATTGGCTGAAGTTTCTCTCATCCAATAAACGTGAAGCTCTCTCGTGGCAGCACTTTCCACACTGCATCGCTCTGTCACATTTCGAATGAGTTAAACGTTGTATAAAGCAAGTAATGCAGTGTACAGTGTTGTTTACCATCAAAGGTCCACATTTAAAGGCGGCCTGAGTCTAGCCGTCATCTGTGATTCATACAAGTCGAGAATTTGAGTCAGACTCGAAGGTTAGTTTATAGATTATGACAGAATATAAGCACAGCGCCTGATCGGTGACTGGTGAGATTTCAGCTCGCTTGATGGCTTTTCTGTAATTTCTGAATTTTATATTCTGTAGACATTCGCACCGTGTAGGCCTACGATGTATCATGTAGTAGGCATACCCGGTACCACTTCTTACGGTAACAGTAGGCCTAGAGGTACATGTTAAAAATTAAGTTTGAATTTGAGCCCTGTACTTGTCTGTAAATTGTTACCGTACTATACTGACACTGTCTTTACTGTAGTGTAGTGTTCACGCCCTCATCTTCTGTTGTGGACAGGGCTGGTTACATTACAACGGCTAGCACTGTATACCAGCAGCGGCCCACTAGTAGTACATGTATTAGTATTACCGGTAATAATTTAGTTGATAGCCTGAGATCGTCTAGCATTCTAGGGGTTATCAAGAAATGACGTCATACTGTTTTGACCCCTTCCCCTCGCCCCTTTGACCCCCCCCCCCCCCTTTCTAAATTTGACGTCATGCAGATATCCCTCCCCCCCCCCCCCCCCCCAGCCCATGTCACCTCTTGTAACTCTTTTTCATCTGGCATGGGCCCAGAAAGTCAGTACCTTTACCTTTCTCCCACATGCGTAGTGGGTTTTGTTCCTTGGGCATTGATTGCGATTGGTCTACACATAGACCCTATTGGAGTATCCCATAATTCAGTCTGTTTACAGGATCTGGTGTTCGCTGGTTGCTGTCGTTGTATGGTGATAGACCCTTGACCCATAACCCGAATTTATTGCAGTTTTACAGTTTTTCTGAATCTTCAAATTGGAAATCCGGTGCCAGAAATTGAAATTCCAATTGTTTTGGCATATACGGTACAAAGAAAATTATATTCGGTTTCTCCAGTTATAAATCAGGAAACGATTGTTCATTGAAAGACAGGGCGCCGAGGTGCGGCCAGCCAGTCGGCAGCGGATCCTGTACTTTCGCAAGGGGCTATAATAGGGAGTTTAGTAACCTCTGGAGGGTCTATTGGATTGTAGAATCGCTGGCTAATTCATGCTACACCTAGTGTAACCTTCTATACTCTGATAGAGAAAAAGCAATCGGTGACATAGAACAAAGAGTGGGTACATAAAAAGCAATACTCTGGGACCAGCCAAAAAAAGCAAATGTAAAGGAAGCAGAGTATCTCCTATGGGACTAGCCAAAAAAAAGCAAATGTAAAGGAAGCAGAGTATCTCCTATACTCACACAAAACACCCATCACTCAAGGGAGTGTTTCACTAACCAGGCGCTAGTCCGTTAGGGGTTTGCCAGTAGATTGGGCCCATCACTGGCAAAGACCGGTTCGGTGGAAGAGCAGAGAAGGTGTCCCTTGTGGTGTCGGGCCCTGGGCCGGCAGTGCTGGGTCCTCATTTCGGGTAGTATATAGCACTGCCCGTTGGCCGTCGGAGGCCTGTGGAGCACTGGCCTGGCCTACAACCCACTTCTCCACTGAACTGGTTGACAGGCAAGTCCACACAAGACCATTAAGTACCGCCTGAAAAGGACCGCCAGGAAAAGCTGATTAAATAGCATTTGCTGGCTGGAATGCATGGCCGGCCAGCAGATTTGATATGAGTATGGCTCCTCAATTGACTGCTCCTCGCCTATACATGAACGTATGCGGTCTGGGACTCCAGGCGATACCTGCGAATTGCAAACCCATGAGCAGAGGCCGAAAGTCTGGACAGTTTGTGCAGAATTTTAGCACCACCATGTGCTATACATACTCATAACATCAACACTTATCTTTATTTACCTTCACTATTCGGATCACCTCAGTAGTCATCCATAACCTTTGCGTTACCGAATCCCAACATCTGCGTTGATGGCTCCCTGCCTCCACCCCAACGGAAGCAGTCAGGGTCGCAATAAATACCCGCAAAGCCGTGAGGGGAGGGTGAAAGTCCTGATAGTTTCAGTAGCTTGGGCAGAATTTTAGTGCCAGAATTTTAGTGCCTATATACATTTGTAATATATGTGTGTATGTAGGTAGACGTGGCTGCTACTGCGACTATCAAGCAAGTGACCGGCCTTTTTTCGGAAATGGAGACACGCGTCTCATATCAGATACCGAGATACCCGAGATATCAACGTATCTAATACACCAGAGAAAATATCATACATTTGTAATATAACCAATTATCTTAATTTACCTTCATTATTGGGTTCCCTGTAGTATTCAATGGAGAATTGGTGAGCTGTCTTCATTACTGTATAAATCCCAAAATTGCGGCTCACTGCCTCGCTCGAGCACTTGGTTTTGTGGAGCTGCAGATATGCAGTGTGTGAATACGCATTCAATGCGCCCCTTATGAATGAATTGAAACCAGCCTGCTGACTGTCTTGTAGAATGATATAACCTACTTAAACATTACTTTGCTTTCTTGTCAGAACAACGATGTATCTGGTCGGGCTGACAGGAGGCATAGCTTGTGGGAAAAGCACCGTGTCCAAAATGCTTCAGGATCTTGGATGCTGCCTCATAGACGCCGACGTTGTAGCCCGGGAAGGTACATATAACGCCCATAAATGAATAGTGCTGCAAAGATACCATGATGTAAAGTTGAGACCTATGATTACCTGACATAACCGATCACTTCTTTAAAATAACAATCTAGACATCTATGCAAATGCTAAAAATGAGCTATAAGCTAAAATATACAAAACCATAGATATATTCACTGGCAATATCGTCTGTGTTTATGGTTTTTTGTCCTGTTGAAATCAACAGTCTATTTACATAGAAATTTACCTAAGAAGTTTCATGAGATGTTTCATTGTTACCATATGTATTTGTAGGGATCCATACATTTGGTTTAGCCTGAAATGTACATTTACATCAACATCAGCGCTGATCTGCCTTTCGAGTTTGTATATTTCTCTATATTATAAGTCTTCCAAATACTATTTTCCAAATTTAAAAAATCTGTTTTGCAAATATATTGTTTTATGCATCATTATTCATACTGTTGTTTATAATTCTTTATTAATTAATATGTGTCTGCTTTCACAGTGGTAGAACCTTACAAACCAGCTTGGTTCAAGATCCGGAAGTATTTTGGAGATGAAGTGATAAACGATGATGAAACTCTAAATCGAGAGATACTCGGCGACATTATATTTAGCAACAGCCAAAAGCGTAAAAAACTTAATTCAATCACGCACCCCGAGATCTACCGATCTATTTTCTGGAAAGTGGTAGGACTCTTCTTCTCAGGTAAAGTTAATTCCTATGTTTTCTAACTACGTATATCTATGTAAAATTTACCAATCTAACAAATTACATAAGTAAGGGTTACCGAAGTATAATGTAGCCTACGTTCTGAGCTGCTCATGTGACCGCCTTTTCATCACCATGTGGTCCAATATGGTTTACCTGTTTCTTTTAGAAACATGTACGTTTATGATCTCTGTTTGAAAGAGTAACTCGAGAAAATGTATGAACAAGTTACTGAAAGTAAATAACCGATAGATATATCAGATGATTAAATAGTTTTTGTATTGTAATATTTCGTTTCGTGATTTTATTTCAACGTTGGAGAGAAAACTCAGCAGGCAGATCTTTATTTCTGGCTCTCAGAAGGACCAGGATTTTATGTGTAAATAGTTTTTCTGAAATAAAGGTCATGATTTCGTTTAAAACACTAGGATTTCGGGATATAGGTGGATGAATTATGACGAATCAATCATATGTATTCTTTAAATACTAATGATATGACATTGGTTTGTATTTCAGGTCACAAGTTCGTAATTCTTGATTTGCCACTGTTGTACGAGAGTGGCGTAATGGTGAAATTTATGTCCAAGGTCATTGTCGTTACTTGGTGAGTTTTACTCAGTATTTCTGTCTACCTTTTAGTTCATACATTCCCGTTCCAATTCATGAAGCCTGGATCTTATTCAAACTTTGTACATTGCACAGTGTAACTTAGCTTTCAAATAGGTTCATATCAAGATTATCGATAATATGTGGTAGGCCTTGTGGTTCGAGGAGCCACTGTAGTTACTATGCTACGTTACTTTGGTAAGAATGTAAACCATTAAACTTACAAGAGCTGATTTCATCCTTTGGTCCAATATTATCAGCTGACTTTTGACAATGAAAACGGGCTCAGTAATTTGACAATTGAGACTTACTCATTTAAGTACACTCACTAGATCGGACTTAATTATCAATACCATACTGAGAGTTGAACCATTTGTTTCCTAATTATTCAGATTTCAACTTTGGGATACTATACCTGAACTACCAATTACACCTAAACTGTAACTGTTTAGCCAGTATTGAGTTTTCAACACACATGTATGCTAAATTTCATTAGTGTTTCATCTACATATATTTTCCTTCCGTCAATTCTGAATTAGTATGTATATATGTCTCTTATGCTTCCCTACCTTCTTCTACAGTGACGAGAGAACTCAAATAGAGCGACTTACACTTCGGAATCATCTTACCAGAGAAGAAGGTCTACGCCGAATAAGAAGTCAAATGCCGGTGATATCGAAAGCAAGTCGCGCAGATTATGTTATTGACAATACTGGAACCCGGGAAGAGACACATGGGCAAGTGGAAACAGTTCACGAGATCCTCAGAAGTAGAGGAACGCCGTGGAAATTCCGATTCCTTGTGTTATTCGTGTTGATGGCTTCATCAACATGGCTCATATGGATAGTTCGTAAAGCAAGCAACATGCTCGAACAATGGACCTAACTTATTACTTATCAAATGTTTTTGTTGTTATGATTTTAAAGTTATGATAATTATGCTGGACAATCATCATATTGTGCATAATCACCCTATTATTTATATGAAAATAACCATGGATACGAATGTGATAGCATAATTTGAATTAGATGATACAACTGGTACAATCATGTACATATACAAGCAATTATTACTAACGAATACTACTTATAAATATTTATTGATAATTAGTATACGTTATACATTTACTCTTTATTCGTAAATAATAATGAAGTCCATGTAAAGGAGAGAATGTAATGTGTGAAATCCTGTTGTTTTATCGTAGTTCCTGAACCTCATGGACCTAGGGGACCCATCATAGGTCCGAGCAGACCCTAGTGGCACTATTTGGCAAGCCGACAATAAAAGTCCCCATCCCTGTGTTGAGCTTGCACTGAGATTTTTTTCGATATATATTTGCTTGCGTCTATATGATGAATATGTTTGGACTTTCTTCCCTAAATCGCTCTCGTTAGGCTAGCTTCACACATTCGATCTGTTGCTATTGCTTAAAAGATGCAAGACCAACAATCGGGTGGTAACCATTATCCCACTACTGAAAGGATGTTGATAAATTCACTAATTGAACACGATATCTTGATATGATGACATATAAATCGAATAAATAAGTATTTGTAACTGAAGAGCAAATAAAAATTAGAAAAAAAACAAGGGAAAGCGACTTGGCATATTGTCTTCAATATTTTTCCCGAAGGCAACTTGATGGGCATGATGAGCTTTTCATCGCAAAGATATTGGTGAATTTGATTTTTCAAGGGACAAACTACTGGCAAAGGTAGGGTCAATGGAGTTGAAAATAGTGAAAAGAAGATGGGAGCAGCGTCATAGAGTACTTTAGCCAGCATCACATGTACAGTGTCCATGTTGAAAACAAATGGTGCCTCAAGGGGACCCCTTACACGGGGTTTTCAAGCCAAGGACCCTGAGCCGCTACAGACCTGTGATGCCACACCTTTAAAAAACTGAACACCCCCCCCCCCCCCCCCCCCAGGAGAGTGATTATGCAATCAATAATGGATCCTCACTGGTAGAGAGGGCGCTGCTTTACCCCCCGAAAATGGCCCACACACGCTCATCTGGATGCCTACAGGGCCTATGCAGTCCAATGTCGGGTCGTTTATACACTATTCTACCTGCCACACATACGAATCGTAAACAATTTTGATAATCCGGTATTTTTCTCAACACCTTGCCCTCAAATTTAATGCCCCCCCCCCCCCCCTTACATGAAATTATGTAGCCTGTCTGCACCGAAAATACCGAACGCTGGGGGTCCTTTAACCGAGATTAAGATATAATTGAGGAAATCTGTCCCCAAACGCGGGTTGTCCCTCAAGCAGGGTTTTACTTTAACATATATCTCAATACTGAAACAACTTTAATAGAAATAATTCACTTTATAAAATAGTTATATGATTCATTTTGGGCCAGAGCCCTAGCTACAGTCCAACAGAAAGCCTCGTTTATTAGCAGGTGGACGGTTGGTCCTTAGGTTACGGCTATAGCCTACTTTAGTACACTGCTTGTAGAGTTACGAGGCGATCTAACCACATTTTTGCTTTTTATAGCTCACTATATACAGATAGAAATATGATTTCTGTTTTGGACAGAAGGTTTTGGGGGGGATTTGGGGTGGAATGGGCATACCCAAACATATGTTTCCGCAATATTGATTTACATTCAGCATTGGTGCAGCATCTACATAAGTGGCACTGACAGTTTCTTACATCCTAGGAAGTGTCATTATTTAGGTGAAATGTATATCTCATGTGGCTTTCATGTATTTTTGCTAAATCTCATAATGGGAGGGGGAGGCAGCAAGTGTATGAGTGGATTGTTTATTCAGCATATTAACACACAAAAAGAAGTAGGAATGGTTCACAACTATGTTCTAGGAATCAGTCGTGACGCAGCCAAATGGTATTGGTTTATAAAATTATTTGCAATATCATTTACTACAGATATTGGTTTGACCTACGTTGTTGGTGTATATAGGAACAGAGATTTATCCACCATTTTAGAGCACATGGTCAGTGAAGATGTAGATAGGTCTCGGTTCCTGTGTGCACTCATCCATGAAGGTGTCACCATCAAGCAACCAACCTACCTTTCATAAGTAGTTGGGGCATTGCTGATTGCCAATTCAAATCGCCTCCAGGTAGATATATATAGGGCCTACTCTGGATTCTAAAAATGTTAGTGTTTAATTGCATTCCATACACAGAACACTTGGGAGGGTAACTGGTCTCTTCTATTGAGTTTTAAATGTGTCCACCTGCTAATTTGGCCTTCAGAGGCCAATGATTCTATTTTAAAATGTACACTTTGCTCTTGTTATTCAGGAGTATCTTTCCTCACATTATTAACTTGGGGATCCGTACGAAGTAAGACAAAACTTATTTTAGTAAAAGATTTTATTTCCAGTGACATTCACACTAAGTTTCTAAAACACTTTGTTGTGATTAGTCTAAACAGGCACAGGGAACCTCCATCCCTTGCATGGCGTTAAGGCCAGGTACAAAAAGACGTGGCATCCACTAATAAAATGTGTGTAAAATACACGTTAACAATTTAAATGAAAAAAATGGTGCATTATGTAAAACATAGCCGATGATCACAATCAGTTCGGACGGAAACGTATCACAAGAATCATCAGTATAAAATACGTGGAATCGAGAAAGTGTATTCTGTATTAATAAAAGAATATTACGAAATTGTTGGCATTGAAATTACTGCCCAGATTTTTTCTAAAAGGTACGAATTCCATGGGCAATACTTTAACACTGTGGAGTCTATATTGCGAAATGGTTTTGGGAAATCGATAGGCCTCTAAAAAAGGCATATTAAAGTGTAGAATAAATAACATCCGTAGTAATCAGACACTAAAGCCGTTTTACGGCTATTTTGTATCCTATCAAATTCCACACAATTCTAACTTGTTGTATCATATGGATTCTGATCCTAGATATAACCTGATATTTACCTACTCCTACCACCTGACGATAGAGAACTAACGTTTTCGATGATCAGTTTGTTCTACAATAAACTGAATTCGGATAAATACATCCTGATTAATCTCATACAAACAAATACACAATATAATTGCCTACATCATGTAAAGTGAAGGTACTCTTATCTTATCGACAAGTGGCGTTATGAACCACGTGATAAAAGTACCACAGACTGTTTGTTGAGCTAGACAACCCCCCCCCCCCCCCCCCCCCGTTTCGATTGGTCTTCTTAGCAGCATTGACCAACATGTCATACATACAGATACACACAGAGGACCGATAATGCGATGATTTCTTCTAAGACCGCTTTGGCTTTGTTGACAATAGAAACATGGGTGATATGTTTTCATAGGCGTAAAATGTAGCTTAGAATGAGTACCATTATTAAAGCTTTTCTTGTAAAGAGCAAAACACATATAGCTAAGCATATTAATATTATATATTATAGATGGTCAAATTTTAAAATAAAGAAAATTTCATATTTTGTTACCTGACCATACACAATACATAATCATATGTATATTGATAATGCCTCAAGTATCTGGTTTAAAAAAATTTGATTTACATATATCCTAAGTTTTGCCACTGTTAACTCGCCCCCTTTGTACTCGTGGAGGGTGCGTTAATGACGTAGTGGCAAGTAGCAATATCACCAACTGATTAGTAGAATTTCAGTTTTGCTCAATATACATGCTTACTCAAGAGACAATACCTATATTCATTTCACATTTCAGCTGTCATTCTGGACTTGTCCTTTGGACAGTCCAATAATACCAATTACTGTACTATTACCTTCAGGGTGGACTTAATAACATTAACACTTCCATATATTTTTTTCCAAAATGATGCAGATTATATAAAACCTACAGGGAAACGTAAAATTTCTAGGTTGAGGAAAACCAAAATACATCAGAGCGGAACATCCGTGTACTTATACTGAAGCCAAATGTACAAAAAGATCAATGTGGAAATAAAGGATAAAGATGTTAAAAATGAGAGCAGTCATATTAGAGACAAAGGATTTTCAATATTTTTTTCTGTAGCATCCCGCGTTCCCCGGCTACAATCAATATCATCTCAACTATTATATAGTTCTGCATTACCCTTTGAATTCTTTAAAGTATTTTTCTTAAAAATGTAGATTTAAATGACGAGGCGAAGTAGACTTCTATTCCCAACCGATACAGTTGAGCAATAAAAAAAAAGGTAAAACCGCATTTGCTTCAGATCTGCCAAAATATAAATTAAAACATGGCGGATTATGATGATCGTTCATGCCTTCAGCTGCTCAGAGAATGGCCTTCTTCACAAGTCCAGGTTTCGGCTGACTGTCCCAGAATGTACTAGTCGCTTTCTGCAAATCGGTGAATAACACTGAAAGTATCACTTGAAGTATTAGCCAGCCCTGCAAGATGAGGAGGCCAGCATTCATGCGACACACCTTTAATGGATCACATTATTACAACTTTCAGATAGGCTACACTGATGGACGGCTGGTTGTAGCAGTTAAACGCACATGTATATAACTCCTGTTAGGACAGACCCTGAAATGTTGATGTGTAATCCGCAGACAAAAATCACAATAACTTTCTACACCCAATTCTCCAGGAGCGACTCGTGACCGAGACAGACATACCAGGCACAAGACTACTGACATGACCACTAGGCACAGGCACTAGGTATGGACGTCATGCAGACACCAGCCACTGATACTAGTCAGCGATGGAATGCAGATACCAGGAGCATGCATGGCCAACAAATACAAATATCATGTAGGCAATAAGGCTGAGACACCAAGTCTCTTGCAGACACCAACCACAGGCACCAGTCTTTCTTCACACCTGTGTATTGGTTGATGCAGCGGGCCTTCATATGTCTCCAAGGTCAACACATATTCACTGGACAAGTTCATATCGTAAGTCAAGTTGGGTTCAAGTAAAGTCCAATGTGTTAATTCTTTCTCTCGTGGTTCATTGAACCATGGCTCGAAAAAAAAGCCAGAGGGCTGGGATGATGTACCTGATGAGATTCAGTAAGATTCGAAACCACAAATACAGTCTTCCTCTTAAAAACTGTTTTGTCTACTTAAACATTACTATATACCTATAGGCGAATGTCTCACTATTACTGACCAGTAGTACAATAGCCATTCGTCACTGAGTGACGAAAGAATATCCATACCTCCCTCTGTACCATGTGACCACTCCTTCTACTATTTAATGAGTTGTAGAATGGCATTTGTAATGATTTCTAGGTATATAATAATAAAGAGACACAGTGAGTGTGACTAAATTCCATCTGTTCCTCGATATTTCGGCCAGAAATACTGATCAAAATATCTCTGAACAGATTCCATTCAGTCACACTCACTATGTCTCTATATATTACAGCCACCATAGGGCACTCCCTTAAAGTATTTTTGTTTCAAAGTGCCCCCCCCCCCCCCCCCCAGCGCGCTCTGAGGAGATATGCCCTGGGAAGGAAGATCAAGCTCTGAAAGTGTATTTGTGGTCGCCATCCAGTATCCCCTGAACCGCCCCGTCTGCACACGACATAGAGTGAAGTCTAAGTCAGGATCACTAAGTTGGTCAAGCAGGGTCAGTGTGAAGGCCTGCGGGTCAGCATGGAGGCCAGCCGCGGCCCACGTCCGTAGTCAGGCAGATTCACGTCGCGGGTTAGAGTAATGGCTCGGTTCCATTCCAGTCAATCTCCGCCTCTGCCCATCTGAAAGTAACATGATGTGGATAATTACAAATAGTCTGAATGTCTCCTGCATCCTACCCCTAATATAAAATCCCATAAGCTTAACATTGAGTTCCCGCTGACTAGCATACAGAGTTTTATATGCCACTAGTGGCATACACAATTTTTATCACGTAATATTCCAAAATCGAGGAGACAGGGTAGGATAAAATCAAAACCTGATTCGTTTTAATCTTGGCCACCGCATGCCACTCCTGGAGTTTTGACTCCGGACTTCACTCGGCTTCGCCTCATGAAGTCACTATGCCAAACTCCAGTCGTGGCATATGGTGGTCAAGATTAAAACTCATCCAGTTTTACGATAGTATCATATACACCAATGGATCTCAAGTAAGTGACATAATGCCCTGAGCAAATCCCCAAGAGCAATTTTATCAAGTTATGATATTTAATGGTCGTAAATTTAGTTTAACACCTGAACAGATGATATGAAGTTTGATGTTGAATGTACATATCTTATAAAAAAACACTTTACTTACTTGGTGCGGATACAAAGTTCTAATGGTGGTATAAGATCTTCGTCAGATGGCGGTCGATAATGTTTGTTGGACGTCACTGAAATTCAAGAGAAACCTTTATATGGATATTCTATAAGCCCGTCTAAGTCACTAGAGTCGCTCTAGGCGAGCAGTTGGTTTTTTGTTGACGATTTCCTTTCACAGAAAAAAAGCATTACAACCACCCGGGCCTTGGGCGTTCGTCCTTGTTTAGTCAGTAACATATATACAAAGATAAAAAAGACCATCTATGAGATGAGGATTACAGACAAACAGGTATGGCTGAGCCGATCTGCAGTCCAGCGCACTGTCAGCTGAGCCGCCTCACGTGGAGGCCCATCACAGGTGAAGCTGGGGTTCCGATCGATTCCAATAACAAAAAATCTAAAAACTGCGATTGGATGCCCTTGAAGCATACAGGGGGATTGCTTACGGGCCAGGAGGACTGAGTATACTATAACATACTATAAAGTACAGTAGAACCCCGCGTAGGCGGGCACCATCGCTTCCGGGCCACAGTGTCCGCATACGCGGGGTGTTTGTTTACGCGAGGCTAAAATAAACATCTAACAGATGAAACCGTTCCGACCAGAGGTGTCCGTGAACGCGGGGTGTCCACTGACGCGGGGTGTCCGTTAGGCGGGATTCTACTGCACATGTCTTTTTCCAAAAAGTGTGATACACAATACTTTGTATGAGCACATATATCTCTATTACAAAATTTTATTCTCAGCTGAGAAAAAAAGGAGAACGACATGAAACAACCTAAAGACTGGCATCATTACATATTAAGACAAGTACGAGTGACTCACCGACAGTAAGTCGAATGGGCTCATCCTGGTTGGCCAGCCCGTCATAGTAATGTAGGTCAAAGCGACGTTCAACTCGCCAGTCACTCATCAGTTCCTTCCGTGTACAGAACAACACTGAGAAGTGACTCTCACTGCACACCACCCAGATCGGGTACTTAGGTGTCTTAAAGTAGGTGCCCACCTGCAAGACGCGGGACAAGGCGGTATATGTCAGTACGTGATAGAAACAATACAAGGCCATGCTCCACCGTGCCGGCACTATGGCCTGAAAACGGGATTGTCCAAAACACCTGCCCAGTTACCGCTGATGGCCACTAGCGGGTGACTGGTGAAAGCTAATTTATCAGGTTTTGGCAGTTCATCACTGGTTCATCTCTGTGACCTCCTCTACTGCCCTGGTCCCTATAATTGAGGTATAACATACTTGAGGTATAACCGGCACCGTTTTCATGTCATATCGCCGGTCTGGTGGAACACTCTCTTAAGAATGGCGCGGTATCCTATACTTTCAGGTATACCAACTCAAACCATTTTTGACACAATGCTATGCAGAATGAGTTTTTTTTTTTTTTTTTACCAAAACAGCTTGCTATACCAATGCTTCACTGCCCCCCCCCCCCCCCCAACCACCACCCAAAGGAAAAAAGAAGAGAAAGACATAGAGATCAATTTATAAGCTAAGTGATCCTATCTTGTTTTAACCATAAGAAGCTTCATCGAAAGAGTTGACTGAATTCTACCATAAACAAAATACGCAACACTGCACAAGTTGTCATCGGGTTGTGGCATTAAGTTACCTCCCATAAATCTAATTCATTGAGCTACTTTGATCTACCTTAATTTTGTCATCTGCGACAGAAACCATGACTCTCATAATCCGCACTCACCTCACAAGACTTGTAGTGCTCAAACAGGGAGAGGAAGCCGATGTTGGAGCGCTTGCTGAGGCCGCGGAGCTTCATGCCATCCAGCAGCATGTAGTCGTTGAAGGTGTTGGAGGCTGCCTGTCCTGACAGTATGAGGTTCACCAGCTCCTGTGTGCAGTAACCGTGCTGCCCCATCAGCCGCCCCTCGGACTCGTCCATGTCAGCCCGCACCCTGTCAACACCAGCCACGGCATCGTGTTATTCATTATCCACTTACTAAAAAGTGTCCATAGAAAACACATAGGGAGTGTGCATCTACATACCCAGAGCATATAGATATATCCACCTAATTCAAAGTGTCCAGCGAAAACACATAGGGAGTGTGTATCTGCATACCCAGAGCATACAGATATATCCACCTAATACAAAGTGTCAATTGAAAACACATAGGAGTGTGTATCTACATACTCGGAGCATACAGATATATCCACCTAATACAAAGTGTCCATAGAAAACACATAGGGAGTGTGTATCTACATACCCAGAGCATATAGATATATCCACCTAATACAAAGTGCCCATAGAAAACACATAGGGTGTGTGTACCTACATACCCAGATCATACAGATATATCCACCTAATACAAAGTGTCCATCAAAAACACATAGGGAGTGTGTATCTACATACCCAGAGCATACAGATATATCCACCTAATACAAAGTGTCCATCAAAAACACATAGGGAGTGTGTATCTACATACCCAGAGCATACAGATATATCCACCTAATACAAAGTGTCCCTCGAAAACACATAGGAGAGTGTACCTACATACCCGGAGCATATAGATAAGTTGTATGCTCCAGGCTTTAAAAGCCGGATCATACCGAAAAAAAGTGCATATAAAAAAGAGTGCATACCTAAATTTATCCTACCCCTAATATAAAATCCCATAGGCTTAACATTGGGTTTCCGTATGCCACGCTGACTGGCATACAGAGTTTTATATGTCACTAGTGGCATACAGCATTGTTATCACGTAATATTCCAAAATTGAGGAGATAGGGTACGATAAAATCAAAACCTGATTCGTTTTAATCTTGGCCACCGCATTCCACTCCTGAAGTTTTGGCTCCGGACTTCACTCGGCTTCGCCTCATGAAGTCACTTTGCCAAACTCCAGTTGTGGAATACGGTGGACAAGATTAAACCTCATCCAGTTTTACGATAGAACTAATACTGGTATGCCACTTGTCAGGAAAAGGTGGATGATGAATACAATATAGATTGGTTTCAGATTATATGCTCCTCGGAGTTGACTCTGCACAATATACTCGCATGCACTCAGATATTACTAAGTGTCAACTCCTCAAAGTATACAACCGCTTGTATCTGAAACCAGCCAATATTGTATATAAATGCACTATAGTCGATGGGAATGTGGATAGACGGTAACAAACAATATAGCGTTGATGCAGAGTGAATGCACGACCAGAGCCTAGCGTTGCTGACGAAAAAGGACAAGTCTGCAGATGTTCAGACTTCTGCATACCATGCCTTACTCCCTCCGGACAACTCCATAATAATATAGGCCTCAGTAGACTATTGGCTACCGATTTCAGATATAAGCTGATTAAAATAAAGTATACACTTTTTTCAGAACCCAACTACTTTGCTGAGCAATTGTAGACAATTGCGAATTAATCCTAGTAACTATGAGACACTGTTGTTCAAGACAATTCTGTAACAGTGATAATTCGACTGGATGGTGGCATCGCCGGTCTTACAAGACATATCCTATCATAACTTATATTGTAACTTCACGATGATATAATGTAAGTTCTTATATGATGCGTCTAACATGTCACTAGTTACACATGGCTCCTTACTTGTCGATGGTCCTGGAGAGTATGGTGGAGTATAGAGTAAGGACAACACCTGGCTGCCCATCCTCTTCAAACTGAAATAGAGACCGTCAGATTAGATACTTTCAGTTAATCCATCATTATTCATAACATCTTTTTTTAATTTTTTTTTACGCTGCTGTCAACAATGTCTCAATCGAACAAACAGATTCGTGACGTCAGCCGATGACAACATCGAGCTCACTTGAGCGGTAGCTGCCACATAGATAGCCACGTATTACAATTATTCATAACATCATCATGCGAGTATATCATTGCGAATCACACTGGATGCTATTGAAGTTAAAGGTGAAGCATAGCAAAACTATTTTCTTGTTGCTGTTGTTGTCCATTAGAAACAATACTAGAGTTCATCTTTCATCATTGTATTCATGCCACTATTTGTAGTTTTATTGAACGACCTACCAGCTGTACATGATCCTTAAGGAAGTTGGATAAATCCTCAAACTTTTTGAAGTGATTCAGGACCAACTGAAAGAGAAACACCAGTCAATGTATGTATTATCACGCTATTGATCGAAATTACGCAGAAATTAGTAACCAAAGGTTAACAGGAAGATATTTCCGTTATCAGATGGTGAAGTTGACAGAGTAGAAAGGGGAGAGATTACTGCTTTTAACTAACTTTTAGTAAAAACAACTTTTTATACTGATGTGATTCTATTGGCAGCATTTTTTATTTTAGCTATACTCACCGTCTCTGTGAGATTGTCTGGACGGTAACGCCCATTACCGGTAAATATAGAACCCCCGCTTGGTCTGTCAAATTAAAAACATCAAGGTAACGGTAAAGAGATATTTTGAATAAACTGCAATATCAACATGGTTTAAAGACAATTAAATACACGTTTGATACACCACTCAAAATGATGCAAACCATAAATGATTTAAGCGAACATGTGTTTGTGATTATATAAAGGTATAGCAGCTTACATGAAAATACTGGAAATGACTCATAAGAATAGATAGTTGCATATATATGTACAGTGTTTTCTAAACATGACGTATAGCAACTAAATGCAAAATCTTTGATCAAGATAAACTGTATGTTGCGTAATTTGAACGTGCACTGGTAGCAGGGTTAGGAAACTGTAGCTTTGGTTTATTAGTATCATTCGTAGATAATGTTATCTAGTTAAAGCTGTGGGCAGGGCTATCTGAATGTGAAGGTATCACACGCATATGGGCGTGGCATTATGCATCCATGTGGGTGTTGCTAATAAGAATACAAGTGGGCGTGGCTAAGCAGATACATAGGCGTGGTCTGGATGGGGGTCGTAATAATAACTCACATGGTGACCACTGCGTGTTCCTCGTCCCCTGCCCGCCATAGCACCAGAGCCAACGCCAGCGCCAGCGCCTCCGTGCGGGCTTCAGGGTCAACATCCAACCTGCAGAAACATGCAATGTAACCGTGAGTCAGGACGGAGAAAAGTTCACATAGCCATTATACATGTACGATGAGCTATATATATAATTAAGGAATTACGTCAAGTGTGATCAAACCGGGACCATTGTGTATATCTTAAAGCAGCAGATATTAGAAAGACTACTTGCTATCATAGGGTGGTACCTAAAAAAGAAACGTGATAACACTGAGGTATCTACCATCTGTTTCTGAAATATGTTTTTTTAATTGTACATGGTTACGGTGGTTAGAGTGTTCATGGTTACGATGGTTAGGGACAGTTCTTAAACTGTCATTCAAGGTAGCATCAGCATTGGGAACAGATGTAGCCACGTTTTATTTCTGTTTCTGAAATATGGCTGTAAACTTTCGCACTACACTCACTACAGTTGGAACTAAGTCTACTTTGATATCAACCAATCTGGGAATTATAAGTGGACACTGAAATGTTAGATCACATTGTGGATTTGATATCAGGAGGTTGAAGGTTCTCCCAAGAACGATAGAAAGGTAAAGTAACAATTTCAGTTCTGTGTTCGTGTTGTTTTCCATGTGTCTTATACAACAGCCATACTATGCAACTGCCGTGCAGTCATATTCCAAGCCCAAGTGTTTGATATAGACAACTGAGTTCAGATGCATTTTGTACATCGCTGCATGGAAGAAGTGAACATATTCCTGAGACATCGGACGTGAACATGTGATCAAATGGATTTTCCACTTATTCAAAATAAATTCATAAAATTTGATTTCAGTTTGGAGAAAATGTGCATAGTCTGACCAAATTGTAATTATCATTATCAGGCATAATTTATAACTGAAGTGAACAAAGTAATCTTTACATTCCCAATTGTTGTTAACATCACGTTCCATACTTACGATCATGCAGCAAAGAAATACCCTACCTTCTCCTCCTTGTAGGTATAGGTATATCAAATAAAGAATTTTAAGGCAACCTTACCTAATGATAACGTTTAAAAACTATGCAATCTTATAATTCATCATATATATCATATCATATATGACTACAGGAGGTAGCATATTTACGAAATATTAGCAACAATCTAATGATAAAAAAATCTGCTAATTACCTATTGCTAACTGCACTGCCTCGTTTTTCCGGTTTCACACAGAATAATATCTGTTGCAACACACAAGCTTGGACAGCAGCAAGTATTCCACATGGTCCACCCTGCGAACATAAAAAACACAGTTGAACTCAGAGAAAAGTACTCTACGTAAACCCAACAATTATAGATTTTTCTTCTTCTCAGAACTGCCTCCTTTAATACCCTATAGAATATTGAGCAGCCATATCACAGAATTCATCGTATCTCTCGAAGCTCTTCAGTGTTGTTTTAAAATAATATCTAGCATATTGATACATTTAAGTTTCGGTTTTTCTAAATTTTACCCACACTTAACACACATTTGATTTCATATATATTGATATCGTTATCCTAAACCACTTATAAGATAATGTGATAATAACTACTAAAATTAGTACAATACTGTATAGCAACCATGAACCTTTATCTTTTAATTTTTCATGTCCTCTCATATTTGTCCCAACTTGGACAGAGATCAATTTGATTATCAAATATCCAAATAAATGTCTTTTTTTCCACAAATAAGCTTTCTTTAGTCTATTCTTCCGTATTTTGAAATTCTCAGATAAGTATATCGCCCTTGTAACAGTAACTTTAACTGATATGAGAAAAAGGTGTTCAATGAATATAACGGTTGATAGAATGACAAAGGTTTGTTCATACAAATTGTGGAATTTCATTATGCAACATCCATGAGCATTCTGAGCAGACTGTGACATAGGCTGGATAAACGATGCTTCAAAACAATATTAATTTTCATTTATATGATTCTGTGCATTTAGGTAAAAGTAAAATGCCTATCTAGTGCGGGGTGTTTGTGAATGGAGCAGGCAGTAACAATTAGAATGTGAATTTTTTTTTTTTTTTTTTTTTTTTTTTTTTTTTTTGATTAATCAAAACCCTACCAAAAATAACAATTGTAGGAAACAACAATAAAAACAGAAATGAGGCATCGACCTCGAACCAACCTGAGCCTAGCACAAACTGTACTAACTCATTTTTCCCATTGCAGGACGAGGAATTCGAACAGGCAACGCCTCCATCGCTTCCCCTAGCAACGGCAACCATTTGGAAGCAATCTAAATCATGCCTGATGAACGCCATGCGGGCCAACATCCGTGCCGATTGGCTTTCATCCCTCAATGAGGACCACCTTGTCTGCTTGTGGGCAGCAGGCAAGAGCGACCTTCCACAATATGTAATCGCAGAGCCACTTCTCATGGCTGAGATTGCCCGCAAACGTCGGAGCCTCGCATTTGACATACAGAAAACGGTTTCTGATTATCTGAACCTCAAAGCAGACAGTGACCGTGATCAGGGTAACACCCTATTAACCACGACTAGCGACTTAGCTCAATCTGACTTACCCGCCCTGGAACGCGCCATAGAAGCAACTTGTGGCATGATCGGGCGTGCCAAGGCCATCTTGATCAGAGAACTCTCTCTCCGCAAGGAGGCCCTTGGCAACAAGCAACTATCACAGGACAATTGGGCAAATATCGCACGAGTTCCCAATTTCCTGGGCGGCCAGCTACCCAACACGCAGCTAGCCAGTGACATCCCGACTGGACCCCAACCGACAAGGTCACCATCACGACAAGGAACAAACTTTGGGCTTTTCCACGCACGTGAAACACGTCCTCCAATGAACCCGACCACAAGGCAGGGTTTTGGAGGCCCCCGATCCGGAAGAGGGCAACGACCCAACCCGAGGGAGGGGAGAGGACCCCGCACAGGACGCAGGGACCGAAGCCAATCTCAACAGCAGATCCGGCGGCAAGATGCCCCATCGGCCACAGCCCAGCCCAACCACAACCTGGCAGGACTGGACCTCAGCGCCAGGGAATGGGCCATTATTCAGGCCCTCCGGGATCCACAGTAGAGAACCGGACTCAATATGACACTCAAAAGCTGGACCATGAGCACCTCCAGTATACCGAACCTAAACTAGACGGTCTACCCATACAGAAGGAACTGACTGTGCCGATCTGGAGTATCCCCAAAGTGACACAACATTTAAATCTTAACCAGAATAACAATCCTGACTTTGATTTGTTCAGTAAAGATCCGGAACTATATTCGGTCTTGTGTTGTCTTGAATCCTTTAACGTTAAGCAAGCAAACACTGTGGTGAACCTCTCGAATAGAGAGCTCACCGACAAAGAGGTTGAAGTCTTGGCCAAAGGCCTCAACTTCTGCCCCACCCCGGGGGAACCGATCCTAGGTGAGAAACATGAGGACCTAGATCGATTCCACAACAACCTGAGGTGGAAACACCATTTTTTCACTCAACCGAACCCCTTTAGAGCTCCTGAACTAGATACACTAGTGAGGAGGTCAAAGGTGTTCAAGCCCCAGAAAACGTCTCGGGCCCCACCGGGGAGCTCAGCCCTCGAAACTTTCATAACTTTGAACGAAATCGATCTACTTAAGAGTGTCACCATAAACCCCAAAAACCGCAACATGACAAATGTAGAGAGAAATTCTCTCCAACATCTAGTGGATGATAACCATATTGTTATCAAACCAGCGGACAAGGGTGGGGCAGTCGTGATAATGAACACGACTGACTATATCAAAGAAGCCCTGTCCCAACTCAACGATAGAAAATTCTATCGAGAAGTGGACAGGGACTTGACAGGGGAGCATTGCGCCGTAGTAAACTCCTACCTCACAATGCTCCACCATAAAGAAGAACTGTCGGGGAGGTTACTCAAGGCAGTAACAACCATCAAGAGTAAAACAGCTCATTTCTATCTATTACCGAAAATACACAAGCAGAAACGCCCTCCCCCCGGGAGGCCTATAGTTTCGGCGAACTCATGTGCGACTGAGAAAATCTCAGCACTGGTCGATCTCATACTGAGACCGATCGTACCAAAAACACAATCATACCTGAAAGACACTGGTCATTTCTTGTATAAACTTTCCACCCTGAAAGGAAAAATTCCTTCCGGGGCCCTTTTATGCTCACTCGATGTCAGTGCTCTATACACTAACATCCCGAACGAAGATGGAAGACGGGCGGTGGGGCGCTGGCTAGCCAGATACCGCCCCAGCACCCGGGTCCAACTCAACACCCCCAGCAACAGCTCAGTCCTAGAGATGCTGAGAATGGTCCTTGAACTCAATAACTTTGAGTTCAACGGTCGACACTACCTCCAGGTGGGAGGTACGGCCATGGGAACAAGGGTCGCACCCACGTTTGCGAACCTATTCATGGCAGATTTTGAGGATCAGTTTGTTTATACGTATGACAAACAACCTCTGATCTGGGTCAGATTCATCAACGACATATTCATGATATGGCAACATGGACATGATGAACTCAATAACTTTGTCGAGCACCTAAATGGTGCACATCAAAGTATCAAATTCACCTCTGAAATCTCAGAGAGTAATGTCTCTTTCCTGGACACTTTGGTCACTCTAGAGGGCAGTGACCTTATCACAACCCTCTACAATAAACCCACAGATGCGAACAATTATTTACACTATAATTCGGCGCACCCACCACATTGCCGTAAGGGAATCCCGTACGGCCAATTCCTCCGAATACGGAGGATTTGCACCAAGGACAACGATTTCCTGACGAATGCCCTCCATAAGGCGTTCCACTTCAAAGCAAGGGGATACCCACCCAAGCTAATAGCGGATAGCTTGATACGAGCATATCGCAAATCCCGACCGGACCCTTCGGTCTGGCCGCCACCCACCAAGCGGGAGGAGACAGATCCTCCGCTAGTGCTGGTAACCACATACCACCCCACATTCAATGCGGTACGGAAAATTGTGATGGGAAATTGGGACATACTGTCCCGTTCAGCCAAAACCACATCTCTACACAAGCAACGGGTTGTAGTAGGCCTCAAGAGACCTCCCAACATCAGGGACATACTGATACGGGCGAAGGTATCTTACCTTGAGAAATGGCAAGGGAAAAACACTTTAGCCATATCAGGTGCTCCGTCGAAAACCTCGAATGAATGCACAAATGAAAACTGCCGTTATTGCATGGCACTTGATACCAGTGGGAGGATCACATCCTCCACCTCAGGTAGAGAATATTCAGCGAAATACAATGTCTGTTGTCAAAGTTCGAACCTCATCTACTGCATAACATGCAAGAGATGTAAAAAACAGTATGTGGGGCAAACGAAACGTCGCCTCATGGATAGATTCCAACAGCACTTCTATCGCATCCAGTACAACATGGTTGAAACCGACATGGGCTTCCATTTTAATACCGATGGCCATATGGGACTATCGGACGTATCCATACACATCATAGATTTCATACACCGCTCCCCCCATTCGGAGGTTGCGAGCACACTGCGAAATCGCATTGAACGGAATTGGATGTTCAGACTGAAAACCCAAATTCCATTTGGTCTAAACCTAATAGATGCACCCAACTATTAGTCACCAAAACTACACCACCCAAACCCCCTCGTGGGTCGCAGCCCTATTGCCTCGTCTAAAAAATTTTAATTGATTACGGATAGGGTGGATGCTTTTTCGTTTGGGGTAAGGGATGGTGAAACCATCACTGTTTACATTACAGTATGGAGGTTGCACTATCTCCAGTATGCCTTTCTATTTCTAAATGGATTGGGATGGGCCTAGATGAATTATCTCGGTCCCAAAAAGTGATAACATCACATACCTTGACCTAGCCAAACTAATTAAGATGCCTGAAGAGTCCGAACCGGATGAAACCTTGACTTATTCCCCACCCACACTGTTAAAATAACAGCATTCCACCAAGAAATCTGCTTGGTGTAAAAATCCCCAACACTGTACTGTGTTGGAGAGTGAGAACACGGCCACAGCCGGTTCCCAAGGTGGCGGCGATTGTTGTTACATAGGTAACGATTGTTAGCCTGGAGATATCATAGCAACCTGGTTCAAAAGTGACAGGAAGTTGTCATTATCAAGGTAGCATCGGCTTATTACAGAGGTGTCATAGCCACGTCTTACTAATTAAACAATTAGAATGTGTAATGACATAGCGCTTAATTGAATCAATATCATATTTGGAGGATCAAGATTCTTACGGTTCTACCATGTTGAGGTTACGAGTTTTAAATCATTCTTATACCTACCATTTCTGACATAACTCTTTTGCGGAAGAGTTCAATCTTTCAGTACCCTGGACTACCTTTTCTGTAATCTAACTCGTTGTGACTCATGCTTTGTGAAACACATCTACTTTATATTTCACTTACATTTTTACAGAGAGTACCAATGAATTTCTTAAAGAAAATGACGTATGCACTTATTGTCTGTCATATCAAATCATAACATACAGAACAGGGAGACTAAGATCTACCTTCTAATGTGTCAATCCGAAAAGTATTGCTTATCCATTGATTAAAATGGACTTTCTATGCTCAATCACAAAAGGGTGAAAACCAATATTAACAGACTGCTTATTGCTAAGCCAATAACAAAAAGAAGCATTTACCTGGCTTGAACATTCTATTCAAAAGAAGTTTAGAGAATAAAGTTCGAATAGCCTTTGGAAAAAGAGGTCCTATTCTCTTCTGACACCCCTGATTAAATCGGTGCTTTGAAGTCATGATACAAAGAAAAAGAAGGAAGACCTACCTTTTTCTGCACAATGCCGTAGGTTAATTGTGGTACTTCGCAGAATGTATATGCCTGTTCTGACCACTCATCGTTGAAACTTGAAGACGCAGACCCTAAGCACAACTTTTTTAGTTCCTGTGTTATAAAATAGAATTAGCTTAATAAGCGAGCGTGAGAGTGCAGGCTAATTATATAAATGACAGATCAATTATATGATTCAAGATACTCGCCGCTTGTTGGACAGCTTTCCACACATATAGTCGCATGATTCAATGAATTC
This sequence comes from Alentia gelatinosa, assembly GCA_950022655.1. Classification (NCBI taxonomy): domain Eukaryota; kingdom Metazoa; phylum Annelida; class Polychaeta; order Phyllodocida; family Polynoidae; genus Alentia; species Alentia gelatinosa. The sequence goes on along the minus strand of OX465588.1, from coordinate 23,637,948 downwards.
CAGTTAAATTAGTTAATAATTTCATCAGAAAATATACGGGGAAATATTTGGCAGTTTTCTTGTCAGGAAACTAAAACATTAATTGTTAGATCAAATTACTGTAATATTTTATCAATTTCGGGTACATAATAAATATAGAACAATTGTTAGACGTAGCGGGTAGGATGAAGCGACCACGAGTTTGGCCGAAATTTTTATTTTGGATAAAATCGGGGACCGATTGACACAAATCGGGATACCGATTTATGCCAGAAAAGTTCCCACACATAAATATAGAACGACCTGACCATGCTGTACAAACTACATAACTCGATGGGAATTTACGGTTTACACGGAACTCGACTTGTTTTGTATATTGTACAGCTTGGTCAGGTCCTTCTATAGCACAGGCAGCTGCCCGGGTCTGTACCTACCGAGGCTGTTTTGATATCGATGGGCCTGCAGTCTGTGATAGTGGTGGGGTTCATGAGAGGTTTCCGCGGCCGTAAATCCAGCTTGGCCACGTCCGAGTCCAGGTCGTCAACATCCCCAAACTCCAGATCGCCGACCTTGGTCATTTTCGGCTTGGTGTTATTAACGGCGTCGAGGAAATTCACCGGCTTGGCGGTGATCTCACTGACAATACACGACTTGCTCACTCCGTACTGAGTGAGCGTATCGTCCTTTTTACGCCAGTGCGCGCTCTGTAGGGTAGTCCTGGGCCTGTCGGGCCGCAGGTCGCCCGCCACCTCGTCGGCCGAGTCGTTGGCGCTGTGGGAGCTGGGCGAGTCCTCGTCGTCCGGCTCGTTGGACAGCTGCCGGCCGAGCCGCGAGGTGCGCGGGCGGCGGGAGGCGCTCTTCACGCCCAGCACGTCCTGGATGGGCTGAGCGCGGCTCGCCGGGTCGTGCACGCCGCCCATGGTCAGTGCAGACCGGGGTGGCTGGCCCGCCACCTCGTTCTGCAGTGAGGCTGGTACTCGACTGAGCGGCTCGTGTGAAGGCCGCTCTTCGGAAGCCGGGTCTGAGAATTTTGACTGTGGTGCGGGCTCGCGATCTACTTTCTTAAGTCCCGATGACGGCCGGGATTGATGTTTGGCACGCCCCATCCGACTTTTCCTGTCCAACTCCTGCAATATGGGGATTCGCTGGTAGATTACTCTTACAAAAATATGCCGAGGTATGCAGGGTTATGATATGTTGACAAAATGGTGTTCCCGCTGTCTATGGTAGCGGATTTCTTGCGTCTCTTAAAGATCTACATTTACAAGACGTGACTAGAACAACTCAGCAGTAAGCCCCCCCCCCCCCACCCCGAAAAAAAGAGGAAGTAAATCCTTATATATTTAAATGTAAAATTTTAATTTTGTCTTTATGTAAAGTTCTGGGTTACATACGGAAGTGTATCTATTTCTTAACGAAAGGACATGAGTTAATTTAATATCACGGGTGGGTCAAGGTATAAACAAAAGATCAGTAGTTTTACCGAGTAATTCTATACCTCAGTATATCTACAATTGCACTAAAAAGCTTATTTCTATTATCCCACATCAATTTAAGATAAGAAAAATATGTGGCAGAAATACTGAATTCTGAGAGCTATAAATGTACTTCTATATTTTCCAGCAGTGTGCTATAACTAGTGATTCATAGTTTGGCAATAAAAGCAGACACTATTCTCTCGAAATCCACGTACGTCTGTATTGGAGGAGATGGGGCCGCTCATCCCCCGGAGCTTTGACCGGTTGACCACATGGTGGCGCTCCTCCGTGGCGCGGTGACTAAGTAGACCGGCCCGACCGTCACCCAGTAACGTCTCTCCGTCCACGTCATCTTCAATGACCAGGTCAGTGCTGCTCTCCAGGCCTGTGGACATCAAGGACACCACCGTGTTAACCACAGCACACACGACATAGAGCAAGGCGGGACAACTCCAAATCTGTTGTTGTTTGGAGTTTTTCTCGTTGTCTGACAATTTCTGACAGCTTCACATTAGACTAACCAACTGCAGTGTTAGCTAGAGATTTCAAAACTGTTGCACTGTTTTAAAAACATCCTTAAAAGTCATCAATCCAAAGTAGAGTGGATTTCTTCTACCGGTACCAGATTCTAAATCATTTTGAAAACGTCTCCCGCGAATTTCCAAATTATACTTTGCTAAGAGGTTGAAAACGTGCATTCATGAGTTATATACCTGAAAGATGATTACATTCTGATGTATGATGTAATTAGATGTAGTTCATATAGGAGTCTTAAGCTAAAACATGGCACAGAGGTTTATGCATGAATTGCAGTGTCAGGTTTTATCTCACCCCAGAATTTGTCTCCATAGGCTTAACGTTAGGAACCCATATTCGATGGCAATGAAGGTATTGTACCCAATACCCAATGGCTAATTTGGTGAGTTATTTCATTAACAAAAATGATGTTATACGGGTTGAGATAAAATCAGAAACCCACTTGATTAAAATAACTTGGTCCCCACTCTACCTCGTTGGACCTCTACGCGATTCACTCAGCTTCACTTCGTGAATTACTGCGCAGTCAAACTTGGTGGAGTACGGACCAAGTTATTTTTATCCCATGAGTTTCCTTCTAATATCCTTATGGGTTAAGTTGTTGTGGGCAACATTAAGGTATTATGTTTGGAGACCGGTTCATAGGAGCAATATCAGTGAACTTTTTTGCAGGATTAGATCTTGAATAATTTGGATATATCATCGAAGTGTGATATTCTCTTTCACTGTCAATAATATATACCGTTTCAAAACTCCATTAGAAATCACACATAGCAGAGATAATAACATAAGTTATTGAGAATGAGACAAAGTTCCCAATATACGTGTAGAATCAACTGCGATTTGACCAAATAGTAATGGCAAGGTAGGAATACACATACCAGATATGAAAATAACAAAGCCAACCCACAAATGTAGTTCTCTTTGACTATATCATACATACCAAATTTGTCTGATTAGATACAACATATATATGAGTTTGTAATCTGACATATTTTAATCCAAGCAATCATCATTCGTTGTAAACATTGATCATTAACATGTCACGCCACGGCTGCATGCCTATTAACATCATTACAATGTGTAGTGTATGTGTTCAGTTTATTTTCCAGAACTGCCACGCTTTGTCCACGAGCTGTCTTGACGTTTGTCCCGTGAAGAGATTCGTGTGTTAGCAGAGAGTGTTTTCAGTTATCGGTGAAGTCAATAGACAAAACTGTGCCGAGGTTTGGATCAGTGGGAATACCAGGGATGGACGATGAGATGTTCTTGCCTGTCTCTGAAAGCCAGTGCATTGCAGATTCAAGATGAGATTTTGGTATTTAAGGGAAACTAGTTTACCTAATTGGGATGGCTTATCGTACCGCGTTACTATCGGTGAAATTATCGCATGAGCTCGCAGAGCGAATGTGATAATTTTACCGATAGTAACAAGGTACGATAAGCCGTCCCAATTAGGTTAACAAGTTTCACTTGTACTATACACCTCTAAATACCTTAAATACTTAAAAAACTCACTAAAATACGTCAATGTCGAAGTGATAAACAAAGTCGCCTGGGCGGGCGGAAGTCACTTTCTGCTATGAATGTGTACTGTGATATTCATAGCCACAATTTCGTAAATAAAATTCAAACTCTTAGAAAGTTATTTTCTTTGCAAATATTAGTCTCATAAAATTATTTATTAATTTTCTGTCTACTTTTTTTGTTCAGATATTGATTATTCATGATTTATTTACTGATTTACGAGATTGAGTTTTCAAAGTATTGTGGTATGGCGCCATACCGCCACAGTATGGTGGTACGGCTCAACTACCACTTGGACAGCAGAGGTTGGTATTTGGAGTATTTCAAGGCACAGGTGTATAGTACATGGGACAGAAAGGGCGTGTGAACCAGGAGTGAGGAGAGGAGGGCCATCCATGCGACACCTAATAGGTAAGTAAACCTCGGGTAAGGAATGTGTCATGGCAGCTGACCACAGGCCCTTGACGTACCTTGCTCAAAGAAGCTTGGTCTGTAGGCACATTGCGTTCCAAACATCTTCATCAAAGGAATATGAGATAAATCAGACAACTGAGAGTAGAACCTAATGTTGCTATTTATTGCACCCGTTTCATTTTGTTGTGTTTTTTTTAACCGTACCTGAGTCATTATAGTTGAGATTACTTGAGTGAGATATAACCTTAATTTGCTGTATGAAATTTTAGATATTTTGAAACACAAGCGAAACCCCCTTCTGTATACACGAAAAAAATATATATGGTTGAAGAATGTGACACACACCTTAAAGAGGGGTTTCCTCTAATTATAAATATGGATGGATCTATGAGAACATATTTTCATTAATTGTCCATGAGTCCGTATACTTCTATTCAGACACTTCTATGTGATGCTGAGTACATGATTGCGAGTTACTTTTCAAGATAGTATTACATGCACACTGAATAGTATGGCACAATGATGTGGTATAACTATAAATGTTTCCAGTCTAAATACCAAAACAACCTTTTTTCATTGAACATGTCAGAGTGAACCATATGCAAACACTGGATACACAGGCATCTTTCCTATAACTCGATATAAAATACAGTGAAAATTATAATAGAATTCCTTACATAAAAACCATTTTTGTATGTGAATTGTATGCATTTCCTTTTCATATGCTTTTAGGAATATGAAATCAGTTGATTATATGTGACATGTTTTGTTCTGCTTTTTCACTATGGTAGCGTGTTCTATTTCTGTCGATTCCTATACAAATCGATTTCTATAGACCTGTAGACATTCTATTTTTGTCTTTCCCTTTACTCAATAGATAGGCCAAAACTATTTCTGTGATTGATTCGCGACTGAGAATCTTTTTCTTTCAAACTCTCTCAAGAAAGTTCAAATGTATGGGCCAATATAGGTTCAGTCACTCGATAAATTACATCAGGATTTCTTTAATAAGGAAATTGCCAGCGGGAGACTGAATGAAGTTCTGATTCCCTGATTGTGTACACGGCGGTGTTATGGGCCGGTGCGGCCCGTGTTTGTGCCAGATCGCTACTTCTCAGCGGATCCCTGATGAATGTTTAATGACTAGTGTGTCCGATGAATCTCCATTTGCAGTCACGGAAACACGCCATGGAACAACAATACACACAACACATAACACAAGGGGCCTGCCAACAACGCCTTCTCTTACACACCAAGCCTATCCTTCAATACATCTACTAAAACATATAGTCTAACAAAAGAAGGCATTATAAAGGCATCAATATAAAATGTATTAGAAGAGTAGGTACTTTTCAATCAAACGGGATAATCTAGTTTTAGAGATTATTTTTGTGCTTTGTCATGGAATTGCAATAATTTCACGCTAAGAATACAATCGAAATAAAGACAGTTCTAGATTGGGGTTTCCCCCAAAACAGTATAGACCTAGTTCTACATGTAGAAACGCCAATGACATGGAATGGGAAGCTGGTATAGGTTTCAGGTGCAGTGGCTTTGAAAAATAAAGCTGATAAATTCACCTTGACTGGTGAATAAATCTCACCTGTTTCCAACACTGAATTATCAATGAATCAGTAACGAATAATCCCACCTTATGTGCCGCGCCGGTAGAAGATCATATGCTCCCCCTACACTCAGCAGCTTCTAGCAAGACTGACCGAAAACTACAAGGCGATCTGACAGGTACCAGTGTACAACGAATCTGTGACGTGTAACTCACGAGGAACTAGCGGCGGTCCAGCGTTCCATGCATTATGTAGAAGCTGTCTGCCAACCGCAACATGGGTAGAGACTGGTACATGTTTGTACAAAACGCCAGAGCAGTAAGGCCAGCAATATCTACAGCATATTTTCAATCTATTAATTGGTTTCTTAACTGGCCAGTGTTTAATCGTAAAACCCAATAACATAAATAAAAGATTACAAATTCAAAAGAGTATAAGTATTTCAGGGATATTGCAATAGTTTTGTCTATACAGAGGGGAGGGGGGCCTTTCAGGTTGATTTGGAGAAGAGTACTAAAACCGGATAATAAACTGAGATGGAGAAGGGCGCAAAGAGGTATGCAATACACGTTTGTAAAATTTTAGCGGTAACTCAATTGTATATGCACGTTTTGATTTGCATCTTTAAAAAAACTTCCTAAACCTTATCCATGAGAAACGATAAGACAGTGATAAACGCTGAAGAACTGTCACTGAAAAAGTAAAAAACTACCAATATACATATCCATTATTTATGTGTTGTACATGTTTTTATGAAATATTGACAACTTTATGAGCCACACTTCTCGACTGTTTTCCATCGACTCTCAATACTTACCTGTATTCTGTTGGAGAAGTAAACCACAAACCAAACACCAATCCGAGTTTTTCTTTAATTGTTAATAAACCTTCAGTACAACAGTCTTGCTTGTTTGATTGATTAGCGCATGCTAACCTACATGTTTCAGCCGGGTGTGGCCTTCATCAGGGCTATGTGCATTACCTGTATTCTGCACTCTCACAATCTATGCCATAAGCCAAGTCCTTGAGTTCATAGCAGTTCTCAATCCGTGATAATTCACTCAAATCTTTGCTCTCACCTTTGTTTTTCTTGGGTTTCTTGTTGGCTGACCTGGTTAGGGCCTCTGTGGACTCTGAGGTGACGACCGGCCTGAGTCGCGAGGCGGACGACGAGGGGCTGCCCTGCTCGTCCTCCACGGTGGTGCTCGGGTAGACGGAGCGGGCCGTGCCGGGCCGCGAGGGCACATCGTTGTCAGGGTAAGACGACAAGGCCGAGTCCGGCCGCGACGACCCCCGCGCGTGCGCCTTGTCGATGAAACTCTTAGACATCACCTCCAACATCGCCTTCAAAGGAGATTCCGATTCCTAGAGGGAGATAAAGGTTTTGCCATTCACAGATAAATTCAGTTTGAATTGGTCAAAATATTAAAATAATCTCGATTTAATTGCAGAGTGCACAGGATGATGGATGTACCACACCACAGTGACCACATACAGACGTGCCTACCAACAAAGGCTTTGAACAGCATTATATATCAGGAATCTATCCCCAAAAGTTACATTCTGATAGGTATAAATTTCAAAAATCTTAATAAGCATTTCCATTATCTTTATAAACTCCGCCATAAGCTATTATTCAATTATGAACAACTGTTTATTATACCATAAGTCATCCATCAATTTTAAGAAACCAATCCGCCACTTGGCAACTGATTAGTATGAACTGTATATGCCCATTTGTACACTTGAGAATACGGATAACAGACATCTATACTTGAAAAAGGCCACTAAGAAGCCGGAACGTTGTAAATACTGTTCTAATGAAGCCAACCTATCAAACCCAATTTTGACAGCAGTTGAGTTGTACTTGTCAAAACCACTTGTATATCATTATAAGCTCCGACAATCATTCTTCACAGGGCAAAACCACGGACTTGGAGGACCTAGATAAGCAACCCACCCTTGCTGGCCTACATATGATTGCCTCGCTATTGTTCTCCAGTTCACGTCTTTGGAGCACGGCACCGCCGCTTTCGCACCTTAGTTTCACACCTTTTCCACTAGATGGCATATAGAGGAGGGCAGACTCTATGGTGTAATTAGGTATAAGAACATCATGCCTCTGGTGATATGAGAGAAGCCTCATTCATATCATTATCATGTATTCATATTTCATTTGGTATTTTAGATCAGTTTAGATTTTTCTTTTCATTTCACTGAGAAAATATCTATAACTAAACGAACACAAAATCTGCCAATTGTTTGGAAACCCCAGCACACCTAGGGCCATAATTGTAACTGCTCTTTCTAGAAGCAAACTTGGAATCATTGATAAAAGGGTTTAATAAGGCCTGGTATGTTTTCAAAATCTTGATTTTCCATGCCTGATTATCTGAAAATGAGGCAATTCTGCCTGCCCACCCCAGCCAAAGTCACACAAAATCTGCCAATTGTCTAGAACCACCCAGCCTACTTACAGCAATAATCTTTACTGTTCCATTTTATAGGTACATATTTGAAATCGTCGCTGAAATAGTTTATTAAGGCCTGTTAAGGTAGAAATGATTTCAAAATCTTAATTTCCCATATCTATACCCTATCCAAAGTGACCCAAAATCTGCTAATTGTTTAGAAACCCCCAGTATACCTAGGACCATAATTTCAACTGTTCAACTTTGCAAGTGTCTTGGAATCGTCAGTGAAATAGTTTATTAAGGCCTGGCGTGATGGGAATATTTTCAAAATCTTGATTTTCTATGCCTGAGTATTTGAAAATGAGACAATTAATTCTGCTTGCCGACCCCAGCCAAAGTCACACAAAATCTGCCAATTGATATAGGTCCGTGGCAAAACCAATCAAGCGATAAGGCGCTCTTACTTGCGAAAGTACCCGTTGAATCATCTAGGACCGTACATGAAGACCCTTTTCTGTAGAGAAACCTAGGGACGATGTGGGTCAGCTTTATTCAACACTAATGGGCAACCTTATGGACGGCTACAATTGCCTTAACGAACGAAGTTAAAATCTATCGACCGATAACCCTTGTACGAGATACAGAAAAGGGTCTTCATGTACGATTCTAGATTATTAAACAGGCCCAGGTCGTGACGTAACAACCTGTGGTGGCAATCAGTATCTGGTTGTTACTTCTACATGTGATTAAGAAATCACGTGCATGACCAACACTAACCGCACTTTGCAGTAAGGCTGCTCCATTCTCGGTGCAGTGAGCTTCAACATAGACATGGTAAATAATCAACTTCCTCTATTGTTTCTAATACTTAAAGTACTATCCTCATCATGTTGTCTATTTCAAAATATATGTGAGTTTCTATGTTAATTGAAAACAATCGTTATATACTGTTGGACGATAATACCAAAAGTACGAGTGATTGCTAAGCATGTGGTATTAGCGCCGTTCCCAAGAATTACCAGTGTAAACTTCTGTAGAATCAATGAGATGAGTTGGGTTGTTGATGAGGTTAGGAAAAGGTAACGCATCCAGCGCCATGTCACTATATGGACAGACAAATATATTGGCAACAAGCTTTGACATGTACAGCCTGGATGTAAAGATCGATATATACAGCTCATTCATGATGGAAATACACAAAGTCAGCCATGCAAAAGATCAAAGATGCATACAATGATGCCCTAAGACTATTTCTCAAGGTTCCCAGGCGAGCAAGTGCTAAGGAAATGTTCACTTTCTGTAAGTTGCCTTCATTTGGTGCTATTATAAAGAAGTACATTTTCAGCTTCATGTCAATACTTGGAAAGTCTGAAAAAACATGTTGCTCCAGGAATTTGTCCGCCTAAGTCATGTAAAGTTTACCTTACAAATGCGGAAGCACTGGCACACATCCTGATTCAGTCAGTGTTATGGTCCAGTTTCATGTTTATATTTTTCATTTTATATTTGCTTCTGCGTACATATAGAAAAACATTATTTAAGGAGTGATTTTTTTTGTAATAAATATATTTAATATCTAACCGTGGTGTTTTTTCTAAAACTTATATTAAGGGGAAATTGCTGCAAACAAACACGGAATTCGGCAGCAGTGCTGTCCTTCCATTCGGGCCATGGAGTAGCGATTTTCGGTTTTATCTCCATCAAATTAGATTTCATGTGAACTATGTTCTACTCATTGGCAATTGGGATAATAGGTCAGAGCCATTTTGCTTTTTGCGTTACATTCTTGCGCATAGTCTAAAGTATGCATACCTAATACAATTAGTTAGCCTTTTTTCCCCATTTGAACCAGATTTCAACGACATTTCGGTCCATGATTTGCATAGAATTTACGAACAACAAAAAAACTTGCCTATTCGTTAAGCAATCATACAACCGTTTACTCAGGATATAAATGAATATAAACAAGCTGTCACCTTATTCTTGTTCATGATTTTATCGATGTGCAGAACCTTTTTTAGATGCATCCTATTACTGATACTATTTTCTTCTCTCGGCATTTCCTCGTCCATCATCTGAAGAGTCATCTTTAGTCCCTGAAAGATATATTTTTCACATTTTATAAAATTTTGAAATGTAATCTGTGGACAGTGTCAGGATATAAAAAATCTAGATACAATATTACTATATTCTTCAGTGGCGGAAACTTGCACTTGGAACCCCGCGCCAATATTATTCAACCTGTAGTCTCTACCACAGACTGACAAGAGCCGTACAAGGCAGCCACAATGAAGCATCAACGATGCCTTCTGGTGAAAACTGGCCGCACTAAAGGCTCTCTTGGTACGCGGATGAACCAGCCCCGTCGCGGAACCGTACCCCCGGGTGTCGGTACCAAACCGACCCCTCTGCCGACAGGGGGCCCGCCATGGCGTTGGGGCCGGTTCATCCGGGATTCAGCTATCTCAGTCCCCTCCCCCCCCTCACACACACACACCAAAACAAATACATTTAGTTTCAAATCTTAGGTTCAATTAATCATTTCAGCAGCCTGATTTACATGAATTCACCATGCAGAGATTTACTTACGACATGAGAAATAAATAACAGTAGATAGGTAATGCAGCATAAGGAGAATCTCTATTCTATAAACACGCGTATAGGAAATTAATCTAGGACGTTTTCTTATTGTTATTTCCTATATGAATGTTCTATCTGTTTGCAGGGATATATATTTTTCTTGGTTGGTTTAAAGCGAAGGCCTAAGACTCTAACCCAGAACTCTGTTATCCGCAGTGCGCTACCGAGTGAGCTACTCTTGTGTCATCATTGCATCTGTGGTTTTTCAAAGCCAGGAAAGTTTGCCCTTAATTTCTAAAATCTATAGTTGTATTTTTCAAGCCCTTTCCACGGAGGCAAAACTTGTATCGATCTACCTGGTTAAAAAAGGTTTATTCCCTGTTGTCGCTTGGGTAGCTTTAATAACATAACGTGAAATATATTCTGATAGACTTACTCTGATTTATTTTATTCGCATAGGGTTACCCAGTTGGAACAATTAGGTATTCTGCATGTGCTGTCTCTCTTCTTTTAGAATTTCCCTCTTCAAGCTCTTATCAATATTATGGAAACACTCAGTGTTGATGTTATGCTTTAAGGAATTATTCCCAATGTGGCATGAGGTGTGAGGAGTGGACTCAGTGTCTGGCAAACAGGTGCGAATTCACAGTGTCAGTGTCACAGGAGGAGGTGCCCTTCGACCTGTATCAGTTTGGTATGACGCGTACGGTCTATTTTACCTGTTCAGTTTGCAGTCAAGTGGTCTTTAATGAAGCTCTGATTGATAGATGATAAAATTTATATTTTTTGTCTCTGGCGCAGTTCCAGAGTTTCTGCTATTGCTAAGTTTCTGCCAAGTACCTCTGGCTGACTAGTGTCTAGTAGTGACGGTTTGTCAGACAAGCAGGTAGGTAAAGGTAAAGTGTTCACCCCTCATCTCTATCCAGGAGTGAACAATTGCTCTATGTTAAAGGCTGAAGAAAATGGCACCCCTAAAATTAAATGGAGATGAGGGGTATCACTGTCAGACAGTCAGGAGCTTCTACTGTTGACATAACTTTTAAGTTGAGCCTAACCAGTCCAGATCGTCAAAAACAAAGTGGATTGACAGAAAAAAACGCAATGGCTTACGATATAAAGACATACCTTTCGGCTAAGATATTCGCGGACAAGAGATGCAGTTACGCTTTCAACAAAACAATGGTCCATTATCTTCGTTTTGTACAAAACAAGGTATAAATGGTCCCCTAATTCTCGTTTCCACCCAAGCACCCGGCCATTTTGGATCACATACGCTGGTTCCCTAGTCATCCGCTAGATGGCTTTATACGCTGGTTATTCCTGCAGAACGATTGGGGAACCAGCTTAAGCAAACGCTTGCACACTGCGCCGCTCCGGTTTATTGTGCCGCAAAACTAGTTTCTGTAGGTTGCTCTAGCGGTGCAGTGTGAAACGCTTGCTCAACCCGTCAGTGGGATCCAGCCAAATCAATCCAGCCGTCTCCATCCCCAGACTGGTTTCGAAGTGACACTGATAGCACTATCAACATGCTGATTTTATTTGTTTTGCTGATAACCTTGCCAGTTTCTTTGGTATTCTGGCTGTCTACCGTATTGCTGATTGGGAATACAGGCGCTGCAGGTAATTACATTCATATTTGTACTCCTGAACGTATGTACTGTTGAAACAAAGAGCGATAATGCGTGTCTTTTTATAACACATCAAGAGCCTCCATCAGATTGGGAATAGGCCAAAAATAGCCAGTGTAAACAGCCCTCTCTGAGGGCGTGAATATTTTACCTAGGTCTAAATGATTGAATCACGAAGCTAGTCGGGTTGACCATGATATTGCCTCAGGCGATGATAATCTGAGATCCCTCTTCCTCGTAATGACTAATTTTAAAACAGCCCAGACTCGCTGTAGTTTCAGTTTCCTTTTCGGTATGACTCAGTCTCCACACTTTTCCCCAAATAACCTAAGTTGTCAAGACGGTATGTAGTCATTAGGATCCACCACCGGAAAATCAGGTTTTCTAGGGCCCACTAATCGAGTCGTAAGGGCCCGCCTATCATAACAATAACATCATATAACATTAGTGAGTCTGGTCCGATCCTATCACACTGCACCGCTGAAGTTTATCGCTCCGCAAAACCTGTCGAATGTTTAATGACGAGTATCTACCTTTTAGTGATTCGTCACAGTTATCTCATAATGGTTTAACACTCAAGCATTTATTTCATTTGATTGTGCTGAGTTTGTGTACTTTAATAACAATTTTAATGCTCTTTTGTAGTCGTTGGATAATGCGCTTTTGTAGTCGTGGAACACCCCCTAATATTTTCTTTATTATTTTGTTATAGGTGACATCATACCTCCTACACCATGGCGATGGTTGTTAGCCCTATTGTTGCCTATGATCATTGTAAGGCAGGGAGTGAGAAAGAAAAGTCTGAACACATCCGGCGCCCTTGCAGGTGAGCATTATAAAATAACAGGGGTTGGCATCTACCTGCCGAGTTAACCCTTTCCTTACTAAGGATGCCACAGTGGCATTCACCAGCCACGGGCGAATGATGCCAAATGGCATTCCCCAGCCATGGGCGAATGATGCCAAATGGCATCATTTTACATTTTGCAAATTCGGGTCATAATTCGTGAAATACTCAATGATATGACACCATTTTTACACAAAATATGTATTAAGATATGACCAATATAATCACTGAAAAAAAAGAAGTTGCCATGGTAACACAAATAACGTCACGTGACATTATTTTTTAAATTTGGTGCTCGCCCTTACTGTCCATACATGTGAGCTAAGGTCGCCGCCTACATGATGCACCACAAAAAGCGTTCGTAAGGATTGGGTTAATTGGGATATTTTAATAAGTTTAAACAGATGTGAGTTAAAACCACTAGGTACAAAGCAAGTTGGTGATAGCATGAAGCGAGATTCAGAATGTATCCTCCGTATAAGGAAGTGAATGGTCACGTGACCTGCTGATGTAAGCAGTGGAGAGCAGCAGTTGAGTAGGTAAGATCTGACAGAAAGCTAAGCAAAGCTGCTCCTCGCTGGAGGACGGGTTTGATTCTAGGCGCTGGAGGCTTCACTCTGCATTGAGTGGAGTCGCCTATGGTAAATGATCATCGCGTGAAGCCATAGTCTCTGTGAGTAACTTACACACCGACTTGTAAGGAACTAACTCTCAATGGAGAGAACACAGGGAGGATATTTTGGACTCATAAAAACTGAACACCTATTGAACTAACATCAGGAGATTGTGAACCCATCGGATTGAGTCATGAACATTTATCATTATATTATGTGCAGTGATTGAGGAAGAACATGGATGATAGACAATAATTAGAAAATCATTACTATGAACGTTACTAAAATGGACAACAATTCAGACACAATCTGATATACTTGGAGTTATGGAATGACATTGGTCAGAGACTAGATTTGGGTCTGTATCTTTACTATGAGTTTACATGTATTACTATGTGATGCAAAGTGAGCACTATGACAGTGTGGCTATATTGCAGAATGTTAACGGATTGCTTCTCAGGATATTAAAGTTACCAAACTGTACTCAATAGTTCATCCTTATTCCTCGGGTCACAGGGATGTGAGGTCACAGTGTCACTGTGGTCATGCCAAGAGATCTACCCTATATTAGAGCTCTTCAAGACTATAAGTAACCAGACTCTGAAGATAAATGACTAGCTTCCCACAATAGTAATTTGACCTTAATTAGCAGAGATGTAAGTTTTCCATTTTTCCGTGGAAATCCACTTTTTCATATTTAGGATATGTAATTTCTTGTAATAGGGTCAAACAAAGATAATATTCATTAAGCCTCATTTACTCCAATAAAACTGGTTTGAACCTCCCCACAGACCTTCAACCCTATGTCATGGCCGACAAGGACATATTATCCAAGTTTTCACGATCTTTCTGAGGCAGAAAAATCCATATAAAAAAATGTTTCCACTTTTTTCCCTGACCCCAACTGACACCCCTGAATTAGATCCATACCAACAGTGCAGTTGGGATACCAGGTACAAGTTTTCCGACAAATATCGGAATTCCCATTTTGCATATATACCCATCAAGTGGCGCTAACTGAATGTCATTTGATGTCATGTTGGCCACACTATAGGCCAAATATTCAGACTATGTAATAAAATACATCAAACCAAGGATAATTTCAAATCAATTTACCTATCATATAGTTGCAGGCGATGTGGCCTAGAACCAGAAACAATTCACCGTGTACTGGACCAATGCCAAAACATACACCAAACAAGCCAATCCGAAATATACATGAACCAGATCTTCCAAGACGATATTAAAACACATCGCCACAAAAAAAAAGAAGCGAAATGGAAGATACCCTAAAAAAAGAAAAAGAAAAAATGAAAGAGAGATAAAACACAAATAACACAGCTCACAACAAAACAGATTAGATGCTCGAGCGACCTGGCAAACCAGGAAAATGCACGATAGAATATCACTCTCAAATTAAGGCCGCTAACATGGACAGACATACCCGGAAGCTGACGTATTCAATCACTTAAGAGCGACACAAAAGAGTATGCCGGGGAATTGGGCGAGAACCCGCTGTCGCGATGAGTGGCCGGGAAACAATAGGACGAATGTTCTATAACAATATACCTTATCTTTTTAAAACTTGAATATCTATCAAATATATATTGGGTAACGAGGCTTAACATACACGTCCTAACCCACCGCCAATGCTATATCTATCAAATTTTGAAAGGGTTAGCCATTTATTTCCCCAGGTGACGTAGCGACTTATGATTACCGACCTGACAATATAAGTGAAAATATAATGATTATATCAATGCTGTCCATTCAGCATACTGATTTTCCTCCTTATTTCAGCATTGCTCGTTGGATTTCTTCTCACCATTAGTAACTACTGCTTCTTCGCGACCCTCCTCGCATTCTTCCTGACTTCTTCTAGAGCCACCAAATACAAAGAGCACCAGAAACGTCGATTTGAAGAGGAATTTAAAGAAGGTACTTTCTAAAAATTTAGTAGATCTGACTAGATAATAATCAAATACCTCGGTTCCAATACTCTAGTATAAATTTCACTGAGGTAGATCTGACTAGATAATAATCAAATACCTCGGTTCCAATACTCTAGTATAAAGTGATATATTTCTTCTTTACGCAAATGTGCTTCACCAAGCTATGATATTTCCAATTGTAAGGTTGGCACCAAAACTGCCGTATTTAATCTAGTATACACTTGAACATACGCAGTTATCCCATCGAATTTCGAAATATCGTGACCTAACCGCCTGGTGTGCTACGAACAATAGTATGAACTGAGGCAGTCTGATAGCTATTTACATATAGTGGACGTTAAATTAACCAAACCAAAGCCATAGTAGTCAGCTAGTTTCACTTTCGAACTTGAGAGCCTATCTGAATCGCTTGTCACCTATACAACGACGCAATACTTGGCATTACGTCCGGGGGTAGATTGAGCAGTTCCTGGCTCCCTGCCAAAATGAGATCCCAGTGACCTTCCACCAGACACCCCATCAGTTGCACTGTAGGGAGCGAATGACGCTCTCCCAACAGAGGTAGTATTTCACGCTATGATAGTTGAAATAAGATGGACAGAGTGATAGATTGGGTGATTGAATCATTAAACGTCTGAAACAGAACACAAACCGAACAAACTGTGGGGAATTCCAAATCTGGAAGACTGGCGTCGGGTCGACAATACCGTATATTCTTATTTCCATCAGGGCATGAGAAAGAGGTGGAGTGATTATGTACCGTTAGCATTAGTAGTGTAACATTTTAGTTGATGGTGCTCCGATATGCGAAAATGTTTTATCAACAAAATTTGTTGTTATAACGGAATTACACAGGAAAAATAAAGCCATAAAAGAGAAGAGCCCTAAGAGAAGAGAACGTGCCATGAAGTTTTTCTTTTTATCAATGAACATCATGATTATCATGTTGTTTCCCCGAAAGTGCCATTGACCTTTGATTTTTACATACTCGATGGTTCTATATTTTACTCTTTTTTAGCATTGGCTCGCAGCAGAGGTGTCATAGCCATCGGGCCGTTAACATCTTTTACAGATTGTTATCATCACAGGATTTTACATCGTTTCTCATTGTCAACACAGCTATGTTAAATATTTGATCGACAACAGTTCATTTCCTTGGTACTTAGACAACCTCCAATTGCGCCTGCGATAGTGAAACTATGATAAAGTCTATGTAATCCTGATTAGCCCAGTAAATATCTAGCACACTTAAAATAGTCATTGAAATGGGTAAAAGATTTAGGGAATACTAATTTAGTGTGGGAAGATGAAACGGCTGAACCAGTTAGTATACTAAACCCGTACTAAACGAGCCGATTATTCTACCGAACAGGTGGCCAACGGAACTGGGTGCAGGTCCTATGCAATGGAGGAATCGCCGCCGAATTAGCCTTGTTCTTCGTGATGGAGGGCGGCTGCTGGGAACCTCCCATCGACTTCATTAAGCACTACAATGTGTCCTGGCTGTGTATGTGTGTGATAGGCGCACTCTCATGCAGCTCCGGAGACACATTCGCGTCAGAACTGGGCAGCGTCTTAAGTAGAGGCGACCCATACCTTATAACTACATTCAAGAAAGTACCCAAAGGTAAGACACTAAGATTGTCTCCAACATGCATTCTGCGCCTTCTATAAAGGTATATCGCCATAGTCTAAATATGGTATAAAAGCAGCCTTATACACATACATGTATAACGATACATTTTCATTCATAAATTTCCTCATCTTACATAAATAGTATGCATATATTTTTAAAGTATACGAGAAGGACCCAGGAATATAGAATCACAGTACAGTAAAACCCCGCGTAAGCGGACACCCTCCGTTCCGGGCCAAAGTGTCCGCTTACGCGGGGTGTGCGCTTACCCGGGGTTTTCAAGTTTCCTCCAGTCCAATATATATGTGTTATATACCGATATGTAGGGCAGACAGAGGCGATAATAGATCTGAAATCCAGTTTCTGATATCTTAATTGGGTCCAAAGTGATTAAACCTTGAATTACAAAATCTATTTTCTATGAATATACTAATAAACACTGAAAAAAAGACAGATTAATCTATTTTGGGTAGGGTGTCCGTTGGAGGTGTCCGTTGGAGGTGTCCGCTTACACGGGGTTTTAGGCCTTTTCGTACCGAAATAACTGTCCGCTTACGCGGGGTGTCCGCTTACGCGGGGTGTCCGCTTACACGGAGTTAAAATAAACATCTAATAGAGGGGAAAATTTCCGTTCCGAGCAAAAATGTCCGCTAACGCGGGGTGCCGCTTACGCAGGGTGTCTGTTAGGCGGGGTTCTACTGTACGTGATTGCTCCCCAAATAATAGGGGACCTGTAACCTTGCCCTGACAACACCATTAATAACTTAGGTGAGAGTAAATTTAATAAATAATAAGTTTACAGAGTGAGGGGAAAATATCAAGTTCTGAACTTGCCAATTACTTATCTCTGATGACCTTGAAAGCCTGTTCGAAGCATTAACTAGATGCCTGATAAGATAATCCTGGAAAAACCTTGACCAACTCCCCAGACAAGAGCATTCAGTTTTTGTTTCTTTAAAATATCAGAAAAGTCCAGCGTAAGTAGAGTCTACACAACTGTTACCAGTCACTACAATTCTTTACAGTGGCTCCTTGGAGATGGGGTGTGACATTACACCGTGATATTACACCTGGCGGTACTCCATGCTTACGGTGGTTAGGGGCAATTCTAAAACTGTCATTCAAGTTAGCATCGCTGTGGGGGGAGGACGTCGCTTTGAATCAATTTCATAAATGTCTCATAAGTCACTCTTCTTAACTATTCATAGGCCTTAATTCAGTCAAATACCCTTTTTTTTGTTTCTTTGTGATAAAAATATAAGCAGAACGAAAATTATGGATATGTCTCCACTTTATCACCTCCTATAGATAAAAGATATGGAGATTTTTTTTCCGATATAACATCCGAATCCGTTGGTATACTTTCAGGGACGAACGGCGGCGTGAGTGTGGCGGGGCTGTTGGTCAGCGGTCTGGGAGGACTGGTCACTGGGGCTGCCTACTACCTGGCACTGCTGCTCTTCTGTTCCACGGAGCAGCTGGCAGAGAGCCCTCCACAGTGGCCGGTGGTGATCGTCGCCGGCCTCTCGGGCCTTCTGGGCTCAATCATTGACTCGGTACTGGGGGCCACTCTACAATTCTCAGGTATTATTATACAAAATAGACATAAAACTCAACAACAATTTTGGAGTTGGAAATTAAGTGTCATTCAGCATATGTGGTTCTTAAAGAACAACTTCCAAACTCATAATAATCGTTAGGGTTTTTAGAGGAATATTATGTAACATGTTCTCAACATGACACTAAAGATTTATCCATAAGGATCCAGAGGCTTTCACTTAACTTAACAACATCGTTAACTTCCAATGGATTCTTTGTGAAGAAAAAATTCATTTCGGAAAACCTTCACAGAATTACAACAAATAGAATGTGTATACAATTTATTAACTTTTAGTTTTACAATCACTCACTCACACTATTCCTCTCGTTGTACGTGTACTTACTGCCCAGTTTTCGCGCGCTTTTAGGATACGACTCGGTGAAGCAGACGATCGTAGAGACGCCGGGAGAGAAGGTGCAGCCGATCTCGGGACATCCTATCCTGTGTAATCACAGTGTGAACCTGCTGTCAGCCTTCCTCACCGGCCTCCTAACCCCACGCCTCGCCTACTCTCTCTGGGGCCACCTAGTGTAGCCGAGTCGATCAGAGATCGGAAAAGCAGAAATATTACATGACTTTTTTTCCTTTTTATTCAATTTCGTGTCGATGCCGCTGACAATACCAATACTGTATATTCCAAAGGTATGAATAAGTCAACGTTTAAATGCTTCTATTTTTTGATAAATTAAGATATTTTTCGTGAAAGTGCTTTCACTATCGTTCGATGGAGCCCAACAGAATTGGGTGATATATGGAGGAGGATGTACACGTGTCACATCTTAATAACCTTCAAAATCAAGACAGTACGAGTATGAGTGAAGGACCAAATATATAAAGAAAGGTTTATTGTTTGTGAGCTGCGTTACTAACCTGAAGGTGTTTAGTATATTTTAGCAAATTTAAATATGTCTAGATATATTTTGAGTTGCGTTTAAAAGAATATCTGTTGCGTTTGTAGACTGGTAGGTGCAATATTGAAAAATGTTTCTCTCGCACTTAGACACAGCATGTCTATTATTGAAGGGAGAAGAGGCTTAATCAGGCGAGAGGTGGAGTATGATGTGATTGTTTGCCAACCTCTGTTGATGTGAATCTATCCACAATTTAATTTGGATTTATTTTGTTAAAATCTTTGTATGCTGGTAAGTAGACCCACACCCAATGCAGTAAACATTCCCTTGAATCAAGCTGCTTATTAATTCCATGTATAAGCACACTCGACATGAAGACGTTATATGGAAATTAGGTATTTCTATCATGTCACAAGAGAAAGTGAATGCAATACCTGATCTTTTTTTTAATATACTGCCTTACTTTGCCGACCACCCAGAAGCTTTTACGTCATGTGATACATGTATTTTACATACACTAATATATATGATATCAATTCTCAGCAAGATAGATTATATAATTTGCACTCAGGCTCGTATAATAAATATTTGATATAGTTATCATTGATAGACAGGTTACTTGTTTATTAAAGATTTTGTTGCACTGATCTTCTAGAGATTGGAGGTTTATAAAATGGATCATATATATCTATAAGAAGGACCTCTTAGATCGTTTGCTTTATCCCTCATGCTTTCCAGTCATAATAGCCATAGCAAAAGTGCGAATATCTGTTGCCTAGGTATTGAATTGTGTGGGTGTATAAGGCAATATTATGCCTTGTGGCAAAATAACATTTGAACGTGTTGAGTATTATAACTGAACAGAATATGTAGTTTGGAACATAACCAATATCAGTGGGTACTCTGCCCATTTCCGCTATGAACGTGTAATCACCATAAAGTATGTAAGCTGAAATTCTGGAACTCACCCCGACCCCACCCACCTCCCAATCTTGTACGCAATAGAACAAAGAAGGAGCATATGCAAAATTTCCAGAATTGTTGACCCCACCCCGCTCAGTGCACACATACTTTATGGATGGCCTCCCTATGAAGTAAACGTAATGTTTGAAGAAGAACAGTATTTTCATAAAAATGAATGCTGAGTAGTACAATACCTAACTTGTGTCCTGTGTAGGCTAAATACTCCTATTTGTAGATGCCTATTTGTAGATGATTGCACTTCAGTCATAAGTACACTTGAAGTCTCTATTATAGTTTATCTCTAAAGATAAGATACGATGATTATTGTTATCATCACTTCTATTTTATGCAATATACTTTGCCACTTGACCATGTGATGTGACGCTTTCATTATTTGAATGTTGATTTTAGTCGAGGACAATTAGATTTCTTGTTCCACGCCACTTGCAAAATTGTTTGGGGATTATGTCATTTATTGTTTCATGTGTGCATCATTAAGTTAAGAAGCTGATCAACGATCCTAATTACGAATATGTTGGAAAGTGATGGATACTCCTTGTCCTGCGATTTCATATGTCAAGGAAAATATTGCTATGCTCAAGGACGTGGAATACTAAAATTAGATATTCTCCAAATGAGTTCCGCTACTTGATATACCCTCACACGCGTTTCCTCAGCTTTAGCACAATTCTAAAGTGCCGAATCTTATCCTGAAGACTTATGATTGTTGTGTCGATAGTGCGACATATCTCTACCTTCTAGAAGATATTGCATGGACACTCCCCCCCCCCCCCCCCCCCTCAGATCTCTCTAAGTAAAAACCCTCAAATCTCTTTCTCTGTTAGATGTAGCTGTACGCGTCATTGGAATGGTGACAACTATTAGGTGCTGATTCGCATTCTTCGTGCTGGTGCAGTGTCAGACAGTACTTGAAAGAAATGACCAACATTCCTATACTAAGATACTCTGTCATTTTCCAATCTGCCATATATTGTAACGATACGTTTGTTGTGATTTTATGTTTATTGGGATTTTAAAGTCTCAGTATAGCTGTTCTTCCAGCCTGGCTTGCATGAAATTGTAGTGTACCATGGTAGAAGGTGAATATAGATTCGACGACGTAAGGGTTACAGAAGGTAACTATAAGTGCAGTGGAATCTTGGAGTGGATTACAATTCGTGCATCTCAAAATGCAGTGTATTAGAGCGTATATTTGGAAGCACATATTGGCAGTCACAAGATTAAACAAATCAAGACCAGTCACGGTAGTTTGGACTTGTCTCGTATTTACCAACCACTCTGGTAAGAACAAGGCATGGCTGCTGCTGTCAGTTCGCGGCAAATTTCAAATATTCTGTATTTTCCACGCGCAGTTTTAGGCGAGCTTGAAAAGGACGAACATTGAGAGAATAGGCGATGACATGCGAGTATCAAGAGACATGAAGGGTTTGGGGACTCTGGAGACTCGGCATATTTCGCTGATTTTTGATTTGTGAAAACAGCTGAAGAAAACCGAGAATGTGCTTAAAATCTTTGTACCTTGCTGAAACCAGGCTAAACTGAATCTAGGAGTTACCAGATATTACCTTTGGCTTTTTATCACTAATGGTATCTTTAGCTCCTTCCTTTTGTGGTCTCGTATTCATCAGAAGGAATGGGGTATTGATATTTTGAGCCACAGCTGACTATGTATGGCCACTGCACCGTGTTGCCCTCTATTGTGTTTCATCTTGTCATCATTTGTTTACTGGTCACCTGTGCCTGTTCTACAGGCGCTAAGCCTTATGCTGTATTCATAAACTGCTAGTGTCAGTGTATAATGACATTCTTAATATATTCAAGCAGAATGCATATTTTCAAATGAATTATATGATTTATTATCATAAAAGAGGTCAATAACGACAATACCTAGTCTCAGCAGTGCCCACTTAGGAAGAGTTTGCCAAGTTTTGACAAAGTCAGACATGAAACTTCAATTTCTGTAAGCAGTATAGATGACTTTTACTGCTTTTTGTGAGCAGTAAATGATTTGATTACAGCCGTGATAGCTGATAGCATCAAATCGACATGACTTCGTGTGTGGCTTAAATACTGCACTGCAATGTAAATAATATTTTTATTAGAAAATAAAAATGTGGCTAAGCCTTTGTTAACGTTGAACTGTTCCATGTTGATTTTGTCTACTGACCAACAACAGGGCTATTCTTTTAAATCAATATACAAGGAAAAGAGACGATGTGATAATATAGCAGTTTGATGTAAATTGTTTTCAATATAAATATAATTTGAAAATATTAAATGTACAATGTGTTAGATACGTTGAGGCTCATGTTTTGATGGGAAATACCCGCTCCTTGAAATAACGCTGATTAAAGATATAAGTAAAAGACAAAATAAGATAACGTATGACAACAGCAAACATTGTGATCTGCTATTGTAATCTGCTATAAATGCAAATGAAAATCAGTACACCACTGCAAAAGTGAAGATATACTTTTGGGTCCATAGGCAGTTGGTCTGATAAATCAAAACCTATCCATTCCCTTGAAAGTTTTGCACCAGTTGACAATTATAAACGTCTTTATCAGTGGGTGGAAGGTTGGTCTTGTAGGTTATGGCTATAGCCTGCTGTAGTATACCTGCTTGTAGTATCACTAGGTGACCTGACCTGACATTTTTGCTTTTTATAGCTAACTAAGTACAGATGGGAATATGATTTCTGTTTTGGACAAGGTTTTATGGCAATGCAAGTGCAGTTTGAATATTTTGTATTTTGACATATTGAAATAATTTTCTAGGTAGATTATATACATCCTGAGATTTTCATGTACTTATTAAAAATGGGGCGGGAGGGGGGTGGGTGGGCATGATAAAACATGTTCACACAATATTGATTTACAGTGAGCATTGGTGTTACATTTACCTTCTCCATAAGTGACACTGCCAGTTGCTTACATCCTAGGAAGTGTCATTGTTTAAGTAAAACCTATATTTGATATAATATTCATGTATTTATTGCCTAATTTCATAAAGACCTTGGGTCAATCTGAAAAAGGGGCTTATTAAAGAGTTGGATTTCCCCCCAGACTATTTGAGACTTTTGTGAAAACAAACGAACCACAACGAAAAAGCGAAACTTTTTTATTCATACTTATTAAAGGAATTGGCTGCCCTCCCAACTTGAAACATTTGTTTTATTGTTTTATCTTGTAGATCCATCCTCATAATAAACATTTCCACTTGTTGTCACTTTGGCAAGTAGTTGGATTACCATGACCATCAAAATGCCTGAATACCTTTAATTCTGACTGCTGAAAGTCATTACTTGGTTCTGTGTTCTTTAAAGTATTACAATGACTCATTAGGTTAAACTTTGGCATTGAATTCCATATTCTGGTCGTTTCTGGACTCAGAAAAGCAAACAGTGTCAAAATTTGTCTTCTCAATGGCCTACAGCACCCTTTTTCATGTGTGTACTATTAATGTCCCCTTTACTCATCTGCAATTTTCCGCATACTTGTTTCTTAAACAATCTAAAGACTATACAAATCTTTTCATATGCAGTTTTTTAGTATGTGGCCATATTGTGGTATCCCTTAGTGACATTTTGAGCTATCTTTTAGTGTTTTGTGATATCAGGATCCAGCTTTATGACTGATTTTGCTACACCTGCCGCTAATGTTGTTGGACCTATCAGACAGCCACTACTAAAGACATACCGGGTTAGACCCTTTTATATATAATTTGTTTTGCTATGTTGCCATTTTGCCCTTAGACACATTTCAAGGTATTGCTTAGTGTTCTGTAATAATTGTGTGTTTGTGTGTGGGTGGGGGGGGGGGGGGGGGCTGGGAGCGGCAGGTGTACGAGTGTATGGTTTATTCAGCATATTTACAGACATAAAGAGTCAGAGAGGTTCATAATCATATTCTAAGAATCAGTCAAAACCAGTCAAATGGTATTGGCTGATTGCAACATCTTTGCCCTGGTGCTGCCGTGTGAGCGTGTCGACTCTATTCTAGTATGAACCTTTTATGCCTTTAGATCACATTTCTTATATTCTGTCTGAGGTCAGATTTTTTTTTTTTAAGTGAAAGTCCAGTGATGAATTGCATGCATTACGGTCTACCCTTACAACTACCTCTCGTATATCTCCAAAGTAGTGTCCCCCCATGAAACCATTATTCAATAATGAAGAGATACATGTAAAGTCCATCTCTATCACATGTTCCCGTTTTATGATCAAGTATTAAGGGGCTCTTCCACCAACCAGGGAAGAAAATATGTTTAACATTTATGACAGATAACACAAGTTTTTGAGTGACGCTTGATGTGAAAAATGGTTGGGATCCACCGCAAGCCATTAGACTGGGTGAACCCTGGGTGAACCCCATGTAGGCGATACATGACTGATCATGCTCCAAGCAGGACTTTCGTTGACAAGCCTCTGAATCTGGAATTAGGTCACACAACTTACTGTACAAGCACACAACAGCACATTCTATTCACACTCGGGACAACCACAGTGACATAGTCTAGTCTCAGATGGAAGGAGTTTCAAATTAGACAGATATTTCAGTAAAGGTACGTGCTTTGCTTCAAGAAATGATATAAACCACGGAATTATATATACTACATCGTCATTTTACATAGCGGTAGTAGTAGACATACCCTTTTACACTGTTACAATAAAAGCACGACCTTGTATTAAAGCTGTATGTATACAAGTCTGTGATAAGAAGATATATTGCTACCAGAGAGGCCACTTGTCCAAGGTATAAATTGCACGTTCATATCGCTATTGATGAAAAAATCCTACGATGAATGCATTTGTGGCGCTCACAAGTGAACAAAGAAGCTTCTTTACTTGCTTTACTTCAATATAAACACTTCCTGTGCAAGAGAAAGCATCTAGATGGCAGCACCAAACGTGAATCCGAAACATCGCAAGCTCACGCCCCCCCCCCCCCCCCCCCCCCCCCCCCCCCCCCCACACACACACACAGACATGCACGCACGCACACACCTACACACACTGCCTTCAAGGATAGATCTCCTATGACAAGTTTCCATTTCAATCTACTTTAGTGAATAAATCTAGAATGACTTAAGAGTACGACGAAATTTCCGAAATTATGTAATCTGACATAAATGTATATAAATGCATATCCGTTGATATTGGAATCCGTCAATGAATGGCAGTCTTTATTACGGCAATTACATTGTTCATTATCAGTAGGCTACCCGGTACCGGTATGCAAAGTTGTTGTATCTATAGACCGAACGGATTTGTATTAGATTGTTAAAGAAATGTGGAATAAACTGGGACGAGGGACACCCGGAGGGACATGTTCATTTATAAAAAGGGGTTTTACCAACGTCCCTTCATTTTAGCATGGACAGTGTAGAGTGTATGTCCATGATTTTAGTATATCCTAGCCCATCTGCTCCTCTCAAAATGATACCGAACATACTGGTGGGATATGTTTAATGATTATCCTAAAAATAACACTTAGATTTCTCAGATTAAATTTTACCCCAAAATGCCATCAGGTGTCACCTGATCAGTGGGAAAACTTTAAGGTATCATGCAATCTGTCGAAGTGTAAATATCCTGGCATTGTGCAAGATTTCAATTGGGAAAAATCAGGCACTGCGCTTCCCTGAAATATGGTCGCACCATATACGTGGTACACCGGCGTATGATATCTGGGATTAGAACTGCTAGTAGTATACCCTCTGAAATAGATAGGCCTACCAGTATTTATGGCCTAATCAGATAATGGCGGACAGATGATATCACTACATAATAACAACGCAGACTTTGGTGACCAAAGTGTGCTGCCTTTGCCTTAGAATTCTACCAATGGCTAGGTACAAATTACAATGTATCCATGCAGGATGATTATCACCAGCAATTGTTCGAGGTCTTTCACTGTATTCTAATGAAAAAATAGATTTGCACTTTGGATCTGTCCGCGTTTCCGAGGCTTGTGTACTCTGTCCTTTACCCTTCGCCACCAGACAGCTGACCAAAGTAGATCCATATCTTTCATGACCCACGTTTGACTCGTTTTATCTCCCCTATTCTCCACTCCTGGCATGTTATTGCTGTCAGCAAGTCTGTCATAGCCGCACCAAACAACTAAAAGGTAGGTAGTTAGAGATGAAGGTCTCCCTGGGATTTCTGTGGTATCTTAGTATTTTCATCTAGGTCTATGAAAGCAGGTTATGGGGAAAAAACCTGTTATTTTACATACAGACTGCTGCAATCTGATCGGGATAACGTCAGGAAATACAATTCCTTAGAAAGGTTCCATGATTTGTTCAGAACTCTTAAAAACACAAGATTCTGGAAGTGATCGCCAAGGAATGAGATCATTGGCCAAAGACAAATGCACCGCTGGTCAACTACTTGTTTATCGCTGTCAGCCTCTATTAAACCAGGAGTAGCACATGTTGGTATAAATCTACCCTCTTTGCATAAACTAGCGTGCCCTGTCCTCACAAGAAAAGCAGCGTGAAATGGGGTACTAAAGAAGAAACCAACAAACGAGTTGCTTTCTGCATTTATCTCACCCTGTACACACTAAAATAATGGACAACACACAGGATATAGACCATGGAGAACGGACTGCAATACTTGTACGGGCATGGAGAACGAGTTCCCACTGTTAATCCTATAGGCATTTATTCCAGGGGTGAGATAAAGGCCATTTTCCACTGGCCGACGAAAAAGACACCGATTTATTGAGTTCACCTAACACTATTAGTCGGTCAGTGGTGGCCAGAGACTGCACATCAGTGTCTACAAATCGGTGAGGGTGCAGTATGCCTTGTTTCTGCTGCATCTGAAGGTCCATACCGACTGAAGTCGTTTAGGGGTGGCCTCATTGTAGTTTCTATCCACAATTAATCAGTGGGCGCTACTTTTCATGCCTGTTTTCATTCGCCATTCTGGCGTCGGTATACCAAAATCGATTGGTGGTTTCAGACACCTGTCCCAGATCGGTGGCGAATAGTCGGCAAATGAAAACGGCTTTTTGGGAAGAATGGGAATGACTGGAAATGATTGTCAGGACGAAGATTGAAAGTTAATGTTCCAGTCATGCAGCAGAAAATGGTTCCTTTGCAAGGAAATTTATCGCGTTATTTGCTTGCTCAGCCTTTGACCAGGAGAAGATAGATTCTGGGAACTGGCTTGTACTGGTACTATCTCCCATGATAAGAAAGTATAGATAGCATGTACATGTATAACCTAGTGGGTACCATTATAGAAAAGCTACTAAATCGGCGTTGTGTTTTGGTAGAAACATCGATCCGACAGTGTTACACAGCTGATTGCAACCTAATCTAGAATCAATTAATCTTATCTCAAATGTCAGAGGTGTGAAACCGTCAATGAAGTAGGGATAGGATTCGTATTCATGTCTGGTTGTTTCAAGATCTGAGGTCAACCCTGGGTATCTCTAGTTAATTAGAAAAAAACCTTTATAAGTCCGCTGGCATCAAACACATATCAGCTAATGTGTTGTGCGATGCTTTCAAATCATTGACTGGCGAGTTTAATAAACCTATGAATATGTAGCATTTCTATACTAGTATATTGCATGTTTTATATCTAGGCCTATGTTCCCTGTCACCACCATGTTTCCCCCATCACTCTAAATTGTAAATTTGAATTCCTTATTTCTGCAGGGGAACATGCGTACATATGAAAGTAGGGCCTCCCATGTCTGGCACCTACCACAATCGTTGCGACCATTGGTGACACATACCGTAGCACAAACTATGCCAGACTATGCGATGAAAAAAGTACTGATAACTGACATATCAATCGGTATTTTGTATCCCCCTATATCATGTATACTAGATTATCAAACTTTTTTTTTCAAATATAAAGATGAATATTTCTCTCTCTCAGGATGGATTCCATTTTGGTTAGCCTCGTGTTCATCTACATTGCCTACCGGCTTTTGGACCGCCTTGTCCGGCTTCCTCGTGTAAACAGGTTCACCGACCGCTACATCTTCATCACAGGCTGTGACAGTGGTTTCGGGCAGGCCACATGCAGGTAAGTAACTGTACAATTAAGTGAGAAGTAGTCCTTCTAGGTTCACGCTACATAGAATTCTACAATGCATCATCCTCCATTACAATGGTTAACTCGGTTTTCCATATACATGTACTTGTATACCCTTGCACAATCTACCACTCACTGCTTGCTGGGTGCTTCGGCATCAATGTGTATAAAGGTATATCTGTTATTATCTATCGATTACAAAGTCCCCATAAAAAATGTATGGGAGGTAAACTAAAACCTATTGTTTCTGTATTGTCAGAAACCATAACCGCTGTTTACGGATTTGAAACCCATTGATTACGGCCTCAAAGCCATTGCTTATGGGAAAATAGTCCCTTTTAGCTGGAGAGCAAAGTCCCTAATTATATGCATTGTACACAA
This sequence comes from Alentia gelatinosa, assembly GCA_950022655.1. Classification (NCBI taxonomy): domain Eukaryota; kingdom Metazoa; phylum Annelida; class Polychaeta; order Phyllodocida; family Polynoidae; genus Alentia; species Alentia gelatinosa. Next base: position 23,608,899 of record OX465588.1, on the reverse strand, counting down.
TAACACCTTCGATTATTGTCTATGCTATATACCGATATAGCAAGAACTGAGTAAGAGGGCAATTAGGCTGATTTCCTTTGTCATAATGCCAATTGTTGAATCAATAGGCAAAGTTAAGACAAATATTACAAATATTCGGGATGCGGGAAATGATCAGTTATAGCTTCACATTAGAAGAGAGATTAGCCTCGTCTATGATTGGTCTTGTCATTCCTATATAAAATATCATGGTGAATGTTTCGGACACACTCCGTCTCTTGCCCATTTCATTACAACACTGATTAGCAACATCAAACATTTTTGCAACACTTGTTCAATCTGTACCTTGTACTATAAGGACAGATCATGCCGGCTGTTAGCCGATGTTCTTGCAGGATAAACAAAAAAAACAAAAAAAACTTTCATATATTGAGGCATTTAGACATGCAAAATGGTCTCTCACCAGATCAGAAATCATGTCTAATGTTGAAAGGTTTGGTCAATAAAACTAATGTTTCTACAATTTGAACAAAAGTTATACAATACATTTTATTCAATAGGCGACTTGACCGACTTGGCTGTAATGTCTTCGCCGGGTGTCTGACTGAGAAGGGCGAAGATGAGCTTAGAAAAACCTGCTCAGAGCGCCTCGTACCGGTGAGACTAGACGTCACCAGCCACGAGAGTATCCTGGAAGCCTTCACTACCGTAAAAGGCCTTCTTCCTGAAGGAGAGGGTGAGCTACTTACTATATTCAACGAATAATATAACTCAGTGGGATATCATTCGATCTCACCATTGCTTATGGAGGAGAAAATACCTTTATATATTTGAGGTTCCAATTTTCATCGGGACTATAATTCCCGCACCTCAATTGGAGATGTCTTGGAAAGTGACCTGACAAACTGTAGGGTTAAAGGGTACCCAATGAAATCAAATATCAGCTATATCAAACAGTTTTATCGTAATAATCTATATGAAACCCAATATATTGTATAATGCTTTCAGTTGGAGACAAAGAACATCTCCAGTAGTTTAATTTCTCCCTGGTAATAATTTACATTGGCTGTAATATACGGAAACTGGCTTACTATCTTCGTACGTCAAAAATACGCGGTGAAATTATTGATCACATACATCCCGATGCCGTAGGCAGAGGGATGTATGTGATCAATAATTTTACCAAGTATTTTGACGTACGAAGATAGTCAGCCCGTTTTCGTATTATTATATACCTAAAAATGGAGATATTTTATCTAGTCACGTGATCACATACCCCGTACGGCACACTGTGCCGTACGGATATAAATACGACATGGGTAGGAGAGGGCAGTATGTGTAGATTGCTTTTGCACAGGTATATAATAATACTTTCTTCACCGCACACTGTACACCACAAACTACTAATTCACATCACTTTTATTATAGGTCTGTGGGGATTAATCAACAATGCTGGTATAGCTGGTAGGATCGGGCCCAGTGAGTGGCTCACGAAGAAGAACTACGAGCAGGTGCTTAACGTAAACCTGCATGGCCTCATCGACATGAGCACCGTCTTCATGCCGCTCCTCAAGAAGGCCAAGGGCCGCGTGGTGAACACGGCCAGTGTGTTTGGTCGAGTGAGTCTCGTTGGCTCGGCACCCTACTGCATCTCCAAATACGGTGTGGAGGCCTACTCCGATGCACTCAGGCATGTACTTTAAATGTCATATACATGTACAATGTATATATGTATTGTATTTATGAAGATTAACACTTATCTGTATTATATATTTATCAAGATTAATGTTTTAATACAAATGGGTGTTTCGTGAGTATTACCATACGTTGTATTACAACGTGTACTAACCTCGATAAATTATTTTTAATTTTTATCAGTTGGCCATTGGCATTAATACTTGTACAGTCAGGTCATGCAGTACTTCTGGCCATTATTGGGTACCCCTGACATCTTGGTGTATGATATGTATATCTTTTTCCTCGATGTTCCCATCATGACACTGGTAGTACATGAACTATTTCGTCGGGTTACCAAATATCTCCTCCGTCAATCTACGTCTAATCTTTATGAATGACATCTGCTGACAATTCTGTCCATAGTTGAAATATCAAGTTACTTTGATCCCTAGAGCCTTTTCATAGATAAAATATGGTACCCTCACTTATGATTTTGATGTGGTTTATGTTGAACCCTATGGGCATTTTTAATCATTATACAGTAATGATTATGCCTTGTTTTAATCATGTCGTCTTTAGGAGGGAAATGCGTGTTTTCGGAGTCTCTGTTCACATAATAGAGCCTGGTTTCCACCGCACAAACATCACCGATGTCGAGGGACTCAAAGGGTCACTGGAAAAGGCCTGGGAAGACCTTCCTCAGCAATACAAAGAGGAGTATGGCAGACAATATGTTGATAAATGTAAGTTTCTCTTCCCTTTTCACACACGATGCCTTAAAGCCGGTTAAATCTCAAATATGACCACAATCCAATAATATACTGTGATAATCTAATTAATAAAGGCACATTCCGATGGTATTCATCGTATACAATGTATATTCTGTATAGGAATAATGGTAAAACTGACGATTAAACGAACCTCTGCCTGCGGCATTGGTTCGTCTTATCGTCAATTTTACCGCGTATTTATCACGTACAGCCACAGTAACCATGTCTCCGTATATTACAAAATTTGCGAGCGCTGTCAGAGCTATTAATAAAGAGTTTGAATAACTTTAGTAAATGATACAAGAAAAGTTTTGGGCAATATAGGAATGCACAACCTCAACGAAAATGTCCATTATGTATGTGTTTTGATACAAGCAATAAATTAATATTTAGTTCTTGCCTTAACCTGCTGCGGAGGTTATCATGTGATGTATATTAAGTGATTGTATTTCATACTTCAGCCATTGAACAGATACTGAAGAACTTCGTGTCGGGTATCGTCTCAGAGGACATCAGCCCCGTCGTGGACGCCTATATCCATTCGCTTACGGCCATGTTCCCCCGTGGTCGCTATATCGTGGGAACAGACGCCAAGTTGTTCTGGGTGCCAGTTTCCTTTCTTCCCGAGTGGCTGAGTGACTTTATCTTTGACCAAATAGCAAGGGACAAACCTCTGCCTGCTGCCGTCATGAAAGGTTAAAGGAAGCTGAAAGTAAATAAAAGAAAGCTTTGGCTATTCCTGAAGTGAAAGGTCTAGGTGAAGTGGTCGAAATGCATGAAGAGAAAAACTGTATGAAAGATTAGGAATGGTGTGTGGCTCATGTGTGACCTCAAGATAGTGTTTTGTGTAATGGATGAAGAATAGATGTTGCAAGCTCTTAGGAACCAAAGATATCATCTCTGGAATCGAGAAGGTAATTTATATCAACATAGATAAATGTTTCCAAAATAAAACTAATCAAAATATATAAAAGAATCTGTTTTCAAGACGACCATATTAACAAGCCATATACACATATATCCTGATACAATAATTCAAGTTCTCACTGCTAGGGTAATAGTAAGTGACAAGAGGCTTATGTTTGTATATTGCCCTTTATTTTTGGAATGTGTACATGGATAGTCTATCTTGAATGTGCCTATGGTCTCATACTATTGACTAGTTAGTATCAGACAAATATGCGATCAATTATAGTTCGACGAAAAAACTAATTTATTCTCAACTCATTCAGTCCTAAAGATCATTATTATGTTTTTAAATTTCTTTCAGTCAACAAAATTTGTAGATGTTATATTCGCCTATTGATATTTTTACATATAATAGTCACATAAAGCTACAGAAACAAGGACATATTCAAAGACCTAGACAAAAACACATGTTACAATAAACACAAAAAATGTATCATCCTTGTTAAATATGTTATAAACTCCATATTTCTATATTCAACTGTCACGACTATTTGACCGTTTGATCTTTCTATTGACAAAAGTAAGATATCTCAATATTGATTAGTTCTTATCTAATCTTTGTTTTAAAGGTATTTCCGCTAGGGGGTTCAAGAGTTTCCTTACTTAAACAATTCCAAAGTCTTTCCTCTTTTATTAATAGTGACCTATATTTTTCAGTCAATGCTCTCTTAGTTTTAATTTTGATTTTGGTGGCTATTCTGGTATCATGTTGTCTATCAAAAACATGTCTGTCGTTCTCTGCTCACCATTTAATAGCACACATTAGATGCGCGATAATATAAAGGTATTACTTTACAGTTTTCTAATAAAGTTTCTATGTTCATATCTCTGCGCTTCTTTATTCCCTGTAGAAGCCTTAAACTTTGGTTAATAAACATTTGCAGTCAATCACAGTTTCTCTTACTAGCTAAGCAAAGTCAAAAATTCTATAATAGGAATAATCATGTACTTTACAATTTTCAAAGATGCTTCCGTTGTTAGGTAATCTCTCAGTTACTTAAAGTTCCGTCCGTTCACATCTCCTTTGACTTTATCAAAATGAGTACTTATATTCATCTTTTTGTCAAGGACAATTCCCAAACATCTAAAATATCCAAGTTATAAGTCTATCTTCTCCAATGTATGAGTAGTAATTATAATCTACCATTTTAAGATTGCCCAACCCACATCGCCTTAGATTTTTAATAATTAACAGCAAGCTTGTTCGTCCTTATCCAATCCTCAACAATACATAAGCCATGTTTCATCTTGTAAACTACATCCCCCTGACAAGTATCAGTTCCTATCAACACAAGGCCATCTGCATATATATATATATATATATATATATATATATATATATATATATATATATATATATATATAACAATTTGTGTTAGGTAAGGTAGACATTAATCATTTATAGAAATAATAAAAAGTAATGGTCCTAAAACATAACCTTGTGGTACTCCACGGATCATTTAGCTTTCACCAGAAATTGCACCATTTACTTCTGTAGGTTCCTTTCTATAGTCTAAATACGTTCTGAGTAGTTCTATAAATCTATTCTATTGACTATTTTCTTTGCAATCGACAACGCAGTGAGATAGGCTGGGAAAACAAAATGTATTAATGAAGATGATACATTAATAAATATGCTGATAAAAGTATTGAGCTACATGCTAATATATGGTAATTAAAAGAATGTGGAATTGATTGAAACTAGTGAGTTCAGAGCAATGATTTTTTAGGGAGATGGTGGATGAGAAATGATAAGTCGATGTGGTAGGAGGTGACGTGGTAGACGTTGAGTGGTGAGGTAGTGTGTGGCTTTTGGGGTAGATGGTGTGGTTATGATCTTTGTGATGACGGCTGTTGACGCGAGGGGGAGCCAATGAGCCTACACCAACCCAACTTGTGTGTGTGTGTGTGTGGTGGGGGGGGGGGGGGGATACCATGATTAGCATAATCAAACACTTTGCGAAGATCCAGAAAATCCAATGCACTGAAATTCATATTATCCCTATTGACAAGAATTCCTTGATCATCTTGTGATGTCTTTCTCACTTATGGTATCATGGTCTTTGAGATGGACATACATTCTGGCATGTATTACCTTCTCTACAATATTTACCATTGTAGGTAAAACTGTAATCGGGCGCCTATTCTAATAAACAGAAAGATCTCCCTATTCCTGACTGTGTATCGGTGATGGCCAATGGAAATAGGCTATTAGGAGAACACAAAAAAAATCTACACAATTTTTGTCGGCCAATGGAAACGGGCCTATCACTGTGAGTAGTAATTCTATACGGGAGACAGCGTCAGACAGAGAATTGCTCCCCCGTGGGCAGTTCCAGGATTTCGAGAAGGAAGGCGGAGTGACATTGAAAATGCCTATGTGGATCCATATGTCGGGGCCACTGAATACATCACTGTCTTTTACATTATACTAACATTGCCAGTAATGATGGAACTGCCCCTCTGCTAGGGTATAGAGCGTTATATTATTGGGCTATTAAAACGTAACCTCGACGCGCCACGTTAGTGGTGAAATGAGGACAACACGGCCGAGCAGCTTCGAGATGGTTGCATTTTCGCATAGAGCTCCTGGAGTCATTGTTACCGAAGATGTATAACCAGAAACTAATCTAGGATCTCCAGAGCGAGATTCCTTAACACAGAAGGGTCCAGGGTCGACCACCTACTGTTTTATACACAACTCTACTTCCGGTATCTTGATTTTTTAAATCAACCAAGAAATTCGAAAGTTATGAATATGTACATGTACCTACATTTTTAGAAATATCAAGTGCCGTTCAACGCCACCTAACGGCCCACTGTCTAGTTACGCGGCCACTCGGACAAACACAGCCAAGTCTGGCGGCATGTATATAGAGATATATATATAGCAATCACACCTAGAATGTGAACGGTGGGTACGATTGCAGGAGTGTTGTTTTTTGACAGATTAAATTGCTGGAACAAACCAGGGTGTTGTATTGATGGGTTTGAGCTGTCTAAACTTTATAGTTGATATTTATCTTGTTTTTTTTTGGAAAAAGTTAAGCATATTATAGCTAGGCCTGCCAATATATTAGTGAGTATGCAGTTTCGGTGTCCCTGTGGTATCTAAAGTATCATTGAGGTGATATGCATGTATGACACATCAAATTGGAGCTGGAATACCATAAAATACGATGCAATCGCTGTTATTTCTATGGACATAATGTGCATGGGTATTACAATCGTATTACTATTATACACTCAGTGATCCAATGCTAAAGAATACGTTGCCAGGTGAATGTTTGGCTTCAGCCGGGGCGTAACTAAGCAGATAATGTGCGACACCGGCCTGTGGAAAAAGGCCTGTTAGATGACAGGTAAAATCAATAGAAAGCAAAGTTCCTCTGCCATAAGAGGTTCACGAAGAAAAGGCACAATAAAAATGTAATGCTTTCTATTCCATGCCTCTGTGAACGTTCACAGAGCAAGCATTCCACGGGCCAACTATTCTATTCGAATTCCCTGACTCACATCACATCCTATTTCCCCGTACCAGACAGATCTAACCACTAAGGGCACTACCATGTGACCGTCGCCACCTCAGTTTTACTCGGAGCAGCTCATGCTCGGACGCCCACAGGGTCGACGCTCATACACAATCTCGTGGCGAGCCACTCAAGCATTCGGGTGGCGCCATCTAGTATTTCAGGGCCTAGTTTATCATTGGCCTTTCTCGCCCCTGGCAGAACCTGAGCTGGCAGAATATGGTCCCCATTAGGTGAGCTCTATCAAGATGTATGGCGGGTAGTATTGAGAGCTACACAGTCCGAGTAAATCATACGAGGGCTGTCTGTTCTAATAAAGGGAGAAAATAGATGTGAGCGATAATGGGCTTAGTTGGGCTTTGGGAGTTGGACCCTGTGAACAAAACAGTACGTAAGACTGGCATGTCGGATGGAAGGCATCGGTATTAAACATGTCATAGATTTCCTCAGCAGGTTCATATAGACTTGATATCAATGTGGATATCTAAAGTTGTCAGCGCCTGTCTGGAGATACTGTATTCATTACAATTCACGCACAAGACTCCCCCACCCCAACAAAAAAGACAGAAATTAAAACAAAGAAATAATAGAAGTAAACGAGAATATCCTTCTTTACGAAAACGAAGTAAATATTTTGTTTATAACTTTATTATGTGAGTGGTAGTCCATATTTTGATTATCTATGAGCATTGCAGGATAGCAAAAAAAATCAATCTCGATTATTCTAATGCACGTCTACATTCCTCAGAAGTCGTATTAGCACTGCATGCAACTTTTTCCCCTATCTCAAATGATCCATGTGACTTGGAGCTGTCAACTGCATTACCTGCCTCATTGCGTTTTTCACTTATCCGTTTCCATTGCCTTTCATACTTCCTAGATAGAATTCGGAGAGCTCTATGGACGAACAAGTCTATCATATGTATACCTTCTTAACTTGTAATTCTTGAAAATAAACTTTTAAGTATAAAAGACTTAAGTATGGTGTGGTGAATGTCGGCTAAATGTACATGTCCAAGAGCAGTCTGAGATGCATCATAATCCATCTGCACAGGATGCATCAAAATCCAAGTCCTTGGTTTAATGTAGTTAGCACCAATCGTGTTTTCAACATCGAGTTAAAGCAAACTGATAGTTATCTGTTTCCCAATCTTTGCCCCTTTTGGAGTGGGGATGTAGGTTATCCAGCTCTTTGTTTTCCACTGTGGAAAATAGGTTTTCTTCGTTCTTTTTAATATGTCTTTCTTTCAAATAATTATAAGTAGTATTCCGGAAACGTAATGGCAGCGGCATGCTGGCGCTCAGGAGTTGGTGTGGTAAATGTCGGCTAAATGAATCTTCTCGATCTCCCTGAGGCAGTCTGAGGTGCATCACAATCCATCTCAGCAGGGTATATATATATATATATATGTGGATACTAGGTTTCTCTCTTCTTGCCTCCCGCCTTCTATCCCCTCTAATGGGCTTTCATCTAAGTAAATGCCTTTTCTCTTCATTTTTTTATTTCAACAATAAGCATACAGACAATCTGCCTTAAGCTGGTGTTAGTAATATGTGAGCTTGGCTGAAAGTCCTTGGTTTAGTGTAATTGCCATCAACCATGCTTTCAAAGTCAAGTTAAACCCAACTGATAGCTATATGCAAACCCCATATCGCACAGCCAATGTTTTCCAATCTTTGCCCTTTTTGGAGTAGAGATGCAGGCTATCCAACTCTTCCATTGTGGAAAATATGTTTTCTTCGTTCTTCTTTGTGTGTCTCTCTTTCAAATAATAATAATTTTTCGAAAACATAATGGCATGGATTTCAAAATATTGGAGGACACAACACATGTAAGGTTATTGTTCTTCATTTGTTGGTACCCTCCAACAAATTAGGTACAAAGGGTCTAGCCGATTTAAAGTTGAAATTGAGCTAACGAAATGATAATTCAAATACATGTACTATTATGAAATTCTGTGTCAACTCATTTTTATATGAATGTCTTATGTTGTCTTAGTTTTGTGGGTGCTTTAATATCGTGTCTAACATCTCTAACAAGATAGAATATTCCTCAAGATTCGGAGACAGTGGAACAAGAGAGAGACAAAGCAGACCCTATTTATCATTAGATAGTCTATACGAGCACACATCTGATTCATCATAATTGTAATTCTGACGTAACTGTCACGAATAATCTCTTGTATCCTTTCGCCTCATGTGGTGAGCAAACTTATTTTCCAAATTTCCATTTCCCTAGAACAGCCTTGAGGGGAGAGCAGCTTGGATATGGTCAGTAAAAAATTGTGCACATTTTTCTCATACGTCACAATCCATCTTGCTGGTCACGTGACCATGTAACTGTATACGTCACCAATGATTGTGCTGGGTCCCGATCGGAGCGCGGGCGAGACACTTGTTTGGGTCAATAAGGCACTTGTGATCGATCAGTACCTCAGGTGACTCCTAAATGTACTCAACCCATAGTTTGGTCAACGTGAATGGAGGTTTAGGTAACTGTGCGACGTGCTTGTGTGGCTTAGGCACCGAGGACACCCGAGCGTCGAATCATACCCATCTATTACCACCATCCATCGTCCGGCTCCACGTCCTCTGTTTTTGCTTGGCTGTCGGTACTAACAAACTGATGAGTTATTATGGCGACACCAGCAGTAATATAACAATGGTAGCATCAAATCATGGCGTGTGGTCTTAACAGAAATATTGCTGTTCGAGCTATATCGCGTAACTGAAGTTATGTCCATCCAAACAGTATTTCTTCATAACAGGTATATTCTCTATATAACATAAATGTAATGCATTCACTGCTTCATGTACTTAGGATTTATAATTGGCAAATGGACTCCTTCATTAGTTTTCTTTTTGTCTAATTTGAAGTGAGTTGCTACTTCATAAGGGTAGTTGTTAACACTGGACAATCTTAATAACAGAATGCAAATACATAATGATAATGATAAGGGATATACATAAAAGCGAAACATAGTCATCTTTCCGTAACAATATTGCTAGACGTGGCGACCGACACAACTATTTCCATAACAATATAAAATATATAGCTTAGAATAGCTGGATTGATGTGTAATTATAACTAAAATTATATGATATGGTCGACCATTCTGCACACATGTGCAACAACTCTATATAACAATTGGGATAAATACAGCTATCATCCGATGTAATGGATGAATGAACATGCTAATTGTCTTACATTAGCGCATACAGAATTGAGGGAAATTCTAAACACTAGGGAGTGCGAATTCATTCCGTGGATACATGAAAACACAATACAGCCTTTAAATGTAACAAATGTATATAATCCAAAGGAATGGCATTTGAAGAGGTCGAATCTGGTACTATGACAGATTCCATCTAAAGCAATTTCATCTAACAAACCCTGGGATGGAGATACCTACATGTATTTTGTCCGCCCCTCCTATCTTTGAAAATTGAGATATAGTAAAAACCGCTTTCCCTTGCACCTCAGTGGGAGTCTGCTTTTATCTATTTATGTAATCCTTTTGTGCTATTTAAACAAGTATACATGTAACGCCGCAAGAATGCCTCCCTTTTACCAAAAAGAGACAAAGTTTCTAAAGATTCGCAGGTCACGTAGATAAAGTGTGTGTTCCACTGGGCTAAATTTCCCCATCAAACGATGGCTATACCGACATCGGATGACTTCTGCCGGATGACCGCCGCCGACCGCCGCCGATCGCCTAAAATGCTTCTCGACTGGCATTAGAATATATATCAGGCTCTCTGGCCGACGATCGGCGTGCATCAAAAGACGTCGCCGGCTTCTGTCACTGTCACTGTCTCAATGGAATACCCGTTTAAAGGTCTACCTTCATCAGTCATATATGGGGAAATATCTCAGTGACGCCATCTCCTTTATTGATGTAAGTATAACTTTAGAAAAGGGGATATTAGATAACCAATTCGATACATCAACATGAGTAATGAACTCACCCCTGCTCGGACCATCCTTAATCTTCAGCATGGGATAATGCACGATGCTGTACAGAGAAGGCAAGGTAATGTCCTACAGAACATCCGTCACACCTTCTGCCAGTTAGAATCCATCTTCATTTGATTCCTGCAGTAAATCAGGTTTTTTCCTGTACCACATAACATCTGCACGGCTTTCATCTGTCCTCGTAAAACCACCAGCGATCGTATAAAAATAAAGACAAAGACACCTGACATGGCCTGCTCTGAGTGATGACCACCTCAAACGCGTCTCAAGACGAGAAAAATGGGAGAAAAGCCGCCCCACATATCATCACTCAGGGTGACGGCCGCTGTTGTTCCTAACTGGTACCGACAAGGTGATAAAACGTAGGCGCGCGATAAATGATATGGGTCGAATGTGATTGGATAAAAACCAATGCCTATTCGATAGTTTTGAGAAGCTGACTCTTTAATACAGGTAATCTTATAATCATTGGTACTTGAGTCAGGTAATCTTATAATCATTGGTACGTGAGTCTCTCTTAAAGGTACGGACGTGTTTTACAAGGATATAATTCTAACCTCTTATTATCAACTCGGCACACAATATATACAGGTGCTGCCTCCCAGTACAGAGATTAATCATTCCAATCTCAATATTACATGTTTTTCTATACAGTTATTGAATTTTTCATCATGAGTTTGTTTGCCCCATTAATAAGTAAATGCAACAGGGCTACTGGCACAACTTTTAGAATATATCAAAATAATATAGGCTGATATCCATTGTGAACAAGCAAAGAGAAAGAGTGGTGTAAGCCTATGTAGCGATGGAAAAGTCTTGTGCTGCGTAAAAAGGCATCCCAGCAGAACTCATTAGTCTATTCCCAATGGTAGCGGCTATGATAAAGGGATCCCTGGATCCACCGCTGATGTGGAAAAATCCGTTGTTTGTCTAGCTTCCACTTTTGAAGAATATAATGACGATGTAGACTGCCATGTATACTTTATCAATTTGTCAGCCCTTTAATTACAATATTGAACATGATTCCACAGTGATTTAAGTAGTGCTTAATTAGTAGTAATGTCTCAATTGCCTCCAATTTAAATTCCTTGAGGTGGCAGTTGAATTGTATTATATGAGATTAAAGCAAAACATCGAATTATATGACCCATAATATGCACAGACATCGTTAGGTTGTGGCATTCGCGAGTCAAGTTGCCTCCTCGGTTGACCACTGGAAAAACACAATTTCTAGCCGATTCAGCAACGTTCAACTGATGATACCACCAGCCCCCTCTACCGACAGACAGCACAAGCCCCATTAAATCTCCGTTGTCCCCATCCAGATAATAGATAGCAAAGAGAGGAGGAAGGTCCATCCATCACGAGGATAGGATCCCCGACTATCTGACACACGGGGGAAACCCGAGGCCCTGCTCCAGGCTCACCAAAACGAGGGCCCTTAAACACACACAGATTAGATCTCTAAGGACTCCCTGAACTGGGAATTCAATCCACGAACCTTGGGATGATAAATCCGTCCTCGGGCGTGGTGGCTGTCACGGGACTCGCCTACTCGCCCGACGCCGCCTCATTTCTGCCTTGTCTTTTTGTGTTTGTTTCTCGTTTGGATTGATCATCTGTATGATTGAGAACAGACGTTTTTAGTTGTCGTGTTTCTTTCATAGGACCTCTAATTGTAAGCGGTTTGTGGAGGGATTTCTTCTTGGATTTAGGTACATGTATTTGTTCTTCTCCAGTTTGAAGGGCGAAATAATTATTGCACATGAAAGCAAAATGTTACTAAGAAATATAGGGATCAATATCGAATATAATAAAAATTCAATATATTTTCAGTATTATTAGTATCATTTCTGCATCATTTCGGAAAAAGGTATTTTCATAAAGGAAATTTATCTCCAAACCTATCACTTTATCCATTTAAAGTTCCCTCTTTGACAGTACAATTGTGGTTCAGGAAAACATGAATCCGTTGCCACCCCCATCAAATCCTCACCAATTGACACTTAAATAACGCTTAGGTAAGTAAACTAAAAGTACACACAAGGGAACGAACCCACCCCTCTCGCAACTATCAACATATTTCAATTGCCTTCCTAAGGCAACAAGCATTACCTTTTGAAGCAATACCAACAAACCGCCTATAGCTCAGCGGGGGGCTCGGGGCATACCACAAAAGGGAGGGGGCGAGAGGTTAAGGCTATGTTTTCTTGCCAACATAATGGAGGTCAGAAGTGGGAAGCACGACCAAGTCTCCTGATGGATGGCACCTACCTTAACAACTGTATCACCTGACACTGTGCGCCCAGGTAAGGCAAGCCTGCCTACCTGTTACTACCCCTGACTTCTCACCTCAACTGATGGCCTTTCTGTTGACATATATGGCGTTGGCCAACTTCGGTCGGCCTCACAAAGGCAATTTGGTATTTATCTCACTGAGGTTGTGGGAATTCCAAAAGGAAAGCTGTTATAGCAAATGCTTATTCGCGTTATAAATGGTCTGTGGTCTACAACTTTTGTAAAAGAACCTGCAGTCTTGTTCCTCTAGGTATCGTCGCCATTAACTTACAATGATAATTAGAATAAACACGTTTTAGTCACCTGATGATGTTATGGCTTCCTACCATACCTCCCCACTACTAATACATGTATACCTCGAGGTGCTTAGAATTTATCAATTTATCTGAAAGTAATGTATGTAATATATTCACAACTTTATATATGGATTTTTATGATCTTAGTCCTCATATTATGTAATTCATGTGTGTTATATACATTGTACAAATAATCATAGATCTTTAGAATTGGCATTGAGATTTCGTTGATTTTCAGGAATTATTTTGAACACATTTATCTGAATGGTCTATCTTGGCTCTCACTGCTTGGGGGGTATGTGGTCCATAGATCAACAGGTGGTGTCTGTATGTGGATCTACTGCAGCTAGGTCTATGTGTGGTACTCTGTATGGAGTAGCCTCTGGATATTTTCCCACGTTGGCAGATAAGGTGTCAAATTGAGGAACTCTGTCAAAGGAGAGGCTAGAAACTAAAAGCACTATTTACTTGCTGCCTGATCTGTCAACTTAGAAATGTTGCGCTCTCCGTTAATTTTTTAGGGGTTGGCTGTTTGTTGTTACTACCCCATGGCTACGAAATACGCCAGCCAGACCGTGGGGCCCTCAAGTCGTAAACTAATTTATTCTGCTTTTAAACGACAGCTATGTATAGCATGTTTGTTTTCGCTATCTCAGATATTGGCACATTGGCGGTTTATCTTTTATCTCCTTGAGTGTTTTAACCCTCAAGTCTTGTCAGCTGGAGCAATTAAATAAACGTGTATCATTTATAACCATTGAGTGATCCTTATCATAGGGACTATTTGTCTATTTCTATCTTTTTCTATTCTTCGGTATTGGTTTTCCCCCGTATTCCTGTGTACATATTCCTCATGAATTTTGCCTTTAAATCTGCAAACGTAAACTGTTATCTGGTTTCAGTGTTCATACTTGGCAAACTGGACATATACAAGTTGTTAGATGTCTATAAGGTTATACCTGGAAGATGTAAGGAACAAAATTTTGTAGAGGAATAAACAAACATTTTCTTGGAGTAAACATTATGTTAAATGTATGTAAGTATGACTAAGTGAACACTTCAGGAATGTGGCTGCGTGGCGGGGTACTTTATCTAGATGGCGATCTTGACTTCAGGCAGGGTAGACCAGGCCCCATTGTTTAGCCATACCTACCTGCCCGTTCCACTCTGGTGGCGCCAGAGGGGTGCAAACTGGTAGGACACCCTCCACAATATGATGTTCAACACTTATAACAAATAGGTTTTATCAAAACTGCGAAAATTTGCTTTCATATGATATAGGTACATTCAATGTGTGTTCGTCTTGTCGAAAAACCAAGACATTTCCTAATTATTACAAACTGGATTTTAATCATTTGTATCTTAAAGTCATGATCAACCTGCCTTATGTTGTGTGCTAAGTACTGCAAGTAAACTCTGTATCAACTTCAATTATTAGATTAACGGGATTTCCTGTAATATCTTCACACAGTCATCAGATAAAGATGTACAATTGTTTCAATGTTCTTTACATTCACTTAAACAAATCCCAAAGGCGCCTGTCAAGTTGGAGACGATAGCGTAGCGAGCCCAAAGTGAGTAGAAGGCGGTATTGTGCGGGGACGCCCTGAGGCGCTCACTAAGAAAGAGGGAAGGTGAGGGTGAGTTTGGAGATCACGTGGTCCCGACCGGAGACGTCAGTGATAAGCACCACCACTCCCCCCTCCCACCACCCCCTTCCCCGCCCTCGGGGCCCCTACCTCGGCCCTCTCCTGTCTTTCCTACCTTCTCTGACTTTTGTCGACGTCGAGGTGGGCGGGTAAGGGGGTTTGCATTTCCCTCCTCAAATTCAAGCTACTTATAGTCTGTCCATGCCTGCATGGGGTGTGCATTTCTATACTGACAAGGGATTTGATATAATGCAATGTTGACTTAATAATAGTTTCTAATTAAGGGATGTCCTCTCATGGTAGGTAATCAACGGAGAAAAGATCCCAATTGTTAAGACAACTTCACACTAGGTTAAAAGTTCTAAATATATTTTAGCCTACAATGAAAGACAAGACCAGACAAGACCAAACAACTATGACGCATGGGTAGTCATGGCTAGTGCTAACATATTTGAGGTCTCCACCACATCCTGACACCACCTCGTGACACTACCCCATCATGACACTACCTCGTTCTGACACTACCTCGTCCTGACACTACCTCTTCCTGACACTACCTTATCATGACACTATCTCGTTTTGACTCCACCTCATCCTGACTCCACCTCATCCACATCTGCATCTGACTACATCCGAACACCACATTATCCTGAATCCATCTCATCACAATATTGCCTCATCCTGACACCACCTCATCTTGACACTACCTCATCTTGACAGTACCTCATACTGACACTACCTTATCCTGACACTACCCCATCCTGACACTACCTCGTCCTGACACTACCCCATCCTGACACTACCTTATCCTGACACTACCCCATCCTGACACTACCTCGTCCTGACACTACCTTATCCTGACACTACCCCATCTTGACACTACCTCTTCCTGACACTACCTCTTCCTGACACTACCTCTTCCTGACACTACCTCTTCCTGACACTACCTCTTCCTGACACCATCTCACCTGCATATAACACCTCATCCTCACACCACCTCATCCTCACACCGCTTACCTGCATCTGAAACTTCATTCAAACACCATCTTACTCCACCTCATCCCCACATCCGCCTCATTTTGACACCACCTTATTCTGACAACACCTTACCCCAGCATTGCCTCATCCTGACAGCACCTCATCCCGATACCACCTCATCTACGCACGGCCTCACAAGCCTCACTCACGACGCCGGAAACAAACTGCGGCGATCGCCGCAAGCTGATGCTGCCTTAAGGGAAAAAAACTCTCTCTAAAACCTATGTAAAATGTTTTTTCACGGGAGTACCATGAGATACGAAATAAGACGATTTCAAGGCCCATGGCTATTACCTTAGCTATATCATTATTTATACTAATAGTATGTGGATTAGGACACTTTGTAAAAGCTCACAATGCAACAGTCGCCAGGGCACTCCCATGAAAGGTAAAAGTCCATATTGTCATATATGGAAGATTGTATCTGTTTTATAAGATTACAAATGTTATATGGAGCATAACCTTATGTGATGCGCAAATATCTTTAGTCTATAGTTGTGATTATTATCACTGTGGAATCTTATATCATACTACATAGTCTTCTAAATTAATCTATAATTATCAATATATCATATACGGTATATCTGTACCGAACATCGCACTATTGGCTGTACACATAGAACAAACGATCCTTATGGCCCAACTTTGTAAGGAGTAAAGTTCCGCTGTACATGTACACTCTCCACCTCCTTATCTCCAGCTCATTATCGGCAAAAAATATTCGTGATTCAAGAAGCAGTCTTTGAGAAAGAGCAGGCGTGTCATCCCTCTTGTACGCATGTCAGTGGACAGCATGTCAGGAGTAGGACTAAAACAAATATGTTTATCTAAACGCGCCCTCCAGGGGCCTTTGTGCTGTCATGTCACGTGGTCAGAACAGGGCGCCCCCAGGCGGCCGACTGACGAACTCCAGGACGACAGGATTTCCTGTTCGTCTACGTCAACCTCAGAACGAGGCTGGACAGCATGTGTTTATCCTGCAACTTGTCGCTGTTTTACTGGTATTTTGCAAATTATTCAGTTTGAACATGGTATCTTTCTCGATGTTTCCTCAATGAATGGGAGATTTGAAGGAAGTGAATATATATGTTTTCTTATAAGAAAAGAGCTTTAAAGGCCGCATTATTTATCATAGGAATCAATGTATTTCCGTTACGATTTGTAGCATACAATGTGTCGCCTCTGGGCTACAATCACCAATCTATATATCTTTAATATCAATATTAGAAATAAATATATTTGAAAAAAACCTAACAGAACAAATTATGCAATGGGAAATGTTCATGCAATAACAGTAGAAAAGGTATTTAGCTTCTTTACGATAGGAAGTTCGTTAAACACTACGTCTGCTTTCATTCATATACATGTATATGGAATATAAGTACCCTCCACATGGGAAGTCCTGTCGAGGGCTGAGAAAATCTTTTTATCAACTGGCCCCATGCAGCTCTACCAGGTGCTTCAGGACATCTCCGCGATGTAACCTGTAGCCACCAAAAATTCTGACTGCTCTCGGAAGTGAAGAAATCCCAAACAGAAGATAATGGGCAAGGCACGTGTTTTAAAGTGTTTATGGTGACGTTTTTGCCTGGCACCGCGGTGAGTTGCTCTGAACGGCAGGTTCTGCTCGTGTCACAGCACAGTGACAGGTGTCCCCTCTAATCCTCAAGTTCATCCTCTATTGCATATTCTCTGTCTCCGCTCAACTTGGCTGACAACTTAGAAGTCCCTTTCTGGGAGTGTTTTCTATGGTTTTGTTCAGTGTCAGATGTGTCAGAATGCACTGAATAGTAGATGAAACACGAGACAAATAATTAGTGTAGGTTATAGAGAACAAAGCTATCGCGATATAAGAAATATCTTAGCCTGCATAATGGGTGACTCTATAAAAAGCTGAGAATGGCTGCTTCATCAAATAAACAACAGCATTAACGCTTACAAAAACGTATTACGCCATGGATGTCATGTACAGTAACTAAGGTCTAATCTTATAGAGTAGCTAACACAGTGACAAGAATAGATGATTTGGAATATCTTCTATTCTTAATGATGAAGACAGATAACCACAAACAGATATGTTTTTACACCATATATTATAACAAAGTATACAGTTTCATAACAGTTCTCATCAACATAAAATCACATTCACTGGTGTGGAGTTCATATGGTTTAAGTCCTCTTGGTTAGAGCTATACTCTCAGTCTAACAGTCCTCCTGATACTCCTATCAGTAATTGTCCAATATCTCCGTACCTTGTGAGTAGAGATGATCCATAAGCGGTGGGATGTGGTCGTAGCAGTCACCAGCCTCTGTTCCCTGTTTTCTCCAGTGCTGGGATGATGCTCAGTAACCTGGAGATGTTGACGCCTCGTTGTATGGTTGAAGGGTGAACACTGTGTGGACATCTGACTCCTCATATAATTTCTCTGGGGGTCAGTGCAAACGAATACAGGGGATGGTTCAAATGCAAGGGTGGAAGTCCAAACAGTTGGGCCTTAACCGCTATCTGGGACAAGGACCTATCAGGAAGCACCCTGTGTTATTCTTAGTAGTATGTCACAGTTGACTATCCAATGGATAAGGAAATATTGGAAGTAAGGCTTACCTAATTGTACCAGCCTGTTGGTGCATTAGATATCTCAACAAAGAAACATGTTGTCGCTAGACCTCGTTATCATATATAATCATGAAAATAATGTAAAACTATTGCAAACTATATTTTGATATGTCTTTTATAATTACTATAAAATAATGTTCCCACTATACGACGAATAGAGTATAGGCGGCGTTATTTAACAAATGTGCATTTATTATGTGACAATGTTCCTGGAAGAGTGGCGTCAACGGTCACACAGCAGGCAAGATCCTGCAGAGACATACACCAAATAGTAAGAACACCCATTTTTCTGTGTCCCGCAGTCACTTGCAGTTTATCAGCTCACTATAAGGGGGTGCGTCCACCAACCACGACAGGGCTGCGACACGCGCCGACAAGAAAGTTCCAATCGCAGCCTTGTCGCAGCCTTGTCGTGAGAAGGGGGGCTGTCGTGACCCCTTGTCGCAGCCTGTCGAGAGGTGCACGCTCCACCTAAATATTCTATCGTAGACCTCTTCGATTTTGTCGTGACCTTGTCGGAAGGCCCCCGACAGGCCCCCGACAAGCTTCATGTCGCAGCCTGTCGTGGCCTTGTCGTAGCCTCTTGTCGGGAACTGTGGTCCACCAACCACGACAAGGCTACGACAAGGCTTCCAATCGTAGAGCTGTCGTGGACCCTGTCGGAAAGACGTTGTCGCAGCCTTGTCGTGGTTGGTGGACGCACCCCATAATGGATGTGATGCCTGTTCTTCTCATTATTTAGAACCTGCATATCATATTTGTGACACTGAACTCTCAAGGTATTACCTATATCTAAGCTATTTGAATTATATGTAGATGGGGAAGTCCTAATCATTCTCTAGTTCGGTTTCAAATAAAGTAGTTTCATAATCAACGATGCTTAAGCTGCTCAAAATATTGTTTCAATAAAACACCATAAATCGGTGATTTTTGTCACATAAAATTCCGAATTCATTTTGGTTACCAGGACACATACATAGTCGAATAATAGATGTATAGACAATGCATAATGTGGTATTTTTCTTTGACAATATTAGAACAAAGAGACAATCTAAATTTATACAAGCAATGATGTTTCCTAGAATTAACTCGGACAATTACTCAAGTATTGATCCAATAGCTATTGAATCAATATCTGCTACTCTGATGGATCAATAATCTG
Source organism: Alentia gelatinosa (assembly GCA_950022655.1). Taxonomy (NCBI): domain Eukaryota; kingdom Metazoa; phylum Annelida; class Polychaeta; order Phyllodocida; family Polynoidae; genus Alentia; species Alentia gelatinosa. The sequence continues at coordinate 23,588,938 of OX465588.1, read as the reverse complement.
TGTTGTTTTGAAACAACCACCATGAACCAGATTCAATCATGTTTAGAGTATCTATTGTATCAAATAATTGATTCTAATTGTACTTCATATTTCACTCTCATAAAACTATCCTTAAGGTAACCGGAATAGAGACAAAATTTAATTTCACCTTAGTAGATTTCCTATTGATTTCTCCGCATGCATCCACTTGAATATATTCCATGAACAACTTTTAATAATTCATTCGCACAATTGTCTCGGTTCATTTCTACATCAACACCATCTGTTGCTGCCTCAGACATAAGACTCTTCAGCGCCTGATAGTTGAGGTGACCTTCCCACGGACCTCTTTGAGACTTACTCTCCGTCACAAACAATTATCTCCTCTTCAGCAGCAATTATCTCCCGATGGGCTTTCACTGTGATGAGCACTACTCGTCAGTGAAAAAAGACTGCAGATGAAGGTTTCGTTGACAGCTATTGGTGGACTGATAGACCCAAGTGATTACCTAATTAGATCTGGGAGTTAGAACAGAGATTAAGGTGAGTAGTGTGTGACACATGCACAGAGATCTGTAAACCTGGAGTAGAGCTACTCAATGCAGATCATCCCCTCGTTTTTATTATCCCTCGGATACAAAGTACCCAATGAAAACGTATGGGGACTCAATAAAACCACTACCCATTATTTCAAAACTGTCAGATACCATAACCATTGTACACGGGTTTCAGATCCATTGTATATGGCATCAAAGCCATTAATTACGGGAAAATAGTTCCTGTGCGCTGTAGAGCAAAAAAAAGGTCTCTATTGATAAACCCTTTAATATGTCAATTCCTAGGTTTGATTTACTTGTAAAGTTGTACAGTAAATACAAAAATAGTGGTTTTGTGGACAGGTGGCTCTGTAAACCACTCGAGGTTGATGTCGTAATACACTCGCTAACACTCGTGTATGTGTAAGTGTCAACTCTCGTGGTTTAAGGCCGGCTGTCCACAAAACCATCGATTAGAAATTGCCTATGTCATCCACGGGAAAATATTGTTTCATAGTTCATATCAGACAATCTGGTGGGTCGCTGTTTTCTTTAAACCCCTACCATTTTTGGTACATGTTATCTCATGATGTCACAAAGCTGTCGATATCCTCCCCCCCCCCCCCCCGGGTGTGTGTGCGAATTTTGACTCGTGTGATTTTACAATTGGGTGATCTATATTATTCTAGGCTATGAGCCCATGCTGACCATTCAGCGCGACACGTGTTGGGTCATTGATAACCTGGTTAGTTGACTTGTAAGTTGCTTATAGTGGAATTCTAGTATCATTACACGTCAACCTCTCCGTCAAACGAAGATCACCGCGCTACATTTCACAGCGACCCCAAGAAACCTCTTGAAGCGATGTTCATAACTGATCACAGTGGCCATTGAATGCACTCTGCCCTGTGGTCAGGTTATCGCCTGGGTGATAAGGATTGCCAAGATAAGAGACCATGTGTCAGGACATATATACAATATATACCAGTTCGTCTGAGTGATACCAGGAACAGAGAGATGAACATGCTGCTGCACTGTAACGATAGTATAGATACGTATATATGAATGAGTCGGAGCCTGATCCCGAGATCTGCATGCCTTGGAAGCAGTTTGGGGGGGGGGGGGGGGGGGGTTGGGGGTAGGGGTACGGGATGGGGTGGGGGTGGAGGGTCTGGCACTGACGAATGTATGTGATCTACAGATCTCCGGATCTCCGGATTGTCTCCTCAATTTTGTTTCAATTATTTTATTTCAAAAAAGCATGTATTTCATAAGTGTGTATATACATGTGAATATATGTAGCCTGCATTGTTTATATTAAAAGTTAGGGCGTTAGTTTGAAACCCATGTTCAAATATATGTTTTACATAATAGAACTTTGGATGCCTAACTGATAATCATAAGACATGTAAATTTATCTATTTCAGCCGAAGTATAATTTATCATATGTAATATAAATTAAGTTTCACGTCGTGATTCAAATTCTATTTTGGCATATAACAGCAACATACGATGATTGTAGTCATGTTTTCTATATGAAATGATTCGTCAAAGAATTATCCCCTTCATGTGCCATGCATTCAAAATTTGCCTCCCAGGAAGTTCTTACAATAATTCCATGATATCCGAAACAAACACATGCTCTTGCCTCATGTCATTAATGCGATAGATTCATTGATTAAAGACAGTATTTCAAACCTACAGCAGAAAGTATCATTACCACATCCGCACATTCCTCTGTGATAATGAGCGTGAGAATAGTAAGAATAGTAAGAACAAAACCCTGGCGTAAAAGTCTCTACTCCCGCGGTGCTTGGCGCCCAATGCTGTGGCGCCGGGCCTCGCGTCGTGCGACCGCCAGCCAATGGGAAGGCGGCTTACAGGCGGCTCTGTCACGGGGAGTCGGCGCCGTGTGTTAAGTCAGTCGCCCGGGTCTCTACCAGGCAGTGTGGCTGCAGCAATGCTACCCGCCGGAGACAGCTCCAACCCCTAGCGGCGTCCACCCGCCCAGCTCTTAACAGTACATCATACCCACATTGGATGCAGGAGTGTGAGACTCCTATACACCAAGAGGAGTAGTTGGTTGTGTCGATACCTGACAGGAGAAGGTCGAGTTCGACCTTAGTTTACATACACAGGCCAGAGCACAGGATCGCCATCACCACCACCATCAGCCAGCATGGGCCCCTGGGTTACTCTAGCTCTGGTGTGCCTACAGAACCTGGTTCTCTATCTGCACACGTGCAAAGGTGAGTCTTGCTGTGTTTAGCATCTCGAGGGGGGCAGATGTGTATATACAATGCTTGCTTTCTCCATTGTCGGATACGGGTGTTGTGTGGATGTAACATCTTGTTGACTCAAGTCGAATAATATTGTTGTCCTCCATGACTTGTATACTTGTCGGTTGAGGCCAATCGGCCTTGCCAGCCAGCGAACCATGCCAGAACATACACACCTCCCCATCCCTTTCCTCACCACACTTACCCTTGCTCTTCACCTGAAAAGCTTGTTCTTCACGCCTGGCTGGCCAGCATTGAAAGGACTAGGTCACTTCAAACCGGGCCGGCTTTTCATTCCTTTATGTCACTGGAGTAATATTTACTTTTGACCATAGAGAGGCGGTCCATTCAGCCGCCCTATCGGCGATTTGCCCGATTATTCGCCCCTAAGCGGAGGAGATACAACGGGATGCGCGATGCAGGGGGTGTTGTGGGATCCGAGGGTGGGGGGTACTTTAACATGCCCTCCAAGGACCACTCCGACGGGCGCTGAAGGCAGCTAAGCAAATCCACGGGCAAACTACAGCGATCATGGGTGATGGGCAGAGTCAACTTCTGGCCGGCCCTCCCAGGTGCAAAAGTCGGCCAAGCGACAATAGTCTCATAGAGAGCAGGGCTGGGAGGGTTCGGGCGGTCGATGGCGGAGGAGGTGGCGCGGTGTGAGCCTGTTTGTTTTCGTTTTTGATAGGTCACAGCGAGTCGCGAATCGCGTGTATGACGATACGGCCGCTTCAACGGCCGCGCGCCGCCCGCCGTTTACATAGGGACGCGGCGCGAGGGTGTCGGTGGGGCTGTGTTTTTGTTGTTTGATGACTCGCCGTGCTGTCTTGTTTAGCCGACACAGCGGCATGGATTATTTGTGCTGGGTGTGGGGAGTACACCGAGCCGCCAGCCCCCGTCCGGGCATTGCTTACACTATCTGAAACATTGCCAGCGAGCGTCCAGCTCAGCCCATCTCATGATCCCACCCCCTCCTCCAGCTTCTCCTCCTACTCCTGCCTCCCCAACCTCCTTGCCCCCTTCCACCCGGCTCGGTCCTGATTATTACCGATGCTACTGGACCAGCGATTGATAAGCGGGTCACAGAGCTCCTGATAACCTGCTGGGAGCAAGAAGACCAATGCCTTTTGAGGTCGCCACCAATGACCTGTTCGCATGGGAATGCAATAGGGCAGTAGTATCATAAAATGAGGTTTGGAATCATTTATCCAGTCAGACACATGTTAGACTATACATTGCTGAAAATGCCTGTTATTGATAGCATACAACATTGGAGATTGCCATGTAGCCCGGCGTTATTTACCCCCAACCCTAGCACCAGAACTATAACATTCAGAGTGGCTGCCAGTGCAGCTTTCCCCTGTATCACGTACCCCTAAATTTTCTACAACCGGCCCCTGTGGTTTCCATTTCAAGAAACCGCCCCCGTGTTAATAGGACAGCTGGACAGGCGGCACCTTTAGTAATAACCTGTCGGTGTTTCCAGTTAAAATATGAAAGAGGGTAGAGGCTGGTGGGACCGGCTGGCTCTGTCGTCACGGCGGCGGGCCGGGTGGCGGCGGCAGGCGAGCGGAGGGCGGGCGCCATTGCCCCCGGGCTGCTAGCTTTGACTCCCTGGTCGCGGACAAGGAGAAAGTAGATAGTCATCAGCAGGGGGTGCTGTCGCCCCAAGCCCCACGCGGCCAGGCAGGAAATGACCTCTGTCTACAGGCACTTTGGGCCGCCGCGAAAGACTATGATAACTAACCTCCTATGTCAACTGGGCCGGTGCCATGGATATATATCTCAGCGCTGATCTGTTTAGGGCACTGTCTCCAGAGAGAAAAATACGTTATAATTTAGCTGCTGATATCGGTTTATATCTGCTTAAATTTCCAGTTATGACTGTGTATGGAATAACCAGTAATCATTGTCTCAATTCATAAATCATATCTTCTGGTTGGTTGGTTTTTACTTGTGTCCCAAGATGACGGTACATCAGTTTCTGCATACACTTAAAAACATGAGTTGATTAATAGGCCCAGACCTAGTTTTATTACACACTCTAAGTTTTGGTACATGGAGAAGACAGACTTGTGGGGGCCACGTCAGATTCTTTGCCTGAGACACCCCGCTGATCATAGCAGTGAATATGACATATGACAGGCAGGCTTCCAAACAAAAACCTATGGCTTCGGGTCAAGACGCAAGACACGTCTAAGTAACACATCTCAGTACACGGACACAGATACATGGGCACCCTCCTCAATATACATATCCCGGGTCTGCGTGCAGAGAGACGGAAATGGCAGTCATATTTATACATTTTCATATCCTATTGTTGGTATTGCTAAGATATATTGCTTAACTATAACATCGACCAGAAAGTGTATATAAGTTAGTTTTAAGTAATAGTGAGTCGTAGACGGCTGGTTCGGTGGTGTATATCCCACTACCTCTCTCACTATCTCCTTTTTTCTTCAAGGTTTTGATGTCCTCTCCATTCCAGGTCTACGTACGACCTCTGCATGGCCTAATTCTATTTGGCGGCTGTCAGATAGTAAAAACCACATCGAGCCTACCTTGTTTTATTCTAGATTCTAATTCTGATCTTGATAGGGTTCCGATTTTCCGGTTTTCTATCTTGAAGATCCACTCACCCCACCCCCCACTCCCGACAGAGCTCACCTGCCTACACGTCATGCACCTGTACAGCAAAAACACGCCGTTAACGTCCCATTCCGCTGCCACCTCCTGGCGACCTGACGTTTAGAAAATACATTTAAAAGTCGCTGGCCCGACATGTTGTGAAACCCCAGCCGCGCGGGCGAGTGTTTTGCTCACAAGGGCGCCACGTGAAGGCGGGCCGGGCACGGGGGTGGGGGTACAGGAGGAAGTGATGGGGCGCCGCACACTCTCCAGGGTGCTGCGTGGTGTTCTCCTGTCTCTGCACAAAGTGACTTAATTCTTCCTGCGCTATTTACACATTACCTCTGGAAATTCACGGGTCATCGCTGTATGGATCGGGGAAACAATATTACTAATCAGTTGCCAAAACAGTGAGACCAATATATTTATGAATGATACGAATATGTCCCTCTTGCAGTAGATATAAAATGAAAGTCGCATTTTTGTAGAACAAAAAATATTCACAACAAATCGGACAATTTCAAGCTAAAATTTCGAAAATGCATAGGATATACATGTATATTAAGAAGCTTTCGTGTGATAAAGTGTTACCGCAATATATCTTTGGAGGGGCTCTATGGTGTGAATTCCTGGGGACCACTACCTAATTCACGAATCTTTCAACCTTGTGCATGGAATGCATTTAGTTTCCACTTGTTGGACTGCAAAAATGCTTTCCTGTATCTTGACATTGACCCTGTCTCATGCCTACCTGCATAGCGTAAAGCACACCTTCATTATCACACATGACATCATCTGTATAATGGTGCATGAGTTTGCGCGTCTACATGCGATGAATTATACTCACCACTTGTCACTGCCATTTATACCTTCATTGATGCACGCAGAAGTAAGGTCACCTGACCATGAACTACATAGCCAACCTTCAATGAATCCGCTCCTTCCCCACACAAAACAATAATCAATGCAGCGATCTAATACTCTTTGTTATAAAAGAAAGAAAGAGAGGTATGCAAGTAGGCATTCATAAACTTCAGGCAATTACGAATGCACTGTCCATGGAGGTTTTGGTGGTTTAAGGATGGAGAGTCTTTGATGGGGAGCACTAGGGGAGCACTAGGGGAGCACTAGGGGAGCACTAGGGCAGCACTAGGGCAGCACTAGGTGACTGAGGTGAAGACTTAAGTCAGGTAACCACTGTTTGCGATATGGTTATGAATCAAAATGACTGCATCATAGCCTTTACAGAATGTTGAAAAATTTCATAGAATGTCAGTGTAGGAAACTAGATTACCGCATCGTCGCTGTGTCGGAATGTTGAAACATTCTGTGTCGTAGTTGTTGTTGTTGGAAAGCATGTGGTAGTGTGTCGGGAGCTCAGTGGGTTCCTGGCCTTGGGAGTAAGACGTAGTTTGAGGTGGGGTTGGAGAGTGAACACTGCTATAACATTCCGGTAGGGATGCAGGTTGGTTGGAAGATCTACCACTTTAACTGACACAGAAACAATGTAACTAAGAACGTGTGAATGCACATGATTCAACATTTCCTGACAAATGCCATGGGTACAGGCTAAGTATCAAATCTTTCTTGTGTACGAGGCAAATCATATCAAGCTGATAAATGTTGCTATGTAGGAAATCCCAATTCATAACTTAGCGAAATATTTTGATTATCTCATTGGGAATTGATGGTATTTCGATGCATTTTCAAGATATATCGAGATGTGTTCGAGCTAATAGACAAACAAAAAATCAGTAATACACCCTTCTGGATGAGTTTTACAAACATCTATACATTACATCTACTTCACGTAAATCGGTTAAGGAAGAGCTCAGTCCTTGCTAATAAATATTCCCATTTAGTTGTTCCCACAGAGTCTAGAATATGTCTAACCTTCAGGATACCAAGGATAACATTCAGCCTTGAAGTTTTGACAGATCGTGTGGGATTCTATAGACAAAACCTTTGAAACCTTTGCAAGTTTAGGGCCAGAGCTCATATCCCATCGAGTTTGAATCGCATAGTAATTCACAAGGCGAAGCTGCGTGAATTACGTAGCGATTCAAACGAGATGGGATTGAGCTATGACCATAAAACTTCACCCTTAACATTCACTAATGGGCTAATCTTTGTGACATGATTTCCCATAGAGTACTTAGAAGAAATACTCAACTGGTGTTGGATACGAGTTCCCAATGTTAAGTCTCTGGAGAAAAATTCCAGGGGTGAGATAAAGGTGTGCATCGGTGATATGGCCTCTCCCTCGAGCAATACGTACCTATGTTCCGAAATCAATAACATCTCTTCCTTCCTGTTGAAATTACCGGGACTATTTTTTACCCCCATGAAACAACCCTTGATGGAGCCTGCAAAGAATATTATCCTCCATGGTTTCTAACAGTGTAATTTACTCTGGCGTGTGCATGACAGCTCCAGGCGTGTTCCAGCAGCACACCCAGTGTACACGCCCGTTAGAACACACGTGGCATATTGTGGTGAGTTCATCACTGTAGCCAGCAAACCCAGACATGATTTTCTAATAATGCCGCTGATTACCGGGTCGCCCACACCCCGACTCACAGGCGACGGGCGCAGATAGGCTCGGAGGCGCGCCGATTGGCGGCCAGCAACGTGCACGCTCCGGGGCCGTCCGGTCTAAATGAGATGGGGCTGGTTTGGGTGGGGGTGGGGCAGCAAGCGGCGGGGCTGGTTGGCGCCTGGTTCCTGCATCTGGCGAAGTACACTGGAGGAGGGATGGGATGGAGGTGGAGAAAGGGGTAGACCCACCCTGTGACACCCACCATCTACTATAGTCTATGGAACAAGAGATGGAGACAGTGTCTGCATATGCTTCTCTATGCGCACATGAATTATCTAATCTATAATGTATATATAACATATAGATGGAGATGGGTGTATGATGGGAGGGGTAAGCTATTTTGCGAACGTACTTTATTATATGATATAATGAGTTATTGCTACACTTTTATATAAGAACGTGGTTTATCATGCATACTAGTTATTGGAAAATAACCATATCTCTTAAATACATGCTTATGATTATTTTTCTCCCAGTATTCTCCTTCCGCATCGGGTAACTTTTTATGCCACGCAGGAACGCATTTCTTCACACCTTCTAGTAAAGGTATGACCTCAGACTTTAACCTGAGCGCCCTACATTTCCTCAGCCTTTATTAACTATCATGCTCAACATCGTCACCCTTTTACATTTCACACAACCTCACCATCTATTTAGTACGCGAAATCCCCATCCCATATCGTCACATACAAACGCATCTCTTCACACCTTTAATGTACAGGCTTCTCCTGAGACTCTAACCATCCGAACATCAACGGAGTATCCTTCTCTCTGAGAAAGAAACCCTGACAGGCTAGCGGCCTTTATTGATCTCAACCTGCCAGGCATTTTAACCCCCGTCACATAAGTCAAGCATTATAAGGCGCACAGTCAACAAGGGGCGCCTAAATAAGCGGCCACTGCCAGACGTGTCGCCGGGCTCAAGTTCCATCCCCCTCTCCGCTTTCCCTTTCTCCGTCTGAGCACCGCCTGGGAGATCGTGTGACGGGCTTACACACCCCTGGTCATGCTGCCACAGGGACAGTGCGGGACATGAAACAAACTTTTCAAATGACGTGAGGCTTTAGCTGCACAAACAAGCATTTTGGGGTGACATAGAGTGGCAATAGACGCTCTAAATCTAAACAGGCCAACAGCGAACCGTATCAAAGCATAGGATGAAACTGGTAGAAAAAACTAACCACATTCTCATCCAATGGGTCTCCATCATATTGTTTTGTTTTCATAACCCATAGATGGATTTCTCTGGGTAATTCGACACGGGGACTTTTAAGGGAAATAATATTTTGTACACAGAGGAACAGGACACCAGGGAGGGATTTCTTCATGGGGACAAACAGGGATGGATTTTGGTCGTGTCACTGGTTGTCTGGTTGATCTGTACGTCACGATGCGCATCTGTCACAGGAATAAAAGCATTCGTATCGCGACTGGCCAATTATCTCACCCCTGGAATAAATGTCAATAGGCTTAACATTGGGAACTCGTTCTCCATGGCCCTATGAGTATTGCAGTCCGTTCTCCATGGTCTATGTCAAGTGTGCCATCTGTTCTTTTAGTGTATACAGGGGTGAGATAAATACAGAAAGCAACTCGTTTTGGTTAAAGAAGTCATTCTCCAACTCGTTTGAATGCTATGTGATATTCACTCGGATGTCGCCTCGTTCAAATCAAACTCGTGGAGAACGACGACTTTGACCAAAACTTGTTGGTTTCTTCTTTACTACTTCACAGACGTATGTAAATTATTTGTTATCTAGAAGCCAATACTTTTGTAATTATCAACATGGATTTATGAACAAAATTCAAAGAACCCCTCTATCGCAACGGCTTACTCATTCATTTTGTTAAAGCTTACTTATAAGTGTTTCTATTTCTGAGTTATATAAGGTAGATGCAGTGTATAGCTCTACCTGATTATGTCCATTGATAAGCCCAGGAGGCATGCACACCGACGTAGATTAAAATTACCCCTGATCATGCACCCAGTGCCACCCTTACCATCATTATCCGCACTATGCATGCTGACACTGTTACGCCAACGAGCAGCTCGTTTTCCGTCGCATGTCAGTGGTATATTAACATCCCTGATCAACTGACTCAGCGCCGCTCGCCCAGAGACCTGTGCATGATAGGAACAGCTCGCTCGTGAATTAACCACGCGCTACCAATCTACTCGCTAAAAATTGCCGCGTTTCACGATACCGACATTTCACTCTGCTTTGATCGTCTGCGTCCTGTTTCAGATTGTATCGTCTGCATGTTTTGCATAATGTGCCTGGACTGTCACAGCAATTATAACTTTGCAGTTCTTCTTTTTAGATGTAAACTTTCTGAGATACGATCTATGGTCACGGAATGATGACTCAGAGACATAGCTATGAGGTGGCACACCCCCATGCTTGATTATCATTATAATTGGCGAGCTACGGACCGCGTGGATTGCACAGTTGGTGCCCTTTATCAATAAGTCCCAGTAATTCTTTTTATATATGTTAAATGTAAAAAGCCTTTCCAACAATTCTGGATCAAACTTTTTACACTTGCATACGAAGAACTTTTGTGACTTAAAGACTAAGGCAATTCCCCTTCCCCCGTAATTTTACTGTAAAATCGATTTCAATATTCATTTGGGATTTCACTAGGTGTCCATTATTAATTGGTCCACAAAACTCTACCGCCTCTTACTTTATAATTGATCTGTATGACTGTTATAGCCTCAGTACTGATTACATGAATAAAAAAATCCCTACTTGACATAACCACGAGATTGTGGTATACATATAAATTACAATGAGGTAGAACATCTTCAATGTTAAACTTAAAATACATACGTTAAGTATTTTAGAATTTGATTTGAACGCTATTTTTCATAGAGGTTATCATGAGTTTCTATGCTTCACACTCAAGTCACAGAGTAACTATAGTATACAAACACGTCCTGAAAGAGCGCCCACAATACCAGGTTAATGGTGTAACCAGAGTCTACCTGGGAGTATACCGACAGCAGTCCCGTTTACTGATCTGATTGGTTCGCCGCCAAAGGGACAAAGGTGCCTCTGACCCCGGGGCTGAGGGTTCCCTTGACGGGAGCCCCGGCCGGTGACCCGGCACCGACCCTCTTCCATTGTCGGCCGACGAAGTAGCCGTACCGAGTTCAGGTGTCAGTTTTCGCCGATCAAAAAATGCATCTGGTCGGGGGCTGGGTTTCGCCGTGTCGTCCTCCCGCCGTGTCGCCGACCGGCTCCCTTTGGTGGCGGGCGCCCGAGAGACGGACAGGTATAGAGGTAGACGGGCCCGATGGACTTTGAGATTAGGCCCAGGGTCCGGGTGTTCTCTAATGTAGGAGGCACTTCTCAGGGTTCAAATCGTCGGGCGGAATACAAAGCAGAGAAGTTGAAAAGCAAACCTCAGGCGGGAGAGACTTGAATGGCAGTCTGGCAGCATGTGCTGATAGAGTGCGATAAACGTGCTGAAATGGTCTGTATGCGACCTGATTCTGTCCTACCACGAGCTACCACCACCCTGTCATACTGCTGTTATCACCACATATGCTACCACTACCAATCCTTTTACCCTCCAGCCACTACACCATATTCTACCACATCCACTCCATACCCTACCAGAACCGCTCTCTCCTCAACTGCCTCAACCGTACCATATCTTCCCATACCTCCGGCAAGTACTCCATATAAAACCACCTCCACCCCATATTTCACGTAACTGCCCCATGTCCTATCAAATGCTACCCACATATCTAACCAACACTTCCCCATACCCCATATCATGAATTATATTTCAACTACTCCCGTATAACATCGCTATGTCGGAATGTCCTACCGTTTCTATGAGCCCGATTTAGTACCATCGCTACCAAGGCCTACCGCTAACTTCCAGCCTTGCTCTACAACCCCACTCTATGATGTACCCTCACGATCATCGTCCCATCTTACCATTTTCCCTCATAGCTGACGCTTACTATTCCTACTTTCTATCATAATGTCAATAGTCTAAGCGCCATCCCTCCTATTCCTATCAGGGTTCCTGCCTTAATTCATACATATGATTATGTAAAAATGCCCTTATTTCCTAACATTGCCCAACCCAAGGTTGTCAAGCACCATACCATCCTGTTATAATGCCGTCTTTCCTCTCCTGTAACCGTCCTTATCCAACCTATCACCGCTATATATAATTGCATTGACACAAGGAATCACGAATTCCTTTCTCTTTTTGTTTTATTTCCTAGGTTGTCTCAAAATCCTTGCATGCCTCTACATGCTTTCCCTTGCCCCAACCACCAAGGAAATGGGCCTGTCAACGTCTCCGCTTTTTGTGTAGACATGTGTACGCGTCACAGGTGCGGTCACGTGACAGACCCGGTATAGTGGCGACCTCCCGTGGCCTGTTACAGAGTTAAGGTGATGACAGAAGAGGGGGGCAGGTTTGTGACGGAAGAGTGTTCCTAGTGGGAGACAGAGAAAACAAAACGTCAGCACGCCATTCGTTACCGGTCAACCTTTTCAGAGAAAAGCCTGAGAAGTTTTTATTTCTCCAAGGTCTGCATTATACTAGAGCGGCCGTGAACTCTTGTCGAGTTTTCCTCCACTAGGATGAAGGGGGACTCCACTTTTTTTAACCCTATATTTAAATTGCGTACCATTCAACTCTTCAATAGGAAAATAAGCAGGGGTTTTAGGTGACATATGATATACAAGTAATTCCGTAACAATAACATATCTAGATGGATTTCGTCTTTTGACGTTTAAAACATCTAAAGATATGTCGTAAAATAGGAAAGCTGTGAGTGCTATTCTATATAACCCATATACTTCCATACTCTTTTTTATTAGCATGGAAATGAGATTTCTTTTAGATACAGTATGTACCAATGCACACGATCAAGCTTCAATACTAAAACTTCAATACGAAAACTTTCCACAAAGACTTCAATGTATACATCTTTACTAAATCACGACAAAATCCTGTTTAAACGGTTGGTTCATAGCTTCGCTATCCAGATACCGTGTTTCTCATAAATAACGCACAGGATAGCTAAAAAGAGCAACATACTAAAAGACAGACTTCCCATCGATGGTGCACTAGCTCTATTCCATGATGGCGAGTTGGTGAGCTCTCTGCATATGCTGAACGGGTCGGTTAAGCTGCTCGGGCGGTCTGACATACTGGGAAATTGGGCTGCTTTGCGCTTTGATTGATGCCCCTTTCATAGTGTTTATTCTGCACAATTAAATGAGTTTCCACCCGGGTTGTAATGCCTCGTATCCTGGGCCCATCGAACAAACCTCAGACTAGTGCGGCGGTGTATTTCGTCCTAAAGTGGCTGCGAACACCCCCAGTAAACTCTGTCCACAATCTTCCGGTTCTGAGAATATATATCTCTGTTACTCTCTGTTGCAATAAAAGGCCCCATATAATACATTATGGAATAATCGGGAATATCGTATTTCACCTTATTATGCCGAGTTGAGCATTCATTGGATGGTCTATACAATACCGAATGGACGATTTCTAAATGAAAGGGTCTTTAGAGATTAAATATGTAAAGCTTGTTGGATGTTTATTTTACGAGATTTTGATGCTACGGGTAGTGAGAGTATATAAATAGTAAGCTAGGTCTTAATCGTGACACTTGGGACACATAGCCAGATTATATGTGTGCCTCTTAAACTTTGCAAAAAGGTTAACATCCTAAAATAATGTAGAGTATTGCACTGAAGTGAGGTCAAGCATAGTTCATCATGAGTTTTACAGTAGATACTTTACTTCACATAGTGTGTCGGCTATCCAGTCTATAGTATGTTTCAGAATTCGCCACCTAGATAAATTCCATACCAAAATTGTAGATTTTGCTATATAACTGAGAGCAGTCTAGACAAATATTTGGCCTAAATAGAATATATAGCTCTAGACGAGTCCAGTACCTAAGTTCGCATTTAGTAAAGCTTCAATCGGCCAATACCTAGGTTATTCAGGCGACTGAACTTGGACATAATCTAAATAAGGCTCCCTGCAAACAGAAACCTGTCACAGGCTAAGGCATGGCACATATATGGAAGGCAGGGGAGGTCGCAGGAGGTTAAAAGGTTCAAAAAACTTTTATTTGCCTCGCTGAGAAGTAAGATCACATTGTGAGGTCTTGGGAGCTAACACCTGACGGCGACAAGAATAAAACGACTTCCTTTCCGCTTGGCCGTTGAGCCGGTGGGTATTGCAACTGGCCCGTTTCTGAGGTCTAGGTGTTCCTTAGACACACACCGTGAATTTATACTACAGTCCAAACGTAAACAAACTCTACCGATCCTAGGCTTACGGGCGAGGAAACGCTTGGTAGCGACGCAGGCATATCGCACCTCACGGCTATGTGGCTGCCCCCCGTCCAGCTCGCAGCGCCCGGCCCAATACTCAATCTGCGGGACATAATTTCCGGGCCAATTCGCACCAGGAATTATCGCTCCGCCCCTGCGCTTAACGCGAGCAGCAAGGGAGGCTAGACTTGCTTCTTGACCATCTAATTTCCTTTTAGAAAGAGACGTTCTATTCAATACAGAATTACTGTTTTCTATCTACACTAATAAATCGATGGTATAGACCACTAGACGTCAAGGACGTCCAATGAAATCTTTTAAGAGTTACTTTAGAGTAGGACTACCTAGGCTATGTTAACATTATTAACTAATGTCAAATTTGAATCTGACTTCACTGCTTGCAAACTCAAAAGTAACAAAAATGTAACCTATATTATACAACATGATCCGGATGATGAGCATTTATATGAATTTATTCATGTATAACCTATTAGACTATTCCATTCCTAGCCTCCTTTTGTAGATATAATAAACTTTCATTAAAATGATAGAATGTTGGCTAGATTTAGATAGCTCTGCATGTACAGGTAAAATTATGCCTCATCAATTCCTCTTTAAAGAAGTGGCGGAAACCGAACAATACATGTATATATGAGACACTCTCATAACTCATAGGAGAAACTGAATGAAAGGGTTTGGGATGTCCATATATCAACACAGAAAAAGTTTGTGGAAAGTCTATTCCTCAGTGAGTGGGAGCAGCTCGGCGCTGCTCGCCTGCTGTTCCCCCCTGAGCAGCTCATGAGTTACTCGTATCGGCTCCACCTGTGTCCGGGCTGCGACGGCTCAATCTGTCGGCCACACTAACAGTCAGACCCCCGCTCGTAACAACCTTCCCAGAGCTAGCTTCATTATAACAGGCTCAACACCGGCCTTTACTCTGTTACGACGGAACAGGAATGTGAACATGTATACAGAGTAACGCGAGATCCTAATGGATGTCAAACTCCGGCCATGTCTTCATTTGAAACCTCTTAGTTATTGATTGCGTTTTGCACGACTGCTATCCCAAATAGGCTAGTCATCATAAAGTTCAAAATTCACTTCATTGCAACAAGTTTGGTTCTTTCAAGAACACCAAAGAATACATGTAATTTACTTTCTCACCGACGGTACAGATGCTGGCAAAATACTAAGAGAAGTAACAAAACAGGCATTAGCAGCAAAATTCCTATTGAAAACGTGACAATTTTCTACAACCTAAACATATATTATTCCAATGCTAATTATACCGCAGGATGATTCCCTGAGCTTACTCCTCCTATCCTTGCTGAGGTGCATCCAGTACATATCTATATACATAAACGTCAGCAAGTAAACGTGGAAACAACACAAACTGTAATCCATCTGGGCTAGTAGTCCAGCTCCACCTGAGCCGTGCTCTACGTCAATCAAATAAACCACGCCCACATGGTTTACCCGCGTCCCACCAGGGGAGCTGTAGGCGCAAGCTATATATCAATGGAATAGAGTTAGATATAGTATTTCGCCACATGAACACCATCATTTCATGCTGCTTCTTGTTAATATGCAGGGTTTGAAGAGTGCTAGAGTCTACCCTTGGCTGCTACACAATTGTAAATACAATGGTGCTTTTACATTCCAGCTGTGATCTCGTGATTTAATAACTCTCTTTTTTAACCTCTAAGTGCATGTTCGAAGATGTAGGTTAAATGTTATAAAGCAAAAGGAGCCTGGAAGTTAAAGGAGGAGCAATCAGTACTTCATCGAGTTCAAGAAAAGAATTTTAAACATTATTCTCCCCGACAGGTTATGTGAACTTTATGCAAAGACTAGGGAAAAAGCTATTTTCAGGTACTGATTTTAAAGTGGGTTATTCCTGAAGCATACAGTACCAGAAAAAGTAGATGACATTCGTGAAGGAGTAAATTGATACATAAACTCCTATATACCTTTCATGAAAGTTCAATTCATCGCAGAAAAGGAAACCATTGTCATTATTCAAATTCCGTTATAATGTCATAATCACTCAGTTAAATAGCCGTACGGTCCAGCCCATGAACTGTGGATTGTACCTGAAACTTATTAATGATGAATACATGACTTGTTTTGAAATAATTATAATAGAAGCTTTAAATGGAATGTCCAGTACATGAATAAACACGCATTGAATGGTAGATAAAAAAAGTTTACAATATATCAGCCAAACCTGCCTTGTCTATGTCTGACCAGTGGTCAAGTGGGCTGCTTGACAGGGATTACCTCTTATCTTATCTCGTAATGTACCTGGATTGTATCCATCGCTATTTTATGTACTATACACAAATGTATTTACACAGATAGAACGATGCATTAAATACTTATAATGAGCGAGTTCATCACTCTATTATCCACAATGACGCTGAAATATAAAATAATTTGATGGACTAATGTATCCAAGAGATTACTACACCATTATTGTCTTTCCCATAAATCCAACAACATTGTATTGCCAATTCAAATTTTTTTTTGTAAATAGAAATGGCTTCAATAGACAAGTCTCAAGGTATAAAAGGCCATACTCTGAAAGTCAGTTAGTAATACATGTACTCCAATTTCCGGATATTGCAGTAAATCTTATAACATAAATGCATATGTGATAGGAAATATTTTCTTGAGGAAGGTAAACATCTGGTCAGACCTTGACTCTTATTTACAATCTACTTCTGGTGTGACAGACGTGCTATTCTAACATATCTACATCATGCATAACCTTCGTGTAATCCCGGCTGTTTAAACAGATTTGATGGGTTACATCTTTTGTTAGAGCTAATCCTGGATCATCGCCGTCCGCCAACCGTGATTACACTGCGTCATGGCTGCCAGGGATTATATGTCTACTGAATACCATACCATACCTAGATAGCTACACATAGTTGACAATATAAGTATCTCTCCATGATATTTACTAACACACATTTCATCACTCGAAGAATGTAATCGATATTTTAGTTTTATCTAATATCAGCAATAAGCATATGATGGTTGGGTGCACGTTTTTATCTGAGGAATACCTGACTCACAATTCCATCCTATGTGCCCTTTTGAGGGAAATATGGATACAGAAATATGGGGTGGTCTACGGTTCCCAGATATTTTTATAACCTTTTGGATACATATTGCCAGTATCAAATAGACGATATCATATTATGGTTTTCTATAGAATGTCACACTGTGTGAACTTAGACTTCAAACTTCAATGAGGAAATAATTCCCGTGGTGCGCCAAGAGGATGAGATGGTATCTCCGTACCGCAGATTCTGGGCGAGAACGATATGTTTGCATTTCTTCTGCGCGCGTGCGCATTTCCCGCCAAAGAAAACACGCAGATGACATGCGCAGTGTCGGGTTGTCCTATACCGTCATGAGGAAGGTCATGGGGGTCATGCCCCAGGCAGTCACAGTTGTCAGACGAGTTTGCATTCCTCGTCTAAGACGTTAGTTGGTGTTTATTGATATGACCTTTTTGTTTGGAGCTGAGTCTTAAACAGCTGACATGTCTGGTTTCTTACCGTGGGCGTAGTGTAGCTACACACGAGATTGAAACAGAGACACACTAAAAGGCTTGCATATAAGCAGAGGAACCCCTATTCGTATTTTGACTGGCTGTTGCATTTACAGCAAGACCAACCCAAATTCAATCATAATCTTGGCCAGAAACCCAAGAGAATGATCCCCATTCGTTTTCTACATTTCAATACACATGGGAAACGCTCCGACAGGGACACTATTAAATGCCAAAAGCAGACGACTTTGCGGTTCTCGTTTCGACCATAGACGCCGGCGTTGCCGCCACACGGTTCCAGTATAAACGGCACGTGAGTGGTGTTTACCATGGCCGAGGTGATGAGGCATTGTGTGGTTCGCGTGGCGCATTCTTACATCTCTGCTGTCGCCGCAGGTGGCCGCCACTTTGATACGACGATCCCTCACCGGAAGACGCTGGGAGACGCTCGGGCCTCATCTCTCGCCCCCTTGCGTAGTTTCACGCGTGAGTTCCACTCCTGTCAGAGGTTTGGTTAGAAAATGTTTGGTGCCTTACCCTTTGATTATCTGCTTGGAGAGCCATAAAAGAAGACCTGTCTTCAATGTGTCATAATGGTGGTGCTTCGTATTTATGCTGGTATATAAATTATCCCCATGAAATTGTTTATCTAATATTTACAAGAAACTCACTAACGGTGAACGTGAGGTGGAGTTCTTTGCAAGAATCTTAGACATAACATCTACAAAGGCCATGGGGATTAAAGGCCTGCGTAAATGTTATGAATAATTGAATATGATGCATCCGTATGCTGGTGTTGTCCAGTTGATATTAAAGAAACAGGTTTACATCTGTGTAATCAATTTGAACAAAAAGGTCTTCCTTCCAGACATGTGAATTAAACAACCCACGAGTTGATGAAGTAAGAAATCTTGCTGAATGATGTTGCATTAACTCTTTCATGACGATAGCTTTAACCTGGTACATCAGTATTCAAGAAATACAGTTAGTGAGGCACCAAAACGGACCTATAAACCTCTAATAAAATGAGCTTATCACATGTTTAGATGGTGACCAAGGAACCCGTATTAAAGCATCATCACACGGCGGTCGCGATGCAACGCTTCGGTGGAACTTCTTTCAAATCTTGTTTTACATTGAAATAAAACATTATCATACACTATAGAATGCTTTTGATTAGCTGGAGCATCTCGAGCCATACATGGTATGCCTGGGACAGTGACACTGACACAATCTCATTCCTGTGTGTAGTATACATGTACCTCAAAGTGCTCACTGTTGGCTGCTCACCCAACACAAAGGAGTTAATACCGCGATAAAGAAATCCCTTATCTCGACTTACATCTGAAAAGGGAAGATTAACCAGCCAGCACGGGCACTGTCACTGACGGTAATAAATCAGGCGATGTTGTGACGATAGAGATTGGGCTGATGCAGGCTGGAGGGGCAGTCCGCCACGGTGGCGCCGGCCGTGGATGCGGGGCCGTCTGGCAGCGCCCGGGCGCCCTGCTCCGATGCCGGCAGTAGATAGGCAGGTTGGCGCCGGCTTCACGGGGCATAGATAGCGGGGATCATCCATCGCCCGACGGCGGCCCTCGGACGACGCTCCGTCTGGGCGCTATCTCCCGCCGCTCAATCCCCATCCCTCAATCAGTGACACCCAGCGCCAATCTCAACGCTGAAGCGTCTCTATAACCAACGCCTCCATGTAGGAACCAGGAGAAACACCAGGCACAGCTCTCACATGCACAGCCGCCTACACGACTCTCCCCTGGATACAAAAAAAACAATGATAATCTTTCAAAGCTTCTGCTCAGGATGAATGGTTTTTTTTCGGACTTAATCTAGATTGTCCCTCAATTAAATGTACGACATCAATAAATAGGTCTTTACTGCTATCCACTAATACTCAATTGTAAAGCTTTGCCATGGGACCTATTCCCTTCGGAAATAAGGTCATCACTGCAGCCATCCCTTATGGTAATTCCCAAGAGGGGGTGAGATTGGGCTTTCATTTTGTGCTGTGCAATAAGATACCTATAGTTCAAAGGAATTGTGATCAGAAGATCTGAACATCTGCCCAGGGTGCCACCAGTATTCTACACAGAGGGATTCCTCGGATGATTGCCCGTAGCACAAAGACACTGAACCTGACAATCAGATAGAAGTAAACTATCTCAGCTCTATCCGATAAATGTCACCGTGGCCTGAGCGTGGTGGCACATTAGGCCCGGGAGTGAGATGCAATCTTTTTGATATATCTGCTCGGAGAGTGGTTTGCACGAGGCAGGCGGACGAGGACTCATTGTGGGGGTGGTTTATGGGTAGTTTATTATACGTCATTAGTCTTTGCTGTCCCGACTTCTACGCCACATCAGGCAGCGAGCATCTCTGACAATCAAGCAACTCTTCCCGAGTCTATTAAAGACGAAGCTTCTGGGGCGGGACCCTAAAATAAATCTCTAACATTTTCCTCCACATAGACTCGTGTGGCACATTATATTCTATTAGCAATGCCTATTACTGATTTTAAGCCCCTAAACATAATTGACATAAGACAGATCGTCTTTCAATCCCACACCATTGCCTTCCACTTTTGAGCAATGTTAAAATATATTTGCGTTGAACTGAGATTACTACTGCATTCCCTGAGTCTGTGTTCAGGAGCAGGCCCCTGGTCTCCGTCTCTGTGGCAGCCAGCATCCCCCACCTACCCCTGTCGTGCGCATTGTCCCTGCCTGATAGCATCACCCTATAATGGAGTGTATTTTGCTGAGTCGTCCTGCCATTTGCGGGCGGCAGGAAAGATCCCAGGATGATAGTGTCCCAATAACAATGGCGGCTCTCAAACGAGAGACCGCGGACCTGGGGGTGATTAGATGTACCCTGGTGTAGACCTCCTGAAACCCCTGAGGGTGAGAGAGAAGGGGGTGAGGGTAATAGGTGTGCTGGTCATGCAGAAATCTGGGGTCGGTATTGGGTCTTTCCCACCATATTCTTACTCTATATCATCTCAAGTAAGAAAACTCCACTGCTCTGAATAGGAACATGCGTGGAGGACTCTTCTATTATCGTAAGTAATGATTTTAGTGGATACTATTCATATCCGTATTGGCAAATGTAGAAATATGAGTTTTGGAATAGATCTGATGCAAAATGTCAATTCACACGGAAAACGTCAATGAGAACACTTCTGTTCTCACGAATTTCTCAAGACTGACTTTTAGGGAACTGGGCCTTGTTAATACGGAACGTCTGGGGGTGGGATAAGGGGGATGGCTTCATCGAGATAACGATGAGTGGTTCACCTGACAGGGCGATTACCTGGACAGGTAGAACCCCTCACCTGTCAGATCCCTCCATTAGGTGATCACACGCAGTGAGGTTTCAGATGCCACCTCCAACAACACGAGTCCTCGCTCACGAAGAAAGCACGCGCTGTGATGATAAAAGAATTTTTCATTTTCCCCCCTTTAAATATTGATTTTCCGGCAGATAGCCTATCATTTAGTTAAAGACATATGAGTTGCTAGCCATACACTTATATATATATATATGGATCACTTCATCATAGACCATGCATGTAGAAGATTGGCAAATAAACAGCAAATTGGGTGGGCAATTGCCTCGACAAGTGCAATACAAAATCAACATTTTACTACAGGCATACCTTTCAACTACATATAAATGATCTCCGTTGTCAATCATATTGTAGTACCATACAGAAATATAACTAATGGAAAACCAATATAGAACCATGCTTCCAGCGGGATTGAATAAAAATGTCAACATGGAACATCTTGTTCAAGTCCCGGGGAACACTTACTGTTGGAGCATACGTTGTGGTGTGTGGATAACCTATTGTGTGTATAGGATTGATCAGCGACCTAAGCGGCCCCCTGGTTGCCCACCTCTTTACAGCTCCACCCTGTCTCCTGTCACCTTACCCGGTTCATACTATAGGCAGTACCTGGAGATGGATCGGTAGAGAATGGGGGTGTGTATATAGAGGAGGAAGGGGGTGGTGGAGTGGAGTTTTTTTCTGTGTAGATTTATGACGGACTGGGGGAGACACATCGGTAAAGCCAACAGAGGGGCGGTAACAGGCCAACTAGGGGCCTGCTGACTTAACCCGTGCCCCGGCTAGAAGCCATCGCCCATGTGCTCACACCTGGCGAGTTGGAGGGGTGACGACACGGTCCAATGAGTCCCCCTATTTCCTCCCTGTATGTACACGTATATGTACTTTCGATCAACAGCAAGTGTGATATATTCTTCAATATATATGGTCGATACAGTTATGGATAGGATTCTTCTTTATTTTATAACTTCTCTCCTTGATAATGGGTATTAAATCAATCTGTGATGACTCTGTGCTAGTAGCAGGAACTTCACGAGACGTGTCCTTTCATTTATCTCACCCCAGATATTTTTTCTCCATAGACTTAACATTGGGAACTTGTATCTAACGCCTATTAGATATTTATGAAAAATATCCAATGAGGGATAATGTCACAAATGTTAGCCCATTAGTCAATATTAAGGGTGAGATAAATTCAGAAACCCATTCAAGTTTAGGGTCTGAGTCCGTATCCATTTCATTTGAATCACGTAGTAATTCACTCGGCTTCGCCTTGTGAATTACTACGTGATTCAAACTCGATGAGATACGGGCTCAGACCCTAAACTTGAATGGGTTTCTTCTATAGTACCAACTAGATGTTGAAGAAAGACTCCACTCCTTGTGATGTGAGCTTTAAGAGGAGAATAAATACAGACAGATATTGAAAATGGGTTCGGTTCGCTTGACGACCTCAGCCTATATTGACTTTGTAAAGAACAGGTGTTTCGCCTAAATTAGAACAGTCTAAATGAATATAAAGAAGAATCATTGCAGGCCTGGTATATCATCATACGAGTAAATTAAATTTGGGAGCATGAACCAGAATTAAATTTCGGAATCATTCATTCCTCCTCTGATTACATATATTCCAAGTTCCATGTGTTTAAGATTCCTAGTTCTAATGCCTTATACTCGTTGAGTGTGTAACGCTTCACTTGAAGCAGCAGATTTGCTAGGAACTAACTCCTAGCAGTTCTGGAGGGCGACAGTCTAAGACTCATTTCTCATCATATAAAAATGACCATGTTCGATATAGGATATCAGATTCGCATGGCATGATCCAATGCGTTGCCATTGGTAATGCAGTTGATAATGCCCCTGTAACGGGACACTCTGTGAAGGGACCACAACTAGGACCAATCTACTTAGAACGGGATCCTCTTATTCTTGTTAATAGTACGCCGTTATGCGGGGTACCCTTCAGCTAAACCAATTTGGCTCAGAACTGTGGGTATTCCGCCCAACGGTTTTCTGTTATATATATATGTTTATAATCCCCTATCATCATCCCCTCGCATCATTTAAGGGGATCAGCGGCAAAGGTAGCAACGATTTAGAGCTTTTGTTGGCATTGTAAAAAGTAATTATATATTTCTGTAAGAGTTTTTAAGACTATTATTTATACAGATAATACTCCACAGTGAACCCACTGGTTTCCATGTATTTCCTAGTTACAAGTTTTCAATGATTCATTCGTATGAAAAGATATTTCAATAATGCTTCAATAAGTGTGTAGATCTATAACTCAATCTTTGATATCAATATATATATGCACACATATATATAGTTGTATTACTGGTGTCAATGATTGGTGTATCTCGACAATCCTATATCAACTCTCAATAATGGGTGTAAATCCAACGCTATACTTGTGTTGGTGTCAATAACAGGTGTAAGCCTACTTTGTAATTCTATATCTGCTGTCAATTCTAGGTGTAGCTCTCTAGTACTAAGTTCAATAATGGGTGAAGCTCTATTATTCTGGTGTGGATGGAAGGTGATGGTCTATGGGTCCAAATAAACCTGGAACATATGGACCAGAAAGATAAAGGTGTAAATAACGTACCTGTGGCATTCTGATGACCATCTGCCTCGTTATGAGGCGTGACAATCAGACTACAAACATGACCACCAGGGGGCAGCTTATCGCCCACCAGGGGGCGCCATTGTCCGCCTCGATGTGGCGACAAATATTTTCCGCTCGGACGCTTTCTCCGCCGGCCCCCCCTGCAGAACCGGAGTTAGTCTACGTTGGAAAAGGCAAGGCAAACGAACATAGAGACGGGATAAAAAACGGGAGCTTGTATGAGAAGAAGAATGAACATTAATTTAAACGTGGAGATTCGGGAGAAAAATGGGCGCAAAGGTGTGACTTCAGTGAGTGCAGAAGCGGTCGGTCTTGTTTTTAGGGTGGGGAGGTGTGGGAATATTCAAGTCACACTCGTGAACCGGAGACGGCCGACTGTTGGGGACGGCGAGTCGGGTTACGAGCATACGGCGCCTTCTGCATAATCAGATTCTGTCTTACTTTACACCGCGCGTGATCTTTGATCCGCTAGCATGTAGGCACCCCCCCCCCATCCCGACCCACCCACACACTTACCTATACCCACCTGCATGGTGAAGGTCCCCTCTCCCCCCCTCTCTTTTGTTTGTCCTCCTGTCTCTTCACAGTCTGTCTGGTATCTCCCTATATGCCATCTTATGTCCCGAGGCATTGACCAACAGAAATGCAATGTTTATGGCGCTCTCTATCCCGGGTGTATATCATATATATATATATATATATATATATATATATATATATATATATATATATATAGGTTGACTTGATTACAATTTGCTAGTCATGTATATGTATAGCGTTGCCTTGTTCTGATCGCTCTTCTCTTTGTTGCAGGTAGGTATCGTGAGTCTGGAGTAAGGCTTACCGGGTGGAACCCTAACCCTGAGCGCGGTGACAGGTCAGGTAGGCAGACTGCCCTCAACCCGCCCCACGCCCTCAACCCCCATCTACATAACAAACACGGTGTCAATGTGTGAGGAGAACACACCTTCCACCTCCACCACCTCACCCCATCATCCCCATGGCATATCCTACCCCGTACCCAGCCCTTCTACTCTGCCCATCTTCACACCTAAAGTCCTCTCCCTAATCTTGTACTTGTCCCTTTGTTGAGCTTCTCCTGTTGGTATTTCTCCTTTCAACCCCCCTACCCTTATCCCCACCCTTCTGGATATACCCCTGTTATACACCCTTCAATGCTAGTCATCACCCCTTCACCCCTATTCTTCTCAATGGTTCCCTCATTCGTCCCCGCTCATTGCTCTATATCATTACTTGATGTGTCATATATCTCAATCACCACATTTATCTCACACCCAACCCACCATATACACCACGCAAAGCGATGTGAGGAAGTTGCACCATTGCTTGACTCCATATATACACCACATCTACCTTGACCTACGCTTCCCCGATATGCTGCACGTCCTATGTCATATCTGTAATTCCAATATCACCCTATAAAACAAACTCCACCACACATAGCGGACCTACCATACATCAGAGACTTTAGCCACTACAATTGCCACATTGTCTCCAACATGAGTGTATCCTATCCTATCATTTATTTGAAATAGCACTAGAAAAATTGAATTTCCATAAAGTATTTAAAAAAGTGACTAGACCTTTTTCCATATACATGTAAGTTATCGCCATACTCCCGCTATATGATGAGGCAGATATGATATTGAGACAGTTCCGATTTTCTGTGATTGGATACCAACACAGATTGTGTTGGGAATCGACCTTTCCCGAGAGTTATACTCTTAGATATACCACAGAGGGTAGAATGTTACAAAAACAATACATGGGCCTACAGATCCAGTAATGAGAATAATATGTGTGCGTCTCTCACTGTGTCTCGTATGCCACATGACACGGTGGGCCTCAACACCAGGCGCCGTTCGTGTCATGTTGCGCCCTCTGCTTTGCCCGCGTCACTTTAAGTCCTGGACGTAGAGGAGTTTGGTGGAGACAGTGATGGCTTAAAACACTATGCCTCATTTGGGATGTAGGGAGACGTACAGACGTATGTGACACGCCGGGTCAGACCCTTTGACATAGACGTGCTCGTTGTGGGCTTTCCTGGCGCCATGTGCAGCAGACAGGGTCAACATATGAGGTTAGACGGGAGGATGATATACACTATTCAGCTTGAAGTTGGGACATAATCTAATATAATTTCACCTGGAATGATCAATCGTACTCTATGCCACATTTTTGAGGGGAAGACATTGAAGTATATCGCATTGTAAAACCTTCTAATCTCTGAACAGCTTGTGGAGTTTCCGGAAGTATGTGATGGATATCCGAAGAGAGTCAGATGTGTATTCAATCTCAGAAGGGCAAGCCATGTAAGACAGAAGGAACGATGGTCTTTGCCACAAATAGAAGAAAGAGGGTTATCCCACATACCATAACATCCAAAATGATATGCCTGTAGGGTAAACTGTAGGAAGTCAGACTGCAATCACCACATACCTGGTATAGGAATATGTTAAACGCCATACATTATTTACATTGCGTCAAGGTACATGTATATCACAGCATTTAAAAATTCAAAGGAGTGCTAAAAAGTTATCATTACTGTTAATCTGGGACGAAAAAGTAAAATTCCTCCCGAAAGGAGAGTTCTCCAGCATTAACATATATATGCAGTCGTTATTGATATACAAGGGACACTAGAGGCCTGAGTTTGGTAAATGGCATTTAGCCCAGGGCCCAGCACAAGCCTACTTAGCTTCTTTGAATGACTGTCAACACGATGACCGTGACATCTCGAGTCAATATTGACTGTGACAAAGCTCCCCACACGCACTCCTAGCATTAGTGGAGCATTTGGTTTGCAGCGCTTCCCGCGCTCTGTCCAATGGTCGCCGCAGACGATGATGAATGGATAAATTTGACAGAGATACATCGTGCCCGGGTGGAAAAAATGCAAACATGCCAAATCTGGGGCGAATCTGATACGGTTTGCGACGCAGGCTAAAGGACAACAATACACGTCACCGGAAGAGGGTTGTGCGCATGTGTAGGGCCATCCGTGAGTAGTCCGTGACTGACTCCACGGTTATCGTACAAGTTGGCTTACAATGACTAGCCATAGTTAGACTTGATTGATTTGATTCAAAAACACCTCAAATCCACTAGGACACTCATCAGCTTCATTACAATCATAAACAGAATAAACAGAGACAAGTATGTTACGGACATTTCTATAGCGCCCTCAGAAAAACAAACTGTTTGGCA
Organism: Alentia gelatinosa; assembly: GCA_950022655.1. Taxonomy (NCBI): domain Eukaryota; kingdom Metazoa; phylum Annelida; class Polychaeta; order Phyllodocida; family Polynoidae; genus Alentia; species Alentia gelatinosa. The sequence goes on along the minus strand of OX465588.1, from coordinate 23,561,805 downwards.
TAATTTACTTGAAGCTACTTTCTATTATAGCTGTAGAGTTCTGTTGGTGTCGGTCATCTATCCAGTCTGACGGCTGATCAAAATAGATAAGGAAATTTTGCCAACAGCCACCATTTCTGCCGTAGATTTAATACCTTGGTGCGATCATTAGATCACTAACGGTGTACTGCGCACGGCATATAGTGTGAACAATCGTTGCCTCAACAGCGACCAGGATAAGGCTTTTTAGTTAGGATGTTTGACGTTAAACGTTGGATGCATAAAAGTGCAATGTAGGCAATCAAGTGTTGTAAGCTGATGTAATACAAACCATGAATAGCAAGAGATCGTCCGATTTTATGGTCTAACTCGGCGTTTGCACTAGACATTATGGCGGTGATTCTTGAATTTAGCACCACCTGACGACTTTAAGTCGCAAAAGGCTAGACATCATCTAGTTTAATAACTAAGCCAGATATGACTGCAGATCGTCTGATTACATCATATAAGCAATTTGGTACCACCTGACGACTATACGATACGCTCTAACGTCGGTAACTACATCAATCTGGCTTGAATTAGTCATCTAGAGACATATTCCAATATGAAATAGTCGTCTATTGTAAACGCTTGAGGACATTCTGGGGTCAACGATTATTGCAGCTGATATTGCGTAATCGACCACCACCTGACGACTATTGGCTAGACGATTTACAGTCACTGCGTTTTAGTCGTCTAGTATAAACGCCGGGTATAACTACCATATACCAGACACAAAAAACTCCACCCCTCCAGCCATCCAGACCACACATTAGAGGCCCGTTCCTTATATACATTCTAACTTTATCCCATCCAATTATCTGCCACAGGTATCAATGTTCCGAACTATCCTTTGCCATTAGGTTTTGAGCGTGTGAGGGGGGACTGGTTTAAAGAATCACCACATGGGGAATGCGTAGAGCGAAAGAAGAGTTGGAACGAGACTTGAAGGCTGCCCCCTCAGAACACCTATGAGTTCAGAGGCAATGGCGGTTCACTCAAGCGCTTGCCAAAATGTTTTCAGTGGGCCCACACACCCACCGCCCCTGCCTACTTTGAATGCAAACAGTCTCGATTTCAATGAAAACAGGTCCCATTTTGGTTCAGCGATACATCTATCTCGCGTTACGCCAAACCGATTCAGAGCTACCGGGGCGGTTGCCGTCCGCTGTGCTGGACAGGCGACGAACTAAGAACCCACTCACCAGGTATGGTTAAAAGTGAGATATATGACATCAAACAGTGGACTGAATGAACGTTTTCTAGCAAGGTACGCTGCAACGCTTTGATATAATAAGTACATTTGACCATAAACATCTCCAAACTGGCCATCACCATAGTTAGAAGATTTTATTTCAATTTATTAGATTGCAGTAGAAAAATCTTCAAAACTGGCTAGATCTCGGTGAATTCTATTTGAATCCCCTTAAATAGCGGCCTTCCACCTCTTTATGTCTGCTGGATCTGCCCTTGCGTATCTTGAATGGTGGAACGGCAATAAGAATCCTAGTCACCTGGAGTCACAAAATCTCGTCTGCCTAGAGTGAAAACTCGTAAAAATCTATGCACATCGATGAATTAATCGTGTTAGCGAGCTTCATGGCCACCCATCACTCATGACCTTTAGCCACACTCTGATCATGATACATTTTGATTGACACATTCCTAAGAGTGTCTAGACCAGGCTAATGACAATACACCTAGACACGTTGGCGGCATGCTTTGCACTTAATATCATCGACATAATGCCACGGTTGTAAGGCTATCAAAATAATGTTTCGCCACATTTTCCGAGCCAGGTGTTCTGTGCGCGTCCAATAAGGCACAGACAAACTCACTAGCGCCAGTCAGAGTTCCCTCCACCCAAAGATCCTTCCGCCTCTTTACCGCCAAGTCCGCCATGGGCCCCATCTCTCCGTGCCCCTCCGAACACATCCTAGGAAGAGCTCAATCGACATAAGGCTATTTGAACCTATAAGGGGATCTGCTAGGAGAGTGAGGTATACTGGCAACTCTTACCGGAAGCGGCATTGGCGCATGCGTTAGAGGAGACGCCAGGTTGAGGTGGCAGACGGCACGGATAATGTGATTATTACGCCAGTGGCATTTGGGCAGAATGTGTGTGCGCACTCGTATGGCGCCCAACTCGTACATTCCATCTCTGAACCGGAAGGGATCCTGTACACTGGGTGTGAGGTGGTGATGTGGATTCTCAGTTTGATTGTGACAGGAGAAAGAGAATTCCTTCAAAACGCAAGAGAATTAAGATTTTACTGCTATCATGATACTTATTTGTGCACTCCGAAACTACCATATAGACATGTGCGTGTTTATAATGCACCCATCAACACCGACATAGACACCCACACATATATTTGAATACACCCATATATAACTTAGAATTACTATACATATGGAAGTTATATAAATTTAATCTGTATATACATACGGACACTACGGACAATACGGACACATATATGCACAATGGAACTGGCACATGAATACATAAATCTATGAATCGGATAACAATTGATGAGTGTATATGAACTTTGGTATTTAAAAGGGCTTTGTTTATTTAAAGCAAAAATCTTCAGCAGTGCGAAACACACTGTGATATAAAGTCAGCATATTCGTAAGCCCTACCCTGCAGATCGTTTGAAGCGGTCCCAGTCGCACCCTCAAACCACCCACCCGTGGTTTGGGGGTCAGACACGGACGGTGCTGACCGCTATAATAGCAGAAACTTATCTGTTTCGGCGCGACTGGCTTGCTGGGTGATATATGGGGCTGAGTAACTCGACCCGGTCTTATCACCGCAGTGGGCTCTGCACCCGGAGAGCAGCTCAACCCACCCTCGAGCTGCTCAGCGGCCGCTGTGCGACGGGCGGCCAGATAATAGACAAGTTTACTGTGGATACAATGGTAGCTTATAGTAGACCGACACTGATTTGTAGGGCACTTACAGCGTTTTGAAAATAAGCCTCACTTTTATGGAAACAGGCATCTAGGTAGGGCTTGGCAGGGGGCAAATTGTCCTATTCACAACTTTAATATAAACCCCTACGGCTGTGACGACGAATATAAAACATACCATTTTATCTTAATGTTTGTTTTTGCTGGGTTCCTTTGCCACCCATGTAGATGTGAGAATACTTGCAGTCAAATAGCAGAGTTCTTGGGGCTGGTCTCAGAGCTAGGTTCTGGGGCTGTGTCTTGGGGCTGTGTCCTGGGGCTGTATCCTGGAGCTGTGTCCAGGGGCTGTGTCCTGGGACTGTGTCCAGGGGCTGTGTCCAGGGGCTGTGTCCTGGAGCTGTGTCCAGGGGCTGTGCCCTGGGGATATGTCCTGGGACTGTGTCCTTGGGAAGTGTCCTGGGACTGTGTCCTGGGACTGTGTCCTGGGACTGTGTCCTGGAACTGTGTCCTGGGTGTGTGTCCTAGGACTGTGTTCTGGGGCTGTGTTCTGGGGCTGTGTCCTGGGGCTGTGTTCTGGGACTGTGTCCTAGGACTGTGTTCTGGGACTGTGTCCTGGGGCTGTGTCCTGGGGCTGTATCCTGGAGCTGTGTCCAGGGGCTGTGTCCTAGGGATGTGTCCAGGGGCTGTGTCCAGGGGCTGTGTCCTTGAGCTGTGTCCAGGTGCTGTGTCCTGGGGCTGTGTCCTGGGGCTGTGTCCTGGGACTGTGTCCTGGGGTTGTGTCCTGGGGCTGTGTCCTAGGACTGTGTTCTGGGACTGTGTCCTGGGACTGTGTCCTGGGACTGTGTCCTGGGGCCGAGTCCTAGAGCCCGCAGTAGTGTTCTCGCACTGAGAGCTGCTCGCCACCCTTCGGCGGTGCGCGGTAATTGGTTGGGTCCACGGAGACCAAGTTATTTTGTAGGTCATTGAAAAGCCATCAGTTTCGGTTGACTACGAGCCACACGGAACAAACCAAAAGCACGTGTGGAAAAAGGTTTTCTTGTTATCGCCACCCCAGTTTCTCATTTAAGTGAGGTTTAGTTATAGCTTGGGCTAGCCCGCTGCCGCATACCAAAGACCTGACTACCACTTTTTACTTCTAAGAGATCGTTATAATCATATGTAGCTTATTCCAAAGGGGTAGTAACTGTAACAATTACATTGTTATTAAAGTGGATGTCTGTAGTGTATAGAAAGGTTAAATTCGAGTTTAGCTGATTTTATTCACTGGTGTTATATCTTCAGTACTTTTAGTGTCTACAATTTAATAATGAGGTTACCGACCAGCAGATATAAACTGAAAGGAAATCTTTTTCCTTCGTTCTCACCCACTGAATGCAACTAATGTGGTGGTATATATCCCATTCTCCTTCACAATACATGTGTTTTGATGAACAAAGAATTTACGTAATAAAACAAATAAGAAGAAAGATAAAAGAATAACTAAAGAAATTCCATTAGTATATTTCGCAGTGAAACAAGGGACCTGACACTCACTAAATCGCCCACCCCAGAACAAGTCACGCTTCCCGGTCTAAAAGACATTGGGGTGGCTTTGTCAGTGAACCTCATCATAGGAACATGGAGACTGAAGAGGAATGGGTGTCGAATGTCAGTATAAAACACACCCGGTGGTTATTGTAGGTGCTACCCGACATTGTGGAAGTCCACGCAGCCGTCATAGGCCTTTATTCGATCGTATCTTCTACTTTTATGGTGCTTTTTAGAACTCATTTTGAGGGAGGGCCTGCAGTATTGATGATGGGGCCTATCTGGTATGGAGGTTTAATAAAAGTGAACTATACATAAAATCCGTGGTCTATAAAGAGGACACGTTCTTTACTTCTTCTGCTGGAACAATTCTAGCTTAGGTATTATCATGACAATACAAATATTCTCACCATTAAACAAATTGTCATTGCTTATACATAGTACCTGGAGTCTGAGGTCATCCTTCTTCACATTTCTCAAAACGTCAGTATATGGTTTTGTCGTAAACCCGTGCACATACTTCTGCGAGTTACATCACATTTTGAGGCATGCAGGATACATTCTGTATTGCACCCATGTGCAGTAATTATAGTGTACTGCACGGCTTGGACAGAAATAGATGTCAACAAGCCATGAGCATGCCAGAGTATGCTGCACATATTAGAAAAGCAATGTTAGCACATCGACGACCTTTCTATAGGCCCGTTTCCTTTGGCCGACGAAAACGGTGTAGATTTTGTGTTGTCTCTTAATAGCCCAAATATGTCTATTTGAGGAAATTATTTTTCTTTTAGGGTATATAATAAAGACAAGACAGCTTAAGGACCCATCACATACCATCTGGAATCTCGTTCTTTTATCAAGAAGCACATCTTAATACATATGCAGAAATCACTTACCGATTGCTCGTTCTGCCTGCCTGCCATTCCTATTTGTGTTTATATACTAGAACAGCAATGCAAGTTCTTGTTATATTGTCACGGAAAGCTAATACAGCTATCCATTAATTCAAGATTAAATAGCCTGTTGCTGACTCTCATACATGTTCACGGTACTGCGATCTTCACCATAGAAACCGACTGACATGGTGAAGTACAGGGATGATTGGCAGCTCCAACAGGCAATGGTGTATCCTGGTGACATTGACAAAATGCCTTCCTCTGGCTCTGTCGGGTCGGCATCGTTTCCTTACTTTTACGCCTGTGATCGATGAAGACAGGCACAACATTTACATGCTCCGGTTTCTGTGTGTTTTCTTCCGATAAATATTTAGCTTTCAATTGGTGGAGCTATCTTTGAGGCGCGTCGTGTGTTTACCCTTCGTTGGACTGTGTCGGGTATAGTCACTGCGAATGTCGGGTGCATTCACTTTTGGTTTGACCCCGGTCTCTGGGGTTCATCATTGGTGGCTCCTCCCCACAAGGGATGCATTCTATAAGTCTGAAAGAATATAAGAAATATCCTCTATTCAGTGCGTGAGTCTATTTTTGAATGTTGGCCTATCTAATTCCTGATAGTTACAGGTTGCGAAGTATGTATGGTATTTGACAATATACTTCCTACGTGACAGTCTGTATAGTACAGTATAAGTTTTATACATTTAAATCTGTCAGTTGAGCATCACTTATTTTATGGGCGTGTGTGCACGCTCGCATTGCTCTGAGTTGCTGTTTCCGGTCTATACTTATGTTGCAAACATTTAGGTTCCAGTAAGTGACCCCCGACAAACTGATCACCAGTTATTTTACCATAAATGATGATATCATTGGGCAGTTGCAAAGTAAGGTATAGTGAATTTGCCGTTGCGGAGTTGATATTAACATTATATATGGATGTTGCCATATCTCCACCGAAAGCACTCACCTTACCCACACATTGTGAAACATTTTTGAGTGTCATGCATCTAGCATCATGTTACATAATTCGTAACAGTCACGTCTCTAACGATAAGTATGTCTCCCACAAAATGGGATGAACCCTGATCCTCACACCTGAGAATATCATGGCGTTCCCCACCCTCGTCCCCCTCAAAGACAAAGCTGCCAGGTGAGATTCCTACGTGAGCGTATGTTGAACACCTGTGTTACCTGTAGGTCCTTGACAACAATGAGTGGCCAGACACACCAACCAGCCAGCTATATGTTTGTGTATACACTAGAACAGGAGAACAAGTCCATGCCTTCTACATCTGCACTGGTGGCTAGGTGGGTGGAGGCACTAACATTTATGAATCTAATAGAGACTATATATACATAAATTTCTATTGTTATTTGGTGGCCCATGTTGCATCCTCCACTCTCAAGTCTGGCATTTCCTGGATCTACTGTTACAAATCTCCAACGGTTCTTTCCGCCTATAGATCTAGAAAGACCAGATTCCCATCCCTCTGTATTTTTCTCTCATCCTGCCAGTCAAGTGCCCGGATTGGCTTTCGCTGGTGCCCGGTCGGTTTGTTTTACCTCCACCTTCCATGCAACACTGAGGGCGCGCCTGCCGGGACCCAGCACTTGACCCTTGGGTTCCAGACGCCGACACCAGGTGGCACGTTGGGTCCTAGTAAAGGGTTCGCTTGGTTCGTCGTGCATTATCTCTGGAGGAAAGAGAGCACAGCAGACCAGTGTAGCCTCAGTAACTCTGGCTTTTATTGTCCGTTCAGGACGAGTTGTGAGAATTTTTGTACAGAGGTATTCTCTTGTACATCATTAAATAAGTTTCGTTATGAGTATGGGGCTCATTGCATCGACCTACTTGAACGCTATACCTATCTATGGAAATATATTTGTACTAGCAAAACCTTCTTAACAATATGTTGAAAGACATACGACTCACCTACACTGCATATTAAGCAATTATTGTATAAGCAGTGCAAAGCTCAACGCAATAACTCAATGTGTACTCAAACAAATATGATCTGTGATAAGCATCCAGTTTAGGCATACAGAACAGAATTTAAAATTCAATCAGTAGCCACTACCTTGTTTTAGTAAGGCTGATACCTCAGTTCATTTGTGAAGCACGCGGACTATTAATTGACCCGACCGTAACCAACTGGTGATGGATATGCTATATTGCCCGGCAAAAATCCCTGTTGACACTTTGTGCCGCATTTCAGTTTTACTACTTATCTAGAAGATAAAAACCAGTTATCTCAGCCTCTTGTGTCAGTGTCCCCTGGTATGAATCTCCTGTGTAGCTTCTACCCGCTCCTGCTGGATGCACTCTACCACCTTCTCTGCTGCTGTCTTGTCATGCTTTCCCCTGGTGCCCCCACATGGCCGGCTGGCTCCGGCAACACTTCAGACCGGCTCGTCCCCACTCGGCCCGGCGGCCCACACTGTCGCCAGCCCCGGCTTATCTTTGACAATCCCAGGTTCCTCCCAAACACCACTACGTCAGGCATTTTCCCAAGGATTACTTTTAAAATCCCCCCTCCTTTCTGATGTCACACAAATATTATTACAAGCACGTTGTGCTTTTTGAGTAGCAGGGGCGGACTATTTTTGTTAGTTTAGATCCTGTTGATGATAATGATTGAAGAGGCAAACAGAGATGCTTTGGTAAGTGAGCGAAGGCCTGTCTGAGAGTATGGAGAGAGTTGGTGTTGACGAGTGGTCATATCCGCCTGTGCAGTGGTGGGTTGTGTAGGGGGATAGTGCGATGGTGACCTGAGGGTATCTCCCTATCACAAACACCCCCCCGGCACAAACCCGAGAACATTTCCTAAATCGGTGTAAAGTCCTACCTTATCCATAGTCCTATGACGTTCAGGCGCTGATCAAAGTGTGGTGTGGGTTTTTTGTTCCTCACCACAGCTCGCTTATACTAGACATAGAATACTCTCTCATGAGAACAATGTACGGTTAAATCTCTACATGAAGATGCTGTTTATACGATTCTGTTTGAACATTAAACTAGAACAGTTTGCAGAAATTCCATTGTTCAAGTCAACAAGAATAATCGAAAGATCTATAGCAACAATGAAATAAGCTACAGAAAATGAGCTACAATAGTTCAATCCGTTGTGAATATGATCAATCATGATTTTATGTAGGACAATCAGGCGGTGACGAAACATACACAACCGATATAAAATAATCCTTATCATAAAATCTACCAGATATCGATTTTCAGCCATATAGCGCAACGACAGTAGCTCCACATAAACGATGGGCTCCACCAATACCCTACGTGAAGTCAAAATGACCACTTGTCAGACTCTCATGTCCCTCGGATTCCCATAGCAGTCTTTTGAAAAGAAAGACACCCAAAAAATGGTGTATAGTAGGGCTCATATATACTATGTCATTATTATAATCCTAAACGCCAACCAATATCGCCATACCGTATATCATAGGCGTGACAAGGTCTTGCATCATAATAATTACACCTCAGCACTACGTAAGCTTCTCAGTGCCTCATAGAAAGTCAACACGTGAGGCATACACTAGGGGGCGCCACTTTTGATGGCGCCTGTAACCATGACGATATAGAATGCACGCAATTGGACAACTTAATTGTCGCCGCATAACTGTATCCATGGACCATAGAAACAGGATGTCTCTATTAGAAGAAGCTTAGACTGATTTCTCTAACATACTCATTACCTATTTTGACATCCTAATCCAAAGTCTTTCTCCTGTGCCTAGCATCTAAGAGAATACAATGTTGACTTTTAAACAAGGGCGAGATCAGTATCACAATATTAAAAAAAATATATCTCCAGGCAGAGGATAATTAACTCTAGCAAAAACTCCAATCATGTAAGTTGGCAGGCAGTTCTCGGGGGGAAAACTCACCCGACCTCACGACCACCATCCATCACTATGTTAATGACGTTTGCTCACGTTATCTCTCGTCATTTCTCGCGTGGTAGAAGCCACGTTGGTGCTGGGGTCACGTGATTTCACCGCTTCCGGACCCCAATTGTCTGTGTAATTAACAACACACAAATCCTGATAGCTACCTATAATCTCGTTTTCCTTTTTTAACTCCTGTAAATGTCATTAGCCTGCATGCTATCTAGAGACAACAGTATATATGTTTTATATCTAGTCTTGTTGGTTTTAGTTCTGTCGATTCGTTTTACTGTCAATACTTAGGTCTTTTCCCTTTTTTATTTACTGTGCCTGCATATCTTGCATGACATTAGGCGTCTCCTTAGTAATTTGATGTTGTCCTGAAGTACGTATCACATGTTCACACTAACATCTAATTTTCATAGCTTTCATCTTCCTCGTTATAAACTGTAGGGAGCGAGTGAATTATATTTAGAAAACACAGGCGAACCATTATGATAAATATTTCAATTAGAAAAACAGTATTCTAAAAACTTTAATGATGTCTTTATTAGTTAGAATGGTATTCATTAAAGAATGCCTGATTTGTCGTGACCGGAAGATATACAAGACTCATATATAAAACTGGAACAAATGGTATGTACATCATTGGTGAATCCCACTAGGATCCAAACATATCAAGCACCAGTGGCTCTTGAGGTATTTTGGTCTTTAGTATTTGGTCATGGTCAGCTGGGCACGCCTTTAATACCTTGGGACAATGGCAACCTGCTCCTTTCCCAATATCACAGTGAATAGCACACACATTGTGAAGGGACAATTTCTTTACAGCACTGTGGAAGTCTTTATATGAGCAAATGAGCTTTTGGCAATGTATATAAAACGTGCGCGCACGCTCTAAAAAGAACTGATAAGAACAATCGCTCATGTGTTAAATCACGTGATAGGTCCTACCAATTAAAAGTGGATTCAACATACGCTGCCCAGTACGCTGTACTAGTATTCAAACTGTGTTAGTAAACTAGACACATGTAGATCTGCTCTCTATGATTCATGGGTGTATTGAGGCTCAGTACAGTAATTTTGACATGATCCCTAGGGGGGCGCCCTGTACGGAGTCGCGGGGTCTCGCGAGGTCTCGCGGGCTGCAGCTGTTGGGCGTCGTCAAGGCAACGCGATGGCGTCCCCTGCCACGTGCCGAGTCAGAGGTTAAGATAATGCAGGCGCTCAATCAGACAGACCTACTCCCCTGTAGACTTCTGTGTGAGGCGCTCGCCAGGACACAGATAACACCCCGAGCTGCTCATTACTGGAGACGGCCACTAGGGGGCTCTGAGGGGCTGCGCTGATAACAGCAGCTTCTCTTACGTCCCGATATAACACGCTGAGGAGATAGCAGGGTGAGAAACGGCGCGCTGGTGAAGCTTCGAGCGGCTCAGTCTGTGATGGTTTATCTGTCGTTATCATAGTTTCATAGCAGGACGCGTCATCGTACGGCAGGGGGTGAGCTACTCGTCTCCAGAACGGAATGTGGCTCGTGGGGGAAGGGGAAGACATGGTGGGTTCTTCCACAAACAACCACAATGCTCAGAAGACCACGACGCTACTATGGCTTTATTGTGTTATATTAATCGCTCATAAAAGTCTGAGAAAAATTTACCCGTTTATTTTGATTCCTTCAACTAGGTGATCGCCCCTCAACTTGTGAATCCCCATATCAGTGAACATTATTAATAAAATACACTACATTACACTCGTTTTCGTTCTCTCTCTCTCTTTCTCTCTCTCTCCATATAAATGAACATACATGTATATAACTACATGAATCTACGTATTTATAATTTTACACTGGCACCTGCTTTTCTCCTGTAAGTTTTGTATGGACAATTAGGTTGGGAGTTGAAAGTTGCAATAGGAAGTAGTGGATGAACTATAGCTTCCTGTCCTATCAAGAGAAACACCATTGGAAGTAGTCCTTGTTGACATTCAGTGGCAGGATAGTATCCTCTTCCTCGACCTTTGCTTACATCTCACTGATATAATTCTTATCGGCATTCCACATCTATCAACTCTCTAGAAAGTCTTCTTGCCTTTCACTGCACATCCCCACGGATTGAGATAATTCCACACTTTCGTGTCACAGCAGACACCAATGGAAATAAGCTGCGTAAAAATCAACCTGAAACGTAATCTCATCGGTATGTGTTCTGAGACTACCCTTATCTAACCTTGCGACACCTATAAAACATAAATAAAATAAAATAAAACTCTCAGGATGGGAATGCGTGTGACTACAAATATATTTGGGATTTGAGCATCATATTATATATAACTTAGTGGATATAGAGGTCCGTCCCACAAACTCTGTCCAGGATTGTACACGATTGTTGGGTAGCATAATAAAACGCATAGACATTAGATTAGTCAGGAATTGATTGTCAGTCTGGCTACAGGAAATGAGCTGATGTTCAGGAGAAATGGTAGCTCTATAGAGGTCTGGTGAACATGAGATGACACGGGAGAGGAAAAAGCTGGAAAAGAAGAGCTGAGTGATAAGTTAGACAAGGAGTCCTGTCGACAATGAAAAGGGGTGTTTTATGGAAGATATTTAAGTTGGTGTATTTCCGACGGTCTTTGAGGAACAAAGACTAAGTCGCCCGTCATTAAAGAGAATCATACGCCTTGAAAAATTATTGATTCATCTTGTAATTCAAGCATTTGAAGTTTACCTACACTATGATTGTAGCATACCAAATAAACAAATACAATATACTCTGATCCTTCATCCCTAATAAGAGCATCACTGTGAGGAAACGACATGGGAAGCTGTTTCTTATTATGATAAATTGTGGTATAAAATTCTTTCAAATGGCCCCTGTCCCTTCCAGCTGGATATTCCCATGTAGGTGGGTGTATCCCCGACGGGTTTCGGTAGCAGAAAAATCTTTTTTTGTTTTCCTTATTATGATATTGACAACTCTTTGCAAAAGGATATGCCACTGTCAGTCCTATATTCATATTCATTGATGAACCACAACAGTCCTCCCGTGTCCAGTTTCTTTTTATAACCCCTAGATCTTTTTTAACCTTCTGACCTTTTACGTTAATTAAAAGAAATACTACGATATCGCATAATTACGTTCGGTTTTGACATTTTATCCTTTATTTATTCTTAATAACACCTTATGTGATTTCCCCTTTTTTTAATATGTGATATTTAGATTGATTTCCTTTTTATACGTCAATTATTTATCAATGCACATTGGAAATTCACCTTCTCTGTAAAGGTTATGCCTATATTTATTGTATCCTCCCTGATCACCTCCATCCTCTATTATAACACATTGTGATTTCCTCTTTTTCTTCTCCAGGGTCGGTGGTGGAGTGTGTCTGCACGACGGCGGACTGTCAGATGGACGGGCGGACCACCTGCGAGGCGGCGCACGTGTGTTACGTCCAGTACATGTCTCCAGTGTCTCCCCAGGAGGAGATCAAGGCCGTGCGGGGCTGTATCGATGACCGGACTCCCCTCCTGTGTGAGAACCGCCGCCCCCAGGCCTACACCGGGTCCTGGCCTGTACTGCACTGCTGCAGTGAAAGGTTCTGTAATAAGGATATCATGCCAACCGACCCTACCTGGCTAGTCTCCGCTAATGGTATGCAAATTAATGCGTTATTGTAATGATTTAAAATTAGTCAGATAAATAGTGCTCAACGTCCCTAAAGCATGGTGTAGACCTTGAGGTATAAGCATGCACATGGTGCTATGAACTGGCAGGGGGAGGTCTGCTCGGTCCACATTGGAATGATAAGGGATCCTTGATGGTGTTTTCACAGCTATAACAGTGCCTCCAGGCAATCCCTGGGTCCAATCAGGAAAGATGATAACAAACACCCTAAAAATAGTACATGAATATTCTACACGTAATTATTGTGCCACGTTAACGTGTTGCTTATGCTGTCACTCCTGTTTCCATTAATTCTTTCGTTCGTCTCAACTTGATAGATAATGGGGAAATATTTTCGTCACTCCTAAGTAAGTGAAAAAATTGTCTGTAGAAGGTCAATATTTGCCCAACAGACACTGAGGCCCAGTAGGAATAGGTTTGAATACACGTATAAAAGAAGAATACTTGTCTTTGAACTGCATTACAAATTTCTGTTGCTAGAACAATCAGAGTTTGAAATGTCACATTATTGGTCGTCCAACATAGTTATAGTAAGGATACCGAACTATGAACTCTACTTCTTAACATTTCTAGGACATCAAGCCTGTTTCTGATAGATTCCAGCTCGCCCACCATACCATAACTGATATGTCAAGCTTTTGGCTGCTCATGTCTTGATGGGTAACCCATTGTTGATGTTGAATTAATTAAAATTTGTCATTTTTTATTTTCTCTCGGCGATGTTTCCCCATCACCACAAACTTTATAGTTGTATATCTATAATTGATGTAAATTCACAAGTACTTCTTACATTCTCATAATTGTTTCTATTGTCGATTCCACAGAAAATCCCATCAAAGAAAATAAACCAAACAGAAACGTTCTACCCGACCTGAATCGGAATCCAGAGACGCAGCCAGTGGACGACCCCATTGCACATGCGCGAGATCGACAGTCCACGTCACAAAATGGCGGGAATTCACAATTTCAACATACGCGGTCAAGCCGGGCAAAGACAATCAACCCTCTATATATCGGGGTTCCAGTGGCCGGTGCCTGTGTGTTGCTTGCCATCATTATTTTTGCCATATACGTCTTGAAAAGGCAACACCAGTATATGGAAGAATATCGTTACCACAGCAACATGCGGCCGCCGCCATGCCCGCATAAGCCAGTGATAAGTGATCTTGAGGCTCATCAGCTTTCATCGTCAAAAAACACATTCTATGCCGATTGTGAACGATCGTCAACAGGAAGCGAGACGAGGTTGCTAATGAAAGTGTAATTATTTAAGTATGTTGAGAGTGTGACTGGTATGCTGGAATATACCTTATATAGCTTTCTTTGTAGTTGTCGCCGACAGTCTGGCTTTTGTTTGTATCATACATGCTTTTCTCATTTTATTGTTATCATTATATAATTATCATCATCGCCACTCAGGCACTTGCAGTTCATAGGAACATGGAATTCAGGCCCATATTGGGTTTGATAATTCATGATTTTTCACAGTTCGCCAAAGCGACTAGATTTTATTCAATGTAGTCACTTCCTTCTAAATGGTCCTTAACGCAAAGTCTGTCTCATCTCTACGATAAAAGAGAAACAATCAAAATGGGTTTCAGTGCTAATCGACAAGCAGCGGGAGGTGTAGCCGTTCAAGTCCGACCCGAATCTTGCCATGTTATTTGTTAGGCTGCCGCAGGTCCTGCTGCTTGCTGCGTCGCCATTTCTGGCGCTAATATTATCAAGGTTTTTCTTTTTCACACGGTTAATTCATTTGATCAGAAACCTCAAATTTACAGTTAAGTAATTATGTTGAGTTGTTCTCAAACTAAACATCAATTAACTTAAAAGCTTTAAGTGCTGATTCCACCAACAGGATGTTGGTGTATCTTGTTACATCTTACAGTGTTGGGATGTGTCGTATCTCCTGTCACAAAACGTAGCCATGCGTGTCGGGTGTATGTTTTGGTGCTCCACCACTGCGATACCTCAAGAAACATCATGATAATTAGGCACGCGATTATTCAAACCTAGCCCGATTTAGCAAGACTACCAAATATGGACTAATCGCGCTACATCTTGTGTGTTGGTGGAATCAGCACTTTATCTACTGATTTCATTTCCGGTTTTTAACTGAAACAGTATAATTGAAAATCCTATTTCTTTCACAACTTTGAATGAATCCAATAGCCTGAAAGTGTGGTTCTTACTCTCTTCCCAGCGGTATTCCGGAATAACCTCAAAGGGCGTTGGGCTGTTATGTTGAAGGTCTTTGTTTAGAACAATCTTCTGAAGAATCTATTTGATTCAGTTAGTGTATGACATTAAGATACTAAATGATATGAAATACTTCCATAGTCGACAGAGAATGATCTATGAGGTTTATCCTCAAACATGTTACTCTGCATCAATAGTTACAATTCCAAAGACCAGTTTCAGATGTGTTATCCAGGTGGCAGCACCGCTTCATAGCTGATGAAATCGGCGATGTTGAGTAGTGGAGTCTGGAGGCCTGGCATGAAGCAAAAGCCGTCCTGTTTCAAAATAATCACCAGGATATATATCCGTATTTATCAGACAGAACAGTCTCTGAATAGACCTTAATAAAAGTGCTTCGCATTTATTCAAAACCCTATCCCAGACAAGTTGGAGTATATGCTATTTTCTTTACTTAAATCAAAGAGATCCAATGGTTGTTATATACAATGTTCTTTCGTATCCTCATTCGCGTTTCTAAAGTTTGGATGCTGATAGTTATCCTAAAAATCCAACCTAGTTTATACATTTTGGATGCGAACAATAGGGTCCTAAGGTCTACAAGATTCTGGTGCTTATGTTGCACTGAGATTGTCCAGATCTCACCATTATGTATCAGTAGATGCCTAACGGTGCACCTTTTTGCCATAAGACACGAATAATAGATGCATTTAGAGGGGGCTCCTTTAATGCCTATTTTCCGTTGGCGTACTTTATTGTTGATGGTGACCGTTACCGATCTAGAGATACGTGATGGTAGCGTCCTCCAAAAGTGCTATTTCAGCCTCACATGGCGCATACTCACAATAAGTCAACTCAAACAAAATCCAGTTCTTTTGTATATATGTAAGTTTCCTAAGTATTAAATGTAACTGGAACTGTGTACTGAAGAGAATGCAAGGTACCCTCTGTCATATACATCGTGTACATATAGAATGATATATCTGCTCCCTCGATACGGGTGGACATTTAAATGTAATGTATATGTAATATATTTATGGCCACGACAGGGATATGAACTATTCCTAAATGTTTTGTATAAATGTATATAGTGTGTTTGATAATAAGCAGTACGTGGCAGTAGTCAGAATGTGTGCTCATCATGTTTTCAGGGCGACCCCTTGACCGTTTACCGATATAAATCTCTTTGTAAAATGAGTATAATTTATATAGCATCTCAATCGACACAGCCCACACAGATACAGAAATAATTTACTTTTTTAATATACAATATCAGTGGAAAGAACTAAATTGAAATAGTTCATGAAACATTGTGATAAAAACAATAAAATTATTAATAGGCATCATGAATAAAGACAAGAGCCTGAAGCCAACTGGAGACTGAGAGACCATAAAATTATCTTGTCTCTTTGGCCTTAACTCGGTATAGCCTGTTGATGGACAGACGAGCAGTATGATGTACGTATACACTGAGTCCTCCATTACATACTGCCTGTGAAAATACATCTTGTGTTTCCTTCATTCATCATCCATCTCCGGGCTTTACTCATTGCTCTGGAAGAAATCAAGTATTTGTGTAAGCAATTAGAGTGAACAATCTTTTTGTACAATAAAATGAATAAGACCATTCAGAGTTGATGTGTTGTAATTTTAATTGTGAAGGGCGTTTATATTTCCACATTAAATAGCTATAACCAGAGAGCCAATTGTATAGCTATATTCAATATGAATTGATGACCTCTAAGTGGCACTAGATCCAACAATTGCCAACGATGCACTGTCTTAGGTGTGTTCTGGACATTATTTTGCGGACATCCTTTAAAAAGAAATATATTTCGTACAAAATACAGAGGGTTGGGATAGTCAAACATTTTAGAAGCTTTGTGTTTGTACTTAATGGAGGTAACTGAACTGATGGCACCATGGACTGTTTGCATCACCTTTTAGTGCTACTCGGTTCACCTGAACTGATGGTACTAAACTGATGCTAACACTTCATTCTTTACAGATGACACCAGTTTGATTTCTCATATGAGTACGGAATGCAGTTATGTTATAACACAAATTTTCCCAGTTTTTCGGAATTAGTTTTTTTTCATGAACTCTAGATATACACATTATTCCAATTCAAATTTAGTTGGGAATGCGGGTCTATCCAGAGCTCGGCAGCTGGTGTATAAGGTTGAGTCAGTGTGGCCTTGGTGAGAGCGATATCGGAGAGTATTGTCATGTTTTGAAATATTTGATCTGTAGAAAACCGGACTTGCTTTTAGAAGCGCCCCCCATACCAAATTCAACGCCATTCATAGAAGTACCTCATAATATAAAAGAAGTCCCAAACAGTAATCTTTTAGGAAATATCTCATTATCTTAATAATTTTTTTTTAGGTCATTTATTTATACTGGTCAATGCTCAGCAAATACAGATGCTGGTTTTAATGCACGGCCAGTTCCGCGTTACATTCCAAGAATAAGGTTGTTAATCACAATTTTGACATATAAAGTAATACATGAACAAAAATAAACAAAATAAACAAATACTGAATGGAATCAGTCAAGTGTCTCTCGCAGCTAGGCAGTGCTTGTATAATGAAAATCTCATTGTATTCAAATATGATATGCGTTAAAAAGAAAAATGTGCCAAAGCATTACACATCACAGGACAACTAAACCAGATTTTAGCCATCCTATTTCAAGAAGATAATGCAGATTATAGTTTAGAATCAAAATTGAAATTATTCTTTTTAATTATAGCCATGGAATGATACCCCTGAGACCCAGCCATTGGGACGCTAGAAGGGGCAGATAGTGTCAGTTGTGTCATCAACCAGCCACGGAAACAAGTATGGGTCGATGTCATCCTGATTCTGGAATGATGCCCTAAATGAAGAAGCTACCTTGATAATACGTTCCTCCTGTTGCTAACCAAGGAGTGATAGATTAATCTCATAGAATATATCATCTAACGATTAGGTGTTATATTCATAGATTGATCTCACCCAAACTTTGCCCGAAAAAAGACCCCACTCGATTAACGTAGGTATCTAATCGTAAGTGCATCAAATGTTTTTACTTTTTAGAAACAAACTCTTTTGTTGGAGTTCAATTGATATTTCACAGCTTCCCCATCTCATAAAAATATAGCATAATTTTGAGAAACATTGACTAAAGTCCTAATACAAGATTGTAAGAGATAATTATCAGCATGATGCGCTAACCAACTGAGCTAACGGGCCACCTGATTCAATCAAATACAAACAAAGGTTGGCCGTCTCAACACCGAGCATGAAACTCACCTATTGGAGACTAGGGCTGTCCTCCTTGCTCTTCCATCTCTTCTCTAGCCACTCAACAGTAACTGCAGCCATAGGAGAAGTAGATGTCTCCGTCTTCTTCAATGTGAAATGTATCACCGTAATTACCATAGTAGCCATGCTGTGGGTAGGGTCTGGCGTTTGTAAGGTCCAGAAATGATATCGTAATTATCAGTAAGAATACAGTTACGAGTGCTGTGTATGTGGACATGCTGAGAGTATTTTCTCTTATCTTTACTTTCTAATGTGTACCGTCCAATGCGTGCATGGGTTATGGAGACTGACTAGCGGTATTTGGACAGTTATTGAAGTGGAAATTGGCCGATAATGCAATATTCATGCGAGGGGAATTTGACTAATTGGCATTTTGATGCAAATTCGATAATCATTAATTTCTCTTAATGAGAAGGTATAGAATATTTTATTTCTATATGAATAACGGTGTTTTCATCAGGTCAGGTAAATTTAATGCAAGAATCTTTAATTAGAGATAAATTAGAATCAAATTTATCACGCAATATAGTGTGTGACGTCTTGTGTGCACTCCTTATAATGAAGAGAGAACTATAAATCCATTAATTCTAATGTAACCGTAAATTGTCATCTTCTTGATAGTTACATTTAGCTGATGTGCACCGATGTTTATATGGAGGAAGACAATAGGCTCAGCTACCCTTACCAACCTACACCTCCATCAACACATTAAAATGTCTATATATTTGTAGATTGTGCTACGTACTCTCACGATTGCTTTGCATTCGTGTATTAACTCGTGACACACCTTCCTATTACAACAATGATTTTGTAATTTCTACATTTTACTCCATTATGTTGAAACTCTTATCTAGTCCTGATAACCACTCCATGTGCCCGGACTGGCCTAGTGCTGCCGCTTAGTGTCAGGCAGGATAACTAAAGACTCAATTCACCCAATCATTTTATTCCCAATAGTCTGGCTGGTGCTGTTTCTATTGACCAAGAAGTGGAATTTCCACTGACGGACAAAAGTTTCGAGGATTTCTGTTCCTTCCTACACTAAGTCCGTCGGCAAAGGTCTATCAGTGACACTAATAATTGATGGTAGGTTACACAAGATGTATCCTCCTCACCAACTGGGGCATAAAACTCATCAAAGTAGTCAACCATGTTCTGTCCCTCTAACTGTATGTTTTCTTTTTTATTATATAATCTATTCATTATCACAGATTCATGTGGACTATAAGCAATTTGGTATCCCTTAAGAATTCTTTTGGCGACTGTTCATTGTTCTCTAGATTGTTAACCTATTAATTCCTTTTGGCATTTTCCATCCAGTCTTCTATTTCATTTCTCAAGCTAAATAGTTTAATATCTATGTAGAGAGGGCTGTTACGCAATTTTATCTGAGAGAATGACGTCTCCCCAAATACACTCGCAGAGAGGTGACGGGAGAAAAGCCATCTCGCAAAATTGAATTTAAACCCACTAAATAGTTTAATATGTTTCGTATGGTCGTAAAAACGTTTTTCGACAGAACAGCCTGGGCCCCCTGTGTCCTTGATGACGGTGTCGGGGGATTCTTTGTGGCTATCCAGTTTTTGAGTTTTTCTGTGCCTCGTTACCTTCAAATCTCTTTGATATGTTTCGTAGTTCTAGTTGTTGTTCGGGAATTAAAAGCATATATTTGGTCTTTTTTCATTAATACTTTGCTGGTTCGTGTTGCACTCTACTCAAATCGTGTTGTACCTTATCTGTCACACGATTTATCTCTTCCCCAGAGCCATAAACTACCATATCGTCGGTCAGAAAGTGTATGAATCTGCCAAACTTCAGACCTACTGACTGCATTATTGACCTACCAATCTAGTAACTTCCATACCTACTGACTTTCCAACCAATATACTGACCTACCAATGACCCTACTTACCAATCTACAGCTTTACTAACCTACCAGCCTCCCTACCAATTTGCAACCCATTGATACATCAATTACCGGACACTGATCTACTAAAACATTATATGCAAGAGTCAAGATATTAGAGTTCAATGCTTTAAGACATACTCTGCACAACCTCAGTAAAGCAAATCACTTTTAAAGACCACAATAGGTTTTTGCTTCTGGCACATTCTGCACAACGGAAAAGACCCCTATGACACGTCATGAAAAAGAACCACATGGTATAATTCAAAACAACAACAATACTCGGAGGGGCAAAACCTTAAGATACACCAGGCGCAATAATATCTCTCTAACAATATATCCGGCAAAACGAAAAACCGTGTAAACGTGTATACGACTCTTTTGACTTTTTGCACATGGATGGACGTAGTAAATTTCACGAGGACTTATTTTCCCTGAAGGGTACGTTACGCAAATCATTTGAAATATCCACAATGGTCAGTGATGCATAAAACGCATTTATATTTGCCACATTGCCAAAATTGTAACCCATGGCAGAGGCACTTTTATTCTTTTACAGTTATGTTTACATTAATATATTTTGTTTGCTGTAGTTACCCTTGCTGGTGAGGTTCGCAATCTTGGCAATAAGACATATAATTGATTCATACATGTGTAATATGTTACAAGTTGCCTTAATGATCTCTAGAAAACCGGAGGAATAAAAGATAAACCATTACTCAAATGAGGTTATAGTTACAAAATTATGGTGACACATTTGAAACAAATCAGCCCATTAATTCAATATTTTATTAATCAATATAAAAATAGATATTTACAATTATGATCTCACGAATTAATAGTGACAATAGAATTATGGCGTGACATTGATAAATGTCGGTACTGGAATGCGTTTGTCTTAATTATTTTTTACGACTTCCTGTCTGGCGTTTTCAGCCCATCAAACCATTTACCCAGAGGTCAAATACCAAGGTGTAGTTCATCCAACGCCAGCTGATGAGTGT
The DNA here is from genome assembly GCA_950022655.1 of Alentia gelatinosa. Taxonomy (NCBI): domain Eukaryota; kingdom Metazoa; phylum Annelida; class Polychaeta; order Phyllodocida; family Polynoidae; genus Alentia; species Alentia gelatinosa. Next base: position 23,540,445 of record OX465588.1, on the reverse strand, counting down.
CCAGTATGGGTAAAATACACGTTAATGTCTACAGCAGTATCACAAAGAACTTGTGTGTAGTACCAATGTTATTAGATATGCGATGAGAGCTTCGATGAGAGTATATAGTGTCAATGTCGATGCATTAATTGATAAACTGCTAATTCTGAAGAGCTTCACTCCAATATTCTGGGGCTTGCCAGAGCGTCTTGAATGAAATACCTCCGGGGAAGCATAAACTTTCTTCGTATGGTGAATCTGTAGGAAGATAGAAGAGTGATCATGAAACATTGATGATTAAATGCTTCCATTAGGAATTCATTGAGCGCTCTCTGCAATTCATGATGGCAATTTAAAAACAAATTTACATTAAAGACGATTGCAAGTAAAGTGACTACATTTCGAACATGACTCCATAAGGAAACATACTTGAATTACAATTCATAGAATTGGATGATATAAAGCTTACAACGAATTTAACTTAAAGTGGGTATTTGTGCATATTATGATAGTTTATACATCTTTATATCATGTCAAAATAACCCCAAGATAGCTAAACCATCATTTCTTCAACTGCTTGGTTGGCAATACTGTATTTTTGTACATCAGGGCAGTGGCGCATACTTTAGTTTTGTGCAGGAGGAGATGGAGGAGCTGCAGAAGGGCGAATCATTTACCTACTTTACTAAAGTCCCTTATAGTATTAATCGCTAACATGCACAAGAACCATGAAGTAATAAAAAATCTGTCTACTTCATATTTTGACCGAGTAATGATAATCAAATCTGGTTTACAAAAAGTCAAAGAATGTGAATCCTCTGGACCAAAGAACTGGGCGCACGATAAGTTCGAAGAAAGTGAGGCTCAAAGTAAAGAAGATAAACTGTAACCATTTCTTTAGGCTACCTCAATATAGAGGACTAACTATGGGGAAAGGCTTTAGTGCAACGTACTGAAACCAAAACGGCTTTCAAAAGAGAAGTTAAAAGACATACATGTTACTTATGAGAAATAATACGTAATCCATATCATCACATCGCAGGGGAACATTAGGTCTCGGTAACAGTCAGATAAAAATCTAAACCACGCTAATATCTATACCATATTACTCATTTTTGTTTTGATAAACTTATATTCATTCTGCCTATTGGCAGGTCTTCCATGAACAAGAATATAGCCGTACATTGAAGCATACACTATCATGAAAAGACATTGAAATAAAATGAATTAATCATTAACAAGTGGATGTTCAACGCTAAATTCTGTTGTTTGTGATATGTATGCTGGCAATATCTTCATGTAAAACTATGTTTAATCTATCCTACAGTGGAAGAAAAAAAACTGCTTGATTTACCAAATTAAAAAAAGACGTACCGGGGTATTCAGAAATAAGATGCTTTAAAGAAGTCTGCAATTATATATTGTGAGGACATCAATATCATAGTCGACTCGGCTAAGTTAAAATAGTGGCTGCATACATTGACCTTGAGAGAATAGGCCTAGATGTTATTTCACCCCTGGTATTTTTCCACATAGACTTAACACTGGGAACTCGTACTCGATGCCCATGGAATGTTATGAAAATGAATACTCAACGGGGAATGATGTCACAAATGTTAGCCAATTAATCAGTGATAGGGGTAGGATGAAACCTGAACCGCAGACGATCCATAGCCACTGAAAATATGCCATTCATCTTGGTTTGCTACATAATCTCACTCTGCTTTACCTCGTGAGATTACACTACAACCAAAACTCATCGCATATTTTCAGTATCTATGGATCTCGAAGCAGTTTATTATCATCACCTCACCCCTGGTACAAGTTTAGCATAGGAATAACATAAAAATACAACCCACATAAAGTATCACCCACATAAAGGGAGAATACAACGCCATGGTCGTGGTGGAGTGAATATGAGATGAAATCATAGGCGATTGACAAATCAGCGGCTAGGATTTCAGAGAGAAGACAAGACATGAACATGAAGATTCAAATGTCCCTTCCTGGATTTGTGAAGTAATTTTAATTATTCTGATATTGAAATGCTATTCTATTGTCAGTGAAAGGGGGTGAAATGAATACAGAACCTCTTTGGAATCGTAAGATAAACACTCGTTTGGATGCACGGTAATCGTTATTCTGCTTTGCCTCAGTGAGGATTGCAGAGCATCCAAACTTGTAGAGTATTGTGTATTAATACGATTCTCGATGCAGTTCTATATAAATAGTCCACAGATATTTGGTTTCTCCACATTTTACCAAATCCTAAACACAGCACACACTATAAAAACTTAAAACCTACATTTTGTTTCTGGTTGCATCTAATAACGGCCGAATCCATTTCCGTATCCACCGTAGGCTTGACCGTAGTCTCCGAAACCGAGCCTCCCGTTGTCGTGGCCGCCATTACCACCGTGGGCACCGTAACCGCCATGAGCGCCGTAACCGCCGTAACCACCATGACCGCCGTGGCCACCATTATGACCGCCGTAACCGCCATGACCGCCGTGGCCACCGTTATGACCGCCATGCCCGTAACCATGACCGTGCCCATCGGCATAACCGTTCCCGTGCCCATGACCGTAGCCATGACCAAAGCCGTACTCGTTCTCGTAACCATCATGTCCTATGCCCCGGCCATAGCCGTATCCATGAGAAGTTGAGTGGACAAGGCCGACTGATACCATCAGAGTAACCAATAAGAATCCCTTGAGATCCATCCTCCTAGTATCAATTACAACTCAAATCTATCTCCCAGCAGTATAATTGGTTACACCCGTTTCTTCTCGAAGGATGATCCATGCAATCCATCTTATATATATATATATACGGACCCGAGGTTGGGATTATATCCCCGGGGGCTATGTAGGGGGTGGGGGAGGTTAAGGGATGATCCGCCAATCATTATGGATTCTAGTCGAATGTCAGAGACGACCTGATAAGAATAAGGTAGTTTGATACACAGCGCAACACTGCTCTCACTGAGAAGAGCTAATCAGACTTCCCACTCATCTCCCACATGGCTACACTTACACATACTGATGGCCGCTGGAGATGTGCGCCACATATGAAGTATGTTAAAGAGAAACCGTTATGAATGTAAATGATTTATCCATAAGTGAGATGCTCCTAGACCTTACTACAAATATTTGCCTCTTAAATTAAAGGTTTCTTTGGGGTTCTTTAACCTTTCAGTAGGACATTGTAATATCAGTGAAATTGCAATGTATTGCCTAGATTAATGTTATTAGAATGTTTGAATATACCATCTTAATACATCACCCGTTGGTGTATCCCATTTAGTGCACTGGCTAGCCAGCGGTGGCGCCACAGTAGTGTACACGTGTGAAGGTGACCTACCTAGACCTATCTGTGTCTTTTGTACAGTCCTCGCAGGGAGCAGAGTGGCGCAGTGGAAGCGTGCTGGGCCCATAACCCAGAGGTCCGTGGATCGAAACCACGCTCTGCTAAGAATTTTTTTTATATGAAGGCCTATATGTTACACCTTCATGGACAAGGATTTGTACCCTAAAATTGACGGACTTAACAAGCCAAGAATATTTAAGATGATATCTCTTTTCTTCCCTTATTCGGCCTCTTCCATGGGTATATAGTTTTAAAAAGCACACATATTCATGACTAAAAATGAGAACATAATATGGCTACGGTCATGGGCACATAACCTATTCTCAATATGATCTAGATTTATATGGGCATTAAATATTTGTAACTAGGAACAAATGGTATGTTCTTCATAGATGAATGAGCGTGCGATTATAGGTGAATAACAAGTTTTGGGTCACACTCAGTCTATGGATAGTTTTCTGTAACCCACTTACACCCAGTAAACTTACCATTTCTGCAACAGCCTAAGATTCTCGAACTCAAACACATGAATCACCAGAGCAGGGCACCGGAGGGTCTTGAGGTATTTTGATCTTGAGTGATTGGTCATGGTCAGCTGGGCACGCGACTAAAAACCTGAGACACTGTTTCCCTGCTCTGTCCTCAATATCACAGTGAATAGCACACAAATCGTGAAGGGATAATTTCCATACAGTACCCTGAAAGTCTATATGGGCCCTTATTAACCTCTAGGCGATGTATATAAAACGTGCAATAAGGCTCTGATAAAAACTTAATCATGGATAAAGCCAGTTGCATAGTAAGATAAAATAAAGCTCATAATATATAATCAAATATGATCCCCTCCGTACAAGGCATCGGTGGTTCAGTGGTAGAATGCTCGCCTGCCACGCGGGCGGCCCGGGTTCGATTCCCGGCCGATGCAAAGTTTTCTGCCGCACGTTGAAAATGCTGTCGTTGAGAAAACTGCCGTTTGATGGGAAACCAATTCCAAATCTTCAATGTATTAGCTAGGCATTTGTTTCTTTGTTACATTACTGAAAACAACGCATTGATATTATGAAAAACATGTGCCTAATAGAGGAGTTCCTAGTCACTGGAATACTGGTGAGAGTGATAATGATATACACCAAGCTGTTAAACATCCCTGTCATTTCACGCCGCAGGACTTTATTTAAAATAAGATGTCAAAATGGAAAACTAATTTTCCTATTCAATTCATAAGGTTCATTAAGGTTGCAATGTTTCTTTTGCATTACCTTTCTCTCATCACAAAGAGTTTTATGAATTGCATGCATATGAAGATAGAGGTACAATAATCATGCTATTTTCCAGGCAGCAGAGTGGCGCAGTGGAAGCGTGCTGGGCCCATAACCCAGAGGTCCGTGGATCGAAACCACGCTCTGCTAACAACAATTTTAAAATGAATTATATATATTACAAGGTAAACTATTACAACTTCATGTTATGTGTACAGGTATCCAAAAAGATAAGAATAACTAATCCAATTCCAGCCCGTTGTATTTTTTTTTACATACACCTTTATCTGATAAACTTCAATAACATATACCTTTGGGGGGTGGGCAGTACTAACTGCAAATACTGTTTTGATGTGTCTGTCATATTGTCTTGTTGTGTTTTGTCCTGTATGAAAATAAAAAAAATATTTAAAAAAATGGGGAGAAGAAATACTATTCCATGGGTGAGATGTGACACATGTATTTCGAAAATCTGTAGAAACAGGGTAGATTAATTTACCAGTGCATGACAACCCTATATCATTTAGAATTGTATGTTTCTTTATGGCTGCTAGAATACTTGTGTGTATATATCCTGTACAAGTTGAAAATAAAATATTCTCCACAATAAAAAAAAAAAATATCCAGGAACATCAGGTTTCTTTTGTTCAGCCAATTTATAAGAGACCATTCTAACTAAAACCAATGGAATTAGCTTAACCACTAAATTTAGAATCACACGATTCCATAAGTGTCAATTGTTCCTTGTTATTCAAAACAAAGAACAAATGGTATGTTTTTGCATCACATCAGGCCCTAGTCATATGAAACACGTCCGTAGTTTGGTCTCATAATTATTTTCATACCGAGAACCGATTCCTTGACACAGTATGACATGGGGGCCATTTAATAAGGAAGGGACTATAATGGATCCCTAAGTCATCATTATTTGTCGGCACCAAATGGTCGATATGTGTACTACAATTATATTGGGATAAAAGATCCATGCCAAATGTAACTCATTTTTATGAACGATATGACAGTCAACTGAGATCACGTTTATCAAACGATGTTTACCGTAGATCGTCCCAGAGGTTCCTCCTACCTCCATGGATAGGATCGTCCAGCATAATTATCGTTCTTAGATTATTAATCTAAAGTCCTTTGCACCTGACCAATGTCACAGAGTTGGCACATATAAAAACACAATAATGACTGGCTATCTTTACGAGTGGCTGTAATCGCTGAGTAGTTGACGCATAATAATATCCAAGCGATATTACGTCGTCAACTAGGAGGAGTTTACAGTTAATCGTATACAAAACCAGTCTTTATTGTATTTATTACCCACCTACAAGATTAATAACATGAATGGACCGTATATCGACATATAGAATGAAAAGGCCACAGCACTGTCTAGCATGGTAGTATTTTGGTTCATACTTACGCCATTTATATAGTTCGCTAGTTTTCTTTGTTTCTAGCTTGTAAATCGCTTTATGGCAGTGAGATATGATGGGGAATGAAATTATTAGGACTCATAGTTAATAATCTATACTGAATGAAAATTCAAGGAACTTGTTTTGAAGTATATGATAATTTGTCTTCATTATGGATGGGACGGAGATTCTGACATGTAAGAATCTCCCCGTTCGTGATCCAGGTGCTCTATACATTTCTTGAGGAGATTCTGTATTTGGTTGATAATAATATAGAGGAAACCTATGATAGCTTAGGGTCTGAGCTCGTATCCCATCGAGTTTGAATCACATATTGATTCACAAGGGGAAGCCGCGTGAATTACGTAGTGATTCAAAGGAGATGGGGTCGAGCTGTGACACTAAACTTGAATGGGTTTATGAATTTATCTCACACTTAACATTGACTAATGGGCTATCATTTGTGACATAATCCCCCATTGGTTATTTTTCCTAAATAATTGGATATTTTCCCTAAATAATTGGATATTTTTCCTAAATATCTAATGGGCGCTAGATACGAGTTCCCAATGTTAAGTCTCTAGAGAAAAAATACCAGGGGTGAGATAAAGCTTTATTACCTCCTCCTTTAAGCAACGTTGCTTTAAGGCAGCGTGACTGGGCGTGTCGCACGCTCAAAACATGCTCTCAATAGGAGGGAATACCCACTTGTATTAAGATATATGTAAAACCACAAACTGATTCGCTAAATTATGAGTCAAATCAAAATCAAATTACATTCAAGTAGATGAATATAAAATCCCAATTGCATTGCATCATCCTCTGGACTCATAACAAGTCTACCTCGAGGGGACGCCACCCGTCAGAGCAGAGTGGCGCAGTGGAAGCGTGCTGGGCCCATAACCCAGAGGTCCGTGGATCGAAACCACGCTCTGCTATTTGGTACCTTTTGGACGCAATATGTTCACAGACAGTCTGAAATACATTCAGTCAAAAATAAAAGGACTGTATTTAAGTCGAGGATTCAAGGATTTATTCCTGTGATCTGGGATCTTGGATATTTCTCCAGTCCCTCGTACTTCTTGAACGTTCAACTTGTTATTGCATTTATCAATCATCTTACACACATGGTTAACTATGCATAGATACGATACAAGCACGGCACTCTTAAGTACTCATTGAATACAGGTATTATATATTATTTCCTAATCTCCATGGAATAGTTTCCATAACCTATTTTGAAATATCATGATTATTTCAATGATGACACATTCTGTGATAAGTGAGTGAAGAACCTGCTTGTATCATGGAGGACCTCTGACAATCCCTGATACAGGCCATGGTTTGGTGATCTGTACACAATTCGCTCTGGATAGCATTTACAACCTCATCTGACCTCATGATTACATTTCGATAATTCATGTTCCGCTGTGGCGGATTCTGATATGCTACATCGGATTTTCTTAGCTCTGTCCATTACCTGTAGAAGTCACTCTATACATATTCGATCCGATGTCCTTCCTTTCTGCTAGTCCGCTCTCCAATGTCAATTTCTCCCGTTTCTAGTTTCTAATCCAGATTAACTTACGGACGCAGTCTGAAGTGGAGACATACAGGATGTGATAACATCTGCTTATGGACTATGAGATTATAGATAAGGCCTTTGTCGCAGTAACTACATAAAAAGGCATAGCCCGTATTTATAATAAGTCTTTTGAAGAAAAGGAGGTTCGTTGGACATCAAACAACAATATTCTGGCATAATAATATCTCATCAAATTTTGACACAGTTAAAAGAAAATTGCATTGTTCTCAGTTGGATATATACCTTATTACTTTTGATATTCTCATTGTTTGACGTTGGAGAAAACACAGTAATGGTGACCACATGTACTTGGAAAAGCTGACCAATAAATATATTAAAACAAATCTCATTGAATCCCTAAATATCAATAAGGTATTGACATTTTAATATTTCCCTAAATATAAAGAAGGTAGAGAAAAGGTCTGCTCCAAATTTTGATTTTTATTGAGACTCATGCATGATGATTACAAGCAGTGGTAAATAGATTATTCAGAGCAGGTTTTCATAAAGGGCTAAACAACATCAAACTAGACATCACTCCCATTAGGAACATTTAAACCATCTTAATACATACAGCGGCTGGTTTGTAGAATGAAGTAGGATATGCTTTATTAGTTTACATGTATAACATCTGATAGTTCAGTTATGTAAACAATTATGCAATGCTTTGTTATGTCATAACCAGAATAATACAAATAATACTATTGATCGTACAATTAATGCCTTATTTGCCTTTTGAAACAATAAATTGCTTTGACCCCGGAGTTCCAGTGATATCGTCTTCCATACCTTTTGTACTTGATCTATAAGATACTTTTTCTAATGAGTTGTTTTGAAATGCCTTACTTAAAAACATTGTAAAGTTCTGGTCCGTACATGTATACCTATCGTGGCCAAGTAATATTAGTTTCTATAAGAAGAAAGTAATCATCTAAATTACCCCTATTTATTCATGAACAAATTGACTAATCTGGAACAGTCGCTATTTTGGTAGCCTCATCCTCGCTGATGTTTACAGTCTGGCTACCATGCTTTAAATGGCATATAATAGCCTGTTTTGCTCAGCTCTAGTTCCTAGTCTGTCCACATAGGGGCAGGGCGCTCTACCAAGCACACCTGGAGTTTGGACTGGTTCCCTGCCCATATGAATAAGGGGCAGGTAACGGGTTCTGACGTCACGCTGGTACGACCTTCAACTCGCCAGCTGTCGCGCCGCTGTCTCACGAGAACAGATCACACTGCAGCGCTTCAGTGGTGCAGTGTACGTTGTGTCGTCTGCTCTAGGTCTGCCAAGGTGGCGCTAGCCTGTAGTGCGGCCACCATTCACCAGACGGCGTGTTCACGGCTCGAGGAGGCCCCAAGCGGTCGTGAAAGAGACTAAGGTGGCGCAATCCCACAATGCAACAGCGTTACCAATAATGCACCATAAAAATGGAACCCGTTACCTGGCCTATAGTCTAACTAGGCCAGGCTGCCAGGCTAACCTGGAGTTGTTAAGTGTCATGTGCTCCTGGCATGTGTGACAGACTGGGCACTCAACCACAGCGAGTTTAAGCGTAATCCCCTATTGGCTGTTGGTACAACTGCCAAAGAGACCTCAGAGCTCACAGATTCCAAGCATGTCATCTCAACCCCTGCCATGTGTATAAAATAAAACATATCTTGTCAATATATCCGTTAAGTTCTTGATTCATAGTAGTACCTAGTACATCTGTGTTTGAGTTCTTACTCCCTTACTATTCAGGTCTACACCTAGCCAGTTTAAGCCTCCAGAGTTTACAATTTTGGAATCATCTCATTAATAAAAAATAGTAAAGAAAAGTTATTCCATCACACTGCCGTGAGGAACGTTCCTTTAGAAAGCTGAGTCATCTAATAGGTCATTACAAACATAAGTTTATTTTCCAGTTAACTAGAAACCCAACCTTTTGTTAACATCAATACTTTATCTATCTATAACCTGTGGAAATACTACATGGTTGACATTATCAAAGGCTTTACGATAATCAATAAATGTAAATAATGATGGGGAAATGAATATATAAAGGTAGTGAAGAGTAGATGATTTAAGCGTCAACGCTTGATTAGATAGTTTTGTTACTAATACTATCATCATTCACCATTGCGTCAGCAGTCTGCATTGTAAGCAGTGATGAGATATGCACAAGCCACCTGGTATAGACTGGAAGAACTATCTTCAGCAATTGAGCATGGGAATAAAGATGTCCTAGAGTCCTGGTAAGAGGGCACATGTGGCCGTAGGGTCCATGCATTACATTAAGTTCGATTGTACTCACGGAGACACTTTTCCAGTTAATATTTTGACCGTCTAAAACGCTAGATGGCGACACGTTCTGTCATGACGTCCACTGAAATGCCTCCGAAAGTGGTTATTGCTGATCAAAATACAGTCAGATACAGCCTCTAGTGTATGAGCCTGCTGTGGTAAAACCCGCGTACAGCCAGTCTGGAAGGCAACGGGAGATAAGAAAACTGCAGTTTTGTCCGAGATTCCGTCTTACGATTCCGTGGTGTTGCAGTATCAAATAAGACTATCAGTAGTTCCCAATCTCTTCCAACAATCAGACGTTAGTTTGACTGAAGGCGCCTGAAAAGGGATTATCATCATTATACTACATTTTATTAGGAAAGAAAGCTAAGCATACTGTCAACGGACCTAATTTTCTTTATCTTAAGGGTTGTACATGTTTCTGTAATGTATTCTGAGAATTTATGTGTAATGCCAAGCTTTGAGGTTGCTTGTGGAACGGATGTGTATGCCAAAAGATTGTTTTCATCTTCATTACAACCTGATAAAAACAAATTCTAGAAAATGATGATATATTGCTCAGTTTCCATCATTATATAAGAAAATATATGTATCACAATTTAGTAAATACTTATTCAGAATTGTCATGTGGCATTGTACTGTGTTACATAGTCTGACGTCCTTAGGGTAAGGGTCTTTAACTCTTTCTGTCCGAGCCTGATTGGAGAGGACAGGCACTATAGGACGAGGCATAATACCTCTATAAACCCCAAGGGGACGAGACTATCGCCGTATGGTGTCTGTTAGTCGTATGGGTGTCACTTAGCAACCTTTAGATACCAGTTACTATAGTTACTTGTCGAATACCCATAGAGTATAATAATGAACATGGTATTTTTTATCAATTGTGAAAAAATGGTGTAAATCTATTCATTATTTCTCATAAAATATAACGTTTGTGATGGTGACACATAAACATAAATATATTTTTAAACAATGCCTGGAGGCATTGCTCGTCCCCTGGGTGGGAATGCCTCCAGGCATTGCTCGTCCCCTGGGTGGGAATGCCTCCAGGCATTGCTCGGACTGAAAGAGTTAACAGTTGCACACCTTTCCTAGAGTAATAAGTGCATGGCAATCCCCCCTTGGCTTTACTCATGTACTACGACAGGTAGCCTCACGCATCTTGATATTTTGCCAGGGATTTATAGTCGAATATCAATGTAATTATGGTTACATTCGAATTAACACTATTTCATTTCGCATCATAATGTAACCCCACACACAGCCAGAAAAAAAAAATCAGCAAAATCCATTGAGCATAATCTATTGAAAAATTATCAATTAAGCCATTTATTTAAAGCCACTGAAAAAATGCTTTAAGCTATTCTCCTTCCGTAGGTCTACTTTTATAGAATAAGGCATACCATTCAACAGCACATTTCCAATTTACACTCGTTATAATAACTTTTTTTTACATTTAGATAAACATAATCTAATTACTTTAAATCTGAACAATTGCATGGATGTGACTAATACCAATCTGTCTAATGTGATAGATAAATAATCTACTTTTAGACTGTAACTACGCTTTTCGTAAGTAAGTTTGCATGGAGGTAAACATACCTTTGAAGTTAGCTAGATTAACATGAATGAATGAAATTTAATATAATTAGGTTTGCCAATGGAACTAAGGAGAGGGCGTTCCAGTATCACAGGGAGTTGTAGAGGAACATGCAATACTATTTTCATGATTTAGCAAGAGGGCATAATTAAGCTAGTTACTGACAGAAGAAGCAGCCGCTGTCTCCCAAACGACAGCATCTCAGATATTACTGATAACATCTAAGTGTAACACTTTGTAATAAGAGATTTGTTTCTTTCAAATCAAATTATTGTTTCTTTGTCATCATGGTATTTGCTTAGGTTAACCCGAAATTAGCTATTCTTATAGAACAAGGAGAATACTGTTGATCTCTTTTTGTCATGGAAATAGCTTCAACTAAAATACAGAACTATATTCCTATATATATGTTCTTCTGATAGCATGTATGATGTTCATACAACCGTTGGCAGATTGTAAGGCATTTGGGAAACACACATTAGGGGAAAAAAGACACAAATGGGTTCCAGACCACTTGCCAACGATCTACATCTCTTCAAAGAGGCTATGTCACATCGTCAGCGACTTTGAGCCTGCGAAGGACAAACGAGAGAAATGTTATTGCTGTAATCACTCTGCAGCGGGGACGAGCATCACCACGATGACTTTAAACAGCGGCCACAACTAAAATACATTATTTCTGAAACATATGTAACAAGATAGCTTGTCATGAAATAGGTTCACTCCCAGTACATAACCGTCAATATAGCTAAGCTCAAAATAGTTTATCTAGGGTGGGTTGGGAGAGGTGTCACATCTCCCTACTCCCTGAACAAAAATTGAAAAGAAAACTCTCACCAGGGACCTGTTTCACTAGTTCTGTGACATTAGGCCTAGACACACATTAACAGTGGCACCAACAGTGCAAGCAACAGCGGAAAACGTCTAGCAAATATCAGAGGCTCGGAGCAGCCAATCTTCTTCATATTTGAGACGATTATAGGTTATATGTATCCCCTACTCGTGTTAAAATTTCATGGCTAGATTCCTACGGGAAGGGAGTGAAATTCCGCGTGTCATCGATTGCAGTCTTGTGATCTGTCCGTATGGTGTCACAGACACCATCTAGACATGTCACGAAACTACTGAAACAGGTCCCTGAGGACATTTATTTTATAACTAATACTGAAATGGTAGGCTTCCTCAGCAACCACTTGTATGATTCCAGAAGCAACCGTCATAAAGTTTCCTGGGATTTTCTCGGTGGGAGTCGGTAGCTTGTTCGTCCTGACCATCACATGTCAACTGCCATTAGGTGACTGGAGAACTGGTCCCGAAACGAGGTCGCCTCGTATTCTAATGGACAACTCGACCCATTTTGGCGAAGTTGGACAGAAATTTAAGTCTCAGCCCCGTAAACATAATGCAAAATGTAAACATATGTAAACTGAAAATTTCATGCTGTGGCAGTAAGATACTAGAGTTAGACTGTGAGATATGGCCACTGCCTTTCAATAAAATAAACACAGATATCTATCGCGCTGTATGTGGGGGAAGTTTCAAAGAACTTTGAAACTAAAAATTACCCTTTTGATTGGTGTTTCTTCTTCTAGTGGTCTTCTGGAGGATTCCAGACATTTCGTCCACTTAGGTTAAATGTGGGTATTGACTTTGTCGAGTATCCAATTAACCAACCACGCCAAATCGACACGACCCCAAATCACCCGTCATCTCGATGAAGACCATTAGATACAAAAGCAAACCCGTGTCCTGGGCATTTGTGAGTTGTTAAAGCCTCCTTGTTGCTCTGGGCTGACATTATTAAGCACCGTATTGAACACTCTGCCACTCTTGTGTATTTATTGCTTACCTGTACTATGCACACCTGTCAAATACCTCACTAAGCCATCACCTTCACCGCCACCCACGTCCCCCAGTCAACTGGCCGGGAGGCGGAGGCGGGAGGAGCGGGGCTTGTGTCCAGTCGCCCCCAGCCACGCCCAGCCCGGAACTCCACAGTAAACTCGCGGTAATTACAAGTAGACTAGATGAGGGGTCTGCCCCGCCCTGCCCCGCTGATCAGCAACAGGTCGCCAGAAAGCAAAAGCTTGTCAGCGCTGCCAGGTTGTATATTATATTAGGCCGAGTCGGGCCTCAGCGGCTACAATTATCACCCTGAGAGGCGGAGTTGTTTGATGGCCGGCCGGCTTTCTCCTGGAGGGCGGGCGGTAGGTGGGCGGGAGGGAGGGAGGCCCAGAGAGTGGAGCTGATCCTGGATTGCAGGTGTGGTCCGCCTGTTGAGGGATGGCCCGAGCCGCCGGCCTTAATGCGCATGCCCCGGCGGAAAGTGATGATGGCCATGCGCGGGACCTGCTTCCGGTCTTGGACTACCATTTGGTGTCTGAATGGTAGCGTTATTATGGGCAGGAGGTGAGTGTCAGGCATGCAATCAACGGGCGCACGTTTTAGTTTGGCACAGAGTCTCTGCATCAGGGCTACTGTTCTATCCTTAATGTTCTGTCTCCTCTTTGTTTTCAGAGTTTTACCGCTCCCGCCGCGTACATAAATATTTGTATAGCTAAAGGTGTTGAAAGATAATGTTAGCAAAAGGTAGACCTACTCGTCCATCCAGTAACAAAGTTCAGGGGAAAAGTTAAAAAAAAAAAAATAGGAGATAGTTCTCCAGAGGAGGTGGCTCTTCCTGATTTCTTTGTGAAGAATTCTTTGATATGGCACATCCATATAATGATCAAGGAGGGGTTGTATTCGATGTCATTAACTTAAAACTGTATTCCTGTAATCCAGGTAGGGTGTTTGAATTATAGGTAAGTTGCTGATTAGCGTTCAGATAGCATTAAGACAATAAATCTTTGGGAAAATATTGGAGATGTTAGGATCACAATGTCCAATCACTTGTGTGACTATAACAAGAATGGCATTATCTTCCAGAAATGGCTTATTGCCCTTGCTTTCAAGCTGAAACATCTATTATATGGCAGGTCAGTTCCGATCTGGGCTATATTACTTTCATCTGATTTCCTCCATTAGACTTCACTCATGTGGCTTTATGTAAGGTCTTGCTGAATGAACCATTAAGATCACATCAATGCCTGGCCGTGTGTAGTTCACTAGGTCTGTGTTTTGTTCACTCACCTGTCCGTTATTAACGCCAAGGCGAAAATGCTGGCGACTATGGGAAGACGTTAGGTGCCCTGTTGCCATTACCTGCACCATTTATCACAAATAACAACCTACTGCTTCACCTGCTAGGTACACCTGTGAATACCTGATGGAAGTGAACAGGTGGGCATACCCGTCGTAATAGCTGATGGGTATACCGAAATAAAAGCATCACCTTTCTTGATTTCTCTTTGAAAGATTCTGGGACAACTCGGAACGGAAATCTTCCCCTCCATTAGATGTTTACATTAACCCCGCTTAGCGGGACACCCCGAATGAGGGGACCTTTTTCAGTACAGAAAGCACCTGTGGTGGGGCTAGGTGCTTTGAAGGTGTGAAAGCACTACTTCAGGAGCAGGGGTCGTTGCTCCTAGAAATGTGGGAAAAGCCTTGCTCCAGTAATATCGGATCGTGTCATGTGGTTTCGTTATTTTCACGTTGTATCGCTACTTTTTATAACACCACATCTTCAGTGACATAGGATAAAGGTTCATTAGATTTTTAATCAAATATATATGGTGATGTAGTTATGATGCGATCCGCGAAGAATCTGGAGCAATTATTTCGACCTCGGGCCGCTATTCTGCGATCCGTAAAACGTGGAGCAACGCCTCCTTGACGTAAAAGTTCTGTGATACACTACATGGGTGCAGTCAATAACAACAGAAAACGGAAATTATATGAGCGCTGATTAGTATAGGGTATTATCTTTGAGATATTAAGGAAAGGTATTTCTTTACTTTAGACGTCCGCTACTTATCTGCAGATTAGAAGATTGTAATTTGCAGAACTAGATTCTGGATTCTAAATGTATGTGTAGAACTATTTTTTAGCAAATTGAAGGTGTAGCTTTATGTCACCTAGCAAACTAAACAGAACCCTCGACATGTTCTTGTGACTCTCAGACTGGGTATGTGAATATTATTGAATTTTTCCTTCTCTCCGTCCATCGCATTTATTTAGTGTTTTTCGGGTATATTTTCTATATATGTACGTGCTTGTAATTAGTTATTTGATAAAGACTATCTATGACAATCGTTGTTTTGTTTCTCGCATGCTACATAGAGGTATGGACAGTTATAGCTCTGAGTACATTTGATTGCGGTATAAGGAACATAGAACACACTAACATTCTCTTAATGCCTTATCACTACCTTGCAATTGTTCAAGCTTTCATATAAATCATTGGTGTAGTCATGCATCTGTGGTACCTAAACCCTGGCGAAGACCGTACTGCGTATGTGTTAAGATCTGGTTGTTTCTAGGTTTACGTATAACTGTTGATAAACTATTTTTTCAAGCACTTTAGGCAGCAACGGCAAGAGACTTATAGGGTGCCAGTTATTTATCTGCTTAATGTCGCCTCCTTTCAGGATTGGTACAACTATTCCCTGTTTCCAATATTCAGGAACTATTCCGCTGTTAAGTGAACAATTGAACAAGTGGGTAGATTGATCCAATAATTTCATTTCTTTGCCAGATATGTTGCTTACACCCAAGCTTTTAAAGCTAACTATTTCTCATGCACCGCTTTGTCGATGTTGTATACTAGTTACCTAGGCTTATGCTATGGGGTTATTTTTCGGACTTTTAATCTAACGTCATATTTCTCATTATGCATTTTATTAAACGGATAATACCAATATTTACAAAATAATTGTTTATGTAGTCAGGAATTAGATTTGCCTCTATAGGTGCATTTGTTGTTCTAAATTTGTAAACATTCAATGAACGTTAAGCATGAGGATTTTAATATTTTAACTTGGTCCAAGTTGACAGGTAAGCTTCTAGTGTTATAATGACAGAAGATGTAACTGTTGAATGAACTTCACAGACACTCCAGTTGTTTCTCTGTCAGCTCTAAACTACTATACTCCACATCGGGTGCTTTTACCAATCTCAAGGAAAAATGGCAACTATGATTGACATGGAAGGACTCACCTGGTAGAGGGCCTCAAGTCAATGACAGGGGTGCTCAAGTACCCTTGAGGTGAGGGGTGTAAAAAATATGTAGCTCTGCTTGCTGGCCTCCGTTTGGCAAGATTAAACGGGATTGACACGAAGGGATTCATGTACCTTATATGGTGTTTATTTGAGATAAACCTGCTGGGATTCTATATTAGAACACAATCCCTTCATCTAAATTGTAGGGTTACAGTTCCCTGACACACAGTTTTTCCCCTGTTATTGTTGGCGACATTTACCCCTAAACGGAACAGAATCTCATTAGATTATGAACTCTGTGAGGTACATAAATCTCACCGTGTGAATTCCACATAAGGTACTTCATCGGTGACTCAGCAGTTGGTCCATTTGTCTCACCACAATACCCCCGTAAATCTTAAACGTGTTTAAAAACATAATCTCATGAGATGGAACACTACCATTCAGACGATGAGATTGTGTTCTAGTACAGAATCGCGACCAGATCTATCTCAGACAAGCATCCTGTGAGGTACATGAATCCCACCGTGTGATTTCCACTTTAGGTGCAAAACAGCCACCACTGCACACACACCCATACCCACTTTACGCCTCTCAAAGTCCCTCAAAACTCCCTGAGTACCGTTCCTTCACCAATCGTACGGGACGGGAGAGGCGCGAGCTGTCAGCGTGTGTACAGAAAGACCAGCTGGCGTTGTCGATATACCGACGGTCTACAGTAGAAAAGATGAACATTGTTCATGTCAAAATAAAATATTACTTCTCCTCATAAATATATATAGATATGAGTCTGCAAGTAGGAGAAAGGTGCCAGTGTACTCTAGTTAAAGTGATGGTAATGTAATATCTTAGGAACATGTTTCATTCAAAACTAAGTTCCCAGAGTAGAGAGTCGAGCATTTTGAATAAGACATATCAAGATGATATTTTCTATAGGTTTAAAATAATGAACTACCCTGAAATGCCTATGGTTGATAGTATTGATGCATGATATTTGGAACCATAACATACATGTTTACCAATTTCCCGGCCGAGTTGGTTCCTTGTCATGATTTATTGAACCAAATATTAAAAATCATAGAATTATTAAACAAGCACAACTCCACGACAGTCAGTAGTCGGTTTTAGTGATGGCTTTATTCAGAACAGTAGTTTCACAACGTTTCGGCTTTTGTAGCAGCCTTAATCATATATAAAAAATATTTAGCTTGAATGAAATCCAATATACTATATAAAGTCTCAATTTTCAACACAAATCCGTTGTTGATATAATATGTGAAGGGAAGAAGCACAGTTTTATGATCTGTGAAATCCTATGAGTGGTAACGCTTACATAGGGAATACATAAAACAATGATATTCCATCACTCATATATAATATGCACATTTTAAAACTGGGCGATTCATTTGTCATGCATTATCTTGAGATTTTCTAATATTCAAATGACTAAATAACCATTTTAATTTGAGTTATATGGAATTCCAGATGGCTCATAAAATTAAAAAAAACCCCAAAAGAAACCAACATAATATAACAACCACACAGAGATAAGGAAATAATAAAGATCTCTGAAAATCAATAAAATGCTAAAAGAATAACAGGTGCAATACTGGCACTAGAGGGCACGTGATAGTATCCAATAAGGTAACATGCGCAGTTAGTCTGATTCGTTCCTGAAGCCTTCTGTTATCCCTGCATATCCGCCATGGGAGGGGGATGATTATGTGTGCGTCATTCTGCAGTAGATGTACAGGGACCCGCAGATTAAGGCCTGCTCGAGACAATTGGAGTAACACTATCAGGACTTGATTCCTCTGTTCAGGTCATTACCGCACTGAAGCAAGGGGATGTTGGCCCAGGTGGCCATTGGTATCTACACACTATGAGATGTTAGATCAAATATGCCATAATGCATTATAAACATGCAGCTTTGATCATGGCACTGCATTCCACAGAAAATACTCGGAAAACCAAATGGGCTTGACAATATTTGGATTGTAGGAAATAGAAAATTTGACGACAAAGGTTTATAGTAAGCAAAGAAGACTGCAACCTCCTGCAAGATGATAGAAACTATCAGACATGTAACTTACCGTAAGTTGGGTAGTAGATATTTGGCTATTGAGTTACGTGGGCTTCATTCAGTAACTGGTTGTATAGTGTGTCTAGGGCTTAATGTAGATTGGATCTGTCACCTGCCATGGTTGCAGATAAAGCATCAGCTTCATTTTCCATCAGAGCGGATTGATTCAGGAGGATTCATCTCGGTATGAGCTCAGCCAATACCAACAAAAAAAACTCTACAGTAATTGTCTCTGTCTGCCACAGTAAGCAGGAATGGCGACCGGCTAAAGATCACGTGTTAAACATGATGATAACATGTGGGCGTTGGACAATTTGGACCTCATTTTGTAAGGCGAAAAGGCTTGAGTTTGCAAAAATACATACACAGTTTATCTTCGGACCTATTCACTGGCTTTAGTGACAGGCAGGAGTTGATGGTGCGTTACCAGCCCCGTAGAGAGCTTTTGATTGTCCCCTCTCATGGTTTAGCGGGTGGGTGGGTGAGGGGTGGGGATGTTGCGGGGATACTCGTTTAACTATAAAGCCTGATGCCCATCTACCGATTCAGGGTTGAGCGATTAGTTCCTAAATCGTAAAGGAGTCGGTCGACTTGTCGCAGGCAAATTACGTAACTCTTTGCTCGACCGGCCAACATTGAGAAGATGGGGTGGTGGATATTAATCCTAAGCAAATCGGTCTACTAATCGGTGGCTCACCCTTGCCTAGCTGTCCTACATCTACCAACTACGGCCGACTCCGTTAGGATGCCTTTGGTGAGACAAATTACCGTCTCTTTGTCGCTGACAAAGGTACATGAATGTACCGGAATCGGTAGATGGGCATTGGGCTTAAGGCGACACGGGTTCTATTCATATTGGGGTAAAAACTGCTTTCACTCAGGCTTTTGAAGTAGTGCCGTGAGCAGGCTTCACAGGATCTATGTTGTGGGATATACCTTCTATGGAGAAGAACCTGCCAACCTATTTAAGTTAAGAGAGAAGGGGAAGGCAGCAGGTGACCATGTGAGATTAGCTCTGAGAAATGTCTGGGCTCGGCAGCTCTTTTTAGCATCTTTTATTAGGTCGCAATTCAACAATTTTGTTGTTATTCGATCATGGCCCTTGACAGTTCTGGGCGTCTTCTCAGAAATGTAGACAACTTGAGTCTGCTTTATAATCATCACAACATAGACAGTTAAGATGCCGTTGATAAGAAATGGCTCTCTTTGTGTAGTAGGGAACATGCTTGGTGGCTCACAGGTATCTCACAGGGTGTCTATCTGAGACAAGTCCTTCTGAAATTCTCCACTGGAGCAATATCTCAATTTTCCCCTAGCAAAGTACAGAATCTCAAGAGGTTTTGATTCGAAAGTGAGATTCACACGATCGGATCATGTACCTAACAGGGTGTTTGTCTGAGAAAAATCCTGCTGTACTGGAACACAATCTCCTCGTCTGAATTGTAGGATTCCATTACCCTGAGACAAGTTCTTTTCCCCTGACAAATAACCCCAACCAGGTACAGAATCTCATGAGATTTCAAACAAATCTAAAATTTACAGGGGCATTTTGAAGAGACAAATGGAACAGCTGTGACTATGTACCTGCCCTAGTCAATAGGAGGCCAGCAAGCATGATTACATGTCTGTAACACCCCTCACCTCAAGGTTACTTGAGTCCCTGGGTGATTATTCAATGTGACTATGTCTGAGATTATGTACCAGGTCTGTCCTCCCATGTGAATCAAATTCGCCATTTTTCCTTGACACTGATAAAAGCCCTTTTCCATGAGAATTTTGTACCAACCGTAAATTGTCTGAGACTAGGGAAGAGGTGTAAAATACAGTTTCAGGTGTGTGGGTCTGTATATGGGAATCCCACTTAAACACGCTTAAAACTTATTTGGTATTTTGGTGAGACAAATGGACCAACCGCTGAGTTGCCAACTAAGTACCCAACCTAGCAAAGGATACCAGCAAGCCGGAGCATCATATCTGATATCATTAACAAAAATAATTAGAATTATATTGATTACAGATCATATCACGTGATGAAACAATCGAATTGTGACTAACAAATAATGTGTTCGTTTTCTAGCAGTATACACTGTCATTAGCATTCGTCCAGAATCCCAGCAGGATTTGTCTCAGAAAGTTCACCGATAACTCCAAAAACTTGTCTCAGGGAAATGGAATCCTGCCATTCAGACGAGAGGAAACGGTATTCCAGTACTGTATATCAGTGAGAAAAATGATGCCCAGAGAGGTACATGAATCCCTCCATCTGAAGGCAACTCAAGAAGCACGGTTTGATTTTCAGTGACCCGTGAAGCTGCATTTCACACGAATCTCTATACAGTTTAGATATTATGCCCACTGTACGATTCATTGGAGGGGGGTACCACACTAGGCGATTCTGTACCGATGCCTCCCTTGAGACTAAAAACTATTACTTTGTTTCACATAAAAAGGTACATCCAATGTTCCAGAATGGTACAAAGATCAATGGTCTTACGGAGTTATTTCAGGCTTGTGTTCGCTTAGAATGATAACTATATTTAGAAAAAGTGGAAACCAAAAGGGGGGGGGGGGGTCTCATTTCTGAGGTGCAATACTAGTCTGGGAAGATTTATGCACGTGCTCTGTCCATGTTGTATTTAACCACACTCATGTTCTATACATCTTCACATCTTCCAGTTCCTCCTTGAAAGCTCCAGGAGGTGTGGCCCTGTCAGGGGCCGGAGACAGGCGGGTGACAAACGGGTGATGAATGGAGGCAGCCCCCAGGTACAAGATCAATAATGTAGTAAGCAGAATGGCCCGCTCACCGGGTCGGCTCTCATCTATATTACATCTACATAGTTCACGACAAGGCGGCATGACGCGTTAAGGATGGCAGTGTCAGAAGACAGGGCTGGACAGGGTGGAAGGTGATACAGTCCCTGACAGATGGATAGTGTAACAGGACAGGAAGAGATAATAAAGATCGTCTGGACATGGACAGATTTGAGGGTAAGGTGTCAATGCATGTGACTGGCGGGAGGGGGTGAGTGGTAGTGTCACAGGTCGGGGACTAATTGTCAAAGGTCAGAGAGAAACACAATGGACGGATATAAACAGTCATAGGCATAAATCTGTCACAATGTCACAAGTTAAGGTTGATATAGTGTCGTTTGGGGAATGTTCATTTAAGTTATTCTAAGTAATTTTGCATAAAGCAGCCGAAGAACTGATTGTCAAAATTCAAGGATGTCACAGGTCAGTCAGGAAGCAATTGAATAATTAAGCATGCATTTCAGAATGGGAAAATATTCCTCTGTGAGTAAAGTTTTATCGTATACCAGGGTAAGACAGTTTTAAATGTAATGTAGTAGACTTCTTTGATGGCCATATAAAAGTGCTTGGAATGCTCTTTGGTTTAGATAGAACATGGATAATCTTACAGATTTCCCCCTAATTGATTAACTGCTATCATGTGGCTCAGGTCAAAACATACATAAGTGTATAGCTAACTAAATACCTGCAACAAACAGGAATATATGCAGTTATAACCAGAGTTAAGCACTATTCCTCACCACGGGCTATCATGCAGCGGTAATGTACATGAGGGATGACGAGTGAGTGAAAAACGGATGACATCAAAGGATACTACTGAACCAGGGTTACAGTTCATGCACGGGCATTTCTATGAGGGGTAGATTTACAACATTAAGGGAGTTCCTAGTGTCAAAGGCCAGGGGGATATCACAGGTCGGAGAAAAGCTCCACTAAAAGGTACCTGTGTAGTCACTAGATGCAACCGTGCAACAGGTCATAAACTGAAAACTACGTGCTGATCTTGGCAACAAAGAATGAGCTAGTTTCAATATAGTCCAGGCTTATTAGGTAGCCTGACCACCGGTGCCTGGTTACCATAACTCATATAAGGGTATCCCGAGATCAGGCGTCATCTTTACAATAACGAAGAGGTCATTGCTGTCACTAACATGATCTTTCTGATGCATTCCTTGTCAGTAATAACATGGAGGTTTTTTCTTTTACATAAAGGCCAGGTTTCCAGGTAAAAATTTTTTTTTTTCGTAAACCATTTGAACTTCATTTGAACGTTTTTTATATTATATATCCACTGTGTTCCAAGTTCAAATAAATGCATTTTGGGTTAATTTCAAACCTATTTCGTCTTAAGATCATCAAGCCTCTGTGGTACTGTGCTGACAAACTTCGTCAACGCAGATTCACGATAGTCTTCTAGTTTGTTCAAACCATATCCAATGTGTGGCGCCACTGCCAAGGGTAAGCCAAGAATTCATGCATTGCTTGCTTGGGCGCCAGTTCGTTGAACACATGAGGCCAATGGCAATGTTCAGTGGCAATAGAAGGCAATGATAGCAAAAGAAGTATACCACCCGTGACTAAATTGGGATGCCACCAGAAGTTTATTGAAACCAGGGCCCCGTTGAATATAAAAGTATAGTCCATGAGGCTGGACGATAAGATATGTTGAAGGATGGACGAGAAAAAAACGAGAATTTATTTTCAGTGTAGCATAAAACTGGTCGTCCATGTGAGCACTCTCGTCCGTGCCTATTATCGTTGAATTATCGTATAATTGACCTATATCCAAGGGGACCACAAAACATGTATAATTGTGGACCGGGCACCAGTCAAACTGCAGTACCATGCCCTCTGGTATCGTACTCTGTATTTATTGGCTTGAGAGCCTGAAGGTTGAGAGTTCTAACCCCATTCAAAGCAGACTTTTTTTTCAGAAATTTTAATTTTCTAAATACTTAGTGGCAACTTATCGTGCACTTAGTCTTATTCAAATTAAAATATATTTCAACTTAGAATCATATATGTATGCGATACATGTGTACCAGATTTAATATTTTGCTATGATCAACTCATTCCTAAAAAAACCTTCCTATATTAATGACAATACCTACTGATACACTATCGAGCGATACATGTGTATCTGTGTGAATGGTCAAACATTTTACAAAAAATGATTCAATCGTTAATAAATGTTTAAATTTGGTAAACATGTATCACATATGAATAGAACTCTCTGTTGAAAATATCTTTTAATTTGGAATTGATTTAATGCATAAAAAACGAGTTTGACACCTCCACGATAGTTTTTTATACTACAGTTTGCCACCGACGAGACTTGTAAGATACTTTTTTTATCGTTCATTTTTTAATTCAACCGGGCCCAGATGTTATACACTGGTATATATAGTGTCAACATAAACGCCAAATTAATGTGACAAATGAAATGGTCAATAGAAGACAAATGAGTATATGGGTCATTCCACCAGAAAATGTACTTTTGGTGAAAATCACACTTTTTGGGGGTTGATGGGCTATCATTTCAATATAAATGAATTTTTTTGAAATATTTTTTTTCATGTAGACAGAAAACACCCTGTCCTTTCAGAAAATCATTACCTTTATTGGTTTATCTACACTTCTTTTAAATATGTGGCCTTTCAAAGTCAGAAATTAGTACAAAAAAGTGCATGTCCTTTTGATATTTTTAAAGTTTAGCACTATCTCTTTGGTGGAAACTATAAAGATATATTCCCTAATTGATTTAATTCCTGAACTTATGTATATTGGCTCTTATTTAGTAGTATTTTCCCTTATTTCTCAGGCTCCACAATTTTTTTAGGTGTATTTCAATAAAAAGTGTGCTTTTTCAGCAAATGCAATAGGTTATATTTGGCATAGCCTGATGACAATATATTTTAATGGTATACTTCTCAAAGATGGGATTAAAACTCTGGACATACATAAATTTTTGACATATGTATATGATTTTAGGCCAACTGCAACAGGATTTTTTTTCAAGCCGAATCACTAAAAAAAACCAATTTTACACAATTGATATCACGGATGTGATGAGTTGTATTTAGCACTCTCCACTTCTCCATATTGGTGCTAACTTGGTACAAAACTTACTGAATAATGTGGCCATAGGGTCTGTAGTGTAAGAGTAATAAAATGCTTCCAAAGTGTCTTCACTATGCCAGAACAGGGAAAGTGATTTTGGAGGAATCACATCCGTGATATTTATCACGTCCGAGAGATCAATCGAAGGTGGGAAAGCTGATCACAAGAACCGGATGTTAATAGTGATAACTTGGAGTTTGTGATTCTATAGAATCCATTTTCTTGAAAAGTTGACAAGTATTTTCCGAAAGTTTGTGGTTTGAATAAAAGAGCAGATTGATGAGTTCCCAACATGGCCACTACTGGAAGGGTTGGGGGTATTTTCAATGTCTTAGTGAATTTTTCAAAAAAATTTGTTTAGCCATATCACGTCCGACATGGAAATTCTTCTTTCGATTGATCTATGAGAAAATGTGCAAAGAGGTGCAGAATATATATATATATTATGATCTATTCCCAATGACAAAATGTATGTTTAAAAGACTGCATAGTATCTGGACTCAGGTTGTACACCTATCATGTGGTAATAGCCATCACGGACGTGATATGGGTGAAGTATTTTGACCGAATTGACTAGGAACTATGTTTGAATGAGATTGAATTACAAGAATACAGTAACGAAAGTTGTTCATTATGTGCACAAAGTGTCATTTCATAAGTCTAGGGAGAAAAAGTGAAGAAAGTCCACATGTAAATATATTTTTTCATACATTTTTGTTGCCGCCGTCACGTCCGATATATGTATGTCGGACGTGACGCCCAGTTTGGTTTTGTCTCATAACAAGTATGAAAATGAGGGTAAGGATCATCTGTTTTGTTTTTTCTTAATGCTTGCCTATTGTACTCCATATCTAATCGAAAATTGAAATGATTATGAGATTGAGCTACTACCTATAGTGGTTTATTTTCATGTCGGACGTGATGCATGATTTTTCATAACCATACCTGAACCATAAGACTTGGACAAACCTTGGATAAAATCACCTGGAATACTGAAGATGGTTATATTCTATGGTGTGATGAAAAAAAAAATCAATTTGAGGAAATCTTTTTTTTTGACATTTTTGGCAAAAATCTGATTTTGGTAATATTTTTGTTCTAATGGCCATCATATTAAGTTTGTGGGCAAACTATCTATTCTAAATATAAGTCTGAACAGTAGTCATACAAAGAACACAACTTTTGAAAGCAAATGTACCTTTTGAATGTTATCTAATAAGTAGTTTGCTAATTTTTTGTTTTCTCTTTTTTCAGTTTTAGGGCTATCCTAAAGTATGTACGCACAATATCTCAAATTTTCGACCCTACCAACCCCCCCTACCTTATTTTTTTCACAATAAAACACAGAAGTAGGCTATGCACAAAATTTTAACCACCCTACCCCCCCTACCCCCCCCCCCTCAGACATACTTTATGGATGGCCCCCTACATATGAACCATACGTTGAAAGCATGGGGTGTAAACCGTTACCTCTGGATGAGAGGAAACCTCCAAAGGACTCATCTAAGGACTGGAGGAACAAGGAGATGAGAAAAAGATAAAATTAAAAAGATAGAGAAAAGGTTTGCAGACGGTTCTTAGCACAAAATGTAAATGAAAAATGTACCCTTGTGTATTCTGAGTGGTATCAGAAGCAAGAGTTTGATATTCTTTGCAGTTTTTTCCCCAAAAAACAGGTCATTGGCATTTAAGGTACTCTTATATGTGGTTGAATTGAAGCTGATGTATTTATTTGCAAAACCAAAGATTTTCTCAGCAATTAGTACATATTTCATGTTTGTGATAAAGAAAGTGGAAGTTACTGGTCTGTCACGTCCGTTATTAAAAATATCACGTCCAAGAGATTTAAGATGTACACACAAAATGTGGCATTTGGATGAATTTTAAGGTTAAAGTTAGCGTTTTTGGCATTTAAAAGCATAGAGAAAAGGTTTGCAGACGTTTTTTTAGCACAAAATGTAAGTGAAAAATGTACTCTTCTGTATTGTGGGTGGCATCAGAAATAAGAGTTTCATATTCTTTGCAGTTTTTCCAGAAAAAAAATGTGGAAGTGGAAGTTACTGGTCTGTCACGTCCGTTATCAAGAATGTCACGTCCAAGAGATTTATGATGTCTACACAAAATGTGGTATTTCAATGAATATTAAGGTTAAAGTTAGCGCTTTTTGCATTTAAAAGCAAAGAAAAAAGGTTTCTAGGTGGTTTTTAGCACAAAATGTAAGAGAAAAATGTACTTTACTTTATTCTGAGTGTGATCAGAAAGAAAGAGTTGGACATTCTTTGTAGTTTTTCAAGAAAAAAAACAGGTCATTGGCATTTAAGGTACTGTTATATGTGGTTGAATTGAAGATAATGTATGTATTTTTAAAAGGAAACATGAACTTTTAATAATTTGGGACATATTTCGGATTTCTCATCAAGAAAGTGGAATTTACTGTTCTATCACGTCCGTTATTAAAAATATCACGTCCGAGAGATTTTTAAACCTTTTTCCCAGAAGCTATTAGCTCAAGAAATAATGCATGGAACATCTTCTAAATTGACATAAATCATGTATATAACCTATAAAAGTATTTCTGTGATTTAAAAACGTGAAACTTTTGTATTTAGATAGTGACAGAAAAAACAAAATTCATTTTGTAATCCCTTGGAGAACACCTTTATTTGCATCTTTGAGGCAGCACAGAAAAAGATTGCATATGTAGTTCACTTTTTCCACTTGTCTATAACATCAGACTATGCTTGGCATACTTGGTATAAACAAAAAATAAAATATATTTCTCTATCATCAACTTTTGTATGAGTGTTTATTCATATGTCGGACGTGACGGCAATAATATATACAATTTTTGCAGCCTCACAAAAACTGACCCCCCGCTAATATCCCAGTTGAATCATGTTTTCCTAAAACTTGAAAGTGTATATTTTGCACACAAGTAAAAGAAAATTTGGTTTGGGCAAAATCTTTTTTTTTTTACCCCTTTTTTACCAAAAGTACATTTTCTGGTGGAATGACCCATATATTCTGATGGATTTAGATGTCCTGCAGTAGTAGCATGCTGTGGTTTGACTACAATATATGGCCAAATCGTACCTTCACATGGTATATTTATAAAAACAGATCTTGGATTGAGAATGGTGTTCACAACACACGAATCCTTTTTTATTCTTTAGTCACTTACATTGGAGTGGAGTGTCAAATCTGGAAAACCACGACCAGATTTGGTGAAGGCTAAGGCTAAGAATATATATATGAATAATGAATATAGCTTAAAATTAATTGAAACAATAAAATTTCGACACTCCAGTTCAAGAATTCTTTGCATTCATGATTGCAACTCACTCCAACCAACACCCCACCCTATTCATATAACTTTTATTATTTATGTATACCTTACACCACAGGGAGTAAGGTCATATATTACATGTTATAACCACTCACCAGGTGTCGCTACCCACGTCACCTCTGGTCTCTCACCTGACCAGGTAAATGTGTCACTTCCGTCTTCACCTCCAACTCCAAATGACGCCATTGGTCCTGTTCACCTTCATATTTTTTCTTTTGTCATTAGTTATGTAATAACACTCCGGACTCATTTCCGAGCTTCCTGAGAGAGAGAGAGAGATATATGCAGAGATTGAGAATGAGACTAAGATCGCTTTGGGAATATCCATTTATAAAGTACGTACGCACTGAAGGGGGTGGAGGGTGGGGGGCCTAAAACTTCCGGAATTTTGCTTGTGCTTCTTCTTTGTTCTATTGCGTACAACAAGATCGGGGGGGGGGGGGGGGTAAAAGATTTCGGAAATGCTGCGTACATACGTTATGGATGGCCCCTTTCCAATGAGCATGGCAAGACTGTAGCTTAATAATGTATCATGCCAAACATTGGCTTCAAACCGAGATCGTCCTAATGGGAGGCGAGTATTGGCAACGGGAATGAAAGAATCGCCGGTCGCATGCTACCAGCATGGGTCTCCGGCCAAACAGCAGAATTATCACACTAGATGAGACGTATCTGGGGAGAGGATTATATTTGGTAAGCCAGAATAGCGGAGTAGATGGGTGGCAGCCATCCTGACCTGCCGACTTGACTGAACAAAGACATCTTGCCATTAGTTTATGGTTATGCAATGGTTCGAGAAATGGACAATCCTAATCCCTATCCGAGATGTTTTCTCAGTAAATACATGAAATTTAAATCTTTACAGAATTTTGTTTAATTACATAGAAAGGATCAAGATCATCCAGTAACCAATAACATTTGGAGGCGATTTTCCTCCTCTGTAATGTTCACAGCATCATCAGGATCATAAGTGTTCATAATGAATGAAGGAGGTAAGCCTTATTGGGATGACCTTGCTGTACTCCTCAAAACGGTGACGAATAGCATCTTGAAAACCAATATACTCATAGTCGAATTGGAAAAGGAGAACAAATCATATCATTAAGCTAAGATTTCCCTATAAAGCAAAAAATATTTGAATTCTAAAAAGTATGTCTACACTTTTTAAAATGAAGGAATCAAGTTATTCATTCGAGAATATGAAAGAAAATTTGAACAAGTGTGTTGGAGACCAGTGATGATAATGGCGGACCCGGAGCATGTGCGCTCGCGAAATAGCGTGTGAAGTATCATGTGACCTCATGAATATTCATCAAATGGGTAGTCCTGTGTCTCGAGAAATATATATCTATATAATAATATGTTGGATATAATTATACATGCCATAAAGCTACTTGCAAAATGTTCGTTGTTTAAACGACCCATGATGGACGACTACTTACTTACAATAATGGATCCTCAAATCAACATGCTTTTCTTTTACAAATGCAATATCTCCTTATTCGTCCATCTCCCTATTGTTTTACTTGGAACAGGCACCATTTTAGTAAGAATACTGGTAACATTTTCTTAACTTGAAAGCATAATATGAGTGCTGTTCCATCGACCCGACAACAATCATCGTGATGGGGATGGGACTCAAAACTAATGGGGAATGTACCTGTGTAAAGAACCATTTCGAGCAGTACAGGACAGAATAGGCAAGGCTGATAATAAACAGATGATGAGATGATATCACACTGAAAGTAATTCGAATTACAAATAGATTGAAAAGGCTCTTTCTCCACAAATCAATTTATTACCCATTGGATTACCGATGCGCTAACGATTACTGTAGCTGCAACACAACAGCTGACCGGATATGAAACCTCACCGAATTCCCTGGTCTATATAAATGTAGGCTTCTGATGTTCAGTGCAAGAACTATCTTCCCAAAATAACACGTCTTATCTTATCACACAAGTACTTCAGTGCACGTTGTAGCTGAAGTAAGTAGCTCACGGTTTCCTCCAGGGGAGGCTAAGACACCTCCTAAGATATTCATAACCAGGAGATCTTTGAAGGCAACTTCTCGTCCACCTCTATTCACCTACTCCTGAACCACACCAAAGGCTCACCTTTTTATCCGCCCACATCGTTTTAGTGCAGACTGTTTATATCTACCTGTCATCAAATACTTCCTCTGCCATGTTTGGACATCAAACAAGTTGTAAGGCAGCCGACTTGAGCAAACAATCGATGGCTGATGTCCTGGATTATCAGCGGTTACTTTTAGCAAGTTTTCCCCGGAATAGTCGCGGGGTTGATGAACATTTACGACAGGCATAATTGCAAAGGAAACTGCTTGATATAAGCGTATTTGTGTCAGGACTACAACGAATTATTTGTCTTCTCAGGGGAAAGACTATCATGAAGTTTGATCGTATCGTAGGTTTAGATACTTTTCTAAGGTAGGAGGACCACAGGGATGATGTAGGCTTAGCGAAAAATTACATTTGAAGAAAATTTTATCAATCAGAGTATATGTATCATTTGTTTTGACACATACTAGGACGAATACCTGTGTTTAGGTGGATGCTAATGTACAAAGTCTCCTATCTCATTACTGAATAAAAGAAAAGACGTTTTCAAGCTACAACTGGACTGTCTTAGGAGAAATCTAGGATGAACCCTTGAATAATCAAAGGTGACAAGGTACTATTAAAGTAAGATTTATTTTACAATAGGTGTAGATTTTTTTACGCACAAATTCATTAACTCGTATCTCAATTGTCCTCAAAACAAATAATCACTCTTGATCCTATAGTATTAGTGTTTCAAATAAATGAAACAATTAAAAGTATAATCTCTTTATTTCGGTGATGCCACAATTTATCAAAACTTCCCTTTGTGTTTGAATTATAGAAACAGTCCAAACCTTTCCGAATAGCACAATTTACGCTACTGATAATACAATGTCCCCCATCATCCGCCTCTGTGAAAATGTTGTTCCACACTATCCAACACATTTAATCTCAACTTCATTAATGATGCATTTAGATATGTGCTATTATGTAAATTACTTTTGGCCCTCATGTTCTCGTCGATAGAGGCTCCCAGGTAATTCATACAGGTCATCACATCTTAATATTGTGGTATCATTAACATAAATGGCTGATTTCTTTTAAGGGCTGATAGCTTCCTTTTAATCCCAACATACAATATTTTCGTTTTTGACAGATTCATTGATAGCTTGTAATCTGTGTACAATTTGGTACATTAAATAGTTCAGTATAACCGTTGATAAATTGTCAGAAACAGGAGTGGCCCAAGTATGAACCCCGAGGGGACACCATAAAATATCTCAATATACTCTGACATCTTTCCACCATAAAAGGTGCAATATGTTCTGTCATCGAATTATTTTCTAAACCTTGTAATCAGCTTTGGGCCTAAAACAGCCTTGGCTAGTTCAAACAACAAAATATTGTGCTATGCAGTCGAAGGCCTTCTTTACATTAATGTAGGCTACTACTGTATGGTCACCACAAATTTCTGCCTCACACATCCATTTACTCAGCATAATGACTGCGCCACCAGAACCACGTCTTTAAAAAAAGACGATTGAAGTTCACGCAACAAACCTTAACTTAAAATCATACACTTGGGTATAACGTATATTTATTTGCGAATATTGGCAGATGATGGCTATGAAAAAGAGTCCAGAGTACCGGATGAGGCTATGAAGGAAATTTGTTATTATTATGTCAATATTGCTGCGATTGCCAATTTCAGGGTGTGTTACAATAATCATTATTTTCAGGTTTCTATTTCCGCCTTCTGGGATTCGTTTACAACAGAGGTTCGTCTCACATAGGTTCACCATCGGATCGTTGGTTAATACATACACAATGATGACTGGCTTTGTGTACGAGTGGCCGTAATCTCCGAGCAGTTGACGTGTAGTAATATCCGAGCGATTAGCGAGGATATTACGTCGTTAACTACGAGGAGATTACGGTCACTCGTATATAAAACCAGAAGTTATTGTATTTATAACCCACCTACAAGATTAATTAAAAGTCTATTGCAATTAAAAAGTTTCTGCAATACAGTTAGTTCCAGACACCACAGCACTGTTAAGCGTAGCAGTAATTCGGTGTAGAATTACACCAATAATATAGTTCAGCATTAACCTGAACTTTTAGTATGCAAAGTGTGTTATTACAATGATGAAAAGAGATATTATTATGATTGATTCTAAATAATTAACGTTGAATGAACATTCAAGAAACTTATTTCGAAGTACATGATGATTCAACCTCATCATGGGTTACCCATGGCCTATGGTCAGGGGTGGTCATTGCCCCCCCTGGTGAAACACCTCTGTACTAGCGCACCCCTGCGCCACCTCCCTACTGTCGGCCGCACTAAACATCAAAGTGCGCGAGGTCGACACTGTACTCTGCCTCACTTCCTCTTCAGGTCTCATACTCTACACACGTACTTTTTCTCCTCTCGTACCTTGGCTATTCCGCCCGTCATACCTCCGGTCTCCATATTCCCCTGAATATCGGCGACCGTGTACAGGCATACCAGGACAGAGTTTGATTTATTTACGGTGTAATATGTTAACCAGAAGCGGGATGGCTGCTGCATCCGCGGCAACAGAGACGGACTCTGAGGTAACACTACGGCAGCAAGCAACGGCTGCAGAGAGCGATCACGTGGATTCGGTCTCTCAGCAAGGCACCAGCGCTAGCGGTCGTTCCCGAGCCTCACGGGTCACTGCCCTAGAGAACAACCTAACGGGCGTACGCACGGACGTGAACGAAGTGAAAACGGACGTTAACGGAGTCAAATCCGACGTTTCAAAGATGTCCCGACAGATGGACGGCATGATGGATGCCATCATGCAGATCTCTCGGCCGGCATCACGAAGGAGCGGCTCACGGGCGGCGTCGGCCGCCGAACGGACCCGGGACTGGGCCCAGGAACAGACAGAACGGCTGCTGCCTCCACCACGCCAGCTGAGGGAGACGTATACCACAGAGGAACACCTGCAGCGGGAATTCGGCCGTGAGGCCATGCGCCACGACAGGACGACTGGTAAGAGCTCGTTATTATCAGACATTAATGCCCGTAGGCCGACCGCCAAACCTTACATGTACATGGACCGGGACGGAGTTTACACGCTTCACCAGAAGCTGGATTTACGGTCGGGCCTCGGGCCTCTTGAGTATATCAGTTGCTTTGTGGCCCTGTTAAGTGATGAACGTGCTCTCCTCCCCGAGGACAGGGCAGACATGTTCCGGCACCTCCACCAGGTTACGGTCGATGCTCAGGCACGGCCGTGGGCCGCGGTAAGGCGTTGGAGCAATTACGTCTTTGACCAGGTGGAGGCTGGCAGGATACGGTGGTTGGACCACGGCCGGATACAGGAGGAGCGTGTCCGGCTCGCCATGACGTCAACCCACACCCCCAACGGCAACACAAACACGGAGACCGGACGCTCTCGGGGGTCGGAGGCGCCCTGCCGTGACTTCAATGGCGAGAAGGGGTGCCGCCACCGTAACGACCACACAGAGGGGGGCATCCGGTGGTTGCACGTGTGCACCTTTTGTGACTCAGTCGGCAGGAAGTGCGGTCACTCGGTGCATGCCTGCAACCGGAAGCTCACGTACGGTCACGGGTACGACAACACGGCGGCTGCTCCTGTACCCACACCACGGCGGATACCACAGGCGGGGTATCAACTCCAACCCACTTCAAAGCCGGCGGCACCCCGGAGTGTGCTTCAACACCCCCAGCCGTCTTAAAAAAATGGGGTGGGCGCGCCCCGCGAGTAAGCGAGGCGCGAGACCAAGATGAAAGGGGGGCCGGCGGCCCGGTGTGTTATGTAACGAAGCCGGCCCCCACACGTGACGTCAAGCCTCACGTGACCGCCCCGGCACGTGGCCGGCCACGCGAAGTAAACATCAACAAAGGGACGGGGAATACACTCCCACAGGAGAGGATCAACGCTTTCCCCGCACCCCCTATGTCTTGCAGCGTGGCCGGTGTTAGTGTTACTGCGCCGGCGTACCACGAGGATAGTAACACTCCGGATTTCGCGGCACTAAAAGAAGTCTGCGAAACCGGAATTCATCGAGAGGGTGTTCGGACCGACCCGTTCGCCTTCCGGGAGCACCGCCGGGCGACATGGCCGGACTTCACGGCCGTAGGGTCCGGCACCCACGCGGATATCTACCGGGCCGTGAGGGAGACGGGGCTACCCAACGCCCTCGGCGCCAGGATTCAGGTCCCCTCGGACCTACACCTAGCGGCATGGGACAAGTATCTAGGGGGCGTGGCAGGTTCGGAGGAGCTCCTGGGGTTCCTGCACTACGGCTTCCCCCTAGGATACCTCGGGCCCGAGTCCGATACCAGGGGGGTAGCCAACCACCCCAGTGCTACCGGCTACCCCCAGCAGGTAGAGAGGTTCCTGGAGAAGGAGGCCTCCTTCTCTAACATGATGGGACCTTTTGAGGAAGCGCCTTTTTCCCCGTGGTGTCACGTGTCGCCTCTCATGACACGGGAAAAGCGGGGCACCGGCGATATGCGTATCATCACGGATATGACATTCCCGCGGGAGCGCAGCGTGAACTCGTTCGTGATTAAGAACTCTGTCTACGGGCTGGAACGAGATCACGGCCTCCCAACGGTGGACGAGTTCGTGACGAAACTCGTGAAGGGAGGTACAGCATCGTATATGTCATCGATCGACGTATCGCGTGCATACAAGAACTTCAGGTGTGATCCCCTCGACTGGCCCCTGCTGTGTTTCACGTGGGAGGGCGGGCACTACTGTGATACCGCCATGCCGTTCGGTGCCCATGCCTCCTCGTACCACATGCAGTGTGTGGCCGAGGCCATCGTCGGGATCCTCGCCTCAAAAGGAGTCACGGCCGCGATGTACGTCGACGATCTGATTATCCTCTCCGAGGACCGAGGTAAGGCGGCCGTAGACTTCAACATTGCACGCGATCTGTTCGTTGAGCTGGGCCTCCCCGAGGCACGCGACAAAGCTCAGTCACCTAGTCAAGTCGTCACGTGGCTGGGCATTGAGATCTACGCCCGTAGGATGAGTCTCTCCATCCCTACGGCCAAGTTGGTGGAGATTCGGGCTCACGTGTCCGCCGTCGCTAAACGCCGCACCCTCACCAAGAGACAGCTCCAGTCAGTGTTGGGGCGGATACTGCACGTCGCGAGGTGTATTCGGCCGGCACGTGCTTTCGTCTCGAAGCTACTAGAGGCCCTGCGAGGCATGACGGGGTTCTACCTTAACATCAATTCCGAGATGCGACAGGACCTCGACTGGTTTGTGAAATTCGCGGAGGGGTGGAATGGACGAGCCCTAATCCCTCGAGGCCCGCCGACGAGGCGCATCACTGTCGATGCATGCCTCTCGGGCGTGGGAGGCACTGACGGCCGTTTCTCGTATTCCGGCCAGGTCTGCCCCGTCCTCGACCCCGTGGAGTGCATCTCAGAACTCGAGGCTCTGAACACGATATATGCACTCCACACCTTCATAACGGAGCGAGACCGTGGATCACGGATCGAGGTATTCTGCGATAACCTCGGGACTGTGCAGACACTCAACAGCGGGCGTGCCCGAAACCGAGTCCTGGCGGAGTGTGCCCGCCAGGCATGGATGGTAGAGGCACGCCTAGAGGTGGAGTTGGTCTTCACCCACATTCCCGGGATACAAAACGTTATCGCAGATGCCTTGAGCAGGGCCCACCTTTCAGCGACTTCCCTCACTCTACTCCATGAACTGTATCCTATCGTGCCATGTACACATGCCTCGTTTGTACCGATACTCCGTCTCTTCTGCAGATCCGGCGCTTCTTTTACTCCAAAACGAAAGCGTCTGCTCGACAATCAGAGGCGTGTGCCCCAGGCACGCTCGCCAACCAGCGATCCGCAGTGGGCACCTACCTGGCATTCTGCAGAAGGATGGAGATCGACCCCAGTGCACCGACCGTGAGCCTCATCACGAGCTACATGGAATACGTGGCCGACCACGCCCCCTCCCCGGCTACGGTCGCGAATCATCTATCGCACATCCGTGCGCATCTGCGACTGACGGTGGGGGACGTGGCCCCGACAGAGGATCACAGAGTGAGGAGGGCACTGGAGGGCATGAAAAGGAACAAGGAATACATCCCGAATGTCAAACCACCAGTGCTGATGGACGTCTTCCGTGCCGTCCTCGACGAACTCGCGGTATCGCCTCTCCACACGGCGATAAGAGCGGGCCTCCTGTTGATATACTATGCGGCCCTACGGCAGGGCGAGGTGGTGCCGCAGTCAGCACGGGCGTTCGATCCGGCACGGCACCTGACTCGAGGGGACGTGGTCCTCGGCCAACGGCACGTGACCATCACGGTAAAAGCGGCGAAGAACCTGCAGCACGTGGGGGAACAGAAGGTGATGCGCCTGGAGGCCGCGGTCGATATCAGCATCTGCCCCCGACACGCGATTCGGGAGCTGCTACGGGTGGCCCCTACGGCTTCACTCCGGGATCCATTCCTCACGTTGCCCGATGGGACAATCATTACCTCCCGAATGATGACAAGGGAATGGGATCGCCTGCTGCAGGCCACAGGCCAGACCGTGAAAACATTCACCCTCCACAGCCTCAGGAAAGCCGCTGCCACGCAGGCATTCCAGGCAGGCATACCTGAACTCAATATCCAGAGGTATGGAGGGTGGAAGTCCCAGGCACATCGTGCCTACATCAAGGTCTCCGACCTCAGAATTGTCAATAACTCACTTATTGAGTCCCTTTCCTTCAGAAAGTGACCCCTTTTTTCTATCCCAACCCTCCTCTCCCTATAACTATTGGTTTCTTGGCTATTATTATTATATTATCATTACATGTTACTCATAACTATGTAATATTACATAATAACTTCATTATGTTCTCATATACTGTTCATAATTGACAACCATATATATATGTCAATTTTTCACTTATCCTTATTATTGATATTCAATGTATTACCTTATTAATATCAATAAGATATATAAAATTTAATAAAATTTTATAAGCCCACTCCGGCTTTCCTCTTGTTTCATTGGGGATTTGGGGTAATGGACAGGACTATTTTTTCCAGAATCTCCTGCAGGAAATTCTGACGGGCCAGAATCTCCGGGTAGCTGTTTCCATGTGTCCTATACATTTCCTATGGACACTCCATAATAGGTGGGTAATAAAAGACAAGAGTTGTCACTGGGCCTATGTAATGACTAATGACTAATGTATGAAATATTGGTAAGATTACAATACAGCAACTCGATTTGCTTGAATGATACTGAACCAATTTGGAACAATGCCTTGGGATAACGTGCTTGTTTACACTCACACTGTAATGTCCTGTGATGTCTAGTAGTCTTATTATTTGCTATGTGGTGTAAGCCATGGACCTGTCATTCAAGTCCGTGTGTAAGGCTACTGGTATGGAGCTTGTATTGTGAATTGTATCTGTGAGCGTTCAATTGTGTAGGCCATGCTAAGTAGGTACTCTTTGCCATAATATTGTCTTTATTCTATATATGAAGGAATACTGATCAATCTACTAGAGATTTTCTTATCAGATTAAAGACTTATCATTCTACTAGACCATGCCTTACAAATCCAGGAAAGTAAGAGCAAGGTATTTCCCTGTGTCCTCTCTCATTATGACATGGCTAAATTAGGAACTACGGTTTAGTGGTCTCGCTTAGCACTTTTTTTTTTAATGTCTTTTATTTATACTGGAGGTATCACCTAGGACCAGCATGTCCTATCTTCCGGTGGCTCCAGCTATTAGAGTTATAGCCGCGTGAATGCTTACAGATTAAGCTTACAATTGCGGTATGCTTTAAGTACACTTCTGGTTTACATAGAAAAATATAACAACACAATATTTACAAGCAGGGTCTTATATCAACTTTATAACCAAGGTGAAAATTTTATAATTGATAGAAGTTTTTAGCTATATCCATATCTATAAATAGACAGAAGGGCGTAATTGTCCAGCGTTGAACTAACCACGTGTAGGTCTTGAAACGAGGATGTCGCTACACCACTAGTCAATACTAGTGTTGTGAAATTTGGATGGCAGTCCCAAGCTGACAACAGGTGTATCTAGGCCTTTTTTCTGGAATGATAACAAGATGTTTAACGCTTGAGCACCGGACATCCTCTCTCAGTCTTTGTTTTAGTAAACGCTATAATATTAACGAGCCATCCAAAGTTCGCAGGTTATGGATAAAATTATCGATGGTACTACTGTAACTTGTATATTGTTCTAAAATGTTGAACATGTTCAAAACAGCAGCAAGGGGTAAGATGTTATGCTCTGCGACCAGACATCTAGATTGATTTTTTTTTTCGATTTCGGAAAAACAAATATATTAGCAATTGCTTCCCATGCAGGCTCTGGAAGTTCTTCCCTGATGAGATTTGAAACCAAAGACAGGCTAGATTGATTGGTATTAATAGGCAAGTCCCGCCATGCAGGATGATAGAAGCATACATATATGTGCATAATATCATAAAATGAAACCTACAGATCCCTATAAATCAACACGAAATACATGGCGCACACACTGTGGAGACCAACGAGCTCATATTTTATTCGGGATCCTATCTCGCCAGTTCTTCCTGTAACCATTAAGTAGAAGTCACGTGACTAGACGGCCGATCACGTGACCACCCACTGAGTCACGTGATTATACAGAGGAAGATGGGTAATCTTGTAATTACGAATCTGACACAAAAAGTGTCAATGTCATTTGATTAGATAACTAACATTTTAATTCCTCTCGACGGGAGGCTACCGTCTGTCAGTGGCCTTAATTACATCTCACAACATAAACACATTTATCGGCACGAAGAACATACACAATGTTGATATTATTCACTGGTTACGTTCTTGGCGAGCGCGTTAATTCTGCAGACTATAATTTCATTTCTGCAATAGTAGTTTATAAAAAGGAGGTACTGAATACATCACGGTAACTCCTCTTGGATAGAAATCCTACAAATAAAACTTGATGATAAACAGAGTAAATAGAAGCTACTTATGAGAGGGAAAGCTCAGGAACACGTGCTTAGAGGCTCAGCATGTTTAGTGAAATATGACCCACTCATTAACCTTAGCCAGTTCCAGCCCGATGATAAACTGAAACCCTGTCTGTGTTTCTACACACCTAATATATTCAATTACAGACGAGCAGGCGTCGCGGATTGTTGTCAGCATCTTGCAGACGAGTGGGTAACTCAACTACAGGAGTGAGCAGCTCTAGCGGTATAACTCGATACCGAATCTGATTAAAAATGAGATTCAATATTCGTGAGATAGACCTGGTGCCATGGTAGAGAGTACAGAAGGTGCTTCAGACTGGGTGCAAACGTAATGGAATCCTCAATCACCACCACTTCTTCATAGTATTAGTTCTGGTTCTGTGCGGGAGCTTACCGATTACAGCCTTTTCCAATATTCCTACATTTGCGATAGGAATTCACTCATGTATAGCGCCAGTTTCCTAATTTTTCATTCAGTTGAAAATAAAGGATAACACAATCGCCCAGATTGGGAATTCCTCCTCGAATAAACCGGCAGACATCAACCCAATATAATAATAATTTAACGACATGTCTCACTTCTTGGGTTTGCTACATGTTTGGAATTTCTTTTTTAGGCGAAACCGTTGTCATGATTGTTTAGGAAATTCACATACTAGCTAGATATTAATGATAGTAGCAATAATAGAATAATACATTTTGATGTCCCCATTAATGCATCATCACAATTTCTTTGTTGATTTCTTCAGTTCGATCATTATCAATAGAAAATATTGTTCACAAGTACAAAGCTTATCATTTATCAGAGGAATTTCGTATAAGGGATGTCCCCTGCAAGGGTAAAGCTCAACGCATGTGTACGCTATTGCTTAGATGGCATTCACACGTAGAGACTAAAGTGGAATTCACACGATGGGACAAATGGACCTGAGACTGGTGTACTTCACACCTTTTCACCAGTCGCCGACTATTTCCCGCTGGGTACAAAGTTTCACAGATTGGAGTGTTCTACAGTCTCAGGTAAACATGGCGGATTCAATTCACATGGGAAGACTTATCAGGTACATAGTCTCACCCCTATACCCCTACACATGGTACACAGGGAACACAGGGTTCACATTCGGGGATTCAGGGCTCTTCCCCATGTGAATAAGTGTAATTTGTGACCACTGAGACTCACAGATTGGGTGAGAATGTGTGAAGTACATTTGTCTCACCAAGATGCCCCTTTAAATTTTAAACCTGTTCAAAGTCAAAATCTCTTGAGATTCTGTTCCTTGTTAGGGGTGATTGTCGCCGACAATTGCAAGAAAAAAAAGTTGTCTCAGCAAAATGGATCCCTGCTAATCAGACGAGGAGATTGTGTTCCAGTACCGAATCTCAACGGGATTTGTCTGAGACAAACGGCCTGGGAGGTACGTGAATCCCATCGTGTGAATCCCACTTTATGGACCTGAGACTGGTGTACTTCACACCACTTTCCCTGATCCAGACAATTTGCTCCCGGTACAAAAATCTCATGGCAGGATGCCGCTCTCTAGCTTTTCTCGGTATCAAGGAAAAATGACAGATTTGATTCACATGGAAGGATACACCAAGCACATAGCGTAGTAAATAGTGCCGGAATGGTCACCGGAGGTTCCCGGAGGGTACCTCAGGACATGTTCGGAGGGCTCGGAGGAATCCGGACAAATCCGGAGGGTTTCCTCTGTGTTGCCCCACCAGCTCACCAGGTGGTGTCCTGGTCCCGGAAATGACGTCAGAGGGTCCCTGGAGGTTCCCCATATAAAACACCGTATTGACACCCTCCAGGAGTCAGTCCGTCTCCAGACTAGGCTTGGATCACCTCTGGAAAAAGGCTCCTACTCAACCTGCCTCCCAGATGCCCTCCGAAACGTCGGAGTGGTTGCCTGAGTGCATAGTTTATTTAATCATTATAGCTGGAGTTGTGGTTGATAAAGATTTTCAGTTATGCTGTAAACTGGTGTCCTCGTTGTGTACTGTAATAGCCTCACACAAAATCCCTTGAATCCTCATTCTAGGACTCAAGAACCGTTGAGGTGAGACGGAATCCTGTTGATGCCGTCATATTGGCCAGGTTGGGTACATACTTAGCGACTCAGCAGTTGGTACATTAGCCTAAACAAAATGCCCCTATAACTTAAAACGTTTAAAATCAAAATCTCTCGAGATTCTGCACCTTGTTAGGGTAAACGTCGCCGACAACTGCAGGGGGGTTGTCTTATGGAAATTGAACGCTACCATTCAGACGAGGAGATTCTGTTCCAGTTAAAAATCTCAGCAGTATTAGTCTCAGTCAAATACCCTGTGAGGTACTTGAATACTACCGTTAGAATTCCAGTTTAGAACGGGATCTCTTCTCACCCTGAGGTCACCCCGTGTAAGGATAGACTCCGCATATGAGGGCAGTATCTTGGATCACCGACGGAATCTACAATTATCTAAAGTTTTCCTTTATGCTGTTTGTGTGGGTGGGTAGATTAAAAAACGGTTTCCTGCATACGTAGGTCCAAGTGGGCGTCTATGTAGGCGTCTGTGTGATCATAATAGCACTGTCTCCCTTCCATAGAGGAACCTGTAAACACGCGGATAATGTGAGGAAATAAGCATTGGGTAGAGATGGCCTGGACCTGTGCGAGCTATAGAATTCACGGATGCAGCTCAAGGCAGGCTAATGGGAGGGGGGGGGGGGCGTTTGACATTGTGACAAAAATACCTCAACAAGAATGCCCCTACTGTGAGGCACTGCCCGAGTGTAGTGTCTGTCTGGGTGTAGTTTCTGGGTGCAGTGGCCGATCACAAGGCCGCCCAACAGACCAGCCTGAGTATCCTTGATATCTATTTCTGTCCATTGCAATTATATATTCTGTCCATTTTTGGTCTCATTATAGAATGAAGAAAATGTTGTTAGGCTAAAATATCTATCTTACTTGGCACCAGTTCTTCATCCGAAATGACTAGGTCAGCATCTTGTAAACATCACTTACCGCCCATTCGCCATCCGCCACACGCTGCCGTCTGCTTTCTCCTGCCTGTCAACAACTGTCAGTCAGCTGTCACCTGCCAACAGCCACCATCTGCCAGCTGCTCGCCCAGCTACCTCTCAGCAGCCATCAGCTTCTAGCAACAATCCACCAACCTACATCTCCATCGTGCTGTCTCAGCCTTCTACCGACTGCACATAGCTGCCTCCTATCATATACCTGTCACAATGTACCACCTACCACCCAGTCACGCACCTACCTGCTACCTACCATCAGCTGCCCCCACCTGCTTCCAGCCTTGATCCACCACCTGCCACTCACCCCCCTTACCATCTGCTGCAAACCTCAATCTTCACCCTGCCACTCAGCCCCAACTGCCATCA
This sequence comes from Alentia gelatinosa, assembly GCA_950022655.1. Taxonomy (NCBI): domain Eukaryota; kingdom Metazoa; phylum Annelida; class Polychaeta; order Phyllodocida; family Polynoidae; genus Alentia; species Alentia gelatinosa. The sequence goes on along the minus strand of OX465588.1, from coordinate 23,497,993 downwards.
GCTGTAAGCCTTGATCCACCACCTGCCACTCACCCCCCTTGCCATCTGCTGCAAACCTCAATCTTCACCCTGCCACTCAGCCCCAACTGCCATCAGCTGTAAGCCTTGATCCACCACCTGCCACTCACCCCCCTTGCCATCTGCTGCAAACCTCAATCTTCGCCCTGCCATTCAGCCCGACCTGCCATCAGCTGTAAGCCTTGATCCACCACCTGCCACTCACCCCCCTTGCCATCTGCTGCAAACCTCAATCTTCACCCTGCCACTCAGCCCCACCTGCCATCAGATGTAAGCCTTGATCCACCACCTGCCACTCACCCCCATCCTCCATCGGCTGCAGGCCTCCATCCACCACCTGCCACTGGCCCCAATCTCCCATCCGTTGTAAGTCTCAATCCACAACCTGCCACTCACCTCACCTAGCATGCACAAGCCTCAATCCACCACCTGCCAATTGCCCCACCTACCATCTGCTGCAAGTCTCATTTCAACACCTGCCAATCACCTGCATCTGCCATCGCCTGCAAGCCTCGATCCACCACCTGCCACTCACCCCATCCACCATTGACTGCAAGCCTTGATCCAACACCTGGCACTCACCCTCATCTGCCATTGGCTGCAAGCCTCTATGCACCTTTTGCCATCTGCGGCAAACCTTGATCCACCACCTACCACCCACCCTACGTACAATCTGCTGCAAGCCTCGATCCACCATCTGCCACTCACCCCCACTCACCATTTGCTATTCACTGCAAGCTATATTTGTATTATTGTACAAGGAATTGTTGATGTTCTGAAGATATGTATGACGGTAACGGAGGTGTACGTTACCTGCTTACGCAGATGTCACCTATGCTTTCTTATGGCGCAAATAAAAAAAAAAAGAAAAAAAAGCCTCTATTCACCAACTACCACCTGCCACAATCTGTTATCTGCCACCTGTCAACAACTGTCTGTTGCCTAGCTGCCACCTACAACCACCTTCCATCCACTGCCCACCCACTCATCAACTGCCAGCCTATCTCCGACTCCTCATGCAGCCCACCACCACTGCTATCTGCCACCTGCCACCTGTTAGCAACCGTCTGTTGCCTGCCACCTACCGTCACCTACCACCCACCACCTGCTGCCTGCTGCCCACTGCCTGCCACCCACAGTCCTTGCCCACGCCATCTGCAATCTGTCACCCACTGCCTGTCGATAGCTCTCTGCCACCGCCCGCCACCCTCCGCCTGCTGCAGTCACCCGCCGCCAGTCACCCGCCGCCAGTCACCCTCCGCCTGCTGCAGTCACCCGCCGCCAGTCACCCGCCGCCAGTCACCCGCAGCCCGCCGCCCGCCTGCTGCCGTCCGCCTGCTGCAGTCACCCGCCGCCAGTCACCCACCGCCAGTCACCCTCCGCCTGCTGCAGTCACCCTCCGCCAGTCACCCTCCGCCTGCTGCAGTCACCCGCCGCCAGTCACCCGCAGCCAGTCACCCGCCGCCCGCCGCCAGTCACCCGCAGCCAGTCACCCGCCGCCCGCCGCCCGCCGCCCGCCGCCCGCCGCCCGCCGCCCGCCGCCCGCCGCCCGCCGCCCGCCGCCCGCCGCCCGCCGCCCGCCGCCCGCCGCCCGCCGCCCTTCACCACCGTCCATCGCCATCGCCGCAGGGGCCCGTGGAGATTTATAGACGGAATTAATAGGACCATGAATGAAGTCCATCAGCCGGGCCCGTCGATGCTTCCCCAGTGAGGTTAATTCACTCGTCTAGCGTTACTGTCTCCAGCCGTGGTGCAAAGCAGGGAATCCGTGTTCTGTGCTGCCAGACACTATGCTGGGAGAGTGGAGAGTGAGGGAGAGGGGTCGGGGTATGAATGAGAGGGGTGGGAGTAACTCCCTGTTTGATGGACTCATTAAAGGACTGTGTAATGAGTTTTTGCATTTAGTTTGTTTGCATTTCATAATGAAATTGTCACCACCGCTCCCTGAATGTGGGCCGGAGTAGTGAGGTGTTAGCAGGGCCTTGTGGAACGAACTCAGTTATAAATCCCTCTTACTTAAAATAATGCTCTCAGATGTGCGAGATGGGAGGCACATGGAGAAAAATGAAATGCGTATCACTGTAAAATATACAATCTGGTCTTGAGCCCTCCTTAATTCTCAACGATTGATGGTATATTTATAAGACCTCGAATAAATGCGAAATCACAGTTTATACTAAGCAGAAACCCCAACATGAGATGATACCTTTTCATTCTATAGTTTCTCTCGACAAGAATTCTGATTTCATATGGAAGCAAAGTAACTAGGCAGAGCATCAGTTATTTCAATATAGTAAGACACCTTGATATTTTGTAAGATGAGTACTCTCATGTTAAAACAGGAACAGCACATAGACAAAATTTACAAAATGAAACAGTAGCTGCAATAGAAAAAAAGAACAAATAAAGAAGAGGATGACGCATCACAAAAATAAGGGCACAAAACACTGTGACAAAAGCAATTAGCGCAGTGGTACGTCGGAAACTTGATACATTTGGGTTAGTCCCCGAGAAGAATTGATATCAAAATTATCATCAGGGTAAATATTAGGGTTTATGCGGGACACACTATATAGAACAGGCCACAGCAACATTTAGGATAAGTGTTGATACAATTGAAACTCATTTTACACAGACGCGTAGGACGAAACAAGGCGATATTTTGGTGTTTATCTCGACCCTGGTACAAGATTAGCCATAGGAATAACATTAAAAATGTATACGCAATGATCGACTACGTTAAGTGCAAATACTATGGTCGTGGTGTAGTGATGGAAGATGACATCATAGGGAAAAGGCCCATCAGCGGACATGATGTGAGAAAGCAGAAAAGATATCAACAACGAATATGTTCCTAACTGGGTTTGCAAGGTAATTTGAGTCATTCTGATAATTTGATGCTATCCTTATGTCCGTGAAAGGGTTGAGATAAATCCAGAACCTTACTCGCATTGTAAAATGAATAATTCTGCACTCTTTTGGATGTGCGCACATCCAAACTTGTGGAGTGCTATAGAAACGTTAAACGTAGGGTATCGTAGGTGAAATTGTAGCCCAAACGGTCGCAACCAACAATATAGTTGGATATGTTGTACACATATAGTGGGTGGTTTTCATATGCTAAAACTTAATTACATTCAGGGTGGATTCTATTTATGGCGTACATATATACCAAGGTTCATAATTATCCTGTGGGTATTTCGATTGTGAGAAATGCTTTTCTAAGCCCCATATGTTTTAGTAGAAATCTGTGGGCACTGCAGCACTCGGCTGCATTTGCAAAACCTACTGCAATGCTCCCCGAATTTGTAAGCATCGCTTATAAGGATTGTAATGACTATAAAACACCATGCATACTTTTATACTTTTTCTAAGATAATTGTTCTGAACGACCGTTGTGGCACCAATCTCCCTTGGCACGCTAAGTCTTAGTCTAGAGCATCTTTTGTTGTCAAAACTGTCGTACATTCGTTGAGTGATCTTAGACAATCGTTACCTACGATAGTTGTAACTGAAAAACACCTCACTGAATTATGTATCAATACTAGAAAGTAAGGTATATTTAAGGGTTAAAAATTATACCCAAAATAAGGGTTCAAATCTATACCCAAAATGATCAAGAAATAAAATCAGAAGGAACAGAAGAGGAGAAGATGCAACCAGAAAAGAATCTTATGATCCAGATCTATTAATAACCCAGCAACCATGGTAACACAATAATTTTAATACTCAATTAACAGACCTTATAAATGGAAATTGGTAACCAACACACCTGATGAAGGCAATCCACACGCCGAAACGTAGTGTCGTATAAAAAGTTACTGCATGTACAATCTGAATGTTCAAAATAAAACTAAAGAAAAATAGAAATTGAAAGAAAACCTACTGATGTTGGTTTTGTGAATAATTTTCCTAGAAACACCTCACTGAGTCTTTAACCAATAAACACACACTGTGATCATGTTCCCCCATGGACAGCTCATATGGCTAACTCCATGATTTGTAAGTACAGACATCAGATGGTCAGTTGGGTCTTTTGAAATGTATCCTGTTCCCTGATACGAGTTAAGAAAAGGTTCTTCCTAAATTTGAAACACAGAACGAAAGAATAAGAACCTTCCCTTTCCATTGTTCAAACCTGTCAGTTCCAGTTTGCCATCATGCATTTTCCTATTCTTATTAAAAGTCACCGATTTCAAAAGCCTTTCACTGGTGTGATTGTCCGGAAAAACAGCCAACCGAAAAATAAGTACTGAAAACTATCAATAATACTTGCGTGGCATTAAAAAACTATCTTTCAATAAAAGATTGACCATAAAATACTAGACTTATTGAGCAAGATTTCTCTGTATGGCTGCAATACCTGTATGGTTGTGTACTACAGCAACACTGAAACGACTTTCAATGTCTTTTTAGTGCCTGTTTAATTAACTAAAGCGAAATGTGTTCGAACAAAACAAGATTTAAATGCAGATGCAGCTTAATCTCTATTTAGATCTCTATACTAAATTCATGATCAAAATAAACCCTATAACATCAGTGCATAGTTAACTTGATTTGAATTGACTTGCCTGAAACCCTCCAATTTCTATTTGTAAGATACAGTAATTATACAAGAATCGAAGAGCGATCGATTTGAATAAGTGGACGAGATTCACATACATCTAGGATTTCCTGCGTTTCATTTGATGAAAAAAGATATTTCTGTATTTTGAGGCCAAACAATACAAAACAATGTCATTGTTAGTGACATGATATCTACAGCCTTCAATGTCATCTCTGTTACAGAATACCCTCTAGCTACACCTCAGGGACACATTCAGTGACATCACAAAAGGAAACAGAGCTATGGTAAAACGCCGGTGACTTTGTAGCTGGCCTAGAGGGGTAAGCCACGCGATCACTTTTACAGGCATCCGAAGAAAACAGACTGTAGCCGGGGACGCGCGTAGCCTTGGCAGTAATTGGATTGGTAGCCACGAGTCCTTCCCCGTTAGGCCTAGGTACCGTGGAACTGATTACAAGGTCACTCCGGGCCGTTGTCCTTTTCTGTGAGTCTGTCCTCCATCGTGGCTACAGGCACCCACTGCGTCGTCCTAATGCTTTCTAATGCCTCCCCCTATTGTTGGAGTAGGAAAGGCGTACAAACCGCCGTCACGCAATGCTGGGGATATACTAAAGAATTCCTTTAAACTGTGGTAGGGAGAATACGAGAGGTATTGGGGTATTAATAGGATAGGAGAAAACCATTTAGGAATTACGGTAAAGACGCAGGGTATACTTTCAAGGCATAATTGTAAGTGTACAGTTATGCCAATGATAAATAATTATGTAATATTCAACCGTGTATTTCTTTGGTATCTTTATATTTCTTATATACATAAAAATGTAGTTGAACAGAGCCTGAATCAAGCGTTGATGTTGGACAGATGCACTTGTAGAAAACTTGGTTGCATTCAATTTAGAATAAGCTACCAAAAAAGGTGTGTGCCTATGGATCGACTATTTACTTTCATTATCTTATCCCCAAAGGCCTGTTTACGGTTATCGGATCGTCCGCAGGGTCCTGTCAAATATAAGGAAACCTTTGATGTCGGAAGGATGCCAATTATCCGTCTTTAAAAGTTGAATCTTAGAGATAAACCTTAAAATCAACGTGGCATTTTCACACCTGAAAATAATTAATGATTTGAGGCATTATCAGTGAAACAGCCAACATCTACTAGTGGAATGATGTTTGACAAAATTTGGCCAAAAGGAAAAAGCAGTTTCCAAAAGCATAAAAGTAAAAATACGTAGAGTTGATAGTGTCAATAAATTGATCCCAACACTCTATCGAATTCACCACAGTTCTCCCTCTCTTACAATAATAGAGACGCTGTAGGATATTTGTCAATGGCAGTGTAATGTTTAAAAAAAAGTTCCCTCTGGTATTGCATGAAGATAATGACATACTAAACACTTGAATATAATAGCAGCAGGCTGCAGAGAATATGCATGTATACCTAGAGCTGAAGTTAAGTAGGCCTCATGTTTAAACTGAAGATGATGGAGTGAAGGTTTACCGTGCTGACACATAATGAGCCACCCGATCTGCCGACAGGATTTATTATGGGGATTTATTTTAAAAAGCGGCCTTGTATATAGTGTTACACAAGGATATCATGAAAAGCTATATGATGGACTTATGAAAGCATACCACACTGTTCTGAAATCGACGTAAATCGCATGTGATGGGCCTATATTACGCCTAATGCAATTTGTGAGATGCTCTTCAAGGACAATATACTGTATTTAGCCCTGGCAGTGATGTGGGTATGTGTGTTGACTGTATCATATTTCCATTTTGTGAAGCAATTTAAGACCATACCAGTTTCTTTATATACAGAGTGCTTCTCAAAATGATTAAACTAATCACAGATGCTTTCTTCGGACACTGTTTTCTCTATGAAATATGCATGTTCTGTCTTTTACTTATGCGCCATTCATCATACTCAAGAAATTATGATTGATGTACAGACAATTATAGTATGATACTATGTAGTGATTAACAGAACTCATTATCTGCTGGCAGTTACACAATGTATATTCAAGAATGTATCATTTAAGATTCTATATTTAAATGATGACAATCTTTGGATATCGAGATGTTACACTCACCATTCAATTAAAATGACAATTGAAAAATCAATAAAGGATGATTCAAGGACTATGTATTTTTGAAACTGTCAAACTGTCCATAGTGGTACGCTCAATAAGGAAAAGTGCAAGTGCACCCTACCTTTTCATCCTTTATCCCCTGATTCTTGGTTAACCGTGTCACTGTTATGATTCCAGAGACGCTATTTTCGTTCTACATTTTTTTCATTTATTGATATAAACTTGTTGGGCTCGAGAAGTATCGTTGAGATATCGAATACTAATGCTTAGCTGTCTCATGGTTCTCAACCTCTGGTCAGCGTAAATAAATCACATTTTGCATTGGTAAAAGAATATCATGTGTGTACCTGTGTAACATGTGCGGCCCGCTTTGCCACTGCAGGCGTTGAGCTGTGGATGCGTATCTACAGCTAAAATAGCCAAAGCAATAATTTATAAATATATTTACGGTATCAACATTTTTAAAAACGGGGAGGGAAAAGCACATATCTGTATAGGCGTAGCAGGACTGTATCAGTATGAACGAACCAGGGACCTGTTTCACTTGTTTCGTGACATGTCTGTGACAGCATACAGAGAGATTGGAGTTGTCTAGTTTCGTGACAACACAAGTAGCTGCCCTTAAGAAAAGACGGACCCCAAACATAAAAAATAAACAAATCTACACATCATAAGTATTAGACAAATCTGCACATCACACATCATTTCGGGTTTTGATATTGTCACATTATGTTTTACTTACCGTTTCACTTTTACTTACCGTTTACGCGGATCGACCAATACTCTTCGTTATGAAACGAGACTTCCTTTTGTCTGTTCTTGCTTGCACTGTTGCTGCCGCTTTTCATGTCTGATGGAACACTTTTGTTATGAAACTAGTGAAACAGGTCCCAGCTCTGCATGCCCAAATTTTAATTGGAATGGTGATCACATATAATTTCTTATCAATTTAAAACAGTTGAAGGTGTATGATAAAGGGAAAACAGACCAGGCATACAATCTGTGAATCATCATTTATTAAAAGACTAAAGGGGGTGTTCCACTGGCCCGACGGTAGCCGATTCTGTAGCCAGACAATCGCCGATCATTATCGGATGCCCTAGAATTTCTCAAATCTTTGGAAATGGTCATTTATTAAACTATTATTATCAGAATTAAATAAATTACAATACGTGAGCTTCCTCTACAGGGCCCAGGAACAATTGATCGGATGAGAAATCGGCGTGGTGGAGCACACCCTTAATCTATACGCCCTCTCGCCTAACGGCATCGGGGAAAGTATTTGCCAGTCTGTGAGTTTTGTAACAATTCGCAGATTACATGCCCAGTCTGTTCCCCATTGTACTGGTCAAGTAGCAGAGGCAGAGCCTGGGGAAATATTCATATATGGGATATCCTTTAGTAGGAAACTCTGACTTGCTGGCAAATAAAAAAGAAGTAGCCGATAGTAACCTATACCAACCGATATCAACCGATATCAACCGATAGTTGAACAGTCTAACTAAACCAATGAGAAGATATCGCTATATATCAACCACTGTTGTCTATTGGTATGGTTTAAGAAAGCTAGTAGTGGACATTATTCTGCCTACAGTTAGATCCTAGCCAAAGTTTTATTTATATATATGTTTTTTACTGTCCCTGTATTTAACTGCAGGACCGAACTGTATGCAGTTCAGATCTATTAGAGTTGAGTAATAACCGCTCTGTGGGGACTGGGAATAGGACAGCCTTTCCTTCTGTATGTTAGACCGCGGTCTAAGAAAAACATGAGACTATAGATTCCAATGCTCTGAGGGTAAATAAGGATTAAACGAGGGCTTAATCCACATTAAGAGCAGCTGGTTTAACACGGGAAATGTGTTTCAACCGGAAATATTTGCTGACGACAAAGTATACTTGTTCCAATCCTTTAATGTTAAAATCTAAACAATATAGACAGTAATTGAACTTGTACCACCAATAAAATACACCTCAAACCACAAACATCGTACGTCGTTTTTGTAAATGGACCAATGCAGACTTGCAGAAAACATGACTAATGTTGAGTCACTCAGAAAAGGCTATCATAGAGGCGGAATGTCCTCGGGAGCTATTAGATGCCGAGTTGCTCCTCAGATTGGCACATTTCCTCCGGCGGCCAGGGAGCTGTTTATTATCCGCTCAGGCGAGAAATAAAACGATACTGTGGTGCGCTTTTTGCGAAGCCAAAAACTTTAAAGCAAAAGTATTCCTACAGGATGGCAGGCAGTGTACACACCCCCTTGGATGCTTCTTGCGTCCATCCACCCCTTCGATCATCATCGTTCACTTCTTTAACGCCCCCTCTCCCTTCACTCCTTTAACCATTGGGATGCATTCTCGGAAGTCTTGCTGTTCTTTAATTTTCCCCTTTTATCTTTCCCCCTACTATTCTTCTTTGCCTCCATCTCAGCTTTCTTTTACAACACACCCCTCTAGTTACTTCCCACCCCGACTATTTTCTCTGATAGTCTCATCCTTATATTCGTCCTTTATTTCCTATCATGCATTCATTTATTACTCTCTACCCGCTATCCTCTTCACTTTGTATCTGTCTCTTCTTATTCCATCATCACGTTCCTCTTTCCCTCTATCTTTGTTGGTTTCCCCTGTCGGTCTGTCCTCCCATCTCACTGTTCCCCCACACTGTCAACTTTCTTTATTTGATGCCTGGATTTGTAACATAGATTACAAACATCCATTTGAAATGCGTCAGGTCTTTGAGACATTGGAACAGTCCGCCCACATCCCACACGTCTCCCTAGATAACTCAAGACAATCAGCCATCTGCAGTGACAGACAGTAATGACAGGAAAAAGAGAGGGCGAGAGAGAGAGAGAGAGAGAGAGAGAGAGAGAGAGGGGGGAGAGGGAGAGATAGAGAGTATGAAACATGTCCAGAGAATGATTGAGAGAGGCAAGGGATAAGTGAGAGAAAGAGAACTGTAGGGCGGAGGATATCGGGGTTGTGGGTAAAGAGAGACGAGGGGATGGCATTCCCGTCTTAAGAGAGACTGTATCTTCCACCCTACACCGATGCCGCCCCCAGCACCCGCTACTCTTCTCAGACGCCCCCTCCCCCCACACCCCCTGGGGCGGACCGCGCCGTGCGCTGCTATGCTGACAACAGCAGGCTATCAATCTCTCCACTATGTATTGTAGCGGCCACATCAAAGCAAACAGGCCTCTGGACGAGCCTTAAATTAGCCAGCCTAATTAGCCCCCGTCTACAGTTACCTACAATTATGCCACGATGGCCAATTTCGCGGCGAGAGCATAATAAAAATGGACACTTATCATTCGCGGTGATTAATTGAATCTATCCCTATAATTAGGTTTGGCCAAGACATGATGACTACATAATCGTCTCTGTGTTACTGTGTGTATGTGGTCGGCTGGTGGGAAGACGGGATGTTTTCCGCCGCTGAATAATGTAACAAGCCGAGACCCCTGAGCTGGAAGTGATGAATATTATCGGGCTTTGACGATCAAAATGCACGCTTTCTGTCAATGCTTTTGATCATGCGAGAAAATAGACCAGTGCAATTTTTTTGCTTTGCCTGCAGTCTAAGGATGGGATGGTGTGTTTGTCTCAGTCTGGGCCACCCTTTAGATTAGCACTTATAATGTCTACTTGTTTCAGTTGAGCCTCTGTGAGATTGTCAATAGCTATTGTGTTACTGTTTGCGCATATGTAAACACTATAATGAAGGAAATGATTTAATACAAAGCTGAGGCTGTCTTGATTTCCACCTTAACATTAACCATTTTTATTGCAACGTGTCCGCCTGAATGATCTCCTACGGCTTATTTATTGGAGAATATAGAGATACTGACTAAACACTACTACATAATACATTGTGCTGAGATGTTTAAAGTTGCAATGAAAGAGGTATAACAGTTACATTAAAAAAGGCTTCCCTCTATTCTTTCCATTTCAAAGAAAAAGAACCATAGTAATCTTAACGTGATTAAAAGTGGGATTTTGTCTTCTTGCCCGACTCGGCTCGTATTTTAAAGTGAACACAACTAGGGAGCTAAGAACGGAAACACTAGATTGTAATATAATAGAAATATAGAAATAACCAGCTCGTCCATTAGGTAGATATTATATGCAGACGAAAAAGTAGGTGTCACCTGAGGTATGGTTAGAAAGATTTGAATTGATCGGTATCCTCTAATCATTAAATAGAGTACTTACAAATCTGGGGCTTGTTAAATGATTAAGGCTCATACATGAACACCCTTTACTTTATGACAACGAGACCCAGGGACGATGTGGGTCACCTTATTCAACACATGTATCTGAACGACTGGCTATCGGCTAAGACTGTCTTAGCGAACCAGCTTGAATATCATCAAATGATAACCCTCCTACGAGGTTTCCCTGCACTCTCTAATATTGTAAGCATAATCTATTCAACAGACCCCTATCTATCTATCTATCTATCTATCTATCTATCTATCTATCTATCTGTCTATCTATCTATCTATCTATCTATCTATCTATCTATCTATCTATCTATCTATCTATCTCTCTATCTATGTGTGGATCTATCTATCTATCTATCTATCTATCTATCTATCTATCTATCTATCTATCTATCTATCTATCAACCTACCTACCTACCTACCTACCTACCTACCTATCTATCTATCTATCTATCTATCTGTCTGTCTCTCTATCTATGTGTGGATCTATATATCTATCCCTTTATCTATCCAACATACGACCTGGGGATTCCTGCACTGAACCAAATCACACTCACCCTATACTACTTATCGATGGGAGTTTTGCTGTCGAGCAAGGAGGATGAGAAGCTGTACACTACATCATGATTTCTCAGGGCTCTCACAGTGATAAGACTATGACAAATCTTTAAGATCTTGTTGTAATATCGAGCAAAGAACCATATAATAAGTTAATACATTGTAAAGGAAAGTGGAACTACAACGATGCATTGAAATACGTCTGATCGTGATGCAATGGTGCCTCTTCTCTAGTCTTGTCTTGTTTTGTCTCGTTCTGTCTGTATTGTATAGTCTGTCCTGTATTTCCCCGTCTATATCTGTTTGTAATGTTCACTGTTACTTTATGACGACTACATGTACAAGCGCCCAATAGGGTGAATTTACGTCATTTACTTGAAGCCACAAAAAAATTACAGATATGAGTACACTATACGATGATTGTGTATGTTAGACAAGATCAGAATATTTCATAGTATGATGGCAAATGCTTCAGAATTCAGTGAAGACGGATTCCTTTAAAGGAAGAAAACGGGTTGAATTACAATTCAATAGATTTTCGAATTGTAGATTTGTTAGATTCATATTTGAAGAGAAATACGATTCAAATCAAAGGATCATGGCCTAGAAATTCAGCCCAGTTTTATCATCATCTTGGCCTAGTTGGCCAACATGTCTGTCCAATTCAAACAAGCAATCAATGGCTTGCTCTTTAGGCCACACACTGATGAGATTGTTTGGTCCTAAAACCATTCGTCCCCTATCCCCGGGCATTGATTCCACTTAAACCATGAGGGTCATATCTTCTCTCCTTGTCAATAACCATTCGATCTTATAATTTGGCCAGGCACCAGATTCCTAGCGCAGACTGGTTCCGTCAACACCCAGTCTAAAAGACAAGCCAACACTGCCGACCGCTGGGCGGTTTCATTGCCAAACACCTCCTGTGTTATGACAGCATCGGGTTTAGGGCTCCCGCATTGGCAGCTATAAAATTCATTGAATTGGATTTGAATAATGATGTTAGTTGTGAGCGGGTGGGGTGTTCAAAGAGCATGCCGCCGCGGGGTGGCAGTGGGGGTGGGCGTGCATAAGGCCTGGCGTCCACCTACTACGATAGAAATTTAGACCTACCGATATGGTACGCAGGACGCAGATACCATTTATTTGTACAACAGATTTGTAAAGCTTAAGAGTAGAACCCTGTATGAAGGACCATAAAGATTATCTATAACACGTATATATGGAATAGAATGTAAATCATCTCATTACATTACATTGTATCATTATATCATCTGTATACTATTACACCCACTTATAAATATGTACACTGACTGACATAGTTGTAGATACCGGTATTGTAAATGCCCTAAAAAGGCATAAAAAACCTGCTACTCGCAGACTGCCTGTAATATTTTCTGATAAAAAAAAAAAGGTACCGATACAAAAAGCAAATATCGGAGACATATCGGGAAGGCACAAAATCATAGAAAAAATGTCTAGACATGCCAATCCACCATGCATCTTAATGGTTTTTTTTCGGTGCCTATCGTAGAAACTTGGTCAACTGCCCCGATATTAGGTGACCTTCCGACGCGATTTAGATTTTCTATCGGGAGGTGCATCGTAGACCATATCAGTGCCATATCGTAGTAGGTGGACGCCAGGCCTTATAAGACACAGAGAGGAACTGGGAGCAGTTGACCGACTCGGAGGTACTCAGTGTCTGTGCGATGACGGGCACCTGCCGGGGCGTTTCATTCTGGACACGGCCGGAAGTGGCGATATGACCGGAAATGAGCCACCTGCCGACGATGGACCCGACTGAAGGTCGTCAGTAAACATTTAATTGAGGTCACCGCCGCCGGAAGCGGTGGCAGCACTAGTCTCATCACGTGGTCGGGGTCTCAGAAGGAGGTCAGACGTCGCTTAGCGTCGATTATACGCCCCACTAAGAGAGAAAACGTCCATGGGGTTCCATGAGGAGGGAGGGTATAAAATACACAAAAGTGGAGGGGATAGGGGTTCGGGTCAGGGCAATAGCAATACATGCTCCCGCCGGCTGGATCTTGGACAGAGAGGGGCAAAACAGAAGTGTAGTTAGTGAGACAGGGATGGGCAGTTTTAAGATAGGACATGGTGTGGAGTAGGCAGGGCAAAGAAGATAACATTCAGACGTGTCCAGATAGAGGCCAAGGTTGTACCAGAGCAAGCAGGATATGAAAACTAAGAGAAATATAAGAAAAGAAGAGGGGTAGAATAGTGACCTTTATTGTAGGATAAGGGTTAATTGGTCGGGATAGTAGGGCAGGCTAGCCTGTACAGAGTACAGAGGGAGCGAAAGAGGGGTGAAAGCAGATAGAAAAAAGGTTATTGCAGAAAATAACTCTACAAAGAAGTGTATTCTTAGTTGATGACATTGTGGAAATAGGCTATAATACCTTTGGGGTCGCATTACAGAGAAAATAGACCCAGGTTGGAGTATAATGACAGTAAAAAGAGATAAAGGTAAGAGCTGCTTGTAATGGTAGGCTCGGTAGTAGATGGGTGTGGTAGCAGACACCGGTATTAGTGTGAGGATATATTAAAGCTGTGGATAGTAGCAGCAACTGGTATTAGTCGTAGAATGGGTTGAGGCTAGAGATGGTTGCAGACACTAGTATTTGTCGGAGGGCGAATAGTGGTTGCGATAGCATGAGAAACCATCATAAAAATGGAATGAGCGGGATAGCAGTCAACGTGTTCTAGGGTTGGGCAGAGCGATATAAAAAATAGATTCTAAGTTATTGCAGAGACTTACCACATCAAAGCATATGTCTTAGCGGTGGACGGCCTTAGTATAGAGAAAAGTGTGTCCTTAGATTAAGGAGTCCAGAAAAGAGGGTTAACAGTTACAATTCACAGGATACGCCAGGCAGGTTTCGAATGCAATAAATTGACAGTGACACATGGAAATAGGGGCTATCATTTGCATTAATTTTACATTTTGAATTCGTTTCTTGAGCTCAATGACGATCAAATTGAGGATGGATGATCACATGGATGGAAGGACGGCAAACTTATGTAAAACAATAATAATGACTAGGAGAAAATAGGTGAAGCATGGTGATGAACAATATAGTTGCCATGGAGGCTAAATCCGTGCACCCACTGTGTTCCCAATACATGCCCATAGGCCTTACGATTGACTTTCTGATTGAAATAAAAGATTTCAACGCGAGGTTAGACAGAATCTTAGCAGTGTGCCACACCTCTACGATTCACTCTATGATAGCTTTCTAGAACTGCATCGGAACTCGTATAAATAAACAATACTCCACGAGTTTGGAAGGGCCGCAATTGCCCCCGAGGCGAAGCCGAGTGGCGATTACGGCCCATTCAAATGAGTGGGGTATTGTCTATTTTACGATTCGAGTGCGGTTCTGGATTCATCTCACCCCTTTCACTGTTACGGATGAAATCTCTTGTCTTGTCTTTGTTTCTCTCTGAAATCCTGGCGAGCGATTGGTCAATCACCTATGACGTCATCTCGTATTCACTACGCCACGACCACGGCGTAATATTGTCGCTTAACCAGGGTGATCTTTGAGGTTTTTTTTTCTGACGTTATTCCTATGGCTAAACTTGTACCAGGTGTAAGATAAACACCAATACGCCACGATTGCCTCCCGCCGAGCCACGTATGAAAACGCGAATCATAGGCCTTCCGATAAGATCGAACATGTTCAATTTTTCGTACCGTGTTGGTGTGCATCGGAAGCCTGTTTCATGGGAAAGTCTCTCTCACATGTGAAATACTTGACAGAAAATCCTGAAATTTGAATATTCCGTAAAGCACATACGGACACGACTTCACTGAAAATATAGTTTTATTTGATTGAATCTAATAGTCTCAAATCAATCGTTTCATATCAGCATTACGATGTAGCCACTGTTTATTTTTCAATTTGATTATTCTATTGTCTAAAAAATAATGTGATATTGTTTTGTATATACTAGTACATGTACAAAACTATATGTATTCAGGCTAAATCTCCTGATCTGTAGGCCTAGCATATTTTGATACTAAATTCTGCATGAGATTTGCATCACAGTGCTGTATAACTTGCTAGCTGCATCAGTACCGTGGCCACAAACCTTTGTACCACAACAGTCGGTCCGACGCACTATGACACACACCGTTAGGCTACGATTAGAATACACAAAGACGTTACAATGTCCAATGGTAGCGTATCGGGAGTCCTATCGTGGTGAATCGGCAGCAGTAGGGGCCCTGTTTAAATAAAGCTGAATGGGAAAAGAGCTAATGAGGGGACAAATCTGAACGTTAGGTTGCTTGGACTAGGTGGAAGACAACTTCCCTAGGGGCTAGGATTTCTCTCGTCGACTAAGACTTAAAGTACAGCTCACGCTCCGGCTTGTTACTGTGAACATTACTTCAGGTTCAGACGAGCTAGACTGGGCTGCTTACATGTGAACGCAGTTAACTGCAAAATAGATATACAAGTTAACTTGTAAGTTGATGAAAATGTTTTGCACAGGCAAATATATACATAATATAACGTGGAAAAGACGAGCGATCCGATTGAGCGACTGCTGGTATGTGAGCATGTAGACATAATATTACCATGTTTTGGATCTGCGTGGTGGTATTCTCCGTGTAGTTGACGCGTAGTACTCCGAGCGATAGCTACTCCCCATTTGACTTGTAATTTGGAAAGAAATCCTGTAAATAATTAGAAATACGACGCAAGCGCCGTGCATTGTTTATATAAAATAGTTCTTATAATGCCCATCAGGTGGCCGAAAAAGCCGTATTCTCTTAGGAAAATATGGCTTGCCGCATTTTACTCAGCAGCGATCTGTAGGCTCCATAGGCTTGGTATGGATATTCCGCATTAGGTGGGTAATAAATGATTATGAACGAACGAAATACAAGATATGTGAGGCATAATTGATGGAACTTTGATCCAACTTTGATAGTATCAGCCGTCCATACGGTTATCCATAACTGTTGAATAAAGATGACCCACATTGTCCCTGGATGTCTATGGCATACAGAAAAGGGTCTACATGTAGGTTCCTAGATTATTCAATTGGCCATAGGGGCCCGTTTTATTTTCAATTTTCGTTGGGGATGACATGCCCCTCAAAGGAGACCTCCACGGACGACCTATTGGGCGAGAGCTCATCGATCGCGTTTTATTATTCCTAGCGTCCATAGGGAGAGAAATCCTCCTTCATAGTCTTGCGCGAGCGGTCGCAAGGGCAAAAGCGGAGAAAAAGACACTTTGTGGGAGACTTAAACAAGGGTTTGTAATACTTTCAAATAGTGGCATTTTTGGAAACTAATTTCATCATTTATGAATATAAGTGAATCTGACTAAATACTTAAGATATCTTCCCTCTAACACTACTAGTTAATATTTCAGTCATGATTAACATGTTTCCGCTAGTGTAAATGAATAGATTTGGTATTATTTGTTATTATGAATAACCCATGAGACCCCTTGGGGTGTCGCCCGCCAGGAGAGGTGAAAGGTACCACGTACGAGCTATCCCGACCCGACGGTAAATCATAAATCGTGCATGGACGAGAGCTCGTGTATCGTCGGCTACAACTGTCCTTCCCCACGATCAATCAGCTAATCAAACCCAAACCCTCGTACGACTTCTCCTTGGGCTTTAGACTTTGGTTGGCGAAGAAAATAAAACGGGCCCCTGGCCACCTGTGTGTGAACAGCTCATGCTCCGAAATACACACATTGTTTGTAGAAATCAAATTATGGGATAAATTATGGAGATGTATAAAGTATATATATGTTTAAATGGGAGACGAGGCTCAGGGGAGCGGGGGTGGTACCCCCCCACTCCAGGGCTAGGGGGGGGGGGGGCGACCAGCTTCCTCCAGGGCTCTGGTCACTCGCCCTCCGTTGCACACGCAGTCAGCATGCGCTCTGCTTTAAGGGGGTGTTCCACTGGACCGACGGTAGGCGATTCCGTATCCAGACAATCGCCGATTATTATCGGATGCCCGAGAATTTCTCAAATCTTTGAAAATGGTCATTTATTAAACTATTATTATCAGAATTAAATTAATTACAATACGTGAGCTTCCTCTTAAGGGACCAGGAACAATTGATCGGGTGAGAAATCGGCCTGGTGGATTTTGCTCTTTATGCTCTAAGCATTAACATGGCAGACAGAATAGAGTCCGCCTCCGATTTCGACTTCATGACATGGGCCAAAACGTCAGGCCTAAAACAAAGACAACGGAAGTCCTTGTCCAAGATGACTACACAGACTCCGATGTCCTGATGATCATGACGAAGAGATCTCAGTCCCCCCGGGACAGGCTAGAAGACTGCAAAAGGCACTGGCATCCGTTTAAATTTTTTTTTTTTAAATACTTTTATTTATACTGATAATACTCAGTGGTATGTCCACTGGTTTCCATGTATTACCAGTTTTACTGGTTACAGATAATTTACATTCATCCCATTTTGCTATGTAGATACAAACAACACACATATATACACAAGATACAATATAAACTACATAGTAAATCAATATGAGTGGCTCTATGTCAACATCAAGAAAAAAAGATCAGTCCATGACCATCGCCTATCGATAAGAAGAAGACTTCGTATACATAACTGTCCATTTGTAGTAATCAGAGAATTGCAGGCACAGAATGGATACCGGTGGGGAGACAGGGTTTCGGCCATCGAAGCCCTCTCACTGCTACCTAAGAAGACTAACCCTGCACAACAAAAGGCCCAGTAGGGATCCCAGGAGGGTATACGAGGAAGGAGCACCAAGAAATATATGGTGAATGTAACATGTCGTTGTACTTTCTGAATCAAAGTCCTGTTCTAGTCCCAGTTTGAACATGGTCTATCACTCGTGCAACCTAAGCACTACTCTTTAGAGGAGTGAGTAGGATCAAATTTTATATGATAATCCCAGCTTCGACACATCCTCTCTACCCACTAAAACATCAGCTATGACTCACTAATATAAAAAGAAAATTATTGTAATGTATGGGATATTGACTTTGATGTATTCTGTCATGTACTGAACTTTACTTACTGTACGTACTGCATTTAACCAAAATACATTGTACAAAGGAAATAAACGCAGCTTGATGCTAGAACATTTCACTTCCAAGCTTACGATGATGGGTTTAGGCCAAGCATCAGTTGATCGTTAACTGTACGCTGCTCTACCGGTGTATACCTACCACCTATGCTCGACTTAAAGGTAATCTGAACTTATCAACAAAATATAGGACATAAAAATGGGTTTTCTCCAGAAAAAATACTACACTATCAAAATAAAAAGTACGCAATTATCTATGAAAAAGGCCCCTTAAAAGTACTGCATTGAGCACCGTGTTGCTTGCTAGAATGTGCTTTGGCAGCAGTTAGTGTATCTGGAGACTAGATTGTGGCTGGGCGGCGGGAACAGGGTGTTTATGTTGCGGGTGGGGCAGTGGAACGGATAGAGGAAGTGGGGGTTTATGTGGGTATGTGTGCTAGCAGCAGGAGGGGTATAAAAGCTTTGACAATACCCTCCACACAGGAAGCAATGCCTAGTCCCCGCGTTCCCCTGTAGCAGGCGAGGCAGGGCACGCTTCGGTTCTCTTTCCGCAGTGTGTGTGTGTGGTGCGTACAGTAGGAGAAGCGTGGGGTGGTGGGGTAGGCATGCCACACAGACTCAATGACTCTACTTTCCAGACGGTGGGCGGGGGGTATACGGGTAACGGCACGGGTCCCGCTTTGATAGCAATATCCCAAGCGTTTTGCTGGAGGCGTTGGATAATCGGAGGCGTTAGATTGGATCAGTGTGCATGTCGGCGGCACCGGCTGATATGGAGCGAGACAGGCAAATTAGTGCCGGGCTCCAGCCCGCCTGACAATGGAGGCAGTTATAATGAAATAATCGATGTATAGATTGGTGGTCCTACCCCCACCCGACGCTGATATCTATACCCGTTTGGCGGTGTGCCCCCCCGTCCTGCCCTCCTACCCTACCCTCTCTCCGGCCGTCGGCACGCCTGAGTGCAGCCAGCCCGGAGGAACCTCCAGGGGGTGGGGTGGGCAGGGTATGTGGAGAGGAAGGTAAAAGGCAGTTGGCAGACAGGTAGGGTAAAGGGAAGCTAGGGTGCCATTAGGTTGGGTAGGTATATACAGTTGGGGGCGTTGTATAGGGCTTCAAGCAGGACAACAGTGCTGGCGGTTCTTTTCGGAGGTTCTGGTTCAGGTTTAATTAGGGCAACAGATTCGATAGATTTAGTGCACTGGGCTGTACTAATACATACAATTAAGTCAATGTAATTCAATATCAATCCCTTTTCAAGCTTGTCTGCTGATTGTAGAATAGTGGTATAGGCGTTACACTACAAAACACACAGAGCCTGTTCCGTTCTAGTTCGTTCTGTTGCTCCTCTGCACATTTTTGTAAACAAATCTCACATGTTTGGTTTTGCATGGTGTGTCCCTGGCTATTTCTACATGGTATATAGCACGAACGCCCCTCAACCTCCATCATCTTAGCACAGAACTTGTGCCTATGTACTAGTTTCCATGTGGGTCTGGTTGCAACCAAGAGAAACATTCGAAATATATGTCTGCCGGCTCCACTGTGATGGTTACAACTGTATGCAGAACCGAATGATAAATTTAAACTAAACATTATCGTAAAACTGGATGAGGTTTAATCTTGTCCACCGTATTCCAAGATTGGAGTTTGGCAAAGTGACAAAGTCCGGAGCCAAAACTTCAGGAGTGGAATGCGGTGGCCAAGATTAAAACGAATCAGGTTTTGATTTGATCCTACCCTATCTCCTCGATTTTGGAATAGTACGTGATAACAATGCTGGATGCCACTAGTGGCATATAAAACTCCGTATGCCAGTCAGCGTCGCATACGGGAACCCAATGTTAAGCCTATGGGGTTTTATATTAGGGGTAGGATAATGAGATAGACTGCCTGCTCTGGCTTTGATTACAACATGTTAAACGCATATCCTACAATGCATATTGGCACCACCTGGTGATTTTCAAATACCGACAATATTAATTCAAACTGGTTCCTTCAACTTATCCTAATACCAAATGATCGAATTTGGCCTAACCAAATAGGTTAATTGGGCCAATTTAAACTTGCCTGCATGCGTTATATAGGAAATCTACTGAAAAATACAGTTTTCTGCAATTCGTTCAAAAACAAGGACGATGGCATACGATTGTCAAAACTTTAATATGTAGTACTACTCATTTACTATATTCTGTGAAAGTTTGAAGAAAGTGACATTGGTAAAATCGAACCTTTTAGAATTTCTAAATATTCTATCATGATATCACTACTATATTGATGTCTGGATCAAAAACTAGTATGGTGACCCCAAATTTTTAAAATGGAAACGGGTCATTATATATATAGAGTTACCAGGAACATGACATTGGTTTTAATTTTCAAGCTAAATTGTCCAATACGCCTTTAACAGTTTTGATGCCCCCCAGTCTGCTGCTGTATGCAAAATATACTATATATCTCAGCTATCTCTTTGAGCCTTTTAGGGTCGGTAATCTAGGTCTATTTGCAATTACCGATCGGATTAACATTATGATAAATCATAGCGCGTTCTTCCTCTCGAAGTAATATCGTGAGAAGGATGTTCGCGTAGAAATCAAATAATATATGTTGTATTAATAAAACGTGTCCCTATTTATTGTCAAAAAGACTGACGTTTTGATTAAATAGGAGTGAAAAGTGCCGCCATGAGAGGTATAAGTGCAGTACACCTGCATTAGAGATTTGTATAGACAGTATTGTTGTTGCCATGGATGTATTGGTTTTATGTAGTTGGAAGAGGGTATTGTTATGGGTGATTGGCGCGTTGTATAGGTAACTAACGATGTTGCTGTTAAGAGCGCTGGTGATATGAGGCTAAAAGTAGAACGTAGAATGTTTTCCTATCATCTGATGATGTCTCGGTAAATGTAAGAGATCGGTGGGAGAAAAAAAGATCAATAGATGGCCAAACAGAAATTAACACTACGACTCCATGAGAATTAGATTTTACATCTTTTGTAATATTTATCATGGAACAGTAAATGGAAGTATCGCTATATATCAACTGGCAAGCATGATCGTGTAGAGCACGGTCAGTTTGTATCCATCCTAGTAGATCACTCCAGAATAAAGATAAATATTTTTAAAAAAATATATAAAAAAAAGTATGATAATCGTGCTAGCTAGTATCCCAGTATACTCTTTAATATCAGTGTAGTTGTATGAACATATGAGGTCTTCCCGTTGAGGATCAGCCAGAATTAAAGTACTAACAGGCCATCTGCTCCCATTCCCATAATTTTGAGGCACGCTACCTATCTGATCTATCTCTAAAATACCAGTAAATATGCTAGATAGACACTGTAAATCGGGAGGGGGGAGTAGAAGTTCACACAACAGACAGTAAGATACGTTTTTTGATATATAGATAGCGTAAACTGGAACATAAATTGTGTTCAATATATACACAGTAGAACCCCGCCTAACAGACAACCCACTATAGGTGGACACCCCAATTTAATCAGCACATTTGCTCGGAACGGTTCCCTCGATTAGATGCTTATTCTAACCCAGTTTAAGTGGACACCTAACATAAGTGGACACCTTGGCCTGGAACAGAGGGTATCCGCTTATGCTTGGTTCTATGTTTATATCTATATTTAAAAAAAAATGGCAACAAAGGCAAAACAAGAAATTGCAGTGCAGAAACGTTAATAGTCTGTATTCAAATGAAGCATATACAATCTGAACGGGTCACTACTGGAGCCATCAGTGTCCTCATAAAAGCTAACTACAGTTAGAGAAGAGTGTAGCAGAGACAAGGTTGATCCGGGCTAGTCAGTATGTCCACCCTCCGTGAGGCACCCCTCTCATAAGATCTCACACTCTCTAAGTGGTATTCTGTACAAGGTTCTCACCTTGAGAAAAATTCTTAACAAAATAGGCTTAGCGCCTTGAGAATCCACTGGCACACAATATTCCCGCTAGGTGGCATCATTGAGATTATAGGAAACTTTAGGTTGCATTGATGTACGTCTTTAGCACAGGTGACAGGCCAGTGGATACTCAAGGCCCTAAGCTTAGTTCGTTAAGAATTCTTCTCCCAGTGTGAGAGTACAGAATACCACTTTGAGAGTGGGATATCTTATGAGAGGGTTGCACGAGCTGGACCACTTGCTCTGCGGCTGCCCCATGCCAAACCTGTACTCGCTGCAATATGTACATACTTATCATTATCTACGAGAAGCCTAAAACATGTTGATTTTGATAAATAGTGATGGTATCTGACGAACATTAGATAATGCAAGGACTTTGTTTAAGCAATAAAAGACAGCTATCCGAGAGACCCGATAACTTCAGACAAGTTTTAAATCTAATTCTGAATTTTGGAAATAGCATTCAAAGCATTGAAATTGTATTTCCCATATCCAAACTGAACTAATCTTTCTGAAACTCCTAGCCAATAATGCCCTCAGTCATTACAGTATATTATATTGATGAGTTGATATGTCTTCTAGTTTGCAAAATAAAATAGATAATAGTTATACCCTAGACAATAACAGATTGAAAACATTGCATGATATGTAGGATAGCACCTCGCTGGAAAAGACTTTCATAGGAGGGGGCGGGGGACTTTACGCTAGAATGCTCACACATTTAGGAAAAGTGTGTCTTAAACCAAATACGGAGTCTAAGCCCTCGCTGAAAGGATAAAGACCCCTGCAGTGAACAGGCAGTAGATGACTGCCTGCCACTAGCTGCAATAGTGGGTTGAGGATTCATGAAGCTATCGACGAGTGTGTTTCTAGCACACACGTCGCGGCCACAGGCTTAATCAATAGGCTATTATTTCTTATCATACTTAGATTGATTCTTTTGCCCGACCATGGGCCGCTCGCGAGGGACTGCTAGCATCGATCGACGCACCAACGCATGGATTACTTTAAAAAGGCATTTTCAGTAGGGTTTTTCCCCTCCCTTCCCCCAACACACCTCCCCCTTCTCACAAACCCTCCTCCGTAATATGCCCACACAATGGTCGCAATGTTCCTTTTTGAACGAGACTGTTGATTGATAGCCTTTGCCACCAGTGCATTGCCCGGTGCTTGCTTCCCAGCCGCACAACACTCCTTCTGTTCTCCCTACCCCCGTTCTCTTGGATCTTTCTTTATTTACCTTAAATATTAATTAGCTCACAGTGTCATTTCCAATTAAATCCTGATGAAGCCGACCCCGGAAAATCGGGAAAAATCCTTGTCACGCATGTTTTCTTTCACTGGATGAGAGATGGGCGATTTCCTACTTTCCCTCTGCCTCCCTTTTAACGCTTTCTATTGACAGTTCCCCTTTCTGAGCAGTCATCGACCGGTATCGGTATCGGCTATACCGTAGAGTGTCTGTGATTGCCGCTTGTAATCATCAATAACGATTTTCTAGTCGTTCCGTCATGACTAGACAATTCCATTCGTGGTTATCAAGGTTTATGCTTTGATTGCAATTGCTACACAAAACCTAAATATATCAATCATATGATATACCCGCTTGTAAAAAGCTAGATGAACTGGATAAACGAAGCAATCTGGGTTCATTGCCTTGATATCGAACTAAATATCAAATTATTCTATGTTTGCGAGATGCTTACTATGAGACATGTATCTGAATCGAGAACGAAGATTACGTCCTATCTAACTAAATTTTACTGTGACGATTCTGTTAACGAATCTTGGTTTCAAGGTGCGCTGAAAGTTACAGTCTGAAATCTAAAATTTGAATAATATCGCTTAATATGTTCCTCGGGCAAATGCAAGAAACTTCAACTTAGTGCCGTGGGTTTTATTCATCAAATATTTTAAAGAGGCCAATCGGCCGCATTTTCTCATTCATAATGAGCAGTCTGTCGATAATAAAGTGGCATACTTATGACTGTTGATTTTTAAAGACGTTTTGATACTTAAGTTAAATGAAATTGAAAGAACAAAAGTATTTGCATTTATTATTGTAATTTCCGAGAGCATATTTCTATTAGGAATCAATATTATTTTGCATCAGTGATAAATGTCCTGAAATTCTCGTTGTATTTAAAGGCATTACTGTGTTTTACCTGATTTGGTTTCCTGCAATACATATTTATTTTCAGAGAAAAACTAAACAAAAACATTCATAAAGAACAGTGGATAATGGGCCATGTGCAAAGATAACGCTCTAACTTTCATACAAACTTTCGTTTGAAGAAAAAGACTTAGTCCGCACCTTCACTTACTCTCAGATAATCCTCTGGAGATTCACCAACATTTTACCAATTTGAACTTGCTGTGACAAAACTGCAGAAGTCGCTACAAATTAGTGCTTCAAATTCAATACCCTGGGCCAATAAAGAAAATGTACACACATAACTCCCGTACATGCACACTCCCACCCCTGTTGATGCTTGAACACCACACAAAACCATCATTTGGGTAGAAAAGGTTATTTATGTGAACACATACCATCGATTGTCTTCATCATAATCATTTCAGCCATGGTATTTAATTCGGGATTGGATTAACATCGTAAGACGATACCCAGAGATTTAATAAGTAAACTGTAACAACTGCGCATCAGGTATTTGGTAGTATTTCTTTTAGTCCGTTCACTCACCGCGCCACCTTCTGGTTACGGTACGTGAAGGTGTAACAGAGCATGGATCCTATTGGCCAACCATCTTCAGCGGGAGGAATTCCATAGAGGTTGGCTGTACTATTGATATCATCAGTTTGACAAAAGGGAACCTCAATGGCCACTCACACCAGCAGGAATCGTCGACCCTCGAGTTTTAATTTGAATAAATTTGTCTGGGATTGTTTATATTCAAACGGCGCACGTGTGAGGGTACACTGGTTGTACGATTGCAACAGAAGCCGAAAACCAGCGATCCGCCATTTTCCAGCTGCATCCTGGGATGGAGGCAGGAATTCCTGTCTCAAAATGGCACCTCTTAACAATCTTAGGTTGAGCCTCTGTGCCCTGGCCCTGGCGATAACAGACTATATTCCTTGATGGTGTCACAAACGAACTAGCCGATCAGCAGCCAAGATTTGCCATTGCTGACAAATTGGCATTATGATGATTCTAGCTATTACAACAAATTTCTGTGGAGGTGTGTTGTATTATCATATATAACAATTATGCTCTTTTCCCGTAAAACGGTTGAGCTAAAATTTGAACCACACTCGACAAGTCGGAAGTTTTGAACACCCCACTTTCGTTGGTTTCTTCGCGCATGAAGAAAAACGAATATGTTGCATGCCAAAATCTTCCGACTCCTCTCGACTCCTAATTAGTATTAAGGGAATTTGTTAATTGAACCAATTATGTGTTTGATGGTCAGACCATTGTCAGTATTTTTGGAATAACTTATCAACTGAATATAGGCTCATACCCTCATACCCTCAGTTCAAATATAAGGAGAAAACCGTACTGTATAACAGCCGAATGAATTACATATAATGTACATACTATACTCTAGATATCATGTGCACTGATATATTTATTGGACCGTAGTGCCCCAAATCAGATAGACTGTGCCTGAGATTCTAGTGATATTATTATGGAAACGAAATCTGAGGTGTGTGTATCATTATCATTAAGTCTAGCATATTAGAAATTTAGATGTACAGTGTAGGGAATTATGCATTCGTTTGAAATTTAAAAAGTGTAGTAATGAACTTAAAACTTTCGGCACTGATATCCTGTACCTGTACTGCTGATTTATATGGATTTATATTTGCAGGAGAAAAAAGTGTTTCATATGTACATACTCATTACTTAATCAAGGTGAATTAGCTAGTTAGAGCCACTTGCGTATGTATACACTCTTGGTCTTGGTATTGACAAGTACTACATGCTGGATCAGAATGTAAACAGGCATCATTTTGCCTTTTCTCTTCCCAGGATAAATAAACAGACTTAAAAAATTGTCATCTATAAGGGGACGTATAACAAATGTTTGTGTACACATGTATATGGAGTTGATGCTATAATGGGATGACAGAATGTGAGCAATATATACAAAAATATTCATCCAGAAATCAGAAGTTGGAACAATCGCTTATGAATACATTCCAACAGTGGGACAATTACCTGGAACAGACACACTCGGTTATAAAAATTCACAAGCTAATAGAAAAGGGCACCTATCCGAAGATATCTACCTAATATACCACACACCCCATAGACTCCCACCACACACACAGACACACATTCACCACAGCTCCACTCCATACCAGCAGCGTCACAAGGCGGGCTTGCTTGTAACCACTCTTTATCTCAGGGTGAGTAATGGAAACCAGGGCCGGGGTTACGCTGGCGAATTCAATAAAGCCACAACACACGTTGCCCCTAGAGCCACAGGACTTTACCCCGCTGATATAATTCAGTCCAACACCTCCAGGCCGGCCTGGTGGCAGCTGGACCCGGCCAGCGGGCTGTGATCCCACGGATGCCAGCCGCCCGGGTCCCCATGGACCCCCGTCGTGCACCCAGGCCAAACGGCTATTATTTTTATCGCGCTCAACATGGTATGAAATATCGCCGTCAGAGGAGGGAAACGAACACGAAGAAAAAAGCTGATAACGAATGAAAATGATGATAGAGGAAAACAAAGTGAGATGCGAAATATTATTTAGGTGAGAAACAGAAGAACTTAGACAATCATACCATAGTAATAACGCAGTGTTGAGCAATCAAAAAAACAAAAGAAAGCTATGTGATAATTAACAAAATTTAATGAAACCATTAAATACATATGGAAAACTGATTACTAGATATCATAAGATTGCACTTGATTATAGCAAGGCTTCTGTCTCTGGGACCCTCACCTTGAAACTCCG
Organism: Alentia gelatinosa; assembly: GCA_950022655.1. Lineage (NCBI taxonomy): Eukaryota > Metazoa > Annelida > Polychaeta > Phyllodocida > Polynoidae > Alentia > Alentia gelatinosa. The sequence continues at coordinate 23,470,599 of OX465588.1, read as the reverse complement.
GAATTCTGACATCCGAAATCCGTTTCCCTCTAATATGTAACCGATGTTTTATAGTCGTATGAGAAATGTGATTCTAGCTATATCTGTATCACATATACAAACATCAATCTTTCAATGACTAAAATACATTTCCAACTGTGGATGACAATACTTTGCTGTAGCAGCACATTTTATTATATGACTAGGTTAGATTGAAAACCATTTTATAAAGAAATATGAGTGCATTTCACAGCAAGGAGAAACGCTCTCTGTGGCTAACATTGATTTTCAATCAAACTGAACAGCACCCGGGACTGCAAGCAGATATTCTGGATTCCATTAGCGATTTAGTGACGGACAGGTGGCAAAGCACTCATGAATCATGCACTCTGAAGACTCTAAATTCAGTTTCACTTATAAGGGCTAGCGCCGATGCTAATTGAACAATGCCACTCGGTAATATGGGCAGGCAACTGGATATTGATACAACTTGTGTTTCCAGATGGCATGTGCTATTATTGCTGTCTGCACGTATCAAGTTATTGTATTTCCATATTGCAGTTAACGCTGGTTTAATATTGTCTCCATCAATCAACTAGATTTTCGGTCCATATGTTGAGGTCTTAGTGACATTGCAAATAATTCCAGGGCAATTGATAAATTATGTATTTCCAGCTACGTTCTACGTGCTCGTTGATCGCCTACGATTGAAACCCGTTTTAATATGAATCCAATGGCTGCCTCTTCCTACTCCTATCCACTTCTCTCGCGAGGAGATGGGCTATTTTGAATGGAGATCTGACTGGAACTGACCCTCATGTCCACTAAAGGTTATGAAAAAAAATTGTTGTCATGAAAAAGAAGACCCACCAATTTCATATACCCTATCCCATATCAATGCCCTTCTCGTTCTTGTAGGGAAGACACCACTAGATATGGATTTTTATCTGTAGACCACAGGCGGGTACATGCGATATATATTCCGCTAAACAGTTCTTACAATGCTGACGAACTGAAGCTGAAAATAAGATTTCTCTCTCATTTTGCAGAATACAACCTATATCTTTGATTTCATTAACAGAAATAGAGCGAATCACATTGGACCGACAATGGTGCACTGGGGGGCAGCGAATAACATTGTTTGAAATTCAAAGAGATCATTTCACATTCTAGTTCTTTGCTTTCTATTGGCCATATCGCCGATACGAGTCGAGCACTAAGTAGAAAGACTCATTATTTTAGTAGAAAAAAGCCTCGCACTTATGCTTCAACAATGATATCACACACTCCATCACGAAAACTAGCATTCAAGCAAATATATTATGGCTGAGCAAGCGCTGCGCCATTTGCAACTGGCTTGGAGATGCTAATACAAAAAGTCTTAGCCATTAGTACAACGGTATTGTATATGTTGTCGGGCCAGAGAGCCTGCAAACGGCCTAGCCATTAGCACTTGTGTCCTTGCCTCTCGTCAGTCACCGCTTGATGTGCTGCACAATCAACGCCCACCTCAAGCCGTTAGCAGGCCCTGCGGTCCATTGGTGGAGGCCCGGCGGGTGTTGTGCGGAGGCTATCACCTCCAGGCTCGCTGTGGGCTCAACAAGAGAGAGGAGATGACTACAGTGTAACCACGTCATCATGCGCAAGGGACAAGACTGAGGATCTGCTACAGTTAAGGTATATTGCCTTTTTCCCATGGATCCTTTCAAATTTTCTATTCATTCAGCAAAATAGAAAGTTGTTCCACTGCTCTTGTAGATTCCACATTCCTAAATATTTGGAGCACGAGTTTTTTTTTTTTTTTTTTTTGGTTTGATTTAATGTCCAGCTACTCATTACGGGTTCTTACAAGACTTTCTCAAGGTTCTTTTACACCACAATGGTGGGGATCGAATATATATAGTATTTAGGTAGAAATGTCACCCCTACTCATTTACCGAGGTGAGAGTTCTTTTAGTTCTACACATCACATAGACATTGTATGAGAACGATTGGCCTTTGATATAGCAGCAAATCTACCACTGCTGGGAATGAAGGAGAAGAGTGGCTCCAGTGGGAGTCGACCCCACAAAGTCCTACAACCTAGGGATTACAAGTGCAGTGCCTTAACCACCGAGCTAACTCCCCACCCCCTGGAGGACGAGAGTACTCATATGTTGATGATATGTGCATAGTCCTACTGGAATGGAGCGGGTCAGTTTTGGCTCAGAAGTCTATTGCAAAGGAAGTAAATTTTCAGGTGCATAAGTTAGACGAATGAACCAAGAACTAGAATAAGACTCCTTCATAAAAAAACAAAACTCCCGTATATAATGAACAGATGGAAGGCGCAAATGCTTAACTTTATGTACCTTAGATCAAAGAATGATAAATATGTAGATCATAGAAATCTACCAACAAGACGATTTGCAGCAACCACCCTAGTAGTACACCAACCAAATTGTGAAATGTACAAGCGATGTATTGAGAACGCTGGAAGTATATTGTGGAATGACCTACCAGATGAATATAAAGAATTTAAATCGATTACCAAGAAAATGATGTTAGACAATATACCAATATAATATGACAATGTACTGCAAAACAGGTTTCCATTAAAACTAATAGGATACATATACGGGTACATGTGCATGTGCTATGGAAAGGGTAAATGCCTACAAAAGTAAGATATGTGACTGTGTATGGCGGGGATGGGACAATGGTCAAACAATCATGTAACAAACGGATATATTGGCATCTGCTGAAAACCAGCAACGGCTACATGCCAAAGCTGACAGGATGCCAGCTTTGTTGACAATCGAATATATTTTATGTAAAGTATCATTTATGTAAACAAAGATTAATATGTCAATTAAGAAAATGTATATAAAAAAAAATCGTGTCACAGGACGAACTTTTGTGTTTACCTATGTCTTATTTCGGCGTAGATGAGATACAGCGGGCGTAGATATGCTCAGCAGATACCAACTTCTGTATGAATAGAGTGTACACCCTTATAATCTATCCTTATCAATGCAACTGTCCGATTATTCGAATATCTGCACATAAGGGGCACTACTGCATTTTTTCTTTTGCATTTGTCAGAGCATTTCGAATCCCATCTTGTATTACTAATTTTTATTAATTACCAGATTATAAAATCTTTCTTAAACCCGATTGGGTATGCGTTGATTGATTTCAAGTAATAAATCCATCATTCTTTAGTATTTTTAAAATGTTATTTTTAGTTTATCATTGTTCTGTGGGTATGAGCCTAGCTTTGTATATGTAGCATAAGTCCTCATTTCCTTGTATTGGCAGAAATTTATCACAGGTGGGCAGGTGGGAAAGCATGCAGGCAGACAGGCAGGTAGGCGGGCAGGTGTTGGGCAGCTCGGTCGGATTTTTTAAACCTGCTAAATTCTGCTTTGACCCTGGGATCAGACACCCCAAACTTTTTTTAGAATAATACTTCTTTTTATATTCTATGTTAGTCACTTACTAAGTACCTTCCAGAAAAACATTATTCCAACAAAATCAGATGAATGGCTTAGATTTGAGAACCTCCTAAATATTTGAAATTTCAAGAAATGTCATAATACTTAACTTATGATACTAATATTATATGGTGACACACATTATATTTTATCTTTTTCATATATTAGATTTAAAAGAAAAGCTCTAAACCATATTTGGGATGTTGGGCAACACAGGGGTGTCGGACAACATGAGGGGTGTTGGACAACACGTTAATAGAATTACTCAGAACAATGAGAAAAATGATATTTGAAATGATAATAAGCTATATTTTACAAAGCAAACCACTCAATTACTGAAAAAAAAACCCCCCAAAATCATGACTTGTAAAACAGCATGTTGTCCGACACCCCGTGATGTCGGACAACACGTGTTCAGTATTTAGAAAAAAAACCAACCTGGGTATTCATGAGTGGTAGGGGCACTTAACATAACCAGGGACATTTGTTATTCTATTATGATTATTATTTCTTTTATACATCCTTTAGAGGTGTTTTGTCCAACAACCCATTTTTTGGAAAAATATCATCATTGAATCATAATGTTCTGATATCAGAATGGATAATCCGATTGTGTTGAAATTTTCAGGTATCACAACCAGGATTCCGGTCAACATTGTACAATAAAGGAAACTTAGTTTCTCACTATATATTTCATTAGTATTTTCCTCTGAAAGTCAGGGTGTTGAACAACATGCTCTATGGGTCTCTATGTTGGAAAATTTGAAGGTCCTGGATAGCTTTTACCATTTTAATATTTTTTCAATCTTTTACCAATATTCAAAATTATATTGTCTACAGTTCTCATATCATTTAAACATGTTAATACATAACAATTGACTCAAAATTGTGTCTCCCAGATTTTTAACAAAGAAAAATCACTAGAAAATCACAGTTTCAGTTGAATTTCGGAAGGAAAAATTCCTCAGAGCTCTACAAAACCCTATGTTGGAAAGAAAGATTATCAAAAGATACACCAAATAATTTCATTTTTAATCCCACCCAGCTGGTCTGCCGGGTGTTGGAGGCAGCGCGATACAACGAAAATATATAGCCATGCAGGTCAATATTAGTGTAAGGAGTCTGTTATCTGATAAAGTGTTTATGGAGGACTGTTATATAATATTGTTGCAATGTATACGCCCATGCATCTATCATTTAAATGCAATGTATGGGCGGGGCGCCCAATAAGCAAACTACAGGCGCATATATATACGACTTAGACGTGCTGTATACACCGGCGTCCATTACGGGCGTATATATATAAGAAAACATCGGAAAACGCGGCATTTAGTAATATCTACACAACTGTGTAAATAGAAATAAACCCTAAGCCCAGGGGCTTTCATGTAGTTCTCTACTATTTTTGGGCTACTTGTACTACGCTCAGAAAAGCTACGAAGCATGATTAAACATGACAACATTTACAATAGAAATTTCACAAGCAATGTCTGGACCTGATATCTGGCCTTCTCCTAGGTTCTTATTTGATTTCTATTGGGCACATTTTGTTTATGATGTGTATAGTATAGGTGCAGTTCTTCAGCACACTGGCGAGTAGATTAGGAACATTTATAACCTTGTAGCCGAAGAAATGACACACGATTGCCTAGCATCAGTGCATGGCCCCATTTCTACGACATCCAAGATGCCCAGACCCAAGGCCTAACACTGGTCTTGTGTATGGTGAAGATTTACGTAAATCACCCGACAACCATCGTCAGCCCCTGGCTGGCTGTACCACCACCTGCCCGCTCAATGCGCCGCCCACACGCTACCAAACCTGGCTGCATACATGTCCGTGTGGCCTTCTCCGCCGGTAAGATAAGCCAGGCTGGCGGGAGAGGAGTGTGTTACCTGGCGCGCTCTCCTCACAGAGTATTGGCCACATCACAGGTTGAGGTGTGTTTTGGAACCTCTGTACTCCTGGCTGGCACAGGATGTGGTGAATTATAGCACTTTGCTGACGCTTTCATCTCTGCACGCATAGCACACGTGTAGCTCTTGATTAGCTGCCTGTCATTTTTGTCTTTTTACCTCCTTGATATCTTGGCGCATCTTCGCTATCTTCCCGTATGTCTCCTTACCATGGTCAGTACCTATCCTTCACCTTCTCCCTTCCTCAGTTCAAACTTAACTCCTTAAAGGCTGTATGTCTGACGGGAAGCACGCTTAACTTTTGTCAACTTTCATTTGAGGTATCCCAGAAGAATTCCCTATGCAGGGCTTATTTCGCTTTCTAAATATCATAGTTATTTACTAAACCTCAGGTGCTTAATTTTAAGAAATAATTGGGGACACCGGTTCAGGTCTATGTACTTCCGATAGATTAAACGTATTTCATTTATCACCCTCATAGCAGGTCTTCGTGACTTTCTTCCCGTCCCATGGTAACAAATCGAAAAGAATGCAATGTCAAATTAGCTTACATTAGCAATGAGATCAGCTTACATCTACATTACGATAGAAAATCTCAGTGTGCTGCTTTCTAAGCGTTTCGTTCAATATCAATATTGTTTCCGATTGTTGTTGCAGTTCAGGAATATATTGAAATCAAGTCGATGACCGCAGGCTTTGATCAAATAATTTATGGAAATGTCATTCGACACTTTGTAACTAGCTATAGACTTGGAATATGGTATCAGATGTCTGTCTATGGAATATTATTTGTTTTTATTCTAACATTTATAAAACATACCTTCAGATCCTTAAAATACACTTATTATTATTTACTCTAATAGATAAAATGCTGCTAACAGGATCCTCATGTCCTATAACGTTCCAGTAGAGCCTCACGTTTATGTTTTGTGCTATCTGCAGCAAAGTCCCGTGTGTAATATAGCTGTTTAGTGAAGTTAAATTTGCCACATCTATGATATTGAAATCGCATCTCCTGGTGATGCGCTAAATTCGATTGCTCTAATATTACAGCAAACGATGCTTTTCAGCTTGTGTTGACTCATTAGTAATCGCAATGTTCTTATCCCTATCTCTCATTCGTCAGAACCTAATGTCAGAGAAACACTTGCAGGCAGTTTTTCCCTGTCACCATCGTGAAGTCACGACTTGTTTACAATGTCTCCGTAGTGGTAGCTGTGTCCTCTTACAGGTAGCACCATCCCTTGCCAAGCACCTGCTTTACTCCCCAGTAAACCAGCCCAACCAGGAACAGTATTGGAAAGATACCTTCAAAGCCAAATACATAGCATGGGGAGTGGTAAGACGTATTCCTATTTGTCATGGCGTGCTGATGATGAATATGTTGCTTGTTTAAGGCTTTCCAGAAGCGTTTAGGTTGATGGACGTGCTTCCATGCGTTTACCAATTAAGGACCGTTGAGTGGCAATGATAAGAACGAGCAAGACCGTCCTTGTTAGAGAGAACCCTTCTTATTAAAGTAGAGCCACGACGGAACATCCCGTCAGTATTGATTGTCCACTGACATGCTTTCTTGAAGTGATCCCTTTTAGTCGGAGGATGATTTTTTCCCCTCTGAATTACTTTGAAAGGGATTTAGTTTCGTTCACGGTAAATAAAAAAAGGGGATTTGTGGGGAACGTTTTTAATTGCCTTTAAAATGTAGGCATCATGGGCAGACAGGCGGATGTTACCTTTAGCCACAGAGAACTTTGTGTGGTCCTAAAAACATTCCTGAAATGCGGTGAAAATATATTTGGTTTATGTAAGTCATAGAGAGCCTTAATTATGTGTATGTGATACGTTTGAATAGTTGCATGTACTATATTTACTCGTCTGGTTATATCTTCATCGATTATAAGGAACCTGTAACTTATGATATAAGTTTTATTAATTTTCATGTTCTGTATGTTAGTCGCTTCAATGTTGTTCAACCATTAACAGAAACACCAAGGATTCTTCACTCTTCCTCATACTAAACCCTCCTTCTTAAAAAAGAGAACAGAAACCTGCTATTTTATATAAACATGCATGGAAGGTTATCAGTCTCTAACTATACATGACTTAACGTACATTGTTTGTAGTTTAGATGCCTTTGAGAATACCTGAGACCTCATACCTTACCTCACTAATAACTCAAAGCTTTCCAAGATTGCTGGAGACGTTTATAATATCGATAGATCTCTTTGCTTATTAGAGAATCCTCGCTTGGTATTGATTATTGCCCTTTATGTAAAACAGGAAACCTATTTCTGAGTTATTGCTCTAACTAGGCTGGAACACACAGCTATTGAGCTTGAAATATAGTTAAGACGAACACGCCTGTAGGATAGCAGAGAGCTGTGAAACCCACTAGGGACCACTAAAGAAAGAAGTAGAAGAAACAATTTTTGTAAACATTTTATTTTCAAAGGCAAAATGCCATCCTCATGATGCAGTATGCCATGGCTAGTATATTCATAGTGGGTAGCATTGTGTTTTACGCATCTAAAGTCTCAGTGTGTAGCCTATCCGGCTGGGACATGTATAACAGGAATCGATGATTATATCTATACAACGGATTTTGGACTGGCCCACTGCGTTCCTTCCCTGAAGGGATTGGGGAGCATCCTAGAAGCTGCAGCTGTGGAGAAGACCCGGATGTGACTGCTCTGGACAGACCGATACTAGCGAAATCCAGCCAACCGACATCGAAGCTGGCGCCATCTTTTGGAAGATAACCCAAAGGGAAAAAATAATCTGTGAGTGTGAGTGCGCAGGTCCGAACAGCACAGCAAGTCCGGCACGGGAGGCATGGTGATATAGAATGGGGAGAGAGGGGATTTCTCCAAGCTTAAAGCCCATGGTTAGCAGTGGAAAAGCCCGGGGAAAAGTGGGTGACAGGCGGGCATTGATAGGACACCGAACTGTGACGCCAGCTACCAGAGGCACTGCGCGAGTTGGTGTCTCAGTGACAGTTTTCCTCCTGGACACTTAAGTCTCGGGCCCCAAGCTGCAGGCTAACGATAAGCAGCTTCATTTTGCCGGGGCGACTCAGCGGCGTCGATCGATGTGGCGAGCTGCTCATACGGGCCGGCTCACACCCTCAAAATAGAAGTTGTCTTCATTCACGCCAACATGACCAATGCCGAATTGTCCCTGGCGCAAAGAGCAGCTCACTCCAACCGATGAATCACCCCGCACATTATACACGCTGCCAAAAAAAAAATCTGATCAATTACTGCTGTTTTATTGAGTCACGCCCAATAGGCTCTCTTGGCATTTGATATATATTACAGTGGAACAATATAAAAAAAACCATAACACACACAGAGAATAATATATCACGTCAATGTTCACCTCAGTCAACTACCAATCAGGATCATGATAGCAGACATAATGATGATAACAATGATTAGACTACACACGATCACCTGTTATGTAGATAGTATTTCTGACACGTGGTTTGGTTTCTAGTATCATATAAATGTGTCGTACAGTGGTTACACAGTATCTGTTTGGAGATGCCAGGTTATGGTACAACTCTCCAATCTGTGTCTGTGGAAGGTGGGAATCTCAGGCTGATAACAGCGGCACTTTGGTTATCAGCTGGGAACTTTCCGTGGCGTTCAGTGCAACTTTTGTTATCTGCGTATCTTCCTTGTGTTAGGTGGGCGGGGTAAGACGTGTCTCTGTATCAGTGCATCTCGGGGATGAGGCGTATATATACATCAGTCGTGATCACTTTGTTGGGATCTACCCTTTAGCGCCCCGCCCACCTTCACCCGGATCAAACCAACTGACAGCCCGGGAAATAATAGCGAGGGTGGCTGGGGTCAGGGTGGAGATGTACTTAGCTGGGTTTGCCAAATGAGGGCGCCTTCTAGAAACACAAGGGGTCAGCGTGGGTGAAGGACGTTAAGGATTGTTATCATGGGATGGACAGCAGTGCATCGCACCGGTCGAAGGTATATATATGTATACATCAATCACTTTCCCTCCAGACGGGCAACATGGGATGGTTATCTTATCTTAATCTACATGACGACTGTCCTGGTTACCACTACCAGCGCCACCAACACCCCCACGACGTTCATTGACGTCATTGTCGACGTACTCGTTGTTCTTTCCGCTGACGTAGGCACAGTTAGCGGGCGCGCCCCCACTCCCGGCCGTGGCACCGGCCACCACCCCAGCCGCCGACCCCGCCACACCACCACCACCACCACCACCACCAACCAGCAATGGGTTCGACGCCGCGGCAGACACCTGCTTGGAGGCATTCAAGGCGCGTTGTCTTTGCTGTTGCTGCTGCTGTTGCTGCTGCTGTTGCTGTAGGAGCTGGGGGTTGATGGGCTGCTGTTGTGGACCTGGTCGGGACTGTGAAGCACCCTGAGTTTGTTGTACCGGCGGTTTGGCCCCGGCCAGCCCCGGCTGCACCACGGGCTGCTTGGCCGGCATGTGTTCTTGTTGCACGAACTGCTTATGGCAGTCACACAGTGCGGCGCCTTTGTCCATCTCAGACAGTGGCGCCATGGGTTTCAGCGTGCGCAGTTGATAGATCTCCTCCTGTTGTTTACCACTGCCGCGCGCCGCCCCACTTTTCCCTTTGGGCGCGAGCCGCCCGTACGTACGCGTCCCACCAAGCACATCCGGATCCAGAACGAAGTAGTGCTGGTGCTGCTCTGGATTGCTCCCAGCAATGAAGGGTTCGGAGTCCATTTGCCCCTCCAGGGATCCCCTCCGGCCGCCGGACCCGGCCCTGGACCCCGGCGGCCCGTCCAGGCGGTACAGGGACGGGGTCAGGTGGCTGCACGTACACGGGGGAAGAGCCGGGCCGTAGATGGTCGGCCGGTTCTCCTTCTTCAGCAGCGGCGTGCATGGCTGGGTGCCCGCGATCTGGCCGTACTCGTTGACGAGCCCGACGGGACGCACCACGCCCACGCCCGGCTCTTTGCTCGGGGAAGGCACCTCCGACTTCTGCGTCCACCCGTAGTGGAAGTAGTTCCGGTCGACGTAGGTTTTCTCCTCCTCGCCGTCCGACTCCTCTGGGGTGGTCACTTCCGCCGTGCCGCAGAACCGTGCGCGCTGCCTAAAAGAAAACAGAGGGAATTGTGTAAGAGACAAAATAATCTCATAAATAATTATTGTTTAATGACTACAAGAAGGAATGACACTAAATATGGAGTAATGAGGTATTAAATACTGCGCAATAAATGACGCAAGACACAGACGTTTCTTGTAGTTTGTACTTGTTGGTTCAACAACACCATTGATATCAGCTACGATACCAATCATGAAATCAAAGCTGATCGAATAGAGATGAAAAAGATCAATATCACAAATATCATCAAAGAATATTGCGGAGTGAAGGGACGAAAATGACACTAGTGTTATTAAACCTTTAGGTAATATAGTGGAGGTAGAGACATTTCAATGTGTCAAATTCTAATTATAGGGTATTATTGGCTATTATGAACGTATCTCTACTGCTACATACATTTAACTATATATATGTTTTCCGATATTCCATTATCTAATCACGCTGATCATATTATGACATTCTAAAGAATACTTGTAAAGTTGTATAGTGGAACAGTACTGCTTTGATATCGCAGAATATAAGAATGTCCCAATTGTTTGTCAAACTATGCAGTCATCGGATAAAAAGACACTCAGGTGCTAGTAGTTTATTAATCCTGTGTAGCCGAGTAGAGTTTAAACACATCACACTGGGCTGACACAAGATGAATGAGGTTGTGGGCGATTATGAGATCTATATAGCCCTCGATTATATCTCCATTACACCAACACGAACCAAGGCGTGCCCTATGAATTCAAAGTATTTGATGGTGTTCCAATAGCGAAGAATCTAAAAATTCCTGTAATGTTTCCCTTAAGGGGCTATACTTCTATATTTTGTTGGATTATATTTCGTACATGATCCTACGTTTATAATCAATTGCCCGTTGTGAACTAAGCCTAGTCGCACCTATAGACGATGTGATTTTATCATCCACCTAATACGGAGTCTCCATACTAAATCTATAGAGAGTGTGTATTTCACTAGACGGAGATTACGGGAGGGGGTAATCTTCGACGTACACAGAGCGATGATTATGGGAAAAAGTTCCCTTGTGTACAAAATAGTGCGCGGGATGATCGGCGGTCATTTGGTCTTATCTTTTGATAACTTAGATTTACAATACTGAATGATAGTACAATATTAACTTGTTTTCGATACTTGTGGTCATATTATTCTCGGAGTTTACTCTACGCAATATCCTCGCATTCTCTTGCTTATTACTACGCGCAAACTCCCCGGAGAATACGGCCAATATATACATGTAATCCAGCTTGAGACTTAAGGTTTGAGGCTGCTCAATGAATGTGGTAAGAATGTTGGAAAAGAGACACCGGTCCATATCAGTGTGATACAACGATTCTCCACCTTTTCTCCTTCTTTCATCCTTGGACAAGTAAGGCATAGCTGACTTTTGATAATTTCAAATATTTTTATAGCAGCGTTGCGGCCCGACGTAACGACTTGGGACCCAATCTACCGAGAACCATACAGGAGTGCATTCGTGTCTCACTCACGTTGCCGGTGTCTCATTGGAATATATGGGTTTCTCTATTAGTTGATTTCTAATCTTAAGTTCCAGAATATAAAAATCATTGATTGGTACATAGCTATATTCATTAACGAAGTAATCACACGATGGTTTTGCAAATTGGAAGGCAAGATTATAGACTACACACATGATTAAAAGGCTGGCATCCGCACCAAGTAGAACGACCCACAGTATCAGGCTTAAAGCGTCTGCGTAGGAATACCCCAAACGGGCAATACAGTGAATCTAATTTAAGACACCGTACACTAGCTTGACCTTCTCTACTTTCTAGAGACATACTCTATAAAAACTACGTTACACCCTGCCACCCTACAGTCCACTTCTATCACACCTTCAACACAGGTCTCTCATTAAGATTTCACTCCTTCCACCAAATCAAATTCTACCGGGATTCCCCCCACAAACTGTTAGCTTTTCCACTGAATGCTTATGTAAAAATCATGGTGGTAATGGGCAAGGTGCGCCACTGCTCTCGACTTAGGCAGAAAGTTCCCCGGGGCTAATGGCTATTTAGTGATGAAATATTGATTCCGAGGCCAGGACCTACTTTCTGAGACAAAGGAGTCCCGCCGCCAGCACTACCACGCCGATCGTCAGCGCCACCGCAATGATGATTAGGATGGATGAGCCTGAAAGGGAAAGACCTGAAACCATAAGACACATGGCATAAGATACAAAGCATAGCCCACAGTTGCAAAGAAATGTACGAGGCATACAGAAATGTGTTTAATCCTAGCCAAAGGTGAATCATGTGTGTGATACATATAAGGCCGAAAGAACTATCAAGTTTCGATGAAACTTTCCATCTTTGATTAAATATGTAATATGCGCGAATGAGAAAGGTCACGCATGGTATATCTTACTTTTCTGTATCTCACACCTTTTTCCATGAATTTAACGAGTAAAGAGCAGCATCATACAGTTACTATTTCATAGATTTAGGAAGTCAAACTTATGTATAGTGTTCACAGTCGTATAGTAGTAGTGCAATATTAGTCATTGCCATATTAACCTGAAACAGGTGACCAACAACTGAATGTCGGAACAGAAGGTCTCTTCTGTATAAATTGCTGAGTTCAAAGATACTTTGCATTTACGCTTAAGTAGCCCAATCGATTGACTTCAGAACAAGGTAAGTATTTATTCAGGAACAAAATTAATACAAAAAAAGTGATTTGTATCAAATCCGGTTTAAACTAGTAAACGATAGACGTAGACAGAAGTGAATATCTTTCAAAAGGTTATCAGTTTGTAACTTCGAGGTTGAAACAATGATATATATAATTCTCAGGGTAATGCTAGTACTAGACCAGATCCGACTCAAAATGTGCCCAGATAATTACGAAATGCAATTGACAGCAACGTCTGCCTTTCCTATATAAGACAATAAAAGCTAGTACACCACTACATTATACATAGCCCTCGGCTGCCACAATCCATACAAACAGCTGTCAGATATATTGAGAAATAGAGGTGGGAAGATGGGATCTCAACAGGTGCATATGTATACATAGCTGAGGATGAGGGACAATATGCTGGCTTTTATACATTGCGTGGAAAGGGAGATTTTATGCCTACACAATAACTCAGCTGCACCACTGCACATCTAGACTGAATTGGCAAAAAACGTTTCCTACTATATTATTTTTTCACTTTCCTCACAATCCGAAGTGTGAGAGATAGGAATAACTTTTGATATGTGTACATGTGTATTTCCTCACAGACAGAAAATTCATAAAATCTCCCCCAGCTCGGAAATTGAAATACAATTTGGAAAGTAGTCTCGGTTTCTTGATTGCAATCCTAGTTCAATGAACGAGCCATTCATTTTAAAGGTAATATACAGGTACAACCTGCACATAGTGTTAAGTAATTATATTTGATATCTATGATTAAACATAAATTCGAGAAAGGCGAGACCCAATAATTTCGCCTACACCTTCATTGAAAAATCAGCAAAGCTAATTGTATTTTGAATATTGCAAAGCTGCAACACTGTCATCTCGTATATAGTTTTATATTTTTGATAGATGGCTACCCGCAGGTATGGGCATTTAGTACTTTAGTAAGGGCTTTATTCACATTATAGTAAGTTTTGAAGTTGTTATGTGTGTACAGTTCAGGTCTATAACAAAATAAACCAATAAGGAGACTAGTTAAGTGATGCCCATCACAATCATAGTGCTTATATTTAAAATAGAGAAATTGCTTCACTTTGCAGAATGCACAGACAAACACATTTTAAAGCATTGCCCAGAAACACAAATAGTTTTAGCATATCAGTTTGTCCTATGGAAAAAGACATAACCCTATTTATACAGGGGATCATTGACCGTTTAGGGACAATGGCAATGAACTTTAACATGCTAAGGTTCATTTATCACCATGTAAATGTAGATCTGTCTGGAATTGAACGCAGACGGTTTGCATCGATTTCCAGCGCTCAATGTTGTACAACAACTGAACGCTAATAAGTGAAGGAGCACTAGATTCCTAGAAAGTTTCTCTATATTACAAATTGCCAAGTAATGATTAAAGAGTGTCTGGGATTAAAGAGCCTATATCAGTTACCGATACAATTATTTCCTCATTCATAATCACTGTCTTTTTATGTGTGTAGTTTAAAAAAAAAAGTATTTCCTTCCTTGCCATATATTAACAATAAATAACTACTTTAAAAAGACCCTAGATGTAATATTTGAATGAAACATTGTGTAGAAAAGTTGAGTCAGAATTGGCAACCACAAAAATGAACAAAAAGTTCCAAGTGTTGAAAAAGTCCACAAAAGGGTTTGTCTGCTATATTAAGGGCAGCATAGTATTTTGTCAACCACATCCACTAGAAAACAAAGATTGATGACAGATCCAACAAATTGTAGAAATAGGCTAACTCCGAAACTAGGAACCCCACCCGACCGGATTGAATAAAAAGCACATTTACTGGGAAGGCGGCGAATAATTCGGAGTAGGACTGATTTGACTGTCATAACCACAGACAATAACAGGCATAATGGTTGGGCCAGCTCCATAAAAACTTCCTGTCCTGGGCCCGTTTCTCGGGGCCTAATGCACTATCCGCAGTGATTTAGTACGCCAGCAGCTTAAGGTGTGCTTCTATCTTTCGTCCGCGGCAGAGGTTAAGTGTGGTTGGGGTTGTCAGTGTTGTGCATACTACCAGTCAGGGCATTGTGATCCCTGTCCGCCTTCTCTGATCCCTATCCACCCTCAGAGGACAGGCCGCCATAATGCCACCGCCTCCCGACATGCGGCGCTTTGATCGCGACGCGTACCGACGCATGCGTGGGGGAGTAGATGATGGAAGAAAAGAAATAAGGTGGGGTCAGGAAGCCTAGTAGCGTGCGCGGGTATACACGTGCACAAAGGCAGGGGGCAATGAGTGAAAATGTGCAGCCAGTCATGAGAGAGTACCAAGGCCGGGCGAGGATTCTTACACCCCGGCGAACACCGTGCCTGCCGTGTGTGTGTGACCGGGTCCCCCTGTCTTTTCCTCCCCGTGCTGGGTGAATGTACCCGCCAAGGTGAGGTCGAGACAGGCGAGTATAGGCAGGTAATGGCGACAGGTAAAGTTAAGAATACCAAGTCTACCTCAGCAGGCTACACCCACGCTTTGACTTCTCACCCCTAAAGCCCTTTATGGATCGGTGCCTCACTTCTGCTCCAAGCACATCTCCGCCAACATATATATTCCACCATCCCCTCACTCGACCCTCACCCGCTTCCCCTGGTCATCTTTTAACCTGGCTTGAAAGGATTCTCCGAAAGCAGGGTTCATTAACTAAGCACCGATGTCCTAGTTCAGTCTTTCCTGTTCAACACACCCACACCCTTTAATCATACAATTCTCGCCTGATTAACCTTAACCAAAGGTTAAATCTAACTTTCTGCAAGGTTTCGAGGTTGACCATTAGTTCGCAAGTGGACGATCTGCTATTCCCTATCTCACGTTTACCCGAGCGACTGGACAGGGCAGCGTTGAAGTGTTCAACAAGGAAACAGTGTGGGATTTTAGTTTGCTCTCCTAGCACAATTTAAACAAATAAAAAATGAGTCATCTCGGGAAATATTGTTCTATATATATACCACCAGGTATTCATCAATGATATTGAATTTCATATCGCACATAACTAATTTGCAACAAGGCATGGTGCTATTTATGAAACAATTAAGCCGCCTGTCCTGAGAAATTGTGGATTATATTTCAGTTATGCAGAGCTATTACCTGCAATACGAAAAAAGGCTCAGTGCTAGTTTAATCAGTTTACTGGGAATACTTTGTTGTTATCAATATCCGTCACTAACATATTGGTACTACTATCCCCATCTAAATATGTTCTCGTTCTAGTTTAAGTTAGTAATAACAGAAGTGTCTTGATTATTAGATATTCATAGTAAGAATCTCCAGGTACAGCAATATTCAGATACCATCAAAATAAATAAACCTTCTACCCACAATAGGAAATATAAATGAAAAACTGAAATTAAAAATTCATGATGATTCTAAACGGCCGCCATACTAAAAATCAATATAAATTTTATTTCAACAAATTTCAAAACAATTCTGTAAACATCTCTCGGAGAGGAAATCGCCCAGTTGAACACAACAGAAGTGATCCCGGCCATGAATGCTAACTAACCGCCCCTCACAAGAAAAGAAGAAGGGTGCTGTTTGTCATGGCCGTCTTAATTTAGCTAACAAAAGAGACTTTTCTGAGGAAGGAAGGGACGCTAGGACTCTTGTCAATTAAAATCCAAAGCTTTTGTTTCTCCTGCCATGTCTATCTTGAGTATAATGAGGAGAGGAGGAGTAATTCTGTTTATCACGACATCTAGGTCATCGTTAGACTTATATTTGCATGTCGATGCTGTATCTGTCATGTAATGATCACTAATCCAAAGAGAAGATCTGCCAGCGATATGGCATCCATGAAGATAAAACAACCCAGTGGAATAATTAGTGAAACAACTGGAGATACTCGCCGATGATAAGCTCCCCCGAGGACAGTCAACATCTTCAGATATTGAAAGCTGTTTGTACGAGCGTGATATTTCAAAGAGATTATTTTCCGTTAAAGCATCAATTCTATTTTTGAATTAAGACATATAGGCCACGTGATGCAAGCACACGATTTTCATCTACTTTGAACATGCAACACACCAATCATGCGCCAGTCGAGTTTACTTCACGACAAATATGAGGAAA
Organism: Alentia gelatinosa; assembly: GCA_950022655.1. NCBI lineage: Eukaryota > Metazoa > Annelida > Polychaeta > Phyllodocida > Polynoidae > Alentia > Alentia gelatinosa. The sequence continues at coordinate 23,453,353 of OX465588.1, read as the reverse complement.
CCTGATGGAAATGTAACAAGACAGATCTCGAAAGTAGAGATTCCACAAGGAAGCCATTCCGCGGAAGCCATTCCAATTTACGATTTGGCCTGGATTGGAGATGGAGACTGATCACTATGGGAGATGGGGAACTTACTTCAACCGAACTGTCTGTATTGTGTATGGAGAGTGACCTGTTTGTTGTGCATTGTGCCAAGGTCTATGTTAAACACTAGACCGGGTTAAGAAATAAGTGTATGCATAAACCCTTCCGAGGTTCCTGGTGTTATTTAGAAAAGAAATAATATAAAGGTCGCCTATTGAATTAGATGCACATTTGTATGTAGGTGCATATATTCCGAATTTGACCATTCACTATATGCACATATGTACGGACTGAGTCTTGATAGTCTCAGGATTTGATATATATTTGAAAGGGCGTAGATCCAAAACTAGAATATAATGAAATTAAGAAAACAATGGTAATTACCCTCCTCTCCCCAATGGAATGAAGTCCACACTGTTTATAACCTTGTGAAGGAATGATAGTATAAGCCCTACTGAGAAAGAGCACATGTATCCTTGTGTATGGCTCGGGCACATAAACATAGAACCGAGTTCCACCTGCACACTCTACTGCACTGTACGTGCGCAATAATGTCCCTCATGAAATCCAAGATGGTGGTTCCCCGTGTGTTACCTCGGAAGGGTCTATAGGTGGGTGGGAGGGTGTGGGCCGACAACATCAACACGCTTACCGTAGGATAATGGCTTGTCGTCCTTGTGGTTGCGATTTGGAACGGCGGCAGATTCTGCAATACATAGGTGAGTCAGAGATAAAGCATTTACATTATACCTGTTTTAACTTAATCAAAGACGGCCAGGACAACCCAACCCACCTACAGCCCCCTCCGGTCACATTGGTTATTTCCTCCACTGATAAAATCTAGGTATCGCGCACACATTAAGTATAGCCTCCTCAGAACCATTATGGTTAGAGAGGGAGAGAGAAAAATAGAGGAAGGAAGAGAGGGAGCGAGAGAGAGAAACATAAATTGAATGATTAAGCATCTTCGACTATTCACTGTTGGAACATGAGCTGTATTGCCTTTGCCACGACTTTGCCAGGTGAGCCACTTCTCAGGTCTGCAAATCGTTCAGCTGCAGCCCGGGCGAGCATATCGGTAGACACGCCCTGTGACTGCCATTCCTAGAATTTTGAAATGTCGAGACTTTTAGGAAAGAGGACATTGCAGGTGGTAGGAGGCGGACAAGGACGATACGAGGGACAGCAAAACTGTCTGGGGGCCCCTCGCTATACCTCCGTCTATGGGTGTGGTCTATGTAGAAAGGAGCAGTGTGGAAAGGACATAATCACACGGCTCTCTCGAGTCTCCCGCTCCGGTGACCTTCCACCCGTAACCACCCTGTCCCCCGCCCAACATTCCCACCGACTCCCTCCCCGCCACGCCGGGCGGTGCCAAGAGGGTGGGCGGTCGGGCCAACATCCCACAACCACGACGGCGATCCATCGGGGGTCCTCAAAATGTGCCCGAGACGTCGATTGGTATCAAAGCGCGGGAGGCCCAGGCGAGGACCGGCCTTGAAAGGCGGATTTTGCCGGCCGGCCTTGATGTGCGGGCGGCGCGACCCCCCGCGGGGCGAGTAGCTCAAGAAGAAGAAGAAGTATCGACAGGAGCAGCTCCAGGAGCAGCTCTGAGCAGTTACCCGCCTCCTTCTCCCTCCACCTCCACCCTATCCCTCAGGCCATGATGGACACGCGCATGGCGTAACACAACTTGATGCTAGCGGCTCGTACGAGAGCGGCGAGCATACAACCTTTTACTCGGTGAGCAACTCCGAACTGCTCAAGTTGAGATCCACCCACTCGTACGTTGACTCTGAGCCGCCGCTCCTAGCGGTGACTAACGATGAGGGACGTTTTATGAAAGATATATAGAAAAGAAGTGACGCTGTGTCGGGACGGGTATTTGCGTGGGGATGGCATGTGTTATTGTGTCGACTTGAGTTGCGAAATAAAATGTTGGTGGGAGAGAAGCTGGTGGGTTTCATTAAGGATGTCGACAGTGATGACTCGGGGAATGTCTACTTGCTTTGTTTCAGTGGAGAATGAGAGGCTGTAGTGACGATGCTTTTAATCTCCTACAAACTCCCTTGAGGAAAAGCAAAAAAGGGCCGAGTCTTAGATAAAACCGACAGAGCTTGAAACCATCTAAGTGATTGGCCGTGATGTTGTGTCGTTGAAACGTCAGGACAAAACTGAAGAAGACCAAAAAGAAGCCGAGGAATGCCAAATATATTTAAATTATATGTTATCTCACATGACAAGTAATAGCTTTAAGGCTCCACTCGGCCGATAACGCCTGCTTCTTGGATTATTAGTTGGTGGTGTTGGATATCTCCTAGTGAATGTAGAAGAAAAATGTCAACAATAAAAATAAATCCCACTAATGTGATTTGGAATGAAATGTGGCCAGAATCCGGGGAGACGGAGAATAAGATGCTCGGTATTTAAGTCTTTACAAGCTTTATGTCCGCCTGAATTGAAATAATCTAACTGATCCCAACTTCTAAGCCTAGCGTTAAGTAACACTGTATCTAGTAAAGTCCGACACTATGAGTAGTATTGTGTGTCAATGTTGTGACTACATACTCAAGGAATGCATTATTCCGTGTGTAAAATGCCACGGTTTGTCAGCACAGTGCAGTGCCATGTGCGTTTAATGGGTGGAAGAGTATGTCATTGCCCATTTATCATGCAGTTCATATTGTCTTTCCTCTGCAGTATATCTGCTCAGAAGTAACGCATAGGTTGAAAAAAATATACTTGTTCAGAAAGATGGATTTGGCGAATGCTTCGTGCAATAAAATCGATTGATGTTACATGAACAGGAGGTGAAAAGGGTAGTCGGATATGAGACCATAACATTCAAAGAGTTAACCTATAGGAAAGTCAACGCATCCTCTCCCTGACACCCATAAAACTAAATTTCCTCTCCTGTTTATTCAACTATTCATTTAATCAATCACATTCTTTAAGAGACATAGGTATATGTAATGATAAAGATTACAGACTTAAACATATTGATAGACTCAAACTTATTTAAAGACGAACACTGAGGATTATATCGTAAAACTGGATGAGTTTTAATCTTGGCCACTATATGCCACGACTGGAGTTTGACAAAGTGACTTCATGAGGCGAAGCCGAGTGAAGTCCGGAGCCAAAACTTCAGGAGTGGCATGCGGTGGCCAAGATTAAAACGAATCAGGTTTTGATTTTATCGGATCCCGTCTCCTCGATTTTGGAATATTACGTGATAACAATTATGTATGGCACTAGTGGCATATAATACTCCGTGTGCAGGTCAGCGTGGCATACGGAAACTCAATGTTAAGTCTATGGGATTTTATATTAGGGGTAGGATAAATTCGTTTAACCCATCTCTTTGGTGATATAACAATAATTTATCGATGGATATTTGATTCAACCGTCATGTAATAATAACTGTCTGAAACGGCACAATTCAGCCAAATGATGTCCTGAGGCACCGCCATGTCCTTAAACTAGGGAGTTCGTTGCGAGATCATGTTCTGTTTCGATATTCAATTTGGGCTTACCGTGATTGAAGACCGTTCCTTTCACTAGATTTAGAAAATACATATGTGTACCAAAATGGGTATACATGTATATGTAAATATATATATATATTTGACTGATGCTTCTATTAGAGAGAAGGAGAAAATCAGCTACGACTGTCTGAAGATAAAACAATGTTTCAATTTTTGAAGAGGATGTCCGAAACCTCCCGTGGTTTTAAAGGTTTACTTTATACGACCATCGTGGCTCTGAAATCATCTCCATATGTTTCAAAATAGGTCTACCTGACCTTCATTCAGATGGGTCAGTCTACTCGCCATACTATGTCTCTCATGTGTGGTCCATGAATATATGAGGCAGCCAGTAAATACTAGAGATACGGTGTAACTAGAGACCACACCAACGACGTGATGTGCTTATCACCTCGCTCAACACTACCAGACAGCACGGGAGATGGCGTGCCCTCGGTCTGACTCCCCAATTCGCCTGGATGACGAAATGGTGGCAAAGTAAGACTCGGATATCTAATAGACGTCAGGACTGGGGAGTAACCTGAGCGGTACAGGCCAAGACATGCTCCCTAGTCGTGGGCGACGCTGGCGCACAAATTCTTACTAGTACCTAGACAAGGTGTCCTATCGTTCGTCTCCGAGACTTATAAGCGAAAGGTAATTGAAATTTCATGTCAGGTTCCATTAGTGTAACATACTTTAGAGCAGCTGACATTCTATTGAGAATTTACTAGAACTTCAATTGTTAGGGCAATATTAGTGAGATCTACTGTGGATAATCGGTTAAAATCTTCCCTTTTCCTTATTTATTTTTCGACTACATGTATTTCGATGAAAACTAATTTTTAGTTATTTTGTTTATGAAATCATAGATTTGCGTTTATATTTCTGGAAACCTGAGTACTTTATATAAGAATTGAAGGAAGCCTAACTCATTTGATGCCTTTAAAGTCCAAACTGGTTCCGGCGAAAATCTACACAAGACATTCTTTGTTTTACTTAGATTGGACAGTCTTAGTTTACGTATGGTTTTATCATTAAAGTAGGTTTACAGATTAAGGTCTTTTTGAAGGTCTTAATTACTCAAGAGTATATGGAATCGCTTCCATTTCCAACACGTTCCTACATGTCAGTCAATGAACAGAACAAAGAAGGAATCTAGTGCTAAACGAGTGGCTCATCACACATTGATAGCATGTCATCATGGTAAGATGGCATGTCAGACTTACGGATTGAGCAGTTGCCCGACTTGCCGACCCACTCAGTGCCCTCACACTTGAGATGCCACGACTGGCTCGTGTGGTTGCAGCCCACTATGACGTCATTTTGTTTGCGCATGATCCACGAATGATCCCCAGCCTCTAGATCCGGGCATCCAACGGCTGAGGAGAGAAATAGACAGACAACACGGTAAAAATCATTTTTCATTAACATTTTTTCAGCGACATTTTATATAATAGTAATACATAATATAATTGAGGGAAACGCAGTCAGTGTTATGTAACCTCCACTGAAACAGCAGTCTAGATCTGCGACTGCCTAATATTCTGGTAAGGTTTGCACATCATTATGGTCAAAAACAGACAACACAGTATTGACAAAATAAAAAATAAAGATCTTTAGCCGGATAATAGTCCTCCAGCCCAAACAAGGGGTTTTAAGAAAATAATCATTGGCAAAATAATATCACCATAAAATCAAATCGGAATCCTGTCATATCAATATACGATTACGGATCTCACGCTTCCTGATGTCCTTATGACAAAGGGCAGTTCCTCCAATTCCTTCCTAATCAAGTACCCGCCCCTTAATCTTTGTTCTGCTGACGCAAGGTATTCTCCCTCACCTCTGGACCCTTGACTTAAAGAATTTTCAGATGATATTAATCAAGTGTATCCTCCATTAGAAAGGACCACTAAAGAGCTCAAAATGCCACAGAGCTAAAAAAGGAAACGTTCCGTTTGACTGTTTGCTCATTCAGGTGAATTTAATTTACCCAGGTCGGATCTCTCATTTGAGTAACCAGCCCCAGATGTTTCATCCCCGCCTCTGCACCTGTGACTTTCAACACATCTCTAAGTTACTATTTTGGGCCTTGGAAACTAACCATAGCGGCTAGAATATTTGATCTAAGTGACTCACTCAAACCGCAATTGAGATTAATCTCAGTCGAAAGTGATGACTGGACGAGTTTGAGTCAGACTGGTCAGGGAATAATCTATTCTATATATTCTCTAATAGGTCGTCATCGTCTTTTCAATCTTCGGATAACATCAGCGCTTCAATGTGATCTTTGTAAACTCATGGAAATTAATAGATTCTGAAGCCAAATGGTCTTCTATACACCAATATTGATATATCATGGGGCATTCTTTATTTGTGACACTTGTTTTCATTGTACTGTTTGTATTACTCCTAGGAAGAGCGCCTCTGTAAGGGTGCTTATGTACCTTTGTCATTTATTTCCCTCTGAATAAAATGAAATCTATTCTGTCTTTAGTCTTTCTCTGGGACAATGTTGATTCAATAAAGTACTAATAAAAAGGTAAATTGAAAGATGGTTTCTCGAGGCAGTCTTTATATTCGGTCTCAGAGATATATCAAGAAGATAGGGTCTGGCACTGGAAATATTTGACATGGGACGAACTAGTATTTGGGGACAGTGAGAAGGATAAAGAAAAAGATAGGATAGTTCTTTGGAGTACAATAACAAGGATAAGAGAGTGATCACGCTAAATAAGAGTTGTCGATATTTCATTGTTCTTTTCTTGCCCTAAACTCTTCTGAAGGATATACAAGATACAAGCTATGCTGTAATTGGTCCTTTAATGTGTCCGTCCCTGGCGTTCTAGGTGGTACCTAGTTAAAATCAGAAGGTCCCGGGTTCAAGCCCACATTTTCTGGGTTTCTATTATTATTATTATTATTATTATTATTATTATCATTATTATAAAAAAACAACATTATTTCCATATGAGTGTTTGTGAATTGATTCCATAGTGGTAAGTGCTCAGAAAGGAACCTATTGAGATGTCCTACCAGGAATGAAGTCAGGACAATGACAGGTTTATCAAACGGCCTGATAGGACACTTCAAGTTTCCGTCTTTCTTGCTGTCCTTTAAAAGGACAATCCCTATTTATCAAACACGGACAGAACTATGACAATCATAGGACTGTCACATGACAATTCTAGGGGAGTCCTTTCAGAAATTAAACTTCCCCCGGTCTATACAGGATGGAGTCATCGATAGTAGTTCTTTTCAAGTATCATCATAGAAAACGTAGGTCACTATATTTTAATCCTTTGCATGAACGTCTGTCGTACCGTCTAAAACCCGGCACGCTTATTTGATTACAAAGTGAGTTTACCAAACATTCTATGACCTTTAGCCCCCATTTGTGGTAATATTCCCATGTAAAAAGCTCCACAAACTTGACTCAGAGATCACAGGAGTTTCCAGTTAACGGAAAACAAACAGGTTGTATGTCCAGGAGACAGTAATTAGAGGTTCTCTTAATAATACAGGAGTTGGGATCCTCCATGCATGCAGCCTACCCTTACTATCCTCTGGACACGCTACCTCAACATCAAACTGACAAATCGATAGATAGATAACCTTAGACAAGCTCGGCCCATGAGAGGCATTCAGAATGTTTCGTAAACCATTACTTGGTCTTGGCCTTTGAGTAAACATTCACCTTCTGTTTGTTCACCACAATACGCCCAACGATCGACAGAGAATGAAAGATTCCAAATGTTGTGCACTTAAAACCTACATCCATCTAATGGTGGGTACTAAAAGTTACTTTAGTTAAGATATTGGTATTAGAAATCTGGTGTTCTACTCGTGGCAATTTAAATGGAGTGTGTGCATTGGTACAATGGCTCTTAGACGTCATCTAGTGAACTCTCATTAAACTATATATTTAAGTTAACTACAGCATGAGCAGTCTTTCTATTGCAGTGTTTTGATATAATTTGATGTAAGAAGAAGCCTTTTGAGCAGCAGCCTATTGAGCAGTGCTAAAGGTCCGTCGGTGGTTTCTGACCGTAAATTGGTGATGTCCAATGGAAATGGGCTATTAGGAAAATTATAAAGATTTACACCGTTTTCATCTTCCAATGGAAACGAGCCTTTAGGGGACGATCCTTGTCAGCGGACAGATTTGCTTGGAACTGATACTCCCTCTTCTTTTAAACTCGATCACGTGTTTAGAGCCACCCCACATTAAGGCACACCCTTTGTTAGGCGTCAGTACTTTCAGAACCAACAGGCTACTTTCGCTGCCTGAAGTGGGATTCACACTTATAGACTTATGTACCTGTGACACGTGTACTTCACACCTTTCCCCTTGTCTGTGACAATTCCCCTTTGATACAAAAACTTCATGTGAATGTGCCATTTTTGGCTTTTGCCTGTCTTAAGGAAAAATAGCGAATTTGATTCTAATGGAAGGACACTTGTGCTACATATTATTACATACCTGAAAGTCTATTAAATACTACCCGCTGCTAGGGGTGCAGTATTAATAATGTTCGAGCGCACTGAGCCCGTGGTGAATATTCGGGCGCAGTTTGACCATTTTTTATTCAGGTATGTAATAATAAGAAAACGTAGTGACTGAGCCCGTAGGGATGCCATTCTCTGCCTTTTTATGCCATAAATAGGTCCTTGCGCCTGCGGCGTCGGGACGTATTTATGGCATTAAAAGACCTCGAATGTCCATCTCTTCAGGCTCAGTAACCACGTTTTCTCTTAGTCTCAGACATAGTCCCTTTGGACACTCCCCTGGGGACTTAAGTAACCTTGAGGGGAAGAGTATGAAGAACATGCGATCCTGCTTGCTGGCTACCTATAGACTAGGTTGCGTACTTGGTAAGCAACTCAGCAGTGTGTACATTTGTCTCACCAAAATGAAAAATCTCTTTAGATTCTGTGCTTCGTAAAGTGGGATTCACACGATGGGATTCATATACCTTACAGGGTGATTTTCTGAGACAAATCCTGCTGAGATTCTGTATTCGAATACAATTTCTTCGTCTGAATTATAGGCTTTCATTTCCCTGGGACATGTTTTTCCCCCTGTAATTGTTAAAGACATTTCTCCCTAAAAAGGAACAAAATCGCATGAGATTTTGAGCCCTGTTAGGTACATGAATCCCATCGTCTGAATCCCACTTAAAGTGGAATTCACATGCGGAGACTGATGTACCTGAGACAAATGTACTTCACACCGCTCCACTAGGCTCAGATGATTCTACTTTTGTACTATATTCTCATGGCAAAATACCTTTAGCAGTCTCAAGGAAAAATGGCTAATCTGATTCACATAGAAGGACAACCTGACCCTGCTTGGTGGCCTCCTAGATTTGGGACTACTGACACTCACGGACTGGGTGGGAATGTGTGAGGTACATTTGTCTCACTAAAATGTACCTCTAAATTTTAAACCTGTTTAAAGTCAAAATCCCATGAGATTCTGTTCCTTTTAAATAGTGATTGTCGCCAAGAATTGCAAGAAAAAAAACCCAGCAAAATGAAACCCTATAATTCAGACGAGGATATTGAGGTCCAGTACCCAATCTGAGCAGGATTTGTCTCAGATAAACACTCTGTGAGGTACACGAATCCCACCGTGTGAATCCCACACCACTGCCAACAATTGCAAGGGAAATACTTATATGATGGAAAAGTGGATTTCACACAGTGTGATTCATGTATCGCACATGGTTCAAAATCTCATAAGATTCTGTTACTTTATTTTGAGTAGATATCGTCAACAATTGCAGGGAAAAACATGTCTCAGGGAAATGGAACCCTACAAATTAGATGAAGATATTCTGCTGTTGAGTACAGAATCTCTGCATGATTCGTCTCAGACAATCACCTTGTGAGGTACATGAATCCCATCGTGTGAATCCCGCCAAACAATCCAGACGAGGAAATTGTGTTCCAGTATAGAATCTCAGCAAGATTTGTCTTAGACAAATACCCTGTGACGTACATGAATCTCACGATGTGAGTTCCACCGAAGGGTACCGTTGATACCTTGAACAGTGAGCGTTGTTTAGACTACACCTTGAAATTCTTAATTGAATGTTAACGTTGTTTGTGGGATTGGTGAGGCGGGTAGACAGGTATTCAAACAATGAGATAATATGTTCTGGCCTGCGTAGGGCTATGTAGGTGTCTCTTTAGGCTGATATCGGTCTATATCAGTGCTGTATTTCTGCCCTAGATGAACCCATACGGTTAGATAGAATAACTACACAGACGCCTACGCACGCCAGACAATAGAAATAGATAGCGGTGGGCGCTGGATGGATACTCAGAGGGGCAACAAGGGGTAGCCTGAAATGCTTTGAAGGCGTAGCGGTTACCAAGGCCACCCAGTACACTAAATTTAGACAGAGCAGCCTTGATACGTTGACTTGGACTGTGAGCCTGCAGGCAATGATCTTTCTGATTACTATCCCTTGTATCTATTTGTGCATTTATTTGTCTGTTTTTTTTAATATGTAATTGTTTGCAATTATTCATTAGGCACCATATTACTTATTAATAGAAAAGATAAAAAACCCGTGTTAGGGAACACCCTAAGTAGGCAGGGACGTTTAGTCAGAACGGCCGCTGTTCCCTGACGTGTGGGTACACTGTACGTCATAACCTAGATTCTAATTTACAAAGTAGGCCACTAAAACCAGAGGTCTAGGGTTGGGGGTCCCACCAAGGAATTGGCTACTACATCATACAGTCGATGAAACTACAGATGGCACCACCATTATACTTTGTGTTGTTTCAATGTCCATGTAATGAAATTCTTCTGAGTAAAGGAGGTGCTCCACCAGGCCGATTTCTCACCCGATCAATTGTTCCTGGGCCCTTAAGAGGAAGCTCACGCATTATAATTTATTTAATTCTCATAATAATAGTTTCATAAATGACCATTTCAAAGATTTTAGAAATTCTTGGGCATCCGATAATAATCGGCGATTGTCTGGCCACGGAATCGGCTACCGTCAGTCCAGTGGAACACCCCCTTAATATGCCGAGTTATTGTATACCCGTGCACGTAATTATAATAGTTAAGTACTCCAGCTTCCCATAGCGTATATATTCTGTATAGCAGCCTGTTTCAGACTTCACTAATCTTATCTTTTCATGTGTTCTGTCCGTCTGTTCCACACATAATGCCATTTCATCTCATTATCTTATAAACGTAAATTACCAGCACTACTGGGAGTTTTTATAAATTCACGGCCCCAAATCATATCGCCTGGAAAAATATTCCACGTAAACGGGAAGTACCTCATCGATTAGGGACTCAGCAGTAGAACGACCTAGGCCAAACCTAGACACTAATGTAATAAATCAGTGTACCCTAATATAAATTATTGAAAAAAAGGAAAAACAAAAGCTACTAAAGGTATTCTAGGATGATATTCACATTAGGTCCTAATACTATGGGAGACCTGGTTCAAAGTATATTATTGGTTCGAGTGGGCGTGTGCATTTCTGCTGTATCGAACCGTACAGTGCATTGTCCAAACAGATCGCAGCATTTGGTCACGGGTCAACCTAGGTAAGAAAATGTCAACCTAGATAAGAAAACCTCAGCCTTGATGAGAAAATATAAGTTACTACACCCCCAGCAGCGGTATGTAACTATAGAGTGTTCAACCGTAATGGTTCATCGCTGGCAAGCCAAGGAAAGCCAGCCGAAAGGCTGATGGCTTTGCCACTTTATTGGAATACGGATATATGTACTATGAAGGATTGATGTACTTACCCAAGAGAGCAATAAAGAATTTATTCAAAAAGAAAAAGTATATATGAGATTATACAACGCAACTGATACTCATCACTTCACCTGTAGAGTTCTTTGTGTGACCTCACATAGTGTTATTTAGGTCTCTAAGCTTAAGGACGTGGGCCAAAAGCACGCTCGAGTAGCAAAGACCTGGAGTGAGCATGACAGAAAATACCAGTTCGGTATAAAAAAAGAGAAGACGTGGGAAAGGTTGTGAGTGTGGCAGAACGTGGCCTGGAGAAAATTAGTGGGAAAGAGTCATAAATATCAGCTGAGGATAGGGTTGTGGAGAGAAATGAATGAGCAGAGGAAGTGGAGGGGGTGAGTTGTGGACACGTAGGGCAGAGCACTGAAAAACTACTGTGCAGAAGTAGGCGCGGAGAGGTGGGGGGCTACTTTTTGGCGCTAAAAAGTGGATTCCATGTCTCCGCTTCCTTTAACCTTATATCGCTTAATGCTCTGGCTGTCCAAGACATTTCCTTTGCCATTAGATACATTACTGAATTATGAGAAATTGTATTTCTTGTCAGATACGTAACCCAGATGAATATGATGACAATTGATAGTTTATTTTAGAAATATGGAATTACCTTTGAAATAATACAGCCCAGGTTTGAAAGAAATGGGAAATAGCCATTTATTTCTTAAATTAACATAGGATGCAAGAGAGACGGTAGATCATATAGGCCCATCTGGATTGTCAATTGTATCTCAACCTCTCGTTTAGATACTAGTCTTCATAGAAATACCCGTGGATTGCCCACGCAATTCACACAAGTTCAGCACTTGTTATTTTAGAATGATCTTATACGTTTTTCAATAAGAAATAAAGACTGCATGGAAGAGATCCTTTTCACTATGGAATCATTGTCACACGAGAGGCCTTGGTTTTCAACAAGTTGCTAGTATAAAAGATGAAATGATTTCGGAAAGGTCAAGCTGTTGTCCATCAAACAGAAATCCCGATTGATACGTCTATTCAAGTTTACTGTGAGCGCAATAGGCTTATACTGCCACCGCATAATAACCTTCTTTATTAACTCAAACATATTCACAATGCAAATATTTCTCATGGCAAATCTAGATTGGAAAATAACAGCTAGTGTATTAATAGTCTTCTCCAAACAGTGACTAATTCTTATAGCACTCCGGTGCACCTTTTGTTACCGGGATAGAAACTCGGTCGCCACAAAGCTTTTCATTCTCTGAATCTCTGGTGATTTTTGGCATCGGCTACAATATAAACAATCACATTACAAGGAGGGCAAGGCCGACCGAGCAAGCATGTCCGGGCGGACAGTCTCAGACCAGCTGCGTGGTAGGGTGGGGCGGGGGAGGGGGGTTTGGTGCTGCCGAGTGAAAAATTAACCCAGGCCTCTCATCAAATATTAGCACTACCGTATTTGGGATTTTATTCGCTGGTCAGACCCGGCGGTTAGAAGCCAATCAATGTCTGCCGTTGTTGTTTGCGTTTATTTTCTCTCATCCACTGACACCAGTTCAGGCACGCAACAGCCATGATGCCATCACCCTGAAGGGAATCTGTAACACAGCCCATGCCGCATCCTCTCCATGACAACCTCTAACCGGTTCTAAATGGAAGCCGTCTCAAAAATGGTCAAAAGAAAATCTACAATCACCTTTGTGGTCTATAATTAAGGTGTGTTCAGTTATTCACGGTTCATGCTGTTGTCTAAATCGAGGTCTTATTCCTTGGAAATCAGTAATAATGACACCACTGAGAAAAGTGCACTGTCAATTTTTTTGGTGATTTATACTAGGATCTTGTATCTCAGGAATACAAAGGTTGGTACACCGTCCTCCGCCACCTTGCTGGACCAAGCCCGAAAGAGGGTTACATATGCCTCTAGTAGGTATACAATGTCCCCATTGCCACTTAAGAGAGGGTAGATTGACTCTATTAAACCCGCGACAGTCTTGTACAGCCATCCACAAAACAGGCTCATCCGATCATCAGGTTTGACCTGAATCTACTCTACCCTTAGAATATAAGTTATTAGAAATACCCTAAAGTGATTGTCAAATAACGTCTAATTCAGCATAGGAAATACACTTATTAGGGTATAGTTTAGTCATGGATGTGAATGTTGTTCGTATTCAAAAACCATGATCACTTAAGCATAGTGGGTGGATTACATTTCTCCTTACTCCACCTCTCTAACGACATGCTCATAGCGGATGGCAACTACGTTCCAGGGGTAGAACAAATATCGTGTTAAAACAACATCATATTGATGGCTTGTTGGAAGCCTTCGTCCCTTGATCTTGGATCATCATTCCAAATACCTTTGATAAGTTTATTTTACAATTGAAGAATAGCTATCATTATCGAGTAAAGCGTTTATTCTAAGGCTGAGACGTAGTACGAGATATCCCCCCCCCCCCCCGTTATCTAATGCACGATCGGAACTGGGGTTTTTGTTTGATATTTTGATTTACCTTGGGGAAGGAGAGTTGTAGCCGACGATACATGAGGTATCGTCGATTTGGGTTTAATAATGTATTGTGGGATGGCCTACATCGTCCATAGTCTCCTTTGCCTGTCCTAGGGTATCGTAGGTGAATCAAATTAACAAGAGCAGCATTATTTATCAATTAAAACTAGCTGAAATATGTTTTTATGGACTCAAATACAAACTGGTGGAAAATATCTGAAATATTGATTTAGATTCATCTATAATCATAAATGGCGAATATAGTTATCAAGAAGATCACTATAGGCGGCCACCTGCAGTTATTACAAACACTCGCTCAAGCATCACCCAAACTGTCATTCAGGCCGATTTTAACCTCGGAGTGAATTGAACGAGACTATGACCGAGGATTTCTCTACCTATGCACGACAGGGGTAATTAAGTCCGATTGACGACCTCTTGCCGAAAATATCGTCCAGGGAGGTCTCGTTAGGGCTATCATCCCCTACGAGAGTACGAAGTTCAATAGACCCCAATGGCTCACTCATAAGCCCTAGGTCAGATACAAGCTATTTATAGAATAGAATAGAATATTGTTGGAGCAGGCGTGACGTGTTGATTTTCTTTGCTACTGGTGGAGCTCGACCTCATCATGGATTTTCATGACCTTTCCTTTAGATTTCTCAATTTTCCTTACATCAGAAACGACCTTCACAATTCCCCCAACCTTTCGAGATTAGAAATTAAACATGACAAGGTCTCATCCGGAGACGGGGTCAGATGATCAGTCAACAAAAAAAAGACACGCCCAGACGCCGGAGCAATGTTTCAGCGATTCCTATTAAAGTACCAATCAGAAAGGCAGTATTACCAAACGAGAGCAAAGGCCATCCTCAAATGTCACCACACGGTACGGAAATGACGAATTAAACGTCGGAAGGCCATATTTAGAAGTGGGCGAAACCGCTTGAGATCAATACCTGTACCAGTGAATCGTTTAATTCTTTGATCCCATGTGGGGGATAAGTTACAGGTAGGCCATCAAAACTGACTACAAGTGCTTAAGGGCATAGAAATCAATTGACCCTGTACCTCAGTAACTTTATTCCCGTACCATGGCACAAATATAGAATACTAGCAAGTAGACGTTATCAATAGTGACGTATCCTGTGTGTGGTATAATGTCAGTCAATATAAGGTGAGGGATGGAGGGGGTTCTCAGGCCGCCCACCATTTCATGAATAAAGATGTAGGCTTTGGTGGTGATTCTTAGAATCATCGACCAAAGTGGTTCCTCCTGCAACTGACGTCAGGTACAGGACGAACAATGTCATAAGATCGGCATGGTCATCTGAACAACCAGAATCATAACTGGGCTTCACTATACCTATTGCATCAGTCCAAGGTTTTGAAAAACCATTATTATGTAAATCTTTTCATTTTAATATCATGTTAGCCTATTGATGTACTAGTTTGAGATTCTTTAATGATTTGTATGGTTATCAGTCGGATTACTTGTTTGATTCGACCATATTCTAGTTACATTAGGATTTGCTCTATATTAGTATGCCATTATTGACCTACTACAGTGTCCATAGAAAACACACCGTGAGTGTGCATCACTATACCTGGAGCACACAGACATCTTGCATGCTCCGAATTCTGATAAAGCGCACATAAGGAAAATTAGTGAGTCCTGGAAAATAGTGCTTATATAAGATGAACTGATATCAGTACGCCACTTATCAGGAATTACATAGAACTGGATCGAGAGTCGTATAAATACACAGCGCTCCACAAGTAATTGAAAATCACTTCTCAAATCCAGTTAGGAACGTTTACATCTCCATGTTGATGTCTTGTCTGCTCTTTGAAACCCTGAAGTAGTATCGTCACTTCACTAGAGTGATCTCTGAGCATGCGCTCGGATATTACTACGCGTTATCTCCTCCGAACATAGGGCAGCTTAGGTCATAAACTAGTCAATATGCTTTATGTATGTGTCGGAGGAGGTGAGAAGCGCAGCGCCCCCTATTGTTTTGAGCGATAATTCACAACCAAAACAAAGCACCACGAATGCTCTGACAGGCTGCTATGTAACTCACGCAGAATCAGTTGTACAGACGTTTTAGACTGTTTCTAGATGAGGATTCGCCACCAAAAGGTCCATATTAGGAGAAAACGTTCAGACTGTGGCCAAACTATGTCTTAGTTCAGTCACCTGTGTCCGACACAGGTGACTGAGAACTAAGACATAGTTCTGGCCACAGAATGGATGTTTTCTAATTATTGCCTTAATTCGATCAAAAAACACCATTTATCGAGTTTTCGAGTGACAATCGCTTCATGTTGACACTGTCTGCTACTAACCGGAAGCCAACAAACAGGATGTGCTCTTTGCGCATGCGCGATAATACCGTCACTCGCCGAACGGATGTTTGGTTGCTATTCAGTAGGCGTGCACTTAACAGAAGATACGATTGGAGAGCGTTAGGCGTGCATGGAGGTGGAGGTGCCAGGAACCAGCGTAAGCATGTCTGTGCGTCGCCCGTTGCGGATCGTGTTGTTGTTATCGATCGATTTCGAATATTTGAGCTATTTAAACTGATTTAGGTGAGAGCCACACGTTGGCTACCTCGAGGAATGGTCATTACACACCTCTACTTGATACGGGGGGCCTGTATCGCGAGGTTAAAGTCGTGATTTGACGTCATTCGCCATGTTGTTTTTGGTCGCGATGACGTCGAATAAACACATAAGTCGAATAGCAGAGTCTTGGCTCGACACACGTTAAAATCTTGCAGTACAATGAAGCGCACCATAGTGGGCTGTAGTCGCGATATACTACAACCCAGTGAGAGGGTCGTATTTGACTGACATTCGCACATAGGTATGTAATAATACTTTGTTTTATTGCTCTAATGTTTGTTTTAGGAGTGTCATTATTTAGAAATTATGTAAATCGACCTGGACTTAAATGACAGCTGAAGCAGATTCCTATACGAAAATATTGCAAAAATGGGCTAATTAAGAACAGCTACTACATACAATCTGTTAGAGCTCTATCAAAAATCTTTTCAGATATTTATTCCAAACCACAATAGAGCTCAATAGAGCTCCACATTTTATGGTTGTTTTGTGTTGTGGAATACAGCCTTATTTCTCACAAATTCCAATGTTCAACCTATCACCGGAAACCTTAACCATAGCACAGGTATATGACATGTGTATCACTAGATAGGCCCATCTCTTTGGTTTCTAAGAATGTTTTGTTTATCAAAATCGGCCTATTATTCATGACATAAGAGCTATTTGCATTTTGCATGTTTTGGTGTGGGCTCTTCTCAGAGCTCCTTCCCTCTTGCTGGCATGTTTGAAAGTGGCGCTGTGAGGCAGCCGCGATCGTATATATGAACCAAGTCGGTATAGGGGCCGCTGCGCTTCACACCTCCTCTGTATATGTGTTGTACGACTTCGTTGAACACCAATGCATTTCCTTGTATTCATAAGTAGTATGGTAAATCATCGGTTTTTTTCAGGCTTAAATAGCTGAAAGAAATACCTGTTTGTTGCTGATCTCCTTGTACAAGTTACACCTCTGGACAACTCTTCAATCTAGAAAAAAGTCCAGATAAGGAAAGCAGTAGTGCTACCTTCTGTTTTAAAGCAGTTAATATTAGGGTTTGGGTTATAAGTATATCGGATCAATAGTATGGACCTTTGTAAGAAGTGTAGGTAATGGGGACTTTGATGATGGTACGATTGAAGGTCGATCAATACCTGCAGGTGTAAAGGGTTGTAGTACTGTAATATAGACCACGATACAGGGTCTCAAATTCCATAATTCCAATTGATATAACAGCTTTCCTGTCATCTGTATTTCATAGATCCGACCCAGCGTTCATATGACACTAATTGTTGCCGTGGCATAAAACACATATTGGAAAAGTCTGCAATGATTTCATTTGGTGTCTGCCTTACCTTTATGCAGATACATTAACAGAACAATAAGATGTTTTGGCAATTGAAAACTGATCTAGAATGTATACTCACAGCACCAACGTTGATTATAGAAATACAAATATATAATACTTCTCATATTCACGGATACTCTCAATATACATGACGATCAAAATTCCATGTACATCTTTCTGTTGTTGACTTAAGATCAAACACCTACGGAATGATAACACTATATAGATCCAATCTGCCACCAATTGCGCACCTGTTTTTCATTACTGATTGAGACTGCAAACGTTCTTTGTAATTCTACCAGGAGATTGAAACTTCACTTCCTGGCTTGCCATATAAGCAACCTTCCGGGAAGCCGCTGTGGATAAGCCTCCAATTCTGGACCAGCCGCCTGTCTCCATTCCGACACTGAGCATCCCGGAGCAGCTCAATGGGTAAGTGCTACAGCCTCTGATTGCTGGCCAAGAGACCTGCTGCCAAGGAAAACAAATTCCTGGATAGCCTTGACAAGCTCTCCGCTGGCAGCCATCACTATAAATACAGATTAAATTAGGCCGGGCTCGACACGCCTGCCGCCTGCGCCGTGCGGGGTTGGGGTAAATTAGTTTATATCGGTAGCAATATGTTTGGTATATTATGGGCAGGTTGGTGTATAAGGAGGGCAGTAGTCGGCATTTTGTCTGCAGGGTAAGGGATTGAGATGCGGTAGGGGACTATAGGCTGACTCGCAGACTCTTGGTTTTTTACCAACTGAATTTGAAATATATAAGCTTTTTGTTAAAGGAAATGAGTTAGTCAGAGAGACAGAGAAAGCCGGAGAGAGAGAGAGAGAGAGAGAGAGAGAGAGAGAGGCTAGCAGACAGATATGGAAGAGAAAGTACGAGACAGAGGCTACGACGAAGTTAAGTGAAATATCCAGAGAGAGAGAGAGAGAGAGAGAGAGAGAGAGAGACTAAAGGACAAGGACACGGAAGATAGGCAGGGATTAGATGTATACAAGAGAACAGAAACTGAAGAAAATAAAGAGATTAATTGTAATAGGTATGGTGTCAGAACGCGATAGACACAAGTTATGAGAGACACGGGAAGAAAGGAAGAGACTGAGAAAGGGACACATACAAAATTTAAGTTTATTGGACATAGTTTATGTGACAAATAAATAAGTACATTCGATATATCGTGTGACAAACAGACCTCAGGGCCATCCATGAAGTATGTACGCAAAAATTCCGGAAATAATTGACCTCTCACCCCTCTCTCCATCTTGTGCACAATAGATTAAATTACGCAAAATGTCAATTCTTCACCCCGCCCCTCACTGCGAACGTCCCTTTATGGAGGTCCCCTTCCTCAATATTCAAGAGGCCCTAGAGACGGATCTATAACTGATATAGTTACACCTAAACCACACGCCTCGTCGCCAGGCATCACAGGCTAGCATCATAGACTAATATATTAAGGCGAGATGTGAGTGGTGGCTGCAAAGGGAATGGAGAACGATTGTTATCAGGGTGCGTGATTGCCATCACCAGCAGGTGGTCCATGATCGAAGTGAGTCTTGGCGTGGGGGTGGGGTGTGGCTGCGTACGAGGGAGTACGGTGGCTGTTCCACGGCTCAATCTTCTCGAAAGCATAATTGTGTAAATCTAGAGCGAAAGATCGCCTTTGCTGGGACTTCAATTAAATGATTATGGTATTTCAATGCTGATATGGAAGTTAGCAGGGGGTGGCATGGCGGGTGCTGCCTATAGGCGTGGAGTGAGTGGAGCACTTCTGAGCAACTCAGAGATTTATAATTCTATAGAGTGGCCTGTGAATAGCTCCTGCTTATCTCAGATTTCCAATGCCATGCTACCCCCAACCCCCTGCCACCCACCATCACATGTCTGGTATTATACCTGTTTTGAGGCACTGCGCAGACACGATCCAATTAGAAATCGATGGTACAGGATTTATTTGATGAATCTTTGATGGGCCCGGCTGTTGGCCGGATTTTGCACTCATTATCTGGTCGGTGGGCTGCCCGGGCAGGGGGGCAATTCGTCAGCGTGCGGAAAGAAGGTGTTCATGCTACAATTATCGACCGGGGCCATCTTTGATCAACGCTGAAGGTGGGGAGGAGTCAATTTGGCCACGGATCTATAGGAGATTCTAGCGATCCCTATCCCCTAAGGGCCACGGCGCCGTATGAGGCAGGGATGGAGGGAAGGGGGATGATAGCGTGTTTGAGGGAGTGGAGTAAGATGGAGTTAACCATTTCGCCGCAGCCCTTCTGTAAACTGTAGTTTATTTACTACATAAAAACGATTCATGGCTGAAAATTTTAACTTTGAATGAAGAATATTACAGGAATTTTTACAGTCCGGTACCTTTTCTTCTAGTTGTCGTAATGTGAAACTGATTTTAATATCATATTCCAGTCAATATTCCTGTGGTGAGGAAACCACTTTGAGAATGAATATGAAAGTAAGGTGCTTATTGAAAGCATCATATGATGTGATATCTAGCACCATAAAGGAATATCAGATGGCACATGATATCTACCCCTAAGATTTCCCCATGCAGCATGGCATCGACATATAAGGCCATCAAAATATATCACCTTCTTCCTCATTAGCGAAGCCTGAAGGCACTATGGGGCTCTTCCTGAAGGTGGATTGTCCCATGTTGATTGAAATATCAATATACGATTTGTTGCAAATGCTTTGAGGTATGAATGGACACAGAAATGATCATGGGAGACACTGACAAAACAAGATGCGTTTTGTGACTATATTAGGTTGTTGGATACCAAAAAGCGACTCAAAATATAGTTTGCCCTTCGGCTATCAAAGGTCTTCCCATCGAGGTCTCAGTGAGGTTAAGGCAGGGGGATGGGGATGGGACGATAGTATTACATATATAGGTTATGTGATAAAGCCTCAGGAGAGGAAGATATGAGCGGGGTCTGAGATTAGCTAGCTTGGACATAGTTGCTAGTCAGGGGTGGATAGGGTGTTCATGGCAATATGCATTGCGGAGTGCTCTACCGGCTGGGGTGGGGGAAAAAGGGATGGTTCCTTATGTAGGGCGCGCCCATGCAGGTTGTGTACAAAGAGCGGCGCCCTGAATCTCATAGACTGAATGGAGGGAGGCAGGGCGGACGGAGATTACGGCTGATGTTGATATTGTACGTCCCGGGCCCAGTCTTATAGGACAAATTCCAAACACTGCATTGAGAGGAGTGTAGGGGTTGGCAGCATTTGGTGGAATCCCCTCGAGGTCCCTGTCCAATCGTCTCTCAATAGACACTGGAGGTCCTCCTTGTATGTGTGTGAGGGGGTCGGGTGGGGGTGGAGATTCTGGCATTGACGCTGATAAATGACACATGACTCACTTAAAGGAGCACTGTCCGAAGGTCAGGTGATACATTTAAACGCCCTTTATACATGGAATAGCCGCAGTATTAGATCCTTTAATTCCAGTGGATATATATATATATACGTTTATATAATGATGTGAAAGTAAATTGGCATTGATTTCTAAAATTCAATTTCTTTGCTGCAGATCTACGTGTTTTTCTTTTTTAAATAGATGATCCTATAGATTTCGATTTCTCCGACATAGCTTGTGAAAAAATTGGTTCTTCAAAAATGGCTCAACCTATGGTTATCTAAATGTCATTTGAATACGTTTTCTAATGGTAGGGAATTAGTTTAATAAACTTCAAAACAGGGCACGAGAGAGGTATTAAAGCATATCGGATATTTAAGAAGTGATTGAAGAAAGATGATTAATTCGACGGTTCAGCAAAGCCGCTCTAATTATATAATGAACATGGTTTATAATTAGTGATAAAGATAAAAGACTGTATGGGGCTAAAATCGTTGTTTTGTTAGGCAAATGTAGAAGGACTACAGCTTGCGAGTGGTGATGGTTGCAATGCGGGATAGATTCTAGTACAGCCCGTTGTCGCCAGGGCTAGGGGCTCACAGGCTCCAAACTGAGACTGTTAAGGGCTGCCATTCTGAAACAGGAATTCATGCCTCCATCTCAGGATGCACCTGGAAAATGGCGGCTCGCTGGTTCTCTACACCTGTGGCATACTTGACAACATCCAATGACTCGGGTGGATAAAATGTAAACATACCACGGCCAAGGAACCATTAGCGTGTGGCTTTGCGTGTTTTTAAGTATACTACCCGCCCACTGACTCCCGATAGATTTAGATTTTATCGAAACATTCCGGTTTTCAACTGCCTGCCATTTTTAGGCTCTCTCCCACTCCTACTGCCTCACTTGTGTGTGACTTGCAGTGAACACACGTTCCTACTGGGAAGACTGGCAGAGCCTCTCGCCAACACTGCACACCGAACGCATAACAGTTCGCACGAAGCATCGATGCATTAGTTGTATATAGTACAATGCTGTGTCTGCCAGTGACACACTCTAGTGAGGCACGAACTGAGTTGCACAACGTCTGACTACAGTCGCGAAGTCCCCCGTTAGCGCCAAGGTGAGAGCTGCCAAGCGCTGACGGGGGACCTCGTCACTGTAGTCAGACGTTGTGACTAAACAAACCATGAACAAAAGGCATGTTCATCATTGATAGATGAGCGTGCAACTATAAATTAATAACAATTAATAAGTTTGGGTTACATTCAGTCTATGGATAGTTTTTTCTGTAACCTACAGTCAACTTGCCCTTTCTGCAACTGCCTGACTGGTCTAGGATCCAAACATATCAAGCACAATTGGGTCTTGAGGTATTTCGGTCTTGAGTGATTGGTCATGGTCAGCTGGACACGCCTCTAAGATACTGAGACACTGGCACCCTGCTCCCTTACCAACATCATAGTGAAGGGATAACTTTTTCGCAGGAGGGTGGAAGTTTGTATGTAAGCACTCCAACTTTTAGGCAATGTATATATATGTGTCCAAGCACTCTATAAAAAGGTAATGGCTAAGATTTCTTTGTGAATAAGACATTAAAAAGTGAAAGGCAAATACAAACATACCCAAGAGCATATGTGTATACGTCTTACCCTCCAAGCTGCATTCTCGCCTATTTACGGCAAATATTAGCAGCAACTGGAATGTGTTTGAGACTTAGGTCAGGGAACTTTCCTACTTGCCTGGCAGTAGAACCCAACATGTGGAATTCACAGTCAGCGCGGGTTGGATAGGAGAACGTGACAAGATAGACCCAAAACCTACAATGGAGTGTATGGGAGGTCGGCATAGATTGTTTTTTTGTTGTTGTTTTTTTTAGAAATTTTATTAGGGTCGAATCTTTCTTTACAGATTTCCAGACTCGGCCGAGGCCGTTCTGCCGTCTGGTCCCTCTTGGGGTCAGATGATTATACAACGCTTATTTGTCACTGCAGGATAACTGACACTAATACACATACATGATATCAGACATATCATTATCTACAAGCTCTATGTAGCTTTTGCTGGTGATATCCTTTAATGGGATGAGATGAGATGTATGTTCTAGTATGACATTGTTCTAGTTCTGTTCTTAGGCATATACCTAATACATGAGCCCACAATTCTACAACTCTCCTTTATACTTTGGTCCCTCTGTATCCTATACCAAGATTCCAGGGCCTAAGCGCACACTTCACGTTTTTGGCCATCACTCTTTCTCCACTCGTAGTTTTCTATCCTAACCGGAGGCTCTAGGACTTCTGCGTTCTCCTCTGGGAGTCTCCACCTGTCCTGAGTCTCCATGCAAGCGTGCGCACTGGGCGTGCCCCGATTAGAGTGTCGCTGTCCGCCGATCGCCGGCTTTCCGGGGTTTTCCGTGCGTCCGGCAACACAGAAGCCCGAATGACAGGCTCTAGACTCGGTCAGCTTTTCCAAGCTCGTGTTGGTAAGTTCATTCCGAGGGCCAGTTCCTAAAACAATTCCTGGGAATTTTCTCTGCTTAGGTACATGTATTTCTCTTTAGGGTATTCTAGTTTCGGATGAGTTAACATGGGAGAGATTCTTCGCCATTAGTTTTCTTCTCAAATGTCAGAAATGTTAATTTAGGGATACATCGATAACCCATTCAGTCAAATTCATCGGCCTAGGTTTAGCAACGGCTATTGGCTCATTTACTGCCATAGATAGGTTTGGAAGAACATAAGGTTTATATTCAGAGTTCTAACAAGACATGTGAATTCTTAGATATTGCGTCTTATCAGATACCAGAGCACTGAAACTAAGTACAAAGCAGTATATAGCAATTATTTTGATAAACTAGGTAAATTTAAATCAGATCATTGGTTACACTGCGTCTCATGACCTTGGTGGGTGGGGACATGAAACCGGACTGCCTTTTTGATAGACCCGGTCAGTTTTTAAAGGGATTTATCTTAAAAGTTATTGAACCATTTAGTTTATACATAGATCCCCGCTCAAAAATGGTTACTAAATCATAAATGAAGTAGTGGTACCACATCCAGCAATATACAATGAAATAATAGCATGGATAGAAATACAAAAGAAATGTAATTAGTGATATAAAAGGTTTCCACCACATAAATTGAAAGCTTAGGTAATGTACATGTGTACCTATTTTTGTGTATATATGTATGTGGAAGCTTTTATGTTTGGTGGTACTTTCTTTCAGAATCAATTCTTATACTTATGTTAGTAACCAACCGAATACATATATACATGTATAATTAGTTCTAAAGTAGAGGAACGGAAGGAAAAGACCAGGGTAAAGGCGCTGACACGATATGTAAAGATGTACCGTCGGAAGACGACACAGTTGACCCTCTACTTGCCAACTAATCTCGGCACAACTACTGACCAAATCTCCAGTCATGATAATGTTGAGGATGTCACAGAAGATGATGAAGTCTTAGATGATGATGATGGTAATTGGCACAGGCCGGACATTCATCGGCAAATCAAGGTAGGTAAGGAGCAGCTCAGAGGTTGGGGCTGGCACTCAGTGACCTGTCTAACAAGATCCAGACACGATATCCATCCCTTCCCCACCCACACCTCCTCCAAGGGGGCACTTCATGGGGACTTTGCATACACCCCCTCCCTTCCTAGCAGTGCGTGATCATATCCAATTAGTACCACCCACCCTCCCCGATACCACCTCCCAAAAAGGCCCTCGTCCAAACCGCACCCACCCCCATTCCTGTTCCACTGAAAAAGACCATCTCTCCGCCTCCCACCCCGATGAATGGACAAGGTTCGGCGGCGCCGGTAGGACGGCCGGGCCCTGCTGGCCAGATTACAAGGCGTGAGAGGGGATTAAAGAGGAGTTGTCAGGCATCACACAGGAGCAGGCAATATACACGGGGCGAACAGGTGAGTTGCCTGTACTCCATAGCCAGCACCCTCCCTCATCTCCCGCCCCACACACACAACAACCGCGCCATACTCCTCTCTCACTCGCCAAGCACAGTACCCTGACGGTGCCTATCATTCCGCCCCATCCTGCAATACATCAGGGCCACAGACTCCGTATGCACATAAGTGAACACTAGCGGAGCGTAGTAATCCATAACTGGGATGTAATTATGTAGACAGGGGGAGAAGGCAGTGACATGGTGTGTGTATGCATCAGGCAGGGGGATGGCTTATTCATTGGCAGATCAAGCGGGAAGGCATAGAGAGGGGGCGCGGGAAGACACGCGAGGAAAACATCATTTTATATGGGATGCATTTTAAAGTGAGAATTCGATATGCACACGTAAAAATCCGTGGAAGATGTTAAGCGAAAAATAATATGATATTCTCGTGACTTGGTTCCTCCGTAGATTTTCGGCTGTTTCTTTGCTGAAAGTTGTCACCTGTCGTCATTTGGTTGATTGGAAACATTCGAGATGTTTTAATTTTCTTTTGCAATCATTGTCAGTCTGGCTGAATAACAGATTGATTTATCGGCGTTAAATTCAACGAATCTAATATAAATTGGAAGGTGCACAAAACTTACTCGATCAATATTGTATACTGAATTCATTCAAATGGGGGGTTGAGATTATACATTCATATACATATCCTGGCAATTTCTTTTTCTGTTTTCTGTTTGCATAATATTTTTGTTGGGGGCAATATAGACCACTTATTCGTCATGGCTCTTTTCCTGTTTTATTTTGCTTTGTTCCTTCACGTTTGTAGACTAGGGAGAGTAGAGACTGGATAATTTACAGGCGTATGTTCTCGAAGTGGGCCTTGAGGCCACACACAATGATCCGCATGTCAGCTTGTCGATGAAAGCCCACGTGGCTTTCTTCATCAGTTGCACTCGCCTGCACTAGACAGCGTTTGACCCAAACGCTGTCGAGACTTTGGGATAGATCAAAGGTAAACAAAGCCCATCTTGTTGCCCGCTGCGGGGGAGGACAGTGAAGGGGGATGGGGATGAAGAACAAGGACGTGGGGGGTTGGGCTTGAGGAGAACCACCTACCTCTGAACCCCCTCCCCCCCGTCATGGTGTTGGCCATCAAAAAGACCTCCCCCCCTTTCACTTCCTCACGTGACCACCACCAGTCAAGTACCTCACTGCGCATGCGTCGACGGCTGACGCGCCTGCGCGTAATGACGTTTCCGGTACGGGTGCTGACACACCCGGGGCGTAATCCAATATGTTTAACGATGGAGTGCTATCAAACGGCGCGTGGCTGGGAAGAAGCGTGGGGGGAGGGTGGCTCGATGAAGGCAGACGGGACAGGGGACAGCGGACCTGCTCCATGCCGGCTTGGGGGTATGGGCGGGCTGGGAAAAGGGGAAGAGGGTGATTGGGAGGGAGGGATGGAGGATGGGGAAGAAGGGAGGGGGCTGGGACGCCACAGTCGATGTTACCAGCAGGCGCTTGCATCGCCTACAGCCATATTGACACTGTGACGTCGATGGGCGCTGTTTCTTAGGGCATCTTCCAAATAAAACCCAGGCCCCCTCGCCCACCTCACCACATTGCCTTCTGATATCCACAAGAAAGTGATATTGATTGCGAAGGAGAAAATAGAAGGCCTCTGCTGGAGACGTTTAATGAAAACGTAAAGACTTTTCACGGGTATCGCCGACGGAGAACAATGACAGAGCAACGTTTTTTTCATTTTGTCGGATGACGCCTGACGGCTCGATTGCCTTTGCATTCCGATTAATACCAGTTCACGTATAAAGGGACCTGACGTCTTTATCACAAGCTGCTGCCATGACAACACGACCAGTCCCCCCCGTCTATAACACCACCCCCGTCACACACACCCCTTTGATCGAGGATAATGTAGGAGAAACCCTTATTAATACTGGGCCCGTGTCGATAATGTCGTCTCGGCGTAATCTGCAGGAGGTGCTCGTCCCCCCTGCCGGGCGAGCAGCTCTGTGGTAGAGGAGAGGCGGAGTGCGGGCAACGCCTTATCGCACCAGACACATGCATGGACATTGTCGTTGTCGTCGTCGTAATGGTGGTGGGCGTGTGGCGGGGGGCTGCTCATTAGGAGGCACATCTAGGTGGTCGATATAGTCAAAGAGGCTCGAATAACCTCTATGCATATGTTCAGGTAAAATTGCATTTTTAGACTATAATATGATGCTTCCAGGGATAACACAGGATAAGAAAATTAGCAGAGATTACTGAAAGGTATATTTATTTGTATCAAAAATGGAAATGCTCCTAGATGTTCTCCGGTTAGGCTGGAAATGTTCGTCATTTGACTGCGCTATATAATTCTGAATGAGGTTAGACTTTAAATGGCGGAAATTTGTCTGAAGCATGCAAGTCTCGATGGGTAGGGTGGGGATTCTTCCAACAGAACGAGCATCAATACCGAACCCGAAAAGCGAGGGAACGTAAAACAAATATATATAAACGTCAATGTGAAACACTGCATCTCTATTGTTTGCAAGCACAGATTTCACAGATCATCATGACAACCAATATCAACCTCACAACACAAGTGTCATGGACCTATCAATAATTATGTGATGATTTTGTTCAATTATGAAATTGTACAAAAGATAAATATAACAAGGTGTTAACTGTGGGAGACCGATGGTATAATGACCAGGCTGAACCCTGGCTGAAGATTATCATTTCCTTTTCAGTTCAGACCCCTGCAACATTTCCCAAAAATATTTGATTCTTTTGTTAAAACCATGTCAGCTTATCTTTTTTTAAATCTATTTTTTTAAAGTAAGCTTAAAGACAAAAGCAATCGCCTTTTGGCGTTCTTCCTTACAATTGTCGCAGGACCTACAATCAACGCCTACAGGACATATGGCAAGCAGAAACTCTCACATACATCTGAATACTGCGGCTACTATGATACATACTCCTAGGTTTGTACTCCTTTGATGTATTATTCTTTCAAGGGTTTTGATATGAGGATGCTACACTTTAGTCATTATTTAGTGGCATGTCTCTTCGTCCTAGGTTCTGAGATTACATTAATGATTCAAGTCCGAAATACCATCAACTACTGACCAGGCCCGATAATTTCCCGCCTTAAATTTCAAACTGACGCATGCTCACGGAGGTCATTGACTGGTGCAGGCGATGGGAAGTTGCCATCGTTTCCCACATGACATTTCGCCATGTGGTTATTGCGGCAGCCTTAAAATTAAACTTTCACGCCTGAAAAGGTCAACTCTGAAGGATTTTGTCGTAATGTTTTTTGTAAAGCGTTTTTATTCACTTTCTTCCCTTGATGCATTTTATTGAGAAATTGGAGGAACTAAAATGGATCCCCGAGGAATCTGGATCTTAGTCGGCTTTTCCTATGAACTACAGGGTGGAACGATTCCCTCCCCTCAAAGCAGTGTTTGATATATTTAGTTTGGACACAAACCACAAAATTATTTCACCATAGTGTTTTGACGTCCTTTTTGTTGTTGAGAAGACGAGAAAAGCCGTTGTTTGCTGTGGTGATTTGTGATGATGTCAGGGGTATTTATTTTAAATACCTTTGATTCTTCTCCTTCTCTTTTTAGTTGTTTGTCCTTCATTTTTAAATGTGGGTGTGGGCACTTTAGACCTTTTTGGTTCATCAGAGAATCTATTTTTTGGTCAGAGGATAATGGGCATTTAACTAAAATAATGCCAATTTGATAGGGCCTTAATTTCCCGAGACTCAAACTTTAATTTATGAACAACAAAGGCCAACAAGAAATTGAGAGAAAACAAATGGACATCGTGCCAAGTTGACAGTGAATGTAACTAGAAAAATCAAAGGTCCTACTAGAAATAACACCAATTGTCCCTGCATGCCCTTTAACAACATGCTTAACAATTCTGATTAATTGCCAGCACAATGGATTGAATTCCATTTATCTATCTTTACCTTTATAAATGGGTGGCCACCGAAAGCTGTATTTACTGTTCATAATGTTGCAATAAAACATTTTAGGTGGCGCCTACTAAAGTGACTAATTGTTTAGCCCATGCCAGACCAAATCAATATGTAATTAGCCACGGGGGCCTTTCTAATTACTCTGCAATCCCCTGGCCAGGGACACAACACCAGTGCCTCTCAACCTCATCGGCCCTAGGTCAAGGTTCTCGTTCTACCCATCTGTTTTATCTACGTGTATTGTTCTTCCCTATAAATATAGGTATTACGTATTTATTCAAGCAAATACAAATACTATATGATAATACTATTACGAAGCCGAGTCTGTGCTCAAAACCTAGACAATAACCATTAACCACTTCAATCCGCCCAATTAGACTCGCCTGTGTGGTTTTGGTGTGAAGCATCCTTTGTCTCTTGTTTTTGAACCGAAGCCGTTAGAACTGCGCTTAGTAAGAAACCTTTAGAACCTTGAATAAACGGAATGGATTGGAGCCCTAGGACTGTGTTCCCTCTAAAAAGGACCATCGGCAAAGGCCTACATGGAGGCATCCTCCCTGTTCAAATTAAGAGGGTCTCTAAAAGACTGGCTCGAGGAGCTGATTGCAGTTAACCTAATTTTGGCCAACCTCATTACCTATTTCATAGAAGCCTGTTAAGTCATATATTCTTCTGTAAAGTAGTCTATCAATTATACCCTGCTATAAATCTGATATACTTTAATATTTTAAAGCACGGATCCATATGGTATTGTCACTGTGTCAACAACCTATCAGTAACACCGTTCCATTAATAAATTCTATGTCTATATACCATCTTGGTGTTAGAAATCAAAGCTATCAACATAATATTAATACACAAAATTATCGATGAAACATGGTAATCAATGGTCACAAGGTCAATAGATCTAAACGGACACATTTTCCTGATTGAAGATCGTTTTTGTATCAACCAACTAGCCAATATCATTTATTCTACCAAGAACGTATTTGGAAGCTGTTGGTTAGAACTAGGTGCTTATGAATTAGTCCTAGTACTATTCATATGCACTATGTAGTATAATATGCCCTTCTATATGAAATATCTACTACTAGTTACTAGCATCAGCCTCCAAGTATTCCCCAGTCCCGGCTGTGCAAATATCTCTGGCACCATTAGCCACTACAATCAGGTTTCGAAAGACTTGTATACAAAAGTAGGTTTAGAGTATATTTCGGCACTCTATAACAATGATTACATGGATGTTGGGGAGTTAACATTAACGCTTCGAAAGTTTTGGCACACGCATTTCTGCATGTTGTCAGTAATACATTCGCCAACCCCCAATCCTTTTTTCCTGCGTTACTGACTGAGAGCCTAGCGGGCCTTCCAACTACCTTTGGTTTTGAGGGGGAAGGCTTGGTCTTTCAGGTGTGTCATTTGATTGCAGATAACAGGGAGACGCACCCTAGCGATTAGAGTGCGCGCTGGCAGCATCCTCCCGCTTAGATTTGGCCCTCTCTGCCAATGAAACCAATTCGGCCTTGCCCAGCGAGTGGATGTTGGAGGATGAGCTGCTGCAGGCCTTCAGCATATGCCAAGAGAAGCAGCTCTAAGAGAACCAACGAGTAGTGAAACAGAGGATCACTTCAATGAGGAGCATGCCAAACGTAGGATAATGGGACCGTTAGACGAAAGATCACACCGTGACTTCTACAAGTCCCAAATATCCTACTTCTCTATATTTAATACCACGAGTGGCGTCCAACGGGCTGTGGAGCCCGGATGTAAAGAAGTTCATCTGTATTCCGGTAAAGTGGGATTCACACGTAGAGACTAGTGTACCTGAGACTGGTGTACTTCACACCTTTCCCCTAGTCTCAGACAAAAATTTCTCCTTTGGTACAAAAATCTCATGGAAAGGCGCTTTTACCAGTCTCAAGTAAAAATGGCAAATTTGATTCATATGGAAGGACATAGCTGGGACATGATCTCAGACAAAGTAGCAGTAAACACTCACCTTGGGACTCAAGTACCCTGAGGTGAGGGGTGTTGCAAACATGTAATCATGCTTGTTGGCCTTCTATTAGCTAGGGCATGTACTTAGTCGACTACCTCGAAGCAGGTCCATTTGTCTCACCAGAATCACCCAATAGATTTCAAATGTGTTTAAAACCAAAATCTCATTGGATTCTCTATCTTGTTAGGGGTAATTGTTGCCAACAATTGCAGGGAAACATACTTGTCTCAGGGGAATGGAACCATACAACCATGGAACCTTGTATTTCAGATGAGAATCTCAGCAGGATTTGGCTCAAACACCCTGTGAGGTACATAAATCCCACCGTGTGAATTCCACTTTAGTGGAGTATGGATCCCGGCAGGTGGGGTATGAATCCGTGACAAGTTCTATGGAAATCAACAGGCTGCGAGTCAACAACTTCGTAAATGAATACGATGTCGTTTTTTCGTGCTTCTTCAGGTATGTAATAATGAGAAAACCGAGTGAATGAACCTGTAGCTATTGCTGTTCCTGGGCTTTTGGCCCATAACTAGAGCCCTCCGCCTCTGGCGTCAGGGCGTAGATATACTGCCTGGAGTTGTCCCCCTGCATTAACTGCCTTATAAGGAATAGGGTAGACCCAGTAGCCAATGACTATTCGGAGCAAACCACGACCTTCACCCCGACCTCCTTACATGATATTTATAGCGCCTTGGAACGGTTCTACAGTCTATAGTTGACCTAAAATCTAGTGGGCCACAACCACCCTCTATAGGACAAAAGACGTAAAACGGCAATCGCTATGGGGTCAAAAACTATGTTTCCTTTTCTTATAATAGGGCCAAGATATATGGAAGATTGTTGCGTAATGAATATTGTTGTCAATTAATTCATCATTTGAAAAAATTTAATTCTTTGTTGACAACCAGGAGGGAACAGGTACCTCCTGTGAAGTGGGTGATAAAATCTTTAAAGTCTATCAGCCATGATCGCATCTCTAATTGAGCCACGGCAAATAAATAGCAACAGGAAAATGTCCGTTCAACTTTGATTGCTCAATCATTACCAATGGCACTATTTAGGAAACCCATTACGGGATATACCCCCTCTGTTTTCAAGTCAAAATTCTCATGATGAGAGGCATTCATAAGCATTGAGAAAATAGGATGGGCCAACAATCGAAAGGGTATTACAAAGAAATTACAGGGATACATTGCAAGAATCGCCATTTGGCATAGGAAAAAACTTACAAAATAAGGCGGTGAATTATGGTTTTGTCCCATTTCTAAAATGTCTACAAGGGACTGTTTACTTAATTTCGAGCTCGTTGTTAAGGTCAGGTCCCTTGTCAGAATTCCACACCTTTCAGACTAATATGCTGTAGTATTATTCTGTTTTGCAATGCCTTGCTCCAACAGCGTAATAACAATCTATTTATGTCCCTTCTTCCATTCAGGTGTGAGGGAGCGGAATAAAAACAGCGATATTTACCGAACAGCCATAAAACAGGTACATGTTTTGGGAGACGGTGAAATAAGGCAAGCCTGGAGTCGGTCCTTTTCCATTGAATTACCTTAATGAGACTTTATTCAAGGAGACCATATAAATGTGGACAATTAATAGGAGCCCGTTGCCAAAGTATGACCTGACAACGGAAATGACTAGTGCGATTCCGTTCCATTCATTACATATCGAATGGAAGGCCCTGGGATATGCTGTGTCACAAGACATCACGTTGTTCCCAGGTGCCATGATATAAATCATCTGGTAACTACCGGGCAAATTGCTTGGAGAATGAAGACAAATAAATCATGTCTAATAATCTCAGTATATATACCACACTTTGGCATATCACAGTTATCTTCGATGCACTTATGACCAGGGGTGATCTATTCACATATAGCTACTGAAACACATGGATCGCACATAACAATTTATAGGAGGACATTGATTAATTTCCCCTGCCCGTTGAATACACACACTAGATATGGCTGTTTCATCTATAAATCCCACCTAGTCATCAGAAGATCAGGTTTCTATAACTCAATCGTATAGAAAACACAGTAAAAAACAAACTACTCCAAAAAAGATGGTTTCATATCATCCCTTATGTTCTGGTTGACCCTGATGGTTGATATCAAATTAATACAAGTCATTCTTACTATTCATCAACAGGATTCCAGAATAAAGATTCATATGACAGTATACTTAAAGGTCTAATCATATATAACCCATGTTAACTGAACAGATATCGAGGTGTGCCCTTTGACCTTTATATCCAATAGAATCATCAGAAATGTGACAAAGATATCACTCTACGGCATGAATACAACTGATCTCACATTACCTTCGTATTTGACGAGGAAAAATGGCGGCTGCTTGTCCTTGTCACGTGACCCTGACGACACGATAAGGCCGATCTCCACCGTGTTGGTCAACGAGATGTAGACGTTCCTCTCGCGAGACTTGGTGCCGCACACGGTGATGTTGCGCATGCGGTGTACGGTCCGCTCCCGGATAACGGCGTAGACGCGACACTGCGTCAGCGGGCGCTTGGCGGAAGCGGAACCGGCGACGTCATTCTCGCCTTGCGTGGAGGAGGAGGACAGCGATGACGCGATGTCGGCGGCGGCGCTGAAGTCGTAGAGGCTGATGTTGATGCGCTGTCCCGGCTTGACGCTCAGCTTCCACGGGGTGTCGCGACGCCCGCACCCGGTCTCAGTTGACACCACGCTGGACAGGTAGCCGCTAGGGGCACTGCTTACCAGGCTGCTGGTGCGGGTACATTTCTGCTCCTTGGGAACGATCACTGTAAGGTAGAAAATAAAACATAGGTCTTAGATCATATCTAATGAGTTAACCACAGGGCATCAAATGACATCAGGCTATACTCTAAGGCCCGGTGTCCACTGACCTCCTGAATCACTCCGATATAGGCCGAACGATGCATCTCCAAACACCAAATCGATATCGTGTTGGAAAGTCAACTTTAACCTGTAGCCGATACACCATAGGATGCACCCCGATGTACCCATCGTAAGGTCTATCGGAGAGTATCGGGAATTCAGTGGACGTTGGGCCTTACAAAACACTGTTATATTTTTGACACTTTGCATTTGACAATGCAATCGTCGGTCTTTAACGCAATTGTTATAACAAGTAACATACAAGAAGTTACTGATAACTTATGTATGTAGTTTTCCGACAGTACCGAATGATCTCCTTATTCAGTTTCCACGATTGTTTCACTTTGAAATAAAAGTAGCCGATAGTGTATAGCTTTATTTCACTATGCACGGTGTAGAGCATATATATCCTAACTATAACTCCATCCAATGTCCTTGGGAGGCTCTAGAAATTCTTCAAGAATCACAAACATTCAAACTTCCCATTTATTCTTAGGCAGAATGCATAGGACTGCCATGAAACCAAGCGCGGGAAAAAGTCGAAGTCGGTAAACACTAGGAGGTAGTATTAGGGTAGGTGAAACCTCAGGCTTAAATGGTATGTATGTACAAGTCAAGACGGAAAAAACTAAGTATGACAAACACTAGTGGTTAAGAAAAATGTGGTCAAAAAGCTTTGTGAGTAGAGTATTGGCATGTCAGGACTAGCGGGCGCATAGCTATAGAGTGTAATACAGGAAAGGTATAAAACCCGCTGGCTTAAGAGAGATAGCTATATTGATAGTATGTAATCAGATACAACGGGATCTAAAAAAAAGTTGTTTTCACGACAAGAACTATCGATAGATAGGACTCTATGATTATGTACGAATAAGAACGTTTTGGTGATTCCCAAATGGCACCGAAGACAAATTGCCTCAGTGACCCCCCAACAGAACTAGCCTAAAGGCCTGAGTGGAGGCTTAACTGTTCTGAAAATGCCCCAATGGGACCTAGTCTCCATATGTATGAGGCTGTTAGGGAGGATCCCAATAAAGATATATGATAACCAGAGGAAGACTAGAAGTGTTTGTGTAGAGTCCATTTTTTGGAATGGGTTTTCTTCTTGGGATGTGCCTCGCATGGCAAAACGACTGGGGTTAGAAGGAAGTATAAAGAGAGTGGTATCCTTTACCTAGTTTATGTGCCCACGGGGCAAGGAGAGATGTATGTTATTCCAGGAACTATCGCTCCAGAGACTTCTATTTTTTGTCAGCGGATACTGTATGAAGTATCGGCATGAATGATGTTTTCCGAAGAGAGTTGCTAACAGGAACGGGGTGGGTAGGAGAGCGAGTGTCTGGTGAATCCCCAGCGGAACAGGTACAAGTATCTCCAGTTGAGAAGATACCGGCTGCATGCCACACACGTTCCCTTACCCAGATGTCAATGGTGGGGGTGATGCATGATGGACGGTAAGGCTATGAATTATTAATCACCATATAGTTAGTCGAGGAAAATGACAACGAAAACAGAGAAGTAGGAGCATGTTTCTGCAGAATAATTCCTGAGAATTATAAAGGTCATGGCCAAATGGTCCCGGCATGTGTTAAGGTACAAACCATAGTCCTCAGCCTAATGCTCTATTGAATTATGGGTAAACTATTTCCGATGATTCAGTGAGGCATTGCCAACGGGCTCAGGAAGGGCAGGAGACGTGTTTAAATTATGATCGATTTGCTCTTACACATTGCCCTCCTGTTATGGTGCATCTTAAAGCCATTTTACATCGGCCGATTATTCAGCACCGATCTGCATATTTTTCGTATGCCGTCGCAAGATCATTGAATGGAGACAGCCTGGCATTTCAATTCTTTTAAAACATTTTTTCATTTGAATCTAAAGACAGTGGGCGCTCTTCCGTATAGTAGTCGGAACTATGCACAGAGAGATACACAACAACAAACATTCATGCAACACCACAGACAAATAACAACACATACAAATGACAGTAGTATATGTCAACAATGTTCTTGTTCTTGTGTATTATATGAACCACTAGATCTGTTGATCTGCGGATTATTTTTTGTTGTTGTTTTAAAAAAAAATCTTTTATTCACAGAATAATCGACATTTCATTTGTCGTTCTTCCACATCCGTGAGTTCCGAGAACAATTACAGAACTTGAACAAAACATTTACAGAACTGAACAAAACACATGATAATAATACAGATGATTGTAGGTAGCGTGTACAATAGTTACAAGCAAGTACAGATTATTGGCTTATAGTGAAATTAAAACAAAGGCTAGCCTGGAGAGTAACAAGAATTGTATCTAAACGGGCATATATGGGTCAAATTCTTTTACCAAACTTGTAAATACGCACAGATCATTAGATCTATTGACCTTTAAGTTGTCGTGGATTTAACAGCTGTATTTCTCCTTTTATTTCAATTTTAAAGTTGGTTAAATTATTTTCCATCTGGCATTCAACACAGTACATTCCATATTTTGTTTCCCACATACAATGGACATTCATTTTTAACCTAAGTAGGTGGTCTCTTTGTAGTCATCTTTATTTTTCATGACTTCGAGTAATTTCATTCTGTGATCTCGTAATATTACCTGGGATTCTTGTCCACAATTCAATCAACTGGAGTGTCAATGGTCACCGATTAATTTTCCAAAAATAATGCAATGAGGCCACCACCTACTCACTTGGTCAACGACCGATAGGATCAAATCGCTTTGATTTGATCGTTGAGGTTTGATGTTTCAGCATGAACATGAAATCAGTAGGCGCCTGTAAAATACTTGAGAAAGAAGGTATCCACTACACCCACACCGAATATTTGACAACGACGTACAGTCAGTGGCACTACTGACATACCTTTAGGAGAACTCAAATAATCGGTAACTTTTTCGTCGGCCAGTGGAAACCTTTACCATTCAACCATCGGTTAGTATTTTAGTTAACGATATGTTTCTTCTACTTCTCTGCATTTATCTTACTACAAATAAGCATAAAGGACTAAACAAATAATATCTGTTATAGGGAGTGACCAGATAAAGGGGCAGAGTAACTGCAGTCTCTTGAGGGTCTCATTAAGTGATATTGGTAATGCTATTGGCTCGAACAAGGTGAGCGGTAATTATGAGGAGACCAGGAGTGCCTTAATAATGTTTTATTACAAGATAACATTATTAAAATACAATTGAGAGTTAAAAACTCAATGTATAAAAGTGAAATACATAATAAAAGTATGAACGATATTCTGAGATAAGAGTATTGATATTATACAAGTGATTGGTATAATAAAAGAATTAATAACCGTTGAAGGTAAAACATGTTGATGATAACGGTAAGATAAGATAAGTAATATGTAAAACCATAGTTATGGTGACAGTACGGGGTAGATTTATGAGTTGTTTCGGAGAAATTTGTTCTGAACGAGCCGGCGCGGCGAGTTCAGAACGAATTTCTCCGAAACAACAAGTAAATCTACCCCGTACTGTCACCATCACTATGGTTTCATATTATTATATACCTTAATTCGGTCTTAATTCGCTAAAACTGACCGTAATTTGACTTCGAAATAACTTGGCACAACTCTCAAACACGATGTGTACGCTGGCAGATATGCCGGATGTTGATAACCGGAAGAGATCACCGCGCAGGCGCAAATACATTATAGCACTGCATAAATTAGCAAGTGATCACCCTGTTACGCTCGATCGTCCTGTCGGACAGCTATACTCGAGCAGTGCAGTGTCTCCACTATTTGTTGACATCGACGAGTCGCCCGCTCGGCCCGTGAACGTATCGAAATCGATATTTCTTGCATATCTAAGCTATCTAAAGTATATCACGTGGCTCGTTATCGTATTCCACCTCGATGTTTGATGTATTTTCGGACTAACTCACTCCGTGGTTACTGTACGATGCCACAGAACTCGCGAAGTGAAGGGATCCGCCATTCTTGAATCTTGCGCCTAGAATTCTGTTGTCGGCCTCTCGACCAATCAAAATGCGTTATTTCTGCAAAGGGTGCAGTCTGTCAGCCAACGCGTGCCGGTGAGGGTTAAAGGATACAGTCTGTCACCCAAAGCGTGCAGTCTGTCAGTATCCAAAGGCACCGGTACAATAACTGTACCCCTAGGAGCAGTACGTATTTACACTGATTTAGTGCATAGGTATGTAATAATAAATTACTAAAGAGGGTGATTAATTGAAAGTCTGAGGATAGTGTAGTATCGATTGAAGTTAGCGGCAGACTGGCGCGATGGTCTCGGTCACGTGGTGACGTTAAGATGACGCTACTAATGTATGAATGTTCGATTGAGCGCCACAGGTAATATGTTAAATGTTCGATTAGGTCACTCCTGTCTCAGAATTAACAATAATTTTCCATTATTCCTCAATGATAGGTCCCAAGCCAATCTAAACATGTGGATTTTATGATGAAACATTATTTCAGACTATCAAACCACACGGTATCAAAATCAAGCCTACCATTGATGGATAGAGTAACTAAAAACGGTATCAACAGTTGAACCGGAGGATTGCGCATACAATGATCTAGATCTCTTGTACTTCTGGGTTGCTGATACTAGATCCGGCGTGGCAGCCCTGAGACAGCCTCTTGTTAAAAATATATCTATAGTTTAACTGAGATTGCAATGCAGGAATAATCTATGCCTTTGTGCACATGCTATTGCTCGTATGCCAACACAGGACTGTTCTTCCATCTTTATTCATTCAGCTTAAAACTCAGTATATTAACATTGTGTTCAAGTTTTTAACCAGATGGAATTTATGGTGAAGGACTCCAAATCCTTTTCAATCTAATACTATCCCCTGGGTGGAAAGCAAACTTTCTTCATCTATTGCGTTCATCTGCTTCACCTGTAAATACCTATCATCTTTACTCACATACTTCAGTTCGGATCTGGAGCATGTAGCCATCTTTATGCGCCCTTCATGCACTTTAGCTGGGATGTCAAACAAAAGGACTCTAATACTATCCGTATTGTTTCGAAGCTCCATTGATAAAAGCAAAGAACTAAGCAGTGAAACTTTATTTCTCATCCCATCAGAGGTGCTTGTACAGTCCCAGTGCGATATGAGTATTGTGAAACTATGGCGGAGAAGAGTTACTTGAGGAATGGCGTCCCGGAGAGGGCGCCACGTGTACATGTATTTCAGCTGCTTAAAATCCACATCAAGGGTCTTCGACGTCAAAGCAGGTTACTGTTACACTCACTACAAAAGCGTCGCGGGAGTTACGCCCAACAATGGCAAGGAAGGAGTAGGCCAGCCCGATCTCCTTTGAAAGCTAACTCCAGCGCCGCAGTTTTTTTGGCTTAGGTTTTATGTGGCTATCTGTATGACCGCAACCCAACACCATGCCGCGCATTACTCTGATACATAAATTGCGAGGAAGGAACACCACACAGACCGCAAATCATGCACAGCGTAGGCAGGTATCTGTTTTAAAAGCATTCACATCAACTCGGATGATTCTTACAAGTGTAATCATATAAAATCTTCTCTAGTATGATTAAAAGTAAAGTGGCACTGCACCTGACAAAGAGAAACTGATATAAAAGATACGGTTCGGATAGTGATCTCACCAAACCAGATTTTGTGCACATTCCATGGATGTCTCACAAATTTTACAAATATACAATGTACTAGAACTGTACAGGTACTTTTCTGTCATATTGTAAGGCACTTTATGGCTACCTTAAAGCTCCTATTCTTATGAATTACCCAAACCTCACGTGCTAGCTCATTTGGGATTTACATCTTACTATCGATATAACTTTATACTTAAAAATCAAGCAAGAACGTCATGTCCACTTTACACTGCCATACCTATAGACCGCCCTACCTTCATCCCATCCCCCCTCTCCATCCCTGTATGACCAATTTGATTCATCGGCTCCCTCGAAGTGGCGATCACATGGGGGACAAGAGGAGATTTATCGGCCGATCACCTAATGTATTGGGCAATGTGCAAGGCGGCAGACCGACAGAATTGCTGCATTTATTTCAATTACGTTACTGATCTTTCATGTCTTCTTATTTTAAGCGCGCTCACTTTTCCGTGGCGTCACTGCGGAGGCGGCAAAACGTGGAGGGGAGTGTGGTGGTGGAGGCAATGTAAGACTTATAAGCACCAAGCCCCACCCCTCTCTGGCCGGAGTGCTTGTGTAATTGATTTACCATAGAATGGATGGATTTATTAGGTTAGCTTAAGCCGACCGGGGGACTAGAATGTTCAGAGATAGGGCTTATTGAGCGAGTGGGACAGAATATGGGGTCGCGGCGGAATATGAATGATATCGCCGTCCCACTGTCACCAGCCCCTGCCCGGCCGCGCCGCCCACTAAGGCCTCCATTCATCAACAACACAGCTAGCGCAGCACGCAGGCTGCTGGAGTACTTAACCTTAAGGGGACTGCGAATGTTTTATTGCTCTCCTCCTTTAATGAAGGGCCCACTTCAAAGCCATAAAGGGGCGGCTGGGATGCGGGGCCGGATGATAATCTCAGAGGCTAGTGCGGGGTAGATTTCTCGACTGTGCATGCGTTGGATCGCCTTCAAAGTAACTTTAAGGTGGAGAGATATGTTTTTTTACTCTGTTAATGCTAGGAATGCATTATACAGTAAATCATAGCAAATTGCTTGATGTACATCAAAGATATCATATAATTCTCAGTGGCAGCTCACGTATTTTGAATATAACATACACTTTTACATACAGAACACATATGTCTTGCTTTTGATGCTCATTCTGGAGGTAGCTACGAGGAAGGGAAAATCCTATTTTCAGTATTCTCTAAATACACCAGATACATGTACGCATACATGTGTACATACATGTGAACGTAACATCATGTAAGGTGTTAGGCCACATATGGTCTGCTTATTCCAGGCCTTGTCTGGTCCAATGGCTAATCCTATCCATCCACCAATTGTAGAGTCATTTGTAGGACGTGGTGTTAGGGGAGGGGCTTCTTGTAAGCTCTAGATGTGTCCCCGTATTTGTTTCAGACTACAGAGCTAGTCTCCTCAGGAGGCCATGACCAGCTGTGATGGATTTGTTCAATTTGCAACTGGTCAGCTCCCCAACCGTGCCCGCCGCAGCCCGCTCTCCCCAGCCAGACCCAGCTAGTGAGCGACTCATTCGCCATAGGACATGCTCTGAATTGCTCAGTGACTGATTGAGCGATGGGATGAGCGCTGGCTGTTACTCAGATATGGACTGAGAGGAGTAGTAGCTTCACTGAGTACATCACGGAGCATTACAAACCCATGGGCCGAAAAACCTGGCTTTTGCAGTAAAATGAGAAGCTCAAGGGAATTGCTGTCGTCCATGCTGGATATGACCGAGACACAGGGGTCTGACTATTTCCCTCAGATATCCACTCCATTCACAAGCGGTGTTGCTCAATCTATCTCGTGTAGTAGCTACCCAGTTGATGATATTACGCCAATAGGCTTAGATGATTACACAAGGCCATTTGATCTAAGTTAATTTGTCTAGCACCTAGAAGTAGAATATTGATTATATATTCAATTCAATATCACATGTAACCATCGTCTCTAATCGTAACTAGAGAGAGATGAATGCTGCTTCACTAACTTGAGATGCTCCAGGTAGTTTCTGTATATTTAACATTACCATTGAATTGATAATGAAGAGAAACCAAGACTTACGCTAACAAGAATAGCGACTTGAGTGGATCGAATTATGAGATTAACCTATTTCTCAGAAAGAAAGACATATGGCTTAATGTGCTGCTGATACCAGGAGACCAAGCGGATATACAAGGTCATATTAATTCAAATATCAATTATAACGAGAAGATTGGAATGACATTTCGCCGTATAGTTAAAGGCAGACGGCCCATTAGGTAGAGTGTAATGATGATATCTATATAACTTAGACCTCTGTCTAGATATAGCCTTGATAATTTTGTTCGATAGTAGCTACGGTAAGAGTCATATGTCTTCTGTCTGTCTGAACACCACCACCAACATGCAGTGTGAGAACATTGAGAGATCCCCGTGTCTGTCAACGTAGGGTCATCTCAACCTTCACCTTCAGGGCCTAGCCATGTCTAACCACCCCCGGCCACCAAGCAGGTATAGAGAATCCGGCTAATGAGATCAGGGATCAAAGAGGTGGGCCGGGACAGGTGGCTCTGTACACACAGGTGGGCACACACACCATGGAGGACAAGGATGTTAAACCCAGCCTGAGTAACTCAGGAGTCGCTTGCAATCACTCAACATGGTGCTCTACATGAAGGCTCTATAGACCACAGCTTGCTGAAATAACCTTTTTCAGACGACTCTCTCAATAAAACCGATCTAATGACATTTTGGCTTTTTATGATTGAATTATCTTTTCCCATAATAGGAATGTTTAATCATCAAGGTCCAGCTGCACTACAGATAAGTGTTACCAATAAATATGTTTAAAAACACATACTTCTTTCAGGTAACTGAATAAGACTATATATTCATTTAGAAGTGTAAAGCCCAATGCCCATCTACCGATTTTGGAACATTCATGTACCTTTGTCAGCAACAAACGGACAGTAATTTGTCTCAGCCAAGGCATCCTAACGGAGTCGGCCGTAGTTGGTAGATGTAGCACAGCTAGGCAAGGGTGAGCCACCAATTAGTAGACAGATTTGCTTAGGACTAATATCCACCAACCCCATCTCCTCAATGTCCGCAGATCGAGCGAAGAGTTACTTAATTTGCCTGCGACAAGTTCACCGAATACAATTTGCAAACTAATCGCTCAACCCTGAATCGGTAGATGGGCATCAGGCTTAAGCGCTGTATATTCCAAGCAACCTCTTTCATTTATGTACTGAGCGGCTCTACATACAACTTAATAGGCTGTAGATATTGACGTCAGAGAAAGGACTTCTGAAGTTGTGTCATTTCACCTTACTCTCAATTCTACTCTCACATTATATCCAGAACTACTTAAGACATTCCCTAATCGATGCAACGCCTGGATGTGTCAGTAAAAAGTCTCAATAGCCATGAAAGCGAAGCCATTTACAAGTAGACGGTGGAGATATA
Organism: Alentia gelatinosa; assembly: GCA_950022655.1. NCBI lineage: Eukaryota > Metazoa > Annelida > Polychaeta > Phyllodocida > Polynoidae > Alentia > Alentia gelatinosa. The sequence goes on along the minus strand of OX465588.1, from coordinate 23,410,253 downwards.
ATAATTGGCAACTTGAAGATACTTGACAGGCACCACACACCTGTTATGGTGGGTGATCTTGGTGCTTAGTTCATGCAGTCTATCTGTCAAGTAACTGAAGTACCACCTCTTAGACCTTTTAACACCAACACAATAGTGTGCCTGCATTATTGTTAGCGCTGTAAGATGAGAAAGATGTTACTCAGAATGCAAAAGTTTCTCCTTACCTGACACCCAGACATTTGTCTGATTATGTGTGGTCATAATGCAGTGCTATTTAAAAAAAGACGACTAGGCGGATTTGACGCCAAGATGGTATTATTAATAGCATCATTCTTTCAAAGTAAGCAAGATTTGGTAGAACATCATGGCCCTTTCCCAATGACAAATTATATTTTTACTTTTTATCCATGCACTTGAATTTAAAGAGTGAAATAACCGAACCCATTCATTATCTGGAATGATGGTCCCTGAGCACATCCAGCAGCAACATTTAGCATTTTTGTGATGGAAATAAAAGGAATGGAGCTTGATGTATTACCTCTCACACATTCAAACGTGGCTTCCATGTAGGGTTTGAGATCCTCGGGACATGGCTGGGTCTGAGCGAACAGAGCGTCTGGGATACGAATGATGCATTGTTTCCGGCCGGAGCACCGCGAATCCGCAAGGTCAAGGACGTCCGAGGAGCACCCGACGTGACCATAGTCCAGCTTGACGCAGCGCCCCATGCGCATGCGCCCGTAGCGTGCGTGACGCATGAGGATGACGTCATCGGGGTGGGAACATGTGGCGTTGAGTAACTCGGTCTCACAGTATTCTTTGATACCTGGAAGACATAAGAAAAGGGAGAAAATGTTGATCAAATTCAGCCAGGAAAATGCAGAATATTCATAGCCGAATAAGACAGAGATAAAAGGAATGAGGGAGTACCATCAAGGCTTCCCAATCGGAATTCCAGTTGAAGTGAACATCCATTATTTGACTGCAGCTGCTTGCAATTGTTGCGGTTACCAGGATTAAAACAAATTCACACATAGAATATGGATTTGCCTCTGTCAACATTAGCAAAAATAACTGATGACACTGAGGCGCTCGCAAAAGCTATAAAACCATATCTATGAATAGAAACCCTACAATAGGACTGTATATATAGAACTTCGCAGAAGATTTCTTACTGAAGATGCCGCATTTAGAAACCACATTCATAAGAAAAATATAAACCAAAGAGCAATCGAAAAGAAATCGAGGACATGGCGTTTAATGTGCTCTTTATGTGTCAGTTTATATTCAATAGCCTATTTCATAGGTCTTCTTCAAGTCATATTTAATACATCTCCTTTTAGTACAATTTTCTTATGGAGAAAAGGAAGAGATTGCCAAAGATAAGAGCGTTGGATGCGAGATCTAAGGTGGCTGCTATTGTCGACCAGGACAATTGCTATCAGCGAAAACCTTCGATCTCAAAGGACGTTTAGGATCCAGAAGGTGAACTCAGTGCACCTGTATTAAGGGCAGACTTTGCAAAGACGGAATAAATCATAATATTCTCCTTAGGTGGTAAATATAGTCACTCCTTATGAGCTTAATCCTCGACATCAATGCTGAGCAAGATCAGTTTTAGCATTATAAAGTTGATAGGGTACTGATACTTAAGGATTCCTTCGAGCGTGTAGAGACAAGGTCGTAAACATACAAAAGTCGCATGAAATCAACTAAGTAACCTTGATTCATTTAGTATACTTCATCCAACAACAGTGTATGACAGGAGGAATTATATTGGCAATTGGGAAAGGGGAGGGAGGTATTTCTCAGTTAGACATTTTCTCTCAAAATCCCATGTACTTCAGCAGTAATCAATGAGGACGTCATGGTTGATATAGATAGAATATAAAACATAATTTCCTATAACGGTTCGAATTCAGGGCAGTCAACATGGTAGGGGTTGGGGTATGTATGTGTATTTTCAACACTCTTCAACCCAGGCCGAATATTCAATGCATTCCACTTGTGGATCCATTGAAATGAAGTCATCAGGAAGACGAGGCACCCAAACGCGAGGCCTTAATGGGCCATAAATCCGCCCCCACCTCACACCGATCATCACAATCCAATCTCCTCCAGTGGGCGCCCCTTGCAGAGGCAATCTGTGCTGCCATAGTACAGAGAGAGGGTGTGGAGGTGATAGCGGTGAGGTGGGGAACAGCTCGTGGAGGGGGCAGGGGTCAGGCGACCCGTGGAGGTGATTGACATCTCCTCCAGTCGTTACCCGAACCTTACCTGAGCCGGTGGAGCAACTCAAAGGGGGTCAGTTGAGGCCGGGTCAGGTAGGACTTAATCGGCTACTGTGGGATCACGGTAGGTCTGGAACCTGTTTCACTAGTTTTGTGACATGTCTGTGACACCATACAGACATTGGGGTTGTCTAGTTTCGTGACAATACAAGTAGCTGCCCTTAGAAAAAGACACACCCCAAACATAAGAATTAGACAAATCTACACATCATGGACCTGTTTCACTAGTTTCGTGACAAAAGTGTTAGACAGACATGAAAAGAGGCACCAACAGTGCAAGCAAGAACGGACAAAACGAAGTCTAGTGTCCAATTCTTATGAAACCGGACACCATCTAGACATGTCACGAAACTAGTGAAACAGGTCCCAGGACTGCTAGATGATGTACAGCGAGGACGTGAGGAGTCTATGTGCGCGAAGTCGGTGTATGTGACAATAGGCAATGATGAGCAGCTCATAGAGCTACTCCATTACCACCAAACATATTCAGCTTACGCATTTTGCCTCAGTATGAGCTGCTCCTAATAACCAATGATGACAACCCATAGAGCGAGCTGCTCACAGGGCATCGATCAATCCCGCCCAGCTATCTATACGCACTACTATCCGTCCCTCCCTCCGCCTTAACTGAATTACACCTCCTGATACCAACACCAAAGTGACCACTAATATCTCAGGTAGATGTAAGTGGGGAGGCGTATGAAGTGAGACTGCTTTGAGGGTGCAATGTCCCTGAGGGGGATTGGCCACAGAACAGAGAGCCACCCTACCCTTCATTTCTATTAGCACCATTCCCAATCTCTGGCATGTATAGCCTTGGCACAAACCCATCTCACTGATCAGTGTAAGAGGTATTCTGGACCTTGGACACGAGCCGCCCGTTCAGTGTCTGTCGTCATAACTGTTTCCTATATAGGTTAGGGGCACGGTCCACCAGGCTTTCTTTATAGGCATCACACACGCTAGTTACCGATCAATGAGTGGCCACTAAACCTTCGATCCTTAATCAAAGGATGGGATGGAAGCGAATGCATCTCATCAAGATATTCGTGTGGACCCTTTTCAGGGTAACCTGTGGGTAGTGATCAAGGTGTGATCTACTTTCACTCTTCCCCATAGTTGTTGAAGACAAAGGGTATTTGAGATGACAACGAACACGAAGTAATTTGAACTTTAGCCATTCTCAGATATGGTATTAACACCTTTGTCCTTGGGCACTGTGGAGGTTGTGATGTGTAGTGAATGTCTCAATAGCTACACACCAGCTAGATGTAACAAGTCCTTAGTGTACATATGTATGCATGATAATCTAGAAACAGGATGAGCTGTTTGAGGCAAGTAATACACTTCGTAAGGTTAGCAGCTATAACCTATACAATTCTGTATTTACCTCCCATCCAGGGTGCTTTCCATTGATTGATAATGATCAACGGGGATATATTTGGTATTTAGACCAAAGCAAAACCCTTGATTCCTATATCACACTTTTACTATACGTGAATGATGCCGGCATTCCAAAAAGGATGCTGGTGTGTGATGAAGCTCTAGACCTGATATACAATCAGCATTCAATATTTCCGTTGCTTTAACAATCTGAATAAAACATCAATGCGATATTTCTTTTAACCAAAATAATATTAAACAACCCTCAGTAGTATTGGAAAGTAAACCTACAAGTAAAAGAGACATCTCCTTGAATAATCGATGTTCGATCATCTTCTATCCATCTCATTAATTATTATTTACTCTTTATAGAATATACATCAAAGCAACATGCCACCTGTCTTGTAGCATTGACTACCTGTAAATATGATTTGCATTTATTACTCTCAACCAAGGCGAAAACCTGACATATCAGCCTCATAAAAAACATAGATTCCCATAAGATCATTGTTCCAACTCCTGAACATTTTTTTCACAATGCGCTCACGTCCTACTTGACCCGTTTTTATCTGTAGTATCTGTAGTATGAATACACCTTATAATACCTACAGGCGTGCCATCAAATGCTACTTAACAAGGGCCATAGCATTCATGAACCCTGGATACAGCAGGTAAGCAGTAAACTGCCTATATCGATTATTGGAAGTAGTAAGATAAGAAGAGGATACATCCCAACATCGTAAACACACGTCCTGTCTTCTATAGGAAGTATGTGCACATGTAAAAGGTATCTGATCTTTAGGTATGTGTTTATGCAAATAAAACATACACTAGGGCGAGGCCGTGAGCGTAGAGTAGGTAAAATGCGTCGGTGAAATGGTAATTTGTAGTGAGAGCATTGCCCTTTAGAGACATTGAATGTATATATACCAAATCGTGCTGGCTTGATAGTTAGTAAAAGAAAATAAAGATATGACATTTAAAGATATCCCATTAAAGGTCCTGGCATATCCATTCTTTTTACTGTGTCATAACACTCACTGAACAACATCAAATGCAAGATTTTTCCGAAGCTAAGATACAGTCAATCAAGCTCCAGTGAAATAGTAAATAAATAGAATACTACTGTTCCAGGGAAAGAGGAAAAACACGAACATGTCCCTATGATTAAATCTTTGCAGAGTTGGTTTGGAAAACAATCTACAAGGGTGTCGTTTGCTGACAGGCACTGATTAATTCGTAGCTGACCCGGGTGATGGTATCGTAGAGCGGAGGCTGACTGATTGCCCGCTACAGTGCCGTCTTTACCAGGCCGAGCAACATGTCACAGAGGGCTTTCAAAACCCAGTTGTCAGCCCCTTCATCTTCCCTACTCAAATTACCCTGGTCCCCAGTCACATAGGACGAGGCCCACAGAGAAGGTATTCCAGGCGACCATGTCGCTCCCTTGTACCTAGAGAATACCCATTATCTATCTGTCGCTTCCTGTTTGTAACGTAATAGGCAAATTTTTGATTGATATTTTCATTAGGTTTTGGAATCTGTGCTGCAAATTCATTCATTTCTGATAACAATATTTGACTGAAACCCAGACTCTGGTAGTGTATTTACAGTGCATCGCAACCATCAGACAGGAAAACAACATTTATTCATGTTTGATTTGGTAGTCGGATATGGTATAATGCTGCAAGTATGCTTTATTCCGTGAATGGTAAAGATATCAAGCTTAAAACATTCGGTTTAAAATAAAGTAGTTGTTCTCTGTTTGGCAAGTTCTAACAGTTTGTATGTTACTCAGCATCAAATCCTTCCGTTTCCGTGCTCCATCCGGAATCGACCACCAGTCCAACACATCTCACTCATTCCTTTATGCTATCATTTATTCGGTATACATATATTTAGCACCTCACAGTGCTGAGGCAGACCGTAATAATCCTTTACACTCTAGATACCCTGGGATTGTTGTATCTGGTATCTTCCATATAACATACTTTTTGAAGTTTTTATCGAGTTCCAGAAATGCTGTTAATGCCGTTAATTCTGGGGCAAACACGCTGATATCATTTATCAATAAATAAATGTATACAAAGTACCCATTGAGAACGTTTGGGGATTCAGTATCCCACGGCCCATTGTTTAAAAGCTGCCAGATGATATAACGATGGTATATGGCTTCAAAAGCGTGGTATACGGCCTCAAAGCCATGGTATACGGGAAAATGGCCATTTGTGTTATAGAGCTAAGCAAACAGTCTCCGGTGAAATACCCTTTGATATGGCAATTCCTGGGGTTAATTTATTGGCGAAGATGGATAATAAATACAACAAACGATGGTTTTGTGGACAGACGGCTCTGTAAGCCACTTGAGGTTGACGTCGTGATGCATACGCTCTACGTGTATTACCACGCGTCAGCCTCTCGTAGTTTACGATCGCCTGTCCATTAAACCATCGATTATTGTGTAGATATACCACCAAGGGTATTTATGTCTGGAATCCCTACTGACGTCAGTACGGAGGGATGGGTGGTTGTATGAGCGTATTGATGCGGAATATAGCACACTGCTATTTCAAGTCAAGATCAGAGCCACCTCTGAAGAAGCCGCCCACTCATTGTCCTCATTTACGACCATTGTACGCGGGCGTTTACAGGTGACAAGGAAACCGTGCATTATTTGTGTACCCCATACACTGTTTGTATATTCGGAGGTATTCCTAGATTCCTGATTAACTGTAAGCGGTGTGTAGGTACCAATACTAGTGTTGGTATACGAGGGAATATTCGTACGTAGGAAATATATGCACATCTGGTATTGCTAATATATTAAGTTGAGTTTGTATACTGAAAGTCTGTATGTGTTAGGCAGTGCCTGTATTTAGGCGATGTTCCCAGATTAAGAGGCGACGAGATATTGGTGGTTCTTAGACATTAGGATTTATTTATATTTTAGGAAGTGTCTGCATTAGGTAGAGCTCGTTAACTAAGGGGCTTTGTTTATGAGAAAATACCAAAATGTAATACAGGATTTATGAACCTAGGGAAACCTGAAGCCCGGCAATTGTTGGTTGATAATTCCCTTAGCATCAGTGCCCCTCGAATTGTGTTCTGAACGAAAAGTTGCAAAAATGTAGAATTAAGAAAACATCGGTAAAAAACCATGAAAGAAGATATCAACGCTTCACTTGTTATCTAATGCTATCAAGCCTTCATTCCCCTTCTTCTAATTTTATCTTTCAATAAATCAACTTACCTTTGCTTCGATCTGTTTATATATAGTTGTCTGAATTAGGTACCAATCTTATGAAATAGCTTATACATGCCCCTGTATCTGCCCTTTGGGACACCATAGGATCTCATCCCGAATGGAGTTGCTAGTTCTATCAAATATCTCAATTGAAAGTGAGTTCTTGATTTACTCAATATCGTTGACATGAGTATTTGAATTCAACTTCCTTTCCAACAGTAGGATTGCCTAGGTATCACGCTTTACAGGATTGAGTGTTTCTGAATATGTTGTCCATAGTACCTGAATGACATTAACATGAACATATAGCATGTACATATATATATATATATATATATATATATATATATATATATATATATATATATCGTTTGGCTTACGCTTAGTCCAATTAAAAAGCGTTACTATCTAAGGGTATTTGAGTCTAAGCTTTGTCTGATATGTCGTTTCTTTTGCTTTTCTATCTTTTGCCAAACCTCACTTAGTTTACTTGTTATCTTTCAAGGATTCATTTTGAAACAGCCTGCTCATTGTTTGTCTTTAAGTTTCCAGAATTACTCTGAGGTAACGAGGTCTTTGACTTAATCTATTGATTGAACATCTCGTTCTTGCATAAACTGGGTAGCTTTAATTCATTGACTATGAACTCTATTGACATATAGATCTTTATCAGAAAATGACAAAAGATACGTGTATGAATACATAAAGTATGATGCAACACAATGTATGGTTCTAACATCGTAGGCACCCTAGTAGTAAATACACCAACATTTCAAATAGTTATTTAGAACTGGATCGAGATTCGTCTAAATAAACAATATTTAAACAGTTTGGATGTGCCCTAATCGTCATCAAGGGAAAGCCGAGTACAATTCTGATCCCATTCACAGACATGAGGATAACATTATAATATCTGAATAATTTTTCCGAGAGTCAAATGAATCTCTATCTTGATGTTTTGTCTACTTTCTGAAATCCTGGCCGCTGATTGCTTGAGACATCATCTCACATTAATCGGCCACAAACATGGCATAGTATTGTCACTACACGTCGGTGATCATTGTGGAAATCCTTTCAATATTATTCCTATGGCTAAACCTGTACCAGGGGTGACACAAAACATCAGTGATATGGGCTAAATCAGCGACTAGTCCCGAAAGTAATACACTACCACCTCCAGCCTAATATGACTGTATGGCTAGACACTTTGTATCCCTAGGTGATTAATGGACCAGTGTGCTTTCAATAGCTTTCCCGCCGATCATCTCTGCTTTTACTTCAAACAACAGTCGAAAGAGGCTTCTAGCTGAATAGGGTTATGGCTTGCCTGTCTTTGCACCAGCCATCACTTCCCACCTGCCCTTGAGGAACACAGACTTCTGGTTTAAGCAGGCCATACCTGTGTCGCCTCCACACGCATTCACATAACACCAGCAGGGATAAAGATAAAACACATCGTCCTTGCTGGAAGCCGCGCTAAAGGTAGTCGGTAACAACGCGGAAGTATTTCTGAACTTTGATCCATTCATGAGCAAAGAGTACGGGGTAACAGCAATGAACACCCATTCAATACTCACTAATTCTGTCTCTATTTGTACCTATTTTGGTATATACTCGTTCTGCAATACCTGTTATAGATGCACTTTGCGAAAACTTCGCTACCCCGATGTAACAAAGATACTTGGCGCTTTAACTATTACTCCACATAAACTCTCACCCAACAATTGATCTATCCACCGACTCCCTCTGCTTCCTACTTCCTCGACTACCTTACTCAACCCACAAGTACAAATTCAGCAGATCTGAAAGCTAGTAGATCTTCATTCACCAATCCAACTGTCTCTTGTTTATCTGGGGATTTTATAATGCTCTTTCATAACATGTTGTTAATAGACAGATCTATGATTGACAAAGATATGAGCAGTACTAGGCCATCAGAGATTTTAACTATACCTTAGTGATCTGCATGGAACCTTTCGAGTCGTGAAAAAGAAATATGCTCCAATCACATCATTTGAGACCAGAAAAATTTGAGTGATAAGCCATTGACTTTTATAAATCTTCATCTGTATTCAATGGGTGATATATGTAATCAGAAAATACGATTGTACCATCCGATCTTCGGATATTTCTCAGCATATTCCTTCTTTCGCTGTTCCATTATCTATGAAGGAAGGGATGAAAGAATATAGTGAAGTAAAAGAAAAAATAGAAAAACCAAAGTACATGGGCGGCTGCCAAGAGATAGTGAGACCCACTAGAAATCAGACACTTGGTCTATACACATAAAGGTATGCTCGTTGTTACTTTGGCAGAAGGCCCCCTTCAGCACTGCCAATAAGGAAACACTTCGGCACAGGCCCTCCCCTGTATCTTCCCTCATTACTGGTCTCGTTATGGCTCATTACCTATCTCCTGGTGGGCTGACTCAGGTTTATGATGGAAATCAAAATCTTATGTCATGTCCATGATCATGTCATTACCAAACACCTAACGCTAGTATTACATTGCAATATGGGGAATAACGCATGTGATTGCTTGGATTGTTTCCTTCTAGCATTTTCATTCTTGCGCAGATATATTTTACATGCTCCTTAACTGAATCAGCTTAGTGGTTTGCGTCATCTTTTTAGGATGAATTCAAATACGACGTTTATTAGAATATCCCCGACAAACCACTATCGCCAGACCCAAAATTCGAAATTTCAGTGATATTACTTTTATGTGTGTATCTCGGAGTAGCCAAGCCTACACTAAGCAACACTGATAACCAAGTAGTGTTGATACAAGTACAGATGCATATACTTTCTTCACATTATCAAGACATACCTCGCTCTAGACACTATGTTAAACGCAATAAAGCGGTTTATATTATCTATGTCAGCAAGCGGATCCTTGTAGGTATCCTGTTCATTTTACTGCTGCATGAGCGTGAGGTGTCGCTTGTACTAATGAAGAAATCCTATGAATTTGGTTCTGTGTAAGGGGGAAATGCTCGTAAATTACCATCCTTAAAACATAAATTGTCACCTGCAGTAAAATGTCTAACAAAATAGTGATATTCATGTCAAAAGCTTTGCCAATGTCAGGGGGAATATGACTGACAAATGCATAAGGTGCTGGAGTAAACCTGTCTTTCCTAAGTCATCCATGTATGTTAAAAGGAGAGTCTGGTGCTTAGAGAATTTTAGGTAGTTTATTAAGATGTGGATAATGATTTTTGACATCTGTTCCAAGGTCACAATTCGTTTATTCGTCTGGTATTTCTGTCAAATAAGATATGGGCATGGACCACCAAGGATTGCCAAAATGAATAGAACTTCACCATCAATTTCAGCACTCCTGGTAAAGGCCTACATTTTTTCTGTCGGTAATGGGCCGGTTTACAGAGCCGTATGATGAGCCAGGCATGACACACCTCACCTCATCTCCAAAATCTATGGCGGTATCTAATTTTTGAAAACCCATCCGTGTAGCTGTCTTTACTATAAATCCCCATTCCTATCCCATAGAAATTTGGTATGGTATGACACTAGCTATTGTCACAGCTCAAAAAGGGCATCAAACTAAAAAGATATAGCCAAGGTATCAATAAATGCGATGCACCTGTACCTGACATTATTAAAGTATCTCTTTCTACTATAAGATTGGTTATCTGTCATTAACATAACAAACGTACATCAACGCTGTGATTGACTTAATAATGCAACCCACGCTCAATGTAAGGATTGGCGAACTAACATCGACCATTATGTTGCCATGGAAGACAAGACGCACTCTAGAAGCAGTTCTTGAATGCACTTAGTGCATTTGGATCAGTATCACTGCATGTTTGTAAGTATCACTTTGAGATTTGGATGATGCTTGTTAAAGGCCATAGCAGGCATATAGAACTATACTTGTGCATGCGGACAGGCCGCGGTATGAGAGATAAACATCCTCCCAGAAACACTCCCAACAAGAGACTTTGCGTGATACTATAAGGGGAGAAGCTTCCCTTAGGTAAAAAGGGAACTTTTAATGATCTGCAGCCTAGGTCGTTCCTAATGAATGTAAAAGTATGCCTCAGATATCTGCTTTTCGTCTTGTTAAAACAAGTTATACAACCATCCACAAATATTGTTTGGCAACTACATCTGTTTTCCTTAGACATATTACACTTTATTTGTCATTGATGTTTTACAAGATGTGTTACCTAAGATGTTTCGAAGTTCATTACTTTCTCAATGCATTAAAGTGTGCAGCATAAATGGTAACTCCATACCTGGCGGTTTCAACTGGAACTCATTACGTACCTCATCACCACTGATCCATTTGTGTACTGCTATGTAGGATATAGCTGTGCAAACAAGTCATATATATATATATATGTATATATATATATACATATATATATATATATATATATATAAATATATATATATATATACATATATATATATACATATATATATATATATATATATAGCACAGTCCATACCTGAAATACCTATCCAAAAGTTCCCTCCCACCTCTCACAGACCCCCCACCCCCAAACATATACTCATGCAAAGGAAAATTCTATGTGAATGAAATACAGAAAAGGTTGGCCCTCTATGGAATTGGGAAAAAAAGAGTCCCTCCCTCCCTCCCTCCCTCCCAATATTTGGTCATCACACATTCTTAATCCTTACAGATCATTGCCCAAGTTCCAGAAACACCTAAAAGCTTAGTATGTGTAAAGGATAGTATATTAGGAGATGGTGGTCTATGGTTTCTTCCAGACCATATATATATTATATGAGTGTATCCAAACCAGGCAGAACCATTCATTCAGAAATGCCAATCATTCTATGATTAGGTATTATGATTAACATATTCTGTCATTCGGGGATGCACCATAATAACCACAACCACTCAGAAGAAGGCTTTACCTTCAGAGAACAGTCTAGTACAGGAGTGTGGCTCTGAAATTCACAAAACTGATCTAGTTGAAAATGTGCTGCATTTATCATTATATCACATTGGTTTAGGTAATTATTTATTAATATCCCAGGATACTTCTGATATTTTCAGCTGGCTGAATATAGATTGTAAAAACAATGCTAGTGATTAGCAATATTTAATGTGCATTAACTATCAAGCAGGTCGGGACGGTTGCCACTTATTTATAGCAGTAAAACTACTATAATCTATAAAAAAAGAGACCTTGAAATATCCGTGACCGCAATCATGAAAGGCAGCTGTCCTACTACTAAACATATCCTGCTCCAACCTGGAATGTCTTCAATTTTTGAAATATATTTGATAGTAGGAAAATAAAATTATAGTTACCAAACACATAAACCCTGCTTCCGCACGCTCTGAACACTGTCAGAGATTAACAAGGCTAACCAATACCTTTTCAGTGGATTCCTGGCCATTATATCCCCTAGAGGCATCTACAATTCCAAATAGGAACATTAAAGAACAATAAGGCAGGTTATACATGAGGACACTTGGTTTTAAGGATAAGCTGGGAGCACATATTATCGGGGTTATACCTAATCCTAGAATGATTGTAATTACTGATAGAATGGTGCGGCCTGGTTTTGCTGCACATATAAATATACATATATGGTCTGGGAGAAACCATAGGCCACCATCTTCTAACACACTATCCTTGCACTGCGCTTGTTGGTATGGTAAAGAGCTATTTTGGCTCGTTTTCAATATCATTAATAGGGCTTCTAGAAGGGAGATTCTAATGATATTCCTGTATAAATAGTCATCTCTGTATGAATTGCTACTGCTTCACGTCAAGCTAACAGGCTTTTCAAGGTTAGAATGAAAAGACAAAGCATTTTGCACGCACAGGTATAACTGCTAAGGGGTGCCAACCCCGAGCATATTAATATATAATGGTTTTGCACTCCAGATGCCAGATTATGTCATAATCGGGGTACAAAGTCATTTGTTTTATGACGATTGCCACTAACTGAGTTATTTATCACTGTCTGCTGGCACCAATACTAGTAGGTCCCACGGAAGTGATACCTGCCGAACCGTTGGTTTATAACACCAACTTTTATCAACTATGCATGTAATTATGTCGTTATTCCGCCGGCTGTCTAATGAAATAATCATGTTGATTATATGATTGCGTGTATTAGATAACGTCGAATGCTGTAAATGCCTTGTCAGGGAGTTGTTGCGTCAAAGTTCCAGGTTGAATTCTGGCGAATGCCGCAAAAGGCTCATGGGTATACGGCCTGGGTCCCGGTGCGTCGGGGTTGATTAACAGTCAGACGATCCTCCTACCCCATTCTCCTCCCCCTCCTGCCCTCACAGCTACACCTACCGGAGCGTGCTCAAACTAACCACTACCCTCACCCCACACGCCCCCCCCCCCCACACACACAGAGCTCGGCGTCGATCCCCTGGGCGGCCGCGATGTGCTTTTGGGCGTCGGCGGCTGACGGCGCGTGCGCCGGGGCGCCGACTGCGAATCGGTACGATGCTTTTTGATCTAAGTTAATTGTGTTTACTTAACATGAAAGATGCAGGTGAAACCGAGACGGCGGCAGGAGGGCGGGGCGTGTGCAGCCAGGGGTGGGGGAAAGGCAGGCAGCCAGGGAGGCAGACATACATAGAAGCAAAGCAGCAGTACTCATCCCCAGCACCACCCCCAGCATTGCCGCGACCACTGGCACCGCAGCCAGCACCGTGAACACTTCATCTCACCACACAAATATTCCACACCCTCCCCATCTCCCTTGTGACTCTGCGGGGGGTCTGCTCCTGCCTGCGTGTCTTGTGAGATAAAAGAAAAAAGTTCACCAATCCCTTAAACCCACAGGTATCCCCTTTGACCTCCCCCCTTCTCTGAACCCCATTGACTCCCACCTGGATAAAGAAAATGACGGGAACAAAACAGAGCGATTATCAATTTTTAAATTCCTCGTGTTTTTCCTGTCTTTTGTTTTCAAGGATTTTGTTTGGAAGCGTGGGTTTGTTGGGAACGGGGGACTCGGGAATGGGCAAGGGCATAATATGGCAGAGAACGAAGTGGGTCCTTTTCGTTTGGACCTTAGTCCTCGGACGATGTTCCGTTTGTGCTGGCCAAGGTTTGTTGTCTGAGTCTACTTAAAGGGGTCGGCTGCACGGGGAATATCGATGTACGAGATGCAGCACCGTGAGAGAGCACAAAAGGTCTGACAGAGAAAGAAGGGAGAACGAAAGGGGCTACAGGGTGCCACCCCTCCCCTACCCTCACTCCACTACTTCTCCGAACCAGCCTGTTTCTTCTTATACGGAAACCCAGTACACAAATAACGAGGCGAGTTAGATTGGATCATTTTAGATCAGACGGATAGCATCAAAGCGACGCTGTATGCAAGGGTATCGGTGGGCACAGCAAAGGGGAGGCGGGGTAACTGTTCAGGAAGGGAGAAGAGTTGGTGTTAAGAACGTAAGGAAGTGCAGGTTTTTGTAGTGTACTAGTAAAGGACTGAAACCATGACGTATTTCCTATTTGTATACATTTTCCCACATGACTTTGGCAAATATATTGTTGAGGTTTCGACAATCTTTTGAATACTCACCAATCTTGAAGCTTACTCATATATCGTGCAATGCAATAGACTGAATTAAATTCTTTCGGATACAAAAATCATTAATTCAGCATAAAGTTCTCGAAAGAGAAGCAGGGAATGGTTAGCTTCCGTATGCAAAAAATTGGGAAAGAGGATATTGGCTGCTATACTAAGGAGGTGGTAAAACAGCGGGTACAGTGTGATTGTAAGACTGTATTGGTAACTATAAAATCATGAGGTTTCCACAGGACAGAATGATAATTGGTTCGAAGATAGTCTACAAGCACGATTGTGCGTGTGTGTTAATACAGGACACTGGGCTTCTGCTTGGACAGATCTTGAGATGGCTAGAGTGGGACCAGGTGGGTTGTGGCAGTTATCTGTACAGGCATCCGGTTCAAAGGAAGAATAAAATAACATTATTCTTACTGCACTTGCCAAAAAAAAGCTTCCCAAGCTCAATGGCAGACAATTCCCAAGGCATGTTCGCACGATGCGGTTCACATCTTTTTAGGTTGGTATTTACTGCCTTCAGCCTCAGGCAAACACAAAAGGGGCGG
The DNA here is from genome assembly GCA_950022655.1 of Alentia gelatinosa. Lineage (NCBI taxonomy): Eukaryota > Metazoa > Annelida > Polychaeta > Phyllodocida > Polynoidae > Alentia > Alentia gelatinosa. The sequence continues at coordinate 23,395,240 of OX465588.1, read as the reverse complement.
ACCTAACCAGACTCATGAATAAAACACTATCTCCAGATAACCGAGCTACTATTGAAAGACTGTTATTTTTCAATTCATATGGTTGGGTTTCTTTCGCCGATAAAATCGATGCCAATAAAAATTGCAGCATGTGTAAATACGGAGAGGGAATTTTCATTTTAATTGAAAGGAAGGCAAATATTTGTGCTCCCATTAATGTGGTGATAAATGTGATTCATTGTATGCAGAGAGGTTGCAAAGATAATCCCTCGTGCTTGGGAAACTGCGGAGAGGGCTGGTAAAAGAAGTAAGGTCGTACTATCACAGCTGCATGTACACTTAATAGAAAATTAACTGTGGTTTCAAATAAGCTCTTCATCCACGAAGAAATGTGTACGATGACTGTACTGGAATAAAATATCATGGGAAGGTAGATGCCTTGGTGCAGTATTACAAACAAGCAAACATAACCCGATCTCCTACTTCAGGTTTGGTTCCAGCCATAGATTGCAATATTAGATTTGAATTCTTCAACATGAAAATAGGATAATTAGGAACAAGATCTTGAAATAATAACAAGCGTCCGTTCTCCCTTCCGCATTTCAAAATATAATAGTTTCGGTTGGCATTACGAAGTAACAGTTAATCTTAATAACACCTTGTTTAAGTTGAAGATCGAAATTGCAGCCAAATCCCTTTAATAGTATGGTTTCAATAGTATAACCCTATGATAAAGGCTGACTTCCACCTAGCCAAGCACAAGCCTCTTTTGTTGATCGCAGGATGAGAATTGCTGTTAATGCAAACATGTACGTAGGTTGATTGCACAGTCTCAGGTGCCTTCCCAACTTGTAAAACTTTTCATTTTAATCTGATGTATTAACCTTGATTTCACCTGTCTCAGATTGGTCAAGATCAAAACCACCTGCGGCTTAATGTCTTTTAAAACAATTGTCGGCCTTGGAGAGAAAACGAGAGAGAAGGAAAGTCCGAAGGAACTGAGGCACATTCTATGATTTGTGGAAATAGAAACAGAAATTTGCATGGAGGAATAGATGATAGATGAGAGGTGCAATTAGATATGTCGTGATCTACGATAGTGTTTCGTTTTGTTTTATCATACATTATATTCAACCTATAATGCCCATAAGGGGCCCCTTAACACCTGCTATAGGAGCATTTCTACCATATAACCTACTCTATATCATAATCATTTCTAGTGTACTGTAAGACATCTGTTAGTTAGGGCATCACGACTATAGAGGATCTAAAAAGCATACGCAATACAGAAGAAGCGAGTGGGTGATTGCAATGGTGTTCTGAACGATGTGCCAAGAGTAATTACATCGCTCCAACAATGTCTATTTTATGGAGCATTAACCTCTGACGACATACTCAGGCCTTATAGAATGTACACTCCTGACATGGCAAACTATGGCAATATAAGTGGGTTACTGGCCTATATGATCAATATTCATTTCCTGACGTGATAAATAATGTAGGACACCATAGAGCTGCAGCTTCAGCATCTTGGCGGTGTTCATAGAAGATGATGAAGGATCATGGACCTTTCTGACGCTTTATTAGGGCAGATTCCAATGCTGGCAAAAATAGCCCCAACTACCAGATGGTCATTAGCCCACTACCGGCTACACCACGTTCTGCTAATTAGGAATGAAGCAGGCGGATATTAATGGAGTAATTAATTACCTCCTTATACATGTATATGTGTACGACACCTAAGTCTGTGCCTCATTGAGGAGGGCCGCCATTTCACAAATTGCAATCATGTCCTCTCGTTTTGTTATTACTGAAGCTACCTCGGGAGCTGCATATATCACAGAAAGGAGAGGGAGGGGAAGAGATATGAACTAACCATTTGTATAGACAATCTGAGATTACCGCCGGATTCTATTCTCGAAATGATAGAAGGCTGGGCTATCATCGTGTTGGGGGAATTGGATAAAGTCACACATGGGGATTCTCCTGTTTCTTTCTTCTATTCTTGATAAAGGGAAATATATATCAATTCAATTTCCATAGAACTCTACCTTCTGAAATCAGAGAGTTGCGGATCGCCTGTGAAAATACCTCCTTTTGTTATGGGTGTCGGATGTGGGCGACTAGAGCAATACAACTGTATCGCTTATTCACATAGTCTAAGGCCTGATCGCTGAACGCCAGACAACTAGAAGATAGAGAGCACATATAGCTTAAGGCATATCCTGCAATTCACAGTGGCGCCACCTTGAGAATTTCAGAAATTGACAATTTCCCGGCTTAATTGGTTCCTTCTGATTCCAAATGAGTGAAAAATAACATTCTATCTAGGTTGATGTAACCCAAATGGTAGAATATGTCACTTTAAATATATTTGATTTATATCGGATAGCGACTGGTAAATATAGTTTTATTGTTGTACTTCATACTTGTTATATTCTAAGTAAGTCTCTATAGAAAGAGTTAAAGGAAAATGATATGGGTTTTGATTTTTAAGGTAATTTGTCCAATATACCATGAAAAGGTATGCTATGCCTTTAAAAGGGTTTATAAGGATGTGATCTATCATTTACTATTCAGGGTTTTGCCTGCTGTATTTCTGGCTAAGTATGATTTGGCCTTGTAGGTATAGATCAGGGCTTGTATCCTATGTTGAAGAGGTCTATTCCTGGATCTACTGGAGCTACATTTACAGCACAACTGACGTGGGCGAGCTCCCAGAAGTGCAGCCACCCCGTACAGGTGGGAGGTATTACGTGGTCAGGGCCGCGGGAGGTGCGTCCAGGCGGCCGTCTGCACTGATGGTGCCGTGTGTGTGTGGATGGAGGGGTTGGGTGGGGTGGGGGCGGCACAGGAGGATGGAGAAGGCGAAGGCTTAAGGTGTGGTTCACTCAGTTATCTCCAGCTCCCTGGAGGAATCACGTGGGGCGGCCGACGGTGCAAACAACGCGCTAAGAGGACGTGGATTGGTTCATTAGGCCAGTCAACACCGCTTACGTAAGGAGCCATGAATAATAAAGCCTAAACCCTGGCCCTGCCCATCCCCACCCCCTCCTCTCGGCCGGCCGCCGCCCTTTACCCACGGCCGGCCCCACCCGCTACATACACAGCCAGCCGATCCCCCCTCCCCAGGGCCGTGCTGCTGGCCGGCGGGCAGAAAGTCAGATCGCCTTTGGCTAATCCCGCAACGTTCATACAGAGCAGGCTAATAGTACAGGGCACCAGTGAGCCGGCCCGCGGCTTTGTCAGCCCGTCACTGGTTGTGTTCATGGTACACACTGGGGAGGCACACTTGTCGCTGTTCAGGCGATTTGCTAGCTGTGAACTGGTGGGTAAGAATGGCAGAGCGTGAGATTGGTGATCCTTATGGTATTATGTCGTATGTAGTTTATACGATTATGTTTGGACTTAATAAGACAGGACGAATGAGATTGGCGATTTAAAGCATGTATTCTGTGTAATATTCAACCTTATGTGACAGATTGATATCTTAGATACTGATAGTGTTTTGTAATAAGGTTTGATGATAATGTGAAGAGAACGAGGAAGTAAGATCTGAGACATAATCAAGGTATATAGCGCCAGATCCATTCAGGCGAATTTCTTACAAATTAGTGGTCGCACACGTTCGCCCGGTTCCATGAAAAGTCCCGGGAAAATTCGCTTCAGTGGATCAGGCGTTCGCAGAGTGGTGCCTTGTAAGTTGCATGTCTCGTGAGAATTCGCTTTGACATGCAACTAGCATGCGACAATATCAAAACCTTGATTTTGATACATCTAATAATGATAAACCATATCTCCAAAGATGGTACAGTTGTTCATCGTTTACAAAATACACGTTCAGGAAGGATGGTACTGCCTTTGTTGAATGATGACTAGTCGTCGCGTTTTTCCTGAAATCTGAATAACGCATACTGGTGCCATATCGTAACATGTAAAGTGTCTGACTCTATCCAGAGCTCATCTACCTCTATACTCCCTCAGGTCGGTTATACATGATCAATGTACCTGACCCAACAAAGATCTGGTTACTTCATCAAGTTTCATTACTAAGAATCACCTACAAGTTTCATTCATATAGATATGAAGACTTACCGGAGTAGTTCCGAAGAACAGCTCATTTTCACTCGCCAAATTACCCTACGGTCTTCTCTAGTCATACCTGTTAAACTAGGAACGCGTTATCAATAAACGAAGGAAAAAAGCAGGTACCCATTCATATAATTTTGATTAATGTAAATCACAATCAACCAGTTTTTCCTAAATGATTTAATTCCTTTATCATAACACATGATACTACAACACAAACCACCTTGAAACTAGTGGGATCAGCGTTTTTCGCAATGATAACCATCACTTTCGAAAATGTACTCAGCTGTAAAGTCTGCGCTTGCTCCCTCTCATGAATAGAGAATGTAATATTTTCTTGTAAGGTAGATGACATATATAATGATCTCGATACGGGCGCAGTTCGTAATGCAAGCATTTATGTTTTATAAGCTTATCATAGTCACTGTCCTTAACCTAAATTGCATTATGAAGAAGCGTGATATAATTTGGACGGCGAGCACTTGCCGTAAACACAGATACTGATTCTGTAGTAAAAGACAGCCGTTGACTCCTACAAGGTGTGATCTAAGGCGAAGGCATTTCCTTATCCATGACCCTCCACTCATAGGCTAATCCTTGCGGAATTTTTGTAGCCGTTTAATCATGAATGCAGGTTATAGAGAAAACCTGGGGTGTGATCAGCACCTTAAGTATATTCAGCTTCCATGAAATAGTTACTAGGGATGCTAGATCGACGGGCGTTAAACAGGCTTGATTATCTAACGTTGGGATTTATATTGGGACACCTCTTCCAAGAAATCTTAGGTTCATGACACAGGACCCACATAAATCACTTAACACAAATCCCTTTCTCTCTTAAATAGAATTTCGATTTCGGCTATGGTATCAAGCAAACCTGGGGTGAATACAAAGGGGAAGGCAAAGGAGAACCCTCCTGTTTCTCAGTTTTTCAAATAGACAGTGTAGCAGATTTGGTAGCTTCCACAACTTTTCGTTCTGAAGTGTTAAAATGAAATATGGTCAGAAGTGGGATTGCCTTCCAATACTGATGATACAGTGAAATGTGTGTAGTTTCAGAACAATTCTTGACTGCTTTTTTTTATTATTAATTTTTTTTTATAACGAGCAATGCTCTTTTTTATTGACCATACAAGTACAAATTACATGAAGTTTCATAGTTTCCTTAAGCAGATAATATTAATATAATCGATAAACATCTGTATTCTCCACACTCACCAGTTGTACTTCCATAATACTCTATGTGTTAATGCCATATTGAACTGAGAAATGTTTCTTTCCTGATACAAGTGTCTTTTCCCTTGACTGCTTTTTAGTGTTTGGTGTGTCTGTCTTCTAAAATTTATCATCTTGGATGTGCAGCTACGTCTACTTGCGTTCTTAAAGGGATAAGAGTTGAAAGTGACGTTACATCTTTACACCAGAAGAGGTGCACTCGATTTAAAACCTTATAATATTAGATTAGTACCGATTACTGATGGTTGTTGTAAACTCCACCTCTTTAAACCCAGATATGGTAATCGATCTAATATATAGCCCGATATAACAAACAAGATCATAAAGCAAAGTCACAGAAATGTTTCGGGGGAGGAGATCTATTAAGCCGATATGCATGAGTATCTCGTCAGTGAAATATATGTCGATTTGTACACTCACACTAGAGGGTAGCAAAATAAACATAGGCTGTACCAAAACACACTGATGACAAGCACAAGGGTCGATCAGCATGCCAATCAAAAGAGTTTGGCAAGGCTCATTTACCCTCAGCTCTGATGATCAGAGCAATACCTGGCCGCTTAAAGGCAATCGCCAAAGCCGTAGCAACGTTTCAACCGAATTTTTGAAAGGCGCTCCGACTTTTTTCGACTCTCTGTAGAATGTATACCTTGGTCTAAGGCAGCTAGACCTCGTCTGAAGGCAGGTTATTTCATACACCAGGTGTGAGCCACCTAACAATCGCTCGTGAATTATACAAATCGATTTGCTTACCTTTGTCTACACCCATCAATGGTGATCAAGGCATCCTTATAAGCAGTCAAACTCTCAGTTTTGACCAAGATACAAAATGAAAGGAAGCAGAATCAATATCTAAAGTGGGTCCAAAGCTAGGCAAAGTTAAGAACTAGGTTTCGGAGATACTGTCTTTATAATATGTATTTCTCTATTATCAAGGCTTCCATGCACTTTCCCTGGCTGCGGATTTTTTTTCAATTCTCCTTATAGGTGTACTTTGGGTTATGTGGCCATGATATTAACCACCTTCAGATATGTATAAACAGTATAGTCAGGGACCTGATCCACATGATGTATTCAATAAATATCCTTACGTATCCGATTGTTTCGTAACAGCGCTAGCGCCCGAAGCCATGAAGCCAACTTCAGACCCGGTATTATCAAAGGTAGCAAAGTGATCTACTAGTAACATGAACCGGAATCAACATATTTTTGGAACGTATTTCAAATCAACAGTGCACCTAAGTTGCAAAGGTGTTTCTCTGTCTGTTTTTTTTTTATCATCGTGGTCCTTTTTTAATCATCGTTATCGGAATCATTGTTATTTTCGTATTTCTCAAGTTTCTATTATCACCACAGCAGTGTTTCAGTCTGTTACAAAAGTTCGATTATAATTTCTCATCAAGCACCAGTTAGTTGATATTGCTCTGTCAGGTTGGATTTCCATGTGCTTCGGAGGATGAATTGCACACTAAAATACAGGACAAACCAAGGACAAACAGATTATGGAGTTTAGGAGACACTGCTAGAGAAGAGTTCACAAAATCAGAACTATTCTGTAGTTCACGGTGTATTCGTGATTGCAATATTGTCTGCTACTGTCACTGCGTATATTAGTTTCGATCGCTAGGGGCATGGTAACGTTTTGGGAACTATTTCCAGTAATCCCCTGAATTTAGAACCAGGTGAATACTGGCCTCAGTAATCTATTACTCGCAACTTACTCATACCAAAGCTATTCCTATGGAGACTCTGTCATCGATGGTTAATAAAAGCAAGTTCGCAACACTAACCTGGCAGTAGCACACACAGCGCAACGCTATTCTTAGCTAGCCGTATGGGTAGGTTGTAAAAGCAAAGTACATCATATCTAAGAAGATTCGCCGCTGGAACAGTACAATTAGACAACAAAGAAATCCAACATTAAAGAAAGCCCGGCGGGTAATAGACGTCATTGAGGAATTATTCAGAGCATAGGGTGCCTCGGGGAGGAGGTGGAGAAAACGCTGAAGTGATTCAAACTCCGGTAATCGACAGAACGAGTCGATGGGAGTTAAGTACGTTTTGCTGCTGCTGGTAATAGGATGACGATGGACAAACCTTGTTTAATGTTCTTAATGCGTCCCTAGTACTAACCAGGTTATTGGCAGACGGGCGAGAATGTTGAAAGAACGGGCTGCTTGAGAGGGTAGAATAGTCCGGGAGTGTACATCTACAATACTGTGAGGTACTTTATATTGAACATTATCTCAGCATTTCGTCTCCTGCAGTCTCAATGTCAATATATTTCCTACATTATTCCTAGAGTTATTTTCATAGAAATCATCGCAGAAATAAATACGCGCAGATGTGCAGCCTCTCCAATAAAATGAGCTTTTGCTTTTACGTTTATTTTGTTTTTACAGTACAGAGAACATCAGTAGCTGTATCAAAAACATTATGCGAGTTGTATTTTTCATTTTCAATCAAGACATCATGATGAGTGGACCTTTCTCGAAGTCTTCTGTTTTCATACCCCTTTAATATACCACCAAGACTTGAAATGGGCTATTACCTTAGAGACATTATAATTGTCTGCACTATTTAAAGTTTAAATCTACAAGGGGAAACTTTAAACAGCCGTATTTTACATATAACCTATATCATATTCTGGCATATATAATAAAACTGTGATCAGATATGCTCACAGTCTAATAACATGTTACAATCTAGAGAAATACTGCCACATTGGTATCCCACAACTTAGGCCCGGCGTCCGCCTACTACGATTGAATTGTAGACCTCCCGATATGGCACCGATACAAAATGTCAAAATCGGTGCCATATCGGGAAGGTGCAAAATCGTGGACATATGTCTAGACATGCCTACCCACCATGCATTGTATGGGATTTTTATCGGTCTCTAATTGCAGAAACGTGGTCAACTGCCCCGACGCGATTTTGATTTTTTATCGGGAGGTGCATCGTAGACCATATCGGAGCCATATCATAGTAGGTGGACGCCGGGCCTTATAATCGAGAGAAACACTGTAACAGCTGTATAATATATGGAGCAAAAGTAGCCTGTATAATCCAGGAAGACATTTCCACTGTCATATAATTCTCACATCTAACATGAACTTGTAGAATCCCGGGAAAAATTGCCAAAATCATATACTACTTGCACTGTCTGGTAGAATCCCGAGAAAATTTGCCTCTACGATATACTACTTACAGTGGCATTGTTTGAAATAATCCCGAGAAACATTACCACAATTATATACCACTTACAGTTGCATTATCTGGTAGAATCCAGAGAAGCATTTTCGCGGTTGTATACAAACATTGCCTGTTGGAATCGAGAGAAGGTTTGCCACAATCATATACCAGTCACAGTTAACATTGTCTGTTAGAATACAGAGAAACACTGTCACAGTTGTATACTTCGTATGCCTTAGATTGATTGGTAGAATTCAGACCAATTCTCTTTACAGTTCATTTACCACAGTATACAGTTCTATACTACTTGATAGTTCGCCTACCAGAGTTTTATACTTCTTTCAGATAAAAATGTCATTGTCCTCTTACAGCTGACATTGCCCACTAGAGCCCAGAGAAAAACCACAATGATCCTATACTACTAACAGTGTTCATGCCTGAGAAAACCGGCCTCAATACTATACTACTTACAGCATTTATTGCCCGCTAGCATCCAGAGAAAAACTGCATTGGCCTCAGACTACTTACAGCTTACATGGCCCCCATTAAGCGTCCTACATGCGGGAGGCGTGTTACATAGTCTATCCAATCATATCTGCCGCTGGTCTGTGCCCACCTCTGCCACTGATTCGCAACTAGACACGGCAAGGCGGGGGTTTTGTTTGGCGGGAAACACCCTCCCGGGGAAAAGGTCGCATGACACAAGGGATCAGCTCCCAACCTCCGCTGCCACCACACGAGGTAGGCGATACACAGACGGAAACCGCAGCTACTAGCTCAGTCACGTGATCCGTGGGAATGCGAATATGTATTAAATGCCGCCGCCACCCCTTTTCTCCACTCCATGTCTTCACTGAGGCATTTCCCCTGCAGGTATCAAACAATAAACTATCTAGCGAAATCCCCAAGTGCTGGTTATCCCCGAGAATGGTCGAATCTAATGTCTAATGGACCTGGGGATGGATGCACCGCAGCTTACTGCTTCTACAAGAAAGGTGTGGTGGTAGAAACTTTATTACTCTTTTGCACTTCCCTGGGTGTGCTGCACTTGACAGTATGTTACGTGCGGTATTAGATTACATTACTAGTGGTTTCTCATAAATATAAGCGTACATTGCTAGTAACATAGAATCACCAAAATATGGCATTGTGTGATACCACTTTAGGTGTTCTACTTTCTGACACTGCAGTAGATAGCATTCAATTTACTACCAATTTAAGCAAGAGCCTATTTAAGAGTTGGCATACCAATTTGAAAGTAGGCTTACTGGTGTCTTATACTTATTGAGTACTGTACCGATAAGTACATTACACCTGACATTCAATTTGTATTTCTTTGAATACCTGATCTTCTGATGGTAAAGTGTTGTGGAAAGATTTGGCTGAGAGAACATACGGTCTGATGTTGAGGCAAACCTCGATATGGCTTCACCTGAGATAGCAGTAGGCAAGCAATTGCCTGAGACGATGCATCATGAATGACAAGCCTGATAAAATACATGATACACCGTGTCTGAGACGGTATTAATGCTTGAATAGTAGCGATACTGCTTAAGGCCGCATTGATACTGGCACAGTCTCAGGCAGTGCTAGATCTGATATGCCTAAATAGGTGTAACCTCCTCTACGATAGGGTTAGACAACGAACAGCCTTATACAGCATTAGGTGTGACACCCGAGACATTGCTAGATGTGACACCATCCTTTAGACATGGCACTGACTGATACCGCATAGGGTGAGGTGCCTTCTGAGAGGAGTTAGACCCTGCTAGAGGGGCGGGCAAGGGGGTGGCCGCCGGGAGAGGGGGCAGCCGGGCGGGGGACTAAGACTCGGCCGGGCCGCGGTAATGGAGAACCGTCTAAAATATGATAGATCGGGATCCCCTTAACTCCAGGGTGTCATTAATGAGGTTTCCTCGTTTCCGGCCGGGGCAGCAGCCTCCACCTGCTTTGCGGAGGGCTCTAGTCGGCTGTGTGTGCGGGGAGGGAAGGATAAAGAGAGAGAGAGGGGTCGGCGGTGAGAAGAGTGAGGGTGTGAGAGTAGTAGGAGGGTCGGCGATGGGGGTGAGAACGGCGAATGGGTTAGGAAAGGAGAGGTGTATAAAAGGGTGGAGAGGTTCAAGGTCGACTCTAGTAGTGTAGTGGTACTCCTGCCAGCAATGTGGGAATTGGGGTGCGGGATGGGGGATTGAGGCATGATAGAGGGGCGTCCAGAGCAACAACGGGGCGTGATTGGGGTGCTGATAGGGGGTGTTTTTAGGCATGTTTGTGGCAAGGGTGAGGCTGTTATGTGACTAGATGGGAATGACACTCTCTTATCGGCATCAGGCAGGGTTGTATTATTGGTAAGAATTATCATGTCATGAATCTGTAGAGTATGTGCAGTAAGAGAAGGAACTCGAATGATGGTTTTAATTAGGGAACCTTATAAGGGCGAGGAACACGTCCGGTGCGAGGTCCTGACCATAAAAAATGATGTAAACAAATGATTGAGAACGTACAAAATAATCTTTAGGGGGTATGATCAAAGAGGGTGTAGGAGATGGTATTAGCAAAAGAAATTTCAGGAAGTGATGCACATCTCAAGAATAAATGGTGGAATAATTTCTGATAGGATCATAAGCACATGAATTGAGGTCAAACTTAAAGTACGGCCAAGTAGAGCGGGTATGGTCAACGAGGTTATAGGAGAAAGCAAAAGAAATGTTGACCAAGAATTGATGAGGGTCTCAGAAATAAACAGTGGAATAATTTCTGATGGGATCAGAAGCACATGAATTGAGGTCAAACTAAAAGTACGGTCAAGTGAAACGGGCGGTGTATGAGTTTGGATTCAAAGAGCAAAGGTACTCTGAAGGTACAATTAGAATGACCTGGGTGGTGTCAGGATCTGGACTTAGGTCGGACCAGAAGTGTAGTGCTGTGGTCAGGCGATGAGGTAGGCTTAAGATGGCGGGGTGAAGGCTTCTAAAAGGGCACAGGAGGTCAGGGGTGTATTACATGGAGGGAGGATCCATTGCTGACCTCGGATTAACCAGGATCCGCCTCCAGGGAGCCGGCGTGAGGCATCAGGAGGAGCCTGGAGGGCGCGCCGCAAATGAAGGAAAAACCACTGGAGCATTGGGATCAGGGACGACGTGTAATTTTCCTGGACATCTTGCCAAGTGGCCTTGTCATACGTGACGATGTTTGATTGGTGGGTGGTGATGTATGTGTTTGTAGACGGGTAGGTGTCAGACGAGGTAGAGATCAGTGAAAGGGTTCACGGACCCAATTCTATTGGTGACTGCTTGAAGGTGAAGTAGAGTAATGAGATACTGAGCAATTGGTGACCCAATTGGTGTGGGGAGGTGTGGTAATATAGTGATCCACCTAGCGGGAGATGTGTACAAGAACAAAGACAAGGGTAGTAAGTATGCCTCTAAATAAGTTGATCGTCGCGGTTAGAATTAAAGGAAAACACAGGTATGTTAGTTGGTGTTTGGGCGAGCAAAAGGACTGAACTACTTCGGCCCAGCGACCACTAAACTCGAAATAGTTTACGATAGACCTTGCGATGTTCCCAAAGACTGAATATGATACGCGCCAATGTTCCTACTCTAGACGTTTGTCTAAGATAAAGAGGTTCCCGATTTCCTATGTTTTGTGACATCATGCATTGTAGAGCATCGGGAAGTTTTTTTGTCAATCATGATAGATGGACGCTAATGAGCTAGTTTGCATAAGAGTGAGTGTAGGGTTGTCGGCGAAGGTCTGAAGGAAAGTGTATCCCACCGAGCTACGATTTGATGTAAACATGAGTAAGAAGTGGGCCTACAATGAGTAACTGAGCAAGAGACTATGTTCCTAAGTATTTCAGACGATAAGGCCCGGCGTCCACCTACTACGATATAGCCCCGATATGGTCTACGATGCACCTCTCGAAAAAATCGCGTCGGAGGGTCACCTAATATCGGGGCAGTTGACCACTTTTCTGCGATTAGACACCGATAAAAAAACCATACAATGCGTTGTGGATTGGCATGTCAAGACAAATGTCTACGATTTTCCACCTTCCCGATATGTCTCCGATATTTGCTTTTTGTATCGGTGCCATACCGGTAGGTCTAAATTTCTATCGTAGTAGGTGGACGCCAGGCCTTAGGGTGTCAGGGAAAAAACGCATGGGGAAATGATTGAAGGCACTAGATGGGTTCATCACTAAGTCACTGGTGAGGTTGAACTGAATTGAATCACTGAGTAACTTGAATTCAGTTAAGGCCAGGTGTATCCGCGAGAGCTGTAAATATTGCAGCAAAGGAAGAGTAGAGTATTCCGCACCAGCTAAAGTGCGGGGCATAGCAACCTGAGCTAATGTATAGATGAGTGGTAGGTAAATTGAGATGAGTATGGGTCAGGTTAAGAAAACGCATTCCTTGGTGGAGTAGATGGATGAGAGCGCTCTGAAAGGGGCAGGTCGGGGTGAGGGACGGGACAGCTGTAGGTAATAACCACCCCGTGAGGAGGGTACGGCAGACGGACACACGTTGGGGTAAGTAAGTGTAGTTCCCATGGTCCAATGCAACACCCAAAGTGCCCTACTCCTGTAGGCTCCCCGCTTCCCAAGGCTCCATTTGTTCTCCACACGCATTCGCTTCCATGTTCTGTCATTGGGTTTTCGCTTTTAAAGACAGACAAGACGGTCCAGAAAAGTCTCGGCGTCATAAACATCTGTGTCATGATTTTTGTCTGGAGAATGGATTTTTCCTTTGATTGCAAGATCATCAATATCGCATTTCTAGCCGAACTCTGAAACCCCGTTTTTACCCCCTCACAGCAGGAATTGTGCTTCAGTTATGTGCGATAACAAATGTCAATTCTATGAAAGAAAAAGAAATACCCGGATTCATCTAAACACGTTTGGGTAGCTTGTATTACCTGATAACTCTGCCTCCCATTGTCTGACTATGTCTCTTCTTATGGCATTATCTTACCATGTAGGAGGTTCTATATTAAAACCCCGTTGCTATTGTCGGCAGATACCAGATCGGGTGAGGCAATGGATCAAAGGTGCCTCATCTATTCTTGCTCCCATCAGACCTCTACAGACATACCTCACATCTCCACGTACGCAAATAAAGCTTGATAAGATATTTTTATTCTTCTTTGCCTCCAGCACTCTATCCATTCTCTGGAGACTCCTTTTCCACCTCTCCAGTTCCACGTAAGGTCTCACTGGTCTCGCGGCATGAGATTTATCTTCACTGTGTCTTATCTCCATTATATCCTTTTGATTGGCTGTCTATGCTTCCTTGGTCCTTCCCCTCTCGCCTTTCCCCTCCGCCTCATCCTTACCCGTCCCCAGGCCCGCCCCCATCGCGTGGCCCGGCCGGGTGGCGTGGGGATTTATGATTAGGGGAGGTTGTGGGGAGGGTCCGGCGTCGCGGCGTTGCGTCGTCGCCGGCCGCGGCCATATGGCCGGTGTCCGCGCGTCCGATGTACGATAACAGCGGCGCACATCGATGATGGCCCTTGTCTGCAGCGCTCCCTGACCCCGCCCCCACCGCGCTCCCACCGCCGCCGGCTCATCTTTTATAGACGTTCACGAGGCGCTCGCGTGACGGGGCGAGTTGCTCGGAGCTGCTCGGAGCTGCTCCCTGTCCCGCGCGGAGGTCCGCCGGCCGGAGGTCCACCCCCGCATCCACCTTCCCTTACTAGCACCACCAGCTGGGGGGAGTATCACTCACCTGCCGGGCATGACCTCGCCACTCCGCCCGCCACACCAGCGAGCTCCTCGGTAAATATTTTAAAATTTAGCCATGACAAGTGTAACAAAAACAACGCATCATGTAGAGATATATGGGTGCCATCCAAACACCGCCAGCCTCCGGGACTCACTTCAATGGCGCCATTTTCTCCACCTCCACCTTACCGTCTATGCAGTGTGGGAAACATAACTGTCCAGGGGCAGCAATAAAGCGTGACACTCTACCAAATAAAACGGATGAAATGTTATTCTCTAGGTAGTCGATAAACAACTGTTACTGGCATCTCTTGATCTAAACATATTGACTCCATGAAAACAGGGGATCAGTGCCACTTTACTAAGTTCACGGGTGTGCGTGTATGGAAGGGATCCAGCTTTTGTTACGACATCCAGCCATGACCCCGGGGTAGCTATCCCCTGTTGGGCAGGCGAGTCTAATTAGTTTCTGTTTACCTGTAGGGATTACATCACCCCATCAGTCCCCCTGGGGAAAGCATCGGACAGGCTGTTAATCTCTCCTAGATCTGTACAAGGACCAGACCGACTGAAGGGTTGTTATCAGTGTTGGTATCTCAATAAATGCACCAGGGCCACTCTGCGTTACACACAGGGAATGACTCATGTCTACATGTTACGTACACAGGCCTCGGCAACACTCATGTCATGCAATGGTCTCTTAAAGGTAATGACTGGTATGCGAATTGACTAATATTGAAAGGATTGTCATGGATTTCAAAGGTTTCTGTTGAATTAATAAGAACCCTCACTCGCTGTCTGCCCGTTACCGTTCACGCCTTTCATACTGCCTTAAATTAGCAGTAAGCTGGACACCACTAAGATAATAATCATCTATACCATTAATCTTCTATGAATAATCTCTTTTTCAAATATGTTAGGCATTAGATATCCAAAAATGTAATGGATACATTTTGCTGGGTCTAGGCAGATAAGTACATTCTCACATGTGGCCTAGCATGTGATACGTGTATCGCTACCTTGTAGGTTGACCCCTACATGAACCTGTTACTCCTCCTCCTCCTAACATTAAGGTTTAGTGTGCACCCTATTGATCACAGAGGAAAAGCTCACAAAGGAAAGCAGTGACAAAAGGACGGACGGCCTAGATACCATGATACTCAGGTGTCAGCTTTAACAACAGAACAGGCCCCATTGTAGTTTATTGTCCTGCCACCGTCCTTGTAGTATATCACCAGGCCGGTGGCTTCAGGCTTGTTTTCACATGAATATGAGTGTAGTTTTTCAGAGGGTGCAGGTTTTGTCATGCTATGCCGTCTTCAAGTGTCAAACTGTGTGACAGATTATTGCGCGGTCGACAGAAACACGCCCAATAAACCCGTAGAGGTCGCCTTTGATGCAGTGACGTCCCCTGCATGTTATCGATGTGCCATTTCCCATGTGGGTCACAGGAGGGATTCATGAACAACTCAGGGTCAGCTTTATCGCCATAGTCCTCACGCATGTGAGGGCACTATGTACTGGGTAGAGTACAGGATCTAGAGGATCCAGGATGTATCTACAGGTAATACTACACACAGCAGAATAAGCGCCTTATGTGGCGTTTCCACCTGCCGACAAAAAGGCCACCATATGCAACCTATACAATAGTTGGTCGGTGGTCCTATTTAAGAAATAATCTCAGGAGGTAGACAGGGGCTCTGATGGTCTGCATGTTGTACACAAGATTGGAAACCTGAAATATGTCGATAGTATCAACTGATGGATTTAATGTACTAGCGATTATGGTCCCAATGAATATAAAAACTATAGAGAGGGACTGGGCGTGATACTAAGACAAAGTCAGGATAATTCTAATTCAAAACTAACGTGTATTAAAGGTCCAGTGATTACAGAGGGATCAACCTTTTCTTAGTGAAGCAGTAAAACGTGCTCCAAGTAAGACCACATTAAAAGGACTGCTTAATAATGAGTTGGTTTAAATGACTAATACATGTCTTTCACGATTAGTCTGGTTTATGACCATAAATTTATTTGATGCGATGGTCTCAGTCTGGGACATGCCTCGATCGTGTCTTTATTCCATCAGGCTCTTCAACGTGACATTTAAAAATATTATTGATATATCCAAGTGAGGGGTATACTGTGGTATTGTGCTCTCTTTTATCTGCAAAAGTTGATAAATGTCACTAAAAGATCAATAGATGAAGAAAATGAGTAAACATTTTAATAATATAGGTGAACATGTTAATATGATTTTCAAATATAACAGATAATATCTTCAACCTTTAATTCAATCAACATGTTTGTATGGCATTTTTTATATCTTTATATAATTGCATCAGATGGCAAGTGCTAGGTATTCACACTCTCAATAGCTTTAAATTTGAAACTGTAATAACTGCTGGCTATTAGGAAAAATATTGTTCTCTTCAGCGGCCAAACCACGATCTCATGTAAGCTTATACTTTGTATTATTAATTCTTGCTGTGCAGAGTAATTCAAAACTGAACCATTGTCTCAGATAACCGACGTTGCCTACCTTTTAAAAATGCATTGATTTATTGAAGATCCTCTTACTGCTGTTTGCCAGTCTAGCGAGGGCCCAAATGAAAGTTAAATTCTGGATAGTTTGACTGAAAATACAGCTCAAGGCACTCATATCCGAAACTGTCTGATAAAGATACAAATAGTTATAGCTACAACAAAACACTTGCATGTTATGTAGCAAAATGGACCAAAAATAAGACCACATGAATTTGTAGCTGGTGTGTGTAGTATCTTCACATAAAATCCTCCTGATGCAAAATAAGTTGCTAGACTGGGTTTCTTTTTAGAGCATGTATAAAAACATCTAAGAGAAATCGGTAACATTCAAACATATCTTTCCATGGAACTAACCAAATGTGAAAATGAAGCAGCCGTTGTGTTTTGCTGTACAAACACTTACACGACATCAACTAACTTTGTTATTTCTCTAAACCTCAATGTGGATACCATCTATGTTAATCATGTATCATCTTTGTGCCACAGAAGGAACAATGTACTAATGAATATAATTGATGATCATGGATATGAAATTAGAAAAATTATTAAAAAGAATACCTCTAAAATGTAAATGAACTTAAATCGATTAGAATTGATTCATAAAAACCCACATATATATATATGTTTTGTACGAAGACATAAGACTATGTTCAGTGATTGATATCTTTCGATCATTGACCAGGATACACTCTAAAAGAAAGTGGACCTCAGCAAGGAGTTGATTAAAATGATCTTTATCATTCTTCTTATTGAAACACCAAGCTGCTCCTTGCTTTACGCCTCACACCTGCTATTATGAGACCACATCACATTTACACTGCCTCCGAGCTGATCCACTTTCTCATCAGGACATGAAGCCACCAACTGACGGACACTTTCGCGGTGACTGGCTTTTTACTCAGCCAGACCCTGCCCCAGCAACTTCAAAAGAAGTTAATTAGGGAAAGCTAATTACAAAACCTTTTCACCTCCACTCGCTCCCGACGCCCGAAAGGCGTGCTGGGCCGAGTGGCACGAGGCTGTAAATGAATGAGACCTTTTTTTCCCCTTTTGCCACCGAGTTGATTCTAACTTTCATCACATTGACCGATGTTCCCGGTAAAAGAAATTAAGTAGGAACAATAAAAACACATTTTAAGGGTTTGCATGAAAGGCCAATGTCACGTGGAGAGAAGACGGTGGTGGACTCAATGTTTTCCTTGTGTTTGGCCTTTTACAGACTTAAAGTTCTGTAAGGAAGTAACAAAAAGCCGAAACGTGCCTTAAGGAATTTCTAGTGAATTGCAGTAGAATGCCTTCAGGCACATATATATTCATGAAAAAATTATGAGGACCGCATACATTTATTACCTAAGATGACCAGATGGAAACGAAATATATCATCATTCTAATCTAACGTCACCATATAATGTTCAGTTTTTAATTGTGAGACTATATTCAAAGACCCTTAATTAAGTACTCCTACCTGTCCTATACAGAGCTTTTTTGCTATGCTCCTATCGGTACCTTAGAGAGCTTTATCCTACCCCTAATAGAAAAATCCCATAGGCTTAACATTGAGTTTCCGTATGCCACGCTGACTGGCATACGGAGTTTTATATGTCGCTAGTGGCATACAGAATTGTTATCACATAATATTCCAAAATCGGGGAGACAAGGTAGGATGAGATCAAAACCTGATTCGTTTTAATCGTGGCCACCGCATGCCAATCCTGGAATTTTGGCTCCGGACTTCACTTGGCTTCGCCTCGTGAAATCACAATGCCAAACTCCAGTCGTGGCATACGGTGGCCAAGATTAAAACTCATCCAGTTTTACGATAATACCTAACTTTGTATACCTTATACCTAACAGCATAACAGTATAATGGCTATGGATAATTGTAGAAGGAATTGAAAAGGGCCACATCAATGTGTGCGGCTTATGTGGTGAGACTGATGGGAGGGTGCACGGGGAAAAGACTGAGAATCATAGTGTGAAAAAAGGAGATTGTCGCTGCATGAGTGCACGCCGCTAGTCTTTGACCACAGGAGAGGTGGTGATCGGCGGTGCTCGGCAGTGGTCGGCAGTGCTCGGCAGATCACGCGGGGTCCCTCAGGGCTGCACACTGGACCCGCCACTGTGTAAGACGCCTTTAATGAACCGTCACCACTACCGGCCTGGCTCTCTTCTATCAGAACACTACGCCTGTTCTACACAGAACACCCCCCACCACACCACCCCTACACACCCCTCCTCACCCCACACAGACCCAACACACTGCAAATAAACAGGCCTCCCAAACACCTTCGCCCTGCAACTGTTTTCCACCCCTTCTCCCTCCACAGCCCCTCTCTGAACCACCTCTCCTCGTTTTATATTTTCCGTCTTTCACGCATATCGTGCTGGCTGCCATTTCTTTCTTTGGGGGTAATCATTCAAAAGGGTTCCCTCACAACCTCCCCCCTTCGCCGCCTACCAAGTACCTAGGACCAACCCATCTTACGGGCGAGCTACAAGAAAGGCGAAGGATTTGTCGGCACCCAAGGAACAAAAAGAAAACGTTTCATTATTCCATTTCGACCGGGATGCATTTGCACAAGTATTTCTTTTTACCGTATTTATTTCCACACCAATTGGCTGGGCTTGGCTGCTATCGGCAAGCAGAGGTTTAAATTGGTTGACAAGTGACAGGATACATGCATGGGATTGAGGCAGTACATAGGGCTGTCCATGGAAAATACTTCATCCCGTAACCACACAGAAGTAGCTCAATTTGGTAACCTACTTATTCCCTACTCCTCTGATAGACATAGTTATAGGGAATAATGACAGTTCACATTTGACGCAAGTGGGATTAAACTACGGGAATAGTCTTTATATCTGTTCTTGTCCAGAAATGACTGATGCAAGTTATGATATATAATATGATTGACTAAGTAAAATGTGATGTCCTGAAATAGAATTCGTACATGAGTATGTTAAATAGAATATAAACTAAAGCGAGGCGACAGTAGCGTCATCTACATTTAACCACTCAGGAGAACCCCATATAGGACATGCGCGCGTTCCTTTAGTACACGGCTCACCTTCTCCTCCAGTAGCCTGCAGGGCGCGTGCAGGAGCAGGGGCACTTTGATGTGGACCTCTCCCCGTATCGCCCTGAACGCTCCCCCAAGCTTCCCCAACCAACCCCGCTTCATTACCCCATGGGACCGATTGATTGCCCGCCTCCCGCACCCCACATGCCGCCACGCTCCCGTCGGAGCGATGTTAGCGACACCACGCGGGCGGGCAAGGCGACGACGACCACGCCGGGTGTCTGTCTTTGCGAGGCAAGGCGTGGGAGCCGGTGTCCCTCTGCGCGCATGTGCGAGGCAACCACCGGGCTGCTTGTCACCGGCAGGCAAAGAAAGAAGAAGCCTGGGCATCGGGGCCCGGCGCCATTGATTACGGGCGGGTCCCAGCGGGAGGGGTTATTATCCACGCCGGGCGCCGGAAACCAGCGGCTATCAGCGGCCATCTTGGACCATGATGCAGCATTGGCCGGGGTGAAGGGCACTTGATCGTACCCGGCACGGGACTATACTAATAAAAAGAACTCCCACCCTGGTGATATGGTGCGGCGTCGGAGTCGGTGGAAGCAGGGTAGTTGTAGCGGTGGTGCTCATGACACAGCTTCAGACTGTGATAAAAATTGGAATTTGATGTGCGGACGGGGGATATCTTATTGCAACAAAGAAGCCGCGACGTGTATCATTCATCCTGTTCCCACCGTCCTTCCCCGAAGGCACTCCGTCATCGACCGGGGCTTTGTTTACGGGCCTTACAGCGGGTTTGGGCCGTCTAAAGCGGGCGGACATATGTCGCCTGACGGCGGTATTACGCGGGTAATAATTTGCCTTTAGGAACACATCTATAGGTCAGATGTGGCGCGTACTTCCCTCAAGCGGTGCTACAGTATATATACGTAGACAAGCACGACCATGATACAGTATGTCATGCTTTAGTAACCAATCAAAATCAAATACCCATATACAAAGAGAGCTTTCATTTGAAGGCTATTTTTCAATATCTTAACATTTTTAATATTTGTTACTCTGTACGCTCTTTACAAGAAGAACCCTTTTTGTACACTCTGGAAATATATTTGTTATTGAAATTTCAATCATTATCAGACAGTATACATCCTTTCCACCACATCACCTGGCGGATAAGCCGAGAAGTGCACTATGTGACGTCACTAGGACTGTCGGGAACCAGATCGCTCGCAGGTTCAACCCACCCATACCAAGTCCGAAACAAGACTTTCAAATCTTACATATTTAGGCTATCATGCCTTGTTATGATATTATAGATTTCAATTGACACACTACCGAAATATTTCAGAGCTATGCTTAGTATATAGTGAATAACCTATTTCTTTTCCACAGGATAAGTTGTCAAGCTGAAAATTGGACCAAAATCTATGAAATGCGTAAATCATCCCTATTGTGTCATGTCTACCAAAACAAAGTCCAGGATTCGCTTGTGTCAAAGATAATTGTAATGAATATTGTAATGTTGTCCTCAATTGTAACCAATGAAATATCCAGGCACCAAATTTACATCCGATATTTTTACTGCATGCTATTATGTAACGATATATCATCCTTTCACTTTCCATACGCCAAATAGTTGTTCAGTCTTCACGCTCCCACAGAGAAAACAGGCGTATGCTTGTTATTCAACGATTCCCCCTTCATCTCTAATCACACGGTACATCCGGTAGTAGCAGTTAAAGACAATGGAGAACTAATGATCGCTTTAGGACCCCGTCCATAGGCTGCAACAACAACAGTGTTCTCAGTGTTGATAGAATGCTCTAATCACCGTTCAATACTTTTGACGCGTTTTATCTGCGCTACTTTCTGGTCATGAATAAGAAATGCCCATGGTTGCCGCCACTTTCAGTGTCACACCAGTTCGTTGAAGATGCGAGCAGCTGATAGCAGGAGCTGCTCGGAGCCTCCTGCGGAGTGTGCACCGTAGCGCCACTCCGCGGGCGAGGGCTGGCCAGCCACATGTTAAAAAACTTTAAGTCTACACCTAACATGCCACCTAGTGATTATGCGGTGCCTTCTGTTTGGAAGTATCAATAAATATTCAGCTTCACGCAATGCTGCGCCGTCTGCATGTTGAACGTCATTATCTCAATACAAGACTTTCCATTTTAATCGATTTCATTGGCGTACCCATTGAGGAAAACGGATAGAGCGTCTTGTTAGTGTGATTAAGTTTCATATTTATTCAGGCAAACACAAAGGGCTGTGAAGAGACACGGGGAAAGGGTTCTTATCATGCAGAATGAAGAATGATTGAGGGATGTGTAGCGAGGGCGACCTGTGTTTAGCATGATGTGACTTAGTGTTGCATGACGCGGTCCAACGGTGTACAAGGCTTCGCGACTGTCTGGTAATACAGATAGCCTAGTCAGACAAGACTTGAGTTCCGATGTTTATAGCAACTGCCGGTTCTGAACTATCAAATATGGTTAACTCTAAAGTGAACGCACTTTTGTTTTCAGGATTCAAGTGCAAGGAGACACCATTTGGGATATACATGTATTAAGAAATGGAAAACAGAATGTGTGTGAGACAAACTGTTATGGACCCTATATCCTTGGAAAACCGAGAGTACTGATGACTACTTTCAATAAAGAACTAGGTGGGTGAGCAAAGCCCTATAACATAATATGGGATACGAAGAAAGATATCATGGAAATGTGGAACCTTTTTCTGTTTCCGTCCAAGAACAGGAACTACCTTCTGCTCTATTAGGTCAGGCGTCCACTGAGCTCCCGATACACTACGATCAGCCTCATGATGCATGTCCAGACTCAAAATCGATATCACGTTGGAAAGTCAGCTTTAATCCGTAGCTGATACACCTGAGGATGCACCCCGATGCACGCATCGTAGGGACTATAGTAGGGTATCGGGAGCGCAGTGGACGCCAGGCTTAAACAGACCTACCTCTAAGGTGTCAATATTCCATATCTTCTACGAGTACAAAATATTGTTTCCCTATTAAGTATTTAAATACATTCAATACTTAACTGCATCAGCTGTTCTTTACCCAATCACATTAAAACACTTAATGCCAAGAACCCAATATATAATACCCTATAAAAACAGAGTATTAACGGTCCACGATTGGCGGATCTACCGCCATGAGGAGTTATACCTGGTGATTGGCTTATATCCATGAGATATCACTACAGCAATTTGCTAGAACCCTAATCGGAATTTGAAACTGCAGACGTTAATGGTTGATCTCCACGTTGAAGAGAGGAGTGGCTGAGTTGGTGAACGGCAGATTACTGAGCAGCTCAAGCCAGCAGTTAAACCCCCTCCTAAAAGAGAAGGAGCATCTGCTCTCGGCACGGGCGGTAATTGTGAGGCTGGCAGTTTTCTCAAGGCTCTGGTTGTCTCAGGGATCTTCCAGAGCCGCCATCTGTCCCCGCCTCCCCACGCCACTCATCAAGTCCCTTTGAAGACGCTCCCGCGAAAACGCTCAAATGATCAGGCCCCGACTCCTTTCAAAAGAACAAGCTTTCTCTCCCTCTCTCTCCATCTCTTTGGGAGTTTTCAAGGCGGAGACAAACTTTGCACACGGCGATCTCCGCTAAGGCCGCGCGCCAGGCCAACAATCGACGCCCCCTACGAATTGCACCCGTTGACCCCCGCCGCTCTGGCATCAGCAACGGCGCCGCCGGAAATAGCGACACACACGGACTCGGGGACCCCGCTCAGCGACCTAATCACTAAATCTCGCCGGGACGTGATCACGGCAATGACGACAGGCACCGCGAGATTCCGCGAGACCTGGTGAGAGTTGGCGAGAGCACGTGACGCTGGCTGCAGGCGGCGCCACCGGAGGGTAGTCCGGACCGGCGCGGAGTAATTAAGAAGCGGAAGTGAGCGTTGAATTTTGCCGACGGCCGCTTTGCACCCTGTTAAAACAGGTTTGTGTTATTAAAGATTGAAGCGGGTCGGACGCGGTTTGTGCACGCACGCTTGGCAAATAGTTCCGTTAATTACAACAGGTTGCATGCAGACGTTCCACCCACCCACACACACACCCACTAGCCACACCAACCACCACCAGCACCTCCAGGGCTGAACAGACCGGGCCACAGGTTCAGTGGATCGATCATCGGAGATGACAGTCCGTGCCATTAACTTTTGTAGTTGACGCCTGCCCAAATAGGACGCCAGAGAGCAGAGCCTTTGTTATCCCCCACAGGCATCGCATGTAAAGACGCCTGGCCCCCCTTCCTTCTCCCTGAGCCTCTTCCAACCTCCGCAGTCAGTATCCGCAGTCTGCATTCAGTGAATACAAGAAATTGTTACACGTGAAAAAATAGAACCAGGGAGAACTACTCTTCAGGCTTTTTGTAGCAACGCTCTCCCGTTGTTGTCCGAAGTAATCAGGAGCTACATGCAAGCGACCTGATTCTTGGAGCCAGGTGGAGCAATTTCACCGTAGAAAAAGGTCGAAAATCCCCTTCAATGGCATTTTTTCCGTTTTTATTTCCATTCTTCTGCAATAAGCGTCAATTATTATGTTTTTGGGGCGGAGTTACAGATGTTCACTATTGGCAAAGTCTCGCATGCAGACAGCAGCCATTTCATGGTCAGTTACCGGGAACGGATGCGAGGTTTGGGGTCAAATGTGGCTGGCAGATCACATCATACTGACATTAATTGCGCAGCCATTGCACACTTTTGTCATTTTGTTGAAAGCCATCAATACGTATCCTGCATTCAGATTTTGTACACAAGATGCCTTTTTAAACAATTGGTATTTCATTCTTGATGGTAATGTTTATACCGCTCTTTCTCAGACTCAGCAGGTTGACATGAATCAGCATGTGTATCAAGTAAATATCAGAATGAGATAATCACAGGGTACTTACCCGTCTCTTCTCTTGATCATTATAACCCCAAAACTAGAAGATAGAGTGCCTCCCACGGACACCAATTAAGTCCTTTGTATATCAAATCTACAGGCTCCCTGTAAATCATATTATCAGATAGTAAGTCTTGATTTTTGAAAATTCAACTCAATTGATAATTTGAAATGAATCTTCAATAAGAAAATGAATGCACATTGGTTTCTCTAGATTAATTAGGATTACCGATCGTACAAGATATAAATAAGAAACAGTACGACAATTGTCCAAATAGAACATTGATACACCGAGATACGACTAGAGCAGACACAAAGAACTTATTTATCGAGGTAAATACAAAGCTATCACATCAACTATGCCCCTTATCAGCTTCATTAGTTAAATTCCCGCAGTCAGGTCTTGTTTTATTCACATATTAACGACGTGTATCTCAGTATATAGCGTCAATAACTAAGATATCAAAGTCGCAGCTTGCGTGGGCTGATGCTACCTTTCCCATATGGCTAATTAATGAGGCTACCTATTAACATCCATGCCATGCTCCTTCACCCTTTCCTTTGCCTGCTACAACCCCTTCTATCTACCTCTCACCCGCACCACAGAAACTTACTTAGCCCCTTCCTAACGTGGGCGGATCCGCGCGCTCACAGCGCTAAGTAAGAATCGGCGGTGGACACGGGAACTACATTAAGAGGCTTTTTTGCTGGGGCCTGGTCGCCCATTAGCTCAAATCCACCAGAACGTCGGGCGGAAGGCGGCGAGGATTTATAACTGGGATATTTCGTGATTTAGAAGACCCTGAAGAGACGCGGGCTTCGGGCGCGCTGATTTAACAGTTTGCCGCGCGTCTCTTTAGACCAGGGTGCAGGGTAGGCGGACGAAGTATAGACGGGTTGGAGCAACCCTGAGGGCGGGCATTACGACAGGGTATCCCACCCAAGGCGGCGTTAGGTCTGGAACAAGAATACTTACTGCTATGACGGGTCGGAAATGTTAAATACAGGTTAATCTGCCATGAATGGAAAATCACGTTTTGCTGTTTATATGACGACCATGGATTAAGTAGATAAATGTGATATAACATATGAAAGAAAGAAAATGTACATGGTAACCACGATAAGATATCGTGGATGGTTAACGCTGTAAGATAAATTCCATGTCATTGAGATAAAGGTTGCTGTACGGGGTGGTAAATTACGATTGTCTAGTTCCAGGCTCGAGAGTTAAAAGGCCGTTGAACATTCAGAGTGTATTAGCTTCAGGGTATTAAATCAAGGGCAATGGGGATTGATAGATTATGTAAAATCAGAGAGAAACCGCTCAATGATATAAACATGATAGAGATTGACGAACATATATGATTTAGATTGATTTTACTAGGATAAGCGCCGTACACAGATTCTCCCTTTTCCCATCCTACTCCCTCCAGATATACGTGCATACTATGTCAATGTTTTGCTTTTTATTTCCGAAACTTCTAAAAGGCCAATACACATGTGAAGTATGTCCTTTTACCTATTTGGATCACAATTCCTATAATTTACTATACAGCATACCCTGCGTGTGTTTACCTTAGGTTATGTGTGCCTACAGAGTGTTCGGACAATGCGATACTATCCTTGTGGTGATTGAGAGACAGCCTTTTCACGAATTAAATGGTGTGCATATGACTTACACATGGAATGCCGTAATGTTAACATGGATAACGTTGAATCTGTCATTGGAAAGATTTCCACCTATGGGAAACTCTGCAGACTCCCAGACTGGAGACATGGCGTGTTCGTGAAGGGTGGAGTAACTATATAGAACTACATGGAGAATCGTATAAATACGATATTTTACGATTCGAGTGTGGTTCTGGATTTATCTCACCCCTTTCTCTGCCATTAAATAGCATCACAACATCAAAATAGTTAAAATATACTTAGCAAATCCATATGACGTCATCTCACATTCACTACGCCACGACCATGGCGTAGTATAGTTACTTTACTGGGGTGATCGTTGAGTATTTTTTTCTAATGGTATTTCTATGGCTAAGCTTGTGCCAGGGGTGAGATAAGGAGTAGGGCTTCGCACTGTTGCAATATGAAACACCTGGCCCACACGACAGGCAAACAACACGTATGTGTGTGAGGTGTCAGAAAGCACCGTGCTGAGTGCTGAACACTCATCTTACATGACGAACGTACCCCTTCTCATTCAACCATTCAGCTTCTCATCTTTCCATACGTTACATGTTTACCAATTGCGTAGCATGGCATTTGCATGCTATATCCGGCGTTTACACTAGACGATTATAGGCTTCACTAATTATAGGCATTCAGTAATCTGGCATTCGTATACAAAAAAACAGCAATCGGTGATTTCCAACTGCAGATCGGTGCTGAATAATCGGCAAATGTGAAATGGCTTATATATACAGTTAATGTTGCTAAGTCAGTGTCGCTCGGCTTGGCTCATAATTGCTCTGCTGTGGTTGTCTGCGACAGTTCCGGTCAGACTCTAATAAAATCACTACTCTTCTATACTGCAGTAAATAATCTGAATCTATATATCAGGAATCCATAGAATATAGCCGTCTAATTCGACTGAATCATTGCGCGGATGTGGTATTCTATAGTTGCCACTTATGATATATAAGTGCCTGCAAAACACCTTAGATATATGGTGCTGCCCTCCAGATGTAGTTCCTGCCAAACTCCCATAATGACTGCCCCTCTCACGCAGTTACTGCTCACCTTACGTTGCAGTGAAGTATGCAGAACGTAGCGGATTAGCCGTCTTTACGGCAGGCTAGTTCCGCTGATTGCGTGAATCACGCATCAACGACGTACGTGAATACCGCCTTACCCGCGTATTGATATCCTTTGTGTGTGCATGCGCCGCGCAAGGCACTGCCCGCCGGGCGGTCGGCGTCTTCCGGTTGACAAGTCGGAGTCTTCTGCCCGACGTGGGAAGGTGGACGGCCGGGAAAAGCCCCCTGAAGGAGTCTGGGAGGGATGTGGCGGTGGGCACCTGAGAGCAACGATTGGGGGTTGCGGTAGGGGAGGAGGTTGAGGTGAATTTTTTTGTCTTGAAATCGCTAAAGGAGAAAAGGGGACAACGAGGGGAGTGCATGCGGTAACGTCAGAGCCAGGCGCGCCGTCATTGGAAATCTAAATCATATTGACGCTATTGCAAAACTGGGAACATTTTTTTTATTGTTTTTTTTATCTTGCCAATAATGCGCCAATGTACTTCTCCCCCACCCAAAAGGAACAATAGCATTTCTCATCGCCAGATAGTTTATCATGTTGAAGCGTATGAGCAGCGCTAAACACCAAAACTATTATAAAGAACGGAAAAGGTTAGTTGAATTGATCAAAAGATGGGGTTAGTCCACCACGTCAGTGCCTTGAAAATACATAATGATAGAGATACAAAATGGAAACACATCACATTCATAGTGTTTACAGTGGTCTGACAATATAACATATCTAACACCACCCAACAGGCAGTCTTGAATGATGCAACGTCAGACATGAAGATATATCATCTAATCACACACATATATATATATATATATATATATATATATATATATATATATATATATATATATATATGTCAATTGCCTTCGGTCTTGGTGAGCATACTATACATCAACATCCTTACACAAAGAAAACTATTCTTTTTCTTCATAGTAGAGCAAAGACAATTCCATCAGCCAAGCATTCTGTGATCATTCTTTGGACCATCGCACCAACAAGAAACCTACAAATACCAATCCCTTACATCCTCAATGTGAGCTCCTCTTGAGCAGGGCCCCTCCCTACGCTCCAATAAACATAATTGTAATACATTGATCGTTATTTCCCACACAACCCCCGCCGTCACCTGCTTCGACGCCGTATCTCACTGCAGGTGCATAACAGTTGTTTTTAACGCTTTACTGGAGTCCTATAAATCTATTCACAAGTCCGGGTCTCCGCCGACAAATATTGGGTGTGTGTATTAACAATAATGCAACAATAACGACGCTGTCTGAAGAAACACAGCACCTCAGAAGAGACCGGGGGTGGGGGAAGCAGAGACAGCGCGGGGACATGCAGGCAGGAAGAGAAAGGTGGATTTAGGGCAGCGCGGGACTTGGTCTTCTCTTATTTCCCATCTGTCAGATTTGACAGTTTTTTACACGAGGAAGCAGCTCCCTGACAAAGACCAGTGTTTGTGAACGATGCTCGCCATGCGCCACCCCTGTTGCAGGACACCTATAGAACACCATTTCGGACGCTGCTTCATGCATATCCATATCCCCTCCAAGGATAGGCCCTATTGGGCAGCCATTTTGAATGCAATAACTTACATAGGTATTGCAAGGAGATTGGCTGAATATATTGGGAAAAGTAATATATTTCCTGCGTTTTTAATTAATACCGCAGTACTTTCTCTCATTGCTGACTTTTAGAGCTCCATTTCTTCAATACCTATATTGAGATGCAGTAAAACCCCGCTTCTGAGACACCTCGCTTAAGGGGGCAATTTGCTCGGAACAGAAATTTTTATTTAGTTTATTTTAACCCCGCTTAAGCGGACATCCCGCGCCAGGGGGCACTTTGCTCGGACCGGAGGGTCTCCCCTTAAGAGGGGATTTACTGTATAAAAACATGGACATATAACATATATTTGGCTTGAATGGCTTGTAAAAGGGAATAACATTATTTGTTAAATACATGCTAAATAGCATACGGGTAAATCATGTACTGTAACATACCTGCAGTTTTAATGAGATCTCCCGATTGAGGGTGTCTTCTCTGCCTGTATCACTATACCTCATACGGTTTAAGGGCGGAGTTATTGTTAACCGCGGATCGGCCTATAGGAGGCCAACGAGAGGTGGATGAAGGGGTAAGCCGCAAAGCGCGACAGCGGGGAATCAAACTGAAAAAGGCTGCGGCGGTGATCCGTCCCGTCTCCCCTAACACCCCGCACCGTGACACTTTCGATCAGCCGGCATTGTCGTCAGGAGCGGCCGGTGGATGGGGCCGGCGCGCTCCGGGCGTGTCCCGCGGGGTCCCGGGGCGCACCTCCCGGGGCTGGGGCGGATCACTGGGCCGAGGACGGCGCCTGACAATAACACGTATAATGGGCGCATGCATTACGGCTCATGGCTGACACATGTCAGTGTTGAGTCGATACGGGGTCGTGCGAGCTGCTCGCCGGTCCCTTTGCCCCGCCGGCCCCATCTGTCTCCTCGTCCCACTTCCTATCTCACGCTCTACTTCAGCCCGACCTGCTGGCTTCCCCTTGTCTTCTCCAACATCTCCCCCCCTCTCCTGTCTGTACTCGTACACGTACATCCCCCTGTCTGAGTCTGCCACACACTCTGAAGTGTAATACTAGGGATTCGTATCCAGCGGAAACTAACCACAATGTTCGTCTGAGTATCTACCGTAGTAATAGTCATACCTTGGCGATATTGCCACGAAGATAAATCTTCTAGGCAGAATCACGGAGGTAATGGGTATCTGGATAGTTGACTTGATGAGCTTCAGAGTTCCACAGTCTCATCAATCGTCTATCCCGTTTCTAGGTGTGGAATTGTAACTGGTCTTAATTTTTACATTCTCCCCCGACTAGAATGCATTTAGTGCTTCCAACCCATCAGCGCCCTTCACGCTGTCTCCAAAACATGTCGGCTTTCACCCGATTGCACTCCCTGAAATGCAAAATCACTACCAAGGCATTCCTCAGTGTAAGTGGGTTTGTTCCTTTCTTTACGTTCACTCCTCCACACTTCCGGCTCAGGATTTGCGAACAAAACAGGTGTGAACCCATCCTCAGGCTCCGTCTGCCGCACACGCCACTTGCATGAACTGGATCTACTGGGACCAGGTTGACAAATACACCTAGCACCAGGTCTCTTTCCATCTAGGCACTTCGAGAGTCACGTTATAATGTCTTGCACTCTCTCACTCATAAGCAATTGTCCTTCATCCACTCAATATTCCTCTTCTTAGCGTGTTGCACTCTCCTCGCCATGCTGATAGACAGAGACGCTACACATTCTGCTCCGCAGTTTAAGGTGAGGCTCTGCAATTCCTCGGACTTTTACCTTAACAAGTTTGCACTGAGGTGTTTCTTTATCATCCGTCCTAACAGACTCCTACACGTCTAACTTTCTAGAAAGTTTCTGCAAAGCTGCAGAATGCTTCCCTAGTTAGTATCCAGGGTAGAGTTCAATATCTGAAGGGACTATCCTTAGATTTTCATAGGACAGTCTGCGTAAACAAAGAGTGTTCTTTCAAAGGACAACCAGAAGGACGGACACTAGAAATATCCTTCCAGAGTGTTTAAGAAGTCTGTCCTTCTCCTGACGCCGGTCCTGAAAACTATCCTTTCAGAAGGATACATAAAGATATGTCCTTTCCATACTTAGTAGCCTAAATTCCACCTTTAATCAATGTGCACACCAATACAGTATCATCATGTCTAACTATGCAAATATGTAAATGATATATTCATTCTCTATATAATGAAGAAATTTCAAATTCTGAGAGGACGACAGTTATTCAATACGATCAGTCTCCTATCCTTTTCATTGTCGTCTCACGAACTTTGCTATCGTTGTCTCCATCCTTCTCACTGTCCCTAGATATCAAACGCCCCCAGTTGTGTAACGATCTAAAGCATGCAAGTCACATCATATTCATCCTTATTCTCATAAAGATTAAGGATTTCACTCTAATCTGGTTCAAAATGACACCTGCCAGTCTAGTTCCTTACATTTACGTTTCTGAACACTACAAAGTCTTTGCGGTCGTTAACTTATCTCACCCCTGGTACAAGTTTAGCCATAGGAATAACATAAGAAAAAAGTACTCAACGATCACCCCTGTAAAGTGACAATACTACGCCACGACTGTGGCGTAGTGAAGTTGAGATGACGTCATATGGATTTGCTAAGTCTATTCTAATTATTGTGAAATTTTGATGATATTTAATGTCATAAGAATGGGTGAGATAAATCTAGAACCGCACTCGAATTGTAAAATAGACAAAACTCCACTCGTTTGAATGGGCCGTAATCGTCACTCGGCTTCGCCTCGATGATGATTGCAGACCAGCCAAACTCGTGGAGTATTGTGTATTTATACGATTCTCGATGCTGTTCTATATAAATACCTCTGATATCTGCAACCACCCTCATGCGTTCGTGCGTTGTATAGGCCATTTTCTAATTTTACCTCCAAACCTTTCGTATATGAATATGCATATATAAATGTGTGTGGTATCCTTAGTTGAGCCAAGTTATTTACCCTACACTCAACTACATGCATAGATAGTAAAGGTAGCTTAATTATCATCCTGGTCCCTCTTGCACCCTACTTTTCAGGGATCGTATTAACTAACACGATTTAGATCTAGCAGCGCCGTTCATAACTCACATAGACTGACACCCTATAGGGGTCCTTCAGAACTGTCATGCACTTCCGTAGAGCATAAACAATATGTCTCTGCTGTAGCAGTGGCAGTGAACATCAGCACAATACACCCTACCCCCTGTAGACGCCCAACTCCACCGCCAACGGTTTTGGCTTGTGAGGATCCCGTAGCGGCAGATCAAAGACTTCCCGGTACTTGCGTCGGGCCGTAAAGCTAGGTGGGGTCTGGCAAAAGGCGAACGTTTACACCTCGTTCACACGACATACACCCATCACCAAACAGAGGACAGCCTTCAAAGGCTACACCCACGAGGTCGTCCTCCCAACTCCCACCCCTTACACTATGGTTGTTTTATGTAGTTTGCGTGCCATGTCGATATTTAACTATCCCGATGTGAGCTAAAATGACACGCCTGATGTCCAGAGTTTCCCACGGGGAGCATAGCAACTGTACTAATTGGTATCAATATTTAATTATGCAAGAGGTTGGTATGAAAGTGCCTATAGGCCTAGAGCATCACCTATAGTTGGTCATGGTTGATATGATCTGTATAGTTTTCATAAAGACATACAAATCTGTATTTTCAATACACTTCTCGAATTGACATTGGTGACACCATCATGCATGACCTTTCCAACAGTAGCGTGTTCCCCATACATATGATGAAGGATAATCTATTTGACTTGATTCCGTTATTGATAATAAGTTTGAATATTTATATCGTTGAAGATTTATATAGAACTGCACAGAGAATCGTATAAATACCCAATACTCCACGAGTTTGGAAGGGCAGCAATCTTTATCGAGGCGAAGCCGAGTGACGATTACGGCCCTTTCAAACGAGTGTAGTATTGTTTATTTTACGATTCGAGTGCGGTTCTGGATTTATCTCACCCCTTTCATGGTTAGGGGAGTTGAAATTTCTTGTCTTGTCTTGTCATCTCTCTGAAATACTGGCCGCCGATTGGTCAATCACCTATGACGTCATTTCGTATTCACTACGCCACGACCATGGCGTAGTATTGTCACTTTACCGGGGTGATCGTTGAGTATTTTTTTCTAATGGTATTCCTATGGCTACACTTGTACCAGGGGTGAGATAACACTTTGTCAGTCATTCACTAAACACGACTCAGATAATTGATAACAACAAGAGGTTATTCAGTTATATAAGTTAAGAAACGGAGGTGTTTCGGTAAAAATGATGCATTTACCCATTTAAGTATTGCTTTCAGAAGAGATAACGTAGACGTTTCTGTATATTTAGGTTTACATAAAACCACGACATATCGTCACGACGAGGCTATACGGGAATAACTTCAGAGATTGCTGTTTTTTGTGTGAAATTTGGATAAAATCAGAAGCAGACAGCTAAGGTGCGGCGTCCACCTACTGCTACAGAAATTTAAGTTTAAAATTATTTTGTAGAAAACGTCTAGACGAGGAACATCGGCATAAATCGCGATCACATTTTAGGTACATCGTAAGGACTGTCGTAGACAATTTGGAGCTCAGAGGACGCCGGGTCTTAAGGGGGGCGTCCACCAACCACGACAAGGCTACGACAATGGCTTTCCGACAAGGTCCACGACAGGCCTACGATTGGAACGCCTGCCGACAGGTTGCAACACGAAGCTTGTCGGGGGGTTGTCAGGGGCCTTCCGACAAGGTTATGACAAAACCGAACATGTTCTATTTTTGCCACGACAGGAGCCTTGTCGTGGCGTGTCGTGGCGTATCGGGAGGTTGTCGCAGAGGCCTACGATAGAATATTTAGGTGGAGCGTGCACTTCCCGACAGGCTGTGACAAGGGCTCACGACAGACAGAACGGATGCCTCTTCTCCCGACAAGGCTACGACAAGGCGCCGATTGGAACTTTCTTGTCGGGGCTTGTCGTAACCTTGTCGTGGTTGGTGGCCGCCCCCCTTTAGGATGTGAGAAGAAAATTTGCATCAACAACAGAAAATTTTTCCGACAATAGACAACATTCTTTGACGTGTCTGTATAATCTTCGTAACAAAACAGACACGGTTAGAATGGAGTTACGCGGGGGTACATCTGGCCCTTTCCGATATCTCCTTCCATGCAATCCCCTTAGATTTCACCCTCTGACCGAAAAACTAATATCACTTCTAACTCTAACCCTAACCATGCGTCTTGGGTAGAGAACATCTGGAATAGAAGACGTCCGTCATTTGTTATCTTTAGATTGTCTTCCATATTCCCCTATCCATCATCCCCCTTATGTTTATTTTCCCTGCCCAACACCTTCCACTATTGTCTGCTACCTATTATCCATCTTCTACAGTCTACCTTATATCCTCGCCATTCTTTCGTATATCTACTCTGATCTGTTTTCAGTCCTCTACCATCTGTCTTCTCTGGTTCATTCTTCTTTGTCTTACGTCTATTGTTGTTCTTTTATCTTCCTTCTCCTTTCGTGACATCTCACATTCCTGATTAACTTTCTCCATAAAACACCTTTTTCCGAAGCAGTCATAATTATCATTAAATGTTAGTGTATCTCTAAATATACCTTTCAGATATGTATAAATGAAAGAAAGGATTCATATAGCATAAATATGACGGGAGGGTTTTATCAATGTAGCAAAATCTTCTTGTCCGTATTTGTCATCGTGCCCTGATGAAATGCTGTAATACTGCTGGCGAACAGTGTTCAGGGAATCTCCGAACTGACACTAAGATAGGAAAAAACAGGAGCAAACAAATCAATCAGCTTCATTCAGGCAAACATGACTTATTGTATCAGAAATTATCTTCTCCCCTTAAAAGAATCCTTTGTCGCACAAGACCCCTCCTAATGGATTATGTAGAAGGTCTCACAAGAAGATAACTTTTACCTGAGCTTTGGAAACCTGGCTTATACCTGGGAATAAGAAACATTGTCAGTAATTCCCTCTTCTATGTGGAGACAACAAATATAGATCTATGTTATAATATAACAGGTAATACTGATGTGCGGTAAAAAAACGTTCAATGTACTAAATGTCTGATAAAGGACTATTCAGTTTACTTGTACCATGTCATATACCAAAATTGATACAGTAAACATTTACAAAAACTGATACAATATTCTGTACTCTTAAAATGTGATCTTATCATGGATATTCCAATGAATTGGGATGATTGATATCTCTGAAGGGCAAAAACCTACATACATGGATGCAATTTGGTCATACAAGCCAAACTATTGAAAGAACGGTAAACAGCATCACATTTCTATCCCACCGAAAACAAACATACAAATGTCAATATGCTTACTTCATAATATTTCAAACAAAAGGTAATATTGTAATTTCTAATAAGCCATAATCCCACTCCCCATAGATTACCAACTGACACCACGGCTGAGTTGATAGTCCTACCATAAGCCCCCTACCACCCGCAGTGAATGTTGGAGGATGGTCGTTCCGTAGGATTGAATTACCATTGGCTGCTGTGTTTATGGCGAGGCTGGAAAATGCCTGGCGCTGCTCATAAATAGTGGGCGCACTTAGGTTGATGGATGTCGATGTGATACTTCTTCATGTTTTATATGGTTCTGTGGGCCCAGTTTAATCGGCAAGTAGCACGGGATTCACGAACGAGACGAGCAATTTCTTCTTGTCGCTGGGCCGATTATCGACGCCGGAGAAGAGATATATTGAAGTCCCGCGTGTACTTCGTTAAAGGAAATTTAATCCGCTCGACGTCTCAATGGCTCTGCCGTGAAATGGCTTTAAGAACACTTGATGTCGGTCATCTGTTCTGCCTACAGACGAGGAAAGTAGGGGGTCATATCCCAGCTATATCGACTCGGAGATTCAATGACAGGGAAAGTACGTAGAAGAACATGATGGAATCAAAACGCAGCTGCCCCCCTGACGAATCAGTATATGGTATATCAAAGCTGCTCTGATAAGAAAAGGGGATAGAAGAAGATAGGGGTAGGTTGGGTAAATGAGACGGAGGACCAATGAGAAGAAACTAGAGAATAAATGAGCTACGGAGAAGTCTACAAGGGGAATGAGGGGCTGGACTTCGTTATACCGTCCAGGTACTTGGCTATAGGTGTGCAAACAAGACCTACCACAGTGCTCCCCATACATATTAACCTTTCATTGCCAGTCCTCCTCAGACTCGTCAACGAGGCGGTGATGGCGACGACGGCGTCCAGCTTCCGGCAAGGGAGGGCGGGTTGTCGGGGTGGGCCTGTCCGCACGTATCCATCATGAACTGCGACTTGGGGTGTGGAGCCCGGGAGCAGGGACGGTCAGAAGCCTGGGAGGCGACCGGCTGAGCGGCAGATGGACCCGCGGCGAGGTGGTCAGTTTTATGGCTGCTGAGACCAGGTCTCTGGCCGAGTGGCTTCATTGTGCCATAAAAAAGCCGTCTTAATGAGAAATCGCAGCTTGCCGATTCTCCGGCTGGGGTCAAATCAGGAGAGCCAATATTTGGCCTTTGTTAAGTCGGGCAAGGCGAAATCTCGGAGACTGGCGACGGTAGCCAATTGATTAAAAGTAGCCAGTGCGTGGCCGACATTGTGATGGCCCAACGGTATTGTGGGACGTAGTCTTACCACACGCATCGATCTCCACGAGACTCGGCGAGACCCGGCGAGACTTGGTCCGGGGAAACGGACGTATGGGGGAGGATAAAAAAGAGTGCCGGTTCTGAAGAAGCGATGGAAGAATGGAAGGGAAGGAAGGAAGACAGACGGGGTAAAATGGTGAAGTGGCGGCGGAGACGGAAGGATTGCACTGAGGAAAGGTGGGTGGGACTGGCAGCCTGGTCATTCAAGGTGGTAACATTGTGAAAAGAAGATTAGAAAGAAAATAGATATGTAGAGAGAACAATCCGGGAAGAAATAACAACAGACATACGTTTTAATATGAGAATTATGGCAATGATAAGCAATGGACTCTATTATACTGGTCTCATTGTTGAAGAGCATTGCCCCTTAAAGGAAAATGATTCAACCTTCTCCCGGCAACTCGAGTTGTGACTTGGCCTACAGCAGAAACAAAATACTGGATATGGATTTATTGAATTGTAGTCGGTAATAACCTAGATGTCATTGAGATATGTAGAACACTGCTGAGTTGTGCTAGGAATATAGCTGAATGTAGTGTAAGATGACAGAGACTAGTCTGTGGCTAGCAGGGCCGGCGAAACTACACCGCCGGCCCATAGGAGGCAGGGTGGTAGGCAGGATGAGGGTGGAGAAGGGTAGGGGAGCGAAGGGGGAGGCAGAGAGGGGATTGCAAAGGCGCCGCCGTGGCCCTGCACGGATCAGGTAACAGGTTGCTATGACGGATTATGAGGAATAATCTTGTGTGCGCATGCGCCCGTGCAGATTGGTCCCCCATAGGACCAACATCTGTGACGGGGGTCAAGATACCGGCCCCGTGCGCGCGCATTGAAACCCGATGACTTCCGGCGGGGCCAGGTGGCACTGCGGTCGCCGTCAATACATTGGTCTTTGGCGCTTCGCGAACTTTTGAGAGCCTTTGGAGGGCAGGGGTTGGCTATGGGGAAGGGCGCCATGGGGGTGGGACGGATCAGTGAAGGTGGTGGGAATCAATGGCCATTGACCACGCTGACAGTCTGATATGACATGCCTGGGTCCCTCCCTGAAGGAAGGCTTTGGTTAATTGAGTGACTCGGACGCTCCCAAGTGACTCATTGAGGATCCAGCCTTCCAGTCTGCGTGACACGTTCGTCGAACGTCATATTCAAAGTAGTTTCTTCTCACTGAAACTTAACACGCCATCGTCTTACGGGGAGTTTCTAGTGCAAAGCGATTATGATTAGCGTAATTTTCGCCAAGTGCCTTTTAGCAACTTAACACGTAATAACAAGGCTTTTTGGAGCACACCGATATTTATAGAAAGGAACTCTTACACCACCCAAAATATTAATAGAGACAGGTTGGTAAACAGCCATCTAAGAACGTAAACACTGAAACAACAGATAACGATCGATATAGACATTTAAAACCCCTCCCCAAAATCAGAAACCTGAAAGGTTATTAGATCAAATAAAAATCCTTAACTAAATCTTGGTAACATTTCCACAACAACCACTTTACTTCATCTGTGTGAATATGAAGCAAATCCAACCCCCCCCCTTCGTCCTAATTTCACTAGTGTCATTTGATCTAGGCTGTTGCTCTAATTGGTCTCTGCCTTGCCACCTGAGCACAATCGATTGACGCCTGGTCCAGCATACATACCCTGATCCGACGAGACCTCATACACTTCTATGGGGATGGTCGTATACCGGCCACGCTATAGTAGCCTTTCCACCATGTTTGGACGAAACTGGTCGTAAAACATGACGTATTGAGTCATCCAATTAGGACACGTACCAAACTAACATGTCCAGACTGAAATCCACGCAGGTTTCTTTCTGTTAAAGCGAGTCATATGCTGGATGAACCAAATTGCAAATAGTTGTAATAAGGTTCGCGTCTCGGAGTAAGGTGAAAGCTGTTATATGTATATTCATATGTTTTGATATATTTAGAAGGAAACCCACGAGATGAGAATAACTTGGCCCGTACCCCACCGAGTTTGACTGCGGAGTAATCCACGAAGCGAAGCTGAGTGAATTACGTAGCGGTCAAACGAGGTGGAGTGCAGACCAAATTATTCTCATCGAGTGGGTTTCTGATTTTATCTCACCCCGAATAATATCATTTATTGCTAGAATAACTCGCCAAATTAGCCATTGAGTATTGGGTAGAATACTTTCACGACCGTGGAGTACGAGTTCCTAACGTTAAGTATATGGAGAAAAATACCGGGGTGAGATAAACATATATAATACAATAAGAAACCGACTCTGGATTATGTATGAGAGTAGCTCATCAAAATAAAATCATTTCTGGTTCAATTCCCACTTTTTTAGCACTTTCTAATTCTGTTGAATATTTTAGTGTTGAAACTGAAATCTATCTTCTTTAGATAAATTGACAATATACCAATTTATTACTGACACAGCTGTCTCTGAGTTGCTGAATAGACAGACAACAGTGCTACAAAGGACTCACATACTCGCGAACATAACACCTCTCAGTGAGTTAATATATGGTTAACCAGACACACCCTCATCATGATGATTGATTATGATATTTATTCCGCAGTTCGAGGTCCCAGTAGGTCTCCTATCGAATCAAGACAAGGACGAACCATGGAGAAGAAGAAGAACCCTCATCTATATGGCTCAGTCAGTCATCTATCTTTGTCATGTCCACTAACGCTAAGGTACGCCGACAAGCCCAGACTGAAAGTGCCGGCTATCAGAGTTATTGCTCAAGAGCTGCTCAGTTAAGCTTGTCAAAAGAGGGCACGGTTGGTATATCAGTTGGTGGAACTTCCTCATTGAAACTGCCGTGTTCATAAGTATTAGCCTTGTGCGGTTTTCAAAGAGCCGAGACATATATGCCTTTTTTTTAAATGTTGTGGGGGTTGTAAATTTTTGTTTAGTCGCCAACCTTTTATCAACTTTTAAATGTAAGACTGTCAGACCCTACAGGAGAAGGACTGAATCATGAGAAGATGATAACAGAGGTGATAACAGAGGTGGGCAGAAACCACGGGATGTAACCTGAGGAGGCCGTTTGCGGATTTCATGGGATTTTCCCGGGAAGATTTTAGTGTGTGGCCATTATGAAGAGCACTTGTTGAGGTTTTCTTGGACAGAAAAAATCGGCGAAAAAGTGGTTTTGTTTCCGCTGGAGAAGTTGCGTGAAGGTGGTCAAGAAGAGGCTGGAGGGTGAAGGTGGAGAGGTGTGTGGTGGTAGGAGGCTGAGGAGTGGAGGGCGAGGATAAGGTGGGAGGGTGGGCGAGGGGAGGTGGGAGGTGGGAGGTGGGGGAGCACGTACCAAGACTCACTAGCCTCGGAAGAAATCTGGTAGTAATGGCGGAGGAAGGGGAATGATTTTTAATGGCACTTATTTCCCATCAGCACGAGTGGATGGGTGACCCCAGAAGTATAAATCACTCTATTTTTTTCAACATCATCCTGGGGAATGGCCGCTGGGGCACGCAATGCTAGTCGTAAATGGGGCCGCTGAGGGAGGGTGTGGTCGTCGTAGTAGTATTAGACAGTAAGCTGCAGTCCATCGGGATGGAGGCGGGGGACGGCGGGCTACGCTGCCGTGTGAGCGGTGTTGTAAGCGGCCAGGAGGTCCCAGACCCTGGGGCCAGGTGAGTCGGCAGGCGGGCCGACCACCTCCCCCGGCAGGTAACCTTGGCCCAAGCCCAATGTCGCCGGGATTGGCAGGTGGTCGCCCTGCCACACGCCCCCTGGCGTCAGCAGACCCACTTTCATAACGCTACATGCGCATGCGCTCACTCCAACATTTAGCGCCTGCGCGCTGGCCCTCCATCAAGTCACGTCATGGGGTGATGGGAAATCGTCCAATTCATCATCATTATCATAATTATCGCTATTGCAGATATTAGTAATAGCATTAGCATTATTAGTCCATACGCTGAGGCACTAAAGGATTACCCTTTGGTAAGTGGGTAGTTAATGATATTGTGAGTATGCTCGGACTATGGTTTGCTTCCATAAAACTCCACTGTAGTATGGTATGATACTCTTACGGCATCTCATCAAATCCTTCTGGCTACAATAATGGAAGTGGTGCAGATGTACGACGTGTTGCTCTGATACACCTGAACTTAGGTCCTAAGGGATGATTATTAGTGCCCGCTCATTTCATAATCTCGAGTCCCTCAAGGTATGCTCCTGGGACCTGTTTCACTAGTTTCGTGACATGTCCAGATGGCGTCTAGATGGTGTGTCCGGTTTCATAAGAACTAGACATTAGACTTCGTTTTGTCTGTTCTTGCTTGCACTGTTAGTGCCGCTTTTCATGTATGTCTAACACTTTTCTCACGAAACTAGTGAAACAAGTCTATGATGTGGCTAGATTTGTCTAATTCTTATGTTTGGGGTCAGTCTTTTCCTAAGGGCAGCTACTTGGTTGTCACAAAACTAGACAACCCAAATGTCTGTATGGTGTCACAGACATGTCACGGGACTAGTGAAACAGGTACCAGGTGTTTACCACAACGAGAGAAATTCTCAAACGAATATATTACCGTTATCAATTCGTAATATCATTATGATAATATTTCACATTCCGCCAGACATTGTTATAGATAGAGCAATACGCTTTCAGATAGGTAAATAGAGCGACACCTGAGACACATTGAACTAAACTGAGCAGTACACACCTGCTCATTGCGTGTGATCCTGTCAGGGTGTTCATCACGCTCGAGCTGCTCAGGGGCGATTTGTGTGTGCGGGGCTGATGCTTATCGATAATCCTACAAACAGGTGTATCTCGTATCAGGTAACACGTGCCAAACCCACACGTTCCGACACAAAACTCATGGACCACCTCCACACACAAATCACTAGTAGTGTCGTCAGCTATACGGCATATAGCCTATGATACATGGGGGCCGCCATGACGCCCCCCCCCCCCCCCCCCGAATAGGTGTTCTTCACTATTGGAGGTGAAAAAGTAGGTGTTCTTCACTAAAGGAGGTGGAAAAGAAGTGAGTGATAATTGGGATTTGTCACAACTTTAGCCTTGCTCACATATTTATATAAAGTGTTCCATATGGAAAATATCATGTCTTGGGTTTAATCATTATGTCATCCTGCTTTGGGATGGGTGTAGAGAGTCAAGGGAACCATAGTAAAATATTGAAAGGCAGTTGAATTTTGTAAGAACAAAGAGCCAGAATACAGGTTTGTCCCCCGACCACCTGGTGACTGCTTCGTGAACTAACAATGGCTCTGTCCCCTATATGAGCAGCTCTGGCCGCTACGTGATGGGAGAACTTCCTTTTATGTCGTGTATATTTCGGTCATTATCTAAATGAAAGGCTCTTGATATCGTCACGGGAAGGGTAGAATCACGCCATAGCAATAAAACCCCATCACTCCAACGGAAGATCACAAATAACCCCACCTGTCGCATGAGTGAGTCTTAGATCACCCGTCTTAACATCTTGTAGCGCCACATGTATGCCCTCTCTCTCCCTCTCCCTCTCGTAGACACAGTCTCAGATCTAGGCACACGCCTATGCTACTTCTCTTCAGTTGGAGCTTGTTCTCAGAAGTCACAGGGAAATTGATGATTTCAGAGGTTTGTTGGTTACTTTATGGTTAAGAGGGAGTTGGGAGGTATATAAATAGTGGGGTTTGAATTAGCAGCCATTCCAAAGCGCGACTGACAACAGGGGTGGGGTATATGGGTTAATGGTAAGATGAAAGAAACATCAGTTGAAAGAGTAGAAATTAGATTAAAGCTGAAAGGTAAGATGTAGTTGAAAGTTGGCGCTCATTTATGTTTAGGGCCGGTGATGGGAGCTACAAAGAATTACTTAAAAGTTGGCAAACTAAAGGTGATGTAAATATGTGTAAACAAATTTCTTTTAATGTTGCTCTCAGATGGATGGGTGGCACTGAAGGATAGGACACAAAATTGACTTTGTAAATTGCCTTTGGAGTTACCTTATCAGCTTTTTCTATCTTTAACAATACAAAGGAAATTTGTTCAAAGAGTTATCAGAGGTATTCAAAGAGGTAGGCGCTGAAAAGTTACCAAAAGTATTGAGACTTGTTGTTTAGTGTCCACAGAATGTGTACATTGCATGGGCGATATTTGAAGACATTACGCTGGTTAAAGATATGGGCAAATGCTTCCATTTTCCATTAAAATCAATTCCCGTAAGAACTTTATATAGGAATTGAATTGCAAGATTAAATGTAAATATCAAAGGCAGCTACCGTCATTGTACTTAGTTGAGGTATCTATTCCAGGGGAAACTGAGGTATTATAACCGAGCTAGCACATACGTAGTGCTGGATCGGAGATCGTTACTGCGGTGGTGCCGCTGGTAGCGCTAGTGCTGGTATTTGGTAGGGGTAGGGGTGGGGGCTGGGGGGTTTGTCGCCCACTTCTTATCAAAGGTGTCCTCGCCAGATCTGACAGTTTGATTCGCCGCCTCCAGCCTGCGTGATGAATGTACCCCTGGCCCCGCTCTCTCCACCTTATCAAATATGCACACACTTCTTCGGCCCCCCGGGCTGATTAAATGCCGGTCTCGTTGGGTCTCGTCGGGTCTCGTCGGCGCGAGACCGCCATGAAATATATAGTGGCCAGCTTTACAAGGCCGTCGCTTTGTCGACGTGCGGCCGGAAGTGGCTAAGGTGGCGCCACCTACACGGGGAACCTGTCTTTGTGTTGCTATGCACGCACTGGGCTTGGCGCCCCCTTTCGGGAGTGGTCATGTTTGGGGGAACGGGACAGAGTCCAGGAAGTTGGGGAAAAAAGGAGGGGAGCAGGAGGAGAGAGGGCAGTCCCTTACACCATGCGAGCATGCAGTGCCGCCTGCTGACTTGGTTGTTGACTTTGGCCGCAAGGTGGCAGGGGCACAAATATGGCGTCGCTGTCACTGCCCTAATCCCAACCTGCGTTCTGTGGACCCTGCCTCCATACCTCCCTCCACACGAAACTCGTGGACGCAGACATTGCTGAACGACCCACTCCCTGATGAACGGCAGCATTGCCCACGCCCCCTCCCGCCGTGTGAATGGCGTCCTTTTCGCGGGCGGCGGGCGAATGAAAAGCGATTGAAGAAAGGGAGGTGCTGGAGTTGGTGAAAGGCGGGTCGACGGCACGGTTGCAGTCGTGTCAAGTGGGCCTGTTGGTTAGGAGGGCCAATCCATTAGAGCCACACCATGCCAGCCAACGAGCGAGTGGGGCAGTGGGGCCGGTGGGGTCTCCCCTTCTTCCCCCCTTAAGACAAGTGGCGCCATTCTGTGGTCGTGATGAGGACTGGGCGCGCGGCAAGATGTCGTGATGTCGTCTGCTGCTGAGATTGCCGGTGCTTGGGCTATGAACGAAAGTCGTCTGCTTCCCGAGGATTGTCAGCGTTCAGTGGCAATAAGCCAAATGGAGGCTCCACTAGGAGGGGTTGGTTGTTGGGTGCGGGGGGAGGGGGGAGGGCATTGCTACGGCATAGGGTTAGCTTTACAGACATTCCAGCGTGTATGTGTAACGGGAAGAGGTGTGGTATGGCTAAAGGAATGGGATGCGGGGGGGGGGGGGGTGTCTGTTGATGTAGGTTTGCAGTGCAGAGTGGGCATGGTTGGTGCTATTCCTCTGGTCACGCAGGGGGCAGGATTGCAGCTCCGGGATTAATCCTCCAGCGGCCCTGTGTGTTCGGGGGTGA
The DNA here is from genome assembly GCA_950022655.1 of Alentia gelatinosa. NCBI lineage: Eukaryota > Metazoa > Annelida > Polychaeta > Phyllodocida > Polynoidae > Alentia > Alentia gelatinosa. The sequence goes on along the minus strand of OX465588.1, from coordinate 23,350,841 downwards.
TGGAGGTGAGGGGTGAAGGGCAGAGGATTGCAGGCTTCCGAGCCCCCTGGTCGGATCACTGCTAGTCTGACGTGCTTGCTTACGTCCCCCTTCTCCTCACCCCTATCCCGAGGGACAGTGTCTCCGGCGGGGATGAGGCGTGGGTAGGAAGGGGGCGGAGCATGGTCCGCATCCATTGGCTCCAGGTACGTACTCCATGGTGACCAGACACTGGAGAAGCCTTCAGATTCTGGTGCATGCTCATTGCCCGCCTCATCAGACATCAACAAACACAGCCAGCCTCAAAAGGGAGCCACCTTTATACGGTCAAGGGGTTTGCAGGGGGATTAATTCGATTGTAACCGGGGCGGCAGCCGTGGTCCTCCCGTCAACAAGACCGTCTCGAGGGGCCGCCTTATCGGCTGGCTTCACAGTGAACGGGCGGGGGGGTATAAGGGGTTCTGATTTATGGTATTAAACCGGGTAAAAGCACAACAAATATGATCGATTAGGACGGCGGGGAGCACTGGCGGTCGATGGAGGGGTCGGCTGATCCCCTGCTAGGTCTGGGTGGCCTCCGCAGCAGTGGCCACGTCGTACAGGTTTCTTACCACTCCAGGGTGGGAGGGTAAGGTGTAAGGTGGTCATCAGTTTGTTCAGGATCAATGGAAATTAAGAGAATTCCTGTAATGATCCACTGATGAGCTGGTTCAACGGGCAACTGGCAGCACACATTACACAATTTGTGGGCAGTGTAACGGCTAGTGAGCGATCCACGCCCCACCCTCCCCGACCCTGGAGGACGGCGGGAGATAGCCGTCACCCCTCCAGGGTCACTGTCCGGGTGCTCCTCGCTTCCTCTCCACGCCATGTCGCGCGTGTCACAGCGGGCACTCCAGTGCGCCGCCCGCCCTGGAGGGTCGTCGGCCGCGCCGGGTCGGGGGCGGGGTGGCCGCGAGATGTCCGCCAGGGTCATCGTCAAACGGCACGGGTAGACACAGGAGGAGAGCAGGAGGAGGGGAGGGGGTGGAGGACAGGAAGCCTGGCGGGCAATAGAGTGCATCGCGATGGAGAGAATCAATTCGGGGAGTTATTCATCTGTTTTAACGCCTCTGTGATATGTATAATATTATAATTTAGTTCCCTTCCTCGCCCTATATTTTTACCTGATGATATAATCACTACGGCAATATATATAGGAAAGAGCAAACAAAACCGATGATAAAAGGTAATAGAACATCTGTCCAGATGAGACGTCTCAAGGAATCACCAATAAAAGGGCGTAAGCAATATTCCGTGACAATCCCTATTACCTGACAACCCCACATGCTTTCGGGGAAAACACGAAATGATTAATTCCAAAATGCATAATATGCTGAAATCGTAGTTTTATTAGAACATGTCGACATAAGCAGACAGAACAAGAAATAATCGTGTTCATAGCTGACGTCATTCGCCAATAGTCACGTGAGTCCCGGTGGTTATATCAGCCTTTTAACAACATCACATGGTGAGAGCAATCTGCTAATTAACTCTGATAGTTTGAATAATTTGCAGGCTACCTTAACATTAAGTCCGCTGACACGCCATATTTCTACGACTTTATTCATAACGCTACTCACTTGTATCTCACAGGAATTCATAGTTTGCTCGCCGAGTGAATCAAAGAGAAAAAGACGCCGCCGTAACTGCTTTTGTCTCCTTTGGGAATTAATGAGGCGCAGGAAAAAGAGTAAGAAATCCGAGTAGATGATAGACGCGTGATACATGCATCAATACTCTTGAAATAAAAGGAGGAAATCAAAGGTTTTAACCCTTTCTTTCTACCTTAAAGGCTGGCAAGAAAGATATGTTTTCAGATACTAAAGTACTATGCCATCATATCTCCATGCACTCAAATATATTTTGGAATCAGACAATTTTAGGGAATTCCTCTATGATGACTTCAGGAATTGTGATTTTGTTTGTTCACTGGAATATCTGAAATTATTGCTGGCATAAAAGTGCAATCATACCTTATTCGGTGAAACAGTGATATTAACATATATCCCACAGGGGAACAGTGAATTGAAAATTAATTCCAACACTGATATAGAATTACCTGGTGTATATTTATCACTTGATACTATCAATCAAATACAGGTATTTCTAGATATAGAAATTATGCTTACCCTTGCAATTTCTTTTGCAAGGTGCCCCTTTATCTAACCTGCGGGTTAATGGGTGGAGCGGTCTGTCATATAATAGACATCAGACTACTCGCAGACTAACCTGACCGTCCTAGACTAGACGGAATATGTCTGCCGGGAGCCGGGAACTAGGTTACCCTCAGAAGCCTCCCCGTAGGGTGGGGTGAGCCGCTCCCGCTTCCCGCCTTTGACTGATGAGCAGCTCTCTTTCCAAGGTGACATCTTTGGACGCCATTAAAAACAATCCGGGTGGGTGACGTCACATCAAAGCGTCGTTTCCTCGAGGACATCCACGTATAAATATAAATAAGGACAACAGATGGTGCCACGTGTAAATAGAGATTGAGCGATGGGTAAGTGGGGTGGGGGTGATGGTAGAGTGGGGCGGGACGGTGGGGGAGAAAGAGGATGGTAGCGGGAGAAGGTGAACTGAAGGGGGCAAGATCCACAGGGGCGGTAAGACGGGACGGTACATCTGTCACTCTACCCCCTGACTAAGTACTCACATGCATTAGACTTCAAAGGATGGGGCCGTGGGAGCGAACCCCGGCCGTGACGTACCCCGCGTCACGGGGCAGCGGCTAGATTATGACGGACGACGTAGACGTAGAGAGATGTGAACAACGTCACCACCTTGGCAGCGGCCCTGCTTCTGTGCTGCCATGGTAACCGCCACGCGAGGGAGCTGTGAATGAAAGGACAGCACCTCCCCTTGGCTCGATCTCAGCACCTTCTCACCCCGCCTCCATTAGACCGTCTAGCATCTGGCCGTCCCTCAACGTCGCCCTGCTCCGCCCATTGCTGCCTGTCTGTGGGTCTGCTTGTACTGTTGAGTGCATACCTGGCTGCCATCACACTTTTCTATATATATATATATATATATACATACACACTCCCATGCTTCTCTATGACTTTATCTTACCCCTAATATAAAATCCATAGGCTTAACATTGAGTTTCCGTATGCCACGCTGACTGGCATACAGAGTTTTATATGCCACTAGTGGCATACAGAATTGTTATCACGTAATATTCCAAAATCGAGGAGACGGGGTAGGATAAAATCAAAACCTGATTCATTTTAATTTTGACCACTGCATGTCACTCCTGGAGTTTTGGCTCCAGACTTCACTCGGCTTCGCCTCATGAAGTCACTCTGCCAAATTCCAGTCATGGCATACAGTGGCCAAGATTAAAACTCATCCAGTTTTACGATAATGTTTGTCTCATTCGCAACCGTTCCGCAATGTCAGTACCATGATTCCCCAACAGCACCTCCTTGGACCGTACCATTCCCTTCCTTCAGTCCTTCTCCTCATTCTTTCATTCCGTCAGATTCTGTTTTGCCATTCCTTATCTTGTTTCTCTGGTAAATGCTGCCGCCCACCTCGAGGTTCCCTCTATATTCCTTACCCTCTGGCCAGTGACATAGTGTTTGCATTTTGCTAATGCTACATAAGCAAGAATAACTCATAAAGGTATCGTCGCCTATGGGAAGGGTTATAGTCGTCTGCCACACTAGCACTTTCTTCTTTCTCAAGTCCAACTTTATCTTTTACCTTGTCCCTGTCCAATCTAACTTCATCTTAATCTATCAGTCGATTTGATATTTCCAGAATCCTTTACTAATCTCTGACTTCATATATCTCCTTCTCCCTCGGTGTCTATCTCGCTGTCCGTCGCCCTCACACTCCTAGTCTCTACTTCACTTTCACTTTAACCCTACATGTATGTTACTATCAACTCCTTGCCTGTCCCTCCCTCCTGCTTCTCATTCCGTCATTTCTATTCCAATCCCTCCCCCTCACCTGAAATTCCTGTCGGATGTATAGTCGTTCTTAGTTAAAGGGCACGGGATAGGGCACCCATTCACACATCCGCCACCGTTACCGCTCGGCAACTCGCCACCTCAGCGCTGCCCTTTCCTTACACCTATATTCAATTGTGTCTAAACAGTTCATCTCCTGTTATCTAGGCCATGAGGTTCATTTGTATAGACTAGTAATATCCTGGAGATATGCAAATACTAGGTCATAGGGGACCTTGGAAACTTCCATCTCCATATGAACACTCTTATACCAGCATCTGTAATGTATGCCTTTTTGGGACATCTTGTCTTGCAGGTGTACCTTTATCGGAGATGACATAGCCATTGTTGACGATTTATTACCAGGAAAGTTATCAGATATGACAGCTCAGCTACGTATACAATGTGAAATACAGGGGACGAGCTCCATCTATCTAATGTGGGTCATATAGAACCGATACCAAATTAGATTTGTATTCCCACTCCTGTCACCTTCATATTATGGTTTCCATCCTACCCTAATATTGGCTATTTTAACACCATTAACTCCAATTAACTTCTTACCATATTCCAAGAGTATTAACTGGTATGCTGATTGACATCTACACATGGTCATGTGTATGACAAGTCTTCCAGTAGATAAAAATCTGATTCACAGACACAAAGACCTTGACTGCACTTTGGTCGTTCCTCCTGAGGTTTGTCTTGCTTCCTTCACCGGCTGAGCCTGACCCTGTTCCACGTGCAGACCAAGGTTGAGTCTCTGTGTACTAGATGCTAAACGTCAGTTGCTCACGTGCACGCGAATTACCGCCAGTGCGAGCAGCTCACATAATGGGCCTTGCGGCTAACGAGGTCATATCAGACATAGTGAGAAGTCGTTAGACACAAGGCTAGAGCTGTTCAAGGTCCGCTATTGCTCTTGCTACGTATGGTGAGGAAAGAATACAATCTGATATGCTTGTCATCTGTCTTTATATGTAAATGCCAAATCTGAATTAACTGACTGCTGGGGTTTTACCACTGATAGTATCAGCTGGGGTTATATAGCGGCCAGGTGAAATCGTTGAAAATAGTCAAATAGAAGAGAAAACTGCATGGAAAAAGAGCTCCTTTGCGAAAGGTTAAGATAGTAATCTTCTATTCGGAACTGAAAGTATCAGTACAACATGTAAGTGAACTCGATTAAGTAGAATTGTGAGGAACACTTGCTAGAAGAACAACATGATGCACAAGAATTAACCAGTTCCATAAAATGCCCAAATATAGAGGCCATTTGAGCATGAGGGCACATATTAATCCCAAATATAGACCCAGGTGAACTATGACTGCGATCAAACATTATTTCAAATCTAAACTTAAAACACCTAAAGCTGTCCCAAAATTATGTCAATAGCTATCAAAATATGAACAGATACTTGTATTATTGTCAATATTACCAATGAAAGATAGGATTTGTCTCTCTCGTCCTTGATGAATAGAGTCGCGGGGGTGGTTGTTGTTGTATATGGATGTCAGACGACAGGAGGTTACATATTATATCATGACACATACGAAATAATGCATTTGTCACTGCAGTGCACCCTGTGACTGTACCGGTTCAGGTTACTGTTTCCTCTACCCTCCTCATCCCCGCGGACCTGCCATCGAGGCTGGAGGTCGCGGCCTTCCTGGCGGGGCCTGCCCCAACCCCTGACCGCCGAATGACAAGTCAGGAGAGGAGGGGGTGGATGGCCTGCGGGGATCGAGGGTGTATAGTACAGACCGATAACGAAACGTCTCCAACACCTTTTTAACACCCCATCCGCCAACACCAGCCCACACACTCCGAGGTACGACCAGGAAAATCATATATATAAATTGGACTATAAAACATATATATGTATAAAGACTGTAGGTCATGATTGAACTCGGCATTGGATTTATATAAGATATGAGATATACCTATGTAGATTTTGTAGCTAAATGATATAAGATATAAGTATAATGAGGAATAATTAGATGGTAATTCTACCTTAGAAAGAGAGGTAGTATTATAGAGAAATATCATATATCAAAAATATGATATACTTTGTTTGTAACAGATCTATTGAGATTTGGATATGAAAAACGACTGGGTAGACAATTGCTAGGTTTACAGGCAATTAATGAAGATACATTGTTTAATCAGCCCTTAAGTATAATCAAAATGTCACATAAATATCCTAACTGAATTGTGTCAGTGCTAACCGAGCGAAATGTTATGAGATAGATCGACCATGACTGTACAAGTCCGTGGATAGACTTACTATTAAAATTTACTATCCATTTTATCCTGATTTAATATACCACGGGGAAAATTATCTATTAGCTTGGCAGCACAAAGTACTATACGCTATCTTCCATAAGAAAACCTTTGGCTATAAGAGATGTACCATCGACATGGCAGAGAAACTTTTAACTTTTGCAGTTGGGAGTCACAGAGGTGCGACTGGATGTCAGTAACAACGTATGCTCATCCGCAGACACCACACCGTGGAGGAGGTCAGCGCGGGGTGAGGGATCGGCCCCGCCTTCCCTCCGGGGCGGATCCCATTCCACACGAGGCCCTGGAGGCCCGGACCGATCCCCCGTGTGCCTGACCCTGATCTCCGGCGCAAACAATGCCGGGGGCGGGCTTCAGCGGGCCGGTTCATCAGGCCGCGGTCAGCGGACACACCCCTCCCGGCATGGCGCCGGCCGTGCACGTACGGGCCCCCTCCCCCGGGGCCTCACACAAGGCGCAAGTCCCTGCTTCACACCAAGAGATCCAGCTTCCGTGGAAGGTGTTCACTAACCACCCTCTCTGTAAGTCTTAATCATCCAGTGTATCGAGATCTTGAGTTTCGTCGCATATGGCTTCTCATGCCTCTCAGTTATGTCTAGATTCACATGTTCTCTGCCCCCAAAGGAGGTGATATAAAGCTTGATACAATCAAATGTTATGTAGCAGAATCCAATGAAATCGGAAGCTTGATATTCTTTCAAACAGGTGCTTGGAACCAACCAACGCCAACACAGAAATAGAGCCTTTCCGATGTATCCAGACGCCCATTTAATTCAATGCAATTTAGATCATAGAGCACATCGATGGGCAGCGGAAGCCTGGTGGTTTACGGACCTTTTATCTTAGTCCTTTAGTTTATCGCGGTTTCTCATGGTTGAAGTGATCGCATCTATTTCTAAATTAATATTTTCACTGCCCAAAAATGAGGGGAAATAAAGCGTGATCCAATCGAATATTATAATATAAATATAGCAGAACTAAATTCCTCAGCTTGAGTGACGAACTGATTTCAGGAACTGCTTACAGGAACGTCCCCCCCCCAGGTGTGTAGGGGTGTATAAAGCAGTGGTACGGTGTAAGGGTCAATAGGGTGAGGTATTTTGACGATGAGTTTTTCAACGTAAAGTACTTCCTTTGAGTAAGTCCGCCCCTCATTTACCATAATACCCATGTTGAGGAGTTCAATCCACTCAATACTTCACGTGTTCAACGTTATCTAGAGTAGTCTTATTTTCCGAAGTCTGCGTTTATTCTTCATTGCCTTAGGAAACCGAACAGTTTACTGTGGTTATAACTTCAGGCTGATTCCCTTATCAGTGTCCCTTTCCTTTCCTCAGTAACAGTTCATCTGTCACTAACTCAACTCCCTCTAGTTCACTCCTCCCCTCACCTATAACTCTATATCAGGACACCTATATTCACGTTCCACTCTAAACCCGACCCTCAGTCCATCACCGAGATCGCGCCCCAACAGCGCGTCTCCGACCAACAATCCCTGGCCCAGCCACCGGAAGTAAGGTAATCACCGCCCCCTTCCGGGCGACCATTTCTCCATTTCCCGTTGTCATCGTCGCTGGTAGCCGGCTGGTATGAGCAGCATATTGACACTAGTGTTCAATGCATCGATCGGTGCGCAGGGAACAAGCAAAGACACGCGGGCGGTGGCTGGTAACGGCGATGGTTCCCCACATCTGGGCTTGGCTTCCAGCCATTGGGGCAAACAACGTCCACTTTCAGTCAAATCGCATAGTTCTGCTCTGCCTACCCCAACCCTCCATTCTACCAGCCCCTCCCGACTTGCTACCACACACCCATATTCACGGTATAGGTATCCCGTTTCGGGCTGCTATTTTTATTCTCCTATATTCTAGATTGTAGTTTTGGAATAAAACGAGACGCATGTTCTTTAGCACAAGTAATTATTTGCCGAGATCAGTCCTGGGACTTTATCTTAACTCACTTTCTGTTACAGAAAAGCCCTGTTGAAGACGCAAATGCATTCCAAATTGCCATATATTTACCTATATTTGCTGTTTAACTAAACATTTCTATGTGAATGACGCGGCAGATCGTTCCTAACCATTCCGCTGTACGACCACAATTTTTCCCAATATAGAATTTATCGGTATGAAAAAAGTTTTAACCATAACTATACGTTTCTAATTATGGAAATGTATATTAGATTATTGACTCTTCATGATAAGATTCATAAACGATTAGTTGAGAGTTTCAGAATTTCACTAACCCTATTTTTGGAGCGAGCCCCAGGTGCCCGATGTGGCACATCATTCATGGCTCTAGCAATGTATTGGAATTGTTACTCTCAATAATGATACTCACAGCTGTCTTTCCAGCCCTGCACGTGTGGGTGACTGACTGCATAACAAGAACCGACGTGTTACTCTAGATCGGTTAGATTGGCCTGGCAGGTGCAACGTTAACGCCCCCTTATGCCGTGTGCAGGAGGACAACAATGAACATGAGAAATTGTACGAGATAGGTGTGTATAACGTCATCAATAATCAAAATGTATGCTGACAATATTTACAGCTGGATGGAACGTCAAATTCGCAACATGAAAATCGTATCTACCTCCTGAACGCATGAGTTGAGATTTGTGGATTGGTGCTCTCTACTCTCATGTCGCCTTGTTTTCCGTCAACGGATATTCGGAAGTCATTACAGCCTGTGAGCTATAATGCCTAACAACAAAAATACAACTACATTATATTGACTGTAAGTATTCCTTTATTTATAGACTCAAACAACAAAGTAGGACTTTCATATGTCATCAGAAGGAGAGCAGAAAGTTGCAGAAAAAGAATAGATGATTATGTTCAGAAAATAAGATATTCATGTTGTATAAACTGTGGGAAATTTTAACGAAATAATATTACCAATACAACTGCTAGTCGAATACTGGAATACCTGTACACTTTCTAGGTACAAAGGGAGCAATGCTCATTGAAAAAACAAATATTTTCAAAGATGATATACTCCATTTTGGGAAATATATGCTTATAATGTGTTTTTAAAAGCAGTACCTAGGGTTTTCCTCCTAGACAAGCAACATGTATAATGTGATGCCCTATTATGCCATTGTGACATCATTTCTGATACGAAAATGCTGACAGCAGGCGACATCTTCCTAGATGTACAGCAAAGGTGATGGTACTCAGAGAAGCCATATAAAGGTGAGGTCAGACCTGGGTGTAGGGTGGGCGTGGATAGCATTACCCGTCACCGCTTGGTGGCGCAGTGTGGCTTCTCTGACCCCAGAATGAGAAGGCATGTCCGCAAGGCGGGAAACAGGGGAGAGGGAGTGACAAGAGTCCGTGTAGTAGCAGAGGGACAACAGGGGGCTGGAGAAGGCGGGATGGAACAGTTCATGGGGCCGTCAGGACGCCCCCTCCTCCCACCGTTTCGGCAACTCCCCTACCCGCCTACTTCACCTGATGGGATCCAAACGATCCTCTCCCGGCGCCACAGGCAATGACTGCTGCGGCCAGGCACCCTGAGCCTCTTGTAGCCAGTCCCAGACCAATTGTGGGAATTCAGGATGATTCGGATAGCTGGCCCCACGCCTGCCTCCAGCTATGGTTAAAGTCTGAGGCCATTGACAGCGCCAGCCTCGGGGCTTAATTCTAAATTGAGCTTCTCGCTCTGTGATTTCTCTCAGCTGGTGGTTAAGAAGAGCTATTGTGAGCCGTTATTGAGTGTATGCGAGCAAGCTTTGTGATCTAAATCAACGACAGAGCAGGTGCACCAAATCTTTATCGCCGTTAACATGCCATCTGTTTATATCTAACTGCGCACATGAAGGGTTCAACCCTACAGTTCCAGATCTGCATTGGTTGAGTCAGATAGGGGACACAAGTAATAGGCGATAGGGGGACAGATCACAGCATTTTTACGGAAGGCGGTAGGATGCAGTGGTCGGGCGAGACACTCTAATGCACAATAATTAGGGTTTCTTGTCCAAAGTCCTTGGGGAAAGTGATATGGGTTTTTATCGTATATATTATATCATTATATCATAACAATATGATTTCTAGATCGAAATCTGGCATGCCCACCCCCCACTCTTTATGCTAGATGCCTTCTCTACAACACATCATTATATTCAACCCCTAGGAAGATAACATGGGTTTTGATTTTAGAGGTGAATTGTCCGACATGCATTTAAGCCTATGTTGATGTAAAGGCCCCTTTTACTTGAGAAGTAATATGGTCCTTTATTAATAGCAGCAGTGCCGTGCAGCAGTCGGTGTCACAGGTGCACGATACCTTCGTCGGTTTGCACAGACCTTGGACATATATACTCTACCTACAGACTATCATCGACGGGGAAATCCGATAATCCATTCAGGTATTAGGTGGTAATCCATTTACCAAGTACTGCGGATGTAGCCAGCCTTAACACAATGCACTTAGTTGTAGGGTGAAACAAGATCAGACAATAGATTAACACATTGTTGCCCAGAATCTATAAAGGCCTATATGGGACAATCCAGTAAATGGTATCCATCACCTTTATGTGGACAATACTCCATGCTAATCTCAAGAGCAGTTGGTATTGTGTACTATCGCAGGGTATGGAACAATGAGAAACACTGATTCGTTCAGTACCCTTCGTTTTTGAAGTCATTAGGTTATCATAATCTGCCGTGCAGTAAACAATTTAAACCAGCCTGAATTCATGTTCATACATTTCTGATTGTACAAGAAAGAATGTTTACCTCCTTCCCTTACCTTCTTACACAACATTAGAATATAGTTCGTGTTTATTCTTCTTAATATTTTTACTCTATGCTGTTTAGACATGACAGACCAAGAGGTAGGAAATATGAGTCTTGAATTATGAACCAGTTTCCATTACCTTGAATACAAAGAACGCTGCGCAGGTGATAATGTTATCACTTGATTGTGGTAGATGTAATTTATTGGGTTTCTCGGTATATTACAGGAGAAAAATACATGGAAAGCAAGCCATCGACGAACAACTCATTACTAAAGTACTATATAAATGCCTGAGCAACTTATTCAAGATATAAACAAGTCGTTTTCATCTGATTTGCACTCATTCTAAGTATGTGTCTAAGTAGTATACAGAAAACTGTATTTGTAACAGGCCAGTTCACTTTACAATGTATAAACATGACGAATGTAATTCGGGCAGTATCAGATATCCTGAGCAGGTTTTAAATCCCATGGCATCCTTCTACAAGCCACATCAGCTTACTTCTGGATAAAACTTGGGAATTATTATCGACCCCAGACTATACAAGAGCTGGGCTCTATTCAGATGTGCTCAGTTCTCATATCAGTTTACGGTATCTACTTACTGGCTTCTGTGAGCGTCATTCAACGCACCTGACCGATCACAAAGGCGCCTGACGCTATGACGTAATGTCCGCTGTGTTATGTACCTCCCCATCGCCATCAGAACGCCCACCCCCTCCCAGCCCGTAATGGAGTTTGGGCAGGCGTGTCTGCGATCCATGAGTGGCCAATAATAAACAGAAGTTGTCGAGTAATTCGCACTGACGTCCGGGGACCTCTCTCTCTCCTCCAGACCGTTGATGTTAGCTCACCCAGCGCCCCCTGTTGGTGTTTGGGACGGCGCCATCAATATGTTATGTACGGCCATAACGGTGGGCAGGCGTCGCCACCATCGCCGCCACTGCCCCTACCATCGCCGCGTCCCCGCCACTTCCGCTTCTCGAGTGCGCAAGCCGGAAGTGTGACCATTTGCCGGTAGGTGGTGCGTCGAACGCTGCCTACAATGGACTTCTGGATGTACCCGGCGAGTGGCAATGTGTATAGCAAGATGGAAGTTAGTCGGGAAAGTAGCATCGGGAACCGGACAGACCTAGAGGTGCACATAAATATCGGCGCCCACCACCCTCCTCCTCCTCCACCGTTAGCGGACGGCGGTTGGGGCGGGGTCGTCTTGCTTCCTTGTGTCGAGGCTTACGTAACAAGGCGTGGATCAATCAGCGCTATTGTCATACCTCACTGGAGGAGCCTGGAGAACCGCGCCCACCTGCCGCCGTGGAGTAGCCGCCCTGGCAGTGCTCCATCGCCGGTCTATTGATACCACTCCCTGTGCCAAGGTGTAGATTGGGCTTGGGAGGGGGGCAGAGTCAGTGTTTAGCCAATATTAGCACGTCCTCTTTATGGGGCGAGCACGTGATATAGGGTGGGGGAGAAGGTGGGGACTGGCCAGACAGTTAGCATGAGAAGAAAAATGGTGACGGGGAGTGTAGTTCATTAACAGGCCACAGGGGATGTTTATCCTGCAGCCTGGCGGCCGACAGAGACACTAGCGGCCGCCTGACCCCACCACCGGTGGAAATTGATGATAATGACCAGCTAATGTACCCCCACCCCCTCTCCCCGTTACCGGCAACTCCCATCCCTACACACACACTGAACACTCCAACGTGCGATAATCTCTATATCAAATGCGGTGATTAAACGACGGGAAGGACACGCTTGCGCGGGCGCGGCCAGTAGCTATATTTGCATGTGCTAATAGAGGTTGCGCACAGGTAACCTCTCGTTGGCGCCAGCGCGTAAATCGCAACAGTGTCAGAAGCGTCAGACGCTTCGCTGGCGCCACCGGCTGGAGAAAACAGACTACCACTCCGCCTTATGTTACCCCCCTACTATTACTATCACCCCCTCTCTTCTTCTCCCCATCATGTTTTCCTCCCCAACCAAGCCACCACACACCCTCACCCACAACCCTTCCCAGCCTCACCTATTCAACCAGTCTAGAATAGCCTCATGCTTTATCCTGCTCCTGTATTCCATATTCAGATATTCTGGCCCAACCTTTGCCTGTGTGACAAGCTGCTAGCTTAAGACTCTTCCGGTAATACGTCATCGTTTTATTGCCTTCTCTAGAAATCCTGGTAATAAACTTCCATCCATCAAGACATTTAACGCAGGAATACGGAGGTAGGGGAATCGGGCTGGGGGAGGAATTTCTGTTTTTATCGGTGGCAAATTGGATGGTCCACGGCTGGGGCTAAATCATTCTACCTCACTTAAGTCGAAAGCCAAAATGCGATGCTCCCGTTAAAAATGGGAGGAACCTGTAATGTCGCAATAAAGGAATAGTATTCAAAGAGCAAGTGACGTGTATGGGGGCTTCCTCTTATTCCACTCTATATTGGGTCCTTAGATAAATACGAGGGCCCGGAAGCGTAGGGGCTTAGTCGGCTGGATGAAAATACCAATTTGGATAGGTAGCCTCTGGGTGAAAACTGCAAATTACATCGCGGTAAATGTGACAAAGGTGCAAAACTTTGCAGGGTAATGATACTTTATCAGCTGAGCACGCCTTCCGGCCCCTTGGCCCTGGTCTTAGGCTCTGTGATGGGATTTCGTCGGTTCGGGCCCCTTTCATTAGGCCGACTCCCTTTGAAACCACGCCTCGACCACTCTCGGCACAGCGCGGCGCCTTCGCCCGTGTTACACTAGCAGAAAGAAGTCGATACAGTCTCTCCTACACCCACAGCCACACTCCTACTACCTCCCACCACCCGCTCCCTACAGAAGACAACCCAGCACTGATTCTCTCTACTGTGTTCTCTGATACTACTTTGAGCATCTAGTCTGACATGAACCTATCCTGCTCTCTTTTCCTGTGCTTTCACTTGTTTGTCTGTTTGTTTGCATGAATTACTTACTAGTTATCTTTTTTTTAAGACTTTTATTTACCCTGGAGTGCACTCAGTCTGAAAGACTGGTCCCAACGTGCCTCCAGCTATAGTTCTCCAGTTTAACATATTTGTTTCTTGGTTACATAGTTCAGCTTTATGTACAACAGGGAATAACTATGCAAGTGAAAAAATAACATAAAAAGTTAAATAAGTAAATACATCAATGAAAAGATACACGTGGGCCCGGAAGACCAGGGTTACAGTACTGGTATCATGGAGCGAAACATGAGTAATTAAATATATATGTAAGTAAATAAATATAGAAAGAAAGAGTCACTGGAGTCGATTGTCTTTTTACATGGAGTATAGATCCAATTACTCAGTCATTTTGGTGTAGGATGTTCGCAGCCAAGATCGACTTTTGTTCCTTCTTAAAGTCAGAGAAGCTTTTAATATTCCTTAGGCCTGGTGGAAGTCTGTTCCAGAGAGTGGCTCCATGGTGCATTAAACTTTTTTGGTACATTGTACAATTTGGTTGTATAGTCTGAAACAGTGGAGCACTTTGTGCTCTGGTGTCCCTAGTATGTGCTTGCATACCTTGTTCTATAGCTTTCTCTATGTTCCTTCCTCTCTGTTTATTCCGATATAGCTTACCTGATGATATCTATCATAAGGTTGCTGCCTGTTAGGAGTGTTTGCTAACCTTAGGGCGACAAACCATATTTTGTTCCATGTGTTCACCAAGTAGAACCCATTGATTGATTCTCTTATCTACATTAGCCTTGAGGATATGATTCTTTCACCTCCACACCACTATTCATCTGTCTGATCTTGTGCATCTTGTCATGTCCGTCTACTTCTATACAAGTCTTATTTGCACCAATGTTTACCTTGTATTCTGTCGTACCCCTCACCTGCGGCCTTTATTTTTTTTATATCATTTTATTCGTTTATTATTTGATTTTTTTATGATAATCTGCCACTGCCTCTCTGGTCATCGTAGCCTCTATTGTAGACAACGCTTCTTCTACCTGTTACTACCTCCTTCCCAGTATCTGTCTCCTTTCCAGCTATTCCTGCCTCTTTCTATCACTCCATTCTACTCACATGACTCCTAACCCTCCCGAACACCACTCTTAAGGTACATCTTTATCTCCATACTCCCCAATCCCCATCCCCCATGGTATGTTGGATGCTTCTGTGGCGCGATAAAAACTTCTCCGTTGCCATAAAGAAGGTCGCTAATGTCTTTGATGGGGACGTTTATGCGACCCCTCAGATTAAAGTCGGCGTCCCGCCTCAGGCAACGTCCACCTTTGTTCAACGTAAATCTCGTCCTGATCCAAAGGGCAGGCGGTGCGAGGGAGTGGCTATTCGCTGGTGACGAAGGGACATGCGCCTCGCCGGGGCTGGTGTGAGGGAGATTATGGCACTGCCCCGTCCACTACCTCCCAATACCTAAGTAAGGAGCATGCCCCCTCATCATCTTTCATTTGCACCCTCCGTGTTTCCTCGATAATGGATACTACCACCGTCTGAACAGCCCCGACCCTTCCCATAGAGCTCCCCTTCCACTCCATACAAGTCTGCCTATTGCTTCCCGTCATAAAAAGGGGCTGTAATAGAAAAGGAATGATAAATCCCATACAGAACCCATGTGATATATGGGATGCGGCGTCAACACTTGGATTCCAATTCATGTGTCTTGACATTGCCGGTTAATCAATGGCCTTGTCGGCAGGTCGGGATTTGCTCGCTAACGCATAATGTAAGTGCTACGTTAAGGTTTGATTTATTGGATTGCAGATCGAGAGGAGATGATAATGGATTTGTACATGATTACGTCTACTACAGTGCGATTCTAACCGGTCTATACCCCCGACTCTCCGTCAGTGATATAAAGATGTGTAGGACACCAATAAAGTCGACTTAGCGACATCTTACACACTGACACCCTCTCATCAACCCTCCATATAGTTAACTATTACATCATGTCATGGGGACAATCCCGCTCCAGACAAGGCCATACATCTTTTATACGTGTCAGGAGGGATGGAGTCAGATAAAAGGAAAGGGAACCTGCAAGGTATTAACCTTTTCTTATCATGTTCTTGTTAACTTGGACGAGTTTTAGAAAGAGAAGTTACCGGGTAAGATCCATTTCCAACACGTAGTAATTATGAAAAGCATTATGACCAAATGAACTTTTTTTATACACATTTATGTCGGACTATATCATTCATCATATCTGGATGTTTTACATTGGCATAGTCGCCTAACTATTTACAATAATCTACATGCCATAGTTATTCGGTCATTTCCACCTACGACTGTGTCACTACCTCTTGAAGCCTTTGCGGTATTGTTTTATTGTGCCTGTATGTCAAATATTGTCCTTCCTAGTATGCTTTGAAGCATAATGATGTAGGAAAAGGGTTAGATAAGCGACAGAGCGCGTGTGCGTAATAAAGCATGGATCCAGGGAGAGGGCCGTAATGGGGGATCACACCCCCATAACGACTCCTCCAAGGCGGATCCTGCGTCGACACAAGGAGGGTAATAAAGGCAGGGGGAGGGGGCGACTGTCCATCACCCGGCTACACTGTCATAGCGGGCCCCGACGCCGTCACCACCCGACTCCCCCAGGTGTGTAGAGTGAACGGACTCCTTCCGGGGCGCCGAGCAGCTCATTGCTCACTGTCAGCAGGTCCCCGAGGGCCGCCACGTCTCCCCGAGCAGCCGCAGAGGTCATCGCGTCAGCCATGAGTAGTTACGATCTGATACTAACACCCATGAGCAGATATGAGCCTATTGTGTCATCATGAGTAGTTACGATCTGATACTAACACCCATGAGCAGATATGAGCCTATTGTGTCATCATGAACAGTTCCGATCTGATACTAACACCATGAGCAGATATCAGCCTATTGTGTCATCATGAGTAGTTACGATCTGATACTAACACCCATGAGCAGATATCAGCCTATTGTGTCATCATGAGCAGTTGCGATCTGATACTAACACCCATGAGCAGATATCAGCCTATTGTGTCATCATAAGCAGTTGCGATCTGATACTAACAGACATGAGAGGATATCAGTCTATTGTGTCATCATGAGCAGTTACGATCTGATACTAACACCCATGAGCGGATATGAGCCTATTGTGTCATCATGACCAGATACGAGCTGATACTAACACCTAGGAGCAGATATCATCGTAAAACTGGTTTTGATTTTATCCTACCCTGTCTCCTCAATTTTGGAATATTACGTGATAACAATTCTGTATGCCACTAGTGGCATATAAAACTCTGTATGCCAGTCAGCATGGCATACGGAAAATCAATGTCAAGCCTATGGGATTTTATATTAGGGGTAGGATAAAAGCTGATACTAACACCCATGAGGGTTTACGAGCTGATGCTGGCATCCACAAGCAGATATGAGCTAATAGTGACAGTTGAGATAATTTCGGATCTGATACTGACATTTTTGAGAAGGTCTGAGCTAATACTGATAGTAAATAGACAAGTCGGGACTGATAACAATCATCAACGGCGCCTGGCTGACATTTACAACGATGGGCAGTTTTGACCTTATATTCTTCACTCATCAGTTCTGAGGTAATACTCATCTGTTTTGAGGTGACAGCCATAAGTAAACTCTGTTGATTCTCATAGATATGTTAGGTGCTACCCATAGCCATAAACTGCTTGGGCTTAAGACCCTATGAGTTCATCCTTGAAAAAGCTTTTTTTTGAGAATTCATCAGTTTGATTGAATGTCCCGAGCCACTGGAAGGTACATTTTATACTTTAACTAGCAGTTATTGTTATAAGAGTTATTCCCAAAATGTCTTCCTAGACTCACACCCAACATACTCCTAAATATGTTCCTGGACAGAAGAAAACCATTGGCTTCAGGGATCTACTAAACCATAACTGGTGTCAATTTCTCGAACAACTAATTTGTTATACATAAGTTGATTCTTAGCCCATGAATTATCAATTACCGTCTATTTACTGTCCACATAGAAATCATACAAAGACCTTACGAGTCGAAGCAAATCATGATGATGCCTAGCAAAACTAAAAGTGCAAAAGTCAATAATAATTACCCATTTGAAAAAAAGTTAGTAGTAGTGTGATGACATCTGTTTCGAGTGTATTCCACACTCCAAGACAACTGTGACTACCACGAACATCACTTCGGACAATCATACATACTTCCTAGATAATCCATAAATCCCCGACAGATTCTGATCGTCTCAGGAAAGCAGCCGCAAGCAGATGCGGGTCAATGCGACCAAATCGAACAGCTCACAACCAGGGTCCAACATCTCTGCGAGGGTACAAGCAGCGTTAAGCTGCGGCTGCCTGGAGAAACTTGCGGCTTTAGGGCAGCTACTCGTCTTTCTGAACACTGCGAGTCACTGGGAGCAGTCGTGACTTGCTCACAGTTAGAAGAAAATCGCTGCAGGCGCTAGGGAAGAGGCTCGAGCCGCCTTCCATGTCTCAGCCTCTCGGTCTTATCACACCCAACTCGGCAGAAAACCTTTAAGCCTCTCCCCGGAGTATAGTACATACACATGAGGGGAGAGCGTAGATTTAATCTGGTCGGTAGTAACTGCAGAGGTAGGAAGTCACGTAAAGACCACAGAGTATTATATTACCGTATGTAGAGGTTAAAGGATCATTCATGTTGGCTGAAAATGACAAGACACGTAAAGCATTTTAGGTCTAGATAATTACAAACCGTATATGATTGAAGAATATATGTATACAATCAAGACGGAGAGAGGAACATGGAATAGTTTAGATAGAGGCGAAATTAATGGATTTTAAATTTATGATAAATGAAAAACTGGTTATATAGAGACACGGAGACCAGACACTCTCCAGTTGCCGTGACTTGATTACATAAGGAGGGTTCTAGCTATATACATAGGCCTGTCGCCCGCCGCCTACTAGAGGTAGCGAAGGGTGGCTGATTCTGAGGTATGAGAGGCTCAACGTGAGTAGTACACGGAATAATAGGTTTGGGGAAGGCGGCATCCTGCCGGCTGAAATCTATGGTAGGCGGTTGGCAGATAGTGATAGGGGTAAAGGCTGAGGAGGTCGGGAGGGAGACTCGGTATTATTGAAGCAGATACCATATGTCATTGCTGCAACAGCTTGCCATAACGAGGATTTAGAACAGATGAGTGAGGCTCATTGGGTGAGAATCCCCCAGACTTGGGTATTACGTGTAGCCCTATCCGCCACCCCACACCTATTCTTCACCCTCCGCCCGTACCGCCCTCTGACACCACCCCTCTTGCATGATGTGTAGACCTCTCGGAAGCTTACCATCTGGCATGGAAATCAGTGCCGGACTAGGGCGTCCTGCACAGGGTCCACCATGCCAATCTGCACAGGGTTTTCTGGCAGTAGGCACGGTGTGAGGGGTGGGGGTGGTTCATACCCACCCAACTACCGCTACCCCTTCTACCCACCCATCCACTGGTGCACCCCCTCCCCTCCCCACCACGACCAGCCCCATTCACAGTCAGGGTGAAAGGTGTGCTGGGTGGATTAGATTTGGGTGACATTATTTATGGTGCGGCGCCATAAACAAAGAACGGAGGTTGTGGTAAGAGCCACTCCGCATTGGACATTGCTTCTTTCTGCTCAACGTCCTTGTGGTTATTACCACGCGGCAATGCTGCTAGCTGTGGAGACTTGCATTACTAAAACGAGTGGTTGGGGGCAGAGGGTGGGTCCTGATTTCAGAAACACGCGCTGGTGTGGCGGCGTTTGCAGCCTCAGGCTTGCGGCAGGAGGTGCGGATGCGGACGGGGGTTCGGTGATTGTTGGTGGTGGTGGTTGTGAGTTACAGGGAGGGAGGGGAGGGCAGGAGAGAAAAGAACGCCAAAGGTCTTGTCCCCTTCCTAGCATGCCAACGCTTCATTTTTTCACATTTCTAAGCGGAGGCTGTGCTCTGGAATAGATGCGTATTGATTAGGAGTTGTCCGCGGTGGCCGACCATCCATGCTGTGAATGACATAAGTCGCCGTGAGTAAGAAAAAAATGCTGGCAGACAACAGTGATGATTCTTCTTCGTCCTCGCCTAGGCTGGCACCGGGATAATTGCATTACAGATAATGGCATTTAGACGCAGTCGTAGGAGCCTGACTTCTTGGAATCTACCTCACCTCTAGAATGAAACCAGAGCTATGGACCTTCGCCACCCTGGCTACGGCATTATATATGTTCATTAATATTTCAAAGATCTGATTCGATGCTGATATTTCATTAATCTTTCATTGCAAGATTTGTATGATTTGTTTCATAAAATTATCATATATTAATACACTCAGATGTTCTCAGAAATAAGTATAAATATTATTTTCATTCATAGACAAGCATGCCGTCATACAATTTGCCGTGGTCTTTCACATATAATAGAAAATCATTAAACTGGCTAATAAGTACTAATATTACTTTTCTTTTTCATGAACTTCATTATAACAAATGCACAACATATTTTGTGATCCTTATTACACCCTACTTTACCTTATTAATCATTGTGGACGTCTAGTAGAACTTGCAAGGCGCACTAGCAGTGTCAAAAAAGTGAAAAAGCAAGAAGTTGCCGGTCCTCTCCCACCTCCGTGGTCACTTATATCAGCGCCCTTCACTTAGAACCCTGCATTTTCACGCCTCTACCCCGCCCTCACTTCACACGTATCGCGTCGGCCCGATCTATAATTTCTCTTTTCCCTTTCTAAGAATGCCTGACAAGTGGGACCCCGATGTCATGTGGCGTGGGCCCAGGAAGCACCATGCCGCCGCAGCCCTGCCAGAATCTATTGGGAGATTGCGATAGGAGAGTGGGAGGCGGCGACATGTCCTGGGAGTGTGTGTGTGTGGGGGGGGGGGGGGGGGACGGGGTGTAGGTAGGGCAATGGCTGGCGGGAAGAGGGCGGGGTTTGTCCCGGACAGACACTACTCAAATTGTCGCCTCTGCTCGCTGAAGCAGGCTAGAGCGCTGTCACAGTGGCCTCTCTGTCCGCATCGCTTCCTTCAACTCTTCTCCTCGCTGCAATTCCCCCACTTGTCTACCTCATCTTGCACATAACGCTTTGTATTACGGCGGCTACGTTCATCTAGCCTCCTGCACTCTACCTGTCTGCCTTTCAATATACACCCACAGAACCCCCACACCATCCCCTTTATTGATCTATTCATCGATTTATTATCTCATATAGTTATCGTCCTCTAACTAGACCTGCTTGCTTCGCATGATTATATTTTGCTTGACTTCTTTTCACTCGAGAAAGATATATATAATTCTATCGTTCCTCAAGAAAAATATGCTCAGGTGGCATGAGACAAATGCCTTTTTGTAAGCAATTGTCACTATATCAAATATCACTTAGTCATATGGTCAAAAGCGTATCGGAATATATTGAGGAAGAATCTTCCATGAATTTCATCCACATGCTCAGTTGTCGGGTAGGTGGACCACATTCATACCTGTAAGATACGAGCTCTATTGTTCGCTCGATCTCTCATTTTGGATAAGTCTTACATCTATGGTTATACCAAACACGTGACCTTATGATGGTGATTGGTAACCTTCTCAGCCTAAGGTTAATTAATATCAAGAAAGTTGAAAGAACTACACTCCTCTTGGGTGTGCCTAATAATCATATCAACAACATAAGGATTGCATTTTTCCGTACAGCTCGAGGTGCAAGGCACTATATTCCTTAATTGCCTTTAATTAACCTCTACATGCCTAACATGCTAACCTTCTTTCTGAAGCTTTATCTTCCATATTTGGTGCTTATGCATATATATCTATCTACATAAAAATTGGTACATGTATATGGTAGAGACTACTACTGCATCACAGTTACGACCACTCAATGATTCATACTCGAGCAGGTGTGAGCAATCCTCCATCCCCTCAATCACCATCACCCCTGCTCTGGCCAGGTGAGCACCTTCGACGTGGCTAATTAATAACTCCTCCATCCATTCGATCGCTCTCTTCAAACCCCCAGACGCGCCCAGACAGCCCAGACTCCCCTCCCTCAATGATCCCTCAACCCCCACCTACACCCCCAAGGGGCCAGATGGTAGCCGATTGGTTTAATTATCTCGTTAAGATTTCGCCTACGCCTAATTATGTTCTGCTTCCTCTACCCGACCGACCTACCTCTCTCCCTTGCCTCCACCTATCCCCACCTACCCCACATCCAGTGGCTGCAGTCACCGTTAGTCAAAGCAGGAGGGGTCTTTATGAATACCCTGCCACAAGGTTTTTGTATCAACAACAACGATGAAAGCTGGGCAGCCAGCGATCGAGCGCCAGGCGGGCCTCTTTGTTATTAGCGGCTGCCGACAATAAAATCGAGCGTAAAAAAGGGGCGATGGAGGGGAGCGGTAGGAGGGGAGGGGAGGTAGGAGTGGGAGGGTGTTTGGGAATTAAGGGGAGGGAGTGAGGCAGGGGAAGGGTGTTACGTAATGGTATAAAGTCAGAATGGTGGAGAAGGGTAAACAGGGAGGCTTGCGTACGGAGGTGTGAGTGGCGGGAAGAAAGCGCTCATGGTATAAATGGATTCCACCACGCCCTAACCAACATTTGTAATACGTCCAGTGGACTTCTCCGTCGCTGCCTTGGAACACAAGCAGGCTGGGCCGGGTGACGAAATAGGATGACGGCCCCGGCGGGCGTTCACTGCCGCCGCCCCTCCGCCCCACAGTCCCCGCCGGCCGCCCAGCTAAAGATGCAAATTTGATTTATGGCTATGAATTAGACCTGGCAGCAATTCTGCGATAAAATTAGCCGCCGGGCTGGCCGGCCGCCGCCCCCGCCTGCGCGCGCAAGCGTCGGCCGCTGGAAAAGTTCAAGGGAGGCGACGTCAGAAACAATATTGGCTGGCCAAATACAGACCGACTGGTCTTCTTTGGGATGGTGAAGGGAGCCTTCTCTTAGGCGGAGAGGGACGTGGGGGATGGGGAATACGGGAGGGGCTGTGTGAGGAGGAGGGGGAAGGGTTGAAGGTGTGGATTGTAACAGGGCAGGCGCCTGGGAAGTCGTCTTGATAGGACAGATCTGAACATTGCTGCCAGAGGCTGATACGGTACACACAGACTCTTAGGTAGGTTTGCAGGAAACTCTCTCATTCTGTTCACTCTGTCAACGCCTGCCGTCCTATCTCTGGCTCGCAGCTTTAACAAAAACCTACACCGCCGGGTGCCTTTCTGTGTCCTCCCTCAGCACTCGCCATACCTCTAAATGTCCGCTATAAATATGTAGTTCTATACATCGATATGTACCCAAGCTCTCTATTAGTATCTCTACCTCTATTCACAGACCTCTTTTAGTTCATAGTTGCATTCAGATTTGACGACTACCTTCCCATTTGCTCCTCTAAATCTATTCAGTTAAAAACCACCTTGTCCATCTTCGTAATCGTTGCCATCCACAATTTCCCTCAATATTATGTCCCTAAGGCTGTGGAAAATATATGTAATGACTTCAATAGGTTATTCCGAATGTATATAACATATAAATGCTTAAAATAGCTAAATATTAGATCATTTAAAAAACATCTGCGCCTGGCTCAATTTTGAGAGAATTTCTGAAGGCAACACTGTACCTTAAAGCAACGTTAAGAAAGTCTTCCCCAAAGTGGTTCATAAGTTTTCAATGGAAAGCGCCACTGGTAGCCTCGGAGGGGCTTATAGCCCAGCCCCCTTTTCGCATCAAATTGGCCGGCCCTCATCAGCGCACTGCCCCTGATCACTGACGCGTGGCGCCAACCAAAGGCGTCTGACTGATGAAATACTCTTCACTGTCAACACCCCACCACCACTGCTGCCACCCCTGCTTCCACCACCCAATCCTCTCGTCCCACCCCTTCTCCTCCTCCCCCACTGGACGGCTGCCTTCAAGAAAAAGCCAGGAGAGTGTCGTCATATTGTCCTCCATGTCTTCACCCTCCCCATAGTTCATCATCGAGAGAAAAGAAATGAAGAACGACGGGAGGAGGGAGTGCTGTGTAAAAGAGGGGTGGGGGAACGTGGTGTCTTGTTTACTGTGCAGATCTTTGAAGTATGATTCATGACAGGTCGGCGAATGAGGGGTGTTCAGAGATGTTTGTCTGCGCATGCCAACTAAGTACGTGGCTCCCACCAAATACATCAGAGCCTGTGTTGGAGAGTGTAGGAGAAAAACAGCAATATTCCCGTCACTGTCATTTTTCATTCTTCGCCATACATCTTGACACACCTAATCACCATAAGGCATTTAATAAGTCCTAGCAACTTGATTAGCGTTAAATGTCGCATTCTGATTAGGGCAATGTGATTCTATAGAGCCTGGAAGCCTTAAAACGACTGTAGTTTCCCTGTGGTTCCTCCACTCGTCTTATTGATATGAGAAATCCGAAGTCATATTGAGTTTGATGGAGGGTATAATGAAGAATGAGTAGAACATGGAGTGTGAGCTACTCATAGTGTTGTCTCATGAGCACACCAGAATCCCTTTACACGGTGGGGGTATTGGGTAAAGCAAGCATAAATGCCGCACTGCCGACCCAATCACCAGCACCATTATCCACACACCACTCACAGGCCTATCGACATTAAGCCTCCTCCTTTATTATCAAGTGGCCGGCCCGAGCAGATTAGGTTACTAGGCAACGGACTGAGCAGCTCACAGTCTCGAGCACCCTCCTCGCCGATCAATATGATTACCTGGTCGTAATTGGACTTACCTGAGTCGCCCTTATCTGGGGAGATAAGAAACGGGGGTCAATCCGCATCTCTTGACCCCCAACAATAAACACAAGCAATGTGGACTTGACACTGGACCCATAATGTCTCCTGGGACTAGCCAGGAGATTAGCTCTGTAAATCCGTCATCCTGCCTCTGTTCTTATCTAGTTGCCGCTGTGGGGGATACAGAGGGCATGCGAATGTTTATACGCCCAGGCTTATCTTAATGAGTGGTAAATGCTGCTTGGGTGCCACATTATTGACGATGAATACACTTTGAAGATTCGCTTAAGGTCTTCATCACTCATGTGACGTCATCACTTGAGATACTGGCAAAGGCAAAAGTGGAGTAGCCCAATGAGAGAGGTCCAGAAACTCTACATACTTAACTCTACATAAATATTATGTACATCTACATACGTATATTGGAAAGTAAGACAACGTTGACTGCCATTGCCTACATGTATGACAGTCGTGTGAATCTGAAACTGTTTTTACAAACTGTATCTAAAAAAACTCAGTTTATTTTGGGGTATGTTAGTTAATGATACAAATCCCATATTTCGGTGAGGTCGCTTTAGTAGCGGAACATTACCCTGAGCTATCTGGTAATCTGTGAATCCATTAATGGATGTATGAATAAATGTAAGTATATATATTTATGTATATATATACCTACCTCTGCTGTTATTTAAAATGTATAAATATAGATATTATGGGAAATTTGTCTCTCGAAATAGACTCAGTGGAAAGGATGTCAGGTAAATGTGATCCATTACCCGTCTAACAAGGGAAAAGATACTTGATTCGATTTTCCGGAGAAAACATCCCACTTCGCACGTAGTAATCATGGGCGATATCTGCCCATTTAAAAGGAAGTGGATGAGAGTTACTAGAGTGTAGTAGATGGGATGAGTCAAAAACAGATCGAGAGGGAAAAGAGGCAAGAGTGAGAGAAGCATAAAGACCGCTGTCGCTGTGGGCGTTCGCACTGCCAGTGTTGGCTTCTTCGTAAATTGCCTGGTGCACTTTCTTGGGCTTGTTTTTCTTCCACCTCCTCCAAGATACCAGCAGCAATTGGTCACGAGTGACTCATAGACCTGCCCGAGCTCACAGAGCAGCTCGGGGGGCTTCTGATGGCGAGTCGGAATGCAAGCCACGTCTGTCTTGAGGCCCTAACCCAGCTGGGCCGGTTGGTCACAGGGGAGCGGGGCCCCGACGCCCTCGCATCCATTGCTCTCCCACAGTCGGCATGGGCACTATAAGGAGTTGGCCGGTGGTCACAGGAGGGGGAAAGGGCGGACCTCCCCCCTACATTTATGCTCTCCTCGGGGCTACTTAAGATGTGCATTTTTTTCCAGATGGATGATTAAGTTTTCTGTCGTGGGATCATGGTACGTATAGTGGATGGGTGCTGCGTAGGCACTGTGGTATATGGGGAGTGTTTTGTGCGGGGAAAGAATCCCATGGTGTAAGTTACCCTTGTGCGAGACCAAGGGGTGAGTGGGTGGGGGTGGAAGGGGAAGATGTAGGGGGAGGGGGTTCCATCCACAGGAGTGGCTAATACGCTGTGGTCGGGTGCCACCTAAGTGGACGTGGGGTTTGTCGGGGCCAGCGAAGGCCAGACGGGGCCGTAGAGATTAATGGGGCCACAAACGCTTACAGACAGCCTCAATTGCGCGGCATGCCCATTGTGGACACCACCAGAACCCGCACACTGCCTCCACAGACGGGCCGCCGTGGATACAACACCGCAGCCTTTTAGTTCTCCCACTCAGTCATCACATTCCTTACCTTAATACAAATGCACAGCGTGTAAGATCAACATGGGCGCCATCGACTAATACCTGCATATCAACTTCTCCGATCTAGAAAAATGTCAGGGATTGAGGAAATGAATGTGAAAATATCTCCCCAGGTGGACATTGCTATTGCATTGTACTCTGGACATGAATGCAGTTAGAAAAACTAACATGACGTCAGCATGCTGCACCGGTGGCACCAACGGCATTACCAGCACCACTCACAGTCCAATCACATTATCTTACAACACATCCAGGTGCATAGCTGCGCACGACTGCATCACAGCGTGTTTTAATATGCCTCTGATCCATAGGCACAAGATTTCATATAAAATCTCAAGATACCTAGAAATATGTTGGATTCCATCACTGTCCACAACATGTTCACCCATTTGCAGCATATATTCCAATTCCAATAACCACTATAGCATTGCTAGCTCGTTCTGGTAGGGCAACATATGTCAAAGTGCGAAGTATCTTGAGTTGGTAAGTATAGCATTCCCCGCCTTAATGTCATCAAAACCCGTTCATCCACCTCTTCCAAACGGAAACATAAACCACTTATAGCTCTGGTCCCAGAATCAAAATACCGGTCGACAGGTCCGGAAGAAGAACCTCATATCTTCTGACCGCAAACATTCAACAACAGTATTTGTAAATATCTTTTTTTAGTGATTGATCTCTTTGTTGTTCCGTATTAAAGTGCTTGCATCTCCTCTTTTCTGTTTACTTTAAATGCAAATTTAGGAATTATTGGCCAAATCTGTTTTCAAAAGACATAATTATCCTAATACTGAGGCAAACAAGGAAATTGACTAATAGATTTAGACTCTGATTGCTGGTTATCTTTGGGGGGTGTTTCTGAAGTGAATAGTCAGCATCTTTAGAACGCAATTAAATAAACTCATCCCCCTTCCCTATTGTCTGTGCTATAAATATTATACACAATACCCAGAAGTGGACCCGTGTATCTGTGTTGGGACAGTGTTGTTTAAATTGGTCACCGATTTCCAAATTCAATAGCTAAATGTCGCCCTCATGAAGGTTTCCAAAATTATTCCGCCTACTGGACAGCAATACTTTCCTTCTTTGGAGATGGGAGAAGCCCGTTTTAGAAATCGCACCTCAGCAGTTTCCCTGTTCAATAAGTAACTCTCTTGTTCCCAGAAAAGAAATATCAACAACAAATTAACTACTTACAGGTGTACAGTATACAAAGCTCGTTTGGTCAGGATTTTGCGGCTCAATGGTAAGTGATTTTTCCCCTAATCAATAACTGATAAAAATCTCTTATCCCTAGCCTTCACTCTCTTCCACGAGCTACGGTCTACATCCTCTCCCGTCCCCTCTCACAAACGGGCCGTGGCGTTTAGCCCTCGACATGGTGGGCGGGGTGATTACCAACCTGCACGCCGGCTAATATCCATCAGTGATGGCCAATCACGGCGTCGGCTCCGGGAACCAGGCCGCCCGCCATTTGTTCTATCTGAGACGGCAGAGCCCAGGGCGGACTCCGGCTCCATCCAGCCGAGAGCGGGGAGAGGGCAGGGGGTGAAGGAGGTGCCACCCCCAACCCACCTACCACCTCACCCAGCCCGCCTCTACCCGCACCCCGGCCATCTTCCCCTCGCCGGCCGCTGATCAGGTTATTCCGGGCTATCGGCTGGCGCCCTGCATGCATCCATGAGGGGAGAACACATAGCACTGTCTGATTGCTGGGGCTGGCTGGGTCGCATAGTAAGTCGCGGTGCTATACTATGTCCCAATACTAGGTGTGGGGGAGAGGGAAGACACGGGCACCTGTAGAGATGAATATATAGGCCTGTTAGACAAGTAGACACAGGGGACTCGGGTCGTTGACAACATAGGGAAGCCGTGGTTCGGTTTTTAGAGGTGACAAGAAAACAGGTTCTGTACAGGTAGTGTTGAGAACGGTGATGCAGGTTGTTTTCCAAAACAACTAATAACCGTATTTCTTTTTTTATTCCAAATTCACACATATCATATCTACCACTAGTTAATAATGGCACAACAGGTTAGTTATTGCTGAAATACTGTCTCTTATTGGTGAAATACCGTCTCCCATATTTCATATTTCCCTGCTGTCGAGATATGTATTGAAATGATAATGACGATACATCAAGATAGTACGAGAGAATAATTATGAATTGAGTCTACCTAGTTATACAGGATAACAGTAGCAGGGGCGAAACATGAAAAATAGTCAAAAAGAGAAGCCACTAGAGGTACAAATATTAAACATAACGGGCGGGGATAATGTGCATAGCTCAGGTACTTCATGATACGCAGGTAAGAGGATGGAAAATGTAGAGGGTGGAGAATTAGAAGTTTGTGGGCGTGGTCAGTGAGTACTGCAAATCAGATACAGCTTTCTAAAAAGCAAACCAATGGTACACTTCTTCGATCAGCCACAATGAAGGTCACCTGTTTGTAGGAAAGGGAACTCAAATGATACCAGAGAGAAGGGAAGGGAGAGGTACCGTAGAGAAAGACAGGTATGGATAACCACTTAAAATTGACTACGAAGCTAGTTAAGTAAGCTGGTTAACGAGGTCTATTTCTACCATATTGATTCTAACCTCTTATAGAGATGCACAGCATCCTCTGTTTTTGGATATTTTCCCTATTTATTAACATGTATACACCTAGCGAAATGCCTCCAAACAGTTGTGTAATATGTAAGATATAGACAAGGGTTGTTTAGGCAACGAAGTGACAATAAAGGTACCCTAACTGTGCCGCTGAGGGAACAACTATGATATCATAGTGAGCTGGACAGAAAGGGCAGACTTCGGAGCGAAAGGTTAGTAGATGGGTGATTAAACAAGTAAGAACGAATAGATAGAAGGCTAATTAGAGGAAGGTCATCTGGCCAGGTGTTGTTAATGAGAGCAAAATAAAATGAGTAAGCGCAGCCAGAAATGAGGAACGGAGAATTCCAATAACAGAAACCTGAATTAAATGGTAACGGAGGGCAGTGGAGCTGAGATGGTAAAATTGAAAGGAGGCGGATAGGGGATGGGGGATGGGGGGTGGGGGTGGGGAGGGGAGGAGGGTGGTGGGGTGTGTTGGTGGTGGCCTTGGTTATCACTATTTAGGTAGGTGGCGGTGAGTTCTCTTGATAAATGAGATTGTAGATAACAAATTACAAGGTAAGGTCATGGACAGTTCAAGTTGTACAGAGTTGAATACCTTTTCAACCAAACGGAGTTTTGAGCGTGAGTGAATTAACTTAATTCGTGAAGGCAAGAAGAGCCACATTGCAAAAATGACACTTTTGGATATGCCTACGGCCTTGAACTGAAACGACCATGTGGGGTTCCTCGTTATAAACCACCTAGATTTGAAGTGGAATTTACACGATGGGATTCATGTTCTTCACAGGGTGTTTGTCTGAGATAATTCCTGCTAAGATTCTGTAGTCGAACACAATTTCTTCTCTAAATTGTAAAGTTGGCGATATTTACCCCTGAAAAGGAACATAATCTCATGAGATTTTGAACCATGCGAGGTACATGACTCCCACCGTGTGAATTCCACTTAACTACCCTACACTCCGAGTCGATTCAGGCTCAACTTAAATTTAGGAAATGTGTAGGTAAGTGATTGAATCTCGTTCACCTATTCTTTTAACTAGTGGTATTGCATACATCTACTGTTACATTTCCAACAACGATGACATGGCATGTAATGCCAAGAAGCATCGTATAACAAAATGAGGAGATGTACTCTATAGAATACAGGAACATAGTGGTAATATTTGAAAGACAGAGAGTTCTTGTTCTTGAAGATCTGTCTCATGTAGCCTACCGCTTCATGGCCCTTCTCCCTTACATGTACAGTAATATCAATGATGCTGCAACTCATAAGGAAAATGACCAAGTGTGTAGCTTGTCAGCTATGGCTGTAAGAACATATAGAAAATCTCCTAACATTATCTCCTACTGACTTCTTCCACCCTGATTTCTGCCCTTCTTCTGCTACAAGACCGGTCAGTCGAGGCGGGCGTAGAATCTAGTCGAAAGGCTGCCTTGCCTGAACTGGTTATTTTTTTGCATCCTGGTTTCTTTGAGGTCTCCCCCTCACTCAGGTATTGGCTGATTACAGGCATGCTGGTTACCGGCGAGTGTGATTACGTAGGGCTTGTATCGGGTCCAACCTGCCGGCCACCAGCCTGATGAGAGGGCTACTTGCTCGGCGACGTTCGATGAACACGCACGACGAAGGGTGGGCGGGAGGAAGCGAGGGCTGGGGTTCAATGAGAAATACGGGGGCGCCGCATGGGGTGGGGGTGGGGTTCACCGTTTCCCTACATGAGCACACGCCTGCAATTGCCATGCTTGCCTTTCCTCGCTCTCACGGTCTTTCTCCCATTCCCCTTCTCCGTGATGCTTCGTCTTGCTGGCAGGCACGCGGCGCGGGGATTTTTTTTGTGTTTTCTTTTTGGGCCTTGGCTGACCAGAGATGTGTCACGCTACGGAGGGTAACCTGGATGGCTGGTTGGCTACAGGAGAGAACCATGCACGTCCAAGGCAATCTCCCTCCCTCTGCCACCCCCTCCCCTTCCTCCGGCGGGGACCACGTTGACCGGCGGGCAGGCAGGCGCCCTGCGCGGCATTAAGACGTCCGTCTCCTACCCCCCGGCTCGTCCCCCGCTCGCCCGAATCAGCGCGCCGGCAGTATCAAATCCAGGCATTGTGACGCCCTTAAGCGCCGTCATTTGTCAGCCGTAAACACGGGCCCTTTAAGTCAGCCGGGCCGAGAGTGGATCCGGTGCAGCCACCAGGCTCCTCTGTCCACTGCTTCTACTGTCTATCTCAGTGACTGCACAGAGCTATACTGGTCCTCCTGCCTGTCTAGTTATGAGATGGTTCTCCTGCCTTTATTTCACTGTGACTGCCCAGAGCTACTGTTCCTCCTGCCTGTCTAGGTATGTGACTGCACAGAGGTGATGGTTCCCCTGCCTTTATTTCACTGTGACTGCACAGGGCTACTGTTCCTCCTGCCTGTCTAGGTATGTGACTGCACAGAGTTGATGGATCTCCTGCCTGTCTTTCACTGTGACTGCACATAGCTACTGATACCCTTGTCTGTCTAGCTCTGTGACTGTATAGAGCTACTGGTCTCCTGCCTGTATTTCTCCGTGACTGCACAGAGCTACTGGTCTCCTGTCTGTCTATCCTAGTGACACTGCAGAGCTACTGGCTCTACAATCTCTCTATCATTGTGAATTCACAAAGCTACTGGTTCTCCTGCGTGTATATCACTGTGACTGCGCAGAGCGACTGGTTCTCCTGTCTGTCTATCATTGTGATTTTGACCATGGCTACAGCTTCGACGGTCTATCACCTTACCTGCCTACACACCCCTTACTGAATGCTTGGAATGAAGCCTGCATATCAGATACTTTCTGACAAAATAATAAGAAATATCAAAGGCGGCAACAAACAGTCATAACAAACGGTACATTCTGTAAGTCGTACGTCAATGGGTATCATGTTACCGGTCCAGGGTTAGCATGACTAGAATCACATTATATACATCATGCCTGCACTCTGCCTATGTACGGTGGACTTGTGTCTATTCCCTATGTAATATTCGCCAATTATATGTCCTACTGTCCGCCACATATATACCGACTGTCCATATCACAAAACCAGCGACATGTCAGGCCGCCCACCATAGGGAAAACGACTCACTTGGCATTATCACTTACACACATATCCTCATGAACCTGTCTCTGGATGGTGATATGAAACCCTACATCAGTTAGAATTCAGACAGGAAGGAGGAGGAGAGAAGGAGGTACGCTTTGAGATGACGGTCTCGTTCAGCTCTTTGGAGCCCGCTCAGCAGAGTGAGCTGGCTAATGGAGACGTCTATAATTGACTAATGATGTGAGCTGCGCTGGTTATCAACCTGTCTGTTTTTGTAGCCGCCGTTGCCGCCACTCGCTTCCACATAGCCTTCAGATGTAGGTGTTAGTTATAACCCCAGCTGCCCCGACCTCATCCTCCACCCGGCCGTCCGCACCCCCAGCCACTAACCACGCCCAACCACGCCCTACCCTGGCTACAGCCTCGACCCCCCGCCCGCCCCACCCTTGCCGCCTTGAAGTATGACGCCGCGTTGACCTTCGCTGCCAGGATCAATTTGCCTTCATTTCGGCAAGCTGGCCGATGGCGGATGGCAGGCCCGCCGCCGCGGCCCCGTCCAGACCACCACCCGCCGCCCGCCGCGCAAACCGAATTCCCGCCGTCCGCCCGCGCCCTGCGTTCCCAATGATCACAGATACATCATCAATGCTGCCGACGGGCCGGCCGATCGCCGCCGCCGCTACCGGGGCCTAAATTCTCCCATTGTCGTCGGGGCCCGGCTTGTAGGCGGGGCACGGCGCGCGCTGCCCGGCACCCGGCTATAGACGGGGCGGATGAGGATTGGGCAATGGGTAGGGCTGTCCAGCGAGCGGGTGTGTGGCGAGGTGGGAGGGGGTATAGCAGGCTGGCGGACGGATGGGGCGGAGGAACAGGATCCTTTTGGGAAGCCAAATGCTACATCAGGTAGGGCCATCAGATGGGAGTTGTAATATTCGGAAATTATATTTAAGATGGATTTCTTTTCAAACACGGTATATGAGATTGTGGTCTGTAGGAGGGCTCAAGAGATGCCAATATCCATAGGACAGAGAGTGATTGTTAGTTCAGCCGTTATCCGCCAAGAAATTGGACGAGTTCATTGAAGATGTCGCCACTGTACTTGGCGGTCAATTTTTGTAATCAGCTGTTATAAGTTATGGATCTCGCATCCCCATCTTGTGTTTTCTATGGCGCTTGGGGTAAGATGGCCGCTCCCATTACGTAATAACTATTTGCCCTATAGAAAAGTGTCAAGTTACCAAACTAATTGGCCGTCTGAAGGTCACTTAATCATTGAGTGACAGTCAACATTGGCAGCTGATCATTAGGATGTTTGTCAGATTGCTGTATTTTTTAAATGGTCATCTTGGTGGGATACATCCTGTACATATGGCAGTCGGATGGGAATTCTGTGTATCTTTGTGTGCTCTTTATGTGGTATTGAATAGTCGTCATATTATATATAAAGATTAAAGATAATCAGAATCTTACTGCAGGGTTAGCTGGGTGGTGCTGGATGACAAGGGGCCGACGTTGTTGGCGGTAGATGGGAGAATGAGGGGAGAGTACGATAAGGTGTGGTGAAGGGAGATGGACCATGGCCGTGGTAGAAGATCAGCGATGTGGAGAATGACCAAAAATATGCAGGAAGTGCGGAATAGAATCTATGGTCAGAGTCCCGCATCGTGATTGGGCTAGTCGAGGTTGGATGGAGACGATGGAATAGACACAGAGGGGGTATACCAAAGAAATTGCTTCAGACCACTGGCGCTCATCGGAGGAAAGCATGGCATTCCAACTCATATGTATATACCCGTGTGCTAGGTTTTCTTTCCACCCTGCTACCATATTAGTTATACTACTCCTTTTAACAAGACTTTCAGCTTAAAGAAACCCCTCTTATAACATTGAATAATGACCCCATCATTGACCCCTATACATATAGAGCCCTCACTACATAATATACCCCTTAATCATGTTCAGATAAGGGTAACCCTCCACCATGGCGGGTGGCTGTTCGCTACCACTACTACTGAGATGAGCTTCTGTGTGAGCTCGACCTCCTCTCTCTTTCCTCGCACACCCCATTTCCCTGTACGAATGGGTTTCCTATTTTGTCTAGTCCATCATCTCTTCACTCGGCCCCCTGCTCCTCCTTCCAGGTCTACTGGATACCTCTCGCGTAGCCTTGATCCACCCTCTCTCTCTCCGCCTGCCTCGTTCTGAGGGGACCACCAGTGGGATCCCGAACGATCGGGATTCAGGGCATGATCGGCGTCATCTCGCCATGAAATGATCAGGCGACCTCCAGGCCCCCGCTGCGTCACCCTAGATTACACCCCACTGAGCCTTCACACACAGCAAGCCCCCACCGTCTCCTCTACACCCCCATCACACTACGTATGACCTACGCTACACATTCGTACATCCCCCACTAACCAAAGAGCACAGAAGTCTCCTCCACGTCCGTCTTTACTCGGAAAATAGCATTTACCCAGCAGACCCTTTCATCCCACAGTTAAGGGAATAAGAGAACTTCCTTTCTTAAGTGCCCACATAACACCAAGCAAGTACTCTGCAACACCTCTTCTCAATTGGATAAACTAGATGAATATCCTGTGTTTTCCTCTTTACATTACATTTCTGGCAATTCCTGGGCATATATATACCAAGGGAAATACCCTCTTTAATCATCTTTCTTTTGCCTTCAACCAATAAATTGAAAGGGTTCTAATTAGTTTAGGGTTCCAACCATAACAGTCTATCCTGTATAATCAATATATAAAGGCCTAGGACCACAATCATAGTAAATACCTTCATGAAATACAATTCGATCAATTTACAACTTTCAGATTACCAAGCAGCAACCCCACCAAGAGGACCATAATTGACATGACCTGCATAGGTACCATGCTCCATGTATGACTTGCTTCCCTCCCTCATATCCCGCATCGACATATGACCTTCCACTCTTTAGTTACACTCTACATAATTCGTGCACTACCCATTATTGACTTGGTTTCCGGAGCGGCTCACATCTAACACTACCACACCTGTTATTGTTCATGTGTGACTTTTACCATTCCCCAATATAAAGGCTGCCGTGTCAGCAATAATAATTACCTGTTATACATACATGTAGGCGGTTATTATCTTGATAAGAAGACGTCATACAAAACTGCACCTGCACGTATACATCCGCATCATATACATAGTCATTACATTAGTCCGTATTGCCTTATAATTATTCCTTTGTGTCTCAAGTACTGTTAGTTATCAATCTAGATACTTTATTTTAGTGTGTCGACATGGTTAAATATAGAACATCCTGAGCTCTCTATACAATCTTCGTTCTATTTTTCGGGCGAAGACTGTTTCCGTTAGCGTGAGCACCTTATTCAGTGGTCTCGCAGAGTTCCCTCAGCACTCCAATAAAGCTGTTCCTCTGCCCTTAACCCAAGACACCCCTATGCATTGCTCCTCCTCCTATCGCCTTTACTGTCCCCTCCATCTACAACACACATGCATTGACCATATTTCCCAGCAGCCCTTTTCCCTTAATCTTCTTACTAACGCCACTCCAGCCCCTTGCAAAAGCACGTCGATGGGATATCTCCTCCCCATCTTTCAGCTCCTCTCGCCCCTCCACCCCAGTCTTCCTCATCACAACCCGCACTGCCTTCAGTGTTGAAATGCCCCTCATATGACTCGCACACGCCCTCCTCACCTCAGCCACACCCTCAGTCCACCCCTCACTGCCTGCCCACCACCACCCCTACCCTGACCTATCCTCTAGCATCTAAATGTAGAGGGCGGGGGTCTGGGAGTGGCCGTAGCTGTGGTTGTGGCCATAGCGCACTGTCCGGCCCCTGGAGAGACTCCAGGGGGTCATATCTTAAAGGCGGAGTCGGGATCCACTGCCTCCTGGCCTTCCCGGGCCCACTGGTGTATCACTCCGGGCGGCGGGTGGTTGGACGATCCGAACGGCGGGAAAAACAGGCGAGGAAGCCAGCACCTTGTAATAATGCCGAGCCTTGCCGACCGTCTACCTATAACCGATCAATACCTGACTGGGCGCCGGTAAACGCCCGCGTTTACCGTAATATCTCCGTCTTGTTTCTTAGTTTATCTTCCCCGGTGGACATTTGCGCTAGCGTGTGTTTGTACACTGGAAGAAACCAAAAGTTGCTAATCTACGGAAATGACAATCTCCATGATTTATTAGGGCTAGTTGGCACCAGGAAACTCTTCTAGAATATAAAGAAAGTTGGATCACATATAGACCCTCACTATACTGTCCGTAGTCTATCGATATGCGTTTACACTATTTTAATTCTGGTACTTACAATTCAAATTCCAACAGCGATAATCCCTAGCACCTACATGTTGAAAGTAGTCTGGTGGACTATTTTACGTTACTGCTTTTCCAACCTAAATTTTATGTATTTTACCTTACATACCCTAAATCAGGATCTAATACGTATACATACAACCCACCCCCACATCAGAAACACACCCTTCCAGCTCTTGTGAGATAACAATAAAGACGTTGGAGGAAAGATCTGAGGGATGTCATGGTAAAGGAATATCCCGCCCTCTCCAGCCAAAGGCACGTCCATTACCCGGGCTTAATGCGCCCAGCCAACATGAAGCGTTGGGCCGGCTATACCCCGCCAGCCAAGTCTCCCTTTTAATACGGCGCCAAGCTCAGTCTACCTTCAACACTGTTTGAGTAGCCGTGAAAACTGCAGAATCCATACGCGACATTTGCCACAGTTACAAGGTAGTAGTAGTCATTCGCTGTGATGTGTGGCTGGTTCGGGGGGAGAGGGAGAGAGGGGGGCGGGGGTAGGAATGGGGAGGAGTGGGGGTATTAGTAATAGCTGGGGATATCATCCAGCCCCCTCCTGTCACCCCACACCTCCTGTCCCCTTTAACCCCCTCCCCCCACAGCACAGACACCCTCCCATATCCCATCCTCTATTCTCCTGAATCACGCGATGTGGATTGCATTTCTCAGTTTTCCCATCGCTACCAGTCTCCCCCTCGCCACTGGAGGACCTCCTCCAGAAAGTGGGGGGTTGGAGGGTGGCTGAGAAAAAAACCCTGCAGGATCCAAGGAGCGAACTTATCTCTTTACCTTGTCAGTACCCCTAAATGGCTTATTAAGTCGGGACCATTAGTAGTTCTCCCGGTGGTGAGGATCCAGCTCTTCAAGATGGGGGTGGGAAGGGGAGGCTGTAGGTGGGAGGAGAGTAGGGGGGTTGTCTTTAAAAGCATAGGGACTCGTCAGCAGCTTTCGGCTGAAGATTCTGGTATGAAGGAGGGTGACAAACGTCCTACGGATTCTCCACCACCTGAATCACTGTGAAGAGGATACAATTCTCAGCCATTAAAATGAAGCTTACTACAAAAAGCACGGGGAGAGGAAGGAAATGAGCTCCTGGTGTGGTCTCAATCCCTAAGGACCTGAACGGGTCGTCGTCTTAACAGAGCCACCTTGTTGACTTTGGAGATAATAAATGCAGGCCGTGTTATGAGCATCACATCGTCATAGGTTTAAGCACTCATCAGGAAATATGAATCATGAATACTGAGGAATAAAACCTGCTATATGAATTGTGTAAGGTGCGTACTATATACCTATTGGCAGATATGAGCCTCACCCCTCTTTTGTGTGGGTTAATTGGGACATCAGAAGAAAATTGAAAACCTAAAACGTGCATGACTTTAGATGGTAAGTCGGCACGTGATGGACAATGCCTACATTTCGGTCTCTCTTTGGCTACGTGGGAGGAAAACAAGCTGTAATTAGCATGGCGCTCTTAATTGATTGCCGCTTTATGCTGAGATATTAGGTATTAATTACACACGGGCCCCAGTCACCTGTACCGCCGAGCCTGTTCCACACGGCAGCTCCATCATCTGTTCTGTAGTTATTGCACCCTTGGGTACTCCACCTCCTGCCACAGTAAAAGTCGACCAAACAGTGGGCCAGACAGAGTGTGGGGGATGGTGTCTGAAGGGATGGGGTAGGGTGGGCTGCCTTAGTGAAGCCTAGTAGCGTCTTTAACGGTAGTCAGCCTCTTCCTCCATGCCGCAGGCGTGCAAAGCATAGCGTGTGATTCTACAGACGACGCCCAATCAATAGATAGGTCAGAAACAAAAGAGGATCAGGGCGAACTTTTCTTCTTCCCTCGGTGGAGGCGGCTCAATCGGTAGAAGGCACGAACCTTTTTGGGGTGTTTAATTAACTAGCTGTCATGAGTTTCCCTCGCTTTCTAAACCCCTCCTGTCTTCCTTCCTATGCAATTTCCCATTTCTAACCTCTCTCTTACCTCCAGCCCTTTCCATAGACTCCAACGCGAAAAAAACCCAACTCGGTGTAGCTTCTCGTACATCTAGTGGAAACAGTGTATATAAATATATATTGGATCTGAGGTGAAGTTCACGGATCCACGAAATTATTTTCGCAATACCATATTACTTGCAGGGAGAAAAAAAACCACAAAAAAGAGAACCGAAACAATTGATCCTTCGCGCAGTTTCTATCTGATATGTGGGGGACGGGGAATTTCGATGTTCTTTGGGCAGCCCTGGAGGGGCGGTTGGTAGCAGGAGGGTTGCCTCCTGTGCGGACTGTAGGGGTTGGGAAAGGGGCATTTATGAAGTTGCAGGCCCCGTGCAGCAGTTGCTTGCGGCGGTCCACAGGGAGCTTTAAACCTGCTCGGGCCCCAAGGCCTATGTAAAACCGGAGCCCGCTGAGCTGCTCTTCCCGCCCGCTTTCCTGCCGCTCTCAGCCCGGGCGGCTCACTCAACCCCCTCCCCGGCGGGGTCTGAGAAACGACGAGGGAAAGTGGGCGCACCGGAGGATGCTCCAGGGCTACAAACACCAAACTTGGAGAGTGTTACTTACGCAGAGCGGCGCCGGTCGTCGTCAACTGAAGAAGCAGTAAAGGGAGGAGCAGAAAGCCTGCGACGGAAGCACCCTGCCCGCCGGGCATCTCCGCGACCTGAGAGCGACACCGTCGACGACATCCACAGCGCATGGCCCCCATATTGACCCGTACTTCCGGCTGTGTGTACCTGTCCCCTGCCTAATTTCTTCTATCCCTGGCTCCGTCTATAGACTTCTCCGATGTCCAATACGAATGTCCCACCAAGGCCTTAAAGTAGGCCTAGATGACCGGAAGTGGCCACGACAGATAGCTTCCCGTCGGCGGCTGATTGAGCGACTCCTTGCGGCAGCGCTTGTCCGGGGATAGGGGGGTCCGAGGGGGAAAGGGGTCCGGCCAACGGCAAGTGCAGCGCTCACGTCCTCCAGCGTCGCTTAATCCTCCGAGATGACCAGGAGCCACTCAAGTACAATCAAGAGCTGCTCACAGCCCCAGCCAAATATCCGGGCAGCGTGTGAGCAATGAAGGCCCTACACGTGTCAAGGAAAGTCTGGTGATGTAAAATGATGGACCCCTGAGTAGTGCTTAAGGCTATGAAGATAGGTAAGTTGTGTGGGGCACTGTATCCTTTATCTCTATACCCTCTCTGGTGTGAGCCTGGTAAAATGAAGTATAGATGGTTAGCTCGTCACACAACGTCAGGTGATGAGATTGTACTGGCAGCAATGTTCTCCTATCACAGTTATCTGGACTGGTGGAATGAATCTGATCCTTTTAGGTGAGCCACGATACCTTCCTCACGTTACTTTATGTGTCTACCACACACAAGCGGGGCGTTAGAAGCGGCCTCACCCTCCACCAGTCAACCACGAGGACATCCAAGCCAGGGACACACGCCGACACGACGAATGACTCCTCCGTGGGTAATGTGGTGAGCAAGTCCGAGTGGTGGCGAGCAGTAGGGTAGTAGCAGTGGTAGCTCCGAGTACCCCTAGTCCTTGGCATGCAGGTTTGCCGGTGGATCGTTAAAGAACACCTTCAGGTACGGAGCCTTGATCAACTCCCCACTGCTGAGCTGCTCACTCAGTGAGATGCACTTTCTAACGCGGGCATGAGGCGTGGGAGGAAAGCACACACGGACACACGTGTTTGTGTGTGCCTGTCGCCGCCAACTCCCTCCTGTTGTTAGTCGCTCCCAAGTGGAGCTGCTCAGTGCTGTATCTGTTGTTGTAGTGTTAAAGGCCTGGCGTTCTCTCTTCTCTCTCTCACTGTCTTCCTAACCGCCTCTCTCTCTCCTGTCTCTGTTGCGACCATACCACGCTGCCGGCCGCGAGACCACTGCGCGGGACTAGCTCACGAGAGCCACTCACAACTGCTCCCTTCCTCTCTCCCTCCTCCTTTCTCCCCCTGACAGACACTAGCGCCACGATGCGGGCTCGGCGCTTACTACCCGCCCCCATCCCGCAAGCCGCTGCTAGTCGTGATGACGTCGGCCTTGGTGGTGGTAGTAGTGGTGGTGATGGTGGTGGTGGCGGTGGCGGTGGTGGCGGTGCGCCAAGAAATCGAAGATCTAAAATTAGCACGAGGAACGCCCGGCCGTTGTAGTGGGGCGCACTGGTTGGGGGAGGGCGGGCGGGGCAGGGCAGGTGGGGGCGGGGGCGGGGGGAGGGGGCAGGGGCAGCCGGCTGAAAGGTAGCCCAGTCGCCGGAGATGGCTTCCGTAGATAACGCAGCGCGTTCGGACAGGTGAGGGAGGGCTTACACACAGTTCTGGCGCCTCACTCTAGGGGGCGCCATTGTTGGTGAGATGAAAGGGGAGAAAAGCAGCAGGATGGGCTGTGGTGGGACTGGACTGGTTGTCAGCAGTAAACACGACGTAACCCCTTCATGTCCGAGGTACCATATTACACCTACCTGTCAGTGATGGCATTTCTGTACTGTGCCCATCCCGCCTTGGGAGCATTCACCTTTCATTTAAGGGTCCATGTAGTTGAAAAGTGAGACGTTCTTCAGGAGAAACACATTCGTCCAAGAGCCACCACTCACGTTGCCTGAAATGTGACCAAGCAGGCTTTTTCACGATTCTTAATCAAGCAGTCCAGAAGAGGTGGTCCAGTGTCATTAGCCATTGTTGCAACACAATTCCAAATCCAAGAGAATCATTTAACAAGTATAGACTTTAGTGTATATAGGCATCCACTGTATTAGTCCCGTGTTAGTTATTGAAGAGAACAATCGCCATTTAATTTTTATAAATTCTTTTACTATTTGCATTAATTTTTGTCCTGAACTTCAACCAGCCAAAATAAACGAATTTAAAAAAAGGAAAAGAGAGAATACAATGCATGGCCTCTGCAGGGCAAGTATTCTGATTAGTTTGTCGAACAATAATTCCAACGTTCTTGTAAAAAAATAACGCGTATACACAAGAGATGGAATAAAGATATTAAAAAAAGACTAAAAGTAGTAGTATAGTAAAACTATTTAGTCGTAATACGTAGCATATTGCTAAACACATTTTAAAGGAAGGAAACGCGACCTGCTGTCAATCAGTATTGAGCCTTAACTAACCAAGCCATACCCGCCTCGTCAGGGGTGGGATCAGGCAAGCTGGAGCCAAAGAGAAGAAAAAAGATCTAAAATAAAATAGAAAAGAGAGAAAATACTAGTAGCTCAACCACAGGATCAGTGAGAGTGGGCGCTGATTGATTCGGGTGGCGGGGATTGTTTTCCCGTTTTGTGGGGACAGGCATTAATCATAGCCAGCCTGGTAATGTCTCACTGTCCCCCAACTGCCTCGTCCCTCGTGGTGCGGGCCCATGTGACTGAACCGAATGGAACCGTGTGCGATTTTGTTTCTTTCCTTGGTTTATAACCATGTTCTCAATTACGACCCAAAAACATGTAGCCCTACCCTGCCGCGAAGTCCACGCACAGAGTTTCAAATATCGTGTGATCAGTGGGGCTTGCGACCATTTACCTGCCCAGTTTAACTGTCAGATGAAAGTGCGTGGTGCTGGTCCGGCCATGAATCAGGCTTCAAGTATCCCTATCCCGCATGGGCCATTGACCTCCCCCATCCTCTCTCCTACCCTCAAAACACCCCACCACCTCCTTCGCGAGACAGTTGACTGAAGTGGCAGAAAAGGTGAGGAGGAAAAGGGGCATGGTGTACTGAAGAGGAAAGGTGAAAGTAGAGGGGGGGGGGGGAGGGGGTGGTCTCCTGCGTCGAGGAGCGACTGAGAGAAGGAGAATCGAAGTTTTGGATATACCTGTTCAAGGGCACTTTCCGAGAAAGTGTATTCAGACACTCAGGCCTTCCACTGTTAGAGGGCCCTCGAGTTTTTAAGAAGATTAGGACACTTGACCAGAAGTGCATGGGGTTTCATTGAACCCTTATGACTGAGAAGACCAGTCCTAGAAAATGGAAATAAATAGGGTGAGATGAATGTAGAATAACTATGGCGTAACTCAGAGGCCAGGGAGCTGCCCAATAAATGACCCAAGAGATTAATAAATTTTACATGTTAGCCAATTATCCACACTGAATTTCGTGACTGGACAAGGGCAATGCCTTTCTTGGGCAATATCGTCTCTTCTAGCATCCGTGGCTGACATTCATGGGAAGGTTTTCCATTTACGACTGGTCTCAATATTGTGTTTCATTTCCTTTTCACTATACATTCATCTGAAACACTCGAATTAAATTAATTCAATATGATCGATTGTAATTGTGTGCAAGATATCTCTCAGAAGGTTTGAAAGGAAGGTCTTTATGGTATAAGCAGAACATTGGTACGTGGGAGCACAAAAGCAAGGTAAGATTAGGTATCTTCTTTTACTCAGTTTATGATGTTTATGTTTTGATAAAGGAGTTATTAACCTCTCAGAAACTGCAGTTTTTAATACCACAAGAGTGTCTCTGCACGAATACCCAAATTTGAAATTAGCATTATACTTCGTGATATGATGAAATCAATTAAAAACTATGATTTCGTAGAAAGCTGCACAAATAATTCTCGGTCGGCGATTGTAATCATATTTCATTCTCATCAAAACATGAAAACAAATCCGGGTTTCATCATTTTAATTTGATGGATTTCGAGGACGAGTTAATTTCAAATTTAATTTCAAAACGTTGAGATTTGAAACCTAAGAAATGATTCCAATTGCCGTTAATAAACGCCTATAATTCTCTGAACGCTTCTTATTGTGCGCCTCTTTAGCGAGCATGTGACTTAAAACCTAACCTTTTCTAAAAAAAAAGAAATTGATCTTGCGCTATGCTAGAATATAACATCGACACAGGCTATATCAGCTGCTATATGTCAATTATCAGCCACCGCTGCCTTCTAGGTATGATGAATCCCTTCCCTTAAGGCAGCAGGACTTCTTCCATTATGCATTGTTTGATTGAACAATTGGTTGGCACTATGTAGATGTAGTGCATGTGTTCTAGATGGATTTCGTCCGTTGGGTATAAACCTGAAATATTAAGAGTTAACATGTATTTCCTCCTGGCTAGATTGAAAAATATCGTTTTATCTATAGGTGTTGTCTTGTACATCATAAGGGTGTGCGAATATTTCCTGCAAACAAAGTAACAAAGTATTCAGAAAGCTTTGCCGCTGAACATACAACAAGCTGATCAGTTCTAAATTCCTTATACTACCGTGGTATCAGATGCTGGCAGAAGTTTTCAGCTTCCTTGCATCATATTGGTCAAACCACACAATTTAAGCGACCGATTGCCTTCTTGATCGCCAACGTATAAGACAATGGTGTATGAACTGGAAATACTCATCTCATTAATCACCTATAACCTTACATTCTATGCGTAATTCCTTTTGGTCTCGATGTATCAAGCTGACTATTGAACATGTAAACCTGTCAAGATGACCTATGTCTGCAAAAGTCACCTTGGTGGGAGCTATGGCAAATGGAATTAAAGAAGAGAAAACTAATATATACACTAAGCTGCCAACACATCACATCTAATGGAATTTTATGCAATACAACCACTGCATTCAATAACCTGATCGAAGGTCTATTTACAAGCTCAAGCGACACCTGGCATTCCGTGGTACACAAAAGGGGATGAAGACTTATTGACAGAGTATGAACAAATTTGTTTCCTCTTATAGGTCAGGAAGGCATATTAGGGTAGGGACTAAGGTAGGGTCCGGATTCAAACAGTGTTTCCCTAAAAATTCTTATAGATTGACTTGTGTTGCATATCTAATTAGTTTAAGGAAGCAATTGTTTCTAAATAATAACTAGAGGAAAAACATTGTTTGAAATTATAATGTAAAAATATTGCATCATTTCCAACCAAGCCTTATTTCTCCATTCTCTGCCCACCACCACAATGCTATAATATATGGCGCATACCACAAAAAGCGGCTTTTTGCTACTTTTCTATTTTGATAACAAAACAGTCCATTTTGACTTCTACTATCAGTACAATAAAAGTTAAGGTATCAAAATGATTCTCAAGGAAATCTCTACTTGATTAAACTGGGCTTTGATTTTGCTTCCATATGGAATTCTATGGAATCTTCACTCATATTCTAGAAGTCCAACATTTTGCCTAACTTTTAGCATGATTTCAGAGAAAATATGACAAAAATGAAAACAGATAAATCACCTCAATAAATTCAAAATATATATGACAATAAAGCCCACAATCTCTGGTTTAATATGATATCCTTTGTAAATCTGTATCTTTCTTATAGCCTAAGTTATGAGAATCTTTGTATTTCAAGTCAAAAATAACTAGTTTTCAGTCCCCAATATGGTTGG
Organism: Alentia gelatinosa; assembly: GCA_950022655.1. Taxonomy (NCBI): domain Eukaryota; kingdom Metazoa; phylum Annelida; class Polychaeta; order Phyllodocida; family Polynoidae; genus Alentia; species Alentia gelatinosa. The sequence continues at coordinate 23,305,958 of OX465588.1, read as the reverse complement.
ACGACCTATAGTAACCGTTTTTACTTATAATTCTATCTTTAATCTGGGTTGGGTTTTAAAAGGGTATCCTAACCAGATGTGAAACTAGTTCCGTAGAAACTCTTTATGTATCTGTTCTTATGGACGGCCATAATAACTGCTATGCAGAGGCCCGACTATGTACGCTTTTTTCTGTAATAAAAAAACACCAAAACAGGTGGGTCACTTTTGTTTTATGGCATTGAAATGGTTGCCCATGGCCTATGGTCAGGGGTGGTCATTGCCCCCCCTGGTGAAACCACTCTGCACTCGCGCACCCCTGTGCCACCTCTCCACACTCGGCCGCACTAGACATCAAAGTGCGCGAGTAAGACACTGTCCTCTGTCTCATTCGCTTCACTGGTCTCCTACGCTCAACACCTATTTTTTCTACGCTCCTTGGCCTATCGCCCTCCGTGCCTTCGGTCTCCGTATTCCCCTGAATATCGGCAGACGAGGACAGCGATACCAAGCGATTCAGTGTTTAAGGAATTATAGTATAGTTATGTTGACCAGAAGCGCTGTGGCGGCATCCGCACCCGCGGAGGCCGAGACGGACTCGGAAATAACGATACGCCAGCCGGCGGCCGAGAGCGACCACGTGGACTCGGTGTCTCAACAAGGGACGAGTGCAAGCGCACGGACCCGGGCATCGCGCATCACAGCCCTGGAGGCCAACCTCGGAGGGGTCAGGACGGATGTGAACGAGGTGAAGACGGATGTCGGGGAAGTAAGGACGGATATGACGAAGATATCGCGCCAGATGGACGGCATGATGGACGCCATCATGCAAATCTCCAGGCCGGCCTCGCGCCGGGCCGGCTCACGGGCTTCCTCAGCGGCCGAACGGACAAGAGACTGGGCCCAGGATCAAAACGAACGCCTACTCCCCGCACCCAGGGCTCTCCGAGAGGCATACACAAGCGAGGAACACCTCCAGCGCGAATTCGGCCGTGAGGCCATGCGACACGACCGCACAACGGGTAAGAGCCTACTTTCTGATATTAATGCCTGGAGGCCGACGGCGAAGCCGTACATGTTCATGGACAGGGATGGGGTGTACACGCTGCACCAGAAACTGGACCTACGGGCGAGCCTCGGGCCTCTGGAGTATATTTCATGTTTTGTGGCCTTATTAAATGATGAACGCGCATTGCACCCCGAGGACAAGGACCATATGTTCAAACACTTGTACCAGGTGACGGTTGACGCGCAGGCACGGCCGTGGGCAGGCGTCAGACGCTGGTCAAACTACGTTTTCGACCAGGTCGAGTCCGGCAGGATGCGGTGGTCGGATCACGGCCGGATACAGGAAGAACGTGTCCGGCTCGCGATGACCACTGCCCACACGTCTAACAACAGTCAAAACACGGAGACCGGACGTGCCCGGGGGAGCGAGGCCCCGTGCCGGGACTTCAATGGAGAGAGGGGGTGCCGCCACCGCAGCGACCACACAGAGGGGGGCATCCGATGGTTGCACGTGTGCACGTTTTGCGACTCAGTCGGCAGGAAGTGCGGTCACTCGGTGCACGCCTGCAACCGAAAGCTCACCTACGGCCACGGTTATGAGAACACGGCGGCTCCCCCTGTACCCACACCACGGCGGGTACCACAGGCCGGGTACCAACTCCAGCCGACTACGCGACTTCCGACTTAAAAAAACGGGCAGGCCGCGCCCCGCCAGTAGACGAGGCGCGAAGGAAAGATGAAAGGGGGGCCGGCGGCACGGAGTGTTATGTAACGAAGCCGGCTCCCCCACGTGACGTCAACGATCACGTGACCCCCTCGGCACGTGGCCGAGGGGTAGTGATAAACAACAACAAGGACAGGGGGAATACACTCCCGGAGGAGGAACGCCCCTGTCTCCCGGCGGCGGTCGCCCCCGCCCCGGTGAAGGACGATGGCCTCAGTCGCTTGCCGGGTGTTAGTGTTAGTGCGCCGGAATCTAACACTCCCGACTTCGAGGCCCTTAGGGACGTCTGCGAAACAGGTGTCCACCGGGAGGGAGTGAGGACAGACCCGTTAGCATTCAAGGAACATCGCCGGGAGACATGGCCGGACCTCACGGCCGTGGGGCCCGCCAGGCACGCGGAGATATACCGAGCCGTGCGCGACACGGGAATCCCCAACGCACTCGGCGCTAGGGTCGAGGTGCCTTCCGACCTTAACTTACCTGCGTGGGAGCATTACCTGGGGCAAGTGGAGGAGGCGCAGGAGCTCCTAGGCTTCCTGCGATACGGCTTCCCCCTGGGATACCTGGGACCGGAGAGTGATACCAGGGGGGTGGCCAACCACCCCAGCGCAACCTCTCATCCCGTGCAGGTAGAGAAGTTTCTCACAAAGGAGGCAGGCTTCACCAATATGATGGGCCCGTTCGCCGAACCGCCTTTTAGCCCGTGGTGTCACGTGTCGCCGCTCATGACACGGGAAAAGCGTGGGACGGACGACCGGCGCATCATTACAGATATGACTTTCCCGCGGGAGTGCAGCGTGAACTCGTTCATCATTAAGAACTCGGTCTACGGACTGGAGCGAGAACACGGCCTCCCAACGGTGGACGAGTTTGTGGCCAAACTCGTCAGGGCAGGCACGTCGGCCTACATGTCGTCCATCGACGTGTCGCGTGCCTACAAGAACTTTAGGTGCGATCCCCTCGATTGGCCTCTGTTATGTTTCACGTGGGAGGGCGGGCACTACTGCGACACTGCAATGCCTTTCGGTGCCCGCGCCTCCTCCTACCACATGCAGTGTGTGTCGGAGGCAATCGTGGGGATACTGTCATCGAAGGGAGTCACGGCCGCGATGTACCTCGACGACCTCATCATCCTCTCCGAGGACCGAGGTAAGGCGGCCGAGGACTTCAGGATCGCGCGAGAGCTGTTTTCGGAGCTGGGCCTCCCCGAGGCACGTGATAAAGCTCAGGAGCCAAGCCAGTGCGTCACGTGGTTGGGGATCGAGATAGACGCCCGTACTATGACTCTATCGATCCCCACGGCCAAGCTCGAGGACATCCGTGGTCATGTGTCGGCCGTAGCGAGGCGCCGGACGTTGACGAAACGACAGCTCCAGTCGGTGCTCGGGAGGATATTGCACGTCGCGCGGTGTGTACGCCCGGCCCGGGCATTCGTCTCGAAGTTGCTCGAGGCCCTTAGGGGGATGAGAGGATTCTACATGAACATCAATTCTGAGATGCGCCAGGATCTGGACTGGTTCGTGCAGTTTGCTCAAGGCTGGAACGGCCGCGCTCTCATCCCTCGAGGTCCCCCGACGCGGAGGATCACAGTGGATGCCTGCCTGTCGGGCGTAGGAGGAACAGACGGCCGCTTCTCGTACTCCGGCCAGGTCTGCCCCGTCCTCGATCCCGTGGAGTGCATCTCGGAGCTCGAGGCCCTGAATACCATATACGCACTCCACACATTCATCACCGACAGGGATCGGGGATCACGGATTGAGGTGTTCTGTGATAACCTCGGCACAGTACAGACCCTCAATAGTGGGCGTGCACGTAACCCAGTCCTGGCGGAGTGTGCCCGCCAGGCATGGATGGTGCAGGCACGCCTGCAGGTGGAACTGGTCTTCAGCCATATCCCCGGGGTGCAAAACGTCATCGCAGATGCCCTGAGCAGAGCCCATCTGTCGAGGACGGAATACGATAAGGCCACTTCCCTCATTCACCTTCATGAGTTGTACCCTATCGTACCATGTACCCATGCCTCATTTGTACCCGTCCTCCGTCTCTTCTGCAGATCGGGCGCTTCTCTTACTCCAGGCGAAGGCATCTGCGAGGCAGTCAGAGGCGCGTGCCCCAGGTACGCTCGCCAACCAGCGATCCGCAGTCACCACCTACCTGGCGTTCTGCAACCGGATGAGAACGGACCCCCGGGCACCGACCGTGAGCCTGATCACGTCTTACCTGGAATACGTGGCCGACCACGCCCCCTCGCCGGCCACGGTCGCCAACCAGTTATCGCACGTCCAGGCACACCTCCGACTGACGGGGGGGGACGTGCGGCCAACAGAGGATCACCGGGTGAAGCGTGCCCTCGAGGGCATGAGGAGAAACAAGCTTTACGTCCCAAACGTGAAGGCACCTATACCAATGGATGTGTTCCGGGCGGTTCTCGATGCCCTAACGGGATCGCCCCTCCATACGGCGATGAGAGTGGGCATGCTGCTCATCTTCTACGCGGCCCTACGGCAGGGGGAGGTGGCGCCGCAGTCGGCTCGGGCATTCGACCCGGCTCGGAATCTCACTCGGGGGGACGTGGTCCTCGGCCGCCGGCACGTGACTATCACCATCAAGGCGGCCAAAAATCTACAATACGTGGGGCAACAGAAAGTGATGCGCCTCGAGGCCGCGGACGATATCCGGGTGTGCCCGGTAGACGCGGTCCGAGGCCTACTACGGGCGGCCCCTATGGCTTCACTGCGGGACCCTTTTTTGACTCTGCCCGACGGGACGACCATCACATCACGGGTCATGACAAACGAATGGGACCGCCTCCTACAGGCCACAGGCCAAACTGTGAAGAAGTACACCCTGCACAGCCTCAGGAAGGCCGCCGCTACTCAGGCCTTTGAGGCCGGGATACCTGAACTTAACATCCAAAGGTATGGAGGGTGGAGGTCCCAGGCTCACAGGGACTACATCAAAGTCTCAGACCAAGAGACTGTCAACAAGTCTCTCATTGAGTCTCTCTCCCTCAAAAAGTGACTATAACAAACTTTCCCACCCTCCTCTTCCCTTAACTATTGGCTTCTTGGCTATTTCTATTATTTTATTATTACATGTTATGTTTAACTATGTAATATCACATAATCTCCATTTATCTTATCTCAAATATTATCATAATTGACAAACACATATCTATGTCAATTTCAATATTTGTAATGTTATCACAAATCTTATCACAATTGACAAACACATATCTATGTCAATTTCTATATTTGTCTTATTATTGATACTCATGTATTCCTCTTATTCATATCAATAAGACTCATAAAATTAAATAAAATTTTATAAGCCCACTACGGCCTCCTTTCTGTTTCATTGGGGATCAGGGGTATTGGGTTGCCCATGGCCTATGGTCAGGGGTGGTCATTGCCCCCCCTGGTGAAACCACTCTGCACTCGCGCACCCCTGCGCCACCTCTCCACACTCGGCCGCACTAGACATCAAAGTGCGCGAGTAAGACACTGTCCTCTGTCTCATTCGCTTCACTGGTCTCCTACGCTCAACACCTATTTTTTCTACCCACCCACCCACTCCTTTTTCTCTCCTACTCCTTACACTCGTAGGGCTATTTCTATTATTTTATTATTACATGTTATGTTTAACTATGTAATATCACATAATCTCCATTTATCTTATCTCAAATATTATCATAATTGACAAACACATATCTATGTCAATTTCAATATTTGTCATGTTATCACAAATCTTATCACAATTGACAAACACATATCTATGTCAATTTCTATATTTGTCTTATTATTGATACTCATGTATTCCTCTTATTCATATCAATAAGACTCATAAAATTAAATAAAATTTTATAAGCCCACTACGGCCTCCTTTCTGTTTCATTGGGGATCAGGGGTAATGACGTATAGATATTGTAGACTTTGGAGAGGTTCGAAGGTACTCCAGGTAAACCATGTAGAATACCCTGTCATTAATACAGGACCTGTTCATGTCTGACTCTGGCTCTGAAATAATGAAATAGGGATATTTGCAAAACGGATCCAGAATATTCTTGTAAATAATCAGAAGTGCACATGTTCATATATTTCTTATCTATATTTTACTGGTATACTACTAATTATACCTGTGACATGTAATAATCTCGGAAGATGAATCAATAGTTCTTAACCGTAAGTTAACAAATAGGTTTATCCGTAATGTAGCTAATTACTCATTTCTGTGATACATTTCCCAGTAGGAATCTGAAAAATATCATCAAATTAACGGCTGCTAAAAGTGATCATGGGAATTAGAAATCTCATGCTACCAATAACCATAGACTTGCTATGTCATGCTTTATCTTCCGTCAGATGGACTGCATTTATAACGCTGTACAATTCATTTTCTCGAATAGCTGTCACAATATGTAGAATAGAATATAAGTTATACACTATCTTCTTTCCTTTGATGATACCACGCGTGAAGATGGAAACCAAATATGTACAAGAGAATTCAGGACAGACTTAATCAAGCTTGATTTGTTTGACAGGGATGTTTGGTAATATGTGTCGCTGTTGATAATAGGGTGTAGTCTTCGGCAGATATCCATGTTCTATTTGATAGGAAGTTTGATACTGTTTATCCCTGATGTACTAAGTGCCTTTACGGATCTTTGCCCAGGGGATTGTGACGTGCAATCAACGCGTTACACCCTGCTACGCCTCCCCATCATATCCCCTGTACCATACACTGAATGTGTCCGTGGTGGGAAGCCCAGCCACTAAATGATATTCACAGAGCAGCAATTTGCTATTGGTGGAAGCCCACGGTGGCTTGATTTCATAGGGCCCGGACTGGGCTGGTGAACTTAAGCACGGCTGCTTAGCGGAGCGAACTTGGCAGTTTGCGAGCAAATAGCACATCAAAGGAACTCCCGCCGTCGTCCCTCCCAAACCACCATGTCGCCTGTCAATCAGACCTCTGTGACCAATGAAAAGGGAACTGAAAATGAATTTTCGCCGACTCTGTTGTGAGTCTCTCCGGGGGATCTTCAAAAGACTCGGGGCAGGCATCTCGGGGCTGTGAAATCCCGGCAGCTTAACCTTTAGCCATGTCTGGGGTTTGACAGGTGTCTACAGTAAGGGAGGATGCAAGGGAATATAACTATGATGATTCTCTTTGTGCCACTCCGATTGACTTACAATCACACTTGCAGTGGCCCCTTTTTCCCAAAGGTGAAGTCGCGTATGTGAGTAGCAAATTCAATATCCGATAAAATCACGGTTTTCCTCCCAGGTACTAAGCCTACTTTGCTTATTTCAACAAGCATGAGAGAAATCGATTCGGCAAATTGGCCCGGATGCTGCAAAGATGGCGGCAGGCAGGCAGCAAGAAGGCGTGTGACGGAGTGAGAAATACGTCTGCGGATGATGCCTGACGTGAGCTGTATCCAATTGTGTTGAATTTAATAAAGTAGGTGCCAGGAAAAGATCTCTACCTCATTTATGATAATACCATCCAGGGGATCTGCTGACCTGTACCTCAATACATCTATCGTCTCTGACTGAGAAGGTGCAAGAACGCGTGTAGCATAATGAACACCCATATCTTCGTGACAAACTGGATTAGATTTAGTTTGTAGACCCATTATTTTAAATGAAGCAGCCAATGTCTTCGCATTAAAGCGGATGAGAATAGCAATCACCTTACTATTTTGTGAGCCGTTGTCTTAATGTATCTCTGATTGAGTATCTCAATGATATTCAAGATGCATCTCCTAATACACTAAATATTGAATTTACTGCATTAGTAATGGTAAAACTCATTGGCCCCAATTAGCCAATACTCTGAAACCAACAGCTTGACATCTACGCTGTAAATATTACTAGGAAACTGCCGGTGTATTATTATATACCTAGGAGCGAATGCCTCACTTTTACTGACCAGGAGTACAGAGTCTGTTTGTCCCTGAATGACGAAATGATATTCATACCTCCCTCCGTACCACGTGACAACTGTAAATTGGCATTTTTTAATGATTTTCAGGTACTTGATATTTAGGAGACAAAGTGAGTGTACCTGAATGTCATCTGTTCTAAGATATTTCGAAATAGTCACCGAACTCGGTGAGTATTTCTGACCAAAATATCTCTTAATAGATTTTGTTCAGGTACACTAACAATGTCTCCATTTACTACATTGCAGCTAAAAGACAGGCAAAACAATTGCAAACATATACAGTACTTAGCATTTCTTAGAGTAACAAAATAGCTTGCAGGTAACGTACGTATATTTAAAATAATACAATATTCTATTGATGAATATATCATAGGAATTCTTCTACTTTTCGAGAGGGGAATATTAATGGGATGGTTTGGATATGATAACAGTATGTACTAGTTCCAATAAGGCTTTTATGAATCCGATGAATACTCTTTCTAATTGTGTATAGTCGTATTATTAAGCCGATACGTAGAATCAGGAATAGAAGAGTGCATTCTGCGAAGACTACTCTTCTTTGGGAAAAGAGGAAGGCACAGACAAAGCCTTATCTCTGCCTTTGACATATGATTTTCTTACAGACCCTTGTATTTATGTCGAGATTAATAGGTGTAAACGCAACAGTAAATTGATGAAGTCATATCAAAAGGGTTATCACATGTAAATATTTCTTTTAAAATATTATTGCACAAAAAGCGTACATGATTTGTCAATCAGACCAATCTCATGAACGTTCAATAGATAAGACGGTAACAATCCTCGTCCTTACATAGCATATAGTTTCGTTTGGAACTCAAAGATACATATCTTAGGTTTTTTCTAATATTGATTTCTATGTCGTTAGCAATGCACCCAGAATTCAGTTTACCGAAGAAGGGTTAGATTTTTCAGAAGTATATAAAACTAAATCATCTGCATCGAAAATATGCGCACTGTTAAACTAAAGGGATTCGATATCGTTGATGTAACAATTAAAGAGAAGCGGACCGAAAATACTGCCCTGTGCCACTCCAGGTTTTAACTATAGAATAGGTAGACAAGGAAATGCCTACGATGGTCTAAATAACTATATAACAAGATAATGGTTTGTTTACCTAGGCCTTATTTTATGAGTTCTTTATCAGGATAGTGTGACTGACTCGGTTGAACGCCATGCTACATATTATGCATGTAGGAGCTATGATGCAGAGATTCCGCCAAAATTCTCAACTTTTAGACCTTTTAAGAAATGGTACTACACACCATACACTGCTTTCATGTATAAATACCAAAATAGTTCTTTATGGGCGTTGTCGACATTTATGAGATATTTGAGATGTAATGCACTAGAGTGAAACAAGACCAAGGTTTCTTCAGTGGCATTACGATGATGTATTTCTTCCCTAAAATCCTAAATAGTTTGGTAAATATAAGGTCAAAACTAACGAGAAAGATATACAGTGTATGTCCCTACAAGAATATCACATCAAATCTCAAAGTTTCTTCTTATAGTTGCTGACAAAACTATTTCCCGGTGAAGATGACTACAAATATCATCTATGAACGTTTCTACGTTATAGCGGTAAAAATAGTATCTAGTAGTGAATACCTATGACACAAGTTACACTTAGATACCTCAGGTCTACATTCTTCCTAACAATTGACACACAACTATACTATGGGTTCCAATATTTTAAGCAAAACAATAAATTTCCTTTTGGGTAAAACCGTCCTGCTTGATTAACACTTTTCATTTAAATTTTGCCATTCAGGAAGGAGTTGAACCACAATCTAGAGTTGAGTTGTAAAGTACTACGTAAATTAAATGGATAAGCGTACGAACTATATTTAAATTTGAATAATGAGAACCCTTCGACGAAACACAGATTCTCTACAATAGATCACTGGTTAGACCTGTATTAAACTAAGAACGAAGAATTCTAAGTTTTCCTGACACCATTTCTTGTAATGATTACCAAACATAGCGACTGCTACTACTGAGGGTAATATCGACTCCAGAAATCTACTGCGAATATTGAATTCAATTGAGACTTCAATATAACTGTGTTCACTGGTTTAGCTGAGTGCTACATGAACCAATCCGTCACTGTCGGTTGTTTGACTGACCTTTAACAAAATGTCAGCCCGTTACCCCGGGTCGATGCAGGTCCCTCGCGACCGTCACTCTCGCTTGGGTGAAAACAAATCCCTGATGAGAAGTGACGGCTACCATTTTGTCGCCCCGAACTCCCCTGTTCACAGACAGCAGACCGTATCAAATAGGAGACACGTAATGAGGGATCCAACCCCAAACCAGATTAACTTGATTATTGATGCATTATGAATGTTGCTTAACCGATGATTTGCCAATAATAGGTGTATAGGCGTATAGAACATGGAGCCCCGCTGTGGTTTTTGAGAAGCGTGAAACGGTTTGTGTTGAAGTCATCGGGCGTACTAATGAATCACGCTACATTGGGTCAGGATTAAAACGAACCATAGATGAGGGAGGGTAATTATCCATATCAAATGCAAACAGTCAATTTTCTAACAAATGGTCACACCCTGAACTGTCATGCATTGTATCTGTTCAAATTCAATGTTCAATTGCACCTAAAAGTCAATCGCTATGTGAATGAGACGGTATTGATTTGAATGAATATAGTTGGCGCTATTACATCATGGTTGTGAGACCCTTTCAGGGATGATAGTCAGGCCTGACAAAAACAGGGCAAAATGTTGATGAATAATTGTTTTACGATCTTGCCAATAACCGATATTTTTACTCAGTTGAGAATGATTTCCCGTACTGAATTTAAAGTTTTTGCATCACATATTTGAAGCATTCGGAAATCTCTGGAAATTTAGTTCACATCAAAATTAAGCTCTCGATGCTTCTCGAAATTGCACTCAGGAACCCATTTTCCACTGCTTCAGCTTAATCACACTAAGTAAATTGTATTTTCTAATTCTACCTGTAGTAAATTAGCACAAATGATCAAACTCCCGATACAAGAACATTCTGCCAGGAGACCAAATAAGGGACACAAGTTTACTTTACCTTAGCAGATTTGCTTGGTAATAAAAATTGCATCAAGCAGATTTTAAGCTGAAACCAGCTGTTACAAATTTAAAAGATATTTGACCTCCGTTGCCTGGAACAAAGCTTAAAAGCATCCAATCACAGGCTATTTTAAAAGTTCCTAAACTGTTGTAGAAAAGAGCCCAAACGAAAGTATCGCACTCTTTAGCCCCGGGAGATTGTTATGATCAGATTTAACTTAAAAGTCTATTTCCAAAGATCACCTACATGAACGGCTCCGTGGATCGTCTAGGGTAGTAGTGCAGAAAAATGCATTTGTGGCAGGTAAATTTCATACCGCATATAATTCAGTAGTAAAAGAAAAACCATCTTTGTACTGAAGGGTTTACTGGAATAAATCGATCAGCTTCTATTGAAGGCTATAGGAAATATATTCACGCATTATGTATGAACACAACAGAGCTAAATAGCTATATACAAACATTTAATAGTGCGTTATTGCCTCTGCTTTTGACTCTTCATGACCCTTCAAAACCTGTCAGAAAGGAGTCCAATATAGTTTCACTCGATCCTATGATTCACTATAGATACTAAATCATAGTGCACATAAAACAGGTGTAAGGGCTTCTTTTCTTGATCAATGTGCCTTGTTTAACGTCACAATATATTTTCAAAATGTTTCATAATACTTTCCCTAAATAGAATAATGATAACTGTAATAATCGTCAATTATGTTGATGAAAGACAGGTGAACAAAAATTAAGAAGTATTCATCTCGCTCATAATGCTATCATGAGCTGAAATTGATGAACGGCAAATCTAAATGTTCTACCGTGATAGCTTTTTGGTATGCTCCAAAGGTCGATAGGTTATAGAACTGACAAGAATTCCTGGACCATAGTGAAATCAATCTGTACCTTATAATCATGGTTCTACGACCAGACATGTTGTATAAACATGGGAACATTGTAGCAATATATGACTGCGACGTATCTTCATGTACACGATTATCACAATGGAGAGAAAAAAACACTGTAAACTCATACAGCCTTCTCTGGCATTTATTGACAGAGCCAATGCTTTCATTTTCACACCTCCTGCAATGCACAAGGTACGCCCCGTTATACAGACATGGCTTAATGGAATCAGCATAAGCGAGAGGCAAAAAGAACAGCTGTGATAAAAGCAAGGAAAAACAGTAATTTCATCCCACAATGCATCCTGCATGATACATGTCACTCAGACTGACAGTAAATCTCCGACCTTACTGTTGGTAAGAATATGTGCAGATGTGTAAATTTATCCGTCTCCCAGGTGGTATATGATACAACTTCACATGGGCTGTGACGTTGAACTAAGAGCATTGCACACATAACGAATGAAAATCAAGACATTTCTGGAAAATCTAGATAATATGGTCACATGTATAGTTCAGCCAAATGACTTCCATTCATCATATAAGATTTTTACTAATCTCTTTTGAAAAACAGCGTTCATTTTGACTGCCACCGATTATGCGCAACGATGATATCTCAAGCAGGACCACCGACCAATTTTTGTACAGATTCGATATAATCGGTGTCTCTTTTTGTCGGCGGGTGAAAATGCCATATTATTATATACCTATGCACAAACTCACTAGTTCAATACTGACTGCTCCTAGGGTAATAGTAATAATATCATATAACCAAGGCACTCCGTCTAGCTTAGTACGCATCGTCTTTATAATTGACATACGGAGTGCTTTGACTGACATACGGAGTGCTTTGACTGACAAACGGAGTGCCTTGAAAAATAACGCAATCTGATTGGTCGAGAGGCCAAAGCACTGGGCCCGATATATGGGCGATTAAGGTAGATTCTGGTCATACTTCACTCGGCCAAACAGGACTCGTGAAGTATGACCATTCCTAACTTCGCGTATGGCTATCATATTCGAGCGATGACATAGTAATTATATATTATTTTCAATGAAAAGGTTGGGAAATCAATGGTCAGGTGGAAACGCTCTGCTTGTTCTGGGGTAGACGATTATGCGCCAAAACTAAATTACGATATGTTGAGATTTAATACAACTGTTTTTTTGTATTAGATATAGTGCATTTACACAATAATGTGAGGGGGGAATCCGTGTGAGGCAGGAGTACCTTAGGGTATATATCGGGGCTGGAGGGTCGTTCTATGTTGGCTGTTTATGTTATTATTGGTTTGCTAGGTATATTCAGGATCAATCTGGTCTTATGGTTACACTTCGTTTCTTAATTATAGCTAGATCCTTTGGTCCAAGGTATCCCTAATGTCGGGGCTGGGAATCCGTACTTAGCTTTGCAGATAGTTTATGACCGCAATCCACATACGGAGTGTAGTACGGATGTTATATTAGCATCATCACTCTGTTTGTATATTATTATATACCTTAAAATATTCATAAATGTTCAAATTCGACCTTAATGTGAGTATCGAATGGAATCATTATTAATATTGAACTAGGAGCACTGTCTTGCTTCCGCTGTGAGGTTGGTTGGTGTGCTTAATGCGGAAAGCATAGTGACTGGTCCTATCCAGGTGTTCCGAGCTGCTCCCAACGGCTTTCAGCACATTCTCAAGCCTCTGACCAGCGCACTTGAGTAATCGTGAAGCTGTGAAAAAACCTTTTCAAGAGACTAGCCCTATTTTATACATCTACATCGTGGCAGGTTAATGGGTTTTTCATCCCTCTGTTAATACTTATAATAAAGTCTGCTATATCTATTATTACCGCCAACTCCAGTTTTTGCCTCCTTCTTTGTAATGAGATCAATATTATATATATGGGTACAAAGCTTAGAATAACAGTATTACTACACCAACTCCACCCCTAGGAGCAATGTGTGTTTACACTGAGTTTGTGCATGGGTATATGATGGTATAAATGATATATTGTTTTGCTGCTATCAGGGTTGAATATTATAAATTAAATTGACATCCAAGATTTCATCTAATGGTGTTCTACTTCCAGGAGTTATTGATTCTTTTTCCTTTGCAGTTTCTAGTACGAGCCACTATTTCTGTATGCACCTATGCTTCATTACTTTAAAGAATTTCTTTGTACCATCGAATCTTACCTGCATGCCATTAAATGCTCCGTATCAGGTCATGACTTAAACTTCAAAAGGTAGCCAACTTGTTATAACAGGTAATGGAGAGCACGACGTTGGTTCTTGATAACTTGTATCGTTTGATAATTTACATGTTTGATCCCGGCATATTTATCTCAGCATTGATCTTCACCTGCGAGGTTTCATTTCTGCCATCCCTCCTTCGCCATGTCCTCAAATTGAATACAGGTGTCTCCCATTATGTGCGTCTACGTTTGTTTTTATACGTTGAGAGATGCTTAACACAGAATACCTCTTTATAACATAGGATGCCTGCGTCCACACAACCTTTGATAGACGAGTGGTAGTCTCGATATAAACCTAAGCTTTGGGTGAGCAGTACATTAGCGGGGAAAGTCATAAACAGAACATCATTGGCCCTGTCCATTGATCCTGTACTCGAGGTACAGCATTTCAGAGTATAGTTGACTTAGTGTATCACAAATACTCAATGATCATAAACAGAGACAAATCAACAACTGCAAACTGAATATTGAAGAATCTCCCAGGGAAACGAGTGTATTAGAATATTCCAACTACGTTGTATTATATTCAATACTCAATTCCCAGTAACTGCTGCTATCTAACAAGGAGATTATATACGATCTGGTATATTCTATGATGGACGTTCTGCATGAAGTACACATAGGTCATCCTAGTCATGTATATTACAATTAGGGATATTAGAAATGTAAGATGCCCCATCAGATTTTCTCATGCACATGTATCACAAACCAACGTTGTACCTTTAGGAGAAGGCCAATTCATAGGCCCCTCTATCACACCGTTCTTCGTGTACATGAGGAGCCGACTGGTGTTTTTCTGCAGCCTTTATTGAATCTACTGTTGTTTCTTAAAGTCAAAGAAGGCTTGTCAGATCTTAAAACTAGAATCTTAATTAAACATTCTTATGCATTGTGTCATCCCAACATATACACAGAATTAGCTCTGCTGAAGAGAACAAAGTCAATAATGATATAATTCCATGTGCATTTATTAACATAACTAGAATATGATGAGTAGAGCATGATAAAGGGGCTACATATTTCTTTAGTAGGGATAATAACCGAACATACATGAAAGGCAGAACAGGTGTGATTCTTAAAGGACGGTCTTACAATGAAAATTATATAAAGTATACCACACATCAGGTGTCACATCCAAGAAATATAAGGTATATATCATTCAAGATCTGAAGTTCAGAAAAGGAGCCAATTGGTTTCATGCGGATAAGCACTTATCTCTATATTGAAATCGAGTTTCCTCCACACTTAGAACTCAGGAAAACTAAGATATCATAGGAACATATTCAAATGTCTGTATATCAAATGATCTATTCCTCGAATTCAACATCTGAATACAAATCTCATAAACATCAACCACATTGATTCATGCTGACTTAATCAGTCCTGCACTCTAGCTGTTGCGACATGCACAAGTCCTGATCATAATTTTGGACCTACCCGCTAGAAGCCTTTATCTATATTGATTTGACTACATAATGTCACTTAGCAAATATCTCCATGGTATTTAGTGTTTCCTTAGTTAGAGTATCTCAAGGTTCAGTTGATTAGCTGGAAATAATTGTTTTCTATGTATCCTGAACAAATCCTAAAATTGTATAGATTATCTCAAGTGAAAGCTTGATTCTACCAACTTCTCGTATTATTTAGCATGCAATAACTTTGTGTTCAAAGGTTAATAGGAGTATCAGAACATCATTTGATACCATCATGACCAAGTTATAATGTACATTTACTAGTGAAATGCCTTACAAAATGTACATCAGAAAGTGATATACAGATTAATATGCGAAAACAGGATTGAGTGAGATATTAGCGTCATAAGCAGCATTGGCTGACGGCCAGCCAATAGATCATCCAAGTGGCCAAAGATTAACGTCTAGTAATTCAGAGGCCGATACGGCGCGGAAGGCATCTGCCGCCAATATTTGATAATGGTAATTAGAATAATTGGGTTCAGCTAACTGCGAGCTGCTCATGTTTTATTGCCTGAGCTGCTCCCCCAGGCCCAGGATGAGCCTTGGCCTGAAGGGAGTTGTTAGATGTCAGATAAGGCGATCGATTCCTCTAACTGCAAAAGTATGCTAGTCACACCTCCATATGTACATATATATGTATGGCCCTGTAAAGAGGGTCCATTACGAGATGGGGTATTGCCCCTCCTCAAGCAACATACTATAACCAAACATAGTAATTTTTCTGCTGCAAATACAATTTCCGAACACTCAGTTAAATGTACATGCTTAATCTTCCATTGTCTTTTCCCTTCAACTTGATAAATGTTATAGACTCCTATATAGATTTTAAATACAAAGATAAGAATTTGAAAGGAGATACATGTCACCTCCGCAATTATTCTCTATGTCTGCATCTGAATTCCCTGGCTAATTACCAGGTCCCCCATATCGAGACATCATTGTTTTTGTGAGCGTATTGTTCGTTCTTATATTACCTCTGCTGTATAGCGACAACTAATACCAATGTGCACTACACACTAGAACAACGTCACACTATAATAATACACTCCCCTATATCGGATGCCAAGCAAGCTCCATCCCCAATCTAGCCTGATTATATCGCACGTCATTGCCTGCTTTACCGTCATATCCAGCAGGAATGTGAAGCCGATTTCCAATTTGATTCAGCTCCTTCAACATTAACTCTCTGCCATCATAGCACCAGCCGGCAAAGCCCTGCATAATACATGGTGCTACAAACCTGCCCCACCCACCTTACACCCCTACCCTGCACCAACAGATTGACTCGTCCATCGCCCAAGAAATAGATGCGAGAGGTGAACGACATGGAAGAAACGAGAACGAGAAAAAGATGATGAATTAGAGATGCTAAGGAATCGTTTTCAAGCTACCTATACTTCTTTTATGTTGAGGTGAAGAGGAGATGTATCATTGATGTAGGCAGACCTCGGTGTCCTCCTTAGGACCCCCTCCTCACCGTCGTCTTTCAGGTGGGGAGGCACTCTAATTAAACAGCATTTTATACCTGAGGGACCACGTGATTATGTCTTTGATGCATGGATATTTATATACTCAGTATAGGATATTATTTATGCTATGCGAACAGATAATAAGTCAGATGCTATTTTCGTATGATCTAAATGGAAGACAGCTCATATATGATTATTCTTCCTAGATTTAATCAATGATACACTTTTTACAGAAAGGTATTCTTACCATATTGCCGCGGTAACATTCCCAACCGGACCGACTTTTATACTGAGGAGAGTGAGATGGAAGGTTGAGCAACCGAGGGGCAAAACGGGTTGAAGGGTAACACACAATGAGTAACTACTATCGGAAGAACATGGAAAAGGGACTACTAACAATGACAGAGGGAGAAAAGCGTGGGGGTTCATTTAGGGTAACCGATCGATAAATGAATACGCAGATTGGTGGCCAGCGCGCAATAACCCTAAACTCCACTCACACCCACGCCTGGGCCAGTCACACCTCCCACTCTTCACTTTCGGTTTCGGTTTCACCAGAGTAATGCCAGTTGAGAAGTACGTGGCCGTCCAGGCTTTGACAGCCGAGCTGCTCACTGCATTCCCCGCTGCTGTATTAACGTCTCGCCGAGCATATTGGAGCAGGTCTCCAGGCGGCGAGTTGCTCAGTCGCCCCGGGCAAACAGCGCCCGGGGCCCGTTGAGTGGGGTACGGGGAGCGGCCTGCCCGACGTCCGGCCTGACGCCTCGCCGGCTCCGGTTGCAGATCCTAGTGCGAGACCAGATGCTCAGAGATGCTCGTTGAATGCTAGCGCTGGTATAGAAGCGGGTAAGGGGGGTTGTTAGCTCACCTCTTGTGTTACAGATAAACACCGCTGGGGCAGGGGAGGGATCCAAACACGGGTGGCACAATCTGCGTGCAGGGTATATCATACAACAACTGTAGATGGCGAGCACGAGTTTGGTCTGTGTGGTGTGGAGGTAAATAGAGGTGGCTGGTCTATGTACAGTATACCACGATATTGAAGTGACAGTAGTTACAGCTAGTAGCATTAGGTAGTGTAGGTGAAATTGACAAACCGAAAAATATAATACCTTTGGTGATTGGTATTCGAACCAAGGAGTTTGATAAGTGAAGGTGTATATAACCACCTATAGAGTTCCCCTGACTCGGGATCGAGGAACCTGGTTGCTTCAGACCATAGGTGCTAAGAACTATATATATCACATGTGGGAAATCTTTATTTAAATCCATACAAAGATTGAAGTATGTTAGTGCCAAAGTTTTGAAGATGTCTCGGTCGTTTTTGTAGCCAAAATTCTCGGCGTAATGGAATAGGTGGCATAACGGTGCTGCTTGTTGGTCTATATGAAGTAAGTAAACCCAAGGGAGCAAAGCGATTGAGCGACTATATAGGATGAGTAAAGGAAAAACTTACTTGCGGTGGAATTGTAATGTAAGGATGGTATGTATGAATCATTGATAATACAGGGTTTATAGGGTAAGAATTATAAAAACTGAATGAAGAAAGCTAACTTAGGTACTCAGGGTAAATTGGTTAGAAAACGCATATTTGGTGGAAACTGATGTTACATGTTTGATGATGTCGGATGAGGGTCGACGATTCTAAGTGAATCTATGAGTTAATGGCCATAGGTGTGAAGGCCTTGGAACATCGGTTGACAAGGGGTAAAACCCGGTTGGCTTTTCTTTTTATCAATTGATAAAGTTAAAGCATAAATGCCGTTGCTGCAAACTTCTGTCAGATAATATTTCTTTGTGAAACTTTCGGCGCTGATACAACTTCTGAGATAATGTGATTACTGCAGTTTCACTGTTGTATAGCTTACACTATTTGAAAGGTGTTTCTTGTGATCGATTATAGTTAACAATTATCTTACAGTGCAGCAGAAAGCGGAAGAAAGCGATGTGTTTTCCAGCAGAAATCGTCTGTAAATTAGCTATTCTGAAAACAAAGTCTCAATCTATTCTATAAGAGTTTAGGGGGAGAAGTAGGAATGTGATAAATTTTGACTAAAGTCAGATGCCTTGATCTCCCTTAAGCAGAACATATATAAGTGAATTCCTCAAATCAAACATGGGTTTTCTCCGGTCTGATTTCTATGAGCTTTCACGCATAGATGAAACGTTTAGCTATGGAGATGGTAATCAAGACTTTGTAACACAATTTTCATCGATACAACACATTTAGGGAAAGACCGGTAGGACCTTTTTTCATAGTCTTCTGAAAATGTTCAGACGAATATCTGGACCTCATATGTGTATTTTTCTCATGTTTACAAGTGAACAACTGATGTTATGTTTACAAGTTAACAATTGATAAAATCATGTAACATAACCATTGTCTTCTTATGATCACTTTATCAATAGAACATAAACAGTGTGATTAACTAACTACCACTTATTTATCAAAAAAGTCAACTAACAGGTTTTCACATTTCTTGCCTTTTCCACAACAGATTGTACGGACGACATAATTTTGTATGCATTTCATAGATAACAATGCATATCATATGGCTTTGAAAATGAATAGATAATTACCATGACAGATTTTCACAATGCTGGAAATCTCCCAAGTCCACCCTGCCATATAACCGCGTCCAACACTCGGCCTGCTAGCCACTCGCCGGTCGGTGGAAGCGGGGAATATGCGCGACTCTGCAGCAGTGTGAATATTTCACTACCATGCTGTTTACTCTGCCGTATGTTCCTCCCACTGTCTGTTTGCATTGTGGGAATGACGGGCCCCTAGCGGCACCCGTGTAATTAAGGCTATGAAATTGAGGATATGGATTAGATGTTGAAAATACACAGTGTGTGAGTGGATGGGAGGGTGTGGGGAAGGGAGGGGGCTGGTCGGTAGCGAGGGTTTCATCTCCCTCCATTAGTCGAGAGAAGTCTCAACTGTCTACTCGTGGTATGCAGGCAGCATGGTGGAAAGAGAGCGGTACTGATTGTCTACGCAAATGAAACGCTTGGAGAATGTGGTTAAGGTTGATTTACATGGGTGCGCAGTGGAGTGTACTGTGAAGTACTGGGGTTGCGCGTAGAGATCAAACCAAGTGTGGCACAGAAGCCTGTAGTGTAAATACACAATGCTCTGACAATGCCATTATTTGCTGTATATCCTGGTGGCAATAGTAACTGTTCCCTGTTAGTCTTTTTTTATTTCTCGTTTAGCTGTTATTTTCTATCCTGTTTTTTAGTCAACTAGATCAATTTTTTCCAACGAAGAACCTGGGTTCCGCGAACGAAAAGATTACATAAAATAGATCAGCAGGCTGATATTGGATTATGATGATTTTCAAATGTTTCAGATTTCCTCTGTCAGAATAATTACATCTGGTTGTTTTCAAATCTAAAAAATGTGTGCAATCGTACAAGGACTCGACATACACACCACGTCACGAGTCCCTGATATTGGATTATAAGCTGGATCAGATAGGATGCATCAGCAGTATTGGTAACGTCTGCAAAAGAAATCAGAAAAGAACAAAAATATCAGGAGTACACGAGGCAGTACTTATATGGAACGACCTGACCATGCTGTACAAGATACAAAACGAGATGATAATTTACGGTTCGCACAGAATGAGGCATTTATGCCGAGTTCCGTACAACCCGTAAATTATTATCGAGTTTTGTGGCTTGTACAAGCATGGTGGGTCGTTTTATGTTTACTATATACCCGAAATTGATAAAATAATAAACGTAATTTGGCCTGACAACTAATACCTTAGTTGACGTGTACTGAACGGTCTTCCGTATTTTACCGTACGGAACTCTGTTCTGTACACTATTTTTAGATTAGGGCTAACTGGAAGAGTTGGCGGTAATGCGGAGCAGAAGACGGGTGCCACGGACGCTAACTCACCTGGTCCTGGTCACGTGGTTCCGGTCACGTGACCACCCCACTCCGCAACCCGTCTGCATCCACTTCAACCCTGGGACGCCAAGCGAAAGGAACCACTCACCCACCCTGCAAAAACTCTTCACTCTCCTCTACTCAACTTCTCCTACTCCGTAGGGCTTCTTAATAGCTTGTGACATTTCTGTTATATTTTAATTGCATTTATATTCTAATTACTATATGAATTTACGTCGTACTATTACGTAACTCGATAAATTTTATTTCCATAACTGTGCTTCTGTGTTAGTCATTATATGGCGAAACGGTGCATACTTACAGTGTATACAGCATGGGTATGTAGTCAAGATTCAAAAGTATAGGATGCAACAAGAGATACAGGGGCAAGTACCCATCAACTTTATAAGATACGAGGCTTTTACTTGTAAACGAATTTCTCAATCTAATTTGTGCTTTTTCTTGCTTAAAATGGGAGCGAAGGAGGAACCCAAGCTCAAGTAATTTTCATAGTAAATGGATAATGACAGACATGTAAAACAAATAGGCTTCGATGTATCATTCAGAAATTAAACCCAAAATATTCTTCCCACCATGGGAATAGGAATGGGAATGTAAATCAAGCCACAGGAAGCGGAGACATTGACATAAAATGACAAGGGGAGTGGAGGAACATGTGTAGATAGTCGGACGGTGGGAAAGTGACAGGCAAATGCACAATTTCAATCGTCTCTTAAAAACTCGACACGTTTCCTTTGTGACATCAGCGCCGGGGTTAAAGTTTCAAGGTCATGCAGTACAAAAACCGGAAATTTCATTGAATCTTTTTGAAAGGATATCCTCTTAAATGAATTGCCAAAAAAAGTAGAAGAAGAAAACAGGAGCAGTGGCTGCTTTTAAGACATTTCGAAGGCGAAGACGGCGCCACTCCCCCCTTTTTCACTTCACTGCGCGCGTTGAAGAATTATTAAAGTTAATGGTAATATGACTGTTATCATTCCACAGGGATCACAATTAAAACCGGGGATGAGAGAGTCTGCCATGTCACAGGGCGCCATAATGGAACTTTCCGAGTTTTATTGTGTTTGGATGATAAGCTAATGCACTGAACTGATGTATATTTCGAAGAGGGATGATGGCATATTGGTTTTCATCTAAACTGGTCGTGTCTTTTCTAATTATGTATACATAGCGTCAGCGTAAATGTGTACTGACTGACTATTTATGGATAGTTAAGACTATTTATTCCTCCGTATGCCTTTTCTTTTTCTTTCTTTTTCTCATCTGTTTTTATCTTCTTTTTCTTTGGCGGGGGGAGTGGGCTAACGATATAGCTGCTCCGGTCAGGTTGCAGGTAAGAAACATCAAAATATACTATTGACAGCTGGAGATATATTCAATGACAACTAGAGACGTACGTGTTGTCAACAATCATTGACTCTTTCTTCAGTTCTTCCAACCTGTTGTCACCTGTATATCATGGTGGTGTAATGTTCGGTGACTAGGGGGCCTTCGGTTAGCACACCTTCCATCTGTGGCTCCATTTCCATGCTGAAGAATGGAATCAGTTTACACAGGTTAATCTTGCATATCCCCTTGAATATAACAGTAAAAACTTTAATACTGAAAGGCATAGTCCTGGGTCACATATAGTAATGGTCGGTGGGGCTGTTCTACCCGAGGTAGACATGCAGAGGAATTTCCCAAGCAGTAGCTGAAATCTGCATTCATTCCAGTCCTAGATTGAGGCATTAAGAATTGATCAGATTGCTACACAAAACAGAAATATAGATAGTGCAGCCTATAGCCATTAGAGCTTGATTCTCAAAGAGAAATTTTTGTTGAGGATTTAGTCATATATCCCTCTTTAATTTGCTAACAAATAAATATTATTTTCCAGTTTTAAGTCGTATTAACCATTCATTGTGGGTATAGAAAATTTAATACATGTGCTTCGGAAACTAGCAGTTCTAGCATTACTTTGTAAATTATATTGTTTCTTCCCTATTGTTGTTGAACGGAATGACTAAAATAAGTCATATAATACTACCTTCCGGGTTATTTTTGTATATTTTTAGGTCAGTTGAACAAAACTACCTGTTTTCAATTTGGCCCAGTGAGTCGTACTTGGTTTGATGACCGTACATTTGTTGATTCGACGTCTAACTAGCGTACTAACATTCTTACTTATAAGATGATATTTACAATTATACATAACTTGTTCACGGTGTTAACAGAAGTTTACCAATACTAAGATAGATTTTATTTGAGTGACGCTGTTTTGCTTTTTGTATAGTAGTAACCTGTCTCTCCGTACGCAGTTCAGTCTACCATAAAAAGGCGAATCCTTTAGGTGTTTCAGGGCCCTGAAGGAGGTACGCGCACCTTTGTCAGGTGTAAATAACGCCACCTGTAATCAGGGCGGACTGACCAGCACGCGGGACACGCCCTTGGCACGTGACCTACGTGAGGATGTATAGGGGGCGCTGTGGTCAATGGGGAGCTGCAAGCTGAGAAAATTGGGAGAGGTTGAGTTGTGAGGGCAACCTAGAGCTAAGAGGGAAATCCTGTAGGACTGCAAACGTGGCCCTAACCCGATATTATCCCAGTCACAATTTGGGTGGGTACCACCACCCTTATACCCTTGCCACACCCTCATCCACCTTCCTATTATGCACCGCCATAAGCATCAAGAGAAAACCCCGCCCTAACTTATATACCTCCTCTAATTGCGATAGATTCTAAAAAGCAGGTTTCGACTTACTAGTTCCCGCAGAATATATAATAGATCAAAGGTGAAAAGGAAACCACACCCAGTGAAGACCACAAAGCGACAATATTCAAACACCATAATGGTACACCATTATCCATTTATAACGATAACTCTTATTCAGTCATCTCCATATCTGTACAAATTCAATGTTCCGTCAATGTTATCATCATTCAGAGCAGATCTATAATACCGAGTCTAAGACGAAAGCCGCGATTTCCAATATGTGCAATGTATATCATTAATCAGTGATTAATTAGTAACCCACCTATGCTCAGACACCTCCATAAGTTTCAGAGCCAAGGCCCTGACTCAGACTGGGCAATGGGAAGTAGAACTTCCTTATTCTGTGTGGGATTGACATTCACAGTCATAATACATACATAACCAGAGGCCTAGCTTTGAGCCGCAGCTCCAGGCAGCCACGAGCAGCTCCGAGCAGTTCCCTTCTGCATAACGGCGGGAAAACCTGCATTCCTCCCCCGATCCCTCAGTGTGCTCCCCATGGGGCCAATTTGAGGCGGTGGTCTTGCCGCAGTTAATTGCAGTGATTAGGAATAGTTAATTTATTAAAGAAAGATACATTACCTTCGTGCAGATTGCCAGACATTGCCAAGCAGCCTTTTCAATCTGAAAAGAAAAAGAAATTGATGCGTTTTAGGCAGTTTGAGTGTGTAAGGTGTGTGGATGGATAATGTTGGTGTTGGAGGGTTAGGGTAGTTGGTGGGGAATAGCGGACGTCGAGGTAGGGTTCAGGAAATTTCTGCGACCATTCGTGGTGAGATGGAATCAGGGGTAGCAGTTCACCAACACCCACGTGCCCCTCTGCTTGGTAATTACACCCAATCCGGTGCGAGGTTAAATAACTGCAATCCAACTCACTTTAACCTACAAAGTCCTGCCACCTTCAAAGACAACAAACTATGGGTCCACATTGATTCCCCCAGCATTCACGACCCCCCCCCCACACACACACACACTCCGCTGCAGACTCCACATCTACGACGGATCGGCTCGCATCGCTCACAATCAAACTGACATCAGCGCCGATTGGATTGAATCATTCGAGTCTGGAAATAGAATTAAAACCCAAACTGAGCCCGGCCCAGCGCCCAGCGCCCACCGACTCTCCGGGCCCGCTGACGGATGGCAGACGGCTGATCCTGCGAGACACACCGGGGAGGGAACAGGAGGAGGGGGTCGGGGTCTGGAGCCGCCCGGAGGGGCGGTGGACGGGGACAGGAGAGTGTGGGGATACAGGGTGTAGTGGTCAACGGGATACATGGGAAGGGAAAAGGAATGGAGTACTTTTCATGGCAGGGTCATGGAATGGTGAATCAATACATTTGCAATGTCTAGGTTGGCTAACTTTCGGCAATTTTAGGTATGCTATACTGCGCTTAATTACCCATACTTAACATATAGGGAGCCTACAAATCGCCACTAAATAGAATACGGAAAGTCGTATTCTACTCCGGAATGCGGGAAAAAAGGTCTTTAGCGTGGCAATTAGTGTGTGAGAATATTGGCGGCCATTTCGTGATTCCTCTGATATCTTATATTTGGAATAACAGATAATTAATGCAATACTACCTTGATTTTGATCTGCGTGGTTGTATTCTCCTTGTACTTAGCACTACTACACCCCCCAACTACGTGGGGAATACGACCACGCAGATCGAAATCAAAGTAATGTTATACCTTCTGTGTGTTTGAATTTTTTCGTTCCAGTGGATCACGTTAGTTTTCCGTGGTAGGAAAAAATTTATACCTTCTGGTTCTCATTTGCTAGAAAAAAATTCCAAACATTCGAAATGTTTTCCCTATTCCTTAAATCATAGTTGGGATAGAAACAGTAGTCAGAACCTGGAAACATAACAGCTGAGGCTAAGGTGTGATAGAAAGGGGCCAGAAGTGGACTGAAATGAGGAAGGACGGTAAGACGTATTGGAGTGGATAGCTTGGCGATGTATGAGGCAGCAGTAGAGGAATGGAGAGCTTAGTAATAGGGCATCGGTGTGACGCCTGGAGAAAGGTATGGAGATGTAGGAGGCAGGTATGTGATGATTCTGGCTGAGTATTGTGTTGGGAAGCTTACCTTGGAAAGGTCCTGAGAAATACAGCGTGAGGGGATCGACTAAAGCAATTTGTAAAGGACCAATGGTTAACACACTTTAGAATCTGAGAATTGGAATCTCCGTGGCTTGCTCTCATTAGGTTAACTAATGAAACATACATACAAATGACGTATATGTACCATGATTCCACCGTTGGTAGAACTACTGCCTTAACGAGGGACCAAATCTAAATTAAATCTCAGTATAATCACACTACTGCACTACAAACCGATACACAT
The DNA here is from genome assembly GCA_950022655.1 of Alentia gelatinosa. Lineage (NCBI taxonomy): Eukaryota > Metazoa > Annelida > Polychaeta > Phyllodocida > Polynoidae > Alentia > Alentia gelatinosa. The sequence goes on along the minus strand of OX465588.1, from coordinate 23,280,097 downwards.
CGCACATTCTTGAGCGCGGGATACGCTCAGATATGCTGTTAGTTTAAGCATGCTGTCCCTTCGATCCCTTAACTCTTAGTTTGCCGACATTGTGGCACTGATAAAGTGCAGAAGACCAGCGTCTTAATGACTTGGAGGCGCTGACCATGGCCAATCACCATTGAGCTCATTGAGCCACTGGTTCTTGTCATGTTTGGACCCTACAAAGGCATGTGTATAAGAGGCTGATTGGTTGGTTGGTACAGCAAATTGGCTACACACTAGATAGAACACAAGCCTTTTAATTGCTATACTTCTTTCAGAATTCAATGCTCAGTCATCAATGAGGAAAATACCATTGTTCCTAGTAACTATAGAGACTGGTATAACGCATTAGAAAACTTCACTCAGAGAGTCATGTGTTCTATTTTCTTTCTGAGACAAAGGATTGAAGAAGGTAGGAAGGACGGATCAGTATAAGAAAGCAAACTGGCGTAATCTGGACAGGAGTCAGCCTTAGAAGGTGATTTAAAAAATCTTTATTGCGTTCAATCATAATTGTTCTTCCAGACAGTTGAACAGATAGTGTAGGTGTTTGGATCACAATTGATCAACATTTGTCAGGTATAATACATACCATGAGTTATTTTGTATTCCAGGATATTATGTTACATATTGCTTCTTAGGATACTAATACATGTAGTCATTAATGATTTTTTCCCCTTTTTTATTTACCATTGCAGCATTTATTTTCTATGGATAATACAGAATACATGATCTTATACAAAAAGAAAGATAATCTGGCCCTAGATAATATACATCAATTGCTTGTTTTTCCGTAAAATACAGAGGAAAGCAACAAGGATACGCTGCATTTCTTTTTTAGCATTATTTCTTATAACAACATTCAACTTGTCAAATTCTAATAAAAAAAGGAAGGTTCCTTAACATCCAATATATACCTAGGAGGTTAGAGGTGATTACAAAAAATAATAAGAGACATTTGGGTACAAGGCAGACATACACAAGTCAGACAGGAAAATATAATAGAGCTTAGACAGACAGACACTCAGGTTTTTTATGGGTTTGTTTACAAGGAGCTGTACTAGGAAGGGTTTGTCAGTAGTAAGGGGACAATGTTGAGAACCCTGAAGGAACATTAATCAATATTCCTTAAGATAGAGACTATTAATGATCATTTTTCGTAATAAACATCAGTTCGTTTTAATCCATATCTTCCAACTTTGTCTCATTTAATTGCACATTAATCTTGTATACACAAGGTGCTATGGTATTACTCTACTGGTACACTTGGTCGGCTGTTTCCGTCATACATCAGCAATACAATATTATCTTATACTATATTTCTAACCCCTCTTTTGAAAATCTTTTTAGAATCGATCTATCCTCCACATTTTCATTATTGTTCTCTTGTATTTCGGAAATTAGATTTAGTCTTTTGATTATACCTGCTTCTTCTGACATTGAAAACCACACTCTAAAAATAACTCATCTCGGTCAAAAGAATTCGAAAACAGTAAGTCTAGCAATGGTAAATAAATTTCAGGTAAGGTTCAGCCTAGCTTTAACAAGTCGGAACCACATGTTGGGATATTTTCCATTTAATATTGAATTTTTTTTAGAAAGATGAAATATCCTTTGTTCGTTATTACCAGTAGAGTCTTTAGGTGTTGCAATGAACTTAATGCCTTAAAAGTCATATTCATAAAAAGCGTTTCCATTTGTGTCACAACTTAACTTCAGAAATAATGATTTATATACTAAATGGCAACAGTCATTCTTGTTGACCAAAATCTATAAACAAAGTCTTGAACTGTCCTGTTGAATGTTAGAGAAATGGAATTGAATAAAGATCTCGCCCCAAGCCACGACGACTCGTCTCGGTGGACGTTCAACTAAAAATTGTCTCCGCACCTGGTGATTTTCATCAACCCTCAGGCTTCTGCACGGATGGGCGTTCATAGGCTGGACAGACAAACAGATGAGAAGTTCATTCAAACAAACAACCCGCTTGTTAGCTCTTCACTGACATTTGTTGAGTCACTTCTTGAGGTAGTTAGTCGGCCCTAGAGTGGCTCAGAGAGTGCGTTCTGACGCGCCTTCCTTATGGGGAACACTGGTATATGGCAAGCCGTATTCTTATTACTAAAGTGCATCATTGATAAGATAAATCAGATTTACAGGAGAGAACTATAATTGATCCAGGATACTTTATCAATGAATTCTCACATATAAATTCATTATAGAAAATGAACTTGTTTATCGCCAGAGTTGAATCTGTCCGAAGGAGAAACTCACGATTCATACAGTATGCCTTGATATCTTTTTTTTTTTTTTTTTTTTATTTTATTTCCAGTGCCTCTCAACCAAGGTTGAGTTATTCTGGCACGTCACAAGATACACATTATTACAGATTATTGTACAATACATTGATTTCTGTAAAGTGGTGTAACAGCAGTTACATAGAGAAAGGTAAAAGTGTAAAGAGTGATGATATGATAGAGTTAACTGATAATCATTATAGATGTCCATGATAATTATATCTACTTTTTTAGTTCAGTCTCTAGTTGTTTCTTGAACGTTCCTTTGTCCACGATGTTATGGATATCATCTCCCAGAGCATTCCAGGCTCTCGCGCCTCGTTGATAAGGACTATTGTAAACACTCGCACATCTTGTTGTTGATAATTTGAATAAAGTCCTTTTTTGGGTTCTAGTTCGTCTTGGGTTTGAGTCTATCCAGTTCATGTTATTTCGATTTTTAAACATTATACATAGTAATTGCAGTTTTCTTCTGGATTCTAACGTATCAATGTTACACATATCATGCATAGTAGCTATAGATTTACGTCTAGAATTACAACCAAGTAAAATTCTTAAACCTCGATTGTGTAGTTTCGATATTTGTTGAATATCTCGTTGTCTAAAACTTTGATACAGGAACGAACAGTACTCCATGTGTGGTATTACAGTTCCCACATACACATTTCTCGCAGCCTCAAAAGTTAAACATTGACGGATTTTGCCAAATTTGAATAATTTACTACTGACTGTTTTGATGATTTCATTTACATGTGGTATCCATGATAGAGTATTGTCTATTGTGACACCTAGATACTTATACTTCTTACAAACGTCAAGCTGTTTATTATCCATGAATAGTTCTATGTCTTGTATATTTTTAACCTTTGATTCTGTACCCACACACATAATCTTGGTCTTCTTTATATTTATAGTTAAACCATTACTATTACACCATGCTACTAGGGTTTTTAAATCATTTTGAAGTTTTGTTACAGCAACAACAGGATCTTTATCTGATATAAATATAACTAAATCATCGGCATATTGTATAAAATTTGATAAATCAATACTAGAACCTAAGTCATTAACAAATAAAATGAATAGAAGCGGACCTAGGACAGATCCTTGTGGAACACCGAAATTAATATGTAGAAATTCAGATACCATGTTATTAATCTTTACACTTTGATTTCGATTGTTTAAATAATCATAAACCCAGTTTACTAAATTTTCTGGCAATTTTAAAAGTTTTTTTAATTTCAAAAGGAGTAACTCGTGACTTATGGAATCAAAAGCTTTTTTATAATCAACAAAGCAAAGGACACTCAGACAACCCTTACTGCGTGCTTCATACAGTTCTTTGAGGAGAAAAAATATGGCATCTCCAGTACTTCGGCCAGGTCTAAAACCGTACTGTCGCTTCTCCAGTACTTCTGCATCATTTAATAATCCATATAGCTTATTATGTACTAATTTTTCTAGAATTTTACTTGGGAGATTAAGTAGAGAGATAGGTCTCCAGTTGTCAATTTGCTTAGTATTCCCCCCTTTCGGGATAGGGACTACTGTGGCATATTTCCACGTGGATGGAAATCTTGTTTCTTGCAATGAGGTATTACATAAATACTTAAAGTTATTTTTTAATATGTTGATACTGTCTATAACAACTTTGGTAGAAATATTTGTCAAACCACTGGATTTATGGGGATTTATATCTTTCAGTTTGTCTGTAATTTCGTTTTCCGTGAATTCTATCGAGTATTTTGATAAGGTAGGATCTGTTTCTATGTCAATGAGATTATTTCTATTTTGATTTATTTGTTGACCATTCAGATTTCCGAATAACTCAGCTCCAATCTTAGCAAAAAAATTGTTTATGTAGTCCGGGATGTTTTCATTAGGTATATTATTTCCTTGTTCTTCTAGAATACATTGATGTTTCTCTTCTGTGGGATTTATGATTTCATTGATCAAACTCCAGAATTTCTTAGGATTCTTCCGACATTCATTAAGTTTAGTTGTGCAAAAGTCACTTTTTTCTTTTTTCAATTTTCCTTTTATCTCTCTGGTTATTCTTCTAATTTCTTTTAGGAGAGTGCTTCCTTTTATGTCTTTAAACCTTCTTACTAAATCTCGTCTATGTTTAATTAGGTTCAATAAATTAGGTGACATCCAGCTCGGTTTTTTGTCTTTAAACTTTGTTCTTATTATTGGGCATATCTTATCTAAGTAGGCTTCTATTTTTTCCACCCAGTATTTCCAAAGAAAATCAACATTATTTGAGTCCAAAAAAGGTTTCCAGTTTTCCATAAGCAGGTAATTACTAAATTCGTCCCTATCATAGTGTTTATAATTTCTCCCAGTGAATTCAACAGGAATTTTTTGTCTATGTTTGTGTTTTTTGATTGCCATTATCGGGTAGTGGTCACTTAACATGTCATTTAATGGTTTAGCAGTTAAAACTTGATCACTGTTGGTATATATGTGGTCAATAATCGACCCACCAGCTGGATTCGGCCTGGTAACCTCTCTTATTAACTGTTTTAGTCCATTTACTCTTACAAAATTATTCATAATTTTAAAATCTGAACTTTGTGTTTTTTTAGTATCAACGTTTGCATCACCAATAATCCATAATTCGCGTCCAATTAGTTCATCTGAGTTTACTATTTCTGATAACTTTTCATAAAACTGTTCTGCTGGTTTGGGTGGTGGCTTATAACATGTTACTATTGCCATTTTTTTAACACAGGGCTTATCCATTAGCAGAGTCAATATTTCATAGTTTTCGCAGGTAAAATTTAGGTTTTCACAGTTAACAACATATTGGGCAAATTCATTTAAAACATAGCAACATATCCCACCCCAAGTACCTGTTTTTCTATCTAATCTGTACAATTTATATCCCTGTAGCGATACCATGCAGTCATCATAGAGTTCGTGTAGGAGTGTTTCAGTTAATGAAATAAAGTGGGTTCCTCTGAAGGCCTCTAGAACTAGATCTTTTTTTGTAAACAAACTCCTGATATTTTGCCCTATGAACTTTATACCTCTTTGTTTGGTTTCGTAGAACGTCATTTTAGTTATATTTTAGTTTTCTATAGTAATTGGTCGATGAGGAAAGTGTATGAATTAGTTTTTTATAGAGTAGGAAAGTGAAGTGATGATCGACCCATATACCTTATAGGGGCAGATCCGAAAACTATTCAACCACTGAAAATATCAGTGGATTGAATAGTTTTATTTAGGTGAGATAGGAAGACAAGGAAGCGTGGCTGATGAACCTACAGTAGTGCACAGTACCCCCAGACAGCACAGGCAGATGCACTTTATACAATAAACATTAATTATTATAAATGTGGAGAAAACATATTATGCTGTGCTCAATGATCTTCCGATCACTCAGTTGATCTATTAGGGATGGTTTCAATGTGTTCAATATATACAATGTGAAGAAAAAAATCTGTCAAGACTTATATCTATAGCAGCAACACACAAGTGTGGATACCTTTACATAAGTATATACACTCTAGAAAAAGTAGTAATTTGGCAGTTACTAGTGGCGTACATATCTATCTTAATACAAGGTTACTCACATCCCTTAACCTAACAGTGATCTACTGATCACAGGATAGCCTCTGGTCAACCCCATTAATACAGAGAGGGGAAAACAATTATCTACCGAGCACATGATGCTGAAAAGGCATTCTATTGACTACCAGAGTCAGACAGGAAAAAAACAATCGTTTCAAGGGCATATATATATGTAATCACAAAAGGTGGTAATCTCTCGATTACCAGTGGTGTACAACTCCATCTGGGAGCGCTTTACTCAAATCCCATGTTATAACAGTGATCTATCGATCACAAGCCGTTCTCTGGCCATGCCCGTTATTAGAAAGAGTATAGGACAATGATCTACCGATCATACGATGATTTTGGTTTCACAGAGATCTATTAAGCACACCATAGTGATTATTGATGTAGATGTCGTCGCACATTCTTGTCTATGGCATCACTCATTACCTTTGCGATGGCTGCTTGAGTATAACTACAGGGATGTATCCCATCGTATAATTTGTCATACTGATACCTGGTTGCTTTGCCAGGAACATTTTTATGTATCTCACGACAGATGTACGGTGTTACAACTCCAGATTCCGTGTTCAGATCCCGTATGCCTACATTTATCGATTTTATTAGGCCATTCAGTCGAAACTGGTCCTGATGTGGAGTTATTAATCTGTTAGCTGCTTTTAGGTCGATACAATAAAGCGACGATATTATCACTTTACACGTTTCAGATATCACATTGACGGCCAGTTTTAAAGCTTTGTAAGAGTCCATAACATCGTCGATTAGCTCCTCGTCAGTTTTGTTTCGTATTTCAATCACCGGCGATTTCCTATAAATTTTCGTTGCATCATTCTTTTTTTCCCATCTTCTCTGAGTTAGGTCATTGGTTCCCCCAACAATATAGCACGCCTTGTAGTCGATTCCGTATTTCCCTGCATCCCTTAGTTCTCTTACCGCCTGCCTTGTTATCTTACTTATGGAACCACCAGGATAGAATAACACTGTTGTATCATTTCTCATCTGCGATATTAGATAATCCAGGCATCGGGCGCGAGAATCACCTATAACCAAGTATTTCAAGTTCACATCGGTCATTTTCACTGCATAAGTTGAAAGAAACATGTGTCGAGGTTTGGTTTGTAGCTCGTAGTGTTATGTAACAAGGCCTACTTAGCCGGCAGTGGATTGCTGGTTGATAGTAGTTCATTTCTAACCTCGCAGAGTAGGTCACCGCACCTATTTCTACCACCGATCACAGTCAACTTGACCGATTCGTCCAAGTCTACACCAGAACCCCAAAAGGAATCTTTAGTCCCCTCTACTAACATGTAGGGAAAAGTTAATTTGATGCGCTCAGCGAGATCCTGATGTTGATCGAATTTCGATTTTATCAGTTTTTTCAATAAGCACTCTTTCTTTGTTTCCCATGTTTCATTACTTTGTGGTGTGATGTTGCGACTGCGTTGTTTCGCCTCTGGACCATCTCGTGCGTTCATAATACTGAAGGCTGCATTGTAGTCATTCATAGTAAGGGCCCTACCGTATTGATACGCTTGTTCTACACAGTTGAAAGTTAGGTCGGTTTGCGTAGTATCACTGACATAATTGACCCTAATTGTAGCGGGAAAAAAGTTGCTTAAATAAGCCTTTTTTCCTCCGAAAACAATACCACATGGAGCTGAGTAAACGCCGGAATCAAGGGTTTTGGACTGGTCAGGGTTAACACTCATACTTCCCTCGTTCTCTTTCTGATTGCCAGATACAACTCCACTCAAGGAATTGTTTACAGCTTGAGTGCCTTGACCTTCTTTTGTAGTAGGCAACTGTATGCGTAGTGATTCTTGCGGTGTGGGCCATTCATTTGGTGTGCGTCCGGGGTCAGAATTTATCTCTCTTCTTTTTTCTGCAAAGGCAGATACTTGTTTGTTATCAGGTTGGTGATATATATTCTGACGCACTAATGATTCACCATTTTTTCTCTTTTTTATTAGATCTTCAGGGAGTAGGTCATCATCAATTTTTTCAATATCATTCATGGCTATTTCTGCTCCGTTTATGATTATGCTATGTTCCAGCATTGTTACAGTACTTCCGATACGTACGTGGTATCCATGGAGCATTCGCATTAGCCCGCGTTTTTTACGAATGTAGGTAGGTTCGTCCGGCATGAGGCTTATTTTACCAAGAGTCGATCGATTGGCTTTGTAGGAGTTTGACAACAGCTTATTTCTTGCATTCTTTGATGAGCAAGCAATTACTATTGGAGGCGGTCTGTTTGCAGTTGGTTGTCTGTACGGTATTATCCTACTTATGTTTAATACTTCACCCGGAGCAAGCCACACCCCAATTTCAGAACACAGGTAATGAACTGCCCCTGGCAAATCATCATCGTACTCGAGACTCATACCGACAATAACCACATTTCTATCTCTAGAAGGAGAGTGATATCTGGTGTTATCGTCCGGCTCTATTGGGTTTCCAATTTTCACATCGTCCCTGGTTAACGTAGTATTTATCGGGGTTACATGCGGGTTTGAAACCTTTAATGACAGTTCCTCAATCTTTCTATATACACACAACAAGTCTTCTTTTCGTAGATCGGATTCTTTCTCTACATTGGTTTGAATATTTCTCATTTCCGCATTTATTGAATCAATCGATTCTGCTGTGCTTTTACTAAGATTCTGCAGTTTAGCATCAATCGCATCTATCCTAGTTGAGTGTCGTTGTAAGCTTTCAATTATACAGTCTTTTAAGTCTACAAAATCCTGCTTGGTGACTGGTTTTGCAAGACTTTCTTTGTAATCAGTTTCAGACATGTTTTCAGGTTTGCTTCTTTTCTGAATATGAACCGAGGGAGATTGTTCAGATCCAGGTGTGGACTGTGTAGAGCGAATACGCTTCCTGTTTTCTTCAGTTTCATTAGGGGTAGACTCTAGTACCGGTGCACTGCACGGCGTCCCTGGGCGATAATCGACACACTGTTCCCCGTCGCCACTCATTTCGAAAATCAGTTACTATTACACTCGATTCTAGTAGTATATTTCACTCACTTTTGCGCCTCACAAACAATATATCGGTTCACTTTCACTTGGATACCATTGTCACAAATCCATACGGTCCTATGTCATAGTATTCCGTTGATTTTCTGTCTGCACTGCTGGAGCCCGTACACACCACGTCTTCACCCAACCAACGCCATATATGCATCTGTATTTCATCCTCTCAGTGAAGTGTCACGGTATCAGATTGGTATTTCATATAACAGTTATCCCTGTAAAAATCAGGCTCCATTAAACCCAATCAACTTCCATTTATATCCAATGATTCCTCCAAGTATTGTTTTCATCGCAGACTATAGGCATCTTATAGTTCTTATGAAAGCCAGAGGGGATGGCAATGGTGTTTGAAGTTCATATACATTTTTGCCATAGATTCTTCAAGTTGCTTTGTGATTATAGATATATGGCTATTGAATCCCGAATGATCTGTAACTATAAAGAGGGTATTTCCTAAGTGTTATTTATTGTGAAAAGGCCCGCCATACTATTGTATTTCCGTTATTTTTTGGAAATGGGAAGTTACACCTGATCCTTTCCTCTGGGAAGTGTAGTAGAATAAATAGAACACTCGATAGTACCCGGTGACTCTACTATGGTTAACTACCACTTATGTTATTATGATTCCGTCCTTATTTTACACCTCCCTCTTTCATTGTTTAATTACATAACTGCCACTTTGGTGACGACTACCATTGTCAGAATGACCTTCAAATGTCAGTAAATCAGGTAAACCAGGTCCTGCGTCGGAAACTGCCTAAATTAGCGGCCAGGCTACAAAGGCGCGTGGCCAGTGATGCGGGGGTGTGGAGGCATCAGAGACGGAGCTCTTAGAGTCTATGGAAGCATACCAGTGACAATTGACGTTTTGTACATTGGCTGAAGGCTGGGGAAATTCACTTCTTTGAGGCGGGTCTTGCTAATCGCCTCTAACGAGCGAGACAATACATCCGCCTTTCCACAGTGGAGGGAAGTGGTTTTGTGTGCTATGCTGCGGCTCAGTATTACTGCAAACAATGTATCAGCCATTGGTCAATGGTGCATTGTACACAGACTTTGTAGGATGCACTGATTATAATGAGGATGTCTATTCACGAGACGTACGTCTGCACATAATTAGACACAGGTTGATCCAGCAGAACTACACATACTAAAACACAGGCCAATGCTGTCACTATGCAAGTACTGTGAATAACGCTGTCACGTAATCCTGTTGTCGACATTCAGATTTCTGATCTCCCAGGAAAGGAAATTGATATTCAAACTACTGTGGGTAAATCAGGATAACCACAATGGTAACAACACTGTAGACCACTCAGGTCAGGAAACGTAACAATATCATTACGTTCATGTTCAATTGTATGAGAGGACGCTTATGTCACACCTTATATATGTTGTCCTATTTGTTATCTGTATATTTTGATATGATTATGGCGTTTTGATTCTGACATAAGTAGCTCTATGTTCAATATTTTTGAATAGGTGGTTGTTCATCATCGAGTGAAATGCACTTCTTGGACAGTATCAGTAAAGACCCTTTGAAATTATGATGCTAAAGTCAAACTGGCAATAATGTCTGGCTTATTTTTTACGCAAATAGGCCGCGGAAGCAACGAAAAAACGGCATAAACTTTGTACCCCTTATTACGTAAGTCAAATCACACTGGAAGAAATTCTATTGCTCTTACTACGTATTTAAAACAGTGGGCACCACTTATGAACGTTTCTGCTTGCTTTGATTTACGTTCTATTACGTTTCTCAACGTTCGTTAACGCTTCTGTACGACTTACTTTAACCTTCGTTTACGCCTTAAAACAGCGCTGAGAAAGGTTTAACATTTTAAAAACTAAAGTGACACCGCGTTTGTTCCATGTTCTATTCACGTTCTATTGCGAAGTGTCTGTAGATTCCATAAAACGTAAATAAACAGAAATATGCGTCCATGGGAAACGTCGTTTTACGCAAGTAAAACATAATATTCCCCTCGCTGAGTGATTCTTTTTTGTTAAGTTTTCCTTCTTACGTTTGTAGAATGTATTCTCCTTGTTATCAATTGACTTAATTCCACAAACTTTCTTATAGCCAGCAATTATTGCCTATCTTTATTTCTATCTGGAACGACTGTTTCTTTTTTTCCTTTTGATTCTTGTAGAGTAGCATCGTTGATTCAGTAGTTCAGGTCATGTTCAATTATTTCGCCAGGACATATACCAGGCACTGCTTGAAGCCTTCCTTATCTAGGAAGTCAATATTGACATTTCCGTGAAGGTATGTTAGACACGGAGCATATATACATCTCTCTAATCTTTATTTTTATGACGTCTTGTTAGAGGTGAGTCAGTGCCCTTTTTATATTCACCTCCCTTGAGTTTACCCGAGAATCAGACCTCATCATAACATCAACCTTGTTAGTTGTAAATCATATTATCTGCTAGCTAAAGCAATTACACATTTCTCTCTCGTATCCATACGTATAATAAGTCATTTTAATCTCATTGCATCACCTTGTTGTGACATCTGTAATGCTTTACCCCTATTACAACGGTCCCGCAAGTGTAGTTTGACTTACGCTTACAAATTAGTACCTTCCTGAAGTAAAGATGTTAAACTTGCTGTATGTAATGTTCATCTTTGTTAATATGACAATAAGGAATATCATGTATTAGTTATCATTACCATGGGCATAATTAGGTACTTTGTCCTACCACTATATTGATTCCTTTGCATATTTCACTGTCATGGATTAAGCAAAAGGCACATTTATTACACACCTATGCACATCAGTCATATACAGTAGCACCCCGCGTAAGCGGACAGCCTCCGTTCCGGGCCAGAGTTTCCGCTTACGCGGGGTGTCCTCTTACGCGAGGTTAAAATAAACATCTAACAGAGGGAACCGTTCCGAGCAAAGGTGTCCGTTAACGCGGGGTGTCCGCTTACGCGGGGTGTCCGTTAGGCGGGGTTCTACTGTACATGTACTTACTAACCTGTGTTCAGCGTATAATACGTATATCATCTGGCACAGTGAATTAAGAAAATATCATGTACGGCCCAGTCCGACATGTACGCCCCGCTCTCCTGCTAACTGCATTATTACGTGTAAATCAGTGTAAACATATGAGGGGGGAAATATGCAGTCAATGACGAAATATTTATTTTCTAAAAATTACGGTATCAAAATTCTTTAAAGCTGACATTTGTAATATCGAAACTGATGATTGACAGGACAGCAAAGTAAAGATACAGAGGAAATAGCTAGGCCGTAAAAAGCATGAATGGACCGAGTGTGCCCAAGATGGACGATAAATTGTGATTAGAGGTGAATTATTATGAATTTGAAATACTTCAAGGTGTATTATGAAGGGAAAGTAGGCCAGACATTTACTCTGTGAATGAATACTCACTCACGGACTCGATGATACGCCCCTCTGCATAAAGGCGTCGGGCCAAGTATTTACCAAGTCCGTGAGTTCCTATTCATTCACAGATTAAATAACAGATCAATTTTCCCACTATACAGTCTCTATATGGAAGTGTTGAAACACAGACCCAAACTAATTCAATTCAAGTAGCAAATCTAGTTAAGCAGAAGGAAATGACAGAATACAGAAAGAGGCATAGCTGAAGCAATCCCTGCTATTACTCCGGATGAATTCAGATAAAACCTCACTTCAGGAAATATTGGCTGGTTTGGTTTACTAAATGTTCCTTTCCACGAAGGCCCATCTATTTGAAAAAGAATTGCTTCTGGTTTCTGTTATAAAGTTAAAGCACAAAGTTTGGTCCAGTATTAAAAACAGGACTACTTATTCATGATTTGAATTAATCAACAAAGTACCTCATAACTCGATGGTATCTTCATTTCTTATGTCGTCATCGGATGTTGAAGTCGCTCAAAAGGACATGAGTAATTCAATAACGGGTTGTGCCTCTTCAAAGATGTAGAACGGTGTACAGTAGTTACTTTAAAAATGCTCCTACCTCTACAAAGGCTGAATAGTCTACCTGTAAAATACACAGCAGTAGGGGAATAGATAGATGGTGAACCATATCATCAAGAAACTAAGCCACAGAATGATTTCCAAAGCGGAGCTGAGTGATATCTGTAGCAAAAGCTTATGAACACAATGTAAACAGTTATATGAAATTAAGTGACATTTAGATTTTTTCCTTCCCATTTACTTGTTCTAAACTTCATATGTCACCTGTGGCATATAACTATTCTATGGCATAAACGTGTCATACAGTCACATCATGTCAGGTCTGCATATTTACAGGAGGGGTAGGATAAAACACCAGACTGGATCTAAATAGCAATTACGGCTGTAACTAATGCGAATTAATATGAGAGGGGCATCAATATATTTCCTATTATTATTCATTGAATGAACTTTCTTCAGGAGTATTTCCTTTGAAGAATCGATCTTAGAGGCCTACAATTTACATGCCACAGTGTAATAGGTATACCTCTAAGGATGTGCAGGTTTCAAAATTGACACTTCTGACAAAATACAAAAAAAACATGGACTGTAGCGGAATGATTCTAATGGATTGTTTCATTTTCTGCTGTTGACTAACAAGCAGCGGGAGTTTATGAAAGTTCATTCAATTTTGAAATGTCAGAAGTCGATCTTTGAAATGGAAAATATTAGTATAACAGGTTTACATAATCTCAATGTGGTGAAGCAATAGTGAGAATCTGAGGATGTCTGTAGACAGTAAAATTATAAAGTGGTGTAGGTAGGTGGGTAAATTCAAGGTGAGATGACAGTGCAGACGCGCGTGGTGTGATGACGTCAGTGTTATTATGTGTTGGGATGCTGAGTTGAAACACTAGGTGGTGTCGCAGAAACGCTGCTCCCGCGCTTAATTATGCTCATGTACTCGCCATAATTCTATTTCTATTGGTGATGATTTGGAGACCACCTTATTCAGACAGGTCACAACTGTATACATAGATTCTAACTGTATAGAGGTGAACTATTTAATGCAAAATGAGTAGAATTTCAGTCTCATTATTTTAATTTCACGCCTGGACAAGACGATATCTCTTCAAAACAAGGCATCAGTGGTATCAAGTTGCTAGTCCCTCATGCAGCATGTCTGGGTACAAATTCAAAGTTTCATTATTTAAATACCCTGGGACCAAGAAGCCACATCAGCAAGGACCCATCTCCACATCACACACAATCAGCCGATAGTAGCTGTGAAGGTATACACGATTCCCATAGACATTTCCCGCCTGAGGACACAGATTCTGTCCCTTTGAGTCTCACTTCAAACCAGTCTTAGAAGCCTTTACTATGATGATGAAGCTTGAGACACCGCAGCCTTTTGACAGGATGCGCAGCACTACCTTTTTGAAGAGCAAATGATCACCGTTTTAATAGGCTGACTCCGGCTTTACATACACCCCTAATTTACTTCTTTTTAGAGTCGCCAGTTTCAAATACATCTTGACTTTCATGAATTTACCAAATGTTCATTGAGGTTCTAGTTATTTGTAGTATAGCTAAAGAGATGAGCTCCATTGCTCATACTTTATGTAATAAGGGAAATGTCTTTCCTTTAACAGACTCATCGATATTACAACAAAATATTACTACTCTGCATCTACAAAGTAATACTATCCTAAGGCCCTGCAACCACCAACACCGAGGTCTACAACATACTTCCCTATAGGGCATTTCAAATCGTAGCCTATCGGGAGGTCCCCGATGATTCAAATCGTGGACGTGGCTGGAAATCATAGACCGTCAGAACTGCTTTGGATGACCAAAAACGTGGTCACGATTCAATCTGTGTTTCAATGTAGATCTCAGGCTGAGTTTTAATATTGAAATATATTATAGTTTTGGAAATATTGAATGAATCTGAATAATCTTTTAGAGGTATTGCTATTTGAGATAGGGTACACTCCAAATGAGCTTGGGGGTATCTGATTTAGTTGCACCTTAAAGTTCATACGGACTTAGTTCTAGTTATTCTGGTGCGAAATACTCAGTGCCGTTTGATAGGGGAATTTCTATGCTTTATTTTTACGTTTGTCTGACGCCTCTTCCGGTGCCTTTTAGAAATAGAAATCATGGTGCGACGACTCCTGTTCTCAACACTATATAATTCGGCATCACCTGGCTACTTATTGACTAACCAATTAAATGTCTCCGTGGACATTTGATCAGTAGCGGGACGGAACCAGCCTAGAACAACAATGGATAATAACCAGTCGTCGGGTTGAAATGGAGTGTGTGCTTTGGAGTTCACCAATTATGAGCAGCATTAAATTCTCAAGAAAAACCATCAACCATAATTCGTACAGTACCCAAATAATCGGTGCCCAATTCGTCCGAAGGTGAAAACGCCGTATAATCCTATGCCATTCAGCAAAGTAGATGTCACAGCATGAAAATTTCAGTTTATCTATGTTTACAGTTTTTTTTGTAGATTTTGTTTTCAAAACACTACTGTTCTGTATGGTTCAAGATAGCTCTGTTTATAAGGCACAAGCATACATTTAACTGCACCAAGACTGTCGGGCTCGGGGTCAGGGTCGGGCTCGGGCTCGGGCTCGGGCTCGGGCTCGCAATGGAGTTCGGGCTCGGGCTCGCAATGGAGTTCGGGCTCGGGATCGAGATGGAGATCGGGCTCGGAATCACAATCGGGGCGAGGGCTTGGGTTGGGGCAGGAGGGTAGAGAGAGAATGATAAGCAGATAGGGGTGCATGAGTGTGCAGAAGGATGGCGGCGGCAGCAGTGGCAGTGGCTGGGGAGACAGGGAGGCGGGGGGCTGGGTGGCTGGGTGGTAGGCTGCTGGGCAGCTGGGCAGAGGGGCAGCCAGTGGGGCAGGAGCAGGCAGGTCGGTGTGGGTGTAGTGGAGTGGGTAAATCTTTCACCTATCTGTAAGTAACATGTATACGACCAGCGTATACATATCATGCATATCATATTTTCATTTATATTCGATGGGCAGCAAATACAGCCATTACGCTTCCATATACACACAAAAACTGTGTTGATAACGCTGCTTACATGAGCGCACAATAGGGGCGTGTACATATATAAACATATAGACATACACCTTTATACATACACACTTGTATACGTTATAGACGCGTTGGTGTATGGATGAACAAAACGCAATTTTCATGCAGTGTGCGTTTTTCTTTCCACTCGTTTAAAAGCCTCTGAACCATACCAGTAAATACCATGTGCACTTTCAATCACAAGCATGCCATGAAATACACGAGACCACCAATGAGATCCAAATGCGACACAATGACAGGTATAGAGAAGTATTGATGTATGTTCGATAGGGAACAGCAGTTACATTATCATGCTGTGAGTTTCATGTGGTGAATACAACTCCCCATAATTGTATAACAATCCTCGGGCCTCCTCGGAAAAACAAGTCTGAGTGGTGCATATTTGTATCCAATGCCTGCTTCGATTGACTTGCCAACCCGCTCCCCCCTCCTCCACCCTTTTTAGCCTGTCCTAACTCGCATTTCCCACGCCGCACTCAGTCACTCACATGGGGTAATCTAATCTAGGTTGATATCAAGTGGAACAGTGAAATATAGTTATTATACCTGCCGCGACTGACTGTAACCCCCGCGAGGTGGCTACCCCGTGCGTGAACCTTCACGCAACCCCCTCTCACCCCCGACCCCACTTACGGCCACGAATTCCGGGTATCCGTCACGTGATGGAAAGCGACGTGACGTCACACTCAGAGTGGAGGCGCACGCAGCATAGATTTATAACCACAGTGCTGTGCCTCCCAACTGAGCAACCCCAGCTACGAAGGTAAATCTTTTAAATGGATAAATCTGCCACCTCCTGGCCGACATGGAGCCGGGCACGTGTTCTTAACCCCTTCATCCAAGCAGATGCCTAAATTCGTAGAGAAGAACATAAATCTTTCATGTACTAATATGATTCTACTTCATACCTGGAAATGGATTATATTGAAATGGACATCAAGACCATTTGACAAAATCAATTTAAATCATTTGGAAGGTATAAGGAATGGTATCGCAGATGGTAGTTTGGAACAACAGGGCTATGTAGTGATATAGGTGTGGGGTATTATCATCTTTAGACGAATAATGTTAACAAATCCCTTCAATTTTGGGTAAATCCAGAGCGTTCGTGTTATAAGTTGGGTGGAGTATAGAAGATTGTTGGTCGTCTTGAGTATTGGTCATTGACCATTGACCAAGAGGATTGCTAGGAATGATTATTTAAGTAATATCCTGCGTATGCCAAGCTTGTCCAATTCTATAGATCGAGTTCAGAATCATTTTTGGGTTTCTTCAACTAATTTTGCTATAACTGAGTGTTTACTCAATCTTCTACTCAATAGGGTAGCTAGGGTGGTGTGGTTGCATGGGGTGTGCTACCTTTTTCAACTTTTATTTATATGTATATGAATACACCAAACATAAATGACCTATTTATGCCCGTGTATTCATATATCGCGCACAATATATTTTTATTCATATACGCAAGACGGCAAATACGGCCACCACGTTGCATTTACACACAATAACTATGCTGTGTCTGCTGCCTACGCAGGCTCGTTTTCGAACACTGTCATCAAAGCCTAGTCTCTAGCACCAGATCTTGTCTGTTCTTAGCGCTACACATCCATACACACAACTACTGATTGTGCTTTGTCTTATCTCATTTAGAACATGTCTTGATCTTCTTGCAGCATTGTGCGTTTGCTTAATAATATTAATAATATCCAGTAGCATTTAATTACACCGAGTCCGCTGCACAACCACCGGTTAACTGGCGGTTCTAGTCATTATCAGTTAATGGGCCTCCGGAGGAAGTACTCCAAGTATGGTTCAACAGATGTAGGTTTAGAAACCAGCTTGCAGGGTTAGTTGCTTCACTTCCTTTAACCATGTTTAGCTGAGAGGTACCATTGTCAAGCAATTATAACTACTGTGTTTAGTGGTCAGGAACCACACTTCCCTGTGTGTACGAGGACTCGTTGTCAAAGAGACTTCGGACAGCACTAGGTCAGTTCAGCTGAGTTGGTTGGTCCTGCTTTGTGACCAATCCTGCTGCTGAGATCACTTTCGCTCCTCCCTCACTGAGAGAAGACTATGCTTGGATACCTGATAGGGGTCGGTGTTGCTGCAGCCACAAGGAGGACCTCTCTATATGAAATTGGGAGAGTTATATGAGAAAGGGCTAGTATATCTACTGGCTGCACTGGTTTCACACCACGGAGGTTGGTTGTGGCCCACTAGATTGTAGGTCAACTCTCGACTGAAGAAGCGTCCCAAGGCGCTAGAAAATATCATGTAAGGAGGTCAGGGTCAAGGTCGGGGTTTGCTGCGAATACAGTCATTGGCTACTGGGTCTACTCTATTCCTTATATGGACTTAGTGTAATGGGACAACTCCATGATGGCACGGGGCCAGCCGAGCAGAGCGGTCACCTTTGTTGGAGTGTACCATCTATTGCGCACACAGACATTTGTTTTACAACGGTTTGCATCTGAATAGAGCAATGTGAGTGTATCGGTATGTATCTATGTAGCCGCCATTTGCAGGATGTGAGGAAATGACTAGTTACTAACTATCGAATATGTTCTAGTGTTAAGGGTGAATATTGTAGTCGTAGCAAGATCTATATTAGTCTATTCCCTCTTAGTCTATTTCCCAATATCCTCAGGACCATCACTGTGGATCCCTATCCTTGCCCTTTTTGTGAGTCGCCGATTCCCAGTCACCTTATTGGATGATTATTAAGTATGCAATATCACCTGCATGGGGTCAGCTATCTGAGCAAACCTCAGCACTGATGATGTGTACAAAGCCAATAGTCAAGGCCCCTTGGCTGCTTCATCGTTTGTGTCCAGGATTACTGTATCTGGCCAGGAGATCCACTTGTAATTTCCAACATTCTCTGGTTTTTGTTATGTGCTACAGTGCTACATCTTTACTTTAATGTATCAAGTCTCCTACCTTCTTGGAGATACTTCCTTGCAATGACATTTTACCCAAAGACATGAGAAAATCTGCTGAGCATATTTGGAGCCCCCATCTTTTATCAGGAAGTTTATACTGCAATAATTGCGCTAATGAAACCTTCCACCTGCCCATCGCTGGAGCTCCTTCGATCTCGTTTCCTAAATCCATAAATCTATTAAATAACCTGTCAACATGCCCTCTTTCAGAACCAGGTCAGCTTCTACATAACCCTGACGCCGTAGGCCAGCACACTTTATGACCTCTTGTCAAGCACTCCTTCCAGTATGGGTAATGGCGACCAGTTTCTAATGTCAACTAAGCTTCTAATGTCAGCCAAGATGAAGGTCATGCGTGTTCCCCTTCAGTACAAGCAGGTCACCAACTGCATGGCACTTGGAAACAGCAGTGACTGTAGCACTAACCGGTTCTAGGACTTTTTTCTTTTCCTAAATTACACAATACCAATGTCAGGTATAGCTATATCAGTTATAAAAATTACCTTTCCAGGTCGGATGCTAAAATTGATTAACATCTACCTACGGAAGAAATAGCGTGACATCATAGAACGTACAGTGTCAGTGTAGATTGAACTTTGAGAAATAGGTAAAATCAATTAACTATCAGGGACGCGTCTTTTGGCATGAGACATTGGTCACAGTGGTCCAGAAAGGTCGGGTGGTAAGCGAATAGTGAAGGGTGAGGGGTAAATGATAGACCCCATTCGCTGTTGCACGGATCCCTGCACACAGAGAACCGTGGTCTACGGGACTCCGAAAATGATCCCGCCGGGACTACGCATGCGCCGCGCCCGAGTGGCTTCTGCCACCTAGCGGACGACCTTGACTCAAAACGTCACGTGTGCGGGCAGTCACGTTCCGGTCGCGCCTGCGCGTGCGGAGCCTTGTGCTGAGTTGGTGACGTGCGCGTATTTACCCTGAATATTTTTTTCCCTTGTATTATTTTTCTGCCCCTGCCCCTTGACGTGCGCGATCTGAGCGGCATAGTGAGCTGCTCACACCCAGGCCTTGTCCACAGTGGGCCCCAGCACGGCGCAGCGTCTATCTTAAATATTGGCCGTGGGGCTGTGCCAATATCTTAGCAGAGTAGGGGAGGGGAAGTCCTGCTCTGAGGCGATTCCCGAGACATTTATCAAGAGAACTTATGTCCTTGCCCTGGCATTGACGGAAAGAGGTGCGCTTTGGAATTGCTCGCTCTGCTAACGGCGCAGCCCTATTCGTCCACCAGGCATGTGCTGCTGATATCAGATGGAAACCCACTATGCGCGTGTGGAGGGATGGGGCTGTGATTGTGTTCCTAGGTGTGTGCGTTGGGAGAGGGCGTCGGGTGAACGTCATTTTACTGAGGCGTAATTAAGTCTGGCATTGTTCATTAATTAGTAATTGGTAATAAGTTGTATTTGCTGCAAAACACGTAAATTGGGAATTGGCATCGTTCATTGGTGCAGATTGTCTCGCGCATGCTTCTCAGCCAGAGCCCCCCCCCCCCCCCCCCCCGCCCCTCTTCACCCCCTCGAATGAACCACTGTAGCCTTGTACTTAAAGGTTGCTACGTTGTACACAGTGATAGTAGTCTTAATATTTGGTACTTCTACGCAGGATCAACGTCATAAGCATTATGGAAACCATATCGCTTGCCCTCTATCAATGTTACTGAATATGGGTGTGGTCATGCAAATAATAAGAGGCCAAGGTAATCCATACGTTGTTAGGTTCTTTATTGTTGTATACATATGCCGGTAGTAGCCGCAGACATTCAATTGGTACACGCACATGAATTGATCAATGCTGCACGCATCAGTAGTCATTAGCACACAGAATAGTTCAATGGCATTGAAAACAACTATGCTATTTTGCCAAATCAGTGAAATAATGGAATTTTCGTTAACAATTTTCCATAGTTTCATAGATAGGCATTTATCAGGATACCAACTTTTAAATATTTTCGGAATTTAAATAGAAGATTCTTTTCTCCAAAATGCTATATCCTCTGGGAAATCCTCCTTAACGTAGTTATTTTGTTGATACTATGATAAAGATGTCTGGTGTCTTTCGATTAATTTTAGAGATCCAGCGAGATGTGGTTCTCTAGAATGCCGAATACGATATTCCGAGCGAGTATTGATTCAGAAGTATGTCAATATCCCACTGATGGCATTTTTCCTACGTAAATGCATTGAACGGCATTTGTTAGTTTAGATCAAGTACTTTGAGGACATTCTTTGGATCAAATCACAAAGTAATCTATCGCCCAATCTCGCTATCTCTCATCAGCAAGTGATAGGCATAGTGATGTGATGATAAATACATGTTTGCGATTATGGTTGAATGGGATCATAATCAATTGCTTTCGATTCTGAATAAACATGGAATCAACGCCTTTAAATAAGGTTTCCATGTGACAATTCTGTAACCCTTCCCTGTATTACAACTTAACAGATCCTTTACCCCATCTTGGTACATTCTGTGGAGAATATCACCGTAGACTATCTATTGTAATGGACATATCCAACTGGAAAAATAGAATGAAGAACCATTGTCTTCGTTTAACGATAGATAATATCATACCCTCTAAATCATTGACACTGAATAACTACTTGCTGTTGACCGTAAGGTTTTGACATGTTTAGTGATAAATATCAGAATATAAGATTTTAACTGTATCTAAACATTTTTTTATAAGATAAAGAGGACTTCAACTTCCACATATCGACCCCCGCGTCTATAGGACACTTGATTATTATGCCAGATGTGTAATGACTGCATGTGACGTCATGTACATGCCCTTATTTGGTGGAGAAACCCCGACCACCTCTCCAGTTTCCTGATTGGATGCCGCGCGGTGGCTATCACCCCATGCCCCTTGTATCTGATTGCCTGAAAGTCTGCCAGGTAACACCTGGAGAGGCTACAGGAGGAAGGAGTTGGCTGACAGATGCTATGGGAAGAGTGAGTGTCTGTCTCCTGGTCTCAGTATTAAGCCTAGCACGCCATCCACGGGAACTGGACAATGTCCATGCTGAGGCAAGAATGAGGCGGTGATGACACACATGATGTTTACTGAAGGATGACAGATCGTTTCTCTATAGGCCATTTTCAATTGGCTGAATATATGCCACCCATCGACAGTCGGGAACCACCAAATGACTCTTTGTGTACACCTACGTAAGGTCGGCGAATGAAAACAGCCTAGCAGCTAAAGTGGTCACCGATTAATTTGGCGAAAATGATGCAATAAAATCACCACTGACTAACTAGTCAATGACCGACAGGATAAAAAAGATTTAATTTCGTCGGTGAGGCCTTAGCATGCATATTGAAGGGGCATTCATAAATAGGCACCTGTTAAATACAGGAAAAACAATGTATACACTGCACCCTCCCCGACTATTTGATACCGGAATACAGTCGGTGGCCACACCATCAAACTTTAAGAGGAACTCAATTAATCGGTGCCGTTCTCGTCAGCCATTGGAAAAGGGCCATATAGGCCTTATTGGACATTTTCGATCGGCCGACGAAAATGGCAGCCATCAATTGAGTTCCTCTGAAAGTCTGTTGGTGGTAGCTCCGACTGCGCGTTGGAATCAAATGATCGGTTAGGGCAGAGTGGATGGCTCATTTAACCACATTTCTCTCATCCATGCTGATGGAATATTCAGGCTGAAGTCTTGAGCTTTAAATGCCAATGGAATCTTCGGTTCTGTCAGTCGTAAACAAAGTCGGTCGGTTGTCAGGACTTGTTGCATAATCTTCGTCAAATTAATCGGTGAACATTTCACTGCAGTCTAGTTTCCGTTCACTGATCTGGCGTCCGTATACATAGACAATAATCTATGATTTGTGGCCGTAAACCACGAGAGGTTATCGCCGTGAACCACGAGAGGTTGACGCGTAGTAATACACGAGCGCTAGCGACTTCAGCCTCGAGTGGTTTACAGAGCCGCCTGTCCACAAAACCATCGTTTATTGCATTTATTATCCATCTTTTTGAATAATAATTGCCATATTAAAGGCTATGACATTAGGGACTATTTCGTGGGTCTATATCACAAAGGGACTATTTTTCCCGTATACCATGGTTTTGAACCCGTATACCACAGTTTTGAGGCCCTATACCACAGCTTTTAATCCGCATACCACAGTTAAATTATCTGACAGGTTTTTATACAATTAGTAGTGGTTTACTGAGCCCCATTATATTTTCAATGGGGACTTTGTATCCGATGGATGATAACAAAGCATCGATGGGTGGTTTCCGATTGCAAGTCGGTGCTTAATGATCGGCCAATGGCTTCATCTTAACACCATGAGGAATAAAGTAAAACGTGTATAATTATGGGTATTGATAGTAATTTTAGAAAAATTAAGTTTAAAAATTCCAAATTGAACTGATACAAATGGTTTTGACTTTCGAATCAATTTTGTTTACTTCATTGAGCATAGCTAGCTTTATAAGAATTTTCCGGGGCATTGTTTCTGTCTCTGTGTAGAACAATCATAAGTTATGCCTACATTCATCTCAGAGTAAAAAAGACACATTATCTTTCGGCTTGGCTTCACTATATGTATTCCTAATCTACATTTCGACCGCCTTTTGGTGTTTTTATATTATGTCCTTCCTTTCATTGCTGTTTGATTTGCCTTAGGATTCGATAAATGTTGAAAAACACATTCTATTCTAGTTATATATATAGTTAAAGGCAAAGAAGCTTGCCCCATGAGATTCGTGGTTAAATATTATTCATCAATCCCTTATACAACAGACATCAGTTTCTCCCATTTCTTTAATTATAGTTCTTCTTTCATTTACGTTTTACTTATATGTTCTTTAGATAAATACTAATGCTAAATTCTGAACTCCAATTATATAAGTTAACCTGGTTATTTCCCAAGAACCCCTATATACATGACAAACATAACATGCGATATGATGTCATTGTGCTTCATCCCTTCCTTTTTCACATGTGTCTTAATTTAAGTAGTTCTGGTTGGTTCAGTTCAAAGTCCAACCAATTATAGATGGAATTATTCCTACTTTCTAAACAATTTAGCTATATCACCTTTATGGGAAAAGTATCAAACATTATCTATATTAACGTATTATGAGTAAATTAGGGATCCTTTAATAGGTAATCATCAGAATGTGCCTTTCTATCGAGTACTGTAGTTTTAATCTGATAGCCCGAAATTCACGTATAGTCTTTGCTTATTTTGGTGTTTATTCATTAATATCTGCTTGATTCCTGGTTCGTCGATTTAAACACCTGTCTAGAGTCTGTCATCCAGCACCATGTTTCCGTCCTCCACCTTTATCACAACAGAGCTCTCATAGCAGCTGAATTGTCATAACAGCACATCTGTCATCACAATAGCGCTGTAAATGACATTTTGTTTTACCTGATTCAGGTGAAATACACGGCCACCTGATGAGGGCTCACACATAAAACGAGAGGTCAAATGTCAAAGTAAACAAACACGTACTTCCTGTCTGGTTGTATTCGTATAAGAGGTGTCTGTGTTTAATGATATTAAACGAAGAATTCATGCTTGGGTATGAAGTCAGCCATAGGGCGCGGACTTGCACAGACGCGCCTCTCTCTCTCTCTCTCTCTCTCTCTCTCTCTCTCTCTCTCTCTCTCTCTCTCTCTCCCTCTCTCTTCATGGATTTATGTGTATGTGTGTGCGATACAAGTGACGGCCTCAACTGACTACCAAATAGGAAACACCCTCCTTCCTCCCTCATCCTAAGCCCACATTGTCAGATGTGCAAATCGATCTTTGTAGTCAGCGATGTGTTGGATGTGTCTCTTATTCGTTAATGTGGAGGCGGGGGAGGAGTGTAGGGTGGCAGGCCCAGGATGACAGGGGCAAACACAGGGAGAGATGGACCAGGGTGTATTGTATGTTGGGGTATGACGTCCGTCGGGCTGGGGATGCGGGCGGCGGTGGGACAGACACCGATGGAGTATGGATAGAGTGACCGCACTGAAGGCGCCAGAGGCGGCCACCTTGGGCGATGTCGGGGCCTGACCACCATACCAGAGACCAACAAGGCCATGTCTGCCTTCTCCTCCAGTGTCCTGCTCGTGTTCTCTACGCCAGTAGGCCCTGGAGGAAAGACCGGAGGTGGGAGTGGGTGGGGAGGGAAGCAGGGTGGAAAGGGTAAAGGGGTCACAAAAGAGCGTCGGTGGGATATGCAGTGAGGGGGTATGGGGTAGAAGAAGGAAGGTTGATGGATGTCACTGAAGTCCAGAAAAGGGATGGTTAGTGGGTGGAGGACGGGGAAGAAATGGGTTGTTGAATGAAGGGGTACAGTAGCGGAGTACAGAAGAGGGCGGCTGAACAGCTGATGCAGGGCATGCCGTAAGAAGTGCACTCTGGCAAGATGTATAACAATATGGTTCATGACTTTATCGAGTACAGGGAGCAACCCAAATGTCAGAAAGACCATGTGTAGAAAGGTTATGCATATCAAAGAGATGTAGGAGGAGGTGACATAGCAGCCAATGGAGAGATATATTGGTGACACCTTGAGTGAATTGGACAATCAGTAGGCTGACGTATTGACCATACTGTATACAATGATTGGGGCAAATCGTAGGCTGGTGTACTTGTCATACTACGGACATATATTGGGCAAATAGTATGCTGGTGTACATATCATACTGTGGACATATACTGGGCAATTAATAGACTGTTGTACTTGTCATACTGTGGACATATATGGGGCAAATATATAATGGCAACTATTGGATTGATATATTGGCTTCACTTTCGGTGTATATCACGCACACCTGAAGCCGGAGACACACCCAGCAAAAAAGGCGGCGATATCTGAAATCGCTAACACAAAATGGCGTCTGTGTGAGCTGTTATTTCATATTTCACCTGATTATTGCTTCCGAGATGCTAAATCATCAGTGGGAGATATTATTATGAAATAATATTTCACATACGTGAAGTCTTGTGTTGGCGATTCCAGAGATCGCCACCTTGACTCGCTTGGTGTGTCCCCGGCTTTAACGTGCACGAGGCAAATAGTTGCTTCGTGGGCACACATTAGACCTGCTTGAAGTCCAATGTGAGAACATGGGTTTGATAAACAAAAGACTGGAGTTTTTACCATAATGTGGTCGCTTTTCTTCTCAAACTGTAGGCTCAAGCATAGGCCAATTAGCGGTTGGGCAGACAGTGAATGTGTATTGGGGAGGCACCACGAGGTAAATATGGGACATGCAGTGGGCATGCATCGACCAGCACTGAACGGTCGGGTGGGCACGAGGACGATGAAGAGAGAGTGTTGGAGATGAAGAAGGAGAGTGTGTGTGTGTGTGGGGGGGGGGGGGGGGGGGAGGGGGAGGGTCCGGGGTGGGTGGGGGGCTGGGGCCTAGTCTGCTCGTGGTCGGTCGGCACGATGCCGGTATCACACGACACTGCAAACATGCACACCCCTGCCACCCCTCCCCAGCCCCCGGGGGACCATTTAAAGGGTCCGCCAGCGCCTGTTGACACTCCCTTATTATGTTCGTCTGTGCAAACCCGACGCCCGGGCTTAAATAGCCCGAAATATTGGCGGGCCGGGCGGACCCTGGCCCGGCGGCGCCGAGCAGCTCCGAGCAGCTCGGATATTGGGTAGAGTCGGTCCGGGCATTGCTCCGCCCACCCCCTAACCACGCGCCGCCTCTCTGCAGCACAGTGTCGCAGCTGAAAGACCAATCTACTGCGGAACTCTTGTGCTTCACTACTCTCCCACCTCCCTCCGTCATACCACTACCCCACTCATCTCTCCCTTACCCCAGCTTCATTCAACTGCCCCATTGTTCTTCTTCCCTGTTCCCCTAAGGCTGGTACCGCTCTCCATTGTTATACGCACTCCCCGTGGCGATCCTCTTCGACATGGACCACTAGGGACCAACCGGGACCAATGGGGACCACAAAGTCTTCAGGGAAACTCAACGGGGGTAAAAGGAAAAAGTTGGTCACTTGTACTTTCTCTTTTTTATTCAGACACGCTTTATTTGCAAGCATTCCTCAAGGACACACGTTCGCACGACGGCCTCGAGTATGCAGCAAGCATGAGTGGGGTGGGCTGGAATGGGGTAAGTGGTATAGAAGTTGTCAAGAGGGTTGATTAGGGGGTTGGGGATTATTCAGAAGTGTTGTCATCGACGATGGATTCTGGTGGTGGTGGTGGTGGGAATGAAGCGGCCGTCTGGGAGAGGCCGGGGTACATCTGGTCAAGTGTGAGGCTGACAATAGACGCATGTATTCCTTTCCGTTCCCGCTTTCAATGGTCACACCACTCAACCCTCATGAACCACTCACTCCCCTCACGCCCTTCCTACCCTACCCTGCCTTCATAACCACCTTGAAGATTACCTCTCCTGAAGAACCACGCGTTACTCATGAGGCACAGTCATCGCAACATCGCTCACTCCCAACGTAAAACAAGTAGATACCCTTTTTTCTAACGCAGAAAAATACGAGAATATGCCACTGTGCCCCTATACCAAACAGTATGCGAAGGTGTGTTGCATTTCTCCTACAATAAAATTACTCTGACTAATTGTGGAAAGTTTTAGGCTGGGGGTAACTTCAGTTGTATACAGATAAAATGTATAAGGATTAAAACAAAGATTTATTTTCTGTCATGCCTGGCTTTCGCGGTACCAGAGAAAGAGAAAACCAGAGGAAATAGCAACTTCCCCAACAGAGTCTAAAATAGGGTTTGGTTATGTTTACGCAGAAGTCACCGGCGGCTGGTCCACATAATCGATTACAATTTATCCCATCGATTAACTCGTCAACGTCGTCATCAAGTAAGTTAACTCAATTAACACAGTTCAGGCTGGGCGTTCGTGTACTGTCGTCCATCGCTCGGTAATCTTACTTCGTGCAACGGTTTGCACTCGCCAGGACACGACCGGGAATAAAAAGCTCCAATTACAGGCGCATGCTAACAGGAAAAGCTGCAGCGGAAAAAAAGAGGAAAGAGCCTAAAATTGGAACTGTCAATACCACGCATAAATTACCGGAATATGGTGAGCCATTCTTCTGTATTTTTTCTCTACTTTCATCCTCTTTCCCCCTCTCTGTTTGCCTCTAATAGGTGGAGGTCTATGGGCATAAAGACACTTAGGAACGCGCAGAATGATTGGATCTGAGTATTTTAGGATGCAGTGTGGCAAATAATGATGAACAAGACGAAGGAACAGGACTAGCCGGCATTCAATGACGGCAGAGAGACCTGGCAGTACAATAGGCACATGGTTGCAGGGAGGTGTGCAAACATCTATAGTGGGTGGCTTCAAATTAACACAGCCTTCCCCCTGTTGTCAGAGTAGCTCTGGGTGTCTAGAGCAGCTTCGGAAACCTTGGGAGAGCTATGGGAAGCCCTTAAAGGTCTCAAGGCATGATGAACATCCTGCAAAGTCTACGGACCTGCCTGGGGATCCCTTCATTCGAATGTTTTATTCATTCGTCTATAGATCTACTCTGAACAGATTCAAGTAAATATGATCAGATTGTCCCTCACAGATATGTAACCATTGGGGCCCCGTTTTAGAAACCTTCATTTTCGGATGCTTTGATAGAGAGCTAGCATTGGAATCAGTTGAGAGCTCGTATTTGTGACTAACCAGCGCGAGTCGAAAGGGGGTTGTGACAAACTATGGCCTGTTGCTATAACTCACATTACCGATTGCAGAGACATGAGTCAATGGCTCTTGGGACATATGTAGCCGAGTTGGCGAGTAGTAATATAGAAGCTATAGCGAATGAATTACATACACAAGCCACAATGGCATACAGGGACAGTGATACACCTACAGGTCCTAAGAAAAATAAATTGAGTATCATATCTATTAACCAGTTTCACGAATGAAATTACCTTTTCTTATTTTTGTGTTTTATTCAACCTGAATTCAATCCAAAATCGAAACGACAACCACATCGACACAGAAAGTTATTCCTTCTGCAGCCACTTGCAAGAACTTGTCCATAGATATCTCCGCACTGTTTCTATCTGTGTTTTTCTAATTGTATTCTCTCGAATCTTTCTGAAATCTAATATCCAACAGGTTTTCCTGATAATACATGTACATCAAAATAATCCTTGAATTAGAAACCTCGAAGAAGAAAAAGGATCACATGTAAATCCTATTTTGTCCAATTTTGCATTTGCTTTGTCCCTACCTTGCCAGAAAGATTATGAAACCAATATACCTATGTATCCAAAATAGGATTTAGGCATCCTCGATATATATATATATATATATATATATATATATATATATATATATATATATATATATATCCAGTGAGCGATGTAGAAAGCTTTATCAAACAAAAACAATCTTATATATACTTAAGTCTAGCTGGTAGTCCTCACTCATCACAATATTCAAGAAATTATTCGAAAAGGGTCCCAATGAGGCATTTGGTAAGAAATAGTCCACAAAATGGCTAATGAATACTAAATGGCTTCGCACTCCAATAATATATCAAAACATGCCACTCAGCACAACTTATGCAGGTGAATAGGATAAAAGCAACAATGTCGTTGTTGATAATCCATCTTCAAGAATGATATTACTGTAAGGAACCCTAAATTATCATAGATCTCTCCCTGAACTGCAAGTAGTTCCGAGCAGTCTATTGTATACTTTGACGACCAAACACCTAGATGCAGCTTCTAGAAGCCACATGGGAGCCAGAGAGACATCCCCGATAGTCCACATGTCCTCCTCAATCGCCAGCCAACAGCAACGTACAGCAGTCATGAGTCATAATCTCAGGCCAGTTGACAGGGGCAGCTGGTAGGGACAGCCTTTAAGGACCAAAGTCGACGCAAGAGGTTTCCTCCTCTCTCTTGATTGCTTACATGCTGGACTTAAAGCACGAAACATTTCATTTGTAGAGTTTGATTCATAATTTTAATTTACGATCTTATATTTACAGGAACGAAAGGCACAGTCTTTTCTATTTATAGAATTTTATTGTCATCTAGAGGAATCAATTACATCGCGATATCCACGATAGTGCCTCTGCAAGATGTTAAAGGAATAATAGTCAATTATGGAGACATGATTAATGTGGCTAGGGAATCTCTTCCCTAGTTGATTTGGTAGACAAAGATTTGGATTTTGTCGACAAAATAACAAGGAACATATGTAATTCAGTCACAATCACTATGTCTAATTGTTATTTAATATTTGGAAATCAAGTGACAGTGGTCACGTGGTAAGGAGGGACGTATGAATATTCTTTCTTCACTCTTTGACGAACGGAATCTGTACTCATGGTCAGGGAAATTGAACCATTTTGCCTCAGGTATGTAATGATGACATTCATCATCAATAAGAAAGATTTATACAACGATGAAATTATTGCTGCTTGTTTTTGATAGACACTTAGGCATTCCAACTGATAGAATAAAATATGAACATATAGCTGCTACGTACCTACCTAATTTCAAATGTGTGCAATAGTTTAGCATAGTCATTGGCTATTCTCCAATATGTTCGCCAAGCTTATGTGTGAACAATCATAACCGTGGGGTGTGAATGGGTGGACCAGGTCGTAATTGAAACAAATCTCAATCTACCCGACCAAGATTAGATAGTACCCGGTTTATCCTATACCATCGAAGTTCTAACTTTCAAAAGAAATGATCTTTTCGGGGAAAGTTGCACATTCCGTTTAAAATGAAATCTTCTCAATCATTCAAGGCCTTAAACTAACTGCGGAAAATGTACACTTGATTTGAACTCAATAAAATATCTTTGAGCTGTCTAGCCTCCTGATACGCCATCCCGACGTGGAGTCGTTACCGTCAAGAGCAAACCTGAGCACTGGGATGTCCGCCAGACGGCAGTGGCGTTTGAGGAAAAATGCACACCCCCCCCCCCCCCCCACCCTCACCCCCACCCGCCCACCTCTAGGGCCCCACTCCGGGGATCAGATGGAGCGACTAGCTGACAGGTCCGGAGTTCCGGAGTCGAATAGACCCTTCCTCCAGTTGTAGATAATTACTGGTTAAAACGCGGGGACGGCCCCGGCCAAGTCTCGGTCAACAGTGGGAGATGAGTTGAGGACGGGTAGGTCGGATGTGGGTGGGTGAGTGGGTGGGTGGGTGGGTGGGTTGGTGGTTGAGGGAGGATAGATGGTGGGGGCTGATGGGTCAAGGTTATTGGGTGGCCAGATGGAGGGGGAGACGGCGAAGGAGACTTTGAATGAAAGTTGGACGGGCGGTTGTAAGAATGGTATTATTAAAAGGGATATAGGTAGGGGGAACTTCAGCAAAATAGAAGCTGATGATTTGGATGATGTGTGTGAAACAGGAGTTAGGGTGTGTGTGGGGGATGGTGGAGATTCTTAGGAAGGGGGAAGGGATGGGCCTCCCTGGGCAGCGGCGAATTGGGACCAGAAGAGGACAAATAGTAGACGTCAATGGGGAAGCTAGTCATGTTACACAGTTTACACAGCGGGCACGGTGGTGGCTGGCCGCACGAGCCGCGCTCCTTAACCGTCACGTCGTCAGCCCTGATCAACAGCCCCTCCACTCGGCCAGACCCCTCCTACCAGCACTCTACAACAAGGGCAGCCACATTTCATCAGGACTCCATATCACTATCTCACTCTACTTCAAGCTCCGCACTTCCTCAGCACACAACATACCAGCATCTCATTAGAATCTAAAGCTATATCGGACTTGGATATTAAACCTCATGTCCATTCTCTAAAACTTGGATTTATGCTGATTTCAACATGTTGTAGAACAAGTGGAGGTCACCCGGGTAATTTCCCATATAAATATCAATGTTATAATGCAATATTTAGATTCCACAGTGTAAAGCCCATGTTATGTTCTTCACGCTTTCACAGAATATAGTAAATAAGTAGTAACATACGTTTAATCTAAAGGCCAGAGATAAGTCACTGTGCATGTTTTTGATGAATTTCAGAAACCCGTATTTCTCAGTATATTTCATAAATCAATCAAATTTTAACATGCATATCCTACCTATGCGGCGGGGGCAAACCTTTCAATACAATATATATTACCTGATATCTGATATTAGAACAAGGCATCAGTTTTCAACATTGAATGACCACCAGCTGGTGCCCCATCCAATTCTTCATGATTTCACACACGTGTCTAACTAGAATTCAAGATCCATACTTTCTCATTATTCCATATCAACACCCAACTAGATTTCCAAACTTACATATCTTCAAGTTTCCATGCCATCAATCAAACTCACCTTAAAGACCGGCAAACTCTCAAATGTAAGACTCCGTGATTATTACGTAGCACACAAACCTGCTTTTTGATTTCTAATTCTGATAATCAGGAACCATGGTGCCTAGATCCAAGAACTTGTAACACTATTCCATAAACAATCCGAAATCGAAATACAACCATTTCAATACAGAATTATTAATCAGACCATAACCCATATTTGGCAAAAAAAAAGAAGATTGTAGACACATATGAGTGTAGTTTCTGAATATAAGAAGACTCACAAATACATTTCTTTGTTGAATGCCTTTTGGCCAATTTCTTCTGGAAATCAAAGGAATTGGGTATACTGTATACTTAAAAATACGTTGGTACCAAAAGTGAGGACACCTTGACTAATTTCTTTTTGTACTCCATGCAAAGTGGTTTATTAGCAGACAAAGGATTTTTCATCATAAAAACCTTCATATTACCTTGTTTATCAAAGAACTAAGGCAAGAAATCATAACAGAAAAGCTGACTTGTAGATCCTTACAAAAGGATTACAAACAGAATATTAGAGAAAGAAATCTAATGATATATATATGGAATATCCTCACCAAATGTGTTAATCAACTATAGGTACTGCCTAGCCTTTCATTTACCTCTATTTAAATACTAGAAAAAGAAATCTATCGATACTGAATATCCTTTTGGAATGTTTAATCAACTGTCTGCCCCGTCTAGTCTAATTGTACCTTTGTTCAATGTAAAAGTCTTGTCTCTCTTATATAAGTTTATATGAGTGTAGCAGTCACTAGTTCTGGCCTTCCCGGGTTAATAACCCAACTTCTGGAAGAGATCGTACCTAAATCAGCGATTGAACTTGCTACCCTATGGAACAATTTCATGGGTCGGTTCGATTGGTTTTTGGCATATATTTAGCCGAATGACTATAAATATCCTAGTAACACAGGACCAGACTCATCAACTTTGATATAACGACGTTTTATTTTCAGTTCTTAACAACCCGGGAGGCTACGCTTCTACACATAAGTTGTAGTCCCGATCAGAACCCTGACACCAGGATGTCAGGTAAAGCCGGGGGAGCTAATCTATAAGCCGAAACAAACTCACTCACTCTACCACTGAGAGGGTTCAGAAAAACCTCATTGTTGAGGCTCCAAGGGATTGACTCCTCACAGAGAGAATGCACCGAGTAATCTAGCGACCTGCTGCGGACTCGGCCTTATATACAGACAAAGTTACGTAATCTGGGCAGACCCGTGACACTTATTGTTCAGAATATATAAAGATTGCTACCAAAAACAACAAGAAAAACCTAAACACAAAAGATGGTCTCAATTACAAAATACCCCAAATCCAAATTTTCGTGGCATCATCTCAAGATGAATAAGCGGACCATACCCCTTGCTTCCCAGATCTTCTTCCCCAAGCCATATATCCACCCTATTTCAGACTTATAAGCACATATCGCTGACCCTAGATATAGACACCCCTAGTTCCAGACCCTCAATACTCAAATCCCAGAAATCTAAGACGACAGAACCCCTCAATCATTGATTTCTAGATCTCTACCTACAACCTCCTGCACCACAAACCCCAGGACCCCACACGCCTCTGAACATCCACCACCTTGTGTTCTACTTGCCTCTTACTCTTTTACATTTGCCACAAAGAACCCAAGCCTTCAGATCCGAGTCCGTGACCCTATCGCCGCCGAATGGAGAGTTCGTGCGTGCGGGTGAGGCGGAGGGGATTTGTGAAGCCATTCTAGGAGAGTGGCTTCCCGGGGCTGCGGTCCTTTCCTCTTGTTGACCCTCGGGGTAACGTTCCTCTACGAGCCAGTGTTCACGTGGCGAAGGGGCAAGGAGCAAGGGGGTTTGATCTCTGAATGGTAATTGACCACTTGATGTTAGCGCCTGGGGCAGAGTGTACAACTTTATTGTGGGTGTCTCCAAAGAGCCGTATTTATTTCACTACGTCGGGGCCATCGCGGGCAACCTGTGGTCTCTTTTCATGTTTGTCTGTGTCGTGGTCACGGTGGAAGAGAATTGCTCAGAGTGTTCTTTCCTCACATCGATATGTGCCCTGACGACCGCGGGGAAGTGGCGATCGGAGAAGTAAGCAAAGGAGTAATTGAGTGAGTTGATCCTTTTTCCTTGTCTGCCATTGTCCATCGCATGTAATCATCGTTAATTACATTGCCATACATCTTCAGGAAGCTGTACTTGTTATATGATAATTTATCAAGAGGAAACAAACAATGTTATATATCTAAGCCTATAATTATGGATCGATATCTGATACAAAATAGTATCATTCAAATCTAATTGTATCTTAGTTCATGCATATATTTCCGAATGTAAATACCTCATCCTATTGGTATGATGACATGTTCAATTTCAATCTACAATTAATTTTACAAATCAGTTCAATAAGCCGACACCTGTTAAGGAACGATGAGATGAACTATGAATGATGAGAGATGGAACTTGCCATGGTCTCTTGGAGGTTTATTAATATTAGTGAAATAAATAGCTGCTCTACATACTGTTCTCACTTATCTTTTGCCTGAGTTTGTCTGTATTGATGATTTTGATTTTGGATCTTAAGGCCAGTCCACACTGTTCACGGTAGCACGGTTAGGTACGATTCTAGATACACTGAGACTAAGTGTACCTCATATAACCCAGATCGCAAGCGTTTTCAATATCAAACATGTTTGATATTTGGTACTCCCAGTCTGAGACTGGATGTACCGCTGTACTTAAAACTCATGGGCTCCAGTCGCAAGGGCGTGGGGGGGGGGGGGGGGGGGTAGTCTACACACAGAATCGATGATACCTTGCAATTCAAGGTACATGCGGTACGCCAGGCCGAAAGGAATATGGAATGTTGCGCTTGCGACCAGGGTCGTACAGTGTTACATAGGGTAACATGTTACATGTTACATGGATGCTTATAGGACAATGCGAGAGCGATCCATAGAGTCATGCCTTGTCCCTACTATCTGTGAATCATGAATACTGTCTTGTCTCCGATTACGCCGATCATGTTCAGATGGATTTTATCTTCATACCTGTCCTGGACTATCTAGTCTTTAATCAAGTTTCCACATTATGTGGCATATTTTCTCTCTCTATATATATGGTTCCTACACCTCACTTTCCCTTGGGGATTCATTGGTGTGGATATCATTTAACAAGTGAAATTTTTTTCCACATTATGGCGATTGCGGTCAATGGTGGTTTATATGACTTCTATCAGCTGTCTAGTCTCGCCCTAGATATTATAATCTTTAGCAAGTATAGGCACTTTAATGTGCTTCAAGGCAGGAATGTACTCAAGTATGCGATTTAAAGCATTATTCACTGCAAAGGGCGTTGCCATCCTGCATTAATAGTCCCAAGTGGCATGACTACCAGCAACTATTAATGAAAGACACATATGAACGATATCGAGTTAAACATTGAAATAATGGAAGGTTGTAGTAGAGAATAATCGAAATTGGATTTAATCCCTGTGTGTGATTGGGTGGTATTCCTTTGAATATGAGAGGACCGATAGTTATCTGAGATAGTAAAAGATGAGCATTTTGTGCTTTTGTGAGGAACATGGATGATTGATCGTCTATTCGAATGACTAGGGTGGCAAGATAAAAATAACACTTAAATGAGAAATTGAGGTCGACTAGGCATTATTTATCTATTATAATACATCATCGCTAAAATGATCATTCTTTGTAGCCCTCTCGAAAATAAACTCTGACGTTTCCATGACGAAAGGTCGCTACAATGGTATATTGCAACATTTTATCTCAATCTTTAAAGGGTTAACATGATTGATGAGTTCCTCACCTGGCATTGATTAAACAATGTCCGTTCACAGATGTTGGCCGATTTTATTCCTTTTACATCGTATTTTGTTCTTGCTCACATCCCAACATAACAATTTTTCGAGGATGGAGAAATTTTGCTTACTTAGAGAAAATTATTAATGGATATCAAGACGCCATATGGGTCTCGATTGGAAACGTTCTGTATGCATTAACAGGCGGGTGATAAATGGGTTACATTGACCTTAATTTATCCACTGTTGTGTAGCGTGAAGGACAATCTATCCAGGGCCAAGAAAAGACATCTCTGAATATGAATCCCATGATAAATAGAGTCACACACACCGGTCTTAATACCTCGTCGATCTCCGTTGGACATCGGCCATTGCTGTTTGAACAACTCCCATATTGCAGTTGGACACGCCAAATGTCTTTCTTTGATTTACTTCTCATGTGAGGACTATTTTGGCATGGGATAAAGAGTGCCTATAGAGTAGTAGCGCCGTAACGAATAGCGGTTATGGTGAGCTGCTCAGTGTACTGCTGGAAAACATAAAACCCCATGCAGGTAAAGACATAAAGATGGTACCCTGAGCAAAAACGAAAAAATGAAGGCGAAAAAGATATCTTTTATTTCATCGCCAAGAAACACAAGTAAGCGGTTTCCAATGGGGATTCAATGGGGAGAAAAAAATAGGTCATCTGGACGAAGAAAATGAAAAAGAAGATTAAAAACTGCCGCTTCCACCTGTAAAAGGTTCCACGGGGAGGCAATCGGGAGTAGGAGGATTTCACAGATAGTCGTTCTAGCCTGTCACTCCAGTCGTGATGCCTTTCACTCGGGTAATCCTGGCGATGACTGGCGTTATGAGTGTTCAGTGAGCGCGGGGCAAATTGGCAGCTAATTACTAAAGATCTGGTGAATGAGGCGCCGAACATGAACAACGCCAAGAAAACTGTCTTGGAAGTTCGTCACCGTTTCAACGGACTAGCTGAATTATGTGTGTGTGTGGGGGGGGGGGGGAGAGAGGGGAAGGGAAGGGTGGAAGGATGAGCTAGATTGACTTCAGTCCTTAACTACTAACCCAAACCAAACTCAATGCCATTTACCTTGCAAGCCAAAATGTTGAAATTAAATGAGCGATGAATTTTAGATGATCCGAGGAATACTTTTCACTATAACATAGTTACTTTGGTATAGAAAATAAGTTTCTTATAACGATTATATGAATTTCAATTTCCTCGAGCATGATCAAAGTGCTTGGCAACCCCACTGGGAAGTCCAAAGACTTTAAAAAAAGAGACTACATGAAAGGAAATCATTTTGAATCCCACGAGCCAACCCGCGTTCTCACTGACAATAACTGTACACTGGTGAAATCTGGAGCAAATACAACTGCGCATGCCAGGTTCTATTGCCAAGCGAAATCAGGCCCCACAAAGACCTGAGCAAGTCGAAAGTTGGTGTGATGAATATAGACAAAGATAGTCCCCGACCATTCCCAACCCCTGGTAACCCCTCAGTCCCCGGTTTGAAGATCCACTCAGCCCCGTTGGATCTTTTCTCTGCAGCTTGATGAGCCGTTTTCCCGCCTTTGGAAAAACCAACATCATTTGCGTTCCGGCGGGTTTGCAGGACTTTAGCCGGGCCTAACGTGGATGGATGCACCCTTATTGAGCAGCTCTAAGTGTGGAAGGTCCGCTCTGTAACTACACAAAGAGCGCGGGTCAGAGTTGCTCCTTTAGTCCCTGGAATCATCATGACGCAGCAGCCGTGTCCAGCACCCCATCCCCTCAGCCCCGACCTCTTCCTCATTGGATTACCGATAAAGAAACACAGTCGGGCCTACTCTCCTATGGATAGACAATAAACTGGCCCGATCGAGTTTCTACAATTTATAAATTGTGTCAGGCAGGGAGAGGCCGTCTACCTCACCTATTGGGATGTTGTTCGCGGCTAAAATGACTTTGTTAGAGCAAGAAAGAGAGGCCCTGATGTAATTTACCGCTCCCCGGCAATGCTTGGAGAGTGCGCTACAGCGACGCTTGGGGAATCGAAGATGGCCGCCGCCGTTCAAAATGACGTCCCCTGAGTAAGGCCCCAGTGACGGTTGTCGTAATATCTTGTGTCTGCCAGGTGCATCCTGGGTAGGATTAAGACCAGTGAGATATGGCTCTGCGCATGCCCCGTTCTGGGCTTCCGGGCCTTATGGGACCAGCGTAAGGCGATATACATGGGAAATGGAACTTTATACATGATGTCAAAACAATTTTCCCGTCGTAGATCGTAGCGGAAGTGGGTAGTTGACTCCACCACTAGACGATAGAAAATAAGCCTTGGCTTGCTTTGGCAACCAAGACCCGAGGTCGATAAGAGTAGGATACCATATATTAAAGCTTGCTCTCAGGTGTGTTTGCAGGAAACCGTTAAAACGTATGGAAGCTGGCAACATATAGAAAACATTTTTGTGTCTGAAACATTGTCTTCTATAGGTAATTTTGGCGGGCGTCATTTTTGCTCCCATTCCCATCCTGACTCTTCTCCACGCCAATTTGTTGCCATCGAAGCCACCCCCCGCATCCCCACAGCGGCATAAGCGCAGCAGAGGTACTGTCATCATAAATTCCCACGCGCCTGTGCCCACCACGAGTGTGTGCCAACTAGTTTCCCAGGGTAAAATTTCACGTAAAATATTTCACGCAAAATACTCCTGGCCCACTTAAAATAAAGCTCACTGTTTCCATCCATGTATGTCTCCTTCGTTCTTAGCTATATTGTTGGCGGAGTGAGTTTCACAATTTATACGCTGACATTGATATGTATGCCTCCTGCGCAAATGTGGCTGACTGTATGTTTACTCAACTAATGAGCTCTGAAGAGTGGAATTAACTCGCGCATGCGCTCGCGTGTCTGTCCAGCTTAGTGGGCGATAATCAAAGGAACCAGCTGTCAAACTCTCAGAGCGCAGTGCTGCCTCCTGGTGACGGGCATGTAAGCGTCGACACCTGGTGGCAAGAGCGCAAAGTAAGCATACCTCAGTGGATTTATAACCTTACAACAGAGTTATCCAAATGAACACTCGTCTATGCGTTATCAGCTTAGCTCTCGGCGTATCTATAGACTCCCATGTCCAGTGAAGTCTTAGCCACGGAATTAATAATGTCTGCAAACCCACCACCATCATTAATCAGTCCACACGGTCTTTGGAGTGCTCTTTTTGTGTCAGGTACTTCACGAAAAAGTGATCAGAGAAGGGCTAAGAACTCTGTTTCCAAACTCACTTTTTATTTTCTTACAACTGGCCGCATGACGTCATGGACGACATTGACAAAGAGGTTTTGAATAAAACGACGTTAATCTTTTGATTCCAAGAATATCTGACTGTTTTGAATAATGATCATATGAATCAATTAATGATACGGCATTGTATTACTTTATCGGGTCCGATGTAAATCAATAAAACCTCAGTTATCGTTAGAAGTAGTACTTTATATCAATCTGGTTAAGGCCTCTGGAAAAAGATGAATTGAATCCTCATGAAATCCAGGGAGAGGGGGTTGTTGGGAACAGCTCTATGAAAAACGAGATTCACGCCTCACATACCAGGAAGGCCACATAAAACTCGACTGTGTGACGCATTGAAATAAGACTTTTTATAGATGGAAATATCCCCTCGTGAGGTATGAATGGCAAGTCTCTCTCTTTATCCGCTCTTCGTTCAGGCTGGGGTCTGCATGCTAGCACGTGCATGGTACCGAAATAGCCGATTATAATCGGGACAACGCCATGGAAAGGAATGAGGAAAATCTCCGTTTACATCGGTCATTAACTATGGTTTATTACCCATAACTCCTCTCAGAAAAAGAGATAATGTTCAATGGATTCTCTAGTTTCATCAGATTTAAACATTGACAACGGGCTTATTAACAAACGTGGTTCCAAATATAACAGCAAGTCATGGCTTTCCTGGGATTCCAGAAGGAATATATGAATCTATAATCAGCAATTTTACCTGTGGTTGTGCGATTACTGCAGTCGTTTGCGGTAAAATTACAGGCCCTGAAACTCGCAGGTTTAGGGCAGGTGCAGTCTTAAACTTGATTTATATTCCACGTCTGCAATTTATTTTGTCTGCTTACTCATTTACATAAATCTCAAGGCAATTTAAAAGAGTACTCAGATTATAGTTTTTATCATATTTTATTTAAAAAAATGAATGTGGACTTAGTTGAGACATACCATCTTAGATTTAAGGACCAAACAACCGTGGTTTCATCGTATACTATCACCTGTCTAACATAATTGACTATATCTCCTGTAAAATATTCTATTTCAGGTACTGTTTACAGGATTTGGTCAAGTCTTTCTACCGCCTCTCAAAGAACCATTTTGAATTCATTGAAGGAATACTGGATAACACTGAACCTGTTGTTACCAATTGGTATCGGGCCGAATGTTTCTTATTATATAGGTCCCTTGTGTAATCTCAACGTAAGAACTAAGTGTCTGCTGGGACATATTTCGAGATTTGATTTGGCGTGAAATGGAGTTAACTAATTGGCAGAACGTGTTGGAGCGGAGATGGGGAGCTAGCACTTCCCCTCCATGGTTACTCTCGTGAAATGATTCGTAAAACCTGCGAACACCAGTCACGCTATATCTGAATTTTATAGCATTTAACCCAGGTTGTCATGACGAGTAGATGGAAAGAACTTGCAGCTAGCAAATGCCATCTAACATATACTATTAAGGTAGTTTTCAGTAAGATCTATTTAACAACAACATGGTGCAGTACATTACAAAATACATGACAAGACATTCAAGAGAAGACAGATGGATTATGTTTAACTTAGGGTACTCTTCGCAAACGAGTCTTAGGCCCGGCGTCCACCTACTA
This sequence comes from Alentia gelatinosa, assembly GCA_950022655.1. Lineage (NCBI taxonomy): Eukaryota > Metazoa > Annelida > Polychaeta > Phyllodocida > Polynoidae > Alentia > Alentia gelatinosa. Next base: position 23,239,168 of record OX465588.1, on the reverse strand, counting down.
CGATATGGCTCCGATTTGGTCTACGATGCACCTTCCAATAAAAAATCAAAATCGCGTTGGAAGGTCACCTATTATCGGGGCAATTGACCACGTTTCTGCGATTAGGCACCGAAAAGAACATTACGATGCGTGGTGGATTGGCATGTCTAGACATATGTGTACGATTTTACACCTTCCCGATATGTCTCCGATATTTACTTTTTGTATCGGTGCCATATCGGTAGGTCTAAATTTCTATCGTAGTAGGTGGACGCCAGGCCTTATGATCACTTTCCTATGATATCAGTGTATTGTAACCTTTCTAGCTCCAACATAAAAATACATCTATCTTAGTAAGCCACGCTACATTGTATCCATACCTAGCCCCTTCAGCACATATGTTACGGGGCATCCCATTCATCCCATTCACCTTTATAACTTCACCTTTTATGGCAGTATTGACGTTCTCATTCTTTTCAATCTTTTGTACATCTTCACCCAGTGTATACCAGAATTGTACTCCATGTGTGCCTATCTAACCATGATCAATGATAGATTCTGTTTTCCGGTTGTGGTGATATGATGAATTTAATCTCATTAAACGAATATTCTAGAAATGATAAATAATATGCATTGTATTCTATCAAGTGAAAATCCGAAATCAAATGACGTAAATGGACAAAACTGCACAATGGTCCTCTTTTGTGTATTTAATGCACTGCATTCTCTCCGGCGTCACTAGGTGGCGCCTTACGTGACCGCCTATATCAGCAGCCAATACCCATCACATTAGGCCCCAACCTCACCTGCCACTGCTACAATGGTAACTATGACAGTTGTCAGCCAAGCCGCCTGCGTGTTCGCTTCCTCACTGACAGCTGAGGGTGAAGTAACATGCCCAACACTACTCCATCCACATAAATATACTCCATCCAGGGAGGTCACCCGCAAGTAAGCATATTTAGGTATTGAGACCCTCACCCCCAGCACATTGCGAAGAGGGAGGGAGAGAGTTTCCGCTGGATTCACCTGAATTCCTGTGTTGTTACATCATACTCATAAGATCCATCTATACGAGTTATTTAAGTCAATATTGTAATTATTTCTTGCTTTTAAAGATATTGATTATTTATAGAAGTTAAAAATGATAAAAGCTCCAGATCTTGCTAACGAAAAATGGTTTTAAAGCAGTGAATGGTACAACGACATTATAGAAGAAAATCACTGGAACTTGTAATAACCAGTGATTCATATTACCTACAGCCTATGCTTCCATGCACCTAAACTCTGCAGTAAATTTAACCAGCGCTTTTATGATTACTGATGATTGATGTTAAACATGTAGACACGCTATTTCTAACTTCCCCTGGTGACGGGCATATTCTTGTTATCTGTCCCCAGGTTTTACCTGAGTATTATTCAGAAGATTACATCTATTCTATTTTTGGGTGTTTACCAATGAATCAAGAACAGGTACAACAAGGTTAAATCAAATAAGCCATGCAAATGCTACATATTGTATTTAGTATTGACGCCCAAGAAGTTCCAATCAAAATCCCCCATACATGGACTGCAAGATCCACGTGAGTCGACTCTCTATTATGGAATGGAGTATATGGCATTGTTTTAATCTAATTTGATGTAATTAAATAGCAACATACCGTGTCTAGGTGATCGTATGTGGAGGGAAAACATCACGTATCCCACCCATAGTCAGATTCGTTTTCTTCGAAATAACAGAAACACTGCCGTCATAAGTCTTATCGACGGGGGCTGTTCCTTAAATAAATATGAGTGTGGTTGTTTACATAGCCATCCACTATCCATAGAACTAACCATATTCTGAAGGTTCTTTATTTCGGTGCTCTAGATGTGCTCTAGATTCAGATTTGCAAATAATGTCCACTTTGGAGCAATGCCTCCTCGCGCTAATTAATATAAGGCAGAGATGATTATTCCCTTAAATGCACAATACCAATGGCATCAAAATCTATAATTAATAACCAAAGTTGTACCCTTTAGTAGCAAGTTAAGAAGTTGAATCTTCCCATGTAATATTTCCTTAAAGGTACTCATTGACTTATAACTTCAAGCAACGAAACAAGTATGCTTTATGAAGAATTAAAGAATCTGTCTGAGGTCAGGACACTGTTTGGTAACAGGCAAACAAGAGAAACTATGTTTGTATAAGGGAGGCATATTCAAACCCCACCTTATCACGTAAAGGAGCATGTCTTTGGGTACCTCGCAGCTAGAGGCAAGGGGACATATTTGTAAAAAAGGACAAAGCAAGCAAAGAAACTGCCAATCTACCCAACAATAACTACAGTCAGCTAAAATACGATTCATACAAAGCTACGGTTGTGACGTCTACTTTAAGTTATACCTAAACTAAGTTCATACTTATAATGACAGAGCAGTTACTTGTTGTGTAGTCGGAGCATTTACATGCGAATCTCATATTTTGCTCATATTTACAATAAGATTTAATCGTATTTCCCTCCATCTGGTATCATACAACCCTATATGTATTTGATACAGCATACCCTAGTATCTTGAATATATTATGACCTGGTATCTTGAATACATATATACGATAATGGCGTATTGGTTTAATATTCATACACTTGCTGCATTATGACGGAAGGTCGATCTGCCATTAAGATATCATATTGAAAAATCAAATCGAGGCAACCTAGTGGAAAAGGTATTAAAACAGTAGAACAGATGTAGTCAACGATAATTCTCTTGCTGAATATTCATTCTAGGGGCTGATAAATTCAGGTCTAAACAGCGAAAGTGGACGGTATTTGTCGTTAGTTGCATTGTTGTGGATTGCCGGCCTCCGAAGGATATCTGGTTTCAGCATAATGCAAAACCTGCCTGGCCCCGTCGCCACCTGATAGGTCTCCTGTTCTGAGAACGATGGCTGGGATGTCGTGCTGGGACACAGGCCAGAGTCAATACCCAGTCCTACGGTTTCCACCTGGTGTGATTCAGAAAGCAATAAAACCCGGGGTCTGCTCGTTTTACCGGCTGAGGGCGTGTAGACCGAGCTATTCCTGGCACAAAACACTAAACATTTTTCTGGTTCGCCCCTGAATAATGTTTGATTTGTGGATCGTCCCCAATTTTTTAAATGAGATTCTGGGTAGTGCTGATATCGAGATTCACAACTCTCTCGGGGTCTAGTGTTTATTATGGCGTGAACTGTCTTAGCAGTGTCAGACATAAACGCACCAAAGCCTACAAGTTCCTGGCACCAGACATCTATGTACCGCCTATTCAGAATTAATTAACCCACCTCTGGTATATTTCACCTTATATTCAAGATGGGAAACTCGTACCTAACGCTCTTTCTAGTAGTGGAAAGAATACTTGGCATTAGGTTCGATGATATTCTCTTTTGATTTTATATATCAATGATGTTCTTTATTAGAATTCAGAGTTGGGACAAAACCGAAACCCAATTTGAGCGGAATAATACGGTATTAGCTTGATCGCTTTGTGATTTCACTCAGTCTAGTGATATCACTACGCAAGTACTACGCATAAAACATTAATCAACCCGGAACACTTTGCTATTTCTCAACAGTGAAAGGTCAAGACTTAGCAACTGTCACATGCTAAAAAGTCAGACTTTGACATTCCCATGGTGATAAATCAAGGCTTGGCCACTGGTACATGCTAAAAAGTCAGACTTTGACAGTCTTACACGCTTAAAAGGCAAACTTTCCCATCTCTACATGCCAAGAAGTTAAGACTTAGCCATTGTTAGATGCTAAAGCGGCACAGGAATAGTTCAAGTCTATAGACCAGACTACTACAAAATCAGACTTTGACATCTTCAAATGAAGAAATATTAGTAGCCCGAGTTCTGACCTCCACTTTTATGCTTGCTTGGGTAAAATTTAAAGCTTCTGACTTTTTTGGACCCAGCAAAAAAATTGTGCGTTGCGGGGGGGGGGGGGCATTTACCCGCCCCCCTAGCCCCTCCCTGTTCTGACGCTACTGGGAACTGACACAATATTATGATTATCTTACTCAAATCAGCATGTTGACAGACGCAGGCATATTCATATAACACAGTGAGTAGTATATAGAAACAGAGCATTTACTCAGGTGTGTAATATACAGAGACATAGTTAGTGTGACTGAATGAAATCTTTTCAGAGAAATTTGTGTCCGAAATACTCACTGAGTTCGAAAAACTATGTCTGACTAAAATATCAAGGAACAGATCTAATTCAGTCAAACTCACTATGTCTTTTTATCAGGAAATCATTAAAAACAACATTTTACAACTCACTCTTTCAGCGTTTCACCTTACAGTCAGGTAAGTATGATTCCCCGAAAATCTACCTTGAAGGACGATTCACGGGTGATCACGCAAAGTGGCTGCTCCGCAATGACGTCACACACTTCTTTCCGACGACAGCTCTTTCTGCAATGTATTATTTGTTCATGTGACGTTGATTCCTGAAGGATGATATTTTACACGATCAATAGATCTATATAAAAAAGAAACAAAAAAAGATGATTAACTGGTTACTTGAGGTGTCTTAAGAGGTAAATGTGTTATTTGCTTAAGTGATATGGATTGCTCAAAAACGGTAATCTGTTCGATCAATAGATCTATCTGTGTGTGAATTTGTGTATGTGTATGATTGAGTTGTCTTGTATCTTCGGTTGTTCTTTGTGTGAACTGTTAATAGTTCCGACAGCTAATAAGGAAGAGCGCCTACTTTGTATGGCGATTATTGTATGTCGTTAAATATACTTAATAAAAGATAAAAAAAGTTTAAAAAGGTTACTGTTGTCCGGTTAACAGTTGACAGCACTCTTAGAAGATGGTGAATACATAGCTACAACATTGAATGGGACGCATTATCAGTTGATTATCTTTATTACTTGAACGTGGTATCGAGAGGAAGGTTTGCAGCATATTCTGATTAGTACACACATCTAATAAGTTAATGACATCCAGTTATGATTATTAATTGACATTTAAAACCTGTCTGTCATCTGTATAGCTACTTTGAAGGTGTTAGTTGTTATACTTGATGTAAACATAATATTTCTTGGTTGGAAGAAGGAATCCTGTATTCGAATTCAAAAAATAAAAACTCTTTAAAAAAAAAAACCAAAAAAAACTGCAGGTACAACGCTTTGTTGACAATTACTTTGACACCTCCGGTATGACCTCCTACGCTATACGGCCATTAGGCAGGGCGTTGTTTCATATATTCTAGTGTTAAGATATTTGGTATGCATTTATGATACCGACTGTTTGTTTATTTTGCGTTCATTTTGGGTGCTTGCATATTGCTAGGCGATCATATTCTGCAAGTTTACCTTTCATTCAGGGAAACGTCCGCCATTTTGGTTGTTTATTTTTTGCTCCGAATGTCAACAAGTCATGTGGAACGGAGGGTAGTATGAATATGCCACAGCGTGGATGAATGGAATCTATACTACTAGAGAACATAAATGAGACATTTATGCACTGGTATATAATACCATATTCGCAGTTGATGAAATATCAAGTAGAAATTTAATCTAAGAACTATGAGATGTCTAGATTGATTGGAAGTGATTAGATTAGCCAGACGCAATACCATGCCCACATTCAATTCTGGGCCTAACCCTGAATCCTCCATCTAAACATACACATACAAATGTCTAAAGGCCGACATTACAGCTGACAAAAATCGTAACGATTTTTCCATTTACCCCAGCTAGCGATTAGCGCACGCTTTTAAGCAACATTTTTCTTTTTCTCGGGCAGAAGAACGCTTAACATCTAATAAGTCTGGCCATACATCGAAAAATCTGATCGTAATCGAAAACAATGGATTTCAATGCCCTTTAAATACCATATCTATAATATTTATTAGACCACATTAGAATCTCAGGTTACATACTATATACATAATGCAAAGTGAGCTATTATGCTATTACTGAATGGCTATTCTAATGGAATTAGCGAGAGCCTGATTATATTTGGAGCATCTGACAAGTTGACGGCTATATTCAACATGTACTGAACTTTATTCACGAGATCCTCTTAGTATAAGGATGGCAACACCGTCTAGAGTAGACAATAGACAAGCTTTAGAAACGAGAGACAAACATGTATGTCATTGTTGTGGGGAATATATCAGGTAATAATGCTGTGAATGAAAAGAAGGATTTCGGCAGCATCGCGTGACTCAGAGCGCTGGAACCATAACCACGACGTTGAATCGATGCATGAATAGAGGCACCCCTCCTTCCATTGTTACACTAGACACAGGGGTTAGTCCCCACTGGAGTTCATTTATATCAACCCCTCGAACAGACTCTCCAGGGAAATGCGTTTAGAGAATAATCAACCAACTTTTTTGTGTGTTTTAGGTGGAGGAACAACCAAAAAATACCGGTAACTAATTGCTGGGCGTACGGCCTCGTCATTAAGTTCGATGGCCTCTGGTGGTAAATAAGATCGCTTGTGCCCCAGGAAAAATCGTTTCTGGTGGACAGTAATTAGTTTAATCGCGGCCGAGCGGTAGTCACCGCATATAGAGTTCTCTGTGAGCTACTCGCTGAGCTGCTCACTCAGGTGTGGGCTACACCGCCCCGTGCCCACCAGAGTGCGTTGCAGGGAGTCGGCCGCGACTGATTGTTCGTCGTTAGCCTGGTTAAATGCGTGCTAGCACGCGACCTGCCGTTCGACTCCAAACCAAACGAGTTGGTGTCAGTGGAATTCGATGATAGCCAGAAGGGATGTGGAGGAGGGAGAGCTGATGGGTAGTAGCTTGATTTGCGTTCGGTGCCTGACTTGTCCTTAGAACTCTTTGTCCGATGTGCATTCTTACCCTAGCCTATACTACGACGTTGGTAAGTAAAGTTGTGAGTAAAAGTTAAACTGAAGTATTTAACGTGGCAGATCAGGACAATGACACACACTGAGGATCATGCCCGAGGAGGTTTATGTGCATGCACTGCACCACATGGGAATTAATGACATACACGTCCCCCGTTAACAATCTGAAACATCACCATCAACACCATCCTTATCCCCAATTTCCCTCAGATACACATACATATTGACATCAATTCTAATCTTTATCCACTCTCCTCCCTCACGCGACTCTCTGCCCATGGTGCACTGAATGCCTTGTATGACCTCTCTTTCTCTCACCGCCACTTCCTTATTTCTAACCTTATAACTTACTATCCCTAAATTTATGTTTTAAACACGTCCTCACTTTTCCCCATGTACATATCTAACCTGGTCTTTAACATTGTTAAAATATTTGTTTACATGATATTCCTAGTACGTCAACGTCATGAGGAAAATATATCATTGAATTTGTTTTGACAATGGAACGCCACTGTACCGTGAAATGATCCAATAGAAAAACCTAAAAATAAGTCTACCCTTGCAGCCATCTTTTTAATGTAAAAAATGTATTCTCAGCACTATTTTCATCATTTACCTCAAAAGAATGCCTATTTTCAGCATAATGTCCACTTTACGCCGATGATCAAGAAGGCTTTCCTACAAAATCTCATGATCCTACCCCAAACAATCTTTGAATTCATCCTTTAAGATATTATTTCATAAATCACTGAATTTACCTCGAATCTCGTCAATGGACCCTCACCCGGTGTTTGTTGCTCCTAGGAATGTGTGGAAAATATTGCTCCAGTAATCTCGGATAATGTTGTGTGGTATCGTTATTTTCACGTTGTATCGTTACATTTTATAACACCACTTTTCAGTGACATAGGTGAAACGTTCATTGGATTGAAATTGAACATAGATAGCGACATAGATATGATGCGATATGCAAAGGATCTGGAGCAATGGTTTCGACCCTGAGTGGCTCATTTTGGACAATTATACATCGTCTAATGTAAACGATTGAGGCATTTCTTCAGTCGACAAATCTTGGTCATGATTGTTTCAAGTGGGGCACCACCTGGCGACTTTTCGTTAGACGATCTACAGTCGTCACGTTTCTAATCGTCTATATAGTGTAAACGCCGGGATGATTATGACAGAAACACTCACCTGTATCACCATCTTATCACCATCCCCATATCATTCCTTTCTGAGAACAGCCTCGGATTCCCTGGTTCCCGCAATAAATTGTCCTGATGCACGTCTTTATTTTCGACGGGTCATGCTGCCCCCTCTCCCTCCAAAGAAATCAAATCAAATCTTTTCGGCAGGTAACCGCAGGTGTTAAGGGGCCTTGGTATTCCCACAGATTCTCATCTGGTATAAAAGCGAACAAGGATTGGCGGGCACCTAATGGCCAGGGACCTAGTTGTCAATGAAAAAAGGGTTTGGTCACCTACTAACCAAGAACTCATTGGGCAGAGATCTAGGGGACTAGGGTTTAATGGCAGGGGACCTATTCACCAGGGACCCAAGTGACCAGAATCTCTGTAACTAGCGACCTATATCCTAATCATATCTTCCACTGACAGACAAGGGTCCTAGTGGGGGATACCCCCTGAGGTGTTCTAGATGATTCAAATTCACAAAGAAAAGCCTTGTGTTTACAAAAAGAAATATGCATATTATGGTATGTAATGCAAAACAGCAGTGTTAGAGGGGAAATATCTTAAATATTCAGTTAGATTCGATGGTAATTAGAAATGATAAAATTAGTTACTTAAACCCCCACTATGTGGCACTACCTGCAGTTCTTAGGAACTTTCCTCCACAGGGACCCCCAAAGTTGTCTGGCAGCCTATTTGTCCGAACCCAGACCGACTTCAGTCCCTGGAGACTATTGATGCAGAATTTCTCTCCCTACAAGGGACACCATTCGTTAAACGGGAAAAGTTTTTCTTCCTAAGATATGTTTTGCATTGCTATAGTGATCCTAGGAGGATCCTTTCGCTAGGACCAAAACTCGCTATTGGATATCAACAAATAAGACTTCCATGAAGACAAGCTTCATATAGATATGAGAAAGGGAGATTAAAAAACAACAATACTAAACTTTAATTTCGACATGGCTAATAAGAAATCATGAGAGAGAAAGTGTCTTAATATCGATCTGCAAAAAAGGAAGAGCAGGTTCATCTTTAACTCTCCACGAGATTCTCACTCTCGTGGCACTTCATTCTCCAAGCATAGAGCTGGCATGTATGTCTCTGTGTGGCGGAGGAACTCCAAGCAGATCCGACAGACTTCTAACGTTTATATGTGGTAGGTAATCATAGAGTTTGTTTCCCTTCCTGCCATACCAGATCGTGTTACTCACTTAGTTGACTTACAAGGTTTCGTAGATTAGAAAGATCTCTTTGTCAAGTAAAGTTGGTGAAAAAGGCAGGAACGTGATTGAATGGACATCATGACACTTTAGAGTTAAAAACCAAAAGCTCTGCAATTAATTTGGACGCGTCGAGTATGATCTTATTATAATCATTATATCTTAACGTCAAGCTCCACTTAAGAGATTCGTTTTTTTAGTAGTTTATGGCAATATTGCATGCTGAAGGATGACTAAGAGGTTAAAGATTTTGAAACCAAAACACTTCCTAAAAGTTGTCTATATAATGAATATAAAGTCCACGACAACGTTAAGTACAATTTTCCGACATGTTCTAATCCAATATAGGGTCCAACCTTCCTCTTATCATTGTGGTTACATTTAAGATACAGGTCTATCTTTTGCTGTACACCAGTTTAATTCATTTGATACCACTTAGCAACATGCAATGGCATGAGCATGTAGATGGTGTACATTTTACAATTTAGAGATGAATACACTAAAAGCTCATGAAAAGCAGGGTTTATTATAATTCATTGCACTATCAACTGGTCTACATAAATATATTTGTAATTTTAGGATATCTATATGCAGATATACATAGGGTAGAGGAGCTATTACAATATTCCTGATAGACTAATGGGAGCCACTGGCTTGGGAATAGGGGGGAGGTCACATATAGCTACCTCAGTTATTGGCGATCTTCCGAGCTCATCCTACTATGCACAAACCAATATCGTTTTGATATAGGATATGTGCTACAATTTATTTATTTATGTGCGTCTGAGAGGAGCTGCAATTCCTGCGCTTTGTTCTTGCCAATCCTCACTCCATCCTGACGTTCGTAAAGGCTGTTTTTACTCAATTTTCTACATATGTACGTTCATATCGGGCGCCCATGCAAAAGTGTAGAAAGAGTATTGCATAGCGTCAGCTACAAGGAATATACGACCACACAGATCGAAAGCATGGTAATGCTGTATTTATTACTCACCTTTCAACTACTTATTAGGAAAAAAACTTGTAAATAATTAGAAAGTCGACGCAAGCGCAGTGCATTGTTTATATAAAATAGTTCCCGTCAGGTGGCCGAAAAAGGCGTATTAATTAATGCAGATGTAGACATACATAGACATATAGATAAGAAATTCCCCTGTAAACACATCAGCTGCAGTTAACAGATTCCTCCTACACCAACACCGACCTGGCCGTCCGCCGCCACCACAACGCCTCTGTAAATGTTACGTATCTATGCGGAATATATATATACGTACGTAAACTCATGAATTTGTCCTGTGCGAGCCGCCGTCTTTCTTTTTTATTCTCTCTAAATTTAACCAGTATTATAGGGTAATACGATAGCAGTTTTTACTTGAATTTGTGTGCATTCCTAAATCTAGTCGACTCTATATTGTGTTTTCTTGTTGTTTTTATTTCCATCAGTCAATGCAAAGTGAAACGATACTAGGCTATCAGAAGAAGGCATCCAGTATTGATGGTGTCTATTGTTGAATCACAGATACATGCACCGCTTATTTCATTATTAGCGATGATAGACATATACAATTCAAGCAGTGGTCTGCATTGAATTACCTACTAATTTAGTTCTATAGTGGTTTCAGAGAGTTAAGTCAGAACTTCCGACATGTTTTGTGATATCTTTGGCTGTCAACTATGATTGGCCTCAATGATAGTCTATATCGATCACCAGAGATGGATTTATTTTGTTTGTAAATAGTTACGTTCATACCTGGCGACATACAAGTGATCAATGAAACCGGACAGTTTCCAGTCAGTTGTGGGGTTTGGATTTTGCCGTTTTAAAACAATGTTAACGACAATATATTTTATATTCATAGTTTCATGATGAAAAGGTCTCGTCTTATACATTACTCGAGTTTAGTCTATTTTTAATGTTATTCTTATCCTAATTCAATAGAATATAAAAGCTATGAGGTAATTTCCCTATAAACCTTACTCAGTCTCATACCTTACTTCATATGCATCGATCTCAATACCTCTTAAAGGACTTTTGAGATTTCAATTAGGATTCAGAAGCACCCAAATTAATATTGATACATTTCTACCTTTTTGTTATTATACTGTTCGACTATTCTATAACGGAGTTTAGTAATTTCATAATCAATATTCGTACTTCATATTTGACTAGATGCAAATGGGAATCGCCAACGATCCAATACAAAAACACAAAATCGTTTTTTGATATGATTTTATTATCATTTTGATACACAAAAGATTGAATAAATAGAGTGTTAGTTCCCTTGGTAATAATATATACACATATCCGTGCGTTGAAATAATCCTTGATACACATACATCATTTGTGACATGAGGGAAGTGAAGGAACATATCACTCTAACCAAAGTAAATAAATAAGATCATGTGCTATCGACTAGAATATACAAAACATGTTTATGTATAGAATGCTTTGGTAAGGAAAATCGAGCCTGTCGAAATCAGACAATACTTTTAATGTGGGGTGGGAATGTATAGCACAGACGTAGTCAAAATGCTGTCTTCCAAATCTCGTCTTAAAAAGTAGAAATGGCTGACAGGGCACTATTTTCCTCACTCCATGGTTTTATTACGGATATAGCCACATCGCATCACAGCTCTGTCTGACAGACTGTGTGTTGTATAGCGTGCAGCAGTGCCGTATTGACATCCATACAGCACCCCCGGTTTATTTATCAAGTAGTCTGAGATCCTCGGCACCAATACGGACTTATCATACAAGACACAACTCCAGGAGTTTGCTGTAACACAGTGATGGCTCTTCTGCTAGTAAATCATTTAATTATGAGCCGGATCGTTTCAGCGGCTCCGGGCTGGAGTGAAACAGTTTGTTGAGAGATGTACAGGATGGGAGGATAGGTTTATCACAGTCACAAGTCCAAGTGCACCGAAAAAAAATGCACTGCGGTTGTTGACACCACAATATCATAGAAGCGTTGTAGTTGAACTGCTCTGTAGTTGAGCGAGCAGCTCTTTTCCGACCCAGCATTGGTCAGCGCTATCTTATCACCATGATCTTGTTGGAGGAGGAGGGAGAGATCCCAGCTACTCCTGAGCTACTTTGAGCTGCTCCAGAATTGACCCATGTTCCTGAATTGACCCATGGGCAACTCTATGAACTGCTCTGTGAACATATCACCAGTTATTGTGAATATCTGCTCATCTGTAGTTGCTCCTGAGTTGCTCTTTGCGTTGCCCTCTCCTGCAGCCACTCGCATACACCCCTAGCTCCCCAAGCTAATTCCTTTCCCATCACGAGTCAGCACCGCATTTGGAGTCAGATCAGATATAGGGAGGAGACTTGCAGGCACGCCCCGGGCGGGGGAAACGCTCCCCCGCTCCCCCGCTACCCCAACCGACCCCCGTCTATCCCCACCCCCGACACTCCTCCCGACACCCTCACCCCGAACCACCTTTGCTCCTTCCCTCTCAAGCATCCAGGAGCAGGATGCAAATGACTAGGGCGCGGGAAGGGAGAAGTAGGTGTCTGGGGTGTTTGAGTGGGGTCGGGTGGGAGTACTCATAGCGAGTAGTGAGAAAAGTAGCCAGGAGAGCATAAGGGGAGTGGGGGTAATTTATTCATATATGCACGCGCAGGGCCTTGATCCCTGTTGATCTCTGTAATTGTTATCGTTCCGTTATGGATCCATCAGCCCAGGCGTCTGACACCGCGCACATATATCTATTATATATGTATAAATTCTCCCAGCAGAGGCTGTCGCCAGGGAGGTAAAAGGGTGGGTGACTTATACGTCGGGGGGCAGGGGAAGGGGTCCAGGCAAGGGCGGCATGTTCAGGCTCATATCGCCCCTCCCCTCGGGCCCCTTCGGCTGCTGCGGCGGTTGCGGCTGTGGAAGCGGCATCTCCCAGATATGGGCGTAGTCGTTGCGTACGTCGCTGTAGGTCTTGGAGTGCGCCTTGAGCGTGTTGAGCTGCTCGCCGTCATGCTCTGTGTACTGCGGCACCTGTGGCGACATTCCCCGCTCGTGGTACATGGCTTCCTCCAGGCTGCCGCGCCCCCCGTGGCCGCCCCCGGCTCCCGCGCGCCGTCGCCCGCCGCCACCTCCGCCGTTGGCCGGACCACGTCCAGTGCTGTGCCTGAAACGAATAAAACTCACGGAGATCAATACAGGTCGATAGAGTAAGACACTCGCCCCCGCCCGCCCCACGACCACTCTCTCTCCTGTGGTTGTATGGGCTGAAATACATACATGAAAAATGTAAGACCAAGGAGGGAAAAAGAACTCACTATACAACTCTCATACGCTACTCTGGCTTGCCCCTTTTTATATACTACTTTCCTGTAAGGACAGCTAATCCGTATACGAGACCGATGGTTGTTTTATGTTTTACTGTGAATGAATCAAACCAGCATTTGAATATGTAACCTGTAGGGATACCGCCGATGTGTAAAAACATTAATAGATTAAAACGTCATTACTTGTGAGTTATAACATGCCCAGAACTTTTAGATACCGTTTTAGAAACCGCTTGTCACTGTCAGTGGCTGGCACAAGGTGTAGGATGTTGGGCATTTACCTTTCATATAGAGATATCTCACTGCCTTTGATTTGCTCATATCTCAATATCATACCATTTTCTCTCCACCATCATTATTCAATGCCGGACTACCTCGTAGGGTGATACCAATATCATCACGCGCATTAAACTATGATCTGATATTGAAATAAGACAATTAGTTAATCTTATATCTTAAACCTATCATCATAAAGGGAAGCGCTCACATAAAAGTCGGACAAACATGATTTCAATATATTGAAGGAATTAATCCAGAAAAAAATACATTGGGCAGAAATATATAGAAGCAGCCCGTTTTGACCGTGCTATCGCTCTGTTCCTTTGGCTCCTAAAACCTCGATCAAACGTGCGGTTATCACTACACAACTTGGCATTCATACCACACAACATAAAACCAACAAATGTCCCAATAGCCTAATACGTGGGAGGTCTGACATCAGCAAATACACCAAAAACGTTTAGTAGAGGGGGAAAAAAGATGACCATAATGATCGCCTCTCAACGCAAATGACGGCGATTCACTCAATTGGAATTGTCATACAACAAGTAGTCTATTTCAGAATATTGAAAGGTTACCACGCGAACCAATACACGACCCACAAAAACACACAGAACTGATAAATAGTCCCAGACGTAAACAAGCAGCGGAAGGAGACATCACTGAAATAATGAGCTCAAAGGCAGGGATCTACAACGTACTCTGTCTCTGGTGGTTTTTGTTGGTGCATCAAATTCATTGTGTGACAATGGAGCACGTCCCCAGCTAAATGAACTAGTTTAGACGGACCTTTTGCACGTAATGGATGGTTTCCTTCTCAAGACAATGCCAGATAGCGCGGTGGGCGTGATTACTCCTCCCACCACACTCTTCCTCCGCTTAAAAATATAGTTCCTTTCACACGCGGAGTAATCTGCCGGAAAAACGACATCATTTTACCGGGCTACGCGGGATGATTTAAAAGGTCTGCTCATTCTTCCAGCTGTCCTCTATATTGAATTTGCTTTGATTTTGGGTGGATCATCTGCCCATTAGGGCTACATGATTACAAATGTAGCCATGTGTCTTAATCAAACCCGGCTTAGACTCATTAGAGACTGTTCTGCGCCGCCCGCTCGAACCCCCACGCCCAGCCCCGTCCGCCAAGGCATGACAGGCTATGGAACTGCCATTATTTTTTACACCTAGTGCTGTCTGTAAATTGCTCCTGTGATAGTTAAACTTAAACTGTCTTTCTTCATTATCTCCCCCTCCCCCATCTTTCCCCAGTACAGCCCTTCCCCTTCCACCATCCTGATTTCCCTTTTATCGTTGAATTCTCTTATTGAGACTTTTTCTCTCTTTTCTGCACTGTTCATTTATAGGTCTCTCGTGCAAGTTACTATCCGCATCATGCACTAACAGTTACCAGTCGCTTTCACTAATTCCCGAATCCAACCGTTACTCCTTCCTATGTAGCTCCCTGTATAGTTGTCATTGTGTCTATGAGATCTTGGAATGGTAAGGGAGTTTTTCAGCCTCCGCCTATAATATGCACTGCTCTTTATAGTGCTTCTGGTCAATAGTTCTTACCCCGGACCATTATACCTACGGCCGCCTATTCTCTTCGGTTCTGATCTGTCTGTCTGTTCTCGTATCTCTGTCGCTGTGTATCTCAGTGGCTCTGAATCTGTGTCTCTCTGCCGCGTTCTATAGTTCTCTGTCTCACTGACGCAAGTTGTTTATCAGAATTTTCAAATTAACCGCCTTTCTATTTTAGTTGTTTACAAAGCTGTGCTGAACCTTTCCACCTCCGCCTATCCCTATGCTTTTCTTTAACAGCTGTCTCTCTCAATCGATTTATTTCATTAACCCCACTGGTTTATTTCCCATTAAATCTCCTTCATTCATCCCATGAACCAACAGTTTACGACTTTTCACGTCATCAGGCCTTTAAGAAAGGTCAGTTTTCAATGCATTAAGATTGATTTCAAGACATTAGGCAAAATTACCAAGATTTGTTCCATTTGCAGAAGGAGTGGGTTATTGGTAGCCATTGTCTCCGCAGAGCATGTTAATTGATTAAATATTAATGTCTTTGGCTGGCCTTGAGTACCTGACGGATATCGCGTGAGGGCATTACGTCACACGCATTATCACGTCATAGATCCAATTATGACGTCATAATGCTTACACATTAATGTCCAGTTGGTATATTTCAGGGGATACATTTTTCTTGTCTATACTAAAGAGAAACATTAGAAATTCGGAAATTTGTCATGACCACAGAAAATGCATATCTTACGTTGTATAAAAGACGGTATTCGCGATCCTGGTTGGTATTTGATATTCGGCGTGCTATAGGTCTCTCAGTCAGACACACTTAAACCACAACGGAGGTATTTCTGTGGTCGGATCTTTGAAGCAATTGAGATCAGAAGATTGGCTAAGCTATTTATATTTCTTTGATGTACTGAATCCACAATAGCTATGCTTGGCTATTTTTTTCTCTTAAAAGCATTAGTGCTATATGATAGAACGTATGTTCATAAATATAGGAAACGCCTTTCTATGTTTTTGCGTCATACCTTTCTTTCTGGAGTTTTTCTCTCGTCTCATAAACCAGGATTATTGGGTGGATTGTACGAGGTAGAACGCCTTCAAAGGGGACTGTGCAATTTCCAATAATTTCTTGAACTAAACAAAATTAGGATAAAAAGTTCATACAAATTTGCTATTGATGATTACAAAGAGGTTACAGACATATATATATACATATGGCATTTAGGAGAATAAGAAGAAGTCATGAGATGGTTTATGTGGCTGTTATTGTGCGGGTTAGGTTACATATAAAAGCAAAAAGTTCAGCTGTAATTGATAGTTATTGAAAACTCAATCTATAGACTACTCTTTAGCTCCTGGGTTTTGCATCCATCAGACACATCGCCGGTTGAGGTAGCAGACAGTGACGATCAAAACATCCCTTCCCCCCTCTCTACTGCTCCCAAAATATTTAATGATACGACGGGCCGAGTTAGGCTGTGGCGGCCTGAGGGGAGACCCGGGGAGGCGGCGGGCCTTGAATAACTGATGTGTGTCGCTGGCGTCGGGTAAATTTAGTTATGTTTCCATGTAATATTCATGCTTAATGCTAAGCGCTGCAGATGGGGGCGATAATTGGATCAACCGGAGGCCGACAGAGACGTCTTAAGGAGAAGTCCTCAACCCCAGGAACCGTGGCGTTTAAGGTGTCGAGGTGGGTGGGAGCAGGCAGGGAGAGGTGGAGTGGGGATGTGTTGGAAGGTAGCAGCTACCAGCTTGTGTCGGAGGTGGTAGTCTGGCTTGGGAAAACACTTTATTTTCGGTGTTATGCCTTGGACTCCGTCATCTCATATGGCAAGGCGAAACATTGGAGGGGGGGGGGCGAATTGAAAAAAATACAGTGGACATAAACAATTCTGGGGTTAGTCCTTAGTCATCTTGAACGTCAGTAGGGTAGTCCATGATCAGGTATATAGACGTATGGTGTATTTCTGTAAGATCCCACATGGAATTTATCACAAGTCGTAAGGCTCTGAGATGGAAATGAATTTTGTGTAAAGGTAATAGATGTTACATGTCTAAGAAGCCCAGGGCCGCAACTCGTGTTTACATAAAATAGATTAAATCCAAGTGGGCAGACCTCATAATCACCAATTTGTAAACATTTCTGAAATAACCTTCGACCTTTCCCTCATTCACAGTCTGTTCACCTAATCGCGCTAGTTGATGTATTCACTAGGGGTGGCGCCACCTGAAAACTCCGAGATACCTATGGCTGATATTCTTCTAGATCAGGGCTGAGAATTTTAAACTTTTTGCCTCTAGAAGGATCATGCAGGATACCTTATCCTGGATGAGTGTTAGGGAAATGTTGTGTAGGTGGTCTACGTTTATGTGAATTATGAATGTAGTTCCGGTAAAGAAGAGAAGAAAGTGGAAACATGACGACCATGTTCTACCTGTACCAGCATATTGAAAGTCCTCTAAGAAAAATGCAGCTGCTTTCAGAAAGGATTAGCGTCCTGGATGCAAAACCTTACATATTCTACTGCTTTATATGGCGACAATTACGTAATTTAGCATTCACTTCACCTCCTCACACTGGATTATATATATTCGAGCATGGCTCGATATTTCAAATATGACCATGGTGCAGTGCATTAAGGATCTCCACATTGAATTATATCGGTAAAACTGGCTGCCTACGTAGACAAGATATATTGATTCATGAATGGTACACATTCGCCCACGACATATGGACATATGTATATATACAGTATAATAGCAATCAATAGCAACGAACAGAAATTCCGATTCCAGTGGTTCCTACACTTTGATTTAGCAATGGAAAGAAAGATATATTAATTGCAGGCTCCCCTGTCTTCCTTTCCATCCACTGGTATTGTCCTGACAAAGCCTCCATTTATTGGGAACACCACTTTGTTAGATCCACCGGCAAAAGGCCTACACGCGTTTAGGCAATCCACCACGAGACAATACCGACGTGCGCCTCTGACGCCACGTGCTATTTTCAAGGGGTAAACAATTGCCGAGACACTCACCTCCGGAAGCAGACCAGGCCGACGATCAGAATGAGGCTGCCGACAAAAACAGCGATGATGACGACGATGGCAATGGAGATTTCTGAAGTGGAACAAAAGAGAGATTTTAATCTTTCAGGCCGGACCTACCCCTCCCTTTTCAGGTTTTAGGACTGATTAAAATGACGGATGAGACAGACTAGAAGCATGGAGACCGGCTGGGGCGCAGGACGAGAGTATCTTAATGTGAGTTCGTTCACCACCAGTCCAACACTGGGCGTTATTCCCACCATCAGAGATCTGAGGTCGGCTCAATAAGTCCAGGATCTAGGTATGGTTTGATAAGCTGCATCGCTCCATCAAATAGGAAATAATTATAAGAGGGCTTTATTATCTTCTGAGACAATATCAAAGATATGACTTAAAATAGTTATCATTTATATTACATAATATTCCTTGAGAATTTTGTCGCATCACTGGTGCATGTTTTTCCGTCAAAAGTAATATGTAGAAATGCCTAGAAATCTGTATCAGTGGTTAAGTCAATTATTCACCGAAAACTTCTTGTAACTTATTTAACAAAGACATGGAAGGAAAGGGAAGTGAAAACTAATAAGTTTTCCCCAAGAATTATCTTCATTATATATGGGCCTTTCCAATATTGTTTTGTGCAAATTTGGATGTTCATCACAGAGAGACAAAGGAGGCCAAACTCTATGAGAAACGAGGCCCAGATAAAAGCAGAGCACTTAAAACTGACAACAATTAATCAAAGCCTGTGAGCATCTCAAGAAAGGCAAACTGTATTAAGATCATTCTGCATTTATTGAGACAGGTTTGGCAGGAGTGAGAAGAACGACTTCAGACATTGTGTGTGGGTGCGGTGAATGAGGCAAGGGAATTCTCTAAAACCTTATTATCACAGGAGAGCAAATTCAACTCTCATGAAGGAATCAAGACGGTGATTTGGTAAAATCACCTCGGGGAGTATGTATTATTGCTGTCGAAACAGATACATAGACTCTTCCTGTACAACAATTTATCAAATCAAATCAATTATAAATTATAACTGAATATATGGTTCAGTCTTCTAATCATATTTTATATATTATTATCTATTTTAATCATATCATATTTTGCCTGGTCAAATCAAAACAATATTCCTTGAAGATTATATAAATTAACCCCATTAGGTTATGGTTGTTAAAATGATTATTTGAACATGTAGTACATTCGAGGAAGTGCCATGATTAAAGTATCAAAATAATGTCAGGATATCTCCACGTCTATTCCCATTCTACGTTTCCAGGCGAGCCTAACAGGTAGAAGAAGATCAAGACAAATTCTTAAGAAAGTCATCGAATGCGGTTTCTACATGCACGGCCACCTGGTCCTCAGTATGTGCAAACTAGCCTTGTTATTTGATTCTGAGGGATTTAAATGTCAGACATCATGGACATAACGACTTGGAGCTTGGGCTGCTTTCGGCCGGCTGAGTCTTATATTACTTAAAGACTCTAAGTAGGAAGACATTCCCCTCTCGTGGGAACAGGGTAGTCGATAGCAAATGACTACGAGCGAAGTGACCAACGGTGTGTTTTATCTTAAAGGGGGACCTGGGGAACAGCTAAACACACCCATGAAAATAATTAGACCGTCATTAAAGGACAATCTGGCTCTAATTAACACACATGTCCTCATTATTGTTACCCAATATAATCCCACAGCTTCTTTACTGACCATATTGGATTTCCTTCTAATTAATCAGAGATGAAATCACGCCAGCAAAACTTGGATTCGAAGAAAATCTGTCCTTATACGAAGAGTGGCTCGGTTAGGGTTGGGGAGAAAAAGGCCTTTTCTAGTCCAGAGCTTGTCTGTAACGAAGTGGCACCCTTTGGTTGACCCTTGCGTCCTAACCCCCACCCCCTCTCTGTCCGTCGTCACCCCCTTCCCTCACCTCTCACACTGTCTGTAGAGAGAAATGGGCCCGCTATTGGCACTTCTTTAACCGAAAGGGCACAGGGGTTGGGGGGTAGGGTCGACGGTCTTTAGGGAGTAGTACGGGACCGGTGCTGGGAAAGTGGTGGCTGTGGTGGATGAGGATTGGAAGTGGTAGGAAGGTACAACTGTTTGCGGTGTATTAGGGAGGGCTCGATCACGGATTTTATAGGCCAACGCGTCTCCCACATTATCGACAAGTGACATGATCTGCATTTTTGTATCGAATTTGCACTGACAATTGTTATCAAGGAAAAGGTGACTGAATACATTGAAATTATAGATACAACACTTAATTCTATTCCTGATAACTGGCTTACCAAATGGCTGCTTAAAACAAACCAATTCACTAGGTGGCCATCGTAACACCAAATATATTATCTTAGCCTAGTATAAATGTCCATCGGCTAGACATTAAGAAGCCATCTCGTTTGAAGCGCTTCGGAATATTCACTCGGCTATCGCCATGTTCATATCACTGAGCACTCTGAACTCGATGGCATACGGGGAAACAGACCAAACAGTCATCACTTTCTTTCTTATTATCATCTTGCAGACCCATCGACAATTGAATACTGGAGCATGCTTTATTAAGACCGCACTACAAGAAGCTTAGTTGACTATTACGGTCAGCGAAAGAAAAATATATCAGAGCACGGTCACGTAAAATCGATGGAGGCCGTTACAGACGGACGTAGGAGGGACCAGCCTTTGGCGATAATGAAGTGACCGGATGAGAACTGGAGTGAGCAGTAACAGTCTTTATCTCACCCCTGGTATTTTTTCCGTATAGACTTAACATTGAGAGACCGTACTCAACATCCAGAGAGTATTGTAAAAAGAATACTCAATGGGTGATGGGGTCACAAACATTAGCGAATCAGTAACTAATAGGGGTGAGATAAAATCTGAACCGCACTCAATTGTAGCCACTGAAAATACACAGTTCATATTGTTTTACTCTCAATTGGCTTCTCCTCCCAAGATTACTCCCCAACCAAAACCTTTTAGGATGTTTTCAGCGGCTACAGATCTCGATGCAGTTCCTTCTTAGTATGCAGTATGCATTGCTGCTCAAATTGCCGAATCGAAAGAAATCGGTAAATGAGAAAGAGTTTGCGGAGATTAAATCTTTTTGGAGGAGATTTAAGTGAGAAAATCATTTCTAAATCTTTTTGGATTTTGGTTTTACAAATATTCCCTTCTTTTTTAATTGAGTGAGAATATGCTGGATACCTTTCTACGATCTCCTAAGGCAATATCACAAGTACGGGGTTCGTAACTCTAGTTGTAAATTTGAGTATAATTTACGAATTGTTCAACCGAAAGGTAGGTGTGGACTGTGAATTGTTGTACACCATGATAAGCGCATGGATATTGTTTAAGAGACGGGATGTGTCCCTATTTATACACAGTACAGGTTATTTCTTATTTATTCAGGTTCGAAACCTGAAGCATCATATTCACATCCATTTCCCCGCAATAAATTGGATTCTTTTCCAATGTGGACAGCTTTCTTTGTTTTACAACTACGTCGATGGCAATATATGTTTACTTTCTTGTGCCCAATCTTTCTGTAAATGAAACATGCTAAGGAAACTGAGACGATAGCTAGTTCTTTTTGTGAAGCCGTACCAATTTGATAAGACGTTATAGAATAATCAAAAACAATGCAGAGGAATACAGACAAGTTACAATATCATAATCGGAAGTCTCAATATAGTTTGGTGGTTTGTTGTCGTCCAAACCTTTTGACATTTTATTTATACATTATACTTGAGCAAAGGTTCTTCTAATCTGCAACTTCATATTATAAGACGACATCAATTATCACGCATTTTTATACTTTGTTTACTGTGTGGCGATATTGTCAAATGATCCCGGGAGGACTGTTTAAAACATAGATGGACAAAGAGAGTTGTCAACAATCTTCCTGACACTGTAGTTAAAGTAAAGTTTGGATGTTGTACCAGCGCAAAACAAATTGTATATCAACATCGAACAACCTATTCTCACGGTATGAATTTTTACTCTTTTTTAATAAGATATAAGTGACAATATGACTCAAACTCATAGATTACAATGTTCTCTAGACACGGGCTGCTAAATATAAAGTGACGTATATTATAAATATATGGTGCGTGGGCTTCTTGACAAAGAGAGGCCACATACCTCAAAGGACATTAAGGTGGAGTCGCATAGAACTCTCGTATATCACTATCCCTGAGATGTTTTCACCTAAACATGCCAGGTACACACCGACAGCTTTGTGCGCATAAAACACAGCACTTATATCTGTCATTAATTTCACCATGGGGCCTTGGGTGTTGTGCAAACCTCCCACACAATGACTGGGTGTCTCTACTGTCTCACAATGTGTTTACAGGAGCAGCTCAGAACTGAGCAGCTTGGGACGATGCCGCCAGTGGCGCCACATAGCGTTTGGAAAGGGAAGCAATGTTAAACTTACCGAATGAGAAGTTGTTGGCTGTCAAACTAGCGGCAGAATTCGAATCTGAAAAGTATAAGATTCGGATAAAGTGAATTACCTTCTTTTGAGTATTCATGATATTGGAAAATGTTAAAACAATTATTAATGAACTCCTTGCATAGTACAAACATTATTCACTGTGTCTGTTGATATCATTAGGAGAGTCGATATATCATTTAACGTATCGTATAAACGAGTTAGCTAACATACAAAGCACGTGGTTTTTGTTGTCATTACACAGGATTTCTACCTTAAATGTGTTAGAACATTTGAAAAGCGTCAGAAAGGTTAACCAACTATAGTTAACAAGGACGGCCAGCTATATCCGTTTATGTCCCCAATTTCACCCAATCCCCAAAGAAGACCACGGTGGACTACGTTAATTTTTATAATAATCTGTCATTGGTAATAACTATACCATTTGTACTTCATTGCAATTGTGTTAATAACACCCTGTACAACCAATGTAACTTGGTGAACGAACTCCCAGTGGAAGATCTCCCACACATGATCGAACTGGTCAACATATATTGACTTTACCTTTACATATAAACATCAACGGTATTGTCTGATAGGGCCAATTAGAACGTGCAATGGAATTATAGATGGTGAATCAGGGAGACCTACTAAGTATTGAGATAAAATTAAATGATTCTTAGACGCGACAGAAAAGACTGAATAGAGGCCGCTGAATCATCATTGATATTTTGGTTCAGATTTTGTGCGGTTAGACAACCGCGCTATTTGAGAACAAAATGTCTGTCATGGACTCCCAATAATGATTATTTCAAAGTATCTCGGCTTCCCAGCAGACGACATTTAATAACGATCTCATTTTACTAAACGTCAATTCCGAATGACAAACGAGATTTCCAAAATGAATACGAGCTTGCACTGGTATTTAACCGTTTTAGAGAGACCGGGTAGTTGTGACACCCTGTTAGGGCTGTCATGATTTGAGAGTCAGGCTGTTATTACTTCAGCTTGACTGTCAGCTATTTTAGATCTAATCCGAGGATAAATCAGAGAGCAGGGAGGCAGCTGCAGTCTCCAAGCGGAGGCATAATATGGCATTTGCACTTGTATTTGCTATTAAATGGGTGGTGGTTATGGGTGGAGAGATTGAGGGTCGATATCATGTGACGTGAATTCAATATGACAGTCACGTGACGATTGAAATTAAGTATCAGTGTCTAAAATTATTACATCAACTCACATTTTATCAGTTAGCCGTCTATTCCATCATCTCCTCTATAGCATCTTTTTCATGAGTGGCATACCACTTATAGATATTGCCATGCATGAGAACATAATTGATTCCTCTTTATTTCACATCGATAAACATAACTCCAATTATTGCACTCATAAGATTTGCTCAAAGGAACCTTAAAATATAATTACCAATGTGAATTACTAAGGGGTAACAAATAAGGCGGCATCTAAATAATATATTTGTTATATCTGATTGATCTACTTATTTGAAAATTGCTCAAAGGTGCTATGTATTTTGTCTATTCTAATTAGATCTGCCTTAATCAATGATGATCTTTATAGACTTGCGCCTGCTATTCTTGCAGCAGATCACACATGCCATGAAAGCGCAGGCTGCTGCCTTAACGCTCAACCCAGCTCTCATTCGTTTCTTCCTCGCTAGGTGGCAGCAGTGAGCTGCTCTAGACTGTGAGCTGCTCCCACAGTAAGTCATCATATTCTGAACGCCTGCTATATTGCTTTTGTGTTTGCGATATTAACCGGCTAATGGTATGGCACGATCGGGTCCATATGTGAGTTGATTGTATGGGCGTTTTAGTGATATATACAAGGGTGGGACTATTAATCGCAATATCCCTGATAACTTTGCCTCGTTTGTTTATGAAATGGCAATTTACGAATGGCAGAAAACTGAATTTGACAGGATTTTAACAATACGAAACATCTACATTGTTAGGTTGTATGGTTAGTTGAACTGCTAGTCGTCAGTCCAGTGTGCTCTCCCATACCCAAAGTGAACATCCCTCGTTCTTTTTCAATATATGACTGACTATATTTTTGAGAACCTCAGAGAGTATATGCACATGTGACAAAGGAACACATTGTGTTGTTCTGCCATATTACCTTGAGACGGATTTATGATTAAAAAAGATTGAATTCAACTGAAATATGAAATATATCTCAAATTCTTTAAACACAATTGATGATCCATTATTATAAATGGCTTCAGCCAATAAAGGTTTGGGATTAATATAATATAAGCAATCAATCAATACAGAGAAAACCTCACACTTAGGACTACTTCACCGTCCTTAGATTAAAGCAAATTAGAACAAACAAACAGGACACACAACGAGAACAAAACCAATTAAACATTCGAAATAACGTTCATCATAATTATAAATATTCTACCAAATTTAATATAATGGTGAATAACAGTGGATTCTTTTACCCACCTTCAGGACATTCGCCATAAGCACCGATCCAATGAGTACCGTTACAGGTTAACCGCCAGGTGTCAGTACCCGAGCCGCAGCCGACCAGCGCCGAGTCGCCGTGTCGCTTCACCCAACCTCCGCGAGGGGGAGCCAGGTCCGCACACCCCAACACTGCAAACAGAGAAGGCAGAACATGTTATATAATACCATCAGTGATTGTTGGTATTCAGTGCCTAAATGTGTAGACATAACTGTGAACAACAATGTCAAATCCAAGCCAGGTGTACGCCTGTAGACGCATACAAAAAGAAAATACCAGCCAAGCAGCGATGGTTCCCTCAAATAAATAAAACCTGAAGGTGAAACCATTCATATGTTTCACATTGATCCATTTCCACGATCTGCCATACGAGTTTGATATGTTCAATAGGGCTTCATACTTGAATCAATGGGAAATCAATGCATGTGGTTACATGTATTAGGTCAGAGAACAATCTCAGTGAGATCCCACAGAGGGATATTTTGCTGTGAAATCAGCGTTTCAATGCCGGCAGAAGACGATGGTGCGCACTGTGTGAGAAACGGGTGCAGTACTACTCCTTCACACCAGGGGGCAGCAGCAGCTGCCTAGCTACTATCACTGACGACTCCATGAGGAAGACAGATTTCTGCCTACTCACAATAGGGCGTTGTTGTGGCTAGACTACTAATTATCCACAAAGGTTAACACGTACTAAACCACCAACTGGCAATGGTAAATTTGCTCTGATGGTACAATAGATGTGACCAGGTTTTGTGCAAGTTATGGAGGGGCTATGTGTAAAACGTATGCTCCCATCCCGTTGGAGGTAGCATTTTGATACTCTAATCAACACAAAATCCAAAGTTCAAAGCACCCGATGATTTGCCTATTGAAAAGACACATCAATTTTGGTAAAGTTATCTCAAGTTCTTTTTCCCTTCAAAAAGACAAAGTTCTGAGTTTGGTGATTCAATATCATTCCTAGCAGAACAAGGCCTTTTGTTAGTGTTTTATTTAGGGGAATTGTAGATATCTTAATGAAATAATCATTTTTGGTAAATATTTCGGAGGGAGTGTATTGCCATCAGTAGCACTGTAAACATAATTAAACATTTTCACCTGGGGGTGTATGCATTCACATTCCCTGAATGGGACGTCAGCAATATATTGGGATATCCTAATATCAGTCAATCCCAGTCTTCACTCATATTATAGTCATAATTATATATCATCAATGACAAATGCTGATATTGCACCCGACAGCGGTACTGTAACACGCATAAAATATTTAGATATCCATGATGGTGAAGCCATCGTCCCATATCTTCTTTACTCCCTTCGCCTGTATACCCCTTTCCAGGTAATACGCCAATTATATTGGCGCCTGTCTGATGTAGCGGGTGATATGTCAGTGTAATCCTCAGGGCGGTCCCGGATGCATTATGACTTCATGCAGTTTCTATCTAGCCTCCCCTGGAGGCGTACACATTGGCCGGGTCTATATTCTTTTGATGTTTTGCCATCGCGCCTTCGCCCGTAGATTTCAAACATATCTACTGTAATCAGTACGATCATATTTTTACTTAACACCTATGGCTGTATGATATAGTTCCTGCGATCGAAAGATATTGCCTTTCTAACAGGACAGTACTAACAGGAAGGAAAATCCATAGGAAGGGTTATTTATGGTAAACAAGTACAGTGTCAATATGAATGCCACAGGGATGTAGAAATCAAAGTAGAAGAACATTCCCAGCTTGCCATTAGCAAACAGTAAGGTATTCCCTGGGTGACCATTGGCGATGTTCTGTGAAGATCAAACGCTGAAAGTAGGACATGTGCGCTTAATGGCGGTAACCATAGATTGTTTCCGCGGGTCCTTTTTCATGTCGTTCGACATTATTTAACCCCTTGATGTTCACTGAGATTAGAATTAACATATATATTAATTCTCTTTGTGCAGGGGATCTTAGTTCTGGGATCTGAGCAATATGGTTTTTGTAATTGCTGGCATGTAGTTCTAGGAATATTGTGTTCTTTCTGTTTTGACCTGTGACCTACTTGTCAGTTGTTCGCTGATACTGTGTGAATAGTATTGATGGTAATCTCGTATGAAGAATAAAACCCAATCCGAACAAATTCATATCCCAGAAAGGTGAATGATTACATATCGTTCACAGCTCGTCCATTGCCAACAACAACAGCAATGATAAAATAACCCCATTGCAGCAATAGGACTAAAAAGAACACGATAGAAAGCAGGAATCACGAGGGCAGTCTGGTCATTAGATAGCTTTGAGGTTCTTCCTACCAAACCCCTGTGGTTCCATCTGTCGGTCGTTGTGTGGGTGTTTCGGAGTAGGGGATGGGGTACAGGTGCTATAGGCGCCTTCAACATAGACAAATTAACGTCGCCGCCTACCCCCCACCCCCACCCCCAGCCCCATCCACCCACACACCCGTACCCCATAAGGCGCCGGCTGGCAGGACTAAGGCTGGCTTCATCGTTCATTAGCAGTGCCTCTACTGATGATTGGATCGCTACAAAATTAATTAGTCGCAGCATTTTCACCGGCAGGAAGACTGCAGTGAACGCCGTAGCCTAATTACAAAGGACCTAGTTTTTTACGCTAGTAATTAAGCCCTTGCTTACAACTTATGATCCTTTGAACTGGGCGCACTGATTTGGAAGAGACAAGCTCGTAGTGGGTAATTTATAGCCACATCGTTCTTCTTCGGGAGGTTAATAGCAATTGATAAATACTGATGTTGACATAACCTCGATTCCCACAGAGAAAGGAAAACCAGCCAATACCTAGTTCAGAGGTTTTCTTTTGTAAAGTCATGTGACATATATCATATTTGCGTTGCTCTTAGAAAAAAGGCTCCTTTTTGATATTTATTTTTATAAATAAAGAATGATTAGAGCAAGAGGGGTGATCAGATTTTGTATTCATACAAAGCCATATGTTCTTTCAAATGAAATGACTTCTCAACAATGATTGCACTTTAACTTTAATTTTGTTGTTTCCATTATTTCCCCTCAAATATGCTCCGCATTTTGATGCATACACTTTCTTACTGATAATGGAGCCTTGGCAATTCAAAATATCCATTACAAATCAAAACATATGTGCTAAAACAAAAATAAAAAAGAGCGTGCACCTGTTTCTTAGGTTAAACCTGATTGTACTATGGGACTGATAGATGTAGCATGATTCATGTAGTTGCTTATGATCATTTGAATAGCTGTGAGGTAAACATATATCTAAATCCTGACACTGTCTGATCCAATGACTAGAGATTTCAGGTAAGAGAATCACACGAAATTGTCTCCATGTACTTACTGGGTCTGCAAGAAATCCTATTCATTACAGAAATATTGTTTTGACTAGATAAAGGCTCATTGAAGAGGTTATTGCATTGTTAAACCAAGCAGAGAATAACACATGCATTTTATTAAACAAATGAAAAGAGCTAAGCTCATAAAAATAATAAACCCCCAAAACGTATATGTTTACAATATATTTGAATCGCCGTGTTTTGTTGGCATAATCCTTGTTATATCGATTGGAATATTTTTGAAAATGTATGTGTTAATGAGGAATCATCTTTTAATCCATTGAACTCGAATTCACGATAATTGGGATTTCCCAACTGTGGTAAAACTCATTCTCTGGAGCTTGCAACATCTGACCAATGACAGTGTGTACAATACAGATGGTGTCAGAGAAACATGCGATAGCTGAACCAGGGATTGGCGGTACGTGTATTGTTAGTTCTTTCCCATAAACAAAGTTGTTTATCCACCTTTATCCTACCCCTAATAAAAAACGCCATAGGCTTAACATTGGGTCACTGTATTCGGGCGAGGGTGCAGTAAAGTGTTTTTTTATTGCATTAGGGTAACACATGGATCATTGGATATAGGCTAGGATAAATACTAAACTAAACTCGTGTTAGTAGTGTCAGTGTTTATCGCCCTCCGGTCAGATCGGCTTCTCACTACGCTCGGCTATTGCCTCGCGCAGTAATACATGACCTGCCCGTCGTGCGATAAACACTGACACTGCCAACTCTCGTTCAGTTTCTACTGAAACTTCAGTTTCTAAGTAACCGGGAGGCACATACTTATATAGAACTGCATCGAGAATCGTATAAATAGACAATACCCCACGAGTTTGGATGTGCCCGCATCGTCATCGAGGCGAAGCCGAGTGACGATTATGGCACATCCAAACGAGTGGAGTATTGTCTATTTTACGATTCGAGTGCTGTTCTGGATTTATCTTACCCCTTTTTATGATGTTAGATAGTATCAGAATATCAGAATAGCTCGAATATACCTAGCGAATTCACTACACCACGACCGTGGCGTAGTATTGTCACTTTATGGGGGTGATCGTTGAGTATTTTTTCCTAATGTTATTTCTATGGCGAAGCTTGTACCAGGGGTGAGATAAAGAATGGGGGAGTTGATGAGGTGGAAGGTAATGGCAAGATGAAAAGTGATATCCTTGAGAAGTTGAGTTGAACAAATGATGTGTGTGACCTCGTCAAATATAATTGTTATTGAAAACAACGCACTGATATCCCCTAACACTGAAAATACCAATACCGTTAGATGTGCATTGACAAATGAAATGCGTTTGCTATAGCATTAAAACAATTGAATTCTTGGGATAGTTAAGATTCTTAAAGCTTTAAGGTCCAGTACGGAATACTTATGATTTTTTCCATTGATACTTACTTGATATATTATATTACAATATAAGTAATTAGTACATCAGAATGTGTAAAATTACGTTGATTTGAGGTATTAGTTCGAAATGATGAAATAATGGCGTACTATTTGAGAGATTTACAAAATACGTAAGCCTTATCTTTTAACAGATCATGTCGGTTTTACCCATGAGTCACTACTCAACATGACCTTTCTGTGGACTTTACATTCGACTAGTGCATTTGGACTAAGACCAAACGTAATAGCCAACCACGCCAATTCAAATTACCACCCACGTGCCAAGTATAACAACACCCTTCCATTCACACCCTACACGCGTCACTCTAGAACCTATAGCTTGCCCACACTGGGTCGTGTTTATGATAACACTATACCTCTCCCCTGAACATGGAGCAGGTGCTAATCGTGTTATGTCTCTATAAAAAACTATATACCAACAATTGTTTTGATAAATTCTGATGTATTTCCGAAACCTTCTTCTTTTGTAAAAGCAAGCATATGCCATCGTTCAAGCTGGAATTTGCTTGTACAAAGAAACTCATTAAAACACGCCTGCATGCTTTGAGTAGTCATTTCAATGTATGCGCCAACTTGAGATGAAAAGGTCCATCTCTTTTTTTAATTTTTGCATGTACCATAACCGAAATAGATACATCTGGATGCTTCAGCCAGTATGTGCTCTGGGTAAATTCCCTAAAGTGAACTATTTGCATGCAAATCTCTGAATTCGAAGAGAACGTCACAGATGTTTACTATTTGTACCATATTTAGTGTATTGGTAGGTAGGTAAACTATTCACAAAGAGGTCTGCGACCTACATCCTATAGATAGTGATATTAGCAGAAAGTATGAAGTGCACTGTTCCCTCAAACATCCCCTTCTGCCTATTTTTTATGTAAATGATTTATCTTTCCATCAATGGTGCACTGAATTGAAAAGATCCCCTTCTAATTCAGGAGCTCATATGTAAATTAGAGAACAGTAAGAAGCAATTTTGAAATATGGTGAAGCTTCTAAGGGAGGTTGTATTGGCTGCTACATTAATAGGGTTACAACTGTTAGCACCATGAAATGCATACTTCTTCATAGAAAGATCGTAAAATTTGATTCTGTCAATATCTACTAAACTTCCGCCTACACGTATCGCCTCAGTGTTTAGTCCTGTGATGTCTAGCCATATATTTTGTCTAGTCCTCGTTTGTTTGAGGTCTTCTGTAAACTATATGTCCTAAAAATTTTCTTGTTATTATTAGACATAATCATTATTATAAAAATCATCCAGCATATCTTATCAACTTTCAATAAGAACTTGGAATAATGTTACAATAGGTAAAACACATAGAATCCCAAAACATAAGCAGCAATAGGACTTAATTAAGTTCTCGCGTCCTGCTCTGTTAGTAACTCACTATAAAGAACACAGAATGTACCATTGTATCATATATCGTATTACATCTAAGAAGCACTGAATAATCGTGATGTACCTGATAAGAACGATATTATGTACAGTAAGAGAGGTAAGTACTTGGTGTGTATCCCACCATATTATCATATTATCATATTATAAGGAAGAACGCCAAAAGGCGATTGCTTTTGTCTGTAAAATTACTGAATAAAAAAAAAAAAAAAAAGAATCATCTCTCCATATTAAGACCTACATGATCCCAATGACGGTGAATGCAAAACGAATATTTCTTTCAGATAACCTAGAGGGAGGTCGAGTTACTTTATCAGTAATAATAAAACATCTCCTACGTCTCCAGTCAATATATAACACGGTAATTGTGCTGGTAAAATGTTCCGGATATGTACGCGAGTTCTATGCATGAAATGGTCTGAGGGCACGAGACCACGTGTATAATTTCACCATTTGAGGAAGCTCTTACTGACTCCAGTACGGATGAGTTCCAGGCACTAGGCTTTCCAGGCCGTTTATACAGTAGATAACTCACAAACGTGGGCACCGGGCGGTCTATATGAGCGTTCATATGGTGGCCTATATCGCAGCATATATTGCCCAGAGAAGGAAGTTATATAAACTGATGCAGTTCTCCTTAACAGAAGGTCTGCAGGATTTTAGCAGAGAACTTTACAACGTATCTGAGGCATTCCTTTACACACGTATGCGTTTATCTAATCTCTTAGAAAGATAAATGTGATGAATTTTGAGATCTAAAATCTGAAGTTTGCTAATCAAAAATCAATTTAAATCGTATTACTTATCTATTGTGTAACCCTAAAACTATTCTCATAGATGCTGAAAATATTCACAATGTCCATATTTATAAGCCTGTTGGGTACAAGTACCTAATGTTAAGCCTTTTAGTGTAATTTCGCACCAGTGATTTCGTTTCACTGATTGAACTATATCTTTTATATTATTGGCAAACATATCACTTCCTTAGGCCTTTATATACAACACAGAGCTACTTGCAAGAGCCCTTTGGTTTGAAGGAAAACCTTTATCCAGAGAGATATTTCATTACGTTTGAAATCATGTTCAAATCGTTTAGGATTTCATAATTGATATTATATTTTTTATATAGATTGCTAAACCTCCTCCGATCTTGGTCTCCTTTTTGTTCTCCCTTTTCCTGATCAATGAGTTGTCTTCAATCAAAAGGGTGTTATCATAGTCTACTTTCAGCCATCTGTGAGATAGTGTTACGATCTGAACATTTTTCATCCCGATGTCAGCACAACAAAAATTGAATTAGCGTTTGACACTCTGTAATTTCTGATGTGATATGAGTAACCCCCTCCCTAAACACGTTTAACTCATCACCTAATGATATCTAAAACTGTCCTAGCTTCTGCCTCTGTCTCTTTTATCAAACCGCATATCTTGATAGATTCCATCAAATTGATGGGATCAACTAGCGGGACATACATGTTTTTCTTTGCTATTTTCCGCTCGACAATGGATAATAAGTTTGATAGTTACCTTCTCATGCTACATCAGCTCTAGAGTTACTATTGTCACAATCGTGATATGGCAGGTGATAAGAAAAACGTGACATCGAGCTTTCACAGGTAAAGCGCAACATAAATGATGGCGATATGCTCCCTAAGCTTCTCCCCTTTGCTCAGTCAACAACTGATAAAAGTAGAGGCTCAGGCGTTCAAGGGAAACGCCTCCATCGGAGCTGCTCTTTATAAACAATGTGTCTCGGTGATCAATCAAAGGCCTCACTTTAGCTTGAGTGTTTGGAATAGATCAAGTAATTTGTCCTTACAGGGCTGTTTTTGCTTGTGTAGCGGTCGCCTGCTCTGACCGTGTAGAGGACTCTATTCTCGGAAAGATCATATTAACTCCCTTCCCGGAGATATGCCATCCTATGCGCTATTACATAGGGCTGTTCAGTATTTTCGGTAGGTGATGAGTAAACCTATTCACACAAAACCAGACTCCACAAGTTTGATAAGCATGGATGCTTATCATAACTTCCCGAAGTGATCCTATTTAGATCACTCCCAAGGTACAGCAGCTTGGCACTGTGTGCCAAGTAAAACTGGGGAGACTAATTCAGATGGCGGAGTACGGGACTCGCCTAACCACCGAGAGGGTTTGGAAAATCCTACCGAACGATGATCCAAGGATTCCTTCTTCTCATAGTGAATACACAAGAATGCCTGCCAACCCACTGTGAACCCGGGCTATGTATATGCCGAGTTACGTAATCCCAGGTTCCGCCACGCCACTCTCATGTGCGGCTTTACCTAGAACCACTACACAGCGGGTACTGACACCCTCTTTCAAAGAGCAAAAGAACCACTGCTAGATTAACCCGACCCCTACACTTGTAATACAACATTTGTATTTGAAATAGGGAGGCTTGTAAGTACTGGAAATATTTCATTCCGTTTCATGGAGCTTTATTTACAAAAGGGACTTACGTCAAAGACGAACATTAATCTAATACTGAATTAAGTGTCCTGTGTAGCTTCTGATAAATACAGAACGCCTACAGTACAGATAAATGGATGATACAGCGCACCTGCCTGCATCTAGAGTAGCTGGTAATGATACGGTTAGATTACCTATTTCATGAATCTTATAACAGAAGTACAACCTTACCTGTATAGTGGAGCATGAAGTACATGCTGTCGGCGTTGGTTGACTTGCCGAGGATGCGCACTTCCAGGGTGTTACTGGAGGTGGTGTAGGCATCCTTCTCCCGTTGCTGCCCCCCGCAGATGGTGACGGAGCGCCGGGTTGTCTCCTCTTTGAGCACGGCGTACACACGGCACACGTTCAGTTTTCCTCGAGTCTCGAACGTCCTGTCATAAGAAAAGTTAAGTATATATCATAACCTGTACTTATTTGATTAATTCTTGATTATTTAGATATGCGTTCAATTTCACAAATCCAATGTGTGTTCAGCATAGTATCTCACCCCTGGTATTCTTTTTCCTCATAGACTTAACATTGGGAACCTGTATTGAATGCCCATGGAATATTGTAAAAGAATACTCAATGGGTGATGATGTAACAAACGTTAGCCAATTAATCAGTTGTAGTGGTGAGATAAAATCTGAACCACATTTGATTAAAGTGCTCCACTCAAAGAGCCATTTGTTTTGTCTTGGTTTATAATATCACTTGTCACTACTTCATGAGATTACTATGCAACCAAACCTCATAGCATATTTTCAGTGCTTACGGATCCCGATGTTACCCTACCCCTAATAAAATAACTCCCTAGGCTTAACATTGGGTCATTATATTTGGTCTAGAGTTCAGAAAAATGAAAAATATCGCTCTAGTGGGATACACTTGACAAATGATGTCATTTGTTAATGTGGAAGTAAATTAGATGGGCGGAGTAGGATAAATTCTAAACCAAACTCGAGTTAGTCCTGTTATTGTTCATCGCACTCCGGCAAGATTGTGTATTACTGCTATCGGTTTCGCCTAGAGCAGTAAAACGCGATCTTGCTGTCGTGCGGTAAACAACAACACGACTAACTCTTGTTTGGTTTCTCCATACTATTCCTTCTTAAGACATATAAAATTTAATTGTACAGAAACAATCAAGTCAGTCTGAAGAGCAGCAACATAAATTTGATTATCATTTCATATAAGCACTTTGCGTGCGCTCTTGATAAATTTTGTCTTTATTTGTCTTTATCCAACATATATAGTTTAGAAAAAGTATACAATAAAAGACCAACATCTAGATTTAAAAAAAGGGAAACCATTAATCACCACCAGCCTTACCACTTCCCTAAGTCTTGTGAAATATTCCTCTGCATAAAGTGTATTCATTATGAAGTCAAAACGTGATCCCTCAAAGAGCCGGACACAACATTCTCGGATTGAAAAGTCTCAAGCATCTTGGCGACGTTAGAGCCCTTAAGAAACTGAATGCTACATGATTTCATGATCATTCCTGCTATTCCTAACTCCTCCCGGTAATTTCTGTACACACATCTCCAGGCACTTCCAAGAGAGGTTCATCATTGGCTATCAAGGGCTATCCTTGCCACTTTTAAATTCAATACTACTTGCCTAAACACACGTTCACGAGAACGGAATAGTTTTTACCGACATTAACCTCTCACCAATTGACACGTTCGGTGCTAGTAACTTAAGCCTGGTAAAATTTGAGTATAAATTGGCCACTCATTAGGCTGTTACTAATTTCGGTCCATTGCAATCTAGAATGAAAAGTCTAAGAATGCCCCTTCTCCACAGTGCTATGCCAAAGTTCACCAGGGTTTACTGCGTTTTTTTTATAGTTTTTTTTTAAAGACTTTTATTTACCCTGGAGTGCACTCAGTCCGAAAGACTGGTCTTAACGTGCCTCCAGGTTATTTTCCAGGTAACCTTTATAAACTGAAATTAATAGCCTCAAATGCAACAATATAAATGTTTAAATTTGTATGAGAATACTATCTCGTTGAATACAGTTTTCAATAAAATACGAAAAATTTCCCGATTTCTTAATTAGATTAACGACTATGGATGTTTGCATGAGAGTCCATAGATAATTAGTAAAGGAGTGTTGCAAACAGCCCTAGGCTTCCTGCTTGTCGACGGCTTTGTACTCTGACATCAAAATGACAATCTTGCCGTCGAAATCCATGTGTATTATGTAATCATTGACTGGTACCTGTATGCCTCATAATTCATCTCGTAGAAGGGCTATATGAATTTATGAATAACTTATGGACATACCTAGCTAGGAATATTTTCTACAGATTAATATTTCCACATACCTTTGATTTGAATCATTTTAGAACACAACTATAACTCTGACTATATTGTTGTATACGGGTTACGCACTTATTAAGCGCCCCTATAAGTGCTACTGAAAAGGTACAGATTGACTTGCTGATCTACATGTCTAATGGCCTAACCTAGCTACAGGTGATTAGATACACAATAGACTATACATCTATGAGAAACGGATTCAATGGCATGCTTATAATACAAATAATTCCTCGTCAAAGTGTTAAGTTTCTATAAGAAAATACATATCGACTGAATCCCAAATTACTGTTTCTATTATCTACATTTTCTCTGTCAGTACCTATTGACTAAACTGGCTCGATCCTTGTCTGAGTATATTTTGCGTATGTAGATATAGTTTGGTGTCTGCATGTTAAAACCGTCTGGGACATGAATGGGTAACTTTGATAACATTGTATTCACAACACATCAGGGTGACAGTATGCTTGACAGCTAACTAAACCGCACGGGTTGTCTATGGTTTCATTTATGAAATCAGCCCGACAGTTCAGAGCCTCAACTGTCAGAGGCTGCTCATAAACTCCCCATGCACTTCATCCTTTATCATGACGGTTCTAAGTGAGCCTGTCAGGAAGGGGTCAACTCGCCCCTTCTAACTAATCTGACCAGCTGAATCCTAAATCACCCAACATATGTCTACCGTATTTAGCTCTGTTCACACACAGTCTGGGATACTGCCTTCAACCTCAAACACACCCGCTTCTATTGTTTGATACAAGTATGTTTGGCACAAGTATACAAGCGTGTCGTTAGTGTACACCGTCTTTGATCGTTAACGGTGCAGATAATATACGAGAAAAGTCTTTTCAAGGTTTTCCGAGGCGAACATCTCGTTTTTCTTCGTGAACTGAATTCATTTTCAGTGTTTTATTTTTAGATATTTAAAGGGCTGCTACCAGGGTATTCTTTTATCGAGTAGACAATGGCCACTGAGCGAGTGGAAATACAATAAGTTATATTCAATTCGGATAACTATTCCTGATTCAAACTGATAGAAATTCAGTCTGATTTACTGTCAGGTCAACCCACTCTGCCATGTGATATATCCCACTATTAGTAAAATGAAACCTGTCAATCTAATATGTCACTATCTTGTAAATCACCTTACTTTTACCAAATATGCCAAATGAGTTATAATTAGTTATCATCGGCTATAAGCTATAAAGAGTGCCTTATTATCTCACGCTTGGCATGTCATTTACTAATTACTTTACATAGGAAAAGACTGACAAGTCCATAAATACATCTACTTTCCACATTTGATTAATATTCAAATATGGAAATGTGTATATCTTGTGAAGATCATGCAGAAATCATTTGAGACTTAATGAGGACAATATCCAAAATAACGTCAGGGTGGATGTCTCTTACTTCTGCATTTTCCAACTGTTGACTATAACATTGATAAGCATGACATTTCCTAACTCTTGTACAATTTCCCTATTATACCTCTGAGGATATTCGTGGAGTATAACCGTGAAGTTATGCACCGGTTTAGTCACGATTTCATGATTCGATACCAAAGGGTTAACGACATACAGACAACAATCTCTGGCATTGAGAAATCAAAGGGACCAATATCACTGCTAATAGAAGAAAACGAACTGTTAAGGTAAATCAATGTCCTTCAATAGGGGGGAAGGTGTCTTTGTATTGTCCGCATCAAACAAGGATTTCGATATATGCATATGCTTCATTATTTTGATCAAATACAGTCTTTGAATCAAATTTACATCAATAAATGTACTCTCCAAGGTTGAACTTCATCCTCATATCGATCTTCGAGGCATTCTTACCTTGGGGTTTACACTAGACGATTATGGGGGGATTTTTGACTTTTGCACTACCTGACGACTTTGAACAGTAAAAAGCTAGGAAACGTCTAATGTAAATACCAAGCGAGTGACGACTACAGATCGTCTGATTACATCAGATTTTGCAGTTCAGCGCCACCTGACGACTATAGCAGACGCTTTGACACCGGCGTCTATTTCAATCCTGCTTCAATTAGTCGTCTAGACACCTGGCGATTCTGTAAAACTCAGTCCTCAACCACCTCCCCCTTTGATCAGAAACATGTGTTTTGTGGCGACAATAACAATTCTTTTTATTCAGCACTCCATTTCACTACTGGGTCTGTATTGTGAAGTACAAGGACAAGATCCCTGTTATTTATTATGATCGCAGAGACTCATTTATATAAGAAGTCGTATTGTGTAAAAGCTTGAGGAATTCCTTGGCTCAACGACTATTGCGGCTCATGTTGTATAATCTTCTAGCACCACCTGGCGACTATTAGCCAGACGATCTACATTTTTAGCCGTCTAGAGAAAACATCAGGTAATACCATTTTTCATCTATAGTACATCTTGTCATAGCGTCACAAGACATTAAATGATGTTATTATCTGTGAGTCGATCTTCACTGATTAACTTGGACGATGGTTTCAACTCACTACCAGAATAGATAACAAGATTAAGTGACGCCTCGTTAAAGTATCCATATCTCTAGCCCTTAAAACATCTTTGTCAATCTTAGTATCAGCAATAGCGGGTATTTAGTAATGAAGTAATACAGTAATGAAATTTCCATATCAGCAACAGAAGTGCTTTGTATTTTAAAAGAATGAGGGCTACAAAAGAAACAAGTCACTGAACATTTAATCAATTCGTTATTCCATTTTGTTGACATGTATATATTGGTTCTTATATTTTCATAGTCTCTCCCGTGAAAGCATTTTATGACAAAATGCTCCTGGTAAACAAAACCGACAAAGAGGCATGCAAAATATTGTAATAGGATAATGTGCATGGAAATAAGAGCTAACTATATACAAAAAACATCAATATCGAATTTCCTATGAGCGATCGCAATTAATCTCCGTGGACGATCTAATCTAATGGCGATTTTGATGGAGACAGGCCTATTGTTACTATTCTAAACATCCTGTTGTTATGGTTGGCTGTCCGATATGAATCCTTGTCCACACTGCAGACTCATTTGAGACGATTCGCTCTGTAAACTAATACCCTATTTTGCGGCGAATACGGCTTCTTGGAAAAGGCGGCTCAAGCCTGATGGTACGATGAGCTTAGGATGAGTTATACTTAAGATGAGATACTTGTCGTGGTCAGTGTATGGCGGTGAGCGGCGGGCATGAGGCCATGGCCCTGTCCGTGAGGAGATTCGACAAAAAGCCCCAAGGTGACGCGCTACTTTATGAGACCTATGTATTATTCAGGAAATTATTTCTGTGCCGGATCTTTCAGGCGCTTGGGGCTATCATGGAGGTGTTATAGCTTCCTTCGGGTGGGAGCACTCAGAGGTCTACGTCACATGCCCTACGTCATCTGACGTCATCATCACTTCTGTTGGCGTTTCATGGCTGACTGATAAATCACAGTCGTTTATAAGAATGTTAAAATATTAAGCTATGGCCCTAAGGCTATGGTCCTAGGACAGAATATAGAAACCACTCAAAGGAGACCTGGAGCCAAATATGTCATGGTTCACGTCATGAATTTGTTTATATAGTGGGTTATTTTCAATTTCTATATTTTAGTTAAAATCTGTAGACATCTTAGAAGAAGGTACATTTTGATGCATTTAGCGCATATGGAGATACCATTTCTATTCTTTATATGAAAGTAAACATGAGATAAACTAGGCTGTAAAGAGAATGTGCACTAGTATCACGTTGGTAGACTACCTGATCGCTTCTTTATGATAAAGAAGATGGCGTTTAAAGGACAGAAAAAAGGAGAAAAAACTGCCTCGAAAGGAAATTCCCATTAGACACACTGCGATAGCATATAGTACTATAAAAGATATGCTTCTAAAAGGATGATAGTGCCTGACTGTGGTAACGATGTAAAAACCTATACAGCGGGACACAAGGGACCTCCCTATACATGCCCTTCTGTTGGCCCCTACCGGCGACCCGCCATTTCTAACACCGTCCCGCTATTAACTATTGACGGCGGCGGGATGTGTGCGGTGTCGACCACTGAGAGGCGGATTAGGTAAACCCGCGTCTGTGTCACGCTTCAACGAGCACGCATTAGGGGCACTAAGGAGGTGGGGGCGTGTCGCACCTGGAGGAAATGATGTTCTCCGTTAAGGAGCCCGCCGTCCTACTCTCCACTCCCCACAAGGAGGGCGTCTAAGACACGGTGCGGTAACCTCAGGTATTAATATGCTCGGACAACCAGATGGAGTTTAGTTACTGAGGTGTATGCTTGTGGGTGGGTGAATGTAGCACCTCTAACGCCTACCTCGAGGTCATCTTATAATTGTATTCAGAGTACTCGGATGAAGCTACGTTTTCTTCACACTTACTTGAAACACAGGATCGACCAATACATTGCCTATTTCCATTTGACCTTATTTGTGTACCACCTTATATGGTTTTATCGTTTAAAACAACTTTGTAAATAGTTCCAAACTTGGTCGGAAGAACCCGCAGAGTGGGAAAGGTTGGCACAATACATTTTTTACTCGCTGAAATTGTATACAAAATACACTTACTCTCCTTGGTAGCCGAAGTCGAGGAGCCGAACCCTGATCTGCTGTCCAGGCTGAGCTTCCACGAGCCAGGGACAGTCGGCCGACCCGCAGCCGGTCTCCTCCGTGGTGGCCGACGCGATGTAGCCATTGGGCGCCGTCAGTTTGACGAAGTCACACGTACCACACTGTCGCCGCTCCGTGCCCTCGACTAGATTAAAAATATACATCGTCATGATCATCGATAGGCTAGAATTTACCAATAACTGAATAAAGGGTGTGAATACCAAAACCCGAAACCAGACTTAAAGATTGTTCCACCATAGACTGGAATTTTCGTTTTATTTTTGAAACATAAAGAACTACATACCGCCTAATGAGTAAAAATCAGA
Organism: Alentia gelatinosa; assembly: GCA_950022655.1. NCBI lineage: Eukaryota > Metazoa > Annelida > Polychaeta > Phyllodocida > Polynoidae > Alentia > Alentia gelatinosa. The sequence continues at coordinate 23,197,941 of OX465588.1, read as the reverse complement.
ACCATCAGAGTATTATACGTAAGGTAGGTGTGTAAAACTGACCCATGGACTATTATAAAAACAATCCATACCAACAACCTTGCTGATTTTCATTGCAGTATGAATAAAGAAGATATATAAAATAATGTTATCCGTTAATATCAATAATATACAATACAATGAATCATCCTTAAAATTTGTCATTGATTTTTGCGATTGCCTACTCAGTTTTCGGTGTTGCGCTTCACCGTGAGCGAGATTGCTCGATTTCTATAAACAGTCTCACCTTTCACACATTTATATTGTGCCTCGAGATAGTTCTGGCGTTCAGAACACGGTCGCGTGCTTTCAAAATCCGGATCTGGAACTTGGACTTTACACATCCGCCGGCCAGAGCACTTCCTGTCCGCCATGGTCAGCACGTCCGTTTTACAACCGAGATAACCCAGGTCCTCCGCCACACACTGCCCAATGCGCATTCGCCCGTACATAGCGCGCTGCATGACTACCACCTCGTCGGACGCACACGTGGGTTCGTACGAGTTCCACTGACACACCTCCTCCAGAGCTGTAAAGAGAAAAGAGGTAACTTATAAATTTAACTGATTATCAATTTTAGAATGCTACTCAAAGACTGCACACATGGTGATGATATAAATGTGACTCATGTTCACGTTACAGTAATATGTGTATTTGTATAGATCAGGTTTTTATATTGACATGATATATGTTGGTGATATCTCATTGGTTAATACAAGGATGATATAGGATGATTAGGACTGAATTCGCCAATTAAAAACGATTCAATAACATTTTTCATAATAATGTTTCATGATAGATATCTCGACATGAATCCTTGACAATATGCCTGTAATATAACCTAAACACTTTATTACCGAAGAAAAGAAGTATAAAGACTTTGGAACGATCTATAAAATACAAACGCAGTTAAAAGAGATGGGAGTAGATCCATTTAGGAAACTTTTCGTTTTTCTCTTCTTTAATTCATTGAATAGAAGGCGGACAGGGTGCGGGAGTCAAATTTATTTTAGAAATGGTACCTCTCCATAAAAGTGGTAAATATAGATATACATATATACGGAAATATCTTAACGAAATAGAAGACACTCCTTTATCGTTATTAGTCACACAAAACACTGATTACAGAAAACACAAGCCAGGCCAATTCATACAACGGGATTGAACCAGAGGGTTATGAAAGTAAGATCCAGGGACAGAAATTAACTGTGTTTCAATGCAATAGTTATCAACCACCTTGGACAAAGACATACTTCTTTACTGAAGCGAGTCCTAAAATCTCCTTGACTTTGCGCTCTCTGTTATTTCATGAGTAAGCATATCAATCTCATGATTCTAGACAACAAAATGGTGTGTATTTAGATGACCTTAATTGATATTGTTTCAGGAGATACTTGACGAGACACAAGTAGAAAATGAGACTCTAACAGCCGCAAAGAATATGATGTAAGAAGTATATCGAAATGGTAAACAGTTTCAGGTAAAACGATCAAATTGATATAATTCACCTTTCACGACTACCTTAAGGTAATCACTGAATAGCAGATATCTTATATGTATGTCTATATCCTAATCCATCGTGAACATAATTCTTCTGTATATATGCATTTAGAACATTTTACTGGACACCAATGCATGACAGCTATTTAATCAACATTTTGTGCCATTAGGAGACGTCGTCACGCCTTTACCTATTGCGATTTACATTTACAAATCTTTGGAAATCAGAAGGAGTACTTCATTTTCAATCATCTCTAAAAGATTGCTTGCCGTAGGGACAAAGACCTTTGTAAATCAAACTGTCGTAACCCAGGAATACATGCTTGAAATGTTTTACTCCAATCTACTAAGCTTGTTTTTTCCCATATTAACAGATGTTGCTTTCTATTTTCGATCTACACACCTATCCTATAGTATAGACACTTGGATCTTTATTACCTATTGTCGGGCAGACTAATTCAGACACATAACATTAGTGACATGGTAAACTGTCCTCTTCGACCTTTTCCACCACCAGGACAGTATACAACTCTGCCTGTGTTTGGCGGCCTTTCAGACCTATGAGAAGAAGACGGCTGTCTTTAGACCAGTCACAGGCTGGCGGGTATTTGCTCTGATTTCCTAATCAAGTCGTCCATCGACTCTCCCAGTAATGAGCGTAGCGCAGCGCCTATATTACCAGCACAAATCACACCAGTGGCCAGGCAAACACTGCATTTTTGTATAAATATTAGTTTCCAGTGTGGGCCAGGAGTGATCAGGCCTGCCCACAAAAACAGGCCCACCTGTTCAGTGACGTGGATCTAAATATAGCCACTCCCAGAAGATGGTTGTGTATCAAAAGATCTTTTTCCTCATATTAAAACATAAAAGTGAGCAACTCTTTCCAAAGTCGAAGAGAGGAATACTGTGGCTCCGAGACAATAACCTTTACTGGTTGTGCCTATAATATGGGTGTGGATAGAAACCTTTAGCAAACACACACCGGTATTATGTGAGTTAATGAGCGCTGGTTCTACCTGATATGCTGCGGGCTTACGGTCTGTCTTCTTATCGCATGATTTCGTAAAGGTCATATCTCCTAAAAGTCGACCCCACATCAGATGGTCGAGCGGGAACACGCCCATCTGCCTCATCCTGCACTGTCTCCCTGCCACCAGCCTTCAGATCCCATACAGAGAAACGAAATAATAACTACAAAAAAACTAAACCACCCTTTGCAGTTCTGCGCGTGCGCACGGCGATGCTTAATATCATTTTCGACATTTCCGTGCTTTATCTTTCTTCAGTGTCACGTTTCCCGCCTGTGCTCTTTTGTCTCAGGGATACAGACTTCGCAATCGGCATGGCCACACCAACCGGTACTGCAGCCGCTGTGATGCCGCTCATGCACGCGCAAAATGCGACCTGTAGTATTTATTTCACGATGGAGTCGATACAATTCTGACAATTGAAGGCTCGCATGTTTCCTTTCAATCTATAAAGGGCCTTCAGATCCTAGAGGTCCTAATGATATTCTTTTACAGAATAATGATTATACAGATCAAGGTCTACTGCGTAATTTGTAGTTTCAGGAAGAGAGAAACAGCTTTAGTTATGTATGACTAAAGGCTGCGTTCAGGTAAAGCAGGTGAACATTTCATTTGATACATTGATAGGCCTATAGGCGGTCGTAAAGTGTGGAATGCTCATTTATGAGAATATTGAAATATGAATATTAAGGAGAATTATCAAAATCATTTTCAGGCCTTTTTTAAAGTTACTAAAGGCAGCATATCAAATAGATGAAAACAAAAATATGCTATTCCTAAGAGAGTACACACACATTTGCTGGAAACCTGAGTAGACTGGCGCTAAGCTGCAGTGAAGTGGGGGAATCCCAGCTAAACGCGACCACAACATCTGTGATTGTTGAAATAGCTCTTGTGCTGACGGCAATGCGAGTGAGAGCTATTAGCGTACCCATAAGGTGAGCCACACGAGTAGTCATGTTTCATTCTATGTCTATGTTTTATCTCAATGTCTAAATATCACTGGAGATGTAGGCAAATTAGCAACTCCCCACCAAATTGTCATCTACATCTGCATCCCGTTTAATGCCCTTACCCTACCCCTCTCAGCTCCATAATATGCATCATATTATTCATTGTGACCTCTCAGGAAGTTACAGTATGGTGGAGGAGTGTCGGGAGGCAATGTGCTAAAGTTCTCCACTGAGAGGATGTGATAGGGTAGGCCACTGTCTGTGCCTTCACAGTCATTTTCCAAAGCTAATGGCTCAGTGCAACGCATTCCCGACATGTATCTTCAAAATACAACGATTGCTACACATTCATCGGTCAACACAAACAGTTTGCTAATGACATTATTACTATTTATGTTGAGACTGTTATACAAGTTTACTTAGGTTATGACAGGATCAATTTAACATATACACATAGTTTGAGGTTATTATGAATACAAAGTATGAAATATACTATGTAGGAAATAGCAGATTCATAGTCGAACCTTTACTTTAGAAGTTCGTTATACCATTAAAGATGAAAAACTAAATTGTACAACATATGATCCTCATTTTTCATATAAATGTAACAATTGGTTCTGTTTCAGAACTTCACCTGACGCTCCTACTGACATCGATCCCGGACGAATAACTAATAAATCACATTTAGCAAAATATTAAGTGAACTCATTCAGCAAAAAATGAAGTAAAAGCTTCAGGAAAGAAAGAGTTCAATGGATATACATTTCCTTTAATACATGTGTGTACAATTACCAACAAGACGTTACTGACATGTCAATCTAAGTGTAGATTAGACAGGAGGAGACCCTCCCCCCGCCGGACTTGTGCCAGAGAATGACTAGAATAACCTTACATCAACATCACTGTTGTAAACAATGCAAACGCCACCCTCACCCCACCATATACACAACCCCAGTGCAGTGCACCATGCGTCCTTTGTCGCTCATCACAGCCCGTATGCTTCTCCGGGCCGGGCTGGCAGGGCTGAATTACCTAGACTGCTCGGCTTTCAGCTGTGTAACCACAGAACAATGTGATGAGCTCTGGCTTTGTTTTTCTCACAGACTGATAGTGTTTCTACGGTAATACAATGATCGACCTCTCCTGCAACTGCCTGCCGTTCTCGTTTCGCCCTACCTTCAGACGATTTGTGTTTTTTTACAAAGAAATGTTTCGTTAGATATGGCAGGGATCAGTAAGCCGCTTGAGTGATATTGTCTTAGATCTATCGTTTTCTATTGTTACCCTACAAAATGGAATATGTCTCTATTGTATTTGACGTATCATGTGAGGCAGCGGAATTGACAATGAGTATACATATTCAAGGTTGTTAAAGAAGATAAACATTTGGGTGGTAGGCTAAGCGATGCCCTCATTTATGTTTGATAGAGTGTTTTACTCATGTGAAAATATGTTTAGTATCCTTAAATTCTATTTGAAATTTTATATAATATAAAAGTAGATTAGCAGTGTAAATACCTTCAGGGTAAATGAGGCATTTTTGTTATAGTTCATATCCTTTGTCAATACAGGTTGGAATGATAGCGTTGAATTATTAATTGTTGTAGGAACTACGATGATTATTGTTGAAAACATTAAAGAAGGATATTGCAGAGAAATATCATGCAAAAACAAATATAGAGGCCCAGGACTATGACAGTAGAAGTTGATGACCAGCTCAGAGACAACCTTGACTGAGTAGAAGACATCTGGATTACTCTCAGTAGGAACCGTTACAAACCATTGGTGGGGGGACGGCTGTGGCAGCAAAAGCAGATACACAGAAAGCCTTTGTCTTACACAGTAATGACTCCTTTCCGCCCCATCCAGCCTACCCCCGCGCACCAGCACACTTCTCATTAGGCCCCAAATCATAAATCCAATATGACCCCTCGGGGGGACGATTGAGGACGACTGGCAATCTTGGCGAAGCAAATTAAAAATCGCACGTGGCAATCAAGAAGAGCAATCTGTGCCAACTCGTCCGCCTCATCAAGCTGCGAGCTGCTTGCTACAGGAGCCTCTCGGAGAGACCCTCAAAGCGAACAGAAGTAAACAAAATATGCCTCCCTAGAGGGGGAGATATTATTGGTGCATAATAAACGGAACTGCTCGGAGCTACTCGAGCAGCTGAGCTGAATGGTAACGAGAATTGACTGGATGGGGTTTGCATGACACTGAAATATAGGCACATGATTTCTGACCTTGTTTTTTGTGTGCTTCCACTGATATTCTGTTTATCTAGTAGTTAGGTTCCGGGCGAAGTGAGTTTACATGTCTATTGACTTGACACTGTTGATTTAGCTGTGCCTTGAAGCCCTGCTTTAATGTTTGATTATTTTGAAGTTTTTATATTTTAAGATGTGTATTAGGCAATCTCTGATACGAAACAAAAAATATAGTGAATCCCACCGAATAGTCTACGGACATAGCAGATTATAAAATACACAAGCATGACTACCTTTGCAGCAAGATGAACCGGAAATAGGTAATCCAAAGTCGCACCGCAGTTACAAATGTATTAGTGAAATATGAGCCATAGAGAATTCCGCACGTATCTATTGGCAGCATCCGTTGAGAATAAAAGGTCGGTCAATCGAACTTGGTCATTTATTCTATGCATAACTGCTGATTTCCTCGGCGTCTTAACGTCCTGCTGAACTTGGAAATGGAATTAGTTAATGAATGCAGTGCATGAATCAGTGTAGGGAATACTAGAAGCGTGGACCACCTTGTCCATAAGTTATAAGTGCCTGCAGGGGATGCCATGGTCCCCCTTAATGAGGCCGTGATTTTCAAATGAGCATGATTTTTCAGACCGACCTGGACTATTGATTTGTCCTGTAGATTCCTGTGTATACCCAGCGCTAAACAATATGAAACAGTAAGCCCTGTCATTGCTTACCTACCATAATCCAATTTTTTGTTAACATTACGTCTCACCTTTTGGATATTCTGAAACCGTCAGTCTTTTAATATTCATATCAAACGCCAGTATGTCATGCAATAGAATCATTACTGTTATAACCCTTAAATGAATTGATTATGGTCCTAATACGTACACAATAAATAAGTACATAATACATCTAATTCAATTTCTATAGGGCTGATGTTAACATATAAAACAGGTCAATCCCCTGGCACAGTCTGCTGGAGGCACTAATGAGTCATCGTGTAGTTTTTGCTGGTGAAGCTGAGGGAACTATATGTATGAGCGCCCATAGAGTTAACCTGTGACTGCTCTGAATGGGATGCGCCATCAGCAACAGATGGTCACGTCAGAATCTCGGAAACCAGGGCAGAAAACGTCTCGTGCCTAGCACTTGGAGCGGAGATGGCCTTTACTGGAAAGTCGGCCTCTTTTCTTATTTGTGTCTCCCGTCGCCCACCTTCGTTGCGCATGCGCGCCGCGCCACCTAACGGCCCACCGGAGAGGCAGCTCAATTTATTCTGGGCGGATCTAGCCGCGGGCCCTGATGCGTTTTACTCATTAGCACGAGTCTGCGCGCGCACACGTCCTCTGACCGGAACCGGAACGACCCCGCTGAGAACAATCGGCGGGGAATATAGATGGGGTGTGTGGGGGATGGAGGGAGAGCACCGTCTGTGTTTGCGCGTTGGGTGGCAAAAGATATCTGTTGAAAAAAAAGGTGGAAGGTGTAGGGTTTTCCCATCTCCTTTGGCAGTAATACTTGCTTGCTATCGTGTCTTCTGCTGCTGCAATATTCATAGTTTAGGAATATAGATGGATGCGTAAAATAGGATCTAAAGGATATGAGTTGTGATCAAAGATGGTTTACACTAAATAGCTGTGTGTAGATATGAAGGCGATAGCTTCTGTACAGGTTAGCTTCACTGAAGGCATGTGTCTTAGGTTGATGAGGACGTACATACAAGAGAACTCGTGATGTCACCGCGCCCTCACCGCTATGCCGGAACGGAATTTGTAACGCCCGCCCACCGTAAGGAAAAAAGACAACAATATAAAGACTGGCTTCTCTTATCTGACCTAAATAACTGACCGTTCACCACCGTTTACGTTTGTTCCACAACTCTGGCTAGACTGAATAAATGTCTCATTTTTCAGCCGACTCCCGCGTTGAGTCAATCATTGTTGGCCTATTTTGAGTTCCTGCGAGCTCACACTAACTGTCCACTATGGAGTTTCATGGTTCAATGATTATGATATGAATGTGTTCTTTTTACAGAGTCATAACTGAATTACAAATTATTTCAGGAAAGGAAAGTGACCATTAAACAATATGGAGGAGATAAAGAAAATAATACATAGATAAATGGGTTTGAGATGGACCGTGATTGACATGAAATGTATATTGAGGACAAAGACAAAGGTGATTGGTAGTTGCTGGATGTGTGGAGGTGATTCGGTCGATAATCGTTTATGGGAAAACAGCTGAACGTACAAAGAATGAAATAAAGGAATACACAGGCGGCATAAGTAGGTTGATTTGTAATAGAGACGGAGGTGTGGGAATATAGTGTCCTGCCCTCAAAGACAAAGCAGGATGATATCTGAGGAGGCCTCGGATAGTGTTGGGTAGGGCGGAATATTTCTTTACAGTGGATGCAGGACACGGCAATGAGGCGTAATACGGGAACGAGTAAAGTAGGGAGCGGGATCCCCAACACTCAACACTGCCACACCCGACACCCCAACACCCTCCGTGTATACCCCGCGCCCCCAGGTACCCCACACAGGAGCCGTGATTACGAGGCCTTGTAATTTGGGAGCCGCGGCCTGCCGATGGGATCTCGCGAGACCTCGCCAGATCAGATGATTTGTCGGCGTAAACGGCGTCTCACCGGCGTCTTGTCGGGGCTGCCCTCCGGCGGCAGGGGGCGGTAACTGAGCCGGGGCTGCGGGGCAGGTGGGTGGCGCCCCTGGGTGGGCCTGGGGCGGGGGCGGGGGGCTCGGGGAACGGGGCGGGAAGGGGCTCCTCCGGCGCATGATTAGGTCGGGAGGGCGGCATACTGCTGGCGTCTTTGTCGTCTGAGATCTGACTCAATCATGTTGGAAGGGGTCGTGTGTGCTGTTGACAAGGCGCAGATAAGGCACAGCAGCCATTCTCAGGGTCAACGTGTTCCCCACCTCCACCCTCACTCAGATCTATAACATCTCAATGCCATCTTCCGCCGAATACATTCCCACTACTTATTATTCCTTTTCGTACCCTGCAATACATTTATCTCCGTTAGCCTCATTTTCTGAATGATTTGAATCTGACTGATGCTAGGGCCCACAAAGAACCCTTCTTTAAGAGAATCCTTCCAGTTCTCAGGACATGAAATGAGGAAATATGATTGCATCCGGAAACTGTCATTACAGAAGATGTAATATGCCTTAAACAGCGTCAAAACGAAATGATAGTCTTGATCATGATTAGATTACAAAGGAAATCATACTTTGAATTACAGTTATTCTATAAGGTCCTAATTCTCCATAACGTATTTCGCATATATGTGCAACCTACTTTAGTTTTAGCTCCAGAACTCATATCATTCTGTCACGATTCAACCGATGAGCATTTGACAGATACAGTTTAATAAGATATAAAACCCATGTACTGTCTCAGACGGCGTTTACATACACTATCAGGCAAAATCGAAAGCTAAAATGGATAGGAGAACCTATTTTCTCAACAAATGTGAATTATATGTCTCCGTTATCACTACAGTTATCCCTTTTAATTTTTATCCAATTAAATATTATTGATGTGCGTCATTATCTAGGAGTTGTTAAACACTCACTAAGGATTCAGTTCGTGTTTACATCCACTCCTAACTAAGAATATAACACCCGAAAGTAATCTAGCTAACCCCTGCTGGTGATGTATCTCAACGTAGAAGAAACTGGAAATAAAATCTCAAAGAAATCCACAGGGTACTTGTATCCTGATTGTTGGCGGGCCAGACTGTTAGACCTGCTATTACGGCGCACGTCGGCAGGCTAGATTTACGACATCACGTAAAGCATGTAATCAGGGTCCCATGCCCCCCCCCCCTCAAGACGGGTGGTGCCCCCTGCGACAAACAACGCCCACTTCCGGAATGGGCGAGAGGTCGTGGGCACCCTGCCCTGTTGGCGCAGTTATGGCGCCGTGGTCGGCGATGATTTGGTCGGTAGTAAAGAATAAAGAAAACGAGTCGGGAGAGGAGTGATTACGAGGATGGCCACCGGGGGAGCTCGGAGCGGTTACTCGCGGTTATTCCTCGTTATTCTGGACAGCCCTACGTTATATGATACGTTAAGTACGAGTCCCTGGTCCTAAACTCTGTTACGTTACTTTGCGATAAAGTTAGCCATGAACATATATTAGACTAACATGGAATACATTGTGTTGGAATAAAAATACCTTTCTGATAAAGAACATAAGGTGTGAGTATCCTGCAAGTGTTGTCCCTCGAGAAAAGGAAGCATTTGTAGGATAGGCTGAGTGGCAATACATACACCCTCTATCAAACATATGCAGTTCAATGGGACCAAATGGGCAGTTAGGCCCGGGGACTAGTCTACTGGGACAGATCCATGCATCGTAATAGGTTTTCCTGCAAAAATAGTGACCACGTTACCGATAAGCCCTGTATATAACCTATACATTAATACAGGTCTTCCGGTAGCATTTTTATTTTGATCATTTAATGCACACAAATTCAGGAAGTATTTTAGGGTTGTTGACGTTTTACCAATGTACATGGAACTATATTTTTGAGGCAACAAAAAACTTGTTTCAAAGTCGAACTAATAAAGTATTGATATGTGACCCTTAAACATATATGAAAAATCACCAAATTTACCGTGCATATGGGCCCAAGCATCCTCTGTTTAATTCCATAATTCCATAATTTAATTTCATAACTTTCTGATCAGTATCTGACACGTGAGACACGTTTTCCTGGCAGAATACCCTACGATGCTCCCGATTAGCCACCGCCATTTCAACATGTTGATATGGGTGTTTCATCGGGATGAAATCGTAGACCCCCATTTTAATCTGAGTCTAATCCCAGAGACGTGGTCAACAGCCCCAATAAGAAGTCACCTTCCGACGTGATTTCTATATTTTCATCGTAGGGCATATCAGAGTATAGCGGGAGCTCAGTGGACGCCAGCCCTTACGCTCTACTGGGAAATGTTACAAGGCATTAAAACGCAAATGAAAGGGTAATTTATGATAGCATTTAAGCGGTCATATGTTGGACAGCACGGTAATTCATTAGACCATTTGAAAACCATTAAGCACGAACCAATAAAAAACCCTAACCATTCATTCGCTTCTGGCAACGATTCAAAATATCCATTAATCATTTTGTATATGTAGAAGGTATGAGAGACACGTTACATTGAAAAAACACTGCTGTGTTCGTTGTATGGAAGACTATGAACCTAGTGAAAAAGATATTTTGTAGATTAATGCCAATAGATATTTGAGCCGGCATAGAACGTATTGTTAGTATGCCTTTGTGCATACTAGGGGGAGCTATCTGTGTATTCCATTAGATACATCACGACATATATTTGGAGGTCTCGTTACTGCCATCTAGATATTCGGAAAAGGGACAAAAGCTATTTGAAATTCATATCATTCATTCCAATAGGAAAGAAACCTTTATTTGTTCAGCTGTTTTACTAAGTCGGTAACGTTAAAGTCCATCAGTGACAACGTAACATCGCAATATAGTACGGTTAACAACCAGCAGGGGGTAAAGTGTTAAAAGGTCGTGGGTCTAAGTGAGGGCACAGCGTTTCTATAGCGGGAGAGTTGACCTGGCCTCTACAAGTCACCTGATTGACACTGTAGTAGGCAGGGCTGGCGGGTCTGTGCCTACCAGGTGTATGCCTGACTCGTTAGGGTCCCCTGACATTAGATCAGAAAGCCGCGCTCCATGGTGTCTAGTCAGGTCCATACAGGACCCGCATGCGCACCCCGCCCCATCCCCATCACACACTTACACAGGGCAGTGGCCACAGTTGCACTCTGCCCTTTCCTTGATGTCGACCAATACAACGTCTCTATGGGTCTCCATGGGGCACCTAGTCAAGACCTCGGCTGAAGGAGCAAGGCCGTCTGGTGGCTATAAGGACGGTCTGTTAGCCTCCGCCTGCCAAGGGTAGACGGGGACTGGCCAGCCGCCCCAACCCCGAACCCCCTTCCCCCACTCCCTCCTCCACGGTATGGCTCATGTTGGAGTTCCTCCCCGCATCCCGATCGTTCACGCTTGTAATGCGCCGCCCCGGCCATCTCGACCTATCGACGACCGACCGACACGGGGTTAAGGACCCCCGCTACGGACCTGCCCCCAACACTAATCCCCCAACAACACCCCCTAGCGGCAGACCACCGGGCGGGCCGGCGACTTCCGGATGGCGCCGGATCCTTGGCTTCAATCGATCATAGGAGGTTTCTGGAGGTTGGTGTATGGGGTGGTTAGGCGATGTCTTTCAGAAGGGGGTGGGGGTAGAAACGTCTGGGGAGAATATAGATATGATCTGTTATACAGTCCTAAGGGTCATCAGGCGGGGGTAACCTTAGAGGTTCGTAGAGATTGGGTAAGAAACCAAGCTCTGTGAGTTGCTCTCGTGCCTGTCACGGTCGACGACTGAATTGCTCAGACCACCTCATAGTTTGATATACTCAATGGTGAATGTTTATATGAATGATATACAAATAGTTTAGTCGGTAAATACAAAGTCGGGCGTCTTCTATCATCGGAAGACTGGTGAGATAATATTCAAGCTATGATGCCAGTGCTTGGAGCATCAGTATATCATAAAGCGCTATGATATTTAACAAAATGAATATAGAACTCTGACAATGGAATGAAATACAAAAGCAATGACACGGGCCGTAGGCATAGGTATCAATTGCGACACACATGATGAGGTCAGTGATCACAATCCATTGTCAGTGTTTTTCTATTGTTCTAATGTCAACAATTCCATAATGCACCACGATTGTCAACAGGAGAATTCAGTGAGAAATATCTTGTTTCATGTTTAAAAGTAACGAATGATGCAGGCGTTCACTTGTGGTCACAATCACGTCTGTAAGTAGCGGCGGCATCAGCTGTGCAGTATTAATGTAATTACTGTCTTCTCCACAAGCTGGCTTTAGAAAGCTTCACAGAGAGAACAGTCTGCGTTCTACAGCAATATGCAGTCTCGTCAAAACCACTTTATTTAAGCCTTCATGTGATATCACAGACATGCCTTAGACTGAAATGTAAACTTCAGATAATAAATAAAAGCTAATGCTTGTATGTCTGGCATACCAATACCTTTATTTGCCTGCATAAGTCGACATTTTCCATTAACTTCACAGTAAAGATAACTAAGTGTACCTTATATAAAGATCAAGTAGAAAGCGGGCGAAATTATCACATAGTATGTTGTAGACAATCCATGATCAGTATAGAATTAAGTATTGTTACCATAAAATCCAGTGACACTTGAAAGAGAACAGGTACCAACCCTTGTTTATATTTATATGATAATTTCTATCCTCAGAAAGAACAAAAGGCAGTAATTATTCATAGACTCCATACTATTTACGTTGTTTATAGCTGAGATAGGTATAGCTAAAATTAGATTATCTGTCAGGGTAACTAACGACTCTTCAGACTACCTCAGAAGTACCATAGCCCCAAGTGACGTAATTATAAACCTCACGGGAACAGTTTCCATAATATAACAACCGGTTGAAGGCATACAACGCCGAAACGTTGGTTCCTAAATTACAATACCATCCTGTAAACCATATAAGTTCATCATTAAAAGCCAATAGAACCGGATGCTGTTGTTTTAAATTGGTTCCATGGGAATAATGGCAGCGAGAGCTATCTCTCTATTTCTATATTCGGCTTCATCAGTTATCATTTTATTATTTCTTTAAAAGCTCTTCCATTACAGTCAGGTTTACATTTAAAAGTAACATTTAAAAGACACATTCATGCGAATAAAAGTGAATTATTCAATGTAATTTAAATCAATGTAATATTTCATGAATGGATCCCCACGTTTCTTACAGCGCATGGCACCACACCTTACAAATGTCATGGTTTCTTGAGATATTTCACATTACTGAATGCATATAATCTACCCTGAATCACGCTCACAGGTCATTTACCACTCAGTGCATGCCACGGAAAGATCTGGGTCCTGTTTTATAGTCGTGACAATCATTAATAGTGATCGTTTCCAGCGCATCCCGTTTCATAGTCGTGATGATCACAAAACAATGATCAGTCACATGTGTGACCTATTGAGGGTGTCTGTTTTGCGTTGTATAGTCATGATCATCACAAGTGATTTTTCCGAAAACGATCACAAAAACGGTCACTATCAGTGACAAGACCATACATGTCACTAGTCCACCCAAACATAGGCCATGCCTGAATGTGCGACGATTCACACGGGAAAACCATTCACACGCTGCTACTCTGACAATTCGCACTGGATGATTTGCACAAAGTGTTATCACAAAATTTGTTAGTCCTTCACTAGCAGATACATTTTACTCACAGTTACCTGAAACACAGACATAGATATATAGGTCCATGCTTGAAATTACACAAATTATTGTCAGTTCTTGCACATTCACAATTCTAATGAAGTCTAATGAATCGGCGGCGAAAGTTGGCGAAATCTTCACCTCCAATGGTGAAGAGTTCCATATTTGTTACGTTGTTTCCCTTAGTATCCGCTAGAGGGCTTGGTGGAATGTACTCACACTGCATCGCTCGAGCAAACTACGGGAAACAGGTTTTGCATTGCGATAAACTGGAGCGGTGCAGTGTGGGAATGTACTGTTTGTCAACGTTTGACACAGGCGGACACCAGCCAACATATCTATTTGATTTCGAAGTAGACTTGGCGAAGATAATTTGGTTGTTGGCAGGTAAATATCCATAGAAATAGTGATCGTTTTGAAAGGATTACTAAATAGTGATCGTTTCAATGCCACAATCAATAATAGTGATAAAAAAACAGTGATCGCACTATAAAATAGTGATCGGGTCTATGCAACGCGAAACAGTGACTGTCACTGTTATGGTAACTAAAACAGTCACTCTTTTTCCTTGATCACTAATACAGACGTCGCTGTCTATAAAACGGGACCCAGGTATATCTGCCACTGAGAGGTTTGCTCAATTATTGGTGACATATAGCAGCATGGTGGCACGCCTATAACAGTAAAGACATAACCCCCAGCTACGTCTGAGGGAGAGATCTTTGGTCCAACGGCCATCTAACAGGCACGACGTATGACGTCTACCTATGCTACGTGACGTGGATGGATGCTACGTTATAACCCCAAGAAAATAGTACGTGACGAATCCCCACTATATCAGTCACATGTAGAGAAGTTGTTCCTTTCTCTTGAATAGTTTATATTGTTTATAAATAGTTAGTGGTATTTTAGATCTCTCCTAGAATACACTTATTAAGATTATATATCAGAATTCACTCATTCAGTCTCCATCAGTGACATCTTGTTTTGATAGAATTTGCGGAGTTAATTCTTAAGAAGCCTTATAAATATAAAGACAAGCCATATGCATCATTCACCATTTCTCAAAATTCACAATTGTCTTTAAGTTGGTTATGTCAGCCCAATACACTGCATGTACTTTTTAGAGCACGCTTGCACGTATAATATGTATCGCCTAGAGGTTATAGTTGCAACATATAGAATTCAACCGTACTGCATGAAAACTATCCTTCACTATCGGCATGCTATTCACTGCGATATTGAAAAAGGAGCAGGGAACCAGTGTCTCAGGGTCTTAGAGCCATGTCCAGCTGACCATGACCAATCACTCAAGACCCAAATTCCTCATTGACCTACTGGTGCATGATATGTTTGGATCCTAGACTCATGCAGTTGTATAAAATGGCAAGTTAACTGGTTGCAAGTGGGTCACAGAAAACTATCCATAGACTGAATCTAACCCATACTTTTAATTGCTATTCATTTATAATTGCACGCTCATTCTTCAATGATGGACATACTATTTGCTCCTAGTATTAAATTGAAACCCAATACATGAAAAACTAAATTGTTATTGCACGTACACTGATCCTTAATGTACCTTACCATCCCCGACCGGTTTTGTCGAATCATATCACATATAAGAAGCAATGGTTCCGAATCAATCAGCAAGCAGACATAGTGCTTTGCTGATGGTGGTGGGGGCGGCACACAGGGGACGGGGGCTGACTGTTTATCACAATGTTAGTGGAAATGAAAATCCCCTGTAGCTGGCGAAGTGGGCCATAGAGTGAATGAGGGGCAAGAGAGGGGTATGTAGGACCTTGGGGAGTCGACAGGGAAAAATATTCCACGTGACCTTATAAAGCTGTGCCTGGGTCTGCCGAAGTAGTGCGACGTTCTACAAATAAGGACCAATAAGCGCTCTCCCTCTTCCCCCTATATGCCGAGATGGGAGGGGGTGATATATATATGTGTGCTGATTCTAGATGGGCAGGGGTAGGTGGGTGGCGCTGGGGATGAGAGTTGTGGCTGTCTGATGTCTATTAATTACATTTTCCTCGGTGTCCCTACTGCATACCACTTTAGTGAGAGCCAGATGGAGTCCACCTGCGTATACCTACAGTGTTTAGGAGTAGGAGAGGAAGAGTGCGGGGGATAGAGACATATATATATAGAGATGAAATTAGTTGTTGCTTGAGCGGGAAAAGTAATGTCCTCAAAGTATTATTAGGTTCTCATCGTTATTAAATTGTAGATGATTGAGGAGGAGACGAGGCGTCATATGATTAAAACATGAGCCTTATGAAAGAGGATTAATTGGATGTCAAACGGACATCAAAAAGCGAACTTGCCCGTCTGTGAAACAATATATAAATGATGTTTGAACGCAATGTACAGTGTTGGTTATATGCATCGGATGAACATAATCAAATGAACAGGGAATTAAAGGAGAGAAAACTGTAGTTGGGGAAATGGTGTCGTATAGGTTGCAGAGAAACAGAGAGAAAGAGAGAAAGAGGAAGAGAGAGAGAGAGGGAGAGTGAGCAAGAGAGAGAGAGAGAGAGAGAGAGAGAGAGAGAGAGAGAGAGAGAGAGAGAGAAGGTGGAAAGCGCAGCGAAGGATAAGGAGGGAGGAAGAAAGAAAAAGAAGGGTAGAAATGTAGGAAAAACATTGTGTTATAATATATGCCTATAGCAGTATTGGATCCGTGCGTCTTCCAGTGAGTCACCCCAAGCATCCTCCATAGATGCGACAACCACGCCCGCCTGGCCTACAGGAGGCACCGCCAGCCCTCCAGGCTCTGCTGTGGACCAGGAGGAAGCGCGTTGATTAGCTGCTTGATCGCGTTACCTCACACTAGAGGAACAAACACGGCGAAACTGAATAGGGCACACGGCTCATTCCTGCTGCTCTCCAACGTGACTCACCGGCAAGCAGATATCGCGAGTGGTGAAACAACAGAAAACAGCTCCGGGTGATATGAGGTAGAATGGGGCGACACGAGGTGACACGAGGCAATATGAAGCATATCAAGGTAGCACAAGGTGGTATGGGGCAATATGAAGCAATTCAAGTCGAGGAGTGTGTGATAGCACTTTAGGGGCCATCAATAAAGTACATATTTGCTGACGGTGGAGGTAATTCTCTTTTCAGAAATTTCCATTATACCCCGGGTGGGGTCGGGAGGTCAACATCTTTAGAAACTCTGTGTACATATAATTCCCCTTGGTGAAACGTATTCACCTTGTTGGTGCACCCCTCTTATAAGATTTCACATTCTTTAAGTCGTATTCTGTACAAGGTTCTCACTGAACTCTATGGGAGAGGAATTCTTAACGAACTAGGCTTCGAGCCTTGAGAACCCACTGGCACACGGTATTCCCGCTAGGTTGCATCATTGAGATTAAAGGAATCTTTTGGTTACATTGATGTACGTCTTTAGCACTAGAGGCATGCCAGTGGATTCTCAGGGCTCTAAGCCTAGTTCGTTAAGAATTCTTCTCCAGAGAGCGTAGTGAGAGTACAGAATACGACTTAGAGAGTGCGAGATCTTATGAGAGGGGTGCACCGGACGACTTTCCAAGTTTCCTTTGATGACAATATCCAACATTGAACAATTCTATCTAAAGAGTGATTTACTAAAGATATCCCAAAACATGACGGCATGGAACCACTACCCAGCGTGTGCAGGGCTGAAGCATCTATAGGCCGAATCAGAGAATCTGTCCCGGCAGAGTATACTGGGAAGGATACTTAGTAGAAACCAAACGAGAGTTAGCCTTGTCAATGTTTATGCCACGATGGGCAGGTTGTGTATTACTACACGAGGCGTTAGCCGAGTTTAGTGAGTAGCAGACCTGACCAGAGTGGTATAAACATTGACAAGGCTAACTTGAGTTCAGTTTCGTATTTATCCTACCCCATCTCACTGATATACAGAGAATATTTGTAATTATTCATGCTAGTAGTTATCAATGTTGCCGGATCTACTTTCGTTATCTCGTCTCTGATTGGTCCGATTTTTTATTCACCTCGGTGCATAAATAACACTTTATCCAACGCTATGTCAAATACATTGAGTCAATGTTAAACCTATGGCGTTTTTATTAGGGGTAGAATAAAATACAAATATACTAGCATTGTCCGGCAAAGGTACATGATACGTAGTACTTGGTTACACAGTATCATGTCCTCTTAACTTCTCTGATAGAGTTCGATGAATTAATTGTTCCTACAGGCAGTATAAATTACCAATATTCTCGTCAATACACCCTTTCAAAATCATCAAAACTGGAATTTGATATCAACTCTTTGAACTAAAATGTATAAATGAATAAACATTATTATAATAATCACATTATGGATCAATTCGATACTAATGTTTTACTAATAGAATAGTTTTCCTGTCATATGAAAAGACGTACTTTAGTTTTCTGTCAATGCAAGTCAGCACCTTGTTTCCCCTCTCTGTGAACCACTACCAAATCATTCATCATTTAATCTACTTCTGACATCTGTGATGGCTGAGTAAAGATAATCAATACGGCTGCAACTTATTATGAAGAGTCTGCTGTCAGCCACATCCCCTGCTGTAAGAGTTCCGGGAATGTTGACAAGGATGACAAGAGTTTATGAGCTGGAATGGGCTGTAGCACAAGCTGGAATGAGAAGGCATTATATGATGAAGCATGGGGACGTGCGTGCGCGTAAAGGACCGGGCTGTGCTTTGTGGTGCTCTGGAGGTTATGTACGTGTGGCCGTGTGAACCCACAGAATATGGGCTATGCAGAGTTATATAGGCAGGTGTGTGGCAGAATGGGGTGGTATAAGATGACATGGGTAGCCAGGTCGCAGTATGGGGTGGTCTAGGATGATATATGGGTCGGCATGGGATGGCATTAGATGGTAAGGATCGTCTAGTGGTAGTATGGGATGGCATAGGTTGATATAGGTAGATGCGTGGTAGTATGAGTGGTATAATTTGATATGGGTAGATGCGTTGTAGTATGGGGTAGCATAGGATGATATGGGTAGGCATATGGCAGTATGGGGTGGTGTATAATGGTATGGGTAGATGCATTGCAGTATGGGGTGGTGTAGATTTATATGGGTAGATGCATGGCAGTTTGGGGTGGTATTTTAGTAAAATGCATAAATTTCCCTTATTGCTACATACTTGAGTACTGCGTTTCTTTCGATAGAGGTATTCCATTCGCTTGTAGAGGAAGTGGAATATGTTTGTTGTAAGAAACAAGGTACGCAAGTACCTGTAAGGTTAATATATTCTACCTTCAATATTCTACCTTCATATATGAATACTTGGTAAAATAGTTGGTAAAATATTATGACATCTGAGCTGGCTTCAAAGTGTGCTGGTAGTTATGTTGACGTCTTACCTAAAGTGGAGCTCTGCACACTCTCACATCTGATTCGTTGGTGTAAAATCTTCAGCCAATCACAACGCATATTCCAAGTATGTTGGTATGTTGTTATATACCACCATACTATGTTGGTATGTAATTAATATCAATATCGTGACATATTGGCTTAAGTAGGTAATAAAGGATGGTATGGGTAGATGCGTGGCATTATGGGGGGGGGTATACTTTGATATGGGTAGATGCATGGCAGTAGGGGGCGATATGGGTTTTTATGGTTAGATGGGTTGCAGTATGGGTTGGAATAGTTTCATATGGATGGCCCGTGGCAGTATATGATGGTGCGGGATGATAGGGGTAGGATCTTGGCAGTATTGGATGGTACCATAGTGTGATTGCAGAATCCCCAGCTTCCATTCAATTTCACATATTGTCTCACAGACCATTACTATTCTGTACTGAGCGCCGCTAACAAGGCGGTAGTCCACAAGACACGGAGCGGCAGCTCAAATGGTTAATTAAATTCTCAGACCATGTATTCCCCGGTCGACCGGAGTGGAGTGGCAGGCCGACACGGTCAGCTCAGTGTAGTGTGTAGCGATACGCCGCCCCCTCTCCACTGCTACACTCCCTGCGACTTAATTAGCATTCTCCTGAGCAACTCTGTGTAGAGCCTACAGGAGCAAATTGAGTAAATGTGATACGGAGAACGAATCAATTTAATTTTGGGTTAGACAAAGAAGGGATGACAACGACAGGAAATGATTTCATTGTTTTACGCTGATAGCTCCGTCTATCCCCAGGGGTACTATTCGATTAATATCATGCTGGTGGGGATTATCAGAGGGTTGCTTTACCCGTCATTTTGTGAAATATCAATGTAAATAAATCACGATATTTGCTTTAATATTTCAATGAACTCTGAATAATCAAAAGGTAATTAAGACAGACTAGGATTCAATGATCATGAATTGTGGCATACTGTGTATTCCTGAGGGAGAACATATCGTATGTAAGGAAAATAACTTGCTACTTCGAAGGGAAACAATGGTCATTAAAGATTTACCATCACTAGTTGGCAAGGTTTATACTGCCTCAAGGTAATTGACCGACAAGATCCGAATGAGTGGAATTAAAAACTCATTTCACAGTTAGTACTTGGTTCTAGATTGCGACAAACAGCTATTCATTGATTACATAGGCTAGTAAATAGGATAAGTTCTCAGGTTTCATTCCACCCTGTACTACAATCAACCCAGTTACCGTATCATCTTCGTTCTTCCTATACGCGTCACCATTCTAGCATCTTCCATACTAAACGGCCCTATGCTATATCACGCGCATGTGTCATTCACCACTGCCTCAGCAAATTAGTCTCCAGTCACCGAAGAGCTCCACTCTCAATGCACGCCATATTTGGCAGCGAGGACCATGGGTTATTTCCATTCTTTTCATCTGTGCTTCTATAGGGGTGATCCTATATGTGTGCCGGGGTCACTGTGCACGTCTCCCTCTATATACAGATCTATATGAGGTGAGGTATAGCCACGTCCACCGTTACTGAATACGTGAGTGTGGGGACCCTTCCTTATGGCGTGCGTAGCTAATTGAGTTTTTGCGTTCCGGGTTCTTCCTGGAGTTTTTAATTAAAAGAACCTTTGCTTAGTGGCATTTCCTGATCATCCTGGACCTTCACTGTCGCACTGTAGGCTGTGCGTATGACATTTGACAATGTCAGTCGGGGCAACTTTATTAGTCCTGATTCCGAAATATCTGAGAAAAAATATGGAAGCGCCATAAATATAGTAGAAAGGGATGAATACTGAATTTGTGTATAAATAGATAAGCAAAACATCTCGTGTTTACTTCCACTTCTGCATTGAGCATTTTACATTCGATTTGCTTTTCCAGTCATTATACGTAGGCCTTATCCGGTTACTTCTATCATACTTGAGATCTGTGACCTTTAATCTTTTCCTTTTGCTTTACCAATTCAAATGGCAGTAGTACATATTTCAAACAATAGTGCGTGCTATACTGTTCTTATTTAACCCTGATGACAGTGCGTGGCGATATTTCGTGAAATAGTCCGAACATAGAGGTGTCTGGTATCATTGCACCATCAGTGTTGTTAGACAAAGGGTACAACAATATATTATACATTTATATTTAGTTTCGGAAATAAAATACCCTATCCCTCTGAGGACTATGATTGAAATATTTTCGTATGTGACTCGTTATTTCAAACAAATGCTCCTATCAAATATGTTGAACATTCTTTCACATAAAATGGCCTTTGCGTAGCTGACAAAGCTTTTCCTTTTTTAGATTGGATGAGGAAGTTGTTTTCCTGTACTAAAAGTATCATCAATAACAAAACAGGTAGAATATGCCACGTAGACTACTTTGGTGGTTGTGACAAGTAGGGCCTACCTCCAATAAATGTCGGTTAATTTCACTGCTGCAATTAGTTACCTAATTGTGTGTGCTGGCTCTGAGAATCAATGCGGCGATGTCTTTGTTTAGAGGACACTTCCATTCAATATGTAGAAACAAAGATAGGGAAAACAGAAATATGATACATATACATATTGATAAGGTATACCTCTTGATCTTTCGAATGGAAATAACATGGTCCCTGGAAACAAAGGTACAGTAATACAAAATATGGACCCATCTGTGGTTATTGGATACCTAATATCTTGTATGTCAAGTTTGGTATAAGATATCACTGTACAATACCTGGACATATTTAATAGAACAAAAGCTTTCTCACATACTGTGCTGTGCCCAGATGCACAAGGTTTCTATCATAATACGGTTTTTCACTGAGAGAGAAGAATCATTAACACTGGTTCTTTTTGCTCACTGTCGTGGTATTGACTACCTTCAAGGTTACATGGGTACATTGGCGCATAGAGACTGAAAGATGCTTGGATAAAAACGTAACCTTGGCGGAGCGCTGCAGTTTCCACCAACATTACTCATACAAAGGATAGAAGTGAGGATTCCAGTCTACCTGTTACTTTTTTTTATAAAGCCAGTCAACAACTCTATCTCTGTTAATTTGTCGGCTTATGATTAACCAAAATACAATATTGTTAAGCCAGTTATTATAAATCATGTTTCATCTGTGTAGAACCTTGGCCTGAAGTGATATGATTTAAAGATGACAGTTGTAATTTGAACGGGATGAGAGATGCTCGATTAAGAAAGGTGTATGGGCATTTGGGTATACATGTTTTCTCGTAAGTTTACAAAATGCTCCTTTTTTCATTCAATGTTTATTCTGGAGTTAACTCTACTTGGGATGTAGAAAAGCATCCTATTTTTGGTAGGCTCCAGGGCCACTCTATGTCATTCCTCGTATGTCTAAATTTTTTGACAAAGCCATAACACATCTATACTATCATTGTGGTTTAATAACCAGTGTGTGATTTGCAATCTATAGTTTGGACGGATCGTACAAAGAATGTTGATGATATATTTATAATGTAGAAAAAAAAATTGATATTTTATTCCGATTTCGTCTGTGGTTAGGACTGGTATACGGAGATTCCTGTTCAACGCCTGACTCGGTTTATTCGATATAAACCATCTTAAAGTCTCATATTCAAAGGCCGCGATTCCCCGAAATCTATAAAAGTTGGATACACTTTTATCCGCCATATCAGTTCCCAGTCTGCTCCCTGCCGACGTGGGACGCTGGAAACCTGGTCTAGTCCAAAACCCAGAGAAAATCTTTAAAGAAGTGGTGCTCTGCCAAGACTGCGTACAAGACCACAGACCCAACTCAAATTAGTTTCATTTCCCGGCGGAATTAAAGACACCGACGCCAGTCCCATCTGTACACAGACTCCCACACACCGCCTTAGTGCTAGTACAGAGATCTGCTGCCAATCCCCCACGCCCGACTACGGCGGGACGGGCGGGGAGCTAATGACCGGCCGACCCACTGACGAGCTGCCGACCCATTGAGCAGCTCTGAGCCGCTCCCCAGCTGCTCGCCACAGAGAAGCTACCCGCGCGGGACGCCATTCATTAGCCCTATATCAGGGCCAGGGCGCACGGGGGTGGTACAGGGAGGGGGGTTGAGGTGGCGCCTCCTAGGCGAAGATTCGTACAGATCCCGATTGGCTCCTGTAGATAAGAGGCTTTTGGCCTGTTCCTCTTTGTAATCTTGCCGACATTTCGTTGGGGCGCCCGGCGCTCGGTGAGCGCCGCTCCTGGAATTGGCTATGTAACTTAAGTCCTCTCTCAATACCCCCACGGCCCATGATACACATGCCCAACAAAGGTCTGCTCTGTTATCAAGCCCCCTTAGTTGTTACTCAGTCACTTTACATTTGATGTCCCTCTACCCATACCTTTCGAAACATTAAATGGATTTTTTTACCACCCACTGAAGTTTAACCTATAGCGGATTTCAAAACAGAAAGCATTATTCTCATCGCTGTTTCCACATAGGCACTAATGCAGTCCATCTCATCATTCATTTATTTATTCATTGCCAGTGTTTGTATTCGTATTTGCATTTTTATCTTGGATCATGCATTTATTCTTTTCAATTCTTTCTATATATTTATCTTCGGTTTTATGCCGTTTTCATGCCCTTTTAGCCTATCCCGTATGTACACAGTCACTTTACCACATCATAATGGATTGCATATTTCATGATTACCGCGATTGACAGAGACAAATGACTCGCTCCCCGAAGCGCTTGCAGCTCCTGACTGTCTGTTTAATTTCAGCAGGTGGTGATCCCAGGTGCCGCTAAAATAAACAACGCAGTTTTGATTTTAACGGCTTTCCATATTGATCCATTAATGGAAAAATCTGCCCAAGGGTGCAACAAATCATGCTGCTTTATACCCGCCCTGACCTTGGTTTGTGTCATATAATCTACATCCACCATGGATAGGGAATATACTGGATTATAGGGGAGGGGTATGATGAGCTATGGGGTATAATAGGGGTGGGGTAGGTAGGAGTGGGTGGGAGGACACTGAAACAATTGAACATGGATGGCTACACGATCCCTCGTCTCCGTGACAAATTACCTCTGTGGTATGGGGAGGGGTTCATGTCCCCCTTGTTCTTATCCGGGGCTCGACTCCGTAGCGCCTCCCAGCACCTGATGCGCCGCCCCTACACGGCCCCTTATCACAGGTGACTATTAATCAACGCGCATTGAACGAACTAGGATTCCGGGGGCGGCGAGAGGCTTATATCGCCCCATTGGCCGGCAATGAATATTGGGACAGGGCAGAAAAGTCTTAGAGGTTTAAAGGTAAAAAAAAGGTAGAAATGAAGCATCAACAGGTGTGGATATGATAACAATAGGTTAGGTACGAGTTGATAGATAAGTGTGGGTAGGGGCATTTTATCGTGCCAGGAATAGACATGTCGAGCGATAATCGGGATAAGTCAGGGAATAGTGGGGGATCTTGGGGTGGCAATATGGTATGATTGAAGAGGCTATGTGTAGAGAAGTGTCGATGGATTGAAAGGGGTACAGAGGATTGGTGATGATGAGATATTGATAGTGAATATGATAGGTAACGCAGCTTTAATAAGTGTCTATGGTGCTGGTATTATCCTTGACACTACTGAAGATAAGGTTAGAATTGTTTGGAATGGGGAGGACAAGTAGGGATAAAAGGAAATAGCGTTGACAGTTAAGGATAGGGTACAAATGAATACAGAACAGGTTAATAACGAGGCCTATAGCAATAGGGAAGGGTTGATGGTAACCAAGCGGTGATGTACGTTAACATGTATTAGAGGTATAGTGGACAAAGATAAAAGAACTTATCGAGGAAACTTGATAAGGGTAAAGATGGCTATAGGTGCATCACATTGGACTGGATAGGTTTACGAAGGGGCTTTCACCTATAGTTGTCAGTTATTGTGGTCATGCGTTAGGACGCAGTTGACAGAACTGCAGCGAAATCTAATGTTATACAGGGCCAAGGGAAATGTAGATGAGGACAACGGAGTAAAGAGGGGTAATGTAAGGTAGAGTATGGACGTATAGTACAACCAGAGCCCAGTCAAACATAGGCCTAATGTAAGCAAAGTGTATCTGATAAAAAGTAGGTGTAGGTATACCGGAGGGGACTGGCAATAGGACAGGGCAGGTGGAGATTGGTCTCTCCTCCGTGAGGCGTAGGAGTAGCGGTACAGGAGATAATGCGGGCCGGGCGGACATGGAATGCCCGGGGGTGCTGGAACGGGAAGAGGACGAGGAGAGGCGGCTGGCGTAGGGACAGGTAGGTAGGTAGGTAGGCGGGGCTCACTGCCACTCCGGGGGACCGTGTCAGTCTACCTGAAGGCGACGTCCTTATTCAATTACGCTGGAGGGGGATGTATCCAGCGCTTAGTGCCCGGAGCAACGCCTGGAGGACGGTGAGGGGGCGGGGTAGTAGGGAGAGGCAGGGGTGGTGGTGAAGTCTGGGGAAGAGAGAGGTAGCGACCAGATGCCGAGTAAGATTCTGTCTCTGTCAGAGCAAATGAGATCTATAGACCCACAAATGAAAAGGTTCCATTGTAGCTTAGAAAAATCATGAAAAGGAGTATGGCACTATTCCCATAGTGTCATATATTCAGTGGTCATCATGTCGATATCGTTGCTTCCTTGATTTTTTTTCGGGCAGAATTAGACAAAAATATACAATAAAAAGGAGAAACGCATTATATATAACCTTCTTCAATATGAAATAAAGCGAATTACTTTTTAAGAAACATATGGTACATCGGCTCGGTTTCTACTCTCCCAAATCACACTATTTTAGTTTTCGTTTTCGGTAAGGGATGTTCATTTTGTGCCACCTTTACTTTAAGATAGCATGTGATTTGTACCGAGTGTTGGCCATTATTTGTAGTACCTTTCACATTTCTAGTGTTGTATTGACTGTGCACATTGGCAGCCTTTTCAGGACGTCACTTACCTGAAGGAGAACGTTGGCTATCTCCCTCCACATACCCAATCTAATATCTTTTTCCTGTTACCTGATATAATTCCGGGCGCTATACCCTTGAGAACAGATACTTCTATAAGGAATCATAATACTCAGTGGGGACCTCTTGACACCTGCATCGAAGGGAGATCGGTTGGCTAAAGAATAAACGTGAATGACCCGGAAATGGAACTGGTACAGCAGGTAAGGAGCTAGGAGACAGGAAAGTAAGTGGGGGACAATGCGGAATACGGGCGATAATGGAAGACTGTGGAGGAAAGAAGCAACATGGGACTAAGGCTATATCAGTGGACCATGTGGATACTGTCTTCTTTAATTAGTGTATAAAGTTTGTTTGTTAAAATTATTAGAAAAGGACATATAATGTATGCAACGTATTGATCCGGATGCGAATAATGCTGATGAATTGTAAAAAATGATGATTGGGGTTTATACTAAGCTCCCTATCAATATCGTCCTCCAAGGTAATGCATCATGCATCACCATTAAATAGGTCCTAATTTGTCCATTTATTCTCTCCCTCTGATAATGGCTACTCTCATAACAACGTCGGAAGGAACAGTTCCCAATATAAACAGTGTGCAGACCATATTGAATTACATATCTATAAATCGAAGAACATTCTACCAGTCAGAAAATATAATGGAATGCCTATAAAGTGCTTTTGGTAAAGTTCGGGCTAGAGATTCTAAGGCCGTACCAAAAATATGGGATAGGAAGATATACACCAACACTGAAGTACAGAGTAGAGTTGTAGTCCTGATCGTTATGGGGTACAAAAGAATTTAGGCAGAATAGGCCCTCAATTTTGGTTGGAAATCCTAACTAAGGGCCGCACATGTTCAAAACCCCAATTTAAGTATAAGCTCCATCCCTGCAGCAACAAAACAACATGACGGCCCGCTGTAAATAATTATGACAGAGATTAAGGGGGCGACCGTGCAGGGGTCCCTTACATCATGCAGCATTAGAGGAACCCGCGAAATCTCATCTTGAGTACATCTGACAGAGAGAAGAGGACAAAGGGTCAGAGCCAGATGAGGGAATTATATTAAATGGGAGAAAACCTAAACTGCGTGTACAGAAATGCAATAAACGAGCGTGGAACTTGAGGGAAAGCTTCTAAACTCTCCAGTTAAGGATAATAATGACACAGATAAAATACGGGACTTAATCGGTGAATGGCTTTGTGCACAATATTGCGCTTCTCGGTACGGAAATTTGATATGCATCAACAAGAATTATTCTAGCAGTATAATAAGCTAAGTGCATTGGCTCATAACGCTCAACCTACCCTTGCCCGTCTCCGCCTCCCCCTCCTATTCTCACCCCTTCTCCTACCCCACCCCTCCGCCCTACCCCAATCCCTACCCTCCATCAACCAAACCACTGCCAACATACCCTGCGGCGTCTCATGCACCTCACGGCCTCCTGGCCCAACTGGCTTCCATACCCCCACCCCCTATTCGACGATAAAAAAAATACCCCCGGCAATCTCCATGGCTCCATTGTTTTGATTTAAACGCTTAATCTATGGACAAGTGGGCCACGTTTTGGCGGTGCAGATGCTCAGAGGCTGTGTGCTTGGGGAATACATATCTAAACGCTGTCTATCCCAGACACCAAGTTACCTTAAGCGTTAAGGTGAGTCCCCAGCCTTATATATGCTGAATATTTATACTTATCACAAATACCTGCAGGCTCAGTATTTCACAGAATGTGACGATCTTAATGATAATTTAGACTTGTTTTTGTAGTTCGTTTATAAGTGTTACCAAAAAATTATCCTTGCCTCTAGTTTTCAATCTTCTTTATTATCATCCAGAAGAACCCTTTGAAATACTCTTTTTAGGAAAATGAGCACTGAATCCAAGCAATTGATAATTGTTTCGAGATTTAGCTCAAAGGAGAATTACAGAATCTTGTCGTTGAACTTAAACTTGTACATAATTGGGGTATTACCATCAAGCCACACAGGGATGTCTATCTATATAATGGTAATAAAGCTTAACTGTTTATGAGAATGCCTCAAGTCCCAAAGCCTTACTGAAATCGCATACCCGACTCATATGTAACTGAAGCGGAGATCACATCTGAGATATCCGATTTGGGTGTTTCTTCCAAAAGACCACAATATACGTGCTTATTCCTCCTTTAGAGTTAAGCGATGTAGCCATATTTCGGTTACTACGTGTTACAAGGTGAACTCCCAATAAGTAGTGTATGGAAAGCGCGCACTGAGACAGGCGTCGGCGACGCGGTGGTGGCGGGCGGGTGTCTCCAGGCATTCTCCATCCACCCCAGCGCGACGGCCACTTTGCAATTAAATCAATCGGGATCAGGGAACAGCGGGCATTTGCATTTAGACCCGGGCCTACAGTGATAGGAGGAGCCTGGGAGGGCGCGCCAGGCCATGCCTGTGTTTGTGGGCCCGGTGTCAATGACGACAGCCCGACACCCGCCACTTGTTTTGTGCCTACACATTAGGTGACTTATGAATATTTATAAAGACAATCATCTGCCGGGCGGTGGCATCGCTTATCTCCGATCACCGCGGCAAAAATCAGCTGGTTGGTGGTGGTGGTGGATAGACAGGTAGACAGATTGATGGGTAGGTAGGTAGGAGATAGGGATAGGGGGAGAGGTGGCTGTTGAATTTCCACTCCTTGCCTTGTGCACTTGCCTTAAACACTTTGACAGCATCTCAGCGTCATAGCATATGTTAAGGGGGTTCTCAGGGAAAGTATATAAGATATGGCAAGAGGAAAAAATGATCCTTTGTCAGTGCAGAACTCAGAGATGTCTTTCTAATTAAAGGCTGGTTAAAGAGTGGAGATTACGCAATCGAAGTGTCAATATATAACAGAGGGTTTTCTTAACGTAAAAAAATCCCAGCGTGTGATTACACCAGCTCAGCAATCAATGCACCCAGTTCACCCGGCGAGTGTTAATTGAGAATAGAGGGTGGTGTTCTTTTATTCATGGGGTGAGCATAGTGACAGCACCACTGTCACTTTACAGCAGCCAATCGGCCGCCATTAAACAAAAGACATGCAAAATTCATACATTCTGTCTGCCATTGAAGTCTCATCATTTTGTCGATTTAATTTGATCATGGCATTTAATAGCGCCTTGTTTTTTAAGAATCGAAAATGCCACGTTATTTTTTATTGTCTGTCCCATGTCCATAATGAATATTAATAGTCATTGGATACCCTCCTTCCATGCGGTAGTCAGGGTGGCTGCTGCCGGCAGATAACGCTGATGTTTACGCAGCCGTCGAAAAAAATCTAATTAACGTAAAAACCGGCGCGGAATTCAATTAGCTTTTATCGTTTTAACAGAATTTCAATTGCCAGGCTTTATGCCGGCCTGTTTTTCAGCTGTTGCCAAAGCCGGGTCCCCTAAAGACAACAGCAGACGACAAGACGAAACAAGGCCACGCGAACGCCGCTCCGAACGCAGGCGGCCCTGCGGGGGCTACACATACGGCGGCAGGGGCTTGCAGCTGCTCATTTTCCGTAAAACGCCTTGGCTTAATGAAGCAGATAGCCCGCAGGAAGGGGGAGTGGATGGGAGGGTGGTAGAGAAAAAAGTAGGACATAAAGCACATCAATACTGTAACTGTACGATCGGAAACCTGCCTGTCAGGCCAAAATGCATCAGTGAACCGAACCTTTGTGTCTTATAGAACAGCTTCATCTCCTTGCTATTCTTTTATATCGGCCAAGTATGTTTTTTTTCTGGCCCGCTTATTGAAAGTATCTCTTTATGTGCAACGTCTGAGGAGAAAAAAAAGACTTTAGTTGTCGGGGAGCAGGATTTGTGTGCGAACTCTGGGATCGGCTGGATGGACCGTCCGCTTGGCAATGTAGATCGATATGTCATTTCATAAAACAAATAACACTTGCTTGCTAACCCGTCATCTGGAACAAGCGAGACGCTTGAGCAAAGAGAAAAGAACGTGGAGAAATAAAAGAAGAGACTATGTGAGCTGACCCATCGATTGGCACTGTAAAGATATATTGAGGGGCAGACACTGTGTATGGACCGTATCGTACAATAGCCATGCAGATATTTGATGACACCAGCCTATGAGGGCTATCACAAGAATACACAGTGAGGACTGATGGCTAGTGTTATCACGTGAGCCAAGAATGACAAGGGTACGTTTTACCAAAACATGTTTCTGTTTTATTATTGCCTATTTTAGAAGGCGAATATTATGCAAGATAACATTGATCTTCTGAGGCATTAGATTGTTTGTAATTAGAATGCTGTTCTGAGGGTGTCAAATTCAACAATGCACTATCAGAGATATGATCTATCTGATATAACGAGGCTTAGAATTAATGTCATTCTAGCCGCCAATAACGTTGTAACAGCGGGAATCTTTCATTTCTCAGTGAATAAGAATTTATTCTTATTACCTCACAAAACGAATATAGTCCTCTAATAATCTGTAAATATTGATGTAAATTCAGAAATACACTTCTATAATGAAAATAAATAATTTCAAAAATTAATCCACTAAACCAGAGAAAAGTAATGAATGCGCTAAAAATCGCAATTCAGACATGTGGCGCTAGTGGCTATACTTTATTCTTGTATTAAGACAAGCTCCTATCTCCAATATAACCAGGATGGCCAAAGCCTGATAACGTACAGGGGAAGGCAGTAAAGGCAAGGGTTGAATATAAAGATAGATTTTTTTGTTATACCTCCTTCCTGATTTGCCCCGTTATATCCAGAACAAATCTTTCCGGATATATCTCCCGGACCTATCCATCCTAACACGTCAAGCCGAGAACCAACCATGCTTCCTATGCACACCGACGTGCCATACCACGTACTCTACGACGTACAATTGCATTTAATTGAATGGGCGTTGGTGTGCATCGGAAGATAACAATATATTCCCAATGAATATTTGATGGTGGGATGTTTGCTACTGAGCCATGTGGCAATTCTTCATTAAAGATCTATCCCCTGTGTCACCTTTTGCAAACTGAAGTGTTCCCATGGCGCTATTTCAGCATTGCTGGATCTGTTGTGAAACATGGAGGGCACTTTCTAGTAGTGGAGAAATGGCCGCTCACATGCCATTTACGTGCTACCTTAAAGTAGGACAAGTAGCTGGGGTCAGGCCCAAAGTACTACTTGATCGTCCCCATTTGAAATGTCTGAGAAGAAATCTGTACCTATTCCCGGAAACTGTGATGAAAGGGCATAGTTTTTGCACACTATGGAACAGGTGCACAGCACTTGCCCCACATTCCACCAAACCAAGACTGCAGTCTCGACAATCAAGAAACAGATGCTTATAATTGTTACAAAGCTCATAGATATCGATCAATTGCACATGAATAAACATATCTCGTCCTTAGACTTTCATATTCATATCATATTTCACACGATTGTAAACGAATAAATACAAAAGGAGGGGACAGGTGGAGTAATGAAAAATACAAAAAAAAACATATCAGATGATATTGTGGAATAAAGAATAGCAAATGGTAGCTGTCACGATAGCAGTGAAAAAATAAGTATGGAAAGGAAAGAGAACTAAAAATATTGAAAAAAAGAGTACGCAAAGTGGTAATAGGCAGAATGCAATTGTAGGTGACTTGCTACCCCACTGCGTGCATCTGACTGTAGTGAGATGACAGCTTCGGCGACTAGATCTATTCAGAATACGTATTACGGCCGACTGGGAACCGGTTCAGATGTCACCAGGGAAATGCGCACGGGGTCCAGAAGCGATTTACTGCAGCATATTTCAAACCCAAACGTCACTTATACCGCCAGTGACTTTGCCAAAGTAGCCCCGGGGCCCGCCTGGTACGGGGTCGTTTAGTCTCCACGTGGTCACCTTTTTCTGGTCTTTCTATTGTTTTTTTATGTCTTCACGAATGAATAGTGTGGAAAAAACCCACCGTCCGAAGCTAATCAAAGAAAATTGAGGGCTATAATTGGCCGTCGCTCGGTTCCAATCCATTTTCCGATGGGATTACTGGCAGCAGTGCCATGCCAGTCGACCAGGGCTAGCGGAATTTAGCCCCAGGCTATAATAACCACTCATCCGGGTCCGACCACCCAAAAACTGGCTTTTTCTCGTGAGGCCACGTGATTAGGGTCAGGTGCCAATGATCACGTGATCACGACACCTTATCGTGGGGGTCAGAGGGTGGGATGGTGGGAATGGTGTGGACGATGGCGACCAGTCATGATATCAATCCTAGTAGTAGCGAGCCCTGGTCTAAACCTATGGCTGCTTTATCTGATGTTATTTTTGTGCACACTCTCCTTATTAAATATTCTTTATCTGCCTCTAGTTATTTCTCACATGATGGGGGACCGTCATACAGCTTGGCACGGTTCACTGATACAGAGATAAGACTCAGGTAAATAGCACAGCACAGGTTCACACTTCGATCTTTATCGTGATTCTAATTCTGAAATTACCTCCACTGCAGGGCGAGCACGCGTCATATTTTAATCATGATGCCGGGCCCGGATCCATCACAGTCCGGTACCTCCAGGGCCTCTCTCCGAGGTCTGCGAGATGCTATCAGACACTGAATCAACTAAGTATCCCCCGATGGTCCATCAGGGTAACACTTCTCAGACTCGCCCTGCTTTTTTTTGCCATGTCTGACAGCGACAAATTATGTCCCAAACCTGGAATAACTCATGTCCTACGCTATGAAATAATCAGCTGAATTGTAATGGAACTCTTTAAATGTTCGTAAAACCGTTTCTGAGTTTGTATGGTAGTACTTGTGCCCAGTATCCACGGATATTACTAATTGCAACATATTGAGCAATATTACCCTATGACACAACTAGGACAATCTACATTTTTTAGAAAATATGTGTCTCAATAAATATTGTGGTTGAATATATAGCGTATCTGTAGATTAAGGCCTGGCGTTCACTTACTACGATAGAAATTTAGACCTGCCGATATGGAACCGATACAAAAAGCAAATATCGGAGACATATCGGGAAGGTGCAAAATCGCAGACGTATGTCTAGACATGCCAATTCACCACGCATGCAGTGTCATTTTCTTTGAATTAATCCTATAAAATACGAAATTGTATTGTCTTTGTTCTGACTGACATTGATTTTGAGATATAGCTTATTGAATAAACCTTTGGAAATACCTTCATATCTCAGCTGGCTGTGTCATTGGTGAATTCCCATATTAGATGTGTAGCGAACATTATATCAAATACGGTAATCCTATATGCACCATATATGCACCTATATCCTACTACCACAAATCAAACTTATGGCATCTAAGGGAACGGCCATTACAGTAGACAAATTAATTACATCTGCCTAGCCTTGCACTCTGGCAAAGGATCATTCAATACTAGCTCCCTCTGAGTTATTTCCAAAGTTCCCTTTGGTATCAATGCAAGCGATAGGAGCTATTCCCATAACGATATTAGCTCACATCATCGGTGCATCAATCCAATGAGCTGCTCGGCCATACTCATTCACAGGAGAAATTAGTCAGCGAGCTGCTCTCATCGCAGAGAATCTCCCTGGCAAACATACACAAGGCCAGGAAACCTGAGCATTCCCAGCCCTGGTCATCGCTGCAGTTTCTCCCTGGCATGCCCAAGCAAAGATCTCATTTTTCAGCCAATAATGATTGGCGCCTTATATACTATTAGCCATAGCTCATGACTGTAAGCCGAGACTGTGTGCAAGGAGTGTATTGTGTGCATGGCTGGTGGTGGGATGGTAGTAAAGGCTCTGAGCATGCACAAGGCCATGGGCTGGCTATAGTGGCCTGCGGGCAAGGGAACTCTGATCAATACTTGCTAATGAAGTTTTTACTGCCTGCTCATATTTTCGCCTTTGATTTACCCCCCTCTCCTTCGATCACTCCAACTCTCACACCATTCTCCAGGAACCCCCTCCCCACCACCTCCATCCGAATATTAGAGTTGGCCTGGGCTCCCTTACCTGGTGCTGACTTGTGGATCTGGCTGTGGGAAGGTCAGCAGATGTGCCTGCTTTGTTCATGGGCCAAGTCCCAACCTTGGATTTCTATGTAGGGTCTGTTTCCAACATAACTCCACCGGTTTTTAAGCAGCCCACAGAGAGGAGACATCAAAATGCCATGAACTGCGATGATGCTCCCATGTCCCATTGTGCATAGAATCTTATCGATTACTATGTGGATTGAGTGAAAATGGTTTGTATTTTGGTACAGGTCGAAAGATATGTCTGTGACAATCTCAAGCGGGCTATAAACAGTTTACATAAGTGCTTTACTGGCAAAATTTAACCAAAGGTAGAAATACTGTAAATTCAATCATCCTTTGATATCTAAAGCAAAAAAAGCATTTATTGGTATTTTATTATCTCCTGTTTGTTCCCTATATGTTTATCTTCATAGCATTGAACCAAAACATTGGAAAACTTTTTCATTCGTTACCAAACAGCCCTTTAAACAATGTTTCCGGTCCGGTTATGTTCAGTCAGAGAGGAAATGACAAAAAAATGATCCAAAAAACCACTAGTTTGAAAAAAGGAGGCATGAAAAAATCAAATGAATGGCGCTTGGGACGTTTGGACCTTTTTTTCCAAATTGGTCTTGAGCTAAACGTTTTCTCCGGGGCCGGACCCGCGCAGTGGCGTCGGTGACGCTGGTCTCCGGCGAGTCGCTCCCAGGTAATGTTGGCGACGCTCCCAACGGGCAGGTACCCAGCCTGCCATGTGGGGAGCAGCTAAGCATGCTGGTCCCATCTGATAACCGGCGAGCGCTTGCCACAGCACGACAACTGGGTACCAGTGCCCTCCGGGGATGAGTTAAGGGGAGGGGGTATTTGGTGGTTAAGAGGAGGGGGTATTTGGTGGTGGTGTAATGGGGGAAGTTTATGGAGGGGGTTCGGGGCCTGGCATATCCCCAGACCAACACATCGAAACCCCCTTCTCTTAAAATGCAAATTTCACCACTGGGCCTTCCGTGCGCAGATGCATATCCACTGTAGCCTTGGGGCATCCTTCTAAATAAGGGTGGAAAAAAACGGGGTCAGTCCATGACTGAAACACTGCGATGTGTCATAACTTCGCTCATACTCGCCCTAATTAAATATCATGGAGAGTGACGCTGGTCGAAACGATATTACGGGTTCTCTCATGAAAATGAGGCAAGTTCTCGCTTCATTTGTCAAACAACTCGTCTCCAAACGGACGTAAACTAATGCTGCACAAGGATATGATAATTGCCACTGGGTTCACAGGAGAGTGAAATGGGACCTAGCTCTGTAAATGCCATGGACCATAAAACCCAGCCTTGGCTGTGTTTTAATGTGTTTTAACTCCTTGAACCCAACTGAATTAGACTTTTACGTCGCCCAGTAGTATCATGTTCAAACACAATCACATGACTTGACTCAGGGCTCAGCCAGAATTGGAGCGTAATGCAGAAATCTAGAACATGAATGAATACAGCAGCTAAAAGCATCTGATATTGCAGTAAATGAAATATCGCATGATCAGACTACATATGGTGACGACATTATATCCGTATGGAATAAAATAAGTGAATCTTTTGATATTTCCATAGATTCTGAATTCATATGTATATGTATCAATAATGTAAATAAAGGCTGCTTAACCCTATAAGGACTGCCGCCCATGGCAGAATTACACACTCGGGGACGGCTACCAGTGACTATGTACAGTTCTAAGGGATGGGAGCATTGTCCCTTGAACTCAGAATTCAAAGGTTTATCACGTGATGTAATATGGTATCCTTAATATTTCTATTTCTGTTTTCAAAATTCAAAAATATGTTACACCTAAATTCTGTTAAAATATTTCCTTTTAAAAAACAATTTCATAAATATCCAACAAATGATGCATAAAGGCATCATCCGGTCCCTGCCGGTTAATGCCTCAAGGCAACCCTTAAAGGGTAAAACAAAAGAATAACTAAAAAGAAAAATCATATTAGGAAGTTTGGAACGTTAGAGATATCAATGTATTTTGATATTGACTAAAAATATACCGGACACCCCGTATACAAACAGTATCAAATTTGGCGAATCATAGAATATAAACGGTTGCAGTGAGCCTCCTATATTGGACTTGGACTCTTACCATCCTTCATACTCGAATGGATATTCCAAATGTGACTTTATCAACTATAGACAAACAATTTTATGTGGTACCAAATCGATTTACATTTTAATCGATGACCGCTTTATTGATGTACAAATACGTCGCGAAATTTTAGATCAACGTAAAGATTTTCATGACCGTCTGCATCAATACATAAATTCAGTTCTCAAAGAGTATGTACAATGCCCTTTTTGATTCACTTCTTAAATATTTATCTATCAAATGGTTACAAAACTATGCGGTATGTAAAATGTCTTTATCATAAATCCTGACAAAGTTCTATCTAACTATGGTCAACTGTAGACTGATGATCAGAAATACTGTCTTCTGATCTTGGCTCTTTCCTCTTATCATACATATGAACATTTATGATTTCCAACGATATTACTAACACTGTCTCGCTGTTGATATGAACCACGCATTAGCTTATGCCATGTGATATATGGATTTAACTTCTTTGCTAACCCCATTGAAGCCTTGATGGCAAAGCTTCCCCAAATACAATCACACAAAGAGTGCTTTGTCCACAGCTGAAAATACAAATTAAAATCACAATTGTAAAATAAACACCACGAACATTCGGAAGGCGATGCGCATGCGTGGCAGTGGAGTAAACACTCGGTGTAGAAAGACGAGTACCGGGAGTACCGGGGGGCGGGGGATGGGGTAACCCGGCCGGGAGGAGGGAGAGGCGGGGCCCGTGCTTATCAAGCCTGGCGCTGCTTGTTTTCCCACCACCCTGGAGTGGGGCTACAAGTGCGCACCTAGTGGGGCTTGAGACAAAGCGGTGCCTGACGGTGCGGGAAAAGTAAACCGGTTGGATATCGACGATGGAGGCCACTTGTTATGGGCCAGTAATGATGTGGATGTCCCTTACAATCAGTGTCAGGGCAGACGGGGAGACGCCAGTCTGTAATTCACTCTCCCGTAGTCCATATTGACCCGGCGCCTACCCTCCCTCCTCCTCCTCCTCCGCCTCACTCCCTGGGGTTCTCACTCACTACCACTACTCCCCATATTCCACACCTACCTCCCCATCGCCCACAGGCATCACTACCTCGCAGCATTTCTGCTTAGAAAAACTATGTTTGCTATTTACCCCACTCACATCCTCTGCTGCAAAAGGCTAATCTACAAACCGTCTCAATAATCCCTACACTCGGGGGAGAGGTTCGGTAATCAAACTCGGTTTTGATATTGACTCTATTCGTTATACTTTAATCCTGGGCTAGTTCGTAAAACTTTCACTAGTCATTCGGAAACTAGACCTGCTTCTGAAGTTACCATCCTAGGACAGTAAATGTGTAGCATGATGTAACGATCTGATTAGATGCAGCATGTCAGGCAGCGCAAACGTGAAATAGACTAAGATGATTACGTTTCCCAGGAATTTGTGAGGAACATTATCAAGTGATATCCCTAGCTTTTCTGTTACTTTGACAGCATTCCAGACTCACCTCACTCATTGCATAAATAAGCCTTCCTCAGCTGGCCGAAGGAATGTCTGCCATGTATCATCCTTCTTCCAGTGCCACTTGAGGCGGGCTACAATGCTCTACAACACTGGAGGAAACGAATGTTCCACTTCGGGAAATGAGCAAAGGATAGTGGCGTATTAATGTGGGCTGGGCTGTGTGTATGTACACACTCTATATTCAGTCTAAGGTAGGATAGATTGGTCTGATGGTGATAAATAATTTACTGGAGATGTTGTTTTCCTATGATAATTTAGAAAACTTATATTGGAATTTATCCCACCCCTGGTATTTTTGTTCCATACGCCTAACATTAGGAACTCGTTCTCAATGCCCCAATGAGTATTGCAGTTTATTTTCCATGGTCTATATCATGTGCGTCATCAATTCTTTTAGTGCAAACAGGGATGAAACTCTTTTTTTTTATCAAAGTTTTTATATTCATTGTACAACTCGTTTGAACGATACATGATATTTTCCTTGGTGACGTCTCGTTTATCACTCTGCATCAAACTTGTCGAGAATGACAACTTTCCCCAAAACTTGTTGGTTTCTTCTTTAAAGATTGATGTAAAAAATGTAATATGGAGCAGAAGATTATATACAGTTTGAATGTTGCTAAAGAGCAGCTCTGGCAGTAACAAGGGGACCAGAATGACCGATAAGAGAAAGTTGAAGCATATCATAAGAAAATGAAGCAATTGAAACGGAGCAGTTTGAAAAGCCCATGAATATGGACGCTGCAGTATACGGAATGTCAAGAAATATGCTTTCATGAACAGGCAGGCTTATTACCTCCCTTCTCTCTGCTTTAATTTATAATCCATATCCATGGTAGGGAATACATGTGTGCTGCTCCAAGTGGACAGATTGAGACTCACAGTAATATTTAGTCACACAAGCCATAACCTGTGCTACCTCAAGCGTGACCACTTTTCTATCATGACATAATTACTAAACTCAATGCCTATCTCTTCGGAAGACATAGCGTAACGTCGCCTGACGTATATGATGTCATGGAACCACAATCAGTACGCTGTGCTGCTCCAACACCGCTGATGCAGACATTTCATATTAGTGAGGTTAATTGAGTCAATGCATCAAAGTGACGCGGATATTCATCATCTAGATAGATGACCACAATATATCCAAACGTAATTTCACTACAGAGCATGGATTTATTGGGAGTGTTTTTTCTCGGCTTGTTATTCCACTAGTCCGCAGGGTAGTACTCTAAAAATGATGTGTCTGTATGAATTGATGTCATGTATTATTATACAAAAACGTATGATATGTTAGATGTCTCTATAGCGAGCAATGTGTATTGTCCAGTAAACATTTCTGCTCTCAAGTTACAACTACTTCCTGGGATGGAAGTATATCGTTGTCGGTTAACATGAAATTCGTGTCCAGGCAGAAGCTAACGGATACAGCGTAGGGTTACGCCCTTTCTTATCTGACATACTGGTTCGGTTTAACATTTCTATATACATGCACTGTGTTTCTCTCTATCGACTTGCAGCTGATGGCATGGGGCGGAAGTGGAAAATATTGTCGTAACGGGTCTAAGGAGGAATCTACAAGTGATCCTCATCGCCAGTATCCAGTTGTTCCTCAATCAACTCCTATTCTATGTTATACATTTGGAAGATCTCTTTTGTCAATAAATCCCATGTATATATTGCATAAATATTGTCAATTATTCGCGAGGACTTTAAACAGCATATAGTTCATTGTGCATCTCTTAATGGACTGAGCTATCGGGACTATAATCATATTGCTGTTGGGACAGGGATTGTGGTGGGGATCCTGCACAATCGATTCAGCTATCTCATCATGTAAAGAGGGATTCCTGAGTTGAGTCATGTGTGCGCGGTTCCCTGAGGCACAAGACGCCATGATCATCACAACGTGTGTTCAAGTGTTAATAACCCTGTCCCTAGGTGGTCAGAACAATGAACATTATTCATACCGTTCACAGGGGTTTGCTTAATCCCCTGCTTATCCTATCTCGTATAAAGGAATTTAGCTATCCTAAAGAACCATTTCAACAAAAGGGAGATAACGTGCCATCGTTATGGCGTTAAAAGTAAGTAGACATTAAATAATACGCAGAGATCGTGTTTAACGTGGGCAGATGCGGAAAATTACGTCTTGCAGTTTCCAATTAACCGTTGAAGGAACGTGAAGATAAAGGTGTCTAACCACCAATCTGTTATCCCCACATACTATGACTCACCATGGTAATATGTGTTGTATAAGATGCTATTAAGAGCGTTAATGTTGGAAACTTCTCGTCGTATGAATGCTTAGGTATCGGGATAGATTACTCAAAGGGAAGTTTATTTACAACAGACACGCTACATATTTTACATCACTGGAAAGTTTTTTGTATTTTTTAAATCTTTTATTTATACTGGTAGAACTCAGTTCAATACAAAACTGGTATTATTGTTCGACCAGTGCCATGCATACAATATCCTTTGTTGTATTTATACTGACGACAAGGGTATCAACAGGTTTTGAAAAATACATCTATGTACAACAAAAGA
This sequence comes from Alentia gelatinosa, assembly GCA_950022655.1. Classification (NCBI taxonomy): domain Eukaryota; kingdom Metazoa; phylum Annelida; class Polychaeta; order Phyllodocida; family Polynoidae; genus Alentia; species Alentia gelatinosa. Next base: position 23,157,352 of record OX465588.1, on the reverse strand, counting down.
AAAATATAATAGACTGATATAATAGGCAGAAGCTAACGGATACAGCGTTGGGTTACGCCCATTCTTATCGTTTACGTATTAGGGTTTAGGTATTGATATGTTATTCCCCGTATGTATAATATATACATGGATCCTTCTAATGGGTTCATTTGAGTTCATCAACTAGTCAAATTAAATGTAAATGATAGACTATTGACACGTTCTTCTCTATCCGTGTTCCATCAAAGATGTATTAAAATACAGGTGGGCACGCACCAATCAAATCAACCTGAGGTCTGCATCCTAATCTACATGATTGGGATCAAATGGCCAAAAGGGAAGGCCGAGCAATACGGACATCCGGGTAGGAGAAACCCGATCACACGGCAACCACACGGAGACGCCACTAATTAGGGACTTTGTCTGCTCCGCAGGCAGTATAAAGGCGCTTTAACGGGGCCGCAGCTGGCGGCGTGAGCCGTGGAGGACGGTAAAGGCGGGTTTATATTAGGTTGACGCGACGTGATACGCGAACGGCTAGATGAGCGTTGTGTGTGTCGCGTGGCCAACTCGCTGGCCTGCTTCACGACCAATCTTCTTCCTGAGACTCTGGTAAATGCGATCCCCTACTTTCATCTGGAGATGTGCTGGATTGAGCATTAGGGAGGGCAAGGAAGTATGTTACTTCATTCACAGAAACGCAACCATTTCGTAAGAATTAGGAGTGGAGTGTAGACGAAATAGGTTTGATATAAGGTAAATCGTGAGATTCTTCCTTACTATACGTGACATCTAATTTTCGTGCTTTAAAGGTTACCTTGTACGGCCGAGTTATAGACTATATCTATTAAAATTCGTGTTATATGTCGATACTTAAAATGATTTTTGAAGATCTATCAGGAATTCCCAGCTGTGAAAGTTGCACCGTGACTTATATGAATATGCACATGTTTGAAAGACGTACAAAACAACACATGGAGTAGAGGGAGCCGATGCTTTTCATAACATACGGACAAAGGGAGTCTCTGTGGGCATTCACCGGTGGCCAACGTCCGTGCATCTCAGTACGAGCAGCTCAGGTGAACCACCGGCCAACAAAAGACTCATCCCTGCTGATCCATGATGACGGGTCCGAGCAGAGAGCCGCCACGCAGCTGTGGCACAGAACATCCCCACGAGCAGCTCAAAGACGACACGAGGTGCTCGTCCTCGTCCTCGTGCTGTACGCGTGCGCCCAGTCCGTCACGCGCGGTCTCAGAATGTAAATTGATCCTTTTCATTTACGGGTAAGTATGTTTTTTTCTATTTAAAAAAAAACTACTTTTATTGTAGATATTGTTCATTTACAACAACAACAACACCAGAATCGGCATTTGATGCCGTTCTTCCATCTGGGCCCAAGCGCTAGTTTACATTTTCCAAATCGCTATGTACAATACTGTTCATTATTTTAAGTAAACCACCTTTAATTGTACAGTGTTTCAGAGTAAAATAAATACTAATGAGATGAGATGTTAACGGGGTGAAGATCTCGAACATGATTACTATATTTCTACAGTATATACAAATACATATTTTTTCTTGTTAGAGATCTTATCATTTTAACAGCAGAAACTTTAGCCAAGGTCTTTTGGTTCAGATCGGGTGTAGGTCTATTACAGTTGGCTACTATCCAGAGGAGTATTTTCACTTGCTGCGATTTTACTAGCAATAGATTACGTACTATGGCAGATAGAGTAAAAAAACTTAGAAAAATACAGTATACCTTGATACAATAATAAGAGTTTAGATAAGAGTGAGTAAAGTTTTCCTAAGTATTACTTCTGATATGCTAAATCATCTGTGGGAGATATTCCTATGAAATAATGATCTCATTCCAGAAGGACAAGGCGTAGATCGCCGTTCAAGATTTATGTCAATCATAGGAACGAATACAATGCACTTATTATGAAATACATGATGTGGAGTAACCACAGTGCTTATGATTATACCATAGAACTGGTCTGAAACAACACATTCACCACATCAATGACGACAGTAAAACATCTAATATCATGATGGAACTATCATCAATCAGAATCGTTCATGAATACATCAAATATCGAACACACCTATTATATAAGCCACATACAACGCCGATACCATTTCCTTGGTTTGCATTTGATCGGTGCATTCTATGGGTAACAAGCAATGTATGTCGTATTCAAAGCATTATCTTCATATCATTGAACAAGCTTTCAAATATCATAGTTCCTCCTTATTATAAATATAGTTCATTGAAAAAAGGACGAGTTCTACTCAAAGAAGACATAGTTTTCTAATAAGGAGGGATACAGATGTAATATTCCTATATATGGGTCAGTTCCCACTTTATCAGATCATGCTACTGGATTATTTACGTCGGTAAATTACCTTCAATTTGGGCGACCACCACATGGAGATACATTTGCAGCACTTTAACATCTCCAGAGCTAGATCTGCTATGTGTAATATCGGCGATGTGTTCATGGTCGTTCATGAAGAAAAGAAGAACATTGAAAACTCCCCAATTATATTGGAAAGATTTGCTGTTTAATTAGTATAACGAAGAACGGTTTCTATATCAAACATTGTGTTTTAGATTCTTATGTAAATGTCAATTCCTTCTGTCGAAGATTGATTTCCTCGGCAATTCGACGATCTAAGTCTACATGAGAATGTTAAAAAGATGTAATTTTGGATAAATCTGTATTGTCATAGGATCACCTCATCTGTCTCAGATGGCAATACATGAAGTTGAATGGGTATCAATAGCCAACTGTCATCCAAGAAGATGTTTTGCCACTGATATTTCATTCACGATCAGGTAAAGTAGTATAAGAAACTGCGGGTCTATTTCAATCTTGTGAGAGGAATATTAAAGATATTGTTTGCAAAGGTACGAGATTAATATCTCCTGAATCTCCAGCTGGCAGCTGTCAAAGTGTTTCTTCCCCTAGCTTTTGGACGTTGTATGAATTGCGTACACTATCTAGGGTTGATACTCTAATTGAAAGAAAGAAATAGTTTTACAGAGAATCATTATTTATCTCAGCCCTTGGTATTTTCCCCATAAACCCAACATTGGGAACTCATACTCAATGGAGTATTTGAAAATTATATTCAATGGGGGTATGATGATAGGGATGTTAACAAATTAGTCAATGATAGGGGTGAGATAAGATCTGAACCGCACTCAATCCTTAGCCACTGAAAATATGCCCTTTATCGCTGTTGGCTACCGTCTAGGTCTTTTACACAGTTTTACACAGTTTTACACAGTTTCCAATAAAACTCTTCATTAGATACAAAAGGATCTTGCTGGTATAGTACAAGGATGACTGAGCCATGTGCTGATTGGTTAGGCAGGTCACGTGACATGACGAACGCCAGGTTAGCTGTTCAGTCACCCCTGGCGGCGTACGCCATAACTACTCGCCATCGCCAGAGCAGACGACTTTCCCCATTTATCACCTCGGCAACGAGAGACAATGGCGGGCGGCGTGGCGGGAATGGTGATGGGTGAGCGGGGAACCCTCCCGGCGTGGGTGGGGGAACCTACTGCACGTGACTGTGTCGCCCAATTCGGAAATTAACCGAATCCCGGGCCAATAAATCGACTCTTAATACCATGATATAGTAGCAGCATCCTCCCCTCATAATAACCAGGGAACCAAAGACCAAGAAAAAACTCCTTTTATCTTGCCTAATGGGTTTTAATGTAATAATGACAATTGTCCTTGCTGCCCAGGACCATCTTTAGCGCCTTGGCGTGGACTTTGGTGTGGCCCCTTTGACGTCCATTGATGTGGACTTTTTGAAATAGTTTTTTAAAAGTTTGCCTTTCACCTCCAAAGCGGCAGCGGCAGGCCGCTGGCTCCGACATTTGATACAACCCTGGGGTTTGGGTGACGTGGTCGCTCGCGATTTCCAGGGCATTTAATGCTTCAGCAACGCAAAAAAGTACACCCAAAGACAACAGAAAACAACCGGCTTCTGGACTTCCATCACTGCTGCCGCCCAACCATCCAACCGACACACACACATGCTCGGCGGCGCGTTGCTGGGCACGCAGTCAATGGAAAAATCCTTCAATTTTAGTCCAAAATGAAAACCAGTTCTGGCGGAAGACCACCCACCCCCGCCCCCTCCGGCCCTCTGCCGCCCAGCTCCCCCCTCCCAGAACCGCCACCATCCCCACCACATCCCCACGAGCCTTTTGTCTCTCACCGGAAGTGGCGCCATGTTCTAATGGCGCAGTCAATTTGTGCATGTGGCGGGATTGGAGTGTTTGAAAGCGGCATTCGTCATCGCGGCACGGCGTCACTGACTCGTGTAATCATGGGCGTCGGCCGCGCGCTTTTAATACCGGAGTGCACAGTCAACCCCACCAACTCGCATATGTTTATCGCCAGGACAGTGGATTTGATGAATTGAGTACATAAGTCGGTCATGGTTGTTGTACTGTATAATTACATAATGGCATTTAATCCACTCCCCTGTTCCCCTTTCCTCTATATACCTCCCCGTACCTCGTCTATCATGGTTGACTGACAGGCATGTCTCCTGATGGATAGTGGGATGTATTTTTCATGTATGACCTGGTAGATACAAACCATCGGTCTGGTAAGCGTGGTATAGCAGAGTGGTTGAGAGATGGAGTGCAATGCAGTGACTTAGTTTGCTAAGCCAAGTTGGTTTCTGTTGTCTCAATCACACTGACTGACTGTGTCATGGCCAATACTATGATAAATACGAGGAAATATTGTTAGTCAATATGTCTTTCTAAAAAAAACAGGGAATTGGGTGATATTGACAGTTTTGTATATGAACAAGTACTAGAAATATAATGTCTATTTTGTCCATCAAATAATCTAGAAAAGTCATTCATAAAAGCACTCAATGCCGAACTGTTCATTCATGTTTGTTACTCGGATCTGTCAGACACAGTCACTTGACGCTACTATCATGCCAGGATTATGGAGAAACCAAACAAGAGTTAGTCATGTTGTTGTTTATCTCACGATGGCAAGATCGCTTATTACTGCTCAAGGCGAAGCCGAGAGCTGTAATACGCGATCTTGCCAGAGTGCAATGAACAATAACACAACTAACTCGAGTTTGGTTTAGAATTTATCCTATCCCGCCCGTCTAGATTATTTCTACATTAACAGATGACGTCATTTGTCAAGTGTATCCCACTAGATTGATATTTTTCATTTTTCTGAACTCCAGACTGAATACAGTGACCCAATGTTAAGCCGATGGAGTTTTTTATTAGGGGTAGGATGAGAATACAGACTGCATGGAGTAACGGTAGGCCTGGGTACCAGACCACACACTGAAGGAGTATAAGGTGGAGTTGAAAATAGGTTACTTTCTGATAACCTTTTGTCTCGATACACTTGTGAATCAGACTAATGTACTGCACAGGTTCTATAAGCAAGCATTTGTATATACAGACGTATATACATACATTAAAATGGTTCACTATTCAAGCACGAAAGTTTCTAAATTCGGGAGCATAGTCGTGTAGATTCAAAGCTCACGAATCAATTCAATTCTAGCTACTTTCCTGTATTACGCATTGTCTCTATAGCGTCACCTCATCTTTTTGACTGAGACTCAGCCTTGCTCAAGCAAAGGTATAGAATTTGGGCAAAATCCATTAAGTCATACAAACGTAGAATTGCCATAGCATATCGGGAACTATTTCTAAAAGTTCTCACCGTTCCGAGAAGGTCCGCTTTAAATTACTGGCGGAAAAAAGTAGCTGTCTGGCTGAAGTAACTTACATCCTGATCTGATTTCAAAGTAAGCGTCTTATTGCAAAGACATTTGACAGAGATGAAGGCACAGGAAGACATAACCTATCTTTCCAAAAAATTCTCATGGGTAAAATTGAAGGGGAATTCCATTTCCTTTGAAGTATCGGTATCACTTACAACACAATCAGTGTCGATTGCAACTGGAGAAGGAAAGCATCTAAAGTAACATGAACAGTGGAAATGTCACAATAGATAAGGCTGGCACTTATAACTCATTCCCTACTTCTACACTAGTAGTTGTTATTATAAAATCTCGGTACTTCTTACCACCAAGGACTCGCATCGCATCAGAGAGAACTGAAACAATAGAGACCTACTCTACCCGTGGCCTGCCGAAAACTCGTCCTTTGAGCTGGCTCATCAGTGGTGGTTCTTCAGTCTGTGTGAGTGGGGGTTGGGGAGGGTGGGGATGGGGTGCACCTGGCATCTTTTGTGTCATCAAAGGACGTCACACCTCCTCCCCTACGCCACCCCACCTACCCGTCCTTCGCTCATTACAGGACAGAGGCAGTTTTATGCCCTGCATTTAGGTTCGCACTGGCTGTAACTGCACCAGGGAGAAATAGCAGACAAGACCTGTAATACAAAGGCTTCGCAGGTGATACTGCCAGTCTGTATCAAAGTTGATTTAACCTACTTGAGGATCACATACACAGAGATCACTGACACCCTTCTGTCGGGTATTGCATTACCCTGGAGAGCTTGAACTTATGGGTGTTGTCTACAAATGCTTCAAATACATTATAAGCAACTAATAGTGAAAATATGTGTTGATCCTATAAACAAAGCCGGTGCACTTCTGAGATGACCTCTCTTACAAATTTGCTAACAGCCAGTACCCTTTAAGCATCGATCCATCTATTGTTATGTATGCAGTTGATTGGGAAAAAAAAGACAGTGAGGCAACTATCCTGAATGTTAATCTTTTTGTTTATACATTCTTCATTACGCATTGATTTCATCACACCAAGGTTGAATATGACTTAAGTCATGAAATGAATATTACAAAGACAAATGCAAATATGATATAATAGATATAGGTGGAAATCAGTTTCATATGTTGGTAAGATGGAAATATCGATGAGGGGATGACACAGGTTGACTATTTCCCTCAGAATATCTCTGGATTGACCTCGGAAGCCTGCTGTTGTTTTGTGTGGGTCGTTTTAACCATCTATTACATTGGATTGGAGGTGAAGTTGGTGTACTGCCCAGTACCGCGTCTCTAATTTCAGTGGCGCCAGAAAAAAGACAGGATTGAGAATTCACTTTCATCTGACACGCTATCAAACACTGACCTCTACAGCTCACCGCAGAGACCCCTGCATGTTCGTTATCGTTATCTTATCTGTGATTGTCAGCGCCCTGTTCACGTTGGAGGGCTATGCGTCGGCACCGGAGTGCATGCTTAACAACAGAAATCAGCATCTGGCTACCGCACGCTCCAAGGGAGTTAGTCAATGCAGAACACCCCATCCCCCTCCGTCCCCGCCGCCCGGCCTTCGACCTCCGCCCGTCTCTTTCCGTGCCTATCCCGCCTCCCGCTTGACCTTTGCCTCCCACTCAGCCCTCCTCGTGACTTCCACAGAAGCCCATTCCCGCGGATCAAAGGGAATCCATCGGTTGGCTGATTGGGGACGGGGAGGACTTGGACACGGTCCAGCGGCCCGCCTGCCTACCTCAGTGTCCCCCGCCCACCCGCCTGGGGATTGGGTGGCAGGAGGGGGTGCCAGGATGAAAAGACAGGTATAGAGGGAAGCGTCTGAGCGTCCTTCACCTTGGTGCGGCGCCTGTGAGGCGGAGTGACCAGGAGGCCTGTTCTCATGGGAAAGTCACCGTCAGGATCGCGCATGTCCAACGGCCATCAGCCCCCGTTATGGCGCCCCCTGGCTCACTTCCGCTTTTGACGGGCATGCGCAGTGGAACCCTTAAAGGGGCAGATATCGGTCGTCCAGCCACATGCTTCTACTCTCGCTGTCTTCCAATCACCGCTACTTGTAACGCCTACAATTCAACATTCTGCTGCTCTTGCAATGATATTCCTAATAAGTATTCAATCCTAACACCTGTCAAACATTTATCAAACAGGTGGTTTTCGCCTGAACCATGCACGTGCTTTATATTGGTGTTTGCAATTCCATAGAGTTCGGAGCACCACAATGACATCCTTGTACATTATAGACCATTAGAACATGTACTCTTTAGAAATCCGTCCTCCAAGATACTAAACACCAATCAACAACAGATTATTCTACCATTATTTTGGTTTCAGTTTGTCTTTTTGTGCCTCCTCTGTGCTCACCCTTTTCCCTTTCTCCATCTATTGGTGCTTTAAAATCTAGGCAGCACGTGCCTGGCTTCCATTTCCTTTTTCATTTCCATAGCTCCTCCAACGTTGATTCTCCACCCAAAACCCCAAATCCCTTCATCCAAGTCTGCGAACGGCCACCTCTGCCAGGCATCCCTGCAATGTCGTCTCATGGCGTCACTTAGGCGCTCCTGAGTTGCCCCTCTCTGCTGTCAGTCTCCCATAAAGTGATGCCTACTTGTCAAGCTCAGCGCCGAAAGAAGCGCGTCAGAAATCAAATTAAGATGATTGAAATTTGAGAAAAAGGCGGCAAGAAAAAATCCACAACGCCTGCGCAGTTTGCACGAGTTTTGGAGGATCAAATCGTGACAAACTGGCGACAAGGATGAAAATGGGGTGAGAAGCAGTAAGAGGAGGGATGAATGTGTGAGTAAAAGAAATAAGGACAGAAAACAGAATTAAAGGTTTTAAAATGTCTTCAGCCGCTGGGGACAAAAATGCTGCATCCAGGACAAAGAATTTGTATAAGATGCTAAAAGCAGTTTAGTTATAAGATCAGCCCTGGCTTTGTCTGCGAATTGCCAGGAGAAAAGAGGCGCAGCTGGAAGCACCCCGTGGACAAAACCTATACTAATTAAACTAGCGGTGGCCATCTGTGCATACGATTCAATCCCCGGCTGACGGGCACGATACGTATTTTAGCGGCAGCGCCGTCTTGTATACCTGAGCTGCCTCTGTTCCCCTTGAGCTGCTCTCCAAAAGATATCTGGACGATGTTAGATCTCACTGGGTTCACCGAGCTGCTCTGACACCTTTCGAAATCTAGCAAAATTTCTCGTATCGTTTGAGCTTTGCCTGGCTTTTGCAAGTTGGTTCGCAATGTCCTACATTGCATCGTAACGTTATGGGTTTGTGATCCTCCATTCTGCTTCAAGTTGAAAGAGCATCTCAGATCCATTCCGTAATTCCTGAAGCTGCTCTGGGCAGCGTGGCCAAGCTGCTCAGCAGTCCATGGGTTAACTGCTTATATGTATTCATTATAACTGTCACACAGAATGGTCCATACATATCTGTATATTATGAAAACTGATAAATTGTGACAATAATATGACCAATATATATTTCTTTCATATTGCCTTGATTCCAAGTAACAGGCCAGGACTTTTCCATGGATTCATTATAAAAACATTAATATAAAGAAAGTGAAGGCATCGCAGTAGTTTACTATATATATCCATTAACAAACTATTCAATGTTTCACTGTCACATTGTTGTGATAAACAGGTGGCAATCCTGATGTTGATGGAATCTCGTATTCGATCCACGTACGTGATTCCAATTACTGTGCGAGACATCCTCAACTAATACAAGACCCAATATCACACCAAGGCGGTCTTTCATATACAACCCTATGTTAACACGAGCCAACGCTAAGGTGACTGGTCTAAAACTTCTCTGACTGGAGCAATACTCTTGTGGTTGCTAGGCACGTGGAGGTGTATTGTAGGGAGCAGCTCACTAAGCCACCTAGACTACAGGAGGAGCAGATCCTCCGGGCTTTACTCACGTGTAGAAACGTGTCCTATTGAGGTCAGACTAGACGAGAAAAGCCTCTGAGCCTTCTATAAGCTAACTGAACTTTTCGTCTTTTCTTACATGCCTGCCTATTAAGTGAATGCCACATCTCCATTTACATCCACATGTCTATTTCGCTCGATAAATACCATCCGAGTAGCTAAAAAATCTATTTCTATCGACTATTTAGAAAGGATACTCCTAAATGTTATTTCAAGTCCTTTAACGGATAGTGTTTTCGCGACCTGTTATTGTTAAAAACACAATTCAGGTTTTCACCAAATAAAGTTACAAATTTGTGAATTATCGTTCGTCGATTAAAATTAGGGAATTTCTTCTTCTTTGATTCGAAGTTCCATCTATAAGTTCATGCCTATTTATCTATGATACAATCAACGACAATAAACCTTACATAATTACCAAAATAACAATCATTACTGTATTACTTAAGAAATCCTCCTATTGCTACTAGAACATTCGGACAACAAGCGATCGAGTTGCCACATAAGTCAATGGTGCTAGGTAAATATTGTATGTCTATATGTTAGGAGGATGTCCGTGCTTAGCCCTCATTGGCTATCCTCCCGGGAGCCCTCCTCCTCCTCTCCCTCCCTTCTCTCATCGCGACACCTGTCTCAGGTCCCGCCAGACCCTGTCAACTCAGTTCCAACGGGACGGAAACACGTCCGCATGGCAGGTGTGATGAGAAAACGCTCAGGCCTCTTGGCAGGCGCTTTGCTGGCGCGGCGGGGCATGTGGGAGGCGGGAGGCGGAGGGGCTAAATGACACACGGCGAGTACTTGACGGAGAAACTCCCAGCCATCGCCGGGCCGCTGGGAATAGGCACGGCGAAGAAGCGAGACGGCAAATGGGGGTGGCGAGAAAAGGACATTGTCTTGGCTGTGCGTGGCATTCAAAAGACTCTGCCAATGGGAGGATGGTGGTGGAGGGCCGTAGACAGGGGCCTGAAGTAGGGAATGGGTGTGATGTTGGTAGGGGAGCCAAATGGCTGGAGGTGAGGAAAAGTGGAATACAGGCAGGGAAGACCTAGGCCCTTTATCGGTTTGTATATAGATGGAGGTTGGGCAGCAGGCGAAGGTGACTCAGTTGGGTAAAAGTAAATGGGCACTAGGATGTTTGGAAAGGGTAAGGGAGCAAGTGGCCGACGGGTAGCTGAGGGTGGTGGGCAGAAAGTGAAGGGCAGTGCAATCCAGATGATGGGCGCACAGTAGCAGAAGGTGGGTAGTCGATAAAGGAAATGGGCAACGGTTCGTGGAAAACATTAGAGGTGCAGAGGTAGAAAACTCTAGCAAGGAACTGAGGCAGGGGTTGGGGGTGGTAGAGGAGGAACCTGGGGCGGGGAGGGGGGGGGGGGGAATGGTCGGGGCGTGCGGACGGCGAACACCGGCGGATGGCGAGTGGGTGTGTGGGGTGGGGGGTTGGGGGGATGGCGGGCGGGTGACTACTCGCAGTAGGGTGGAAATGACGGCCAGGAGGAGGTGGCAGGGTAAATATTTTAAACGGACGCCCATGGGGAGGACATAGAACGGCCTCCAGGGATGTGCAATGTGCGGGGAATGGGCCGGCGAAAAGACAACTCCTGGGCGTGGCAGTGTGTGACTGTGAAGCTGTTGTCAACACTTTGCATTGTGACACATTGATCTAAAGATACTATGTAAGAAACACCACATAAATAAAAAAAATGTTGGACCGGTTTTTCTTTCTAAAAGGCCTGTCCACACCGACATCTTGCGATCTTCGGGGACGATCGTATCACATCAATGTTCCCCGTTTTCTCGCAATGAGATGCAATTTCATAAAGTGATGTCTTGCATTAGCCATATCCAAAATCTAGTCGGTGTCAAAATCATCAATGGGGACTAGATATTAATAACTATGTAATACATAAATAAAGCAAGAATATGACGAGTTTGTTTCAGAGACATTAATTAAATCGATGATATAGGACGACAGAACCTTTATATTCAAGAATAATTGTATTTCTTAGACTCATCTTCGATACATGCCACTGAAGGAATCATAACGCCTGTGCAACGATCATTTACTGAAGCTGTGTAACCAGGCATTAGCATAGGTAGCCAATGACACATATATATAGATCATTGAATCCCCTTCCTTCTCCCCTACCCCCTTATCCTACCTACTTTGAACTACCATACTATACAAGGGCAGACAATTGCACCCTTTGGATTGATTCCAACTAAAATAACCTCTTTTTGATGATGGGTCCCGAGGGTAACAGACATCATCTGTATGCTGTATCATTCAAGCCGAACAGACAGTAGGAGATTCAGCCACCCGATTCGTATTCATTGCTACGTTCTTCTAATTCAGCTTCAGTTTGACGTCTCTGACCTTTTTTTCTAATTCAATTTTCGAAACTTGAATAATGAATCTATCCATGAACAGAATTCGCGAATTCGATATGGGAAGAAGGATGTCAATGAATTTGCATTTTAAACTTTCTAGGCACTTTGGGAAAGCCTTTCAAATGCTCCTGCTTGAAAATGAACTCCCATGAAACATCATATCATATTTCCTTATCAAGGAAGAGCCTTTCACTTTAATAAGATGAACGAACATTCAAGTACGCGATCAGTTTTTTCTATGTGATTATTGTTTGGAGGGAGCCATTTTTTCCTTATCATTATATGATTAAAAGAAAGACGAATCCCATGACTACATTGAATTAATTAACAAAAACATGGAATCTTCCCGGGCGTTTATGTACGACGCTAATTGAAAGGCAATTATTTAAGTCATGCAAAAAGGAACGCACCTGTCCAGAAAGGAACACAAAGGCTTTTCATTCTTTTCTATTTTCTTCACGTTTCAATGGTTACCCATACAGTCATATACCTATACTATTCTATACAGCATTGATTGTATTCTAATGGTCATTGTCCGATTTCAGATAGTACAGAATTTTTCTAACTACAGGTAGGATCTGTATAAGATGTAAGTAAAAAAAGTATCGAGCTGAAAAAAAGACAAAACCTCTGAAAGCTTAAGAGCACCAGGAGGAAATTAAAAATGAAGCGAAAGATGACATTACCGTTGGGCTCTGAATTGAATCCACCGTCGACGAGAAGAAGCAGGTAGATAAATGTAGATAAGAGGAATTTTACTCCTGTAATCTGCTGAACTATTTCCATGGCGAAGGAACAGGTGTGAGCTGACCTGCTTAACCCTTCTGCTGAGCTGCTCATGTGTGATAGGTACGGCATTGTAGAGCACGAGAAGTACCACACAACGTCCTTCCTGTGGGAAATGTAGATAGAGGTGAAGAAGAATTAGCCTAATAACACTGGAGCATCACATTGATATCGACTGTACTATCTCTGCACAAAATATCAGAGAGTCAAGGCTATACTAGAGGTATAAATGGAAAGGTCAGTGTTGCTAGGTCTATATAAAAGAGCTACCATATGATACAATGATGCCCCAAAGTATCTACAGGAATTAGGGACAATGCACCGATATGTATCTGCTACGAAAATAGTGTCATATGACTTTTTCATGAACTAATTATTGATATCTTACGTATCATAGTATCAGTGTTATCATGATGTTTATGTGATGCTTATGTATTTTCCATGTTAATCGTTTTCTTGGATTGTCCAAGGAAGAACTGCAAACTATTAGTGATTGTGCAAATGTCCACAATTTTCGTGAATATTAAAGAAGATACCCTGCTACATTAGACCATCTAACCACCTGCATTCTTCCATTGATTGTTTTATGCAAAAATCTTGACAACATCATAAACAAACCAATATGATAAAGTGAAATTGACTTCAGAGAACATCTAATGGTGTTGGCAGTATCTCAACGTTAAAGGATGTGAGTGAATTCTGTGGTCGCTTCTTAGATTCGTCAAGTGAACTTAATTGATTAATCTAATTGGCTGTTTTGACAAGGCTTTTAAATTTTACATGCAAGCACTTTAATTTCTCATGGTACTGTTTCAAGACAAATTCAAACAGAATATCTATTGCAGATAACCCATTTAGTTTAAATGCAATACGGATGCAGGCCGTATATGTTATGAAAACTAATGTTATCAGAATTATAGACATCTTTGATGGTGAGAGGAAGATTACAATTAACTGGTTTAATCTAATTCGAACTTTAAGTTAATGTTGGAATTGATAAAGTAATTAAGATTCGATACCGAAGCAGGTGTTTTATGAAAGAGGATATATTTATTACCTTTCTTATAGTAAAAAGGAATAATCGTTTTTTTATATTTAGTTGAAATAGGGGTCATTCCAAAATATATCACAATATATACATCTTATCCATACAAATATATTCTAAATTCGTTCGGTTTTTATAATCAGAGTTGGTAATGGGAAGGTTATAAATATATCACATTCTATTTCATGGTGTTAAAACTATTCTCTGACACCCCTCTGACATTGATTGAGCGGCCCCTTCCAGCGATCTTTGTTAATGGATCGCTTGGAGTATGCCAGCAGTGCCTTATCAATATACCACATTCTAAGCCATTGCCGAAGGTGTCAGACTTGGCATGTCAAAGAGAGCAACTCGGAGCAGGTTGTGATGGCTCACTGACCTGATCGACATGAGCAGCTCCGCCTGGAGGTCATAGGGAGTAGAGAAATACTCATGGGTGGTGCTCAAAGCCCGACATAGCCGCCTACAGAGGGAAGAGATTTCAGTCGGTCCCGTATGGTGTAGTAGAGAGACTTGGCGGGGAGTTGTTCATATGGCAGGAAAGGTGGTAAATTAGTCTACACCTGTTGGCAGCTCTAGATCGTGTGGCTGATTATAGATCTACAGAAGTACCCGCTGAAGTGTAAGGAGCTTTTCAAAGACCTACTGATGCGTTCACAGACCTGTGAAGATTTCTTTTGGAGTATTTTTATTTCTGTGTGTTTTTACTAAGTGTGTGTTTGTGTAGGCATGCGGTGTTCAGACAAGAACCGACGAGCTACTCGTAAAGCTCACAACCGCGGCGCTAATGCCTTCCCCGCGTACCGGCGCCACACCTGGCTCTGCACGCTCGTTTAACTTCAGCCACCACGAACTCGCCAGCCACAACGGGCGGTCCGCCTACCACGCTGCCGACCGCAAACCTCGCACCTACCGCCAAGCCGCAAAGCCCGAGCACCTTCCTTCCACTCACTGCTCGCCGCTCATCAAACACCCTGCGAGCTGCTCGTTCCCGATAGGCGCCGCTGGCTGGCGTGCTGGGCGGAAACTTCTGATTCGCAGCTTTGAAGTTCCGACTAGGTTTAGGCGTGTCTGCGGAGTTGATGCCGGCCTTCCCAACAAGGGGGCCTCATTCTGTGTCTGTCGACTGGCTGTCAGATCAACCAATGTTCCGGGAAAGAAAAAAGAAACTGGGCGTGGAGCAGATCCGAGCGGTTCTGGGCAGCTCACTGATCACTAGTCAGATATCACAAAGCCCCACAGTCACTCAGTCATTATATTTCGCTCAATCATTCCATTGTTGCCAATTGCTCACGGATTTTGCAGAAGAAAAATAACTCGCGTGGGAAATTTTGAAAACAAAAGTTTGGACTAAAGCATTTGAGAAATATGCAATATAAGAATGAAACTTTTCAACTTTTACAGTCTTTGCAAATATATTACGAGTAATTTAGTAGTGATTGCAAAATTACTCTTCTTGTGCTTTACCTTATTCCGCTGAAGTCTGTTTCAAAGTCCCAACTTGTCAGCAAAGTAAGACCCGTCTGCTGTTAGATCCTTGTGGTAAGGCTAAACCGCTCTCAGTAGGAGTTCCTCAGATCATATCCGCAAAAAGTCCAATTGTCCTCCTTAAAGCAACTATCCGGGGTTGTTCCTGAGTAACGACTTTTTCTTTATGCACAGGTCGGCCCACACAATACGCCACACTCTCAGTGGGATGAAAGTAGCTAATGAGAACAGCGCATAGGCGTCAGAAGAGTAAAGGGAGGGGTGTCCTCGTGCGAGGAGGGGTAGGATGACGCCTTCTGAAGCGTCGTAACTGAAAATGACGTGGATGACGCCTGCACGTGCATGCGCGTGCGCTGTGTTTGGCACTGCCTCCTCTCTGACGGGCTGAGAGAGACTGGAGGTGAGGCGCCCGCGGAATGCCGATTTGAACGCGCGCGTGGGTGGCTCCACCGTGGCCGCCACTGCCACTACAACTACTGCTGCTGCTGCTGCTTCTGCTTCCAGGCGCCTCCCCAATAAAGCACTGCGTCCGGCTCCCGTCGCGCGTCGCTCATCCAACGGGAGCCGGCCAATGCAGCTTCCGACACCCTAGTACCACCACCACCACCACCACCACCGCCGCACGATACACCACCGCCAGCGCCACCACACCCACCACCACCGAGCGCCCAGCCTGGGCCCTGGTCGCGCGGCCAGCGGGACAGCCGGGCAGCGCACGGGGTTGACTGGCAGTTATGATTCAACAAAGTGTGTTATTGTGTGGAAAATTGAACATGTCACTGCGTCATTATCAATTCAAATCAGGGCCGCGTCGGCTAATGGTTTGGCGGCGGGAGGGTGGCCGAGGTTGTTTTTGTGTGCGTGTGTTGAGTAGGTAGGGGTGGGGAGGCAATGGAGGCTGGGGTGATGGAAGGGAGGCAGTGAGGGTGTGTATTAGAAGGGGAAGAGGTCAGTAGGGTATCCCTGGTGTAACGATGCAAGGCAGGAGTCCCGGCTTAAGGGAGGTGAAGCTCTGGTTATGTGAGCTAGGAGAGTTCATAGATGATATGGCAATTGACGCGGGTATGCTTTACGACCCTAGCGACCGGAAGGCTCGGTAAGATAATAGGAGCTCAGGACAGGATCCATGTAACAAGAAGTGCCTTATACGCCCACGCGATTGAATCCCTCAGAGGAATTGGGTGGTTTAGATTTGTTGCTGTTTAAGTGATCGGACATCAGGTTATTATGGTTGGGTCGGGGTCATGGGGGCATTGTCCTACTTGATGATCTAAGACAAGGGCCAGATGCTCAGATTCTTAGCGAGACAATACATGATAAACTAGAGGTTTAGTCTGTCTACGTGAAAGCCGGATGGATAAGTGTTTGAAATATACGTGAGATTTCTTTTTAGGCCACGCTCCTTTATACACTTATTGGTTTAGAGCTATATATACTTGTTGGTCTACAGCTAATAGGTATTCCCCATGGACATGATAACATCGATGTTAAAACCTTGCTGAGGTAACTGAAAAATATATTGTAAATAACCTTATTTGCAATGACATCAAGTGCAGAATAATAGCTTCATCATATCTCTTAATTTGGATATGGAATGGTCCAAGTCAAATGTGTCAGGTATTTCCTATATTCTAACTTTCTTTTATCTCATGTGACTTGCGTTTCTTTTTTGAAAATGTACATCTTGTTATATTGGATAGAATGAAAAAGAAAAATAACAATTGCTCGTAACTTCGCATACATCCTCATACTTCCCCCCTATTACTATGAGTTACGCACGACACGTGAAAATAACGCTCTGGTCACTATACGAATAAAACATTAACAGGTCCCCGGATATACTGCATTTTACATGGGCCATCAGCAAGCCGTTTCATACTTTTCCCATTCTTTATGTTTGAAGGAATAGTAACACTATAACCCTGCTATTCTTCTTTGCTCCTCGTGGTAATTAAACACAAATGATTTCGGGATCTATGAATTCTCAACTACCTTCCAGCGTATGTAGGGTACTATTTGGTGACGGCTCTTACCCACTGGTTTTGTACTTCTCGGTCCTATACTCACCACCAATATCTCCACTGGTCTTCCCCACCGATCGGCGTCTTACCCTTCTGGTCTATTATAGCCACGGTCTCTGATATTTATCCACCTGACCTTCAACTTAGGAAATGTATATCGTCTCTATTTGTAATGGCAAATTAAAGGAACTTACCCTATATTGGTCTCCCCACCCGTACATGTTTTACCTACCTACACATTTTGTTAAAGGGAGAGAGCAATTAGACAGTAACTGTATTGCCGAAGAAATTTTAAGAGGCATGATTCATGAGTAGAACTACTTTTTTTAAGGACTTTATTTATACTGGGATAGTACATCGATTATACAACCGTTTCAATTGTACTCCCAGTGACATTAGGAAGGGTATGAATTCCAGTTGTAAATAAAATGTGTGGCAATCAGCTTTACTTTTTGACATGCGATAACACATCCTTAGAAAATTAATTCGATAATTATTCGAGAATATTGTTAGAGGTAGGATTTTCTCTAAGACTGCAGATATATCATATACTACTTGACTAAGGAGAAAGCGTCTGGGGAAGGTAGATGGGTTAGATGATCAGAAGGGGGGGGGGTAAGACAGGGGATAAAACATGAGAATTTAAGGCAGGGGGAAAGGTTAAAAGATAACTAGTCATGTATGTTAAAGACAAGGGGTAACATAGCAGGGAGAATCAATGACCCAGGGGTATATGTTCTCAGGGTATTGAGCAGGATTTGTTTAGGGTTTTAAAAAAATCATAGATATGTATACTATTGATTTTTTGTGTTTCAAATAAACCTACCCTTTGTAAAACGGGGAGAGCACATGATTATTCATCTTTTATTGTCCTAACGAGAAATTATCAGATTAATATTAATGTGTATGACGCTTTCTCTTTAGTCATGTAAAGTTACGTATTCCACTAGATTGAATTCTCACCCGAAAGATGTTACCCGATCGTGTTCAGGTCATCAGTAGACTGGCCTCAGTGCCTAAATCCGAGCCCTCCTCCTCCAGCTCAGATCCAACTGGGGCCTCCACCTCAATTTGGGCACATTTTGATTCTTGGGATTTTATGAGGAAGGTTAAATATTATGATGTATTTAATTCTGATGAAAACAATTATTTAATAAATGTTCATAATCAAAGACTTCAGCAAGTCTTGGCGACCGTTGGTGCAGTGAAACATCCCCATGAAGACGATGGGTTTGCCTAAGAAAATGATTCCATTCAGTTAAAGTAGCTTTGAGTAAAGCGGGGATAGAGGCATTGCATTTCTAATGTGGAGTTCTTCTTAAAAATCATGTAAACCTCAATGACATTATGTTTAAGCAGCTACGTTGTACAGATTAATAGTGATATGTTGCTGTCTGGGATGTAATGTGTGGAAAAACAGTACGTACTTTAATAAAAGTCAGTGTTTATTGGGCGCTCAATCCAGGCCAGCATTTAACAAATCTTTATTTCAATTCAATATCACTATATTGGTCTTCCAGGGAATCTTTATGGTATAATGGAAGGTTAACAAATCAATTAAGGTAATAAAGTCTGTTTAGCGCGGAACTTAACTGTTTCTTAATGAGTCTATGGTCATTGTCTTTGATATTACAGCGCTCGAATAAAAGTTGAACAACATCGGTATGGTATTGAAGGTCCATAGATCCGCTTATGTTCTCATGTTGATTAATGCATTGTCGTGTGCGTACCGTCATTGAATTATAACTGGACTATTTAGATCTGATGACAATAGTCTCTATTTTAACGAGTTGATTCATATCGCTCTCCCAAAAGCTGTGATTTCATTCTCATCTTTGTTTTATTGTCGGTAGTTTGGAATTACACATTCACTACATTTCATAATGATACATCCCTATACATTGGAGATCGTATCTGTTTCTCATGCCTCAATTTTATATATGCCTAAGTAATCAAATATTTCTTTTATAGTTGTTCTGGTCACATACCTATTTTCGGTATGTATGTAACTAGTTGTTACTACCCTGCTCTTTTGAGATTGCCCAATATGTCCATTCGTAAGATTGTAAGCATGTCAGACATTGCCTTTAGCTTATATATACTTATTATATGTTTGTTTGCATAGCAGCTCCTGCCCAATGTCGCTGAGGTAATGGTTTGGAGTTACATTCTACTTCCATCTAGGCAGTTTACCTTGGCTCACCCATTAACCATTGACTTTGAGGCATGGATTTTAATCGAACACCTCAGCTAATAAGCTACACAATCTTGAAATACATCTTGCTTGATAGGAAACGGAAGCTCGACCTCATGGGGGACGTCTCCACATAGATCCGGTTCCTCCAGAAATATAGACTGTGTCAAAACTGTCAGTCTTTATAACAAAGCCATCTGTCGCTGCTGTCAAACAGTTACCCCTGTAACAGGAACAGGCTTTTAAGACTCCCTCTCACAAAGCATGTCCCTGGAGTGGAGCGTAGGAGTGTGTGTTGGTAGATGGGGGAGTATTTCGACGGCCATGGCAGATGTCTTCTTGTCACATTCGCTCTCAGGCTATCTTCTAAGGCGTTCCTGCGTTTCCCTTGCTCAGTGGCTATACTGCGCTCTACGTAAAGTCTCTCACAGAAAGCCACGCGGCGCTGGTCCCCGAGGAAACATGAACGTACTAATG
This sequence comes from Alentia gelatinosa, assembly GCA_950022655.1. NCBI lineage: Eukaryota > Metazoa > Annelida > Polychaeta > Phyllodocida > Polynoidae > Alentia > Alentia gelatinosa. Next base: position 23,137,243 of record OX465588.1, on the reverse strand, counting down.
TGATTTGTGTCCCTTCTGTGCTGACCAACAGATGCTCATTTCTGGCTGCCCTCTTTGCTCCGGGCAGTATCAGGGGATGGGCATGGTGAATGTGCCGGATAGAGCACATGTATATTCATAGCTTGCCAACTGCTATTTATGCATTATACAGTCCATGGAGGAATATGCCAATGCCAGTCGGCGAGCACAATGGCTTTGTTAACCATAGTTTGTATGTTCACTGACCATTATGGAGGTGAACCAACAGATGGGAACGACTGCCGATTATCACAAATTGGCGGAAAAGTAGCACCATATGTGCCGGTTATGAAATATCTTATGACATACCAATAAAGATCAATGTTGTCTGCAACCAAATAATTAAATAGTACTAACTAGAAAATAAGTACATCGCCACGATTAACAAAGAGCAAATGGTCAGACGTGAATTGAAGTAATAGAGGAAAGATAGAGCTAGCGCTTACATTATCTTTTTTTCTCTCTTTTTGGATTTTATTCAACTGTGTAACAATGTCATTCAATAATCAAAGAAAAAGCTTCTGCCGTGGAAGGTTATAAGATGATCTAAAATGATTATTTGTGCATCCAGAATAAAATCTAAGATATGCTCCACTCAGATTGAGCACCTAAATTCAATTCAAGGCTTGGAATTCACCAACATCGAAGCATAACTCAGACCTCCCGTTCCACTCTGACGCCCAAGCAATTGTGCGACGTAGAGCGCGTCGTAAGGCGCGTCGCTGTGTATCAGAAGCCATCCAGGAGGCCATCCAGGCTTAGTTTGAAAATAAAAATAAGATACCTTTGTATCAGCTGAAATTAGTCAAGGGCTTTTATTATAGATCTAAGCGAGTTAAATTCCTGAGTTGGTTATTGCCTGGCATTTTCCGGGCAGATTTACCACATTTTAATTAGCATTACTCTCATAAGAGGAGTATTAAATCTTCTAGGACTCCGGCAACCTGCCCTCCCATGAACATGACTTCCTAACAGACTGCCTATCCACCGACCTGTCCACCCAACAGCCTTCCCTGCAACCCCCTAAATCTCCCACCATCAACCTTTACATCCATCAACCTACTCATCCAATATCCTTCCTACCTAACACCCTGCCCCATCACCAATCTTTCCATACAGCAACCAGCCTACCCACCAGCCTGTCCACCCACCAACCTGTCTAGCCATCAACCTATCCACATGCCAACTTGCCCGATCACCCACCTACCAAACACTAAGCAACCTACCTTAACACCAACCTGCCAATTAGCCACCCTTCCTGCCTTAACAGCATCCTGTCCAACCATCCACTGACCTACCTGACGACTGAACCGTAGTTAAGCGGTATATTCTTGGTGTTTTTTTATTGTATTTTAAAGCTGGTACTTCTGTCCTGTGTATTACGATAGGACTACGGTGTTGTTCCGTCGAAAATAGATCTTTCATTTGCTCCGAGCACTGTAAGCCTGTGGCGTTTGTAATTTAGAATGAGACATCTGCGTATAATGATCTTCATATAGAAGCTGTAAAATCATTATAGAGAGTCTATTTCACACTTACAGGGATAAAATGTATCTTAGAATTCGATTGATTGTTTTCATAATGAAACAAGTAACGGCATATAAAAAACAATAAAACTACAATTCCAACATTAATCTTGCTTCTAAGCCGTACACATGTAATATACACCTGTAATATGAAGTCCGATTCACTCATTGCTTCGAAATTGGCCCAATAAAAATACACAAATTGACGCTATTGGAGATACTTACTGGAATCACCCTCCCCAATGTAATCACGGGAAAGTAATCGTAAGCAATTGTACCGTCCTCTTTTTTGTGGCGTGTTTTTATCGCGTTTGTGGGGCTTTGTTCTAATAAGGCAGGAAGGAAAGGGTTGTACCAGTCATCATTAGTCTCAATAATCACGCTCACAATTACGCTCCCGGAACATAAACAAGTTCAATCTTTTTTTTCCTTTTCGTCATTTTCCTGCTAATGGCAGTTTTATTATTGTATGTGTACACTGGTTGTTTTATTTTTTAAGGTGAGAGGGGCTTGGTGATTTATACCGCTAGGCGGGATGGAGGTTCCTCTACCCACCACGAGGGGGCAGTAATTATCGGAGGTGGGTCCCTGATGAAACTGCCTGCTATACCCGATGCAACGCCGAGTTACGAGCCGGCCGCGTTTTTATGCATCATGGCGACCGGAAGCTCGCCATTAATCGCCGCTAGGGGACGCAATCACTGCCGCGCAACATCAGCCCCCCTCCTCCTCCATGAAAAAATAATACGATTTATCATCAAGACAGATTTTGCAGCGGGCACACACATGGGGCCCTCACCTCTTTGTTGCTAGAAATATGTGGATATATTTGTTTGTAGAGAAAAGTGGGCTGCAAATAAGACATGATGTCTCTTTCCGTGATGTGAATACACTGCGAATCGATTTTTTCCCTTGTTTTTACACGCAATTAGAACAGTGGCGAAGTCATATCTAAGATGCGGTATTCTTTCGTTTTTTTCCTGTATGTTCTATTAGGAATAAAAGTAATTAATGGTTTTGTGGACTGGCAACCGTAACCAACGAGAGTTTGACTAGTAATAACACACAAGTGTTACCGAGTGTATTATGAACCAAATGTGTATCAAATGAGTAATTAATGGTTATGGTTTCTGTGTTGTTGCTTACAGTGGCCCCATACATTTTCAATGGGGACTTTATTATCGATGGACAATGACACACATATAACCCTATGTTCTTTATCATATTACCACTCGGAGTTTTTGTGTAGACCAATTTTATTACCAATTTTGTGGATATTATTCTTCTCCTGATAATAGACAGACAGGAAAGAGAACAAGGATGTGTTTTAAAGCAATAGCTGTGGCGGGAGACACTTCTGTTGATGAAATACTACTTGGCATGAAAGATGAGAAGGAAAATATAAACGTATACAAGTACACTGTTCATATGATGTCATTCGTTGTCTGTGAAACGCTGTTGAGTTGTTAGTATACATGTAGCCGGATCTCTTTTCAGTCTACACAGGTCTGAGTCAATTGTTCTGACAGGCATGAAATCGGCCTCGGGTGGCCCCGGAAGCCTCCCTTTCACATCCTCCCGGGCAACGCTGCCCCACTGTCCGCCAGGCTTACAACAACAAAGCTCCAGCTTCCTACACGCATTGACACACACGTCCGCAACTCCCACCCTCCCACACTCTGACACGCACAGCTTCACAATGAGTCCGCATAGCGGCACTTCATTGTTTCTAAACAGGATTGCTCGCTTGTTTCTGAGGAGGAGAGGGGCAGTGCTTGCTATAACTATCTCCGCAGTTCTTGTGTCTCCGTGTATAGTCTCTGGGGGATGGTCCAATGGAAAGACTGGTAATGTTAGCGAGCCTAGACTAGATTGGAGACATGCAGGCATCTCCAGATGTAATAGGGATTGTCAGTTGTTGTTACGAACAGGCGTACACGTTTTTGTACGTAGGAATTAAAAATAACATGATTGTTATAGAAGGTAGACCGAATCAAGTGAACAATAAGTGTGGTTTCCTTATCTGTCTTTTCATATCAACTACAGAACTTAAGTTTCTACAAGGAGCTATGTCACGCAATATACACAAATAAAACACAATGCAACAGGATCACATATACTTAGACTGTGAATGTCTGTAGCGGTTTATAATGTGAAGGTTTGTATTTCTTTGTATATATGGTGAAACCCGATGTATATACTAAGTTGGAGTTGGATGAGGGATTCCGTGGGGAAGCTCTTGGCATTATGCTCTATACATAGGGCACTGAAGTCAGGACAATAAAACGACTAATGGGGGAATCTCCAAATCATTACCTCCGACAAGAATAAAACAGATGATGTTAATACATAGACGCCCGCTGTATCCTATAGACAATCTGATAGGGCAGTTGTAGTCTACTCTATTGGATCAAAATTTCAATCGAGTACTGGCACTAATAAATAAAACTGGTGAGTTGCATAGCACTAGGTACTCTGACAGACACTGAGACCCTTGATAAGGAACTCTGTCAACTACTTTCGCTTACTCGGCGCGATCTCCACTGAGTAATTCCGAGCAGAACATGTCAGATCAACAATCAAATTTTGGACTGCTTCCCCCCCCCCCCCAAAGATTCCTTTATCATTGGTTACATAACTGCAAATAACCAATAAAACAAAGTCTGTCATTACTCAAGCTACCAATAGGGATGAAGCAATTGCAAACGTTTGGTGAAATAGGAATATCTAAGTCATACTTGATATGGTTAATGCTCATATATACAAGCAAAATGTATAGGGGTAGAACTCAGGACACAGCTTCATCGTCCCTTGCGAGAAAACTCCGCCGTGCATTGACGGACTATAATTAGGCTACCCCTTCTCTCGCTCTCACACTACCATGTTAATCAGCACGCGAAGGGGCCAGTCCGATTGCATTAGCGAATAGCCCGCTGTGAAAAAAAGAGAGAACTAGGGTGTCGGGGGCTGGGGGAGGGGTGTGGACGGCTGGCGGCCACTGCAGATGCGTTACAAGACGGGGCGGGAAATCAGTACGGGAGTATATCTTATTCATGGGACGTCGATGCGGCCGTCGATGCGAGGTGTACTCCCGACCACCGAGCTTGACCCGCGTCGAAGCCAATCAGTCGGAGCAGCGTTCATCACACTGCCGTCAACCCCCACCCACACCCCACCCTCCCACCCGCCGTCGTTTACATTCCGCGAAGCGCGCCCGATGCGACACCGACGAGCAGAAACAGAACTAGCCTGTATTGGCCGCCCCTGGAGGGAGGGGTAAGAGGCAGGCGGGGAGGGGTGAGTAGGTGGGTGAGTGGGTGTGGGGGTGCTGGATAAGGTGGTAGAGGTGATGCATACGCCTATGAGGATGGGAGGTGAATGTAGTGCTTAGCGGGGGTGGTATGCAGTGGCAGATCCATGTGTGGAAGGGGGTCGGGGGTCGTCTGCAGCTAGTATCAAGTATTAGGACCCTACTCCTCAGATCCAGCTGGTAGAATATAGATCTAAGGAAAAGAGAAAGGTAAAATTGAGACAGAGAGAGAGAGAGACAGACAGAGAGAGACAGACAGATAGAGAGAGACAGACAGACAGACAGACAGAGAGACAGACAGTGAGAGACAGACAGACAGAGACAGAGAGAGAGACAGACAGACAGAGAGAGACAGAGAGAGAGACACAGAGAGAGAAACAAACAGAGAGACAGAGAGACAGAGAGACAGAGAGGCAGAGAGAGACACAGAGAGAGACACAGAGAGAGACACAGAGAGAGACACAGAGAGAGACAGAGACAGAGAGAGCAGAGACAGAGAGAGACACAGAGACATAGAGAGACAGAGAGAAAGGGAGAGATAGAGAAATCACGAATCGTGTATATGTATATCGAGGGAAAACGGAAATTGAATGCGGATATCTAGATTTCACTGGAACATTATTTATTGTCCATTGTATACAAAGTCCCGATTGAAAATGGGGACTCAGTAAACCCACTGTTTAAGAACTGTCAGATGCCAAAACCATTGTGGACGGATAGATCCAAACCCACTGTATATGGCCCCATAGCCATTGTGTGGGGGAAATTAGTCCCTTTGTGCTATAGAGCAACACAATAGTCCCTATTGATGAACTTTTTGATATGGCAATTACTGGGTTTCATTCCTTCGAGAAGATGTATCATGAATACAGCAAACGCTGGTTTTGTGGACAGGTGGCTCAGTAAACCTCTAAACCACTTAAGGTTTACTGCGTAATAACTAGATAACGCTCGTGCATTACTACGCGTGAACCTCTCGTGGTTTACGACCGCCTGTCCACGAAACGATCGATTATTGTCTTATATATTGGATACCATACCAGTATTCCATTATTGGTCTATGCTGTTGAAATCTTGAAAGAGGATAAGTGTAGACAGAGGCCTTAAATCCGTTTCTGGATGGTAAACTCTCTGAATTTCTGTGTGGTAAACTCTCTGATTGAATACCTATAAGTGTAGTATTAAATTCCGAATAACCTTATTGCAGTAACACCTATACGCAATCCATCCTGTTATATCGCATGCCTAAAACACATTGGTAGGCTATATTTGATTGGATTTGCGATTTGTAATAATGATGGGAGAGACTTGTACCCTTAAAACACGGGAGTCGAGGTTTGTCTAGACAATTTAGTCAAATCGATGACAGGAAAAGTGATAGACCCGTATCCGAGACACATCAAGTTACATTCTCAAGTTTAGATATTTAAGGCCCAGCGTCCACTGAGCCCCTGGTACCCTACCATAGACCTTACGATCCGTGCATCGGGATGAATCCCAGAGTGTATCGGCTACAGATTAATAATTGTCTACGTACAGCCCTGGCCATAAAATGACCATATGATCTGCCGGTGGACGAACTACATGCAATGGCTAAAATACGACCGCTGTTTTACCGAAGGGGGGTACAACTTTTGATGACCATTCACTGGTGGGCGGAGGAGCCAAACCACACAGTGATGAGCAAAGACCAAACCTATAAAACCAGAGCAGGAGAGAAGAAGGTACTGAAAGTGAAACGACCAAGAACAGAACGTTATAAACACTCACCACTATATACTGGTAATAATATCTGGAAATGCTTGAAAAACTCCACACAACAACTTAGATCGAGAAAGGACTTCAAAGGAGAGATAAAGTTAGCCCTTCTGAAACCTGAGATGTATGATAAACTCCAAACAATTTGAGGTAACTCCGGAGTCATATGACCTAGAGCCTATCTCATACACATTTAACAAAGCATATACCTATTAAACAATACCCAAATATCATTGCCTCGTGGTAAAAAACCATTCTCCAATAACAATCATAAGTAATTCACCCTGTATAACATATATCATTATAGTCCTACAAACCATCGAGGACTTATACCAGACCCGTGGGGCAACACACATACCCTGTCACGTCAATATATGTTTGTTTGTCCATGTACTTGTTGTTGCTTGTCTAAATGTAATGTCCTGTGCTGAATTTGTATTTGTGTATTTGTTCCGGACAACTCAAGGAAGAACGCCCTGTAAAGGGTGATTGTACCGTTCGTCTTTCATGAAAAAAAAAAAATTAAAGCTGACTTTCCGACGCAATATCGTAGAGTATCGTGAGCTTAGTGGACGCCGGGCCTTACTCATTATTGTCACAGCCTCCTTGGCCAACTAGGAATCCAGGTCTGAAATAATTTCATTGGCTAAATTCGAAATTACGTTTTTACGTCAATTAAAAATAACATTCATAATGGTTATTGCTACAGTGCATGCGTACACTGGAACAGGTGAAAGGTTAACTGGATAAAATATTTCCGCTGAGGCCGGGTTTGTAAAGGACTTGTACTAGGAGGAGGCAGTGAACAGATATGTTTTGGGATGGAGAAGGGTGCAGTTGTGGTTAAGGAGGCGTGTACACGGGGGTAGTGGGGCATGGGCAGAGGGTAATAGGTGTCAGGAGCCGGGCGGGGAAGGGAAGACTATAGACTTGCTCAAGTCTTTGATTATGAACATTCATCAAATGATTAAAGAAAATCGGAATACAATTCATTATAGCATGTGTCCTTCTCTGACTGTCGCATGAATCAAAGACTTGTCCACTCTGACTAGAATCTCCTGTTTATTACCCCAAGCCACTCCCTGTAACCCTATACCTCCCTCTACCCCTCCCCCTCCCTCCTCCAGTTCCCTGGCCGCCTGTGTTGTCATAGCAATATATTTCGCGTACTCCTGACTATGTCTCGCTTGAAATCAAAGTGAGAGGGTATCAATCTCCCAGCAGATATCCTGACCAGTAGCCAGACCTCTGCTTTGGGAGTTTGGCGCAAAATCGCGCCAGTCTACACGTCCAATTACGGATGAGACCAGTCCCTGTGTCACTCAGAAGGGATGGAGGGGTAAGATACAGGGACTGAGGCCAGTCTAGGGTGACTAGTGAGGCGTTCAGTGACGGTAGGGTAGATACAAATGCCCTCGCACAAGTAGAGTATATCCCTGACATTATAGACATGTGTATGACACAGTGCATATTATACTATCACGGGAGAAACCCAACATTAGCCTTGATCATGTAAAGAGTAAATATATGTTATGAATCAGTAGAAATACTAAACTACATCAAAATTATGTATGCTGCAGTCGACACGTTTTAGTCGTCTAGTGTCCACGCTGGAGTAGTCGTCAATAGCAAAGATACAACATGCAATGAAGGGGAATAGATCGGTACTGATACTTGGAGTGAGAATCTTGTCAAGTAGCTATGAAAAATTCGTTTTTAGCAGTCTGGTTTCAATATCGTATAATCAGAAATTACATCCATGATGAAATATCAGATATTAGTTAGATATCAGAGCCTAGGCACATATATGCACTGTATATTCAAGCCATACGGGCAGATGAATAAAGAGTCAGTTGCTGAAGCCTGTACGACAGCGACACGCCGACTCTTTCCGATCCCACCTTTGGGTCAGTCAGAATCGGTGAACTTCATGTCGCTGTAGGCTTTTCACAGATCTGCTTATGATCGGGTCGGGCATTACTAGCATAGGGATAATGACCGACTCTGCCTGACCTTAATCTTGTCGCTGCACGTACTTCACCGACTGTTCCCGATTCTGAGTGAGCCGTTTAAATAGCGATGATATATATTCCCCAGTTTGACATATAAGTACCATATATGCCTATCGGAAGGGGAGAGATTCGTGGTTATAAAGCCTGAAATCAGTTTTCCGATATCTTAAATAGAACAGAAGTTATCAAACTTTCCCTTATTGCTCATCAATCGGTGAGAATCCGTGAGAGATGTCGCTGTCTTATGAGCTTTATGGTTCTGCAGCTAGTGTTTCTCGTAGTCAACTTTTGGCTGTGACTTGATGTGGCGTTCCCAACTACCGATTATGACTACCGATCATGGGATTTAACAGCGCCGACCTTTTAGTACAATAATCGTCGGTTGGAAACAGAACGTTTAACGATTTTTCTCTCCAACATTAAACAATATGGCACCACTAACTGACTTTGATGCCACCTAAAACATCAATCCGTTGAATTCATCGATGGCTCTGACCAAATGTCGGTTGGTAAAAAGTCTCCATTTTCATCGAAAAACAGCATTTATTCTCACATCTACCAATTTCTATATTAACATAGTGTACATAGTCTTCTGGTTTTTCAGGTGCCACACTTCGGTGCACTTGGAACACAAAATCGATGATCAAGTGGAAACAAAGTGTGTGCTTTGCGGTTAACGTTTAGAATCACGGATAAATTCTCAAGAAAGACCACCATCCGATTTATGTCGGCAGGTAAAAACGCCATATCAGGCTAAATTTACACCTACCAATCATGGCCACTGATTATAGAATCTAGCACTGCTGACCGCTTGTTAAATGTTCCCGATAAAATATCAGTTTACAAATGTAAACAACAAAAACTAAAACCTGCTCAACTCCCTATTTGCGTATATGATGCAACATGGCGCCACCAACCGAATTTTGAGGCTGCTGACGATTTCAATGCGCTGAAAAACGCTTTTCCAAAATATTCTGTCGGCAAGCACCTCCACTTATCAGAAAAAAAGGCCTATACATCATTTAAAACAATTTTTATTATAACCATTTTTCAGACAGGAACCCTGGAATTTTCAAATACGAAATACATATATTTTCGGCCATAATGTAAGCAAACGTATTTCTTCTATATTTACGTTCGATTCTGATGGATATCGGTGCACATATAACCAATAATCGGTGGTAAGGCGTAAACGCCGAAATCACTTGCACTGTTATCGATTAGTGATAGGAACCGATATTTTCTCGGGAAGCACCGCCTCCCGGTTTTCTGCTCCCGATAAAATATCGGTGTATTTTCCGTCGGCAGGTGTAAACTGGGCCTACGAGCGACAACAACCCTACCAATGAATCACCCGCTTCATTCTGATTGTAAACATATTTATTGTTGTCGTTCAAAACTTCAGAAGAGTGGCATGTCGATTTCGGACAGAGCTGTAATTCCATCGGAGGTGTCACAGGAATACTGCACTGATCTGCCACCATTTGTATCAATGGAGCAACTGAAAACTGTCTGAATTACCTGACCCAGCATTTCTCATAATAAAAAGCGTTTACTCTTTCGGTGTTTGTTACAGCAAGCTTTCAAGATTTGGCTAATTTGTAGTGAATGAATAGTATTGTATGTCGCATGCTCTCTGCATAGTCCATCAGACCAACTTGATTGGAGATACAATTTTATTGCCCTTTTTGACAACTGCTAGCTCAGCATTTAACATCTAGGAAAAACTGTTAGAAATATGTTCCTGGTAGACAACAGAAGAAAATTCTAAAAATCTCACATCTGTTGGGATATATCATTAAAACATGTGTATTATGTGAAACCATAGTTATTGTGACAATACGGGGTAGATTTATGAGTTGTTTCGGAGAAATTCGTTCAGAGCGAATTTCTCCGAAACAACTCGCAAAGACGATGTGTACGTTTGAATTGTATCATGAATTGTATCATAAATATCAAGCGAAACAATAATCAGACCATCATCTTTGTTACGTAGCCCTGAGATGATTGAACATGTATCATCGCCAATATTAGAACTCCGGTGTGCTTATTGTCTGTGTCAGGATCCCAAGACCTGAAACACCTTCCGACTGATCAGAAATCGAGCAACCTCCTTTGAGAAAGGCTGATTAAAAGGCTTACCAGACTCGTCTAAAATTTCGCCAGTTCTGATTTCTAAACATTTTCTGCACATGTCACGAGGGCGTCCAAATGTTTTAGTGAGTAAAACAACTTTTTGGAGCGAATGTTAAGAGTCGGTTTGTTAAATAAACAGATCAGATATCCATTTACAAAAGCCGCGAAGAGAGAAATGCAGAGTTATTTGAAATAGGACGTCCTTACGTGATGATTTTATCATTGCCATATTGAGAAAACTACATAGCGGGGTGAAATCTTACAACCGACCACTTAAGGGGAACAGTTCGGAGAAGTTGAACCAAACTATCTATTGGTTGAAGTAACTACGCAGGCTAGAACGAAAACTACACAAAATAAAATGAATTCGGTTAGTTTAGATTAAGTAAGTAAACTGTCCATTTGTATTGGATACCGCGTCTGCTTTATCTGACGGCAGGATTGACATAATGAATTATTTGTCATCAGAAGGACTATAAAATAAAGTTCTATTTTTTGGAACCAAGTCAGTAATGGGGCAGTGGATTTGTTCAACCTGCACACTGGCCCCCTGCCTTATTTTTAGCAAGCCCTTTTATCTGACACATAGATAGTGAAGGGTTATCTTTTTATGCAGCAAGCTGGAAGTCTATGTATTTCCTCAAGATATTTGAGAATAACATTTATCTCTAACATCTATCTGTATTGATATCTACTGTACCTTTATTTACAAGCAACACCGTATATATACATCCTTTGCTTACCCTCGATTCCAGTGCCAGGACTATACAATACGCAGAAACAGAAACCCTAAACCTATACACCCCTACATCACCGCAATCCCTTCCAATCCTCTTCCCAAGCACCCCACATTCTGACCCACAATGCACGGTGCGTTTTCCACCAGGCCAGGCAGGCCGCTCGGCGGCGCGCGCGTTGTGGCGGGAAGACTTTGCGTGAATGTCGTCTGCTGACATCCGCAACGCCAGCGTCGTCGTTCCAGCGGCTGATGGGAAGAGACAAGACAATTTTCTGTCATAACCCTTCCCCTCACCCTTCCATGGTTGTGCTGTCACCCTTGATCATTGCAGTTAGCGCGGAACAAAAGCGGCGATCGGGCGTTTTTGTTTCTGACACAATAAGCCTCAGCTCTCACCCTCCCCTCCCCTCCACCCATCACTGGCCTCGACCTGCGGACGCGAGGTGGCGACGTATTGATTTACATGGCAGCGCTTATTACGTAAGCTGATTCTCATAGCCGGCTGAAGACATCGGCACATATGCTCAGATTGGTGGATATTTTACTGGGGTACGTTACATGGCATTGAATAGATGACTTGTATCCGCACTACCAATACATTATGTTTCTCTCGAGATGACACCGCAATTTCGTGCAAGGTTTCAGTATAGACGTGTCATTTTGCGGAGTTTTCAAATTTTAGGTTATCATTTTCTCGCGATCAGATGAATTCAAGGTTTTATTTGCATATATCAAACTTTATTACTTTCATAAACAGTGCTGCAATTTTTGATTTTCTAGAAGTAGGACAAAGAGACTTTTGAGACAACCTTTATGATTACACAGAATAAAACCGATGTTTACAAAGAGAATCTTTCCGGCTAAGCAATATATCATCTCGAACATAAACTTAAAAAAATAATATTATGTTATTTCTTTACTATTAAAGATTTATAGACAGTGAACAATATCTTATTAATATTTATAGTACTGATTGTGGAAATGTTGATTACTAGTCGGACATTCTTAACGTGGCGTTGCCAATATGCCCATTATGGTGATAAAGAAATTAACCTTTTTAAAAATAGAATATGAAGACACATCAGGTAAACCTCAGAATATAAACCTAATGGACTTCAGTTCTATTCAAACTTTACCTGTGTTGCATTTCTAGCTTATCTTCAGACTCGGAATCATGTTCAGGTTCCTGCTGGCACTTATCATCACTTTCAGAAATCCTCTTTTTGTAAAATGTTTTCTCTTGCGAAAAAAAAAATGATTCTAAGACTTCGCTAGCTGGAAGACAACTCCAGTAGATGACTTCTACAGACCAACTGTCTCCGATGAAAACTGCACTATTGCCTGACTCACCAAATTGAGTCTCCACCCATCCATCCTTCATTTGCCAAGTTTACCATTTAACTGGCTGTTTTTCAACTTGGCCTCGACCAGGAAGGCGGTCTGTGTATGGGCACGGTTATCACGACATTTGTTTATTCGTGAGCTGTGCCAAAGGAGTCGGTGGCGGGTGCATGGAAAGTCACGAATTGTGCCTCATATAGGATTTCTTTATATATGAATAACTCATATTCTCATATACCTGACAAATGCACAATTAAGTCACTGTGTATTTTTCATATGTGTATATATCCATTAAATTGTTTTGCGTCTGCTAGTGTGCGACACTTAATATTTTTTGGACAGAAGGGGATGCTCTTGAAAATCCAGCAAGCCGTTCAATTAAGATACAATGAGAAGATAACTTGTGCATACGTTTCAACCTGAATTTTAATGTACGATACAATGTTATCATGAAACATCACGAAATTTCATATGATTGTTTATATGGCATGAGTTGTCTTCGCGGACTGATATCACAAAGCAGAGCTGAGTGATCTCTGTAGCAGAAGACAACGAATGCCATGTAAACAATCATATGAAATTGAGTGATGTTTAGATTTATCCTACCCTGTCATGTGTTTTTTACTTCATATGTCACCAGTGGCATATAAATATTTTATGGCATAACCGTGGCATACAGGCCCACCATGTTAAGTCTATGGAGATTTATATGCGGGGTAGGATAAAATACAAATACTAATTGTGTTGGAAATGCATTTGCGGCCATCCATAAAGTACGTACGCACTGGGTGGGGGCCACACATTTCGTAAATATATCGTCTGCTCCTACTTTGTTCTATTGCGCACAGGATTGGGAGGGGAGGGGGTTTAGGGGGGTCACTATTTCAGAAATTCTGCGTTCATAGTTTATTGATGGTCCCTTAGGATGCTGAGTCTGAAACAAAAGATATTGCTGCAAGCAACGCTGGGTACATCTACTTATTTTTGCCCGTCTTCTTTGTCTCTGTACCTGCAGTTCTCCGCCTCGGGACAGGTATACATTTAACATTGTTAGTTTTTGTACGTAGTTTGTCCTTATCAGTTAATTTGTTTCTATCTAATTGGTTAATAGCTAATTATATGGCCTACACTGCAAAGGTCAGGCTGACATTAAAGGTTGATTGGCTGGTCACATATATGGACAATGATGATGCACCCTTTATTTGGTCTAAGGGGGCTTCTCAGGCATCATAAAGCTTTTATGCTCTAAAAAGCAGTAGGCGATTACTCACATATACCGACTATACCGGATTTACAATATTGTGAAAGATATACTTCACCGACTTTAGTTGACTCTAAGAAATTCAGGCCATATATGATATATACATATTTATGAATATATATGAATTTTGAAATCATTACCGGTCCAATCTTGCCAGTGGTGGCGGTACCCTTTGATTACAATTTCGTCCGGCATAGAAAAAAATACATTGTATTGTGTATCTATTGAGGTCACATGATCGGTTCCAATCTGGGATAAAGTCGATGTTTCAATGCTCACGACACACATCTTTAAAAACAGGATCCATTGTTTTGTTTTAAAAAATTCTGGTAGGCAATACATGAAGTTGAATCTTCAACCTAACCTTCCATCTGTGTTTTGTCTCAAAATGCTGGAAAGCTGACTGACATGTGGCTGAGTGCTGCATACTTTGGCTTGGTTTCAATCCCTCATTCCCGCCCTGTTTAGTGCAAGATTCCGAGAGGACATTCTTATCCTGCAGCTGATGTAACAGTGCTAACAGTCCTACCCGAGTATCGCCTGACCTGCAGAAACGTTTTGTTATGAATTCATCGACCACCTGATCTACACTATCTCAGACACATGACAAGGCGTTATGTAATCTACTAAATGTAGTGCTCTACATTTCCCATTACTCTAAAAGATAAAGCAAAAAACTGGAATTGATTTCGCATATTCAACTTGTCTTTACAACAGCATTTCAATCGTTAGTCAATTATGCTGGGTAAACACACTCAATTCTCTCATCGGTTACTCCGGTTAACACTATCAATGTTATACTCTAATAGATTCCATACCAATATCAATGCGCATCCAATGATCTTGGATACACTCAATCACCATCTGCCTTCTTCCCTTTATAAGGCCACATCATAACAAAATGTCATTCCCCAGTGGTATATTATTTATAAAATATTGCAAGACGGGAAATTCACCTGGGAATATGAATCTTGGTGGGTATATGGTATTTCTCTTTTTATAAGATAGTCTTCTTAGCTTGCACATGAAAAAATCTAACATGAATAGCGCATACTGTGTAGTTAAAAACTCTAATTCCGTGTTAAAATTGAATCTAAACACGAGCCACAATGGGCAGTTTATCTCCCGGTCAGTGATGAGAACCTACAAGGAAGTTAACTGCCAATGAAGTTGCGGCATTCAGTTCACTATAATTTAAATTGACGATCACCTGAAGCCTTAACTAAAAGAAGGAGATGAATGTATGATTTTATTAATGCATTTCTGAACGATGATTTCACCATCCCAAGTCGTAAACGATAATAACAATATGATTTACAATAAATACATTAATGCACAGCAGTTAGTTAAGCTGGAAAAGTTTAAGATTGTAATGAACCCTTAAGGACCATTTTGAAATAGTGTTTTGATGCCTTAAGCATACACACCTCACCTACTATACATTGTTTGAAATAAGACCGGCTCTTTAAGGATTAAGGTCCATTAAATAGATTTTACTTATCATGTGTGTTTAGCTTTTATACATTCTTTTATATTTTAGTCTTCACCATCGAGACGCTGCTTAGTATGAGTTCAGCACGTGTTAAGTAAACCAGCAGTAATTGGCTTCACGTGCATAAAAATACTCATTGCAGGCTTTCAAAACTCTCTTCATAGTGCTAAAAACCAATGATATGAGATCCCACCAACCTCCATGATTACACCACTAATATTCTTGTCATGTTTCTATAATGAATACTAATGGAAAACGCCGTAGTTTAAACCAGGCAAGCAGCCTCTTCCATACCACCATCGGCGAATGAATCAATTAAACACACCTCCTATATTAGCCTATTAAAATTCCATTAAACAATCAATAAATTAGAGTTTCAATGGGGGAGGGGTGTGGAAAAAAGCACGGTGGCGGATGAGATCGAGCCAATAGAAATGTGGAGGCTTCAGACGCCATATTGTTTTTTTATCAGCCCGGGAAATGTGCAGCGAATATCTGCATCAGGCCCGATCTCACAGCCTCATCTGCATACACATTAAACCAAGGGCGTGTGATTTAGTGGTATGGGTGTGGTGACTAATACACAGTTGTACCGGTGAAATTTGATGTGTTTAAAGCCTTAAATTGCCCTCTTAAAGGGGCGCCGCCTGTCTGACATGTATTTAGTATTGACGATACCGTAGGCAATAGGACTCCCATCTATTACAGTAATTAGACAATCAGGTTCTTTCTGATTGCCTACAATGTAATTTAATTATACTCTAGTGGCGTGTTCCATATCCACACCTGTAGATCTCATCACACAATCTGTGGCCAGCATTTCATGGTCAGAGCTCTATTTTTGGAATAACTATTAGGTGAAGCTAATAGTTTTAACCAATTAGTCATAGAGGTGGTCTGCCTTGCGATATATGATTCCCCAGAGCTGGCTAAAACTATCCGGCTAGTCCTGATAAAATTACATTATTGACAGCTCTATCATGTGGGCAAGTTAAAAATATCATATTTTGTATCTCATGTCCAAATAATGTTCTGATATCCCTCTCGTGTTTTCACTCTCGTTGAAATGTATGTAGAATGGTTATTAAGAGTTTATGTAATATTCAACCACAAGATATCAAAGATTAATAAAACAATATACGTTTTACCAGTTGTACAATGGCCTTATGTCTTATCCGGGGAATGATCAGGTGTTCTAGTGTTTCTGGCAGTGACATAGTTCGGCAGTTGATGTCCTTGTTATTGTAGCACCTGAAAATGTATATGAAATGTTTCAATATGATAAGAGTTAATACACACTTAAAAATAAAAACACAGAGGCAGCAAATATCTAGGTTTATATCAAGCTTATATCATGAGGTCTTTCTATCCATGTAGATATTGCACTAGTGTAAGATATATTTATGCCTATGACAATATAATTACCGCAGCGTCAACAACATCCATATCTATGTAACCATTGACTTGGTAACTCATCCAGATTTGTTAATGTAACCATTCTGTATATTGGTATCTTCTGAGGTGATATCTTTACTGGTCCAACATTTCGCAGTCATTTTTTCAAAAGATTTGTTGTTGTTTTTTAAATTTATATTTAGGTTACTAACAGTTCTAACCGAAGTTAGATCTTCCACTTTTTCTACTTGTTACTGCGGTGTAAACCTTTACATGTAAATAGTTCTTACTGTTGTTTTATTAAACTAGCAACAAATGATATGTTAATTAATGATGAATGAGCGTGCAATTATAAATAAATAACGATTAAAAGGTTTGAGTTACATTCAGACTATGAATAGCTTTCTGTAACCTTTTTTCATCCTGTCAACTTGCCATTTTGGAAACTGCCTGAGTATAGGATCCAAACATATCAAGGCCAGTTGGTCTTGAGTTATTTCGGTTTTGAGTGATTGGTCGTGGTCAGCTGAACACGTTTCTAAGACACTGACACACTGGCGCCCTGCTCCTTTCACAATATCACTGTAAATAACCTGCAGATAGTGAAAGGAAAGGTTTTTGCAGCACGTTTGAAGTCTATATATGAAAATTATGATTCTTAGGCAATGTATATAACTTAACGCTTTAATAAAGGAGTAGGTTGGTTGTATTATACACAATATATTTATATATATCATATATATGCACATGATATATAACATATGTGTACATATATTCGAATAATTGAAAAATGAAGCAACATCGCCAAGAGTATAGATAAATGTTAGTGTTATTATAGATGTTCCCCATTTGGGTATTCCTCCTTGTGTAATACAATTCCCAACGTTTTCACAACCCGTGTTAATCACAGGTCATGGGTAATTAGACCCTTTGTTTCTCTAAACTGTAGACCATAAAAAAGCTGCGGTATCTTCACACGCGCGTGGATATTGGAACAACGTGAAAGTATGCCAATATAGCAATGCTTATTTGAATAGAAACCCATAACGTATTTTTATAACCATATAACAAGTATAAAAGAGAGAGTTAATGTATGGGATGCGGGTGCTTTTGCTCGTTCAAACTGATTGCAGAAAATTTCAAGAGGTTTATTCTTTTAAACGGTATATTTTTGACGAACATGTTTCTATTCTGTAGAGACATGATTATTGCTTTGTATATTTCATATAGCTATATATATGATGATTGAGTGTCCTTCAGCCGAGCTCACTGCTGCAACGAAATGATAATTTCAATATAGAACGATCTGACCTCAAGGCAAGTAAATCATAATGTGCAGTAAAGGTAGGAAAACAGGGCCGAATATGGAGAGAACAAGTCCATGACATTTGAGGATTTTATTAGACATCCCTACTGCGTCGTACGTCTCTTCCCTACACCGAAGTAGGCCTTAATTATTGTGCACCACATATACTCTGTAGGGTCGTGAGGCCAACACGCTAGCAGACGCAGCAGCGTACGTATACTACGTCACCTACGTCACCTAACACACGTCACGCAGTCTACGTCACCCGCGAGAGACATCCCTGGACGACCCCAGCGACCCCTGGTGAGCTCCGGCCGCACCGCCCGTATCACCTACCCGTTATAAATATGGATGGCACGTGCAGCCGGCCGCGTGTTTTATCGATCATGGCGCCGCCAAGCGGACGCTTTGTGAAGCTCGCTGATAAGCCTCCATCTGGCTCCCCGCTCGGCTGATGGTATCGGCGTTGCTAGGTGACAGTTGCTTGTCTCGAAGAGATGTCTTGCAGGCCCCTCCCCCAAAATGTTACCCTACTCCTTAGCCCCTCCCCGCGCCCTCCTCCCCCCCACCCATACCCCTCTTCAATACCCCGTCCGATATTCTCAACATCTCATCCTTACTACCCTCTAAAGGCCTGCCACCGAGCCTTCGTCCCTCTGCACCACCCACCAGACTGAATGCTGATAATGATATCCATTTGCCCGTCGGGATTCCAGCAGGGTCCTCCATGCATTCAGAGTTTTACTGACGGGAATATAAGATCTCCCTGGCTAGGTGCCTGAATAGTGGCGGGAATATTGGATCATACACAGGAGGGTGGCAATCAGGAGTAGGGTCCTGTTTCACCCCCTCCTACACTGTCTACTCCTCTGCACCCTGCAACCGGGCCATAGCGTGAGACTTATCGCTGGGGTTTGAACCGATTGGATTCCCAGGACCTGTTTATTTATAACTGTACTTGAAACTAGTTCGATGCCCCTGATCACATCTTTACAATAAACACCACACATATTTGCGCTCCACAAGATAGGTCTCCCTGGTAATAGTTCTGTCGGTGCAAATATAATAGAAATATAAAACAGCGACAGGAAGCGTTGTACATGGTATCCGGAGCTCTAACCATGCACTACTAACACATTTAGGTTTTTGGTATTTATTGTCCTCAATTATTATGTGTTTTCCATAGAAGGTTTTATCTTCCAATTTTGTCGCGTTTTTGTCATCCTAGTGAACACTGAAAACATACCCATCAGAGAGATGTACCACCTACACTAATGGGACAATATTTAGCCTTTTTCTAATAAGGATGCATATGTTATCCTATTAGTTTGGCAAAAGATGCATGGTGGCCTTTAATTATATCTAATAACACACCACGTCACCGTAATGAACCAATGAAGGTCTAACTCTGTGAAAATGATTAACATAAGCAGGCCGCAACCCGCGGACCCTGCACGGAGACCAGTCACTTGCTCGATAGTCGCGAAGCCGCCACGTCCACTCCATATATCTAATAATGGTTCTGCCCAATATAACTGAAATAAGCCCTCCATCATATTCATATTGATATACATGTATACATGTCTGCTGAAAACGGGTCATAGATCATCTTTCCATTACGGAAGAAACAAAAGGGTTATTTTTGAAAAGTTCCTCAACAGTTAGATAGGAAACTAAATTCATGACGTCTTAGCTGTTTTGCAGTTTGGTCCTCGCTATATAATTTTGATGTCTGCACCAGGGGTAATTGCTAATCTTCTTTTTTTTTTACAATATGCATGTCATCTTTAGATAATGGAACGATAAAGGGACCAAATAACGAAGTGACCTACTACCGGAAGCCATTGTGCATAGTTAAACTGTTTACCAACGATTATGCCTACTTATCACAACCAAAAGTGTTGTTTGAATGAGGTTATTGGATACATTTCAGCAATATTTCGGATAAAGACATATTGGGAAGCTGACAAGGAAGATTGACCCTCCACATTATGTGAAAGAGAGCCGTATACTAAAGCCTAATGCGTTGACAACTACTCTGGAGACCTAAAACACTGTCATCGATCCAGGGGCCCGTTTAATAATCTAGGATCGTGCATGAAGACTCTTTTCTGTAACTCGTACAAGGTCATCGTTTAATGATATTAAAATCTCTTGGCTAAGACAGCATTAGCCGTCCATGAAGTCGTCCATAAGTGTTGAATAAAGTTGACTCTCATCGTCCCTTAGTCTCAATGGCGTACAGAAAAGGATCTACATGTATGCGCCTAGATTTAAAGGGGCCCCATTAGATATTTACCAAACTGAACCGTGCATTTACAACATAGGCATGACTTGCAATGAACATGGAAGTGTCAAAATAAAGATAGCACTTACACGCTATGACACTTGTTCATACAAAAATGATAGCCTAGGAGCAAACTGAACTTCTGAATAGTCCCTTCTCAGGCGACAACAAATTTCAAAGGAAATAAACATATAGGATCAGATACTGAATAACAAAGCGAAATAGCATTCGAATCCTTCGCCACATTTAACACTATAAGAAAATCATCGATATTTTAGTAACATGCTTGTTAGACAAGGTTACATTTATATAACACAAATCTGGAGTAAGATCGACTCCGATATGAACAGACCTTGATCCTTTTCAACATCTTCAATTTATTTTATTGCTACCTATAATGGTACACATCCCTATAATATCAAACAGTGCGGCTGGAAATCGTTTATCAGTATTTTTGAGGTGAATTACTTGTAATAAAGCTGAAGATATTGCGAAGGAATGTCTGTTGTTGCACAATATTGCACAGTGTAAATTAATACCACTCAGCGTTGTTCTCCGGTGTTTTACTTTTCGTTCAGGATAATTACAGGCGATCAATCTAGGTAGTTGAACGCATCCGATTGACAATTCTTTTTCATGGAGCATGAAACATTCAGGTATGTCTAGATAAACTCTAAGGCTGGGGACGGTGCTAATGTTCTGGTATTATTTAGCAGGAATCGGACACAATATTCATAGTAATAAGAATGAGTGATTCTCTGGCTGACATGCATCATGAGGGTAAATAAAGGTGGCAATACGATACATTACTGATGTTTTTATTCCCTTAACCGGCGTTTGTACTAGACGAGTAAAAACGTGACGGCTGTAGATGGGCAAGCCAAAAGTCGCCAGGTGGTGCTCGATTACGCAATATCGGCCGCAATTGTCGTTTACCCAATAATTTGCTGAAGCGTTTACACTATAGAAATGTAATGCCTTGAAATAGTTGTCGGCGTCAAATGTTAACATTATCATCAGGTATTGTCAAATTGCATAATCACATAATTTGCAAGCGGTCGTCACTAGTTTGGCGTTTACACTAGACTATTTTTAGCCTTTTACTGCTGAAAGCGTTCAAGTGATGCAAAATGCAAGAATCGTCAACCAACATTTCTAGGGAAAACGCCAGTTAAGCCAAATTACGTGTTCACCTACCTTATAACATTACATTTGCCTCCAACATGTTCCGACGCCAGAGGCGGAGGGAAATTTTGGGACCAAAGCCTGAGAACGGAATTGGGTTCACTCACTATTTTTCTTGTTATTATACACCTAAAAACACGAAAGTATCTCATTTATGTACTTGCAAAGCACAATATGGGCACAGTGCACCCGAACATTCACTACGTCTCAGTGAACCAGAACATTATTCATACTGCACCCCTAACAGTGGATATTATTTCCTAGACGTTCGGCCACAGACGTATAACAAATAGCAAGTCTACTACTCCCATGTAAAGCTACTATTTAACGAAAACGACGAACCCTACATATATTTTCTTATTTGTTCTCATACAAGTCGCTGCTTTGCTTTTGTTACTCTATTGGCTCAGATCTCATTTAGTGCACACTAAAACAGTACTGAAACAGACGTTTATTTTGACCCTCGAATCCTGATGGGAAAAAGTGTCACGATGACTACTGTCTGTAAAAGCTGATCACGTGACCTAAAATGTCACGTGACCCCGAGATTTCAGAGAGCTCGTTTGGCAGGCGGTGAGGAGAGGGGATAGGATGTCATCGTCTTGAGTTCTGGCATTGAAATCCCCTTTGTTCTCCTGCAAACATGACATGATACATGAAGGTCTGCCATAATGATGAAGATTCCACAGTGTGTTAGTCTGCTTTGAGAACAGGTGCTGTGGGTTTGCAACCATCGTCCAGAAGGTTACCCCAATTGGACCTGCTTAGGTTTCAAGGATCACAAAATCCAATATTGATCTGATTTGGGGGGGTCCTTTGGTCATTCACTACACAAATTGCTATACAATGTTTGTTTCTTATCTCTTCCATTAGGTATATTCGAAATATGAGTGTATGTATTAAACGGTAACATGTGAGTTCACTAGTATTGTGGGTAAATCAAATAGTTAAGGTCAAAAGACCCATGCACTTTATCAAAGAGGACGTATGTATGAATGAGTTATGAAATCTAGTAATTGTATATGTTGTGGATACAGGTTTAATGGGACACATACGAAGAAGATCGCCTGGAGACGGGTGCACGTACTGTAATGTCGTGAGATGAATTTCAATCTTGAAAAATTAAAAGATTGTACGTTAACAAAAGTGATAATCACAACTGAAGACTTCAAAGTACCTCTGTCATTTCAATAAGGACCTAGTGATCTAAAAGGAGAATGCCTAACGTAAAGTGCCACTTTACTAACGTTGAATTTACCTTAATGCAAAATTTATTTCGGTTTAGGCACAATATGACACAGGCTTTAGTGAGATTGAAAACAGATCAGTTCTTTAATTACGCCAAAGGCCACACCGTTAATATTTAATGTTTGATATCATCTTGGGACCCTGATAGCCCGTATCTGATGATAGGTTGATTTTATTTTTCGCTTGCCACCTGGCGGCACTTTGATGAATGACTAGGTTATTAAAATATAAAACAGGGAACAGTCATTGGTCCTTTTGGACCAATTAGAGTGTCGCACAGGAGAGCGTTATTGATCTACTGGCGATGTAAATGTCTTAATCAAAAAGGCAAGAAAGTTGTGTGATCGACCAAGTAGGACTAATTTAAACTTATACCCATGACATGCCGGGTTTTAATTCAAAGGTACTGGGAGAATTTATGAGTGAATATTCTTTTAGAAAGATTCCAATGCCCAAGTTGAATGTCATCATGCATTCATTTGAAATAACAAGACACATAGATTCACATATTATACGGCGTTTGCACCTGACGACTAAATGTCCAACGATTATGCAACTTGAGATTTGGCGCATAAACGTCGACTTCAGAAAAAACAATCCGTTTCCATCCGACGACTGGTATAGCCCCACCGATTGCTGTAGTAGAGATTTTTTGTACATGTGTGTGTTTCATACTAAATGCATTTTGCATGTTATCCCAGTTTACACCTGACGATTACGTAAACGAAAAGTGGCAAAAGCTATAATCGGTGGCCAGAAGCGCCAGGTGGAAATGCCACATATAGATTGACGAAAACCTGGTGTAGAAAGCATACTTTTAGGAATATTTCCTTCGTGTATTTCTTGTTAAGTGGATGAGTGATGCCAACATAACTTTATATCAACCATTTGCATTCACGGTATGAAAGGAAGCTTTATACAGCCATTAATGCAAGAGTGGCTCGAATACGCTGCGCCAAATGCCGCCACCGTGTGTAGTTGCTAGGGACGTTTCTACCTGGGCAACCATTGTTTACTTCACACTCGCTTGGGGGAAAATGAAGCGAGTTAGAAGTGAGAAATGGTTATAAAGATATTTATATAGTGCCGACATTGACGATCCTTCGTAGAATCTGCATTGTGTGAAGGACCGCGGCAATCAGTAGTAGGCTGGCCTGGGGATCGTGAAACGTGGGGTTCCAGGCTTAACCCTTTAAGGCATCATCCGGCAGGGGGCGGATGATGCCTTAAGGCATTAACCGGCTGGGGGCGGATGATGCCTTAAGGCATCATTTGCTGGATATTTATATAATTGTTTTTCAAAAGGAAATATTTTAACAATTAACTTGAAATTTTCACAGGATGCAGACCTGTATACCATCATATTTTTGAATTCTAAATAAGAGAACTAAAAATATTAATAATAGTATATTATATCACGTGATAAACCTTCGAATTTAGAGTTCAGAGGACAATGCTCCCGTCCCCTAGAACTGTACATTGTCACTAGTAGCTGTCCACAAGTGTGTAGTTCAACCATAGGCGGCCGTCCTTAAAGGGTTAACGGTGGCGCTGTGCTTCCCACTTGTCTGTCCTCCATCCTCTGTCTTCACCCTGGGTATTCATCCTCACCTGCAATACTGACCAAAAGGGATTAAAACCAACAAACGAGGGTCTCATTTCTCACCTGTGAAGATGGATCAAAGAGTCGCTCTGACAATAAGCAGTGTGCGCTGTCAGCGGCACCTGGAGCTGCTCATTGCACAGGTGTTCTTGAAAACGTGTGGGTTCACCTTGATCGGGTCACTTTGATCTTCTTGATGTCGTACACGTCTTTGTTAACAAGGAGTAATTTTATCTTGGAGTCCTCAGTGGGTGTCGATTTAGAGCGATCGTTCTTTTTCTTCTTCCTGGTGAACTTTAATCAAACAGGGCGCGGTAGGTGGTACTGAACAATGAAGCCAAACCTGCCATATTATTATGACAGCTCTCAGGAGATTATATAGAAACCTGGGTGATTCTAAATCCATAGCACCTCGACCGATGAACTATTGTTCTTATATTATTCATTAAAAAAAAATGGGGAGAAGAAATAATATTCCATGGGTGAGATGTGACACATGTATTTCGAAAATCTGTAGAAACAGGGTAGATTAATTTACCAGTGCATGACAACCCTATATCATTTAGAAATGTATCTGTTTCTTTTTGGCTGCTAAAATACTTGTGTGTATATATCCTGTACAAGTTGAAAATAAAATATTCTCCACAATAAAAAAAAAAAATTATACCATTTTAATATATATAAAATTAAATAAATTTTTATGTCTCCCCCCCCCAAAAAAAAACAACAAAAAAACAAAAAAACAAAAAAAATGAAGTCAGGGTATCCTCAAATGGTAGGCCACAAAATGTATTTTGGGTCAGTTTGCAAATGCCTTATTACCATAAACAATTGTGAACCGCATAAACATATGCTTTTACGCTGCATAAATACACAATAATGACAGGTTTTGTTTACGAACGACCTAATCTCGAAGTAGTTCACTCATAGTACTATCTGAGTGATTAGCGAGGATATTGCGTAGTTAACTACGCTATTTAAATCTAGATTTAATGTCTATTTCAAAATAACTTCACAGGGACTAGTTCAGATTTGTTGCTGTGCTTGAGATCGACCGCTGGTTTGTAGTCCTGGTGCATGGCATGAAAACTAGCTTTCGGGAATATCAGGGTAGCTCAGGTGCTGTATACATTAACTATTTAGACTTCGTAATAGCTGGACAATGGATATCTATGTTGCTAGAAATTATGGGCCCATTCATGGGAATTTGTTGATAAAATTCTTTCTACTGTTTGCGTACGGTGATCTAAAGGGACCTAAGTGACGCTTTCAGATGAAACATCTTTTTTTCTTACCAGCAGTCGCTAAAGCTGTTCGCCACGTCTCACATATTCATGGGAATTTATCAAGAAAGTGATTATGCCGTTAGCATGTAGAGAAAACCTTTAAAGGTTCCAGCTTCTGAGGTTTCGGATTTCATGGCAACCTTTTCATGCATACCATCCATAATGCTGATAATGAAAGAGATATGTGTTGACAGAAGCGATCAATAGTGGATAATTTCGACTTTCCCACACATCGTAAGTCGGTTCTTATATTTGTCCTTTCATCGCTCATATATTGGTGTTGTATTGCATCATGCCACACGTGGTTAACTAGCAAAGATAAAACACAGTTTAAGCATTATTCTAAGCCTGGTTACTAGCACTCGTTATAATAGCAAGAATACATATACATTGTATCCAAGAAATATCTTCAGGCAGTATCTAAATATATGATAAAAAGTACGTATGAGGTAAATGCATAAGGATCGGCCTAGCATTATGAAGACGTATCTCAACAGTATGCCCGGGAAGGGCCCGGAACTTGCTGCACTGAACTGGGTGGAGGGGAGTGTAGAAGCCAAGGGACCCAGTTACAGCGGCACCATCATGATATGTGAGCAAACGTATAAGGTGCTGCCTCCTAGTGCAGACCCTGGGAATAAGGAGCAGCTCGAATACGTACATAACGGACCCAAACCTGACCTAAGACTGTGTGTAAAACCATTGACGCCAGTTCGGTGAATGGAAGCAGTGCTCACCGATTAACTGTGCATAGTTTATACAATAAGGTAACCACCGAAAGACTGCAGTCGGTCTTAGCAGAAACAAGGAATACACTGCAACCTCAACGATTCATAGATTCCGATGCGCAGGACTTCATTGGCCAACACCGACTGACTTTTAGGAGAACTCAATAAATCGTTGCGTTTTCACCGGCCAGTGGAAAATGGCTTTATAGGTGGCTGTTCACCATGTTAAAGATGTCTTTCATTCAATCCATCCTTATGCAACAATAAAAGCGTCTTGATGAAAAATGATTATCATTCATGATGTTATGTCTCGAATTGCTGGATACTCACTACACCATTAGGCCCGGGGTTCACAGACTTCCTGATGTACTACGTTTGGCCTTACAATGTACCTCCCGACGAAAAATCTAAATTTTGTCGAAAGTTAAGCTAAAATAGTTGCAGTTGATCACCTGTCTATGATGACGCCACGATTACACCTCCTATCTATGATTTGTTACCGTCGAAGAAGCTCGATCGTAGGGTGTCTCCGACATTTAAGTCGCGCAATCACCAACGGCGATGCACCGCGATAGACCTCCCGATACACTACGATTAGAAATGGCAATATCGTGGTGTATCAGGAAATCTCCAAAAATTCTAATCGTAGCCTATTGGTATGTGTCATAGTGCATCATAACAGCCTGCTCGGACAAACACAGGTGTTCACGGTTTTGATTAGCTCACGATTAAATCAGTCAGTCAATGTAGATCTCAAATTTTGAGACTGAAATATACTTAATTCTAGAAATATCAAATAGATCTGTTTATTTTTACTGGTTCTTACAGCATATTATGATATTTCTTTTCAGTTATTAGATGAATCAAATTGAAAAATGTAACTGTGGTAGAATCATAATTCCAATATGAAAATATCATTTTCAGACTACTAGACCTACTCCAAATATTTATTACAATCATAAATTTCTATGCAGTCTACATTATTTTGAAAATTCACAACTATGAGATATTTTTCGGTCAAAAAGGTTCCCGATTTACATCGATAGGCTACGAAAAACCCAACATGTTTGATCTTATCGGGAGGCCTTCGATTGGCGTTTTTAATTGTAGGGTGTCGGGAGCCAATTGTGGCGCACCGGTGAATCAATCATAGAAGTGTGGTCTACTGAGACGATTTTTTGTGAACTGCCGATGACATTTTGATTCCAATCGGGAAGTCAACCGTAAGGCCTCTCGGTGGCAAAATCGGCGTTGGTGGGTACCGGGACTAAATCATTTTTAAAGATTGTAGACTATCTACTTTATATATGTATACGCCCGGCATATATAGGTATGCTTTTGCATATACAAGGTCGTCCTATTTCCCATGTGTATACTCTTCATCTATAGACGTATATCAGTGTCCATGTTGCGGTCATATATACGTCATAGATATGTATGTTTGCGAGGCGTTCGTGTAGCGCTCACTACCTCAAGTGAAGGGAGATTCAAAAAAAAGTTTCCAACAAAGAACCTTGGTTCCGCGAACGAAAAGATTACATAATATACGTCATAGATATGCCTCATTCTGTTGTATTTACGCCACTATTCAATAATTCCGATCTCTACCACTTGGGGACACCACTGTAGTATATCTCATTTGCCATTAGTCATTAAGTCCTTGGTATATTTTGAAATCCAATGTTATTTTATCAATTTTTATTATAAAATTGTTCTTATCTAAAAGTTATTATCTTTACATTTGATACATATGATAAACCCAGCCTTTTTTGTTTTTAAACATTTTTAAGTAGATTTTACTTTTAAAGCATCACTCTTCTGTAGGGTCCTGGATGTAAGCCTTTATAATGCTTTTAGAGGTTGAAATCATATGGTTGGGCTTCACTGACCATGACAACTTCTACCACCACAACTTCTGACAAGACAACCGAGGGTGGGGGTTGGAGCAACTGCAGGGGTGGGTTGGGTGGTCACAGATTGGTGGTCAGAAATTGAAATTGCAGGTCGCGATTTGAAAAAATAAAATTTATCAGTATACATATACACCAAATGTATATAACATGTAAATGATTGGTGTATACATGGCGCACAGAGGATATTTCCTCTCATATATACCTGGCAGTAATTACAGCCATTGTGCGAGGAAACAGTGTTGCATATGCCGCATATGCTGGCTTGAAATATGGGCATATATATATGAAAACAAGTCAATATATATCCGATACATATACTTATGCGATGGCGTATATATATATGTTTTCGCGCAGTGCAAATACAGCTATTACGCTGATGTATACAAAGAAAAACACAGTTATATAAGCCGCATATGCTGGTGTGCAATATAGGCGTATACATACAAATCATGTGTATATACATTGTATACGAGTGTTTACGCAGTGGTGCATGTATGTATTTGCTTTTGAGTGCTTCGCTAGGTTTTCAGATTTTATCGTATTGGGTTGACGCTGGGGTAGTTGGCCGTGCCCGCCTCAGCCCCGGAGTGGAGGGTTCCGCCTCCGCTCCCCTGAGCCTTGTCTCCAATTTAAACCTATATATAACTTTATATATCGCTAAAACATTATGTATAAAACTCTTATTAATTGGAAAGTTGCCCGAAGATTGAATTCCTGGTGCGTGAGCGCAAGCATCTTATTTAAAGCCAACGAAACTGAAATTAATTTTCTGAGAAATATATATCTCGCGTTAGTAACGCCAGACCCATTCAAGGAAATCCCCAACTTATATCTTTTTAAACAGCAATCAGGTGTCTCAATTATCTAGAATTTAAATGTCATAAACAATAATCCAAAAGAGTTGATTGAAACCTATTTTCATTTTGAACGTTCATTGTTAGGTACGACGGTCTTCCATGAAATACAATAGATGTTTATTTGTATACCCCGCCCACTGATGTCCTTGTGCACACCATTTCAAAATAACCAACCGGTACATCTATATGAATTAATAAGCCGCTCGTGTACATCTTTCCATTCACTACAGTATATACTAGGGACCTGTTTCACTAGTTTCGTGACATATCTAGATGGCATCTGTGACACCATACAGACATATTGGGGTTGACTAGTTTCGTGACAACACAAGTAGCACTTGCACAAATGGCGCTGTAGTGTCAGTGTTTGCAACACCGACATTGTGACACAACATGCGACAATAGATGTGACATGTGTTGTGAAACGTAATTCCATTTTGTCCGTTCGTGCTTGCACTGCTGGTGCCGCTTTTCATGTCTGTCTAACACTTTTGTTACGAAACTAGTGAAACAGGTCCCTGATGTGTTTATTTATCATGTCATTCATTCCTCAATGGTGGTATATGTGCCTTGAATATGTTAATGTTTATTGATGACTACGGATCCTGCTGCATGGCTGCCTTAGTCACTTGTTAATACATCACTATACATGACCTCAGAGAATATGGGATCTTCATGGCACCCTAGACAATGCATTCCGTTTTAGGCTGCCAACCTAAACAAACTACGATCAAGTAGTATGTTCATCATTGATGAATGAGCGTACAATTTTAAATGAATAAAGATTAAATGGTTTGATTTACATTCAGTCAATGGATAGTTTTCTATAACCTACTTGCACCCAGGAAACTTGCGATTTCTGCAACTGCCTATCTTGGATCCAAACATAATCAAGCAGTAGTGGGTCTTGAGGTATTTTGGTCTTGAATGATTGGTCACTGGCTCCCTACTCTGTTCTCACTATCACAGTGAATAGCATGCAGATAGTAAAGGGATAGTTTTTTGTAGGCACGTTAGAGGTTCAATATGAACACTCTAACCTCTAGGTGATGTCTATAGAGCAAAATAAAGTTGTTCCTTCTCTCATAAGAACTACAATACGGCCTCCTCACAATGACTACTCTCTTAAAGACAAATGCGGGTAGGTATAGCATCTCCCCCTGTTTCTACTCAATCAATGCTAGTGCTGCCATCTGGTTTCATAAAAATGTAGCAGTTTCCCATGGACACCAATAGATGAGCACTAAACTTCTTTAGATGGCCTTCCCATAGAAATTAGCATGGTGACATAGTACTTTTTTTTAGCCTTTCTCCTTTGTTCATGTTCCCATCTATCATGATCCAGAATTATTTGAAGATAGCAATAGAACATCAGTGTCATTCAGCAACAAAGTGAAAATATCGCATTTTCCCATTATCACCATTAGTTAAGCACTTACATCTTCAGATGGCCTTCCCATAGAAGTTAGCATGGTGACATGCCATTGTCTTTGCATTTTCTATTTGCTGATATATGGATCTTATATTATCCCGAGTTATTTGCAAAACTCAATAGAATTTAGAAATCACCCAACAACCAGCATTTGTCTTTAACTAGGCGGTCCACAAGATGGCGGCAGGCTGACTAGGCGTAGAGCTGCTCCTTCCATTGACGTGCGAAGTGTGCTGCTGCCACCTAGTGGTTCCGCGATCTACAGACTTTTATGTGCGTTGTTCCACAAGCAATAATATCACTACCATATGAGGGAGAAAATGGTGGTCTCATTTCAGTAGCTGTCTTCTACTATAACGGGATTAGAAATACAGAGATGCAGGCAAAGATTTAATAATGTCAAGAGTAAATGCCTCGTTTTTGATGGATCCCAGTGATACTAACTATCGCTTGAGATACCGATGAAGAGATGTTTTACCAGTTCCACAGTGTCGTCTTACGATTTACTATATTGCATCGTTCTTTAGCCTTCCCTTATAATCGTACTATAAAAATAGATACATGCAGTCCATAACGAATATCATCATGTTCTGGTGAACTTAGCAATTTCGCTAAGGTGTGCTTAGTGGGAATGAGAAATACTCATATTAAGTTGAACTTTTCATTTATATTGTACGGTAATTGAAAATAAAATTTTAGTCGTGGGGCTTGCTGTTGTTGGGGCGGTTTGTCATTTTCGCTTTCATAGTTTTAAAACGCGCACTGAAGTTAATTTCTAAGATATCATTCTTTTACCTGCATGCTAGATATTAGAACCAATAGAGCCTCCTGAATCGATTTTAGTTGAATGACTCACATTTAAAAAGTATTAAATCCTTTTGCAAATATCAGTGGATATTTAGTTCCATTGTATTGGCCAATTCTTATTTCAATCATTGCGGATACCAGGGGTGAATATTTATAAACGAAGAGTGGTACTGAATCAACGATTACGATTACTGGCAAAGATCTCTTTGTAGTTGCATTATATAGACATGATCATCTAGAAATATTGATATTTTATTGTTCAAGCTTGTCTGATTGCAATGGAGGAAAGATCTTTGTTCTAAAGAGAACTTCACCTGAGTGGACGAGAAGGCGCATTTACTATTTGAATAATATTCGCAACCATCTAGCCAACAATCTTCCTCATATAGTAAGGAACATTGAAAGCCTAACGGACTTTAAAAGAACACAAAAATACTTTTTATTGACATGCATACCATAGGAATGTTGAATGTGAACTTAATCTAACCATAGTGTGGAAAGGTGCTTTCCGGCCCTCTTTGAAATGTACTTTACACCATATATATCATCTGATTATAGATAGTATAATTTATCGTTGCTCTGCATATACTGTTATCAATTGTTGTATATATGTTGCGTAATGGGGCCATAAAAGAAGGATAATTTGTACCAAAAAGAAACTGGTCGAGCGTTAAGACCAGTCCCTCGAGACTGAGCTCTAACCAGTATAAATAAATGTCTTTAATAAAAAAATCAAAAAAATCGGTTACTGTATCAAAAAGGAAAGATACACCTGGAAATAGCATAATGATGTAAAAGGTGAATGAACACATTCTGCAGTGAATGATAATCCGTTCTTCAAATATGATATCCTTATCTAATATGTATAACTGTCTTTTCCCGATGGTCTTGTAAGACTGTCGTTCATAAAGACTGATCGGTTCAAAAACTGAGACGCCCCCAAAGACTTGGATAAGTTTATTTAGTATCACTCTTTCTCTTTAAAGCATACCCACTTCTGCAATGGTTAACCAAAGATTGCTAAAATAATAGTGTAACCTGCCTAACATAATGCAACCTTCGTTATTTGAATTGATAAATTCTGATAATGTTGAGGCTACATTAATTGCCTTGAACTATAAGGTTCCTGAAATTGGATAAATGTGCGATATCTAGTACGGATAATTAATGCACGATGCATCGGACTGGTTATAAGACACTTCGGACTGGTTATAAAACACTTTGGACAAGTTAAAATGACGTCTGGGGTGCGTAGATCCTTGTTCGCACAAACTAGCCATTCAATAAGAATTGACCTTTTTCAACAAAATACAAATAAAACCTCTGCATCTGGTCATCTTAGTGAATCCATACCATTGTATAGGTTATGACCTTCCCTTTTTTTATCGGTACTGTATAAATCACGGGAGACTGAATAGGTCAAATGAAAATTATATCCTTCTATATTTGCCGATCGTTCTTGTCATGAGATGTTATTGATTATAAAGTAAAGTAAATGACAAAAAAACAGGATTTAATTCAGTTTATTGAGCATTCTGAAGAAAATGCACATTCATCTTTGCATAAGAAACTAACAGATATGATATTTTAGCCATCTGTGTAGCAGTTCACGATCATGGAAGTAAAATCAATCTTCTGACGATAATAATTCAATACCGATTCAATATATGTATGAGGTTTGGTGGAAACCTTTTTGTCAGCATACTGACTAGACAATCATACATTTTCTCCATGTGGGGATGTGGCACTTACAGTAACGTATAGATTTTCTTTCTGCACAGCCCATTCTTGTCTCCTCAATTCACAATATCCGCACGACCACGAAATTCAGTAAAGCACAAATGATAAAGAAATGCATAGTTTAAATAAAACAAGACCGTGATCACTAGAATTCCCCACATGGCTCTACAATACTCAGAACAAAGCTTAGAATCAAATGGAATTGAACGTTCTCTGCCCGGTGGAAAACTCCAAGGCCGATCTGACACTAAAGAATGCAGAAAACGCTCGGGAAGTCACTGAAGTAATAATTATGATAACTCCTCCCCCCTCAACACAGACATTGCGTAACAGCGCTCACAAAAGGCATATTTATAGTCAACACTATGCACTGTGTCATCAACCATCATATAGCTGCATGTAATATACCTATCCATAGAAACCATATATTCATATATCATATAATATATTCGTATATACATCACAATTATGTACACAACATTCCTCCGATCAATAAATACTTGATTCACCTCCACATTTAGGTGCACGGCCCAAAGAACCTTTATCTGTATGTAGCAAGTCTGATTAACCAATCCATCAATATACAGGTATGAAAATAGAAGCTAATATTTCTTAACAAGATCACAAGGCTTGTGCCTCTAGCTCAAAATACCTGGGCGGGTCGAGGACACCCTCCGGTGTCTGACAGCGAGGCAAAGTCCGCGGGTAAGAGTCCACTGTGGTCACCACCACCTCGCTACCCCTATTATCGCCCGTTTCGCTGGTACCTCCGTTGTAGGTAGCCAGCATCTGGTTTCTGCGCATGGCGTAGTCACACACCAGATCGCAGCCCTGATGGGCGGGCGGCACGTCCCACATGTGTGAGCATGCGTACCGCTCGATCTTCAGGTTCCGATGGTGCTGGAGGTACGTGTCCAGGTTCTCCACGGGTTCCACCTCGTAGACGGTCTGCTTGACGGAGTCGTACACGTCCGACGACGGCTTGGAGGTCGCGTTGGTCGGGCAACCATTACGCCTGTTACGGGGCGACCTCCTAGGCCTATGGGATCAGACAAGAAAAAGCATTGACTTGTTTTCCTTATTAACAAAATGTCTTTAATTGGTGGCCCACGGCCCTGTGTGGTCAGGGGTGGTCATTGCCACTGGTGTTCATTCCCAGCACGCCACCTCCCTCCCCCCATCGCCAATTTCATTCACCTTTACACACACATAAACTTTTGATTCCTTCTCATTCTCACCTTCACAAATGGTACGCCTACAATATTCAAAGATGATGTAAATGTTAAATATAAATTTCGCATCTGGTCATCAAATAATGTTGACCATGAGAAATGCTTGTAATATGAACATGGCCATTGTTATAGGAATTTTATTTTGGCTGTGTTCCTGATGATATCTGTAATGTACATTGGTAGTTTTATCTTCAAATAAATTCAGGGATTTTAACTAGATTGTCCAGACGTCCAACAAGGTCAAGCAATATTCATCTCTGGAATGGTCAACTTAGATAAAACTTTTGATTTAAAGACATGTTATAATCTCACCATAATCCAAAACAACTTACCATTTCCAGATTAGCATACCCAGACCAAGAACGGACACGCCGACAATGAGAGCAACGATGACAATGATAACCACAGCAGTACCTGAAAGACGTGAAAAATGCATCATATATGCTCTGTTTTCGGCTTCACGATTTGATTAGAATTTTAATCAGCATGTGGAAGACAATAAGTATTACCACCCATTGTTTTGGTAAATGACGATGTATACTTGTTATATAACCAACGCGCCGATAGATGATGTGCGTTATTTAACAATATTTGTAGATGAATAGATATATAAGATAATAATAACAATAAAGTAATCAATCGTAACTACAACCAGAACATGACAGAACGATGTTCAATATGGTTATAGCACATAAAGTAGTAAACGAGTTTGAGGTATGCGTCCATACGGGCGTGAACAAACAAACAGACACAGTTTTCAGGGGAAAACGTGTCAATTTCAATTGAAAAAAGTTTGTAGTTGTGATATGATTTTGTAAGGGCGTTGGAGGGGATGGAGTGAACTTTTCTAATGGCAGCCGTCCTACGGGAAATTCGCTGGGTGCGCATGTGTAGTGAAGCGGAAATCTTCCCGCGCCCGTCTTGATCAATGTGACCTAACTAGGGCCCCCCCCCCCCCCAATTATTGGCCTAATATGTTTGAAAGAATGTACATGTATATGTGCTATATTTTCTCTACCGTTTTAAGAAAGTGTCTAGATTGCTCTAAGATATGCTCTACCGATAACTGCTTACCCAAGTTACGCCAGGAGCAGTTCCTGAGTTAAGAACTTGAATTGAAGGACTCCTCCCAATTAGTAATTAAAAGTAAATTAATAATCTTTAATCTTAGAAAGCCCTGTAGGACCAACGAGCATACCTTATACAGTTATGTGGACACAAGTTTCTGCACTTATTCTATTACCTAGGACTGATTTATTGCTTTCACTTGTTTATTCATAGCACTGGACCTTTTAAAGGAATGTAGTGGTTTATCATAGGGTGTCGGCCATATGCACATATACATGGCACAGGCGACATACGGAATATAGGGGCGGGGAACACCGACATGTCACTAGGCAGAAACCGGGAACGTATTGCCAGCCAAATAAACTCGCGTGGCGACATCTGGAGGGAAGTGGCTGAGTCATCGTTATCAAAGAATGATGGGCGGGTCTCCAGTAAGGGTTCTAGTTGTCAATGCCGATTGGGATATTTACCAAGTCAGAAAATATATTTTATTTCTAATTCGTGGTGTTGCCTGTCGATAAATCGCATTTCCATATACTACTATCATCAGTAGTACACGAAAAGAGAAATTACTTTCAGGAACGGGATACAAATAAGAGCGGTATGAAAGCATAGAAAGAGATTATTTCATCAAAATTGATAACATCTTGGGTCGGCCAATTTACGGAACATTCGAGTGACGAGACATATAAAACTAGTTTGTTTCCCATTGTATCCAGAATAATATTACTCTACAATCGCATACAGCTGCTTCTGACAAGGAACGGATTTATCGTCAAGAAGGAGGAAAGGAAAAACCAATACGTTGCTCTGATACAAAGGAATCAATCTTTGGTAAGAGCAAGGGTATAAATTCAGTTCATAAGATTTATTTCCATGATATCTAGAGTTCTCTTTTAGAAACCAGGGGGTTATTTAATGGAGCTTCTTCTACTCACACCCTTCTATAAAGTCATTCTAAAAGGGTAAGTCCAACCGATTGTATGTCCATACAAGGTCTGCAAAATAAACGATCAAGCATAATGGACAATATATGGATGTAAATTATGAAATGATTAGCAACTGAGAAAACTCACTATGACATAACATCGGCAAACGAAATTGTCAAATCTAGGGAGCTTCAAAATATACTCATATTAAAGGGGTGAAGAAAATTGCCCTATGCACCACTCTATAAGGAGTTCTATGATCATTATGTAGATGGAATTTACCCCCGCTACCCGCGCATACCCAACAGAGTGATTCGTAGTCTATACTTACCGCCAGTGCTCAGCCACTGACCCTATCCAGGCCTATCCCTGTGCGCTGAACGCTAATAAAAGACTCCCCAGTGTCTCATGGCCCTTACTGACCCGTGCAGCCCACTGCACAGTGCCTTTACTCACCATTGTCATAGCCAGTCAGTGTATAATGTCAACATAGCCCCCACGGTGTAGGGTTGGGGGGTAGGGGTGCTGCGTCAGTGGACCAAGAATAAACAAAGCGGTATTTAGTTCCAATACTCCACTCCCTGACTGTTACCCTTACAAGGGCCAATCCACGCTACCCTATACCCGCGGTCCGTACATACAACACTGCTCCCAGAGCTCGATACGCAGCGTATTATTTGACAAGGTACTCCAGACAATATAGGGACTTCATCCCAACAATAACTTGGCCCAACTCTCTGTTGACAAATGCTGCGGTGTGTCAACCTATGCATATCTCATATACACAGAGTATAGACGGATAGGGTAACACCATGGAGCGCCACTGGCCGCATCCCTTACGGTGCACCATGTTTGCCTCTCTGACCAAATACGACTGAGCAGCATTCAATAAGGAGTGGTGGTTATACTGTAACCCGGTGAACTGTGCCTATAGTGTACGATTGATTCTACTCACTGTACGCTATTGATATTCCTCCCACCATGATATGCGCCGTCTCGGAGATCTCGGCTGGAAGGTAAGAGATGAACGATAGTTAAAGCAGGCAGGGCGTGCTAAGACTGACGAAGATATGTGGAGCGGGTAAAACATAACCAGACTAATAACGCACTTAATGTCCTCGTGAATCTAATAATAACCTCAAGAATCAATGCCTAATTCGTGCTATCTCTGATTGACATACATACATAAAAATAATGTCATCGGGAATCTAATAATAACCTTTGGAACCCATGTCTAACTCGTGCTATATGTTTGTATGTGTCAATCGACGAGAAAGCAATATCATTTATTATAGACTCATGGTATATACTGTAAATACGCACCATTTCGCAATATAATACGGAACACTGATATAATCGCCTCAACTAGAACATTAGTTGTTATGCTACGTTTCTGCAAATTTCAAAATCAATTTTCGGTATAGTGTTAAAGAACAAACTACCTGGCTTGTACAAGATACAAAACTCAATAAAGATTTATAGTTAGCACGGAACTCAGCTAAACGCTTGGGTCCATTCTGACCTAAATCCTCATCTCGTTTTGAGCGCGGCCAGGAATATGCAATTCCACCTTTTTAGATGACAAATGTTTCGAAGATACCACAACTTGTTACGTGAAGAGGAAATACCGTCGAATAGTTGCCTTTCGAGCTAACCCTGTTCAGTCTGTTGAATACATCTCTAAGAGACCATTGTGTGCAATGTACTTAATGTTTTACTATCATAGATCTTTTATTGTTTTAACTAATTTTACATCGACACTTCAGAACCGAATTGCGATACTAGTAAACGAAGTCAAATACATGAGACACAGGCAAAAACTAGATTGTTTCACATGCTTATTTAAAATACACATATAAAGCGGCATGCTTTAAACTCCTTTAAAACATTAATAAAAGACACAAATATGCATATACGACCATTTAATGTTCGATGTTCAAAAGAGAACTGACCAATATTGTTTGTAGAGAAAGAGGCAAAACAAAGATATAGGTCGCAATGAATTAATGTTGCTTTGAAGCCCCCAGGGGATGTACATCACTTATTCAGCCTAATTCACCAAACCACACCAAAGTAAAAAAATTGAGAGGGAGATACTCCAGTCATGTACAGGCAATAGAACCACCTTTGTCAACCGTAATGTCCTACACATCACAGGCACATATGCTGAATTTCCATCAACCGACTTTTAATACCCCTAGAATTAGGCCTGGCATCCACCTACTACGTTAGAAATTTAGACCTACGGATATGGCACCGATACAAAATGCAAATATCGGAGATATATCGGAAAGGTGCAAAATCGTAGACATATGTCTAGAGATGCCAATCCACCACGCATTCTATCGGTGTCTAATGCTAGAAACCTGGTCAACTGCCCCGATATAAGGTGACCTTTCGACGCGATTTTGATTTTTTCTCGGAAGGTGCATCATAGACCATATCGGAGCCATATCGTAGTAGGTGGATGCTGGGCCTTATCATGAATCACTGACTGATTCTATTGAACTTTCTACAAAATAATCGCCAATGGAAACTAAAACAACAGAAACGCGCCAAGCGATCTTAGTATCGATAATGGGGAATTTAGCACTACCGACAAAAGTTGATAGTCGATGACGAAATGGATCACGGTACTAAAGATCGGTTGGCAGGCACTGAAGAAGCAAGGATACTTTGCCTCGACAACGATTTCCAGCATCAATCGAATTGAGCTACACCCAATTTCGTATAGTGAAGGACCCGAAATCGTTTAGGCTTTTGTCGGCCAATTTCCATAGCCGATTTCACCCCCGATTTAGTCAGGATGAACTCTGGTGTTCAGTCCGACGCCAAAACTGGCCTATGCCTGGTCTCTGTCTGGAGACAATTGTCAGAATAGAATAGAGTTGCTGGGTGTCGGACAGAACACTGTACATCTTGACCACATCTGAGGTGAAATAAGCTATATGGAATAAAGCATTATAGTATAGATATAGATACTATAGAAGACATATTATGGTGTTTCCACCTGCCGATTATGACCACCGATTATTATGTCTCGCACCGCCGACCATTATGTGACACTTTCGGAGCAATAATCGCCAGGTGAAAATAAGAAGGGTCTACGATATTTAGATAATATAGCACACCAGACCAATTTTTGGAACCACTGTCGAAATGTCTCTGCGTTGATTTACTCTGTGGTGAAATGAACTTAAGCGTCCAAAATCGGCCGCCAACTACCCCAATCTTCAAAGGATAACAGCATTTTTGCTGACCGCCACCGATTATACGCACTGAAAGTTTCCGAAATAGACCCACCGACCGACTTAAGTACATATAATCGGTGGCCTTTTGGTCGGCAGATGAGGAAGCCACAAAAGATGAGGTGTGGAGAGAAAAATATAGATATAAGTCTTAAATTGGGCACTGACCCTTTGGCTCACCCTTGGTGCAATTGCCGACCTTGCCCAGCCAGTTGTCACCCATGCAGGTGAGTGTCCACACCTGGTCGGTGCTGATACAGCCGACCACGGCCGTCAGCCCGTCCGCCTCCCGCCGGAACCACGCGTCCTCCGCCGGCGTCACGTCCGGACACCCGACGACTGACAAGGACAAACCAAGGTCAACGTGTCAATGACATCAATATTTACGTTAATGATATGTTGCAAGGAAGGCACAACTTAGGACATAGAAATAAAGTGGAAATTCAGGATGGTGTTTATTGGTTATTTTAGATAACAACGTTTCGGATTCTTATAAATTCTTTATCAGGTAGTGATGACATGAGTGTTTGATCAGGGTATATTTATTTTTCAGTATGATATTATGTTGTATTG
Source organism: Alentia gelatinosa (assembly GCA_950022655.1). NCBI lineage: Eukaryota > Metazoa > Annelida > Polychaeta > Phyllodocida > Polynoidae > Alentia > Alentia gelatinosa. The sequence goes on along the minus strand of OX465588.1, from coordinate 23,096,813 downwards.
CCTAACACGATTCTATGTATTGCTATGGAAACCTTATTGTGCAGGGGTTTTACAAACAACACATATCAAATTTAGAATGTCTCATTACATGGATGAATCAATGATTTCAAATGATTGCATGGTTTAATAGGTGTTTTAAGTGTATGCAGGAACATATTATTCTTAGTTGTGTAATTATGAGGGTTTGAAAGTGGCAAGCACTGTGTCATTCATTAAAACGTCATTGTCTGGTTCGAAAACTACGTATCTCCTGAAATCAAAATGAAACTACAGAAAAGAGTTAACAGTGACATCTTGTCGGATGTTCGCATGAAAATTGACTTGTTCGAGAAAACGAGGAAAAAGTTGAAGAATAATTGATTCAATCATTACAACTCAAATTCAATATGGTAACGAGGTTCTGGTTGGAATGGTGCCAGCTCGGGCGTGGGATTGTCGTGATTAAACTTTACTGAGTTACATCGTGCCTGTCACATGTGAACAACATTGATCGAGCGTCAAGCCCACCCTGACTTGTACATGCTGCGAACTCACCACATGCAGATATACTGCAAAGTGTTATTTTGAACAAGTTCTACCTGCCTGTCTGTTTATAGTCAGAATGTCTGTAATACAAACACATGGGTCCAGAATGAAAGGGATTTAAAGAAATACTGTCTGCTTGCTAAATAAACAATGGGCAGTTCTTCCACTGATGTCTTAATCAGAGTGGAAAGGGTACTGCCACACAGAAACCTTTGAACGTATATTAGCTTCGTCAACCGTATAGCTGATTTTAAGAGGTCCTCAGTAACTTTTTAGTAATTGAAACAAATGTCGTGTTTTCCCTTTCTTGTTTTGATATATGTGTTCTCTCTTATCAATAAGAATGTGAAATAGAAAGAACCGGAACGGCACAGCATATGTTTGTTCGCTTTTTTACTTTTTGTATGAACTTCTTCATATCCGAACAGCATTTGCCTTTCTTATTTGACGCTACCATAAGAAGACTAAGATTTGAGAATGTAATAATACTGTTTATATCGCTCGGTTAGTTATCATTTTTTATAATCCTATCTTCTGTCGGGCACATTACTTTAGACCTGCGTATCTTAGTCTGTACAATGAAAAAAGGTTAAGTGCCTTTTATGTGGAAAATATACAGAACAATAATGATAATAAGTCATACTCTATCTTAAACGTATTTATATATCTCTTAGAATATAGCAATTTTCTCATAGAGGTAGGCTGAACAGAAGGTCGACTGCTGGTTATGGACTTCTACGATTGCAGGAAGAGTCTAGAATTGGAGATCTCAGTGTAACAGAGCAAGCCGTACTTGGAAACACGAGAATAACACATTAAAATCTCCTAACGTTTTTTCCCCCCGAACACTCCATCTCGGCGTGATTTCAGAATACTAGTCACGAGCTCAGAATTAATTGAGCAACAGGATCATTAATAAACCATATTGAAATTTTCTTGTATGTGGGATTTTAGACAGTTTTCTTGGAAGCACATCCACTGCATTTAGCATGTTCGGTTTTATAAAGTAAAATATTGATTAAAATAAAATACCGTCCGTATACTGATAATGTTCACTAGTCATCATACATGTGCTTCTAGTGCCAGGGGAGTTATAACGACATGGCGTTTTCTGCTTATGTTCTTGTGATATATGCAGCCATTTTATGTTAGAATTATTGCTAGATTATTGCTTAGATTGAATAAATATTTTACTAAACAGACATATATCTAAGTCGGGTTTATTGCTATAACTGTGTCTATCTTATTTCCTAGCTAAAGGACATTCAGTGACCCATATTTACCATTAGATCCCTGAAAGACATCCCTTAAGATTTAAACACTTTCCGACATCTCCAAAAGCTGCGATTCAGATTAATATACCTCGAGAGGCTAAAATGAGATGACACCTCAGGGTAATATGGGCTTAAGGTGCAGACTCCTTATATAACGATCTCCGTGGTGGGTTGGGAATTTTACTGAACGCCGATCAATATGGAGGAGTGCAGTGTTATACGCGAACACGTAACATTATCGTGACTACGTAACGGAGGCTACGTCATGTCCTAAATGGTATTAATGCGACGTGAAGTTGACTAGTCGTTCAGTGGAACGGAATTTCTGTGATTTGGCGCTTTGGAGTTTTATACCAGGGCAGCATAATGGCATAATAGAATATATTAAATGTTAAGGTAGCAGGGAGAAAATTTGATTCAGATGTGATTCAATAGAGGAATGAGGTCAGGGGAGGCCTAGTCGAGTGTAGTCTAACTCATTACTCTGAACGCAGTAGGTCAGATTCCATATTGAACTTTGAAGCATATATTTGATTGCTTTGGTGGGGAAGACCACACTTGCGGGAAAGACAATGTTTGAGATTTTTTATCCTACCACTCATATAAATCTCCACACAGTTAACATAGTGTGCCTCTATACCTAGTAATGCCATAACATATATATGACAGGGATGATATATGAAGTCAAACAGGGTAGGATAAAATCTAACTGTCACTCAATTTCATATGATCGGTTTCATGGAATTCTTTGTCTCTTGTTTGAGATTTCATTCAGCTCTACTTTCTGATATTATTCCACGAGGACAACGCATGCCATATGAACAATCATATGAAATCTTGTGACGTTTCCTGATAGTATAAGTTCCTCATTGAATCTTCGTGGATATAACATAGTTCTTCAAGTGGAATGAACATCGTGTCGTATTACCTCTGGATCACAGCATTTCTATGAGGTTTAGCGCAATGTATTTACTATTGTGGAATAGAATCGGAGAAAACCGTAATGAGTAGTCCTGTAATAGATTCCTCTTCATGGTTTTGTCCATATGATCATTTTGTGTCTCATCACTCAGTTGATAAGCAGTTAGGTATGGTACTCTTCTATTCATACACAAATCGCCGTCCTTTTTACAGATATGTTCATTTGACATCGGTTGACCGCTCAACAACCTGATAAAACTAGCCAAAATACAAAGATTAATGAGTAATTACATATCGGAATAAGATAGAAAAGCTTCATCTGTCACATTAATCTACGAAACGAATTCCAAACCCGATGCTCAACGCAGGGCCTACTCAAAAGAATATGCTCTCCTGTAATAAGAAATAATAGAATAACGGATAAAGGTACTCACTTTCATAATAGATCAGGAAGTGTCCGTTGTTCTGTCTCTGCACGGCCGTGCCTATCGTCACAGACACGCGGTGTTTCAGAGTCATATACACATGCTTCCGTCGACGGTTACCACCACACACACCCACACTCTGCCCCTCTCTGTCCTCCTTCAAAAACACGTAATCATTTAACTGGGCGCAGTCGTCCACGCCGCCAGATGACAATTCGGGCGTGGCCGGTGCCGTGAAGTCCAGCATGGTCAGGTTGATCCTCTGACCGGGCTTCCCCTCCAGGATCCACGGGCAGAAGGCCGAGCCACAGCCGCTCTCGTCCGTCACCACGCTGGCGATGTATCCGCTCTGAGCCGTCACCTTCACCGAGTCACACGAGCGGCAGATGGAGTGGTCGACCGTGGCGACTGGAATACAAGCAGAAGAAACATACGTTAATATTGATTGATGATGAAATTATTCCATTTGGTAGGTTTAACTATAATCATGTAGTATTGCACCAAACAATAGGTTGGCAAATCCTCATTCAGTGGTCTTATAATGGTTTCCAGAAAGATTTCTGCCAAATCTATTCCTGTAAAGTATGGTTTGTTACATGCACACTCAGACTGCACACAGAGATTTCTCACACATAAACACATGAGTAGATGAACAGTATTTTTGGAGACTAATTTGAAATAAACGGGTTAAATAAAATAAACGTTGCATGGCCCTTGGCCTGTAAGAGAATAGAAGAACAAAATGGTATGTAATGTAATACAATTCCCAAATCATTTGGACCAAACAAAACATCCAACATATTCTTGGGCAACACATAGAAGACATTCTAACTCTTCTGAGTATAGTACAGATTTCTATAATTCATCACACAAGCTGGTGAGCAGCACACGGTATATTCTGGGATTATTAATTAAGCATATTTGGTATGGCTGCCAGCCGTTTGGTTCGGTATGGGATAGTTCCACATTTGAAACTGCTCACTCTACTGGGAATCATATATACAGAAAACAAAGAAAAATATCAATCTGGAGCCTATATCTGTGCTTCCACTGTTAGAATGTCGAGTAAGGCAATGGTGTGTGCATGCTCATACATCTCCACAGAACCCTCCCTTAGGTGGTTCTCCTTTATCTTCCTCTGCTGTCAGTAAAATGGTCTAATCTCACGATTCAATAACTGTAGTCCAACCGTCTGCTGGAGGACCGGTCCGGGTCCGAACGGAGCCAGAGATTGCGAGTTAATGAGGCATGCAGAAAGGAAAAATACAACGAAAATGCATCCACTAATGATGTCTATTTGATATAGCACAGACCCCAGGCCCTGGATCATTCGTGTGGTGTATAGTGGGATTTTTGACACAACGCACCGGACCCAGAGGTAAATCAAATTGACGTATCGGAACAACGTTATATAACCATCCATTCAGAAAATGTGTCATTTTAATTGTGAGGTGCATGTGTCATTGTCAGATGTAGCATGCATACAGTCTGAAACAGGGAGTGTTATGTCGCTCCAATACGTTATAAGAATCTGCACAATGTAACGACGAGTACATCCTTATATCGATACATATTCTCTCCCCAACAATAGACTCATTTTATCCTATGAATCGAAGATATTTCTGCATCTGAAATAGGATACACACCCCAATGATATGAAGTAGGAACATATCATATTCGTTTGGATAATAAGAGCAGAATTTTGTTGATAAAGGAGTCTATATAGATATCGCTACCGCCCATCTGTCTTGAAGAGATGCAGCCGCCGTAGCGTGCTCATAGTTTCTTGAGATGATACTATGTATGGCGACTGACCAATAAACTGCCAATAACCGTTCCCAAAGTGCACGATATAAATATGTGATATATGGGAATGAAATAAGCAATTTTACCAATGATACAATTTCGGAAAAAATCGCAATACCTTAAATAGTCGTAGTACTGTCCTAACATTTATGTTAAATGAATTATGTAATTAATTAAATATAAATTATATATTTCATATAGGAAACTACTCCCCTACTCTTGAACTCTTTGGAACTTGACCTCATTCACCTTAACATGCTCAAATAGATATCTTTGCCGTAGACTTATGAAATTGGACTCCGTTATAAGTATAGCCCCTGGGGTAAATGTGCATGATACCGAGTTACACTGTTAAGGTTCATCCCTTCTAAGCGTGTACAGTCGGGTGGAGGGGGTACACCAAGTCCTGCTTTCCCTCAGCGTCAATTGCTGACTCATCATTCAGCTCTGCCCATATGCAGCAGTAGAGGTAGACATTACCGCTTCTTCTCTACATAATACCCCTCTTTCTCAAATAATTAATGACATCACCCATACAGTCTCCACTGCCAAGTAATGAGACCCCCTCACACACATACATATATAGACTCTCTCCCCGACTCACCCACACAGCCCGCTTACCCCACCGACACCGACACCAACTACACCCACCACACAACCAACCAACACTTGAAAATAAGATGCCACCAAAACTGACAAGGGAAGGGAATGGCCGCAGTGAAATTGTGGCGTGAAGTTAAGACACTGTGGAGCCTCTAGGGAGAGGGTGCTGGCTTCACTACAGGATAATTTAATTACCTTAAACGAGTTAGCCCGGGGGGTGATTAATTGATGATGCATGTTACTTGTCATAAATCAGGCCCCGTGTGTGCGCCCACCGCCTACCCCGACTGATTAGCGGGCGTCTCTTTTTCTGCGCGTTTATCTCCCCGGGCGGCGGCCCCCTCGTCAGTCCCCGCCTGTGTTTCTTTCACCACGGCGCCTCCTTGTGTTCAGGCACTGCACAACAATGTGTGGACTTGGCAGAGTTGCTCATTGGCAGGCAGTCGCCTCCAGAGGAAGTGGTAGGTGGGGGTGTTTCCCCTCCCCCTCAACCTTCATTCCCTCCTTATATATCCCATCTTCGCCTTAGTCTCCTTGTTCTTTGTTCATCCCTGCCTTACCCACACCAGCTCCAGTGCCACTTCATCATCTTACACCATATACCTTCATACCTCCCTTTGTCTCTCCTCCCACTGGCACTCATTGTAGTTTGTTTTATATTGACTCCCTATCACTACCACCTAAACCAGTTTCGCCCCTCTATTCTATTTGTCACCATTTCCAAACTAACTCTGAAAGGTTCCTCTCACAGTTTACCCCACAAGTCTCGTAAGATCTAATCTTCACAACATAAAGACTGACCCCGTTTCAAACCACATTTCACACTAACACAAAATACCTGTCTCAATTTCCTCCCTTATCAATGTTCACCCTGATATTTCATCTCAGGACCATCTAACTTTACCACAATTTTGGTCTGAAGATCCTGACCCATATAATATTCCAATTCATCTTGCCACACCTCATCTCCATTACATAGGTTTGTCTCGCACATCCATAGTTCATTCTCCCTTATCATCGAATTATACCTTACCACACCAACCTTACCTACCCCCTCCTTCATGCAATTATTTTTGTTTTTCTTCTTATAATCCCTTTTATCTTTTCCACAACTCTATTTCAGTCTTTCCTCAGAACCCATTTCTATTCGCCTCACACAGCGACTACCAACATTGCTACGGTCACCATCAGCTTGTGTCCTTATCACATATTAATCCGATTGTCATTCCCTGAGAGAAATACAGACTCAAAGAAATGCGTCATATGTAGAGTGGCGTGCGGAGGATGCGATGGGATGGGACCCAGACCGGCATATAGCACAGAGATCCCATAATCCCAGAATCGAATATATATCCGGGATGAAATAGGTAGCGGAGTGGAAGAAACTTGATTGAGAGGTAGACACGGGGGTTTAGAAGGAGGAGAGGACGAATGTGTGTGGAATTCAACGCATGCATTCTAATGATGATGGTAACAGGTGGAACATGGAGATATTCGACAGACGAATTCACAGCATCAAGATTTACAGAAACAGGTTAATAGACATACAGTGGAATAGAGAACAGAATCCGACACCCGAGTTCATCAAGAATTACACCAGGTGTCACACCAAAAATAACATGCACTACTTCAATATATAACGAATGGACGAACGAGACTGGCCTATTTTCAGTGATCTCTAGACGTATTACAACCACCATACACCAGTCTCTTGGTGGTAGAACTGTACCGTTATATATAGTTATATATATATTTACACACACACACATATATATATCTATCTATCTATCTATATATTTATATATATCTATATATATATATATATATATATATATATATATATATATATATGTATAAATATGTATATAATCGATAAAGAATCTTAAAACACAGAAGAAAAACAAGAGGGGAGGGGGGCTGTCGATCAGTGGACATGCGGCGAGGCACCAGATCTAACTGATTACAGGATTGCTCGTCATGGCCCGCGTTTCTCTGATATAAGGCACACACATGGTTCGTGGTAAGTGACGGCAGGCAGACAGCGATCCATAAATAACCCATAATGATGACTAGGAGTGCCATGATGTTTGATGGAACCAGCAGGGGGCAGAATGGAGGGGGTGGGGGCACAACACCCCTCCCGCATGGTGGGGGTACACAGGGCGCAGTCCATTGGGTGCGAGGGTGGTTGGAGAGGTTTAGGTCTGGAACGTATCTCTATACCCTTTGGGATGAGCCTCAAACCTGCCTTACTCTCTACCTAATCCATTATATGAATGGATGTTAATCCGTAGCGCACCCTTTTACTCCCATCCTGGCTCCTCCCGTTTCCCAGCCATACCCCGATACCCCCATCGCCAACCCCACTATCCATACCCCCATCCACCTCCCTCGAGGCCACAGCGTTGACGGTCTCTATATGAAGACATAATCCATCTTTCTGTTATCTCTCGAGCAAACCAATGAATTATTAATGCACTATAATTGATCTATAAATGAGATTACTCGAATGCATTTTCATCGGGCTAAGCCGCTTATATCAAATGAGTGGCCGTGTTTGCGCGGGAGGAAAAGGAGAGGTGCTATGATGGAAAAGCAGACGACAACGCACTAAAAGTGTTCACTCTTTCCCGCGCTTTATTGGATAGTCGAGAAAGAGGGACTCATTCGGCGGTAGTGCCTGGGCCTTTTTGTCGCTCCTTATGCCGCTGTGCAAGTATTAATTTCTACGCATTGAGAATCGCTCCAGTGTGTCGTGCGTCTCATCGCGAAGCCACACTGCCAGAGCGGACCACCGAACTCCCAACCCGAATTCTCCATACGCCCTGGCTTCTTTCACGAGGGCCTTCAACTTTGTCAGAGCATCGAGCACTAATCATAGAACCCGAGCGGCGGAAAGCTGGCGCGTTCACCATCTTAATTCTGACATTTCAGATTGAATGAATGGGGAAGCCACGTCAGAGGAGAAGTGGCGAGAAGGTATAAAAGGGGCCTCTTCTGGCAGAGTGTCAAGGTTCGTGTAGAACCACTACACGGTAAATGACTGAGGTCGACACTAGAAAATTGATTTCCCAAGTTTAATGAATTTCTGAAGCAGTACGTAATATGGTAATGCATGTCGGGAATTCCGAATGTCCCAGGCGGGCATATTCTTCGTACCTTTTCTCTCTGCCCATTTTTTCTCTTTCTCTCTCTCTCTTCATAGTCTTGAGTGTTTCTGCCGTTAATTCTAGCATCTCCACATATGATGAGGCCCCTTTCTAAATACAGTGTCCCATCTACCAATTGCATGAAGGTTTAGTCAAATATAGAGTATCTGTTACATGAGATCGGTGTTTCTCAAGTCTACAGCACATTGGAAAGGCCTGGTACCAGTACGGGAGAGGCATTGGGAAATACTAGACTGTGTAATATCCTAAACGGCACTTATTGTGGTTCAGTAGAGAAAGCTGCAATTAAACTCAAACACCTTAACTTTCCTCTCAATCCATTACTAATTTTCATGATATTGCAAGTCTATATTCTAAATATTTTCCCATTTATTTAGCAAAGTACGATTTCAGAATGACAGATTGATCTATCTCTGAGATTTTATGGCACGGACTATCCTGGTAAAGATTAACATGTTGAAGAAGAGTCATTTATTGTTCAGTGTTATTGATTCTCCATACCACTGGATGCATGATTTCAATTTCTTCAATCACATATCCAAAGGCCCAATACTAAGATGAGGATGTGAACACATACATTGATATGACTGATGTGATGTCATTGTGCCCGGTTACTTTGTAGATGAATGTTGTCGTTTGTCGTACTGTACAGCATGAGCATGCAGAGCGAAGGGACGGGAACAAAAGAGGATGACTTCCCCATTAGCGACAGGAGAAGGGCGAAATCTCCTCAAAATCATCTCTATCTGTTGACGCTTAATTCCAGCAGATTGCGAAGACGCATTGCGGTCATTACAGCCGTCCAAATTAGTCTTCAAAGATTAGTCCATTGAGTTCATCTTCATTACGGACCCGCTGAGGGATTTCAGACGGAGGAGGAAAGGAAGAGCCAGCGGTGCCATCTGGTGGCAGCGATACGCGGGCCTAACGAGAGGCTGTGGTCTTTATCTCTGCGCTGAGGTATATATGCCCGAAGTATATCACAGGAGCCAGAGCCCCTCCGCCCAAACCAAGCCAATTGGCTCGTGCACCCTCTTGATAGGAGCTCGCAGCTCCAGAGCTGCTTGATTTAGTTTTGATGATTAGGCCATGGGTATACGTGCAATACAAACATAAATAGGAAAATAAGGTTGCGTTGAGAGGGCGTGGGCTCTATGTATCATCATTGTCCACAAGTATAAGAAAGAGAGGAATTTGGATTCGCATGTCAAGGGATCTAGCGCAAACCAAGGTATTTTCCATCCATTTAAAGCCTCTCCATATCAGGCTAAGCTATATTATGTGAGGTGTAAAACTTCTCATTATCCGGCATTGCAAATAAAATGATAAGTGAATCCTTTACATAATGCAATTTCTTTGAAAATTCTCACATTGCATTTAATGTAATTACTTATATACTTCCTTGCATTTATGTGGCGTTTCCACCTGCTGTCTATGACTACCGTTTATGGCATTCAGCACCGCCTACTAACTATCTGATATTTTTTGTGCAATAATCTTTAGGTGGAAAAAAAGAGTAAACGAGATATTTCCCCAATATTATACAAAATGGCACCGCTGACCGACTGTCGAGGCCACCGACGAAATCAAACCACGTCTAAAAACAGGGCATTTTCTCAACGCCACCTATTTCTATGTTGATTCAGGGAGGGTTGACCTTCAGGCTTGTCAACTCCTATACATGTTGAATGATTCTTAAGGGGGACCAACAACCGACATTTGTACAGGGTGCACATAATCGGTAAGTTTTCATCGGCAGGTGGAAATGCCACAATAGCACATTCCAATATTGCAATTGTCTTTGAAAATGCTCCTCTGAAGTCCAAATCACGGTACTGATGTTTTGTACAGCCGGCACCTGATAGTGAATATAATTCGCGTCCAATCAATCCGAGTGATTTGCTTCAAGAAGAAGACATTTCTGAAACAAATTATAGACAACAAAGCACGCTACGCTCAATCACCCCCTTGGGGAATCTCTAGGAGTAGAAATGATGTAGTTTCCATGCCTCTACTTTGAAACTAAAAATACTAGATGCGTTATCAAAGGCTATCGCACGTTTGCGTAGGATGTTTGATTCCCTTAACGACCCAAGTAGGATTCAACCCAGAAATCCTTTATCTCTCTCCGAAAATCGATGCCCTGTATTTCTTATCGTTCCCATTAGTGTTACACGTATCAATCTGCCCTTTTCTATAGGAGAGTTCGAATGTGCTGCTGTCTAGGTTGTAGTTTTCTGGCTTGCCTACTGATTTGTTTTGAGGAACTGTTAGATTCTCATTGAACGACGTCGTATCATGAATAATGATGGACGCTATCTTGACTCTGTAAGCGTACGTTTCCGGATCAATGCCCTGAAAGAGTTTCTACTGAAAAATCTATTTATTTGCAAATAATTCTGGGTATGATTTACAAGCGAACCGACTCAATTGTTGTGCTTTCAAATGCCACCATCAGATTATTTTGACTTTGTAAGTTACACTATTTGTCTTCGCTTTCACATTAGTAACAATAAGCCTTTCTCTGAGTATGAATGGAGAAGTACAATAGGTGTTAAAATACATAAGTGAATGATAAATCACTTTATTAGGTTGTATTTATATGAACACATCTTAACACTTCCCAATGATCTTTAATGCTTTCGGCTCTATCAAAATGAATTATCTTCAGTAAGGGTGTTACAATAACGTCCATCTCTGTCTCTCTCACGACTGCTCATACATATCTGAATTCATTATTCATTGTATACAAAGTGCCCATCAAAAATGCATGAGGACTCAGTACACCAGTAGCCATTGTTTAAAAATTGGTAGGTACCGAGAAATTAGTCCATATGTGCTATTGAGCAAAAACAAATCCCGATTGATATACCTCATAATCGGAAAATTCGCGTGTTTGATTTAGTCCAGAAAATGGATGATGGATACAACAAACAATATATTTGTAGACAGGCGGCTCTGTAAACCACTCGAGGTTAATGTCGCTTGTATATGACTGCCCTCGTTTTCCTCTCGTGATTTGCGGCCGCCTGTCCAGAAAACCATCGATTATTGTCTATATGATATTGTGACGACCACATTGCTCAACTCCCCACCATCAGCTTTACCGTATTTTGTTTTACAATGGTGTATGTATATGGACCACTATTAGCATTGTATACCTTCGGATATACACTGCTGTCATGTTGAACACTGCCGTACTGTTAGCCAAAAGGGTTCGACGGTGATACCGATTTCCAAAGGACCCTTTATTGACAGCTGTGTCTTTCAATAGGGAAGGCATCGAGTTAATCACATGAAATAATCACGTTACCTAATCACATCTTGCAATTCTATGGGTGGCTGATACATGTTGAACTGAATTTGTCGACGATATATGGGAAGAATACCGCCACTATTTATACCTATAAACGGCCTTGAATTAGATTGTCGCTCATTTTATTGTACCATCTGTTGTACCTCAGGGTAGAAACTTTGGTGCTTTGTATATTGTATTCTGAGTTCACTGTTAAAAACACTTCATTCTCTACTAATGTAGATATAAATCGTTCTTTACTGTGAATATGGATGTTATATGTCGATTTAACGAGGGAATAGAAAATTTAACCACATTCATATATCTTTTTAAAGCGCATCAGAATGGATATAGGTGATGTATTCTTGTTGTTGATATTCCGTGGTAGCTCATGGTAGATATATTCTGAAATTGATAGTTCCAACCGTTTTTGGCAGCGTTATGGTAAATAACATCTATATCCGTTTCTGCGTGATATGTCAATAAACTCATGCAATTCAGTACAGTACAGAGAAATCAGTACAGTACAAGATCCCATAACACTTAAAATGGTATAAGGTTATCTTTTGGGTAGCGTACAGCTGTCAGTAAAACATAGTAAAGTATCAACGCATATATTATTAAATAGTTTACAATTAATTTCAATTCGATAATTCAATATTTTAGCGATACCATACTTTGAACTCATGCCAAACCTACCCTGTATAGAAACAATAGCTTTCGGAGTTAGTTAAGTCTGTTATTAATGGTTGTGCACACATGGGATACAATTCTCAAACTAGGAATTTTCGAGATGACCCCACATACCGTTAGATAGTATCCAAAAATATTACCAGTTAATATACAACATCTTTGATATATATTTCGAAACAATTAACCTGCGTAATGAGGATAATTAAGTGATGTTGATTAATTCCGAGCAACACACCACCATCCAAGATTTCTGAGTGAATGCATACTAAACATAACAACATCTGCCATGTCTGATTACTACGCAGTTAGAAAATAATCCTCATTGCGTGCTATGCCTTCCCTATGGAATCCTTCCACAGCAACACCATGTTTTGTATTTTACATTTCAGACATGATACTACTGAGTAATGACAACCAACCGATGCCAGTTTTCTGCAGCTTTCTTGTCATCCGATTTGGATCTTATCCAGGACAGTACGTGCTTCTTGATGTCCCAGGTACAGAGAGACAAACAGGACACATCACCCAACCCTAATAAGCATAGTTAAGGGGTGTCCACCCTTCTACCCCAGTCCCTCTCATGTGATACGGACAGAGGTGGTATGACTTCACAATATCAGTCAAATGTCGAGTACAAGTCAGCGGATATTGTACATGCTTATTTTTACATTTCAAGTATTCTACAAGCTACTGAACCTATGCAGGGAGCAGGTAAGGTGAAAACCTTATTCCAATATAACATTTTCGGAAATCATTAAGGACTAGAGAAATGTACCTCAAAATGCCTCATTTCCTGGTCTCATATGCAGATTATATATATGAGAGGAAGATGATAACCACACTTTTGTATATAAAAAGACAATATAGATTTGTATTCCCCTATCATCGTCAAACTGTGGCTAACAAGTGTTGACTGGTATCCTGACACCATCTGTCGTATCATATTGCATTCGCAACATGTAGGCGTGCTGGGATTTTACTTTAAAGAGGCGGTAAATCAGAGACTGGTCTGACACGGGTTCTGCCTTTATTGTAAGGCTAGGTTACCCAGTATAGAGGCTGGGGAACAATTAGAAGTTCTCGCTATGGACGGTAACTGACAAGCGCATGGTGACTCCTTGAAGCGACTATCATATTTCTTCGCTGATCTCTATTTGTCTTCATGGTTCTTGAGCAGAGTATTCAGTGTCTTTGTTCGTGAGAATATTATTTGAGATATGATATATGTGTGGCGACATTCGATATTCTATCCACATGTGGAAGTGCCCGGTGTTTCACCCTTAATACACTCTACGCCGCTTTCATAACAAAGAGTCACCCTAGAAGTGATCATTGTTTTTGTGAATTACATTACTTAAATAACACGACTTGTATGACCGAAGCACATATATCAGGAGAACGAACGTATTTCATAGTGAAAAGCTATGATTGAATCATCCTGCTAACGGTATGCTCTGAGATACATCCATTTCATTAGATCCCTGAATCCTATAAGAATATACGTTTTTTAATGTTTTTTTCTACACTGAGGAATCTCGAAAGAAGTTCTTTGGGACTGCCCTATTTTCGTTCCAATCACTCACGACTCCCATTTGAATATGGACACTTCACGTATCGATAAATAAGACCATTGGAAATCTCCGTCAGAGAATCGGGTATTAGATTGACATCAATCGCAACAGTTGGCGGTAGTGGAGCTGAACGTGGCGGAGACAGGGATGCGATGGACGACCTACAGTGCGTCTGATGGAGGTAGGGTCTGGATTTAGGCCACCTATTGGTGATGCCTGTAAGATTGGCCTGGTCGTCACCGTGTTGGTTTCTAGGTGGCGAAAGTACCGTCTTGACCTGTTTTTCCTTCTACAGTGTCAGGGAATATAGTATGCCTGCAATATACTTTTAAGTACTGCTTGATACTTCTATTTTTTTGGTGGTGATCATGTAACTAAATAGATTGTTAGCGTCTTCTCGTGTACGGGATTTTGTAGCTAGGATATATACTAAACCTGCTTTGTCCAACATTATTTGAGTTCTTTGTAATGAATAAAGAATTCCTTCTCAAATATCAAGAATGGAGGTGGTATAACCCTGTACCTTGCAAGGTATCAAGCAATGAAATTATTCATTAGCCATATATTCCTACCAGTTCTACCCTCGGCATGAATCATATAAGTTTCCAGACCTAGTGTTTTATCGCTGTGAAAAACGGGGTCGGGGGTGTGGCATGTGATTGATGAGCAATAGGGCTGTAGTAGGTGGCTGGTAGGCGTGGCTTAAGCAAGTAGCAGGCTCACAGTAGGCTTGTTTTAGACATACGGCTCACATATAAAGAAACTTATATAGTTAATGGGAGATGGCATATAGGGAGGATGTTGTAGTTAAACCTTATAGTGGCTTCAGGTAAGCAACCACTAATGGACCTGATCCGCATGTTTTACTCAAATGTAGTACAAGGTACAGTTTATCTTCTTATTTGTTAACCTAAGTCTGTTGGGTAAATGCATCAGTACTTTAGCTATTCCTATCTCACATTTGACATTTAGCATCAAGTCAAGGCAACATACTAATGAGCATCCCATAATCATATATATGTGGCCAGGCACCCTCTGCTTCTGCGGGGTGACGTGCCACATAATGCCAACAGAATATTTCCCATATATACATTAAGCTATTTTAGTAAGACAAATGAAGAACAAAAGTAACTTAAACATCTCTTGAAGCACAACTGGACGTTGGCGAGTCAAGTTTCAAATGTATGGCACATGCATTGTAGTACGTAAACCTTTGGTTTCTCAAAAGAATGTTTATTGACAAAAGTGTGTTCACCTTTTCGGATTATCTTCCATTCATTCGTTCACACATATGTATGGGTGACCGGGACAGGACAATACATCTGGGCTCACAACAGATTCAGTATCGTTCAGTCACAACAGAATCAGTGGCACAACCGACAGACTTTAAGAAAAACTCAATTAGTCGGTGTCATTTTCGTCGGCTAATGGAAAATAGCCTTATGACTATTGGCATGCCTATATAGTTATAGGCTGTGTATTGGATGTATAGTTCTGTTCACTGATGAATGTTGTATAGTGATGGTCACACGGAGACTATATCACAGTGCACTGATGATTTTGCAATGACCTGATGGCCGTACACAAGTGAGATGGTCGTCATATGTTGGCCTTCCCTTATAACCCGTGTATATGGTCTATGCCGTGGCTGGCAGACAGTGTGATGTCATTCCGTACCCCTGTATGGGGGTACGGCGGGGATGTGGCTCGCGCCTTCCCACGCCGCACCCCGATGAGGGGGTCAGGCGCTCCCCTGAACCTGAGTGCCGTTCGGGGCCCATTTAAGGCGGCGTGGCGTAGGCCTCACGCCGGCAGCGCGCCAGGGTCCCCGGGGTCAATAAGTTGGCGTAACCCTGCTAAGCCACCAAGATGTGATGGCGCCCATCTTATACATAAGAGTCCGGCTTACCATGGGTGCCGGCGGCGGCGGGTGGGGTATGAGGGGAGGGAGCCGCGGAGGGTATAGTGAGAGGGGTGGGTCGTTTGGGACTGAGGGCAGGAGCCAGGTTCCAGGAGGAGAGGGAGAGGAGAGACGGTAGCAGGGGTGGCTGCGACTGGCCACTACCGCTCCCGATCCTGCCTAGCCTGACCCCAGGATCAATATCGCATCTGGCCAGGGAGGCCGACATCTGTGGAGTTTCGCCGGGCATTGATCTGTGCGGGTATTGCACCTTCTGTAGGGTAACGCCCACCTCCTGCCGCCACCCCTACACCTATACCAGCTCCACGCCCCCGCCTTTAGACCTACCCCTCCAACCCTTCAGTCCCAACATACAGCGCTACACTACCACCGATAGCACTAGACAGCGCCCTCACATTTCCCTACTATCCTAGGCTCACCCTGCCGTAAGTACAAAGGGTAGCTAATATAGAAGGAGTAGCTCATATCTAGGGGTCTACACCTACCGAAAATCAGCTTCCAGAATGCATCATTATCTATCACACTGAGATCATCTACTTTACCTTTGTCTGTTGCCGATGCTGGTAAGGAGGACATATTGTTCCCAAAGAAATAGACTTGGCTTCCTAGCCTTAATCCCAGATTTAATACTCCAGCCCTGAGTTCCTAGCCTAGACTATGAGGTTCTAATTGTCTGGCATTTAGATCAGTCTCTCAGTAAAGGCAGCCTTGGTCTATATTCCCTTCTTCGTTCTTCTGTCAATGACAGTCTTCTTCCCTTGAACTAAGTTCTCATTAGAGGAATCTGTAGTCCTACTTAGAGTTAGGTAAAGTGCAGATCTGGTTACGACCAGTAAATTTTTCAAAAATACTTGTTTTCTCACAATAGACCATTTCTAAGCAATAACTTTAAATTTGCTTCTTCATAAATGCAAGTCGTTTTTCATGAAATTAAATCTGAAAGTATAATGAAAAGAATATAACTTGTTGATAGTTAGTTATCTTTATGTGCCAACTAAAACATCCTATGCTTGACTTTGTTTTGTATTCCTTTTTAATAGGTTGAGCAACCCTAGGGATTGATATATCTTCTTCTTTTTTTTATTTTTTATTTTTATACAATTTTAGAAGTGTATCAGGGAAAGGTAACTTGGGGATTTGTTGCCTTTCTCTAGATGGGTATCAAAAGTACTATCATTGGACCGGAATTGGCCCATAATTTGTTCATTTCACAACATAATGAGAGTTTCAGATATTGAGACAATAAATGGCAGCTGAGGTTGATATCAATAATATTTTCCGGCACAGGCATATAATACAAAAACTCAGTTTAAATGTATTATATGTTCTGCCAAATGTATGAATCAAAGTTGCCGTTATTTTGAGTTTACAATGGAACAATAGCAAATCTATATAAATAATAAAATGCAACTACAATGCTTATACATCTATGATATATCGACTCTCCCGATTGGCCAATAGAAAATTATCTTCGTTATGAACATAACATATATAATACCATCTTCCATTGATAATAGATTAACATCTTGAAGTGAATTCCAACTGAATCCTCATAGAACCTACTGTCGGTTAGGGAATGTATAATTCGTATGGAAGGGTGAGGTATTGGAGGGTAAAACAATCCCTTAGACTTCGGGCTTAGGGAACGAAGGGGTAAAGGACAAAAGTATTATAAGCCCATTCGGGGAAAGGTCAGAGAGTATAAGCTCAAATGGCACACGGGGGATTGGGGAAAAGACCAGATGGTTAAATGACAAGGTATCACAGGACCATGGGGCATATGCCTGGCGAATATAAGATGGGCCATTACAAATACCCAGAACCACCCCTTTTGCCCATAATACTGCTCTATGGGAGCCAACGGAACGCCCGATCTGATCTCCTACCTGGTCACTGAGGCATTCCCTGGATCAATGACCGATTTACTCAATTAACCGTACTTAGATTTGCCCATTCCTGCGCTCTCTAAGGTGTACTGTGAGGTGCTCTGTGAGTGTAACTTTGTGTCGTTCTGCCAGCTTCACACAGCTCCCAACCACAAGAGCAGCTCGCCGAGACAGTAAAAAGACAAATGCGTCCATGCAGACCGCCCCCGTCTGGGTCTTTGGGAGCCAAACGTCACTCCATCTTGTCAATTCAGCCATACTTTAGCAGCGTGGAGGCATACAACTGTGTCTGACAGAACGATTTATGATTGGGTGGGCTCTCAGGAGTGGAAAGGCACGACAGTCAACCCGCCACCATTCCCACAACCCCTATAAGGTTACACTTGAATAGGGAGCATCGAATGTAATACAAAATGCCGAAGATGGAACACACAATATAAATTTTAATCATATTGTATATATACCGTTCTGAAACACTTACCAGTTACTTTTATGGTGATACGTACCATCCACTAGATGTGATTCCTGTGGAGGTTACATAATCATCTAAATCGTACAAAACAGTATTCTTCATAATTATGGCATGGTCAAATGTACATCCAGAACAACAAAGGAATAAGGGCGTAGGCTTCGGAAAGGCCAACTCCTGTAACATTTCGCCATTATAAAGTACAAAAAAATCAGATAACCCTAGAGAGAAAGTTACGAAATGATATTCAAATACCACAATGAGAAATATGTTCGATTTAAGTCACATACTTATTTTGATAAAAGGCCCTTGAATGCCCTCTTAAAGGTATATGAGTTGGTTCGTTTGCGAAATCTCAGTGCCATGTTGAACCACTGATCGGCTACGAGGCAACCCTTAATACGATATAATGACAGTATCCACGGGGTGCCTATGTTATCACACTCACTGCTCTACACGTCAAGCCATGTATTCATACCCACACTGTTCACGGGCATGCGCACATCTGGAGGATATCGACCACTGTCTACATCGACGTCAGCGCCCCTGGCGACTTGTGCCCGTCAGTATTGACACAGTATACGGTGGTGAAATCGCTGCCTGTCAAAGAGGCAGGTTCCGGGGGCATGCAAGGTGAGCCTAATACCGTCTGGATGCTGTGCATATCTGCGGCCAGGAGGCGCTGCCAGCGACTCGTGAGTCATACCAGACACGGAGCAGCTCGCCATCTTGTGCCGTGTGCAGCTCGACGCCGAGATGCCTGCTCCTGGAGCTGAGGGTGTAATAGATCACCTGCTGACTGCGGACATAATGTGGTTTGTGTTATTGGGGATAGGTAACCATCGCTTTGTGGTATAGACAAATGGTATGGGTGAGGTAGGTAGAGGGGTTTCATCTGGCTGTCCCTTTCGTGATATCACGTTTTGCTTTCATTTCCGAGCCTGTTCGACGATCTAGAAGATTTGCCATGAGGGGTCCATAGACAATAATCGATGGTTTTGTGGACAGGTGGCCGTTAACCAAGAGAGTTTGTTACGACGTCAACCCCGAGTGGTTTACAGAACTGCTTGTTCACAAAACCACGGTTTATTGTATTTATTGTGTTGTATTTTTTCTATTTGATAAGGTTTCTTGGAGTTAATACCTCTCACCCTGTTGGGTGCAGTGTGGTATTATCTCTTTTTCAAATTCGAATTTTTTTATTGCATTTATTGTCCATCCTTTCGAGTAGATTAACCCCAGGAATTGCCATATCAAAAGGTATGTATATCAATAGGGACTTTTCATCTGCTTTATGAATAGCACTAAGGAACTATTTTCCCGTAAACTATGATTTTGGGGCCGGAATAAATGGATTCGGAGCTGAATACAATGGTTGTGCTATCTGACAATTTTGAAACAATGGGTAGTGGTTTACTGTGACCCCATACAGTTTGAATAGGGACTTTGTATGCGATGGATTATAAAATATATAATGGAATACCCTATACCAAATCAACATGTATGTTCTTATAAATCAAATATGGTTGTATCAGGTTTTATAGTTTTGAAACAGACGCAAGTTTGCCATGGCGCAATGCAATTGAACCTCGGCTATTGGATGTAACAAATACAAAACAACCACACCCTCTTAGAGACAAGTTGGGTAAGGTTGGAATATGATCTTTTGGCGTTAAGGCTACGGCAGAATCTCTGAGGATATAGTTACCAGGTTTATGATACATGAGTCAATAGACCTTTAAAATTCAGGTGTAACATACTGCGCTCTTTTAACCTTGGGTGAAAAGGCGTGGTTCCAAGGCATACATTTTCACCTGAAAAATACATTAAGTTATAGAGTCGATGTATGCATTAAGGTATAGACCATAGCTTTATGTCCATCACTTTGTAATACACCCATGATTGTGTATCAAATAGACATTTCCTCTTCTAGTAAACATCTCATCTTCTTTAAGTTTAGTCAGCATCTATTGGTATCTTATTCTCCAGTACACTATGTCATTCCCTACGTATGGCAAAGGTGGTTTGTAATCCTATTTTTTCGATTGCCTTTTATGAAGAATATGGGATAAGATAATGATGTTGCGATTTCATTTCCCAAACATGGCAGCATACAAGTTATTTTTCTTGTGAGGCCTCCAACACTATCTCTGGTTTTGTCATGTTAAGCCCAATACACATCTACCGATTCAGGATTGAACAGTTAGTTCCTAAATCGTAAAGGAGTCGGCAAACTTGTCTCAGGCGAATTATATAGTACCTCTGCCTGTGTCGGCCACCAAATCAAGCACCATTTACCAACTTTGCGTTGTTGGCAACTAGATTTACCAACATATTGATAAACTTTTGGCCACCGATTTAGGAACATAGAACCCACAACTTGTCAGCGACAAAATAACATCCGAAGGAGATGGTTCACTAATCGTTGCCTGATCATTGCCGAGCTGCTACATCTACTGACATAGACCGACTCCGTTAGGATGCCTCGCCTGGGACAAATAACCGTCCGTTGGTCGCCGACAAAGGTACATCAATTGGTAGATGTGTGTTGGGCTTTATAACCATTTTCATCCCTCCAGTCTTTCCGTCTTTAACTTTGATATAAGTCGTATTGACAACTGAATACGTAACTATGCACAGATATTGACATTCAAATATAACGCTCAATTTTTATCCGGAAATCACTGCTCTCCATCCACGCCATCGCGCTATATATTTGGCAACCTGAACTCATAGTAAATCACATATTCAGAACGTAACAATATACCCTTGTATTATCAAAATATTTGTTGAGAAAGGGTCAGCCAAACAACAGGTAAAGCTCTATCGCTGAGTCTCTTCCTTCTCTGACCTATTGATATTGGTCCAAACACGCATCTGAGAAATGGATCCGACCTGGGGATGTGTTTCTGCGTGCCCGAAAGGGCGGGGGGTGGAAGGGTGCTTGTAGAACAAAGTTAAGGCCACACCCCTTGATCCTCCGCAGTGAACAAGACGCCGCTGCCGACAGTCCTCAGGCCCATTGGAAACTGTTGTGGACAAAGCACAAACACGCAGAGTCCCGCCAAAAAAAGAAGAACGTCAGGGAAGACTGGCTCAGGGATCGTTTTATCAATGGTTTTTAGTTGTGGCCTTGCAGGACACACGAACATAGGCATCTTTGGTCTGTGTTACCTTATACCTTGTTTTGTGAGAGAAAGGTGAGAAGATGAGCAAAAAGGAATCGTTGCCTTTTTATCCTCTCAGATTCCATGATTCTTTGCAGTACTTCCCTTAAGGAGATGGAGGCTTGACAGGATGGCATGGGGTTTCAGGAGTCACGAGACAGGGTATTATTCTATACCTCCAGGTGATATCCTCCGGGCGGCTGCGCACCTGCCTGTGTAATCACCACATCTCAGAGGTCAAGGGGTCAGGTTCAGGGTCAAATGGGATGACAGACGTTGCTCAAAGGTAGTTTTTGCGATGTGTTTTAGATTTCAAATTACTTTTTATATTCATCATAAACGGTTCTTACAGAATAAGATCTTCCACCGCAAATATTGTGGGGCGATTTCTATTTTTCAAACAGAAATAACACTAGTAGTACACCAAAGTTATACATTGCTTTCGTTCAATATAAGCTTTTACTATAAAACAATAAAGGAAATTCATGTACTATATCTTAGTCAATCTAAATACGTTCCTGCTTTGCGGATATTGAATCCCGTGTATAAAGGACAAAATGTTCCTGATGTTCATCTTAGAACTAACCCAATAAATGTACTCATCTAAGTTCTTTATGTTCAAAGAAATTAAAGTAATTGATAAAGTACTATGACACAAAATAGTATTCAGGAATAACAAGTTCAAAACACTAATAGTTTTTCGAAAAATAATTAGGCGCTGACAAGGATTCTGAATTAAATACCTAAACACATTTTGTATTGAGTCATGGTAATAATTCCCTACCAGGGTGTTCACTTTAAAGTGTTCCTAATTGAACACTAAATGAGTCATACGATTATCTAAGGCTCTTTTGTGTTTGGATACCTCTGTCTGCTATGAACTATGCTTGAGACAATGAACTATGTTTGAGTCCTGGCCCTGACGCTACAGATACGGCAATGATAGCCACTAGAGTGTCCGTCTATCCGATACTCAAGTCTCAATCCATTTCATCAGATAAATCGATAGCATGCTGAGGCAGAGCGAGGAGATGATTTCAAAGGCAGACACAGAGTGTATGATTCTGACTGTGCAAATAGAGTGTTTATGCAGGAACTAGTGATCTTATTTATATCACAGGACACCCGATATAACAATATTGTGTGGATTGCCCCCGAGGACATTTGGTCTTTCAGGTTTACTTGTAAAGCTAATTCGTGTAGAGGGACATCAAATAGAAGCCGCTTTCAAACCATGAAGTATTAGGAAAGGGTTGGTACATACCTCCGAACTGGCATCTTTTCGTTTTAAGTATATCTCGTTAATGTGATGCAACCTGATTTTGAGTTGCATGAAATGGGGCAACAAAGCTGTGATTATGTTTTCATTTGTTCGGTTATCCACAAAGTTGAAAGTAGGAGACCCCAAAAAAATATCATTTCTAAAAGGGTTACAGGTCATAGATCTGCTATAGGACGATAGTTTACCTCGTTGATGGTTATACCCGATTTAGTGTGTGTTCATTTTGATATACAGC
Source organism: Alentia gelatinosa (assembly GCA_950022655.1). Classification (NCBI taxonomy): domain Eukaryota; kingdom Metazoa; phylum Annelida; class Polychaeta; order Phyllodocida; family Polynoidae; genus Alentia; species Alentia gelatinosa. The sequence goes on along the minus strand of OX465588.1, from coordinate 23,073,570 downwards.
TTCATGCGTCCGTCTGACTCTCTTGTCTTTAACAAAAACACACCTGCGCTCATGATGTTAATATGGGTGTGATATTGAAGCTTTATCTCACCCCAGATATTTTTTCTCCATAGACTTAACATTGGAAACTCGTATCCAACACCCATTAGATATTTAGGAAATATATCCAATGGGGGATAATGTCACAAATGTTAGCCCATTAGTCAATATTAAGGGTGAGATAAATTCAGAAACCCATTCAAGATTAGGGTCAGAGCTCGATCCCATTTCATTTGAATCACATAGCAATTCACGCGGCTTCGCCTTGTGAATTACTACGTGATTCAAACTCGATGGGATACGAGCTTAAACCCTAAACTTTCATGGGTTTCCTCTATAATATGGATTCTGCATCGCATTTAGGAAGAATATGAGCACTATCTTAATCTGGTGATGCTTTCTTTTGGGTTTTTTTTGTGTTTCTATTGGCAGCCGACAGTAAGAGACATTTGCGCATCAGATTTACTTTAAATAGATATTACTGTCTACTTTACAAAAAATCCTTTTTTTTCTTCAAGTCAAGACAGAAATGGACCTGGCAGCCTTAAGAACTATAGAAATACAGTTTTTCACCGACAAGAGCATAGCAACTGTAGCGATGACTCTTCATTAAAGAAGCTAGATTACTCTTCAAAAATTAGTTGCTGATAGACTAGTTTCTCATTTCATTAATGATGGGTATTATCTTTGTTCTCTGCAAAATTGAAAAAAAATTGCCTTTTGACGTCGGTTAATTACTTTCTGTGATTAATTAACCCGAAATTAATACGCTTTGATTTGAAATTCTTGGTTTCGAGCGAGTATGACTGCAATCGCATTAACACATGTTCAAAAGAATCCCCGAATCAGTTTCTATTGGCCATTAGTACAGTGACTATAAAAAGATACGTAGATATTTTATAGGGTACAATATAAGCGATATCTATTGGATGATATTCTCAAGGATCTTGTCAACTTTGAAGCCAGGTTTTCTTTATCAAATTCCGCTCAACTTTAATGGCAAAATAAGACGTCGCAGCTGTGAATCAACGGAGTGAATTGAGATTTAGATTATTCATAGGACTGGCCATCACTTCTTACTGATAAAAACCAGCAACAATCAGCAACAAAAAAATATGACAGCTTAACTACCAATTTGTGAAAAGGCCTTTGATGGGGCTTGATTTGGAAATCATCCGTTTTTCTTTATTTTCTACGGCAGTATTGAATTACCTGGCTTAATATCTGGTAAAATAATACCGAACTCAATGAAAACTACCTTCGCCTGTTGGGATGTGTTTTTGATGAACTTTATTTTTTCTTCTACGCCTCTTCCTTTTGTCCGGGACTTTGGCTTTGTTTCAACTTTAACCACGTTTCTCGACGTTGTGATCGAGTAGACGCAAATGCACTACGCAAATTCCATCAAATGGAGCTCTCTCCAGGATGGAGTGCCGAGGCTAACCTGGTTAGAGACCTAATTCTCCGGTTTATGGCGAAGTTGCGGACTGCGGTCGACCCTCATTTATACCTTACAGGAGTGCACCGTTCCTTTCGTATCGCCCCGTGAAATCTCATCGACGCGACCAGTAGGCGATGGACAGTCTACCACTGCCTCGTCAAGCTAAAAGATTACCAGGGGTGCATCCTGCCACTCTGCGGTTTGTTTCTAATCAGCCTGACCTTTCCCATGGAGCAGCCCCTGCCCCCTGATGTCCCTTACCTGTCCGTCAATCAACCCCCTAGTCCCTCGTCACCAACAGAGCGGGCGCGATCAATGATCGGTCTTTATAGGCAGGTTGGAGTGGGGGCTTTGTAAGGAGGGGTACAGGTGGATATGCCAAGGTATGGGTGGAAGTAGAGGATGGGGGTCGCCCACTACCATCAGTATGCAGGCAACATGAAGATAATTAGACATCGAGACCGGCGGACAAGTAGGGACAGGAGAAGGATGTGCTTGGAGGGGTTGAGTATAGATGTAGTGTGCAGGTAGGGGCGCAGTCCGGCGAGGTGGGGGTTGGGGTATAGGGGTGCAGATAGGAAGGACACTGGTCGATTAGAAGCCCAGCCTCCGCGCGACACGGACAAGATGGATGACGTTCTGGGGCCACGTGATTATCGGCGAGACTCTCGCGGGACCTTCAGCGCCGGCCCCGAGATTTAACCCGGCAGTGTTTCCTGGCATCCGACGCTGGAGAGCTCCACTGATGGCGGTGTGCCCCCGTGACGGATCGGTGCTGGTGAGGGGGTGACGGCGGCGGTGGTGATACGGGGGTGGGGTGGGGACTGCTCTGGCGCTCTCTCTCTATTTCATTAGGGTAATTATCCTCTGAACGCCCTCATCACCCTAATATAGAGCTCAGGTGAGTTGCCTTCCCCCATCGGCACACCCAGCTCCATTGTGGAGAGAGCTGCAACAATGCCAACAATAAAATAGAACTAAGAATACATCCCCTCCCCTTCCTCCCCGCCACCTTAATCGTCCCTCTCTCCCCTCTACAAGGGTCACCATGTAGTCACCCAATCCGCAATCTCAGATGAAACTCTGCATGATTATTCCAGACGGCCCGTTATCATCACCATTTTGTTTTAATAAGTGAGGCGCAATTCCATCTCATTCGCTCCTTCGGTTCCAGATTCGACAAGCAGTGAATGAATCGGCAAGAAAACATTGGCGCTGGGCTTCTCCGCTGTTTCTTGTTACATGTGAATGCGAAACGTCGACTGCACAGCAACCTTTCCCGGCTTAATTAATAACCTGTGTCTCTAATAGCAAGGGGATGTCTGTATGATGGAGCTGAATCTGATGTGGTCGAGTCACTTTTGCCATGTTATGAGCTTATGTGCTGGAATGTCTCTTTAATGTGAAGGTTGTCGTTTGTCGGATTATAAGCGACAAATAAGCCTAAGAATTAAAGTTTGTTTAAGTAGTCATATTATGAGTATTCATATTGTCTTAATTGTATAGGATTTTCCTAAGATATGAGCTACACGAAATGCAACCTATTATGATATCTATGCATACGTATACTAAATGAACATTCTACATAGACTAATTCTATAAGGAATGTCTTTAAATGTACTGCTATAGTATGTAGAGAGTCGAGTTAGCTGTTCCTAGCATTTTGGATGTGATCCGAAATAAGTGCCATTCATAACATGACATATGCTGGATATATATTTTGATGTCATTCCAATTTGTCGATATGTATCTCGAGGAAAAAGCAATCGCAGGGGAACCACGCTAAATAAGCAATTTGACGGCATCCACGGTTGAATTTCACAGTCGTGTTCAACTCTACCATACTCCCTGTCAGTAGTATAGTGAAATGGTAAGTATACTCAGGGAAACGTTATCAGGCATATATGATGCGCTGGCTTTGGTTTCTTTCTTAGCACCTTCGCCTTCGACGTCGCGTATCACGAAGCACATATCTGTTATTTACCTATCACTCCCTTGTTGCATCGGAAATAGAAGTGGATATATCTGGAATTCCATAAGGAAATACAGATCTTGCTACTGAGCCCTGTGATTTAAATTAAGAAATGAAAGAGACTCAGAAATATATACGATTCCTCCAAATATATTATATCCCCTATATTATTCAGTTATTCAGTACTTGAAATGATTTGATATTGTGATGTTAGCTTGTTATACATAACCAAAAGGCATCGGGGAACTTGTCCGAAAGGAAAATTATGAAAAGTAATATTATATTTTAAAAGATATAGGAAGTACAAGTATAGTAAGGATCCAGCGTATGTGGGAACATTCTTACATTCTTCACACCCATCATGATACAGCATTAAACAACGATATCTTGTCTGAGTATAACACCTTCCAAATCCAGTCTAATAAAAATCTAAATTAAACTTGAAAGAGCGCAATTGAGCATACTAGAATATAGACGTCTGAACTATAAAAATCGTATTTTTCTCGTGCCTTCAATGGGTCTATAGGGGATTTGAAATTACCATTGGTAATCAATACTTGGACAACAGCGGAATAATTGCCGTGATGTTTTGGTGTTTGAAAATAGCGTCAACGCTACGTTATCAATTGGTTTAGATTGAGCCTTTAAATGTGCAAATATGTTGCAGAGCAAGTCTGCGATTGTGTCAATAGACATTATTGGTCAGGTTATTGAACTATTATTCTGCTTATTCCGTCTTTGTTAAAGATAAGTTAATGTTCAAGAATCTTTCATATTCATAGAATTACAGAAAAAAATAAATGAACTCCAGTTTCAAATTTGATGCCTTCTATTGCAATTATAATTGTGAATTATATTACATCAAGAATGTATGATTCTACCTGGATTCCCTATGTAACAATTTATTACCACCAAAATAGGATGTACATTATTCTTCAATTGTGTACTACCTGAGAAATAAAGAATGGAATCTAATTTATCTGGCATTGATAAGATACATCACTTGATTTCTTTACAACAAATCCTTCAATACATTTCATTCAACAGAGTGGATTCAGTCAACTCATTTCATACAATAACACAAACAACATGTCAATAATCACATACAGACACTGAAAGCACAAGAAACATTCATTTCCTCCCTTGTAGGTATTGCTAACCGTGTGTCATGGGTGAGGCCCTCCGTTTCCGCCTATTGTTTGCTTTCAATTACTGGTGCCCGCTTACTGGCTGATGAACGGTGTGACTGAACTCCTAGTTCACCACGGGCCCAGTCCCCATGGCGGTCCACCCTCTATTACACACACACCTCTTGACAGTGCTCCTCCATGCCAATCCGCATGTTTCCCTCTTTCCACATTCCTGGATTGATGTCCACTACCTATGAGTCCTGTTCTTCTGTCAATTGCCGCTGCTAGACAGCGTCCATAGTTTCCGGCTGAGCCGTATATGTAAGGACTTACTATTTATTCCATCAGCCTTCTATACATCACAACCTTACCTCTTCCCCTCTCACCCACATTTAAACCCGTACATACAGCGGTTAGCCTCTCCCTATATTGTTACGTCCCCTTCCCCTAACCACCCTTTCCCCACCCATTCCCCCATGCCTTGCAATCTTAACGTCTCTACCTCAGTACCCAATCAACCTACCTATTCAGCCACGCCCACCCACAACCCCACCCATCTAGGGGTGACTTTCTAGCCGTATTGCCCTCATCATGCACCCCTCCATCTCTCCATTCAGTTCAACACCCACCTCCTTCTCCTGATACCCAGTCTATGGATCATTGCGGACTATTGGGAAACCGGGACAAATGATCCTTTTGGTTTGCACAGAAAGGGTTTTATACCAGAGGTCATTCCCCGTACATCCGATCCCAAACCCTCTCTAGTTCACCCAGAGGTTGGGGTTAACTAGAACCATACACTGAGGGTGAATACCATGGGAGTCACATTCCAACATCCTGTGTTGAAATGTAGCCGCTTTCGTTTGACGACATTGTTCAAGGCGCAGTTATGTGCGTTAACCTGCAACTGTCTGTTCTCTCTTCTACCATCATGCTAGCCTTGCTGTAGTTATCCTGCTGCTGACTTTTGTTCCCATTCCATTTATCTCAGTGTTTGTTCTTTAGTTGCTCTCTATCATCCTCTTCCCCTCACCTATTCTCTTTATTTTTTCCCAAAGCTGTCATCTGCTCCAACCTCTTCTCTTCCTCATTCATTGACTTCTGGGGTTATTTATATTGCTCTCCTCATTCCAGTCACCTTTTATGAACCACTCCAACAAATTACCATTCACTGTCAACCGTTGGTTTTCTCTCACAGAAGCCTCCCGCTCCCACACGCGGTCCTTGTCAATACTGCTCCTCGCCTTCCATACTTGACGCTCTCTCCTCCCATGCCTCCTCCAGTGTGTCCCCCGCCCGCCCCGCCCGGGGTGGCCGCCCGAGATGCCGGCCTCCGGGGGGCGGGGTCTGTACTCTCTCCTTCCGTTCCCAGGGCGTTGGAGGAGCTGGCCTAACAGTGTTTAAGGCAGCGGTCGGACAAACGACGACCAACCGGACCCATAATTACTGTTTATTGTCGGCACAGGGACCAGCTGACGGCGTTCCACCGTGTACAGGAGACCAGGAGGAGAGGTTCCCCTCCTTTAGGTGACTGTAGGCGGTGGTTGGGGGTCGAGCAGGGAAGGTGGATTATTTCGGTATTAAGCACATGTACACTCATAATGTATACAAACATGCACGGGATATATACCAAAGTCCTGATACGAGTATCCACCACCATCATAATATTCATCTCTAATCATCATTATCGGACCATATTTACACATTTGGAATGTCTGCTTTGAAATAGCTCGAAGAGTGAATATCATATTCATCTATAGCGCTGAAGTGAAACATTCTATATGCATATGATCCCATTTGGCTGAAATCATAGTAGCCAATAGTGGGTGTTCAACTGAAACATATGAATATTCTAATCCTGAAAGATATAGCGCATTGCACTACTAAACGCCGCTCTCCATTTAGCCGACTGGCTCTTCCTGTGAGGCGATGATCCTATGGTCGATAGTATTCCTCAAAAGATGTTGATCCAACCATCTCTTAGCTATCTGGTCTTATTGATCTAAACTAAGGGAGGATCCGTATTTGTCATGATACAGCACACCATCCAACAATATTAAGTATACCATGCATGTTTTTAACCTATTTCCTCGCAGTCTGCCCTTAAAGTAAACTTTATAGCGACAGAAGCCGTGCATCTCTTTTCTCAGTGATGATATACACCTTATACTGTTTTCTTTTTTGTACTTTTCAGAGAAGACACAGCTGCAGCTTTCCTAATAAAACATCTCTTAAACCATGCACCGTTAGAAGTAGGTGAAAAAAAGGGTGAAATTGTCTTTGAAATATAAGGAAGCGGAGGGTATCTCATGCCATCCCGCAATTAGCATGTGTGCGGTGTTATGATGAGGATGGATTTTGCCGACGATACATGCCAGGATCTGCACCTGCTTTTACTTAGATCATAATAGGAGCAGGAAAAACTACTGAATTCTCACCAACGCCTACATTCTGAGATCATCTGCAACACATTTGGTGATTTTTATCGAAACACACAAGTATGGCGCATTTTAAGAGCATGCCCAGTCAAATATGGTTTGTTTTTTACAATTCATTGCATACACATTTGGGTTTATAAATTGCACCATATCAATTATGTATACAGGCGCATTGTCTGTTCTTTTTAATTTCACGAGTGATTATCAGTTGGAAATGCCAGCTGTTCAACAGTACCTGACATAGATCTTATACTAAATGCGCATTTTTCATTGTCCATTATCACAGATGAATCTTCTCGATGATTCATCGTTTGCTGTACCTATCGGCACAGATTGTTAAATTTTCATGTCATCGGTAGTATCTCATTAAATAACGTACCCTCTACGTTTTAACTTCAACGTGCACTCAAAGGAGACGTTTGATTACGTGTTCAATTAGAAACGTCCGATCAAAACGCCTTGGGGGAGACATAGACAATAATCGATGGTTTTGTGGACAGGTGGCCGTAAACCACGAGAGGTTGACGCGTAGTAATACACGAGCGCTAGCCGAGTGGTTTACAGAGCTGCCTGTCCACAAAACCATCGTTTGTTGTATTTATTATCCATCTTCTCCAATAGATTAAACCCAGTTATTGCCATATTAAAAGGGACAACAATGGGACTATTTCTTTGCTCTATAGCACAAAGGGACTATTTTCCCGTATACCATGGTTTTGAGGCCGTATACCACAGGTTTGAATCCGTATACCACAGTTATGGTATCTGACAAGTTTTATATAATGGATCGTGGTTTACTGAGTCCCCATACACTTTCAATGGGGGCTTTGTATACGATGGATAATAAAAGCAGGTAAAACATGTTCTGTCATGGTCAGCTGGACATGAATTCCTCTAAGACCATGAAAAACTGGTACTCTGCACTTTACCAATGCCACTGAGTTGGCAAGCAGATGGTAAAGGGTTAAGCTTTGCATAGAGATTCTGTAATCTCTCTAACCTTTAGGTAGTGTATCTGAGCGTATTTTCCCACGCTAAAAAAAAAAGTTCAAGATTTCAGCAGTTTCAGAAAGTCTATCTGCCTGCCATTGTCTGGACTAGACAATTATCTGCATGTAGTTGGAAACCGATATCGTATCACTTTCCCCATATGGCCTTTATTGTGTTTGGCTAGCTCTTAATAATTTCGTTTCAGTACTATCTACAGCAATAATGCAGCTCACGATCCTCAGGAAATATCTTAAAAGCTCATGATTGTTTCCCTTTTATATTTATCTATTTCCTCCTTATCTGATTTAGTTTTTTGCGGTTTTTTTAATTCCTCTGTACAAAGGATTCTGTTGATAAGGAGACACAGAATGTGCGTCTAAGTCTTTCTTCACGGGGGTCGAATTCCGGTCACATCCATCTCTTAACTCAAGATGGCGGCGCCTATAGGTAGGGGGCGATAATGGGTGCATACACGCCATTGTTGCCGTTGTAACGCCGGAGGCGGGGCAAACGGGTAGCACCTTTACCTTGCATGTTTGTCGATCGTTCACGCTCACTAGAGGCAGTGGCGTCGCTGGGACCGGTAGCGGGGATGGGTGTGGGGATGAGTTCTGTATTGCCTGGATGGTGTCTGGGACGATACGACAATATGGCACGCATGTGTTCATAGCCAAGGTCACCATTCTAACGAAGCTGAGTCATGCGTGTATCTTGACTTTTCCCAGACCTGTTCACACCGCTCTGCCGCAACGCACGTGTGTACATCACGTGTAACCCATCCTAAAGGTCCGTTTCCATTGGCCGACGGAAAAAGGGGAGATTTTTCGAGTTGCCAAGAAAGTCTGGCGGTGGTGGTCACTGGCTCCATGTTAGTGACACAATCAGTGAGGGTGTGTTTTCAATGTGTTCAACATGTGCATGCCTATGGATTGGGTGGGTGGTGGTGTTATTGCATAATCTTCGCTAAATTAGTCGGACACCAATATAAGTGCCGGGCCATTTCCATTCACCGATCTTGTGTTGAAGATTCCTGACTGCAGATCGGTGTACAAAAATTGGCCAATGGAAAGAGGCCTTCAGAGCGCTTATATCATTTCTCTGCATTACGTATGAATAATGTTCACTGTCAGGCTGTCAATGTTGTTTTTCCGTGATTTTCAGGTATATTTTCATACTATAAGGAAATATGATTACTGCGCCCATAACTCCGCCTACAGTGTCGGGACTTACTTACCGGGCGAATGACCTCGAATGGCTATCAATATGTGCTCAGTAACTACGTTTCCTCATAATCATAACACCTTTATATAAATTGCTACACACCATTGTCTTCACAGTAAGTGCGCAGCAGGTAGTAAGCAGGTGGGTAGCGGTTGGGCAGTAAAGAGCTTGCGGGCAGTGGACTGTACACAGTGTAGTAAGACACAGGATGGAGGTCGGGTGGTCAAAGATGGTGGATAGGTTTAAGGAGACGTAGACACGTATCTACAAACTGCTCCTCTATTCCCTTAACCGGGTGAGCTGCTCCTAGACTTGGCGAACAGCTCGGTAGGCTTTGAAGTCCACCCACGACAGCCGTAGCGGCAAGAAGCGTACGTAAACGGGTTAAGTTGTGATGGCCGCCGCCAATTATAGGTAATGTACCCTCCCTACACAAATAGTCTATTGATCCTTTTTTCTATTCCTCCTTTCCTATAGGGACCTTACACAGGGAGCGTCAATGGTTTACAAGAAGAGTGAAGTAGGGTGAAACCGCTAAGCGTTCATAGTGAATAGGATATTAGTGGATGGCGCTTGCACAAAGGAAATATGTACACGATTATGATTTGGACCAACTTGTTAGGCGGCAAATAAAAAGAGCTGGGAAATACACATGAAAGGGAGAACAGAAAAAACAGTAATGGTATAAAGACACGTGCCAACACTGTGTCAGCTGCAATGGTGAACCGAGGAGAAATAACAAAGCATGATGTTAATGATGGAAGGAAACTTCCCCAGTCGAGCTCTGATTCCTCTAAGAGTATCAAAGTTTAAGCATTAGATCTTTTACTGCGGTACAATAGACTACGACGAGCTTACTGCAGCTTATACACTAAATTACATACTTTACACATCACTACGGTCTGCGCCACCAGGGAAATGCATATATAGATGTTATTTCAGCTGAAGTAGAAACTCAAAAAGAATCTGTTCCTGTATGGAAATTATGCATAATAAATGTGTTTTGTATTACTTGGATGATAAAATTATGTTACACGAAACAACTTATGTTTTATATAATTCAATGGCCGGTCCTATATCGTCAACCATAAAGCAATGACCTTCTAATCATATTTTCAGTATGCCTGGTGCCACGATGGCCCCCTTCTGTGATGCATGCAAAGAGCATGTGTAGATTCAGCCGTGCACAGAGGATTATATGATTTAAAGAGACGAACTAGAATAACAACTTATCATTAACCGATAACGTTGTTTCAATCAAAAGTAGTGAGAAGATTAGAAAGGATATCACAACTTCGCTACAACGTAGTGCTGGATACTGAGGACAAAAACCACAGGTGTTCGAAAGCTACATTTCATATATGTACAGTATAAGCATAAGTAATTCTGTTTGATGTGTGGATACGTGACCTATATTTGCAACCCGCTCATCAAAAGAGTAACGTCGAGGATTCCTTTGAATATATGTTTTGTTGCGGAGGGTGCCGTAGTCCCCTCCCATTTCTCCCTATTCGTGGTCGCAGAGCGGTGGGTGATAGGAGTGTTTTGTTTTGCTACGCCTCGTCTACCTACATTGCGTATATATGTTTTGACTTAGTATTTCGCTCTCACAAATAATATAAAAGTTATTAGAATAACTAGAATTTTTATACAAGCACAACCCCACAGCAGTCCGTAGTCGGTTTTAGTGATGGCTTTATTCAGAACAGCAGTTTTCACAATGTTTCGGCTTGAAATAATAACTGCCCGAGGACGAGCACAACATATGCAACAATTTTCTTATAATTACGAATATGCATGAATGACTTTAATAAGACAGATTCATGGGTGGTATTCAGAGAGTGAGATAGGAGATAGAGAGAGACAAGGGGGGAGGGCGCGAGAGAGGAGACTGACAGATAGAGAAGTCAAAGAACTCGTGGTGAGTGGTAATGACAGCCTTGGTGACGATTGTAGTAAGTAGTGGCGGCTCTTAATACACCAAGCTCCCAGATCGCGTGTTGTGCGTCCTTTCACCACCCCTCCAGCCACACCCTTCCCTCCTGACACAAGTCTACCGTGCACGTGTCTAGCATTGAGCAGGGGGTGGTACCGGGGAGGAGTTGATGGTGGTATACGGTGGGAGGGCGTGGCAGCTCGTCTTTCGCTCATTGACAAACACGTCACCAATGTGAATACTCGGGGGACCACGGCTCTCTTTAGACGAGCCAAAGGCATAATGGGGATAACAGTATCTGTAGCGGGAAGACATGGTTTCCTCGCCATTCACTGGCCCCGTCCTCCCGGAGCGGCTCGCGCCCTTCTAACGAGTCGCTCATTGCCCCTTTATTCAAAGACTCACCCCGTTGTCCATGGTCGTTAACGTGTGTTTATAGGTCTCACCTCGTCCACACCTCTTACAATGTCAGGGAAATATCGCTAAAGAATGCTTTAAATTCTTCATGCGAATTATTCGACTCCTTACCTTAAAGAACCAAGCCATCTCTGTATATCTAAGTCCCGTATATCAGCCGTAGTACGTCATGCCTTATCTTTTACCGACAATAGGACCTTTGTCGATAATACTTCCTCTATGACGTCCGAAGATATTCAGATAGTCAAGGTGATACTGAAGGCACGGCTAGATAAAGAAATAAGATGTCAAGAAAGTAATGCAGTGCAGTGGAACAATCAGCATTCAAAGCGTGGACCTTGCAATTCACCTACCCATGCTTTTACAACAAGCTACCCCCTCCTGAATATTACAAGCCCGTTTTAGTTGGCATTAAGAGTGTGTAGGAAAGCGACATGGGGATCGGAGTACACCGCGTGGATCTATAGGGATCAAAGGGGTGTGATCCCTCGTGTACCGGCTCATTCACGATAATCATGATCCACCCCGCTCAACGGCGCACGTTTAACATGACCGACATGATCTCGGCCCGGCTTTAGAGCCTGGGACATGTTAAAGGCATGGATTGGATCTCGCATTGATCCTTCTACCCGATGTCTTTTGCACCACGAGCGTCACAACCACCACCTAACAGCATTACACTCCAATGCCATCACCAGCGCTACCACCACAACCATGGAGGAGCAATTAGAATAAGAGTTCATCATTGATCGTCCGGAGCTGTTCTTTATATGGAATCGTAGTAACCTGGGAGAGTAAGATGTAACACATGTGGGGCGGTATTTGCACAGTCGTTTGCGTTATGCATTGTCATGGGTGTATTCAGGAAATGTCTTGTTTTGTATTTCACGGGAATGAACTAGGAGCTCCCTCTCAAAACGCACAAATCAGGCACAAGCTGCCATAATTTGTGAAAAACTGCATTTGAGGATGTAAACAAATTCTTGAACAAATCTATGCAATATATGTTATATATAGGGATACTATCAAGAGAAGATAGGTAATGTCCATTGTTAAAAACTTAGGTTCTCCTATTTAATTTTTGTTGTCTAAATCTGATGGAATTTAGTGCACGGGTCTTTCCTAGGGACCATTTTGTTTTTTCCTCGTCCGTTATATATTGTATTAATAGATACAGTATCCTAGCAGACTCAGTATCCTATTAATCATTCACAGTTTTTTCTAAACAGGCTCTTGGTAAGGCCCGGCGTCCACCTACTACGATATGGCTCCGATATGGTCTCCGATGCAGCTCCCGATAAAAAAACAAAATCGCGTCGGAAGGTTACCTGATATCGGGGCAGTTGGCCACGTTCCTGCAATTAGACACCGATAAAAAAACCCATACAATGCATGGTGGATTGGCTTGTCTAGACATATGTCTACGATTTTGCACCTTCCCGATATGGCACCGATTTTGACATTTTGTATCGGTGCCATATCGGGAGGTCTACGATTTTATCGTAGTAGGTGGACGCCGGGCCTAACACATACCTATTTTAGTCCACTGGTTCCCTTTACTGAATGTCTATCTATAAAAATGTCATTTTGATGACCTTCCTGTGGTATAGAGCCATTTTCCATTGGCCGACTATACGCCAAAGATCAACTTTCTGTGTACACCGATGCAAAGTCGGTGAATGGACACAGCCTGGCTTTGATATGGTAGCCGATTAATTAAGCGAATATTACACAATAAGGCCACCACCGACCGCCTTATACGGCGTTTCCACCTGCCGATAATAACTACCGATTATGGCATTTCGCACCACCGACTGATTATGCAACACATTTAATGCAATAAGCGTCAGGTGGAAACGACCTACAGGATCAAAACGTCTTGATTTCATTGCTCTGGTTTCAGCATGAACATTATATTTAAATCGTAAGGCACCTGTAAAATAAAGGAGAAGGGGGGGGGGGGTATACACTGCACCCTGACTGACGATTTGATAACGACGTGCAGTCGGTGGCAGCACCGACAGACTTTTCGGAGGACTAAAATAATCGGTGCTGGTTTTCTTCGGCCAGCGGAAAATGGCCTATACACTCACCACCTTCCAGACTTAAATGGCTCCGCTCTGTATTGCTTCAAGAAGAAGCTGTGACTTTCACAATCCATCACTAGACTATAGTGATTTACGATGACTGCAGAGTAGAGTAAGGTAGCGTGAGACAAGATTCTAAATCCTCACACTCGTGCTGAGGCTCCCAGCACGTTTTTTACCCTTATATTTGTTGTGTGTGTTTGGGAAAGGCAAAAAGGGATCGCGTGATATTAGTAATGCTGTGTTGACATGTTGCTATCGATTAACAAGAACGTTGAGCGATACACTAGGTTAAGTGTTGTTTGGATGTTCCAAATGAATCAATGCCTCGGTATAGTTCTTCTCTGCTTTATTTTGGGATAGAGATTTGCTTATTCATTGGATGAATGATAAAGGCTTTTGTTAAAGAATTTGCCTTCAATTACTGCTTTCCGGTTAGGCAGTAATTCCTTTTCATGAAGGTGTTCGTTTAACCTATTGTTTTCTGTAACTCCTAATCAGTCAACGACACAATGATAATCCTTTTTGAGCTTTGACATTTCATATTGTCCCCGCCAGTTAACGCAATACTATGAACTAAAGTCACGTTCTCAAAGGGGTAGAATTCATTCATGGATTAATATTTTCTTACTTTTAACACCTTATTCTCCATCTGAAAGCTTCATTACTGTGAATATAATCATAAAAGCTCATATGATATTATAGAAACTGCTCTCATAACAGCACACATTGCGAAACTCGTGAGTGGATGGCAATATCATAAACCCAGGGTATTTTGTTATTCTTTTTTCTTCTTCTATGAATAGCAAGTGGCTATTAGCGCATGCGGGGAGAGATGGTCGAGGGGATAGAATACGCAAATGCTTTATCTCTGCTCCTGGCCCATTCTACTCGCAGCTCTTTTTGCCAGGCGGAGCGACAACCATTTTCCATCTATTGTTCCCATGTTGTCGGGGCCTTTTTAGTGTAAAACCATTAGTAGATCGTGTAACATTTGTTGCTCCCTCTCTCCGCTTCGACGCCAAATAAAGATAAGGACGTTGAGAGGGGAATTCTATCTGTGTAAGGACAATGATCATTTTGCTGTAATGCTGACGCACGCTAATAGTTTAGTTTATTTTGTAATATCCATCCGCGTAGTGCTTTCAGTGCCTGGAGGGGCTCTCGTCAGGCTCTATTTGTCAGCACTAAGAAGCATTCAACCATGACGGCTTAACTCTTAACATCCAATAGACTAATTAGCCGTGACCACAGTGCATCCTTTGAATAATGACAAACTAAAATGGCTGACTAATAGGATTAGTTATGTTACATAATCAGTCACTATACTCCCGTGATCGCCGCCGCGTCGCAGTAAAACAAGTCAACATCTCACGTTATTAACGAGCCATATGAGACGTAGGCAATAATCGATGGTGTTGTGGACAGGTGACTGTAAAACACGAGGGGTTGAAGCGTAGTAATCCACGAGCGTCAGTCAACCTTCTCGAATAATTAAATTCAGGAACAGCAGTGATATACCGTATATCATTACTGAATGGGCTTTGCTTTCCAACACAAAGGGACTATTTTCCCTTATTCAATAGCTATGAGGAAATCATCAGTGGGTTCCATAAATCCTAATCCAAGAGAATCTCAACCAAAAGAAATCTCCGTCATTCCTTTGCCATGTGTTCAAAAGTTAAAGTACATCTATCTACTGACGAGGTTGCCTAAAATAAATATACTTATATACCTATGGCCGGACGTGTGTTTAATTCCACCCGTTTCAAAAGGTGCACTATTGATAATCTTCGGGCAAAATGTAAATTAGTGAATGAGCACCAATATCGGGTAAAAGGCAGTGAATCTACAGCTATGTAGGGAACTAAAATGCCAATTTTAGCTTTTTTTTAAAGTATATGATGATATGCAAACGTAGTGACAGAGCCCGTAGGGATACCATTCTTGGCCATTTGAGGCTAAGAATACGTCCCTTCGCCTGCGGCGTCGGGATTCATCTTTGCCATTAACACACCTCATACAGCTATCACTATTGGCTCAGTGACCACGTTTTCAAGTGCATCAAGATGATACAGCCATAGTTTAGATAAGATAAAAAATGTCTTGCTGAGTGTTTTTATTGGACCATAAACGTGAAACGTTAGTGGAAAGTTCTTCTATAGTACGGTATGAATAAGTCGGAAATAGACCTGGCAATCTAACCCTTGCGATCCTTCGTATAATTAGAATTTTCAGTGTACTTGCATACTTTTTGATATCTCCATTCAGCGTAAGATAAGTGGCGATTCTATTCATGAACTGATTTACAACGCATAGAGGCAAATAATAAATGTAATATCCTTACACTTTTTAATCGTCGTTCTGCGACAAGTCAATATCCTGCCCTTAGGAAAATGATTAATATTATCTTCCATCACCTTTCGTGGCCTGGACTTGCAATAAATGCTGACAATGGACAACAAGCTAACGTAATCTTGTTTCATTTTTTTCAACAAAGGGATTATTTTCTCCTTATTGAAAATTGTATTTTTAACTCGGATTCTCTCATAAAGGCAGTCGGTTTCCCTTTTCACGTGTAAAGTTTAGGTGGCCCTGGTGATCACATATTTGTTATAAATCAAGGTTGCTGCATATGACGGAATTTTGAGTTTCAGTATCTATAATCTTAACGCCGATAAGACACCATGAGTGTAAAAATGACCAGCGTATTGGACGATATACCCACGCCTGCTTATATATAACATGTATACTGTAAACCCTTATAAATCTACGCTTATTTTACTTTATTTACAGGAAGATTCGAGTATTTCAATATCTAGACCTTCACTATTGTTTTTTTTGTTCATTTACCAATATACCAATTTGTCAATATATGGAAATTCCAATCTTGTATTAGCAATTTTAGTCATGAAATCTTTCTAAAACCCGATTGGGTATCATTTGATGAACTCCAAATGGTAATCATCATATGCATTCTTTTGTTGTTGTTTTTTAAGTTTCTTTGGTAAATTTTACTTTGAAAAAAAAAAAACCACAATCTTTTGTATGGTTCAGCCAAGCCCAATACAGCTATTACACCGCATAGATACACGACAAACATATCGTCTACGCCATCTACGCTGACGCCCAATGCGGTCTTATGTAGCTGAAAACATCAATAGACACAGGCTTCACTATTGTCTACGCCATGGCCTTCAAATATCAATAAATCCAAACGTTCATACTGTGTTTATTGATTTTATCAATATTCCACGTCTAGAGATATCTCACAGATGTAAAAGAATGCACATGTTAACTGATCTGTTAAGTGCAATTAGCCGCGCACCATCGTTCCTACTATATGAACAATACACTGCTGATTCAACTCCCCGCTTCGTATTCATGAGCAGTTCACCATGAAGGAAGGTTTGAAGTAATAGAAATATGTAGTAATATTTACAAAATATCACAGACGAAATATCGTAGCCTGTCCGCAAATGATGCAAGAAAACCAGCCGACCCTTTGAATAAATGGGCTTCAGTTCAATAGCTGAAATCAACGTCTCAAAATTAGTTCATTTGGACCAGGTGTGCCTCCTTGAAAAGAGTGCATCAGTCCTGAAAAACGTACCAGCAATCAAAGAGGCATCTTATAGAAGGATCGGAGCTCTCGATCTTCAATGCCCATCTGTTTTATAGCAAATCTTCTTTGAACATCGATCCCAACACACCATGTGTGTTATAAAATGTTATCTCTCCCCACATTGGAAAAACTACCTTTCCTGGGCAGAATATGCAATACAATGACAGTAGATACGGTAAAGATTTACGATGAAACTGTATTAACAAAAATGATTCAGTGTATGCCTAAGCATGCAAACTGATTGATTTTGATAGAACATTGCTACCCTATTTTCTTCATTTGAGGAATACGCATACTTTGATAAATGTCCCATTTGTCCTTTTTTAAATCAGGGTTTATCTTCATCACGATTTATTGTATATCGGATCATCAATGCAGATTTTTCATGTAGATTTTGTCGAATTATTGGTGGTCGATTTCTTGCTCGCGTTTTCTTTTAAATTTCATAGTTTATTCCAATTTATTAATCTTCTTTCTAATACACCAACTAACTAATCTGAACCTTTCGTTGCCACCCTTTTAACCTTCTCTTATCCGGCATTGAAACTAGAAGTAACACGTGTTTGTCTCTGGAACACAATGGCCTCAGAAGTTCTGCCAAGTTGACATCTCCACGTGGAATGAATACATGCTGATTATGATGAAATCCATTCCCGATGCATAGAAATGTGCGGGACATGGCCCTCCACCAGGCCTCATCACTGCCACACGATACTTGAGGCAGCCACCAAAAGCACTCTTAGCTAGCCGAGCCCATAATAAGATCATAAGGTCCAAACTCTACTCACCCTTGACACAGTGATACTGAGCCTCGAAGTAGGACTTGAGCTCCATGTAGCAGGGCTTGGTGCGCTCAAACTCCTCGTTGGGGATCCCTATCTCGCAGCGATGACGTCCAGAGCACCTCCTGTCAGTGATGTCAAGGACGTCGGCCGAGCACCCCATGTAACCGAGGTCCCCCTTGACACAACGGCCCATGCGCATGCGGCCGTATTTGGCCTGCTCCATGGCGATGACTTCATCCGAGTCGCACGACGCCTCGAACGTCTCCAGTTGGCAGTACTCACGACTTCCTGTGGGCGATAATAGGGGCAAATTAGTGTCTGGGGAGTGAGGGAACTGGGTCAGCATCATAACACTGTGGAATGGTCTACTTCACTCGCCCAGGGAGTAGATTGGCAATCAGAGTGGGCAAACATTAGCATCAAGATTGCACATATTAGCATTTACCCTGCAATCAGAATAAAATCGACACCAGTCATATATTCTCTCCCATACAGTTCGAAAGTTCGGAGAAAGTCATTCGTTGCCATTAAAAGGGACAGCAAAGCAGGAACATTCTGATTAGTTATCATGTATAGAATTAAGAATATTTGCATGTAAAAATGATTACTGAATATACCATCTCAAAAATAGCAACATGCATAGAACATAAACCAGGGATAAACGTGGCAAGTTCCTCAGATACATCACAGTAGATATTGTTAAAACAGTCAGCAAGGACCAACACATGCAATCAATATCTTTCAAACATACATCAGTCTGCCCTAATGTAATGACTGTCTTCGGAGAATTGTTATCATATTAAATACCCAACCTTCTATAGTTTCCTCAACAGGTCTCACGGGAATTATTCTAAGAAATCAATCATACTTTAGGAATTACAATTGGTATATAGATAGATTAAGAATACAATTACAAGCAGATGACACGCATGTTGTTTCACTGAAGACTCATTTACAAAAGTTCATGATGTATTGCATAATCACTGAATCGCTTTGAAGTAAAATGGATAATCTAAACCACGTCCCTCCCGCTGCTTGGCATAGTGTTTAACCAAACTGAAAAGCTTAAGAAAAAGGTTTCATATAGGCCTACTCCGAAAGTAATCAAATACATTATTATCAAACTTTTCCATTCTGGAGACTATTAGATCATATGTCATCTTACATAGGAACATTTGAAATCATTTCCGTGTAGTTTAGCTATATATACAAGCTATCTTCCGTATTATGTCGTGATGGGGGGTACAATATTTCAGAGGGTAATATGTGATACGTCGGGATTATAGCAGTGTCCTAATAATTCCCTGTCTCGCATGAAGTATCTCGAAATTAGTTAATGGCAATAGGCTGATTAGGATAGTAACTGTTGTGAATTCCTATTGTTCTCTTTGACGGTACAGGAAAAAAGATCATTAGTATCATGTACAGGCTGACCAATGGCAATATACATAACTCTAACATTGCCTACGGTGCAACATACATCATAATTGGGAACATATACAAGGGAAGATTACTTTCCACTATAGCCTTTAGGTACATGTAGCGTCACTAAGCATGTCCTACCATTAATACGAATCATGGCACGCGGCTTTAACCTAATGGTGACAGGAGGGTCAGGCTGCAGAGACGCATTAACCAACAAAGTTTATCCATCACTCCATCATAAGTGCACATTGTCCCGGGTAAGGACCACCCTGGAGGAGTCCTCCCTACCAGAGGGTGATGAGCGTCGCCGCCGGCCACGGACCTCCGACCGCCGCCCATCGCCAGCCCCACCCGCTGTGTTGCCATGGTGAATAATCAGTGCTGAGCGTCCTATGAAGGGGTACTTTAACGGGAGTGGCAGGTAATGCATTGAGGTAGGAGTGGCGTTAAAGGCGGGCATTACTGGAGGACAGAGGATGGCGGGGGGAGAGCGGAGGGTTGCCCCTCGGGTTACTCTTACTCCTCCATGGCATTTGCCATAACACAATCCACCCACTTAGGTGAATGGAGAGGCAAGGGGAGAAGGGAAAACTACCCCATCCTCTAAGGTTCTGCGTTTCCCCCCCTTCGTCTCTGCGGGTCTTAATTTAGCCTTTATCTCCGCAAAGCATGCGCACTCCTCAAATATGTTCTCTGGACCGGATAAGCCTGATTCAATTTGTTTCTCCTGGGTCTTTTTCACTTACATTTTGTCTCAACTCGTCCTCTACCGTCGCAAACTTAATGCCACATACTCTACTAGTCCCCCGACTAAAATTCACTACAAATAGACCTCTCAGCGCACCACCCCACACTATACTCCACCTTCCAGCTTGCCCCTGTCTCATGGCTCCTGCCGTGATATCTGGTGGTGGCGGGTGCATTATTGAACACGGTACTGTCACCGCTCCCCGGTTTAAGGGCCTCATTTGTTAGCCTGAATAATACACGACATCCATCTATAAACACATAACGGCCCAAAACACCTGACTCGGCGTCGACGTTCATGTGGGGGATTAACGCGTCCTCCGGGAGGTGCGGGGGTCTGGCCGGGGAACAGGAGGAGGGAGGACGGGGGAAGGAGACATCAGGTTCGGCAAATGAAGACACGGACAGCTCGATAGAGACTCCGTTCAAGGCCCAACAGATACGGTTAAGCAGAAACAAACAGGCATGATGTACCACGGTGACAGTCCGGGAACGTTTAGGATTTAACGGCGGTCTTTGACTTAAGACCCATTACTTAATCAAGGTGTGACCATTAATGATATCAAACATCTGTTATATAGATGCTCTAAATCACTCCACTTTTTCATAACATTCTATAAAATGTTTCTATGGCGTTGATACAATCTTAGAAAGCTCATAATAAAGTATTGTCCATTATGGCAAAATTGATAATACCAAGATCCCACAGACCGACTGATGATTGATCCCTACCTTACCTTGCGGGCCCTTTATACACAATATGTCACGAGTTTGGATGTGCCCCAATCGTCAATGGGGCGAAGCCGATTGACGATTATGGCTCATCCAAACGAGTGGAATATTGTGTATTTTACGATTCAAGTACGGTTCTGGATTTATCTCAACCATTTCTATGACATTGAATAGCATCAGAATATCAGAATAATTAGAAAATACTTAGCAAATCCATATGACGTCATTTCATATTCATTATGCAACGGCCGTGGCATAGTATTGTCACTTTACAGGGGTGATCGTTCTATGGCTTAACTTGTACCAGGGGTGAGATAATGACCTATAGCCAAATCCACCCCATGCCTAATCCATCCCATGCAGCTAACCCACCTCCAAACTGTTGCCTTACTCCCTCCCCCCACCTCCATCCAGCTGATAATGCCCCCATCCACCTGACTGCCCCCCATCCACCTGACCATGCCCCATTCCACCTACCCCCCCCCCCCCCATCCGGCTGACCATACCCCTACCCATCTGATTCAACCTCCCCCCCCCCCCCACCTCCATCCAGCTGACCACGACCCCATACATCTGACTCAACCCCGCCCTCATTCCAGCTAACCATGCATGCCTCCATCCACCTGACCGAAGCCCTCCTTCCCCATCCACCTGACTATGCCCCCTCCCCATCGGCTGCCAGCCAGCTAACTCAGCTACCATAAACCAGGTATGGTCCTGGTCACCTGGTCTGGACCCATCCGCCAGGTGTTAGCTCTTTCCACCTGGTCTAGTCCCATCCACCTGTTCCCTTTGTCCAGACTCAATTCCCTTCGGTTCTTACCCTCGGATTTCCTATTTCGTATCTTCAGGGTTCCTGTCGTCTTTATTCTCCCGGTCTAGTCTCTACAGGTATCCACAGGTCACAGGAGGTGAGGGGAGGGATAGAAGAGGGGGAAGGCGGGGAAGGCGGGGAAGACGACGGGTGAATGGTGCGTCTCCTCCTTCCTCCTACCTCCCGACACCGCTCCCAGGGTTCCTAAGCGTGACATGTGACATGGCCGTACTTCCTGCGCCGACATGGGTAATCAGATTGAGCCTCAATGGGCGGCCTCGGGTCAGCCGGGAAGCGGGGCCCGAGGATGGGGAGCAGTAAGGGGGATGAGACTTGGCGGCGGAGAGAGCCGGAGGTGGGAGGGTGTTCGAGGGTCACTGACATTCATTCGCTTTTAAAGCCGCGCGCTGAGGCTAGATCGTATGGCGACAGGCGGTGACTTCTGCCCCCGTCCGAGCCACTCCTACGACCCCCGTGCCGCTAGAGGCCGCAACGTGTGCTCACAGAGGACGTGAGCAGCTCATCCCGTGTCACACGGGGTCGTCGGCCTTCCTGACGGTGACCACGACCCGGTCTCCCCTGTCTGCCTCCCGGTGTTCCCGTTATGACAGCTGCCCTAGCAACCCGAGGCTTGTCCGACCGCGCCATATCTTAGGTTGAGGACATCCTCGAGCCAGCCAAACACGTTCTTTCAGACCCAGCTCAATAGATGGTCTAATGAGGAGAAGAGTAATGTATTGTTATTCCATCGGAACTACTACCTTCTAATATAAAATAAACTGCACCAAATCAAAAGTCATAAATCAATAAAGGCTAACAAGGTATTGGAACATGGCTATGGATATATCATAAAAATGAAATGTGTTGCATGATGAAAATATAAAGAGGAGGTGTTGAAAGAAAAAGCAAACCACCTAGAGACACACAAAGAAGGATGTAAGTTGGCGCGGGTACAGTGCAGGCTGAGGCAGTCACATGGCAAAGGGAATAACTATGTGGATCCTCTTAGATGATGTTTTGGATCTTTTATACTGGGACAACGGCCAGGACCATGCCAAGGAAGAGTTTATGCTTGAGAAAAGACCCACTACAAAGCAACCAGGCACCAAAAGGTCAGGGGAGCATATTTTGTATAGTTGATATCAACGCAACCCATATGAATCGACGATAATTCAAGCTTTCATTCCTAATTATCCGCCAAATGAATACCAAACAAGGCGTAAAAACGCCGAATCCCATAAAATGCTCCAGTTCTAACAAAACCAAGAAGAAAAGGGAAATAAATCACCACTGGCGTCGGGTTGCCCCAGTCAGAACACAAATAGAATCGTAACACAGTTGAAGGAATAGCTCAGGAACTTGTGCGCTGCATATACACGAACACAAACAGTTCACTGTTAATCATGTTACTACGTGGAACCCCAGTCGGCGTTTGGCAAAAGAGTTTTCTACGCCGCCAATAGCGCTGCCATAAATCCGAGACCATCAGGAAGAGAAAAAAAACCGGTATTGCTTAGTCAACAGGAAACCATGCTTTGATCAACAGAGCTTTCCGAGGAGTCATTGTATTTATACGCGCAGACCCGCCGTGAATATGCAAACAATATGTTTTGGCAACAGGCCCCATCCTAACACGATCACACACACAGATCCTCCCGATGCCTGTTTACTGCCTCCCATGAGAGCGTCATTTTTATCCGGATAGATAGACTATTCAACCTGCATTCCCTTTCAATGGAAGTAGATTTTTGGTAAAAGCCATCCACGTGCATAAAGGAAGAAGACTGTCAAACGGATCACTTGGAAATCCTTTTGATGGTGAGTTTATTTATTTCGCCTTTTCAAAGGAGAGTGCAGACGGAAAAAAAGTAATTAGCCAAATGAAAATCTTTCTTTGACTTTGGTAACACCCAATCAGGCTAAAGGAAATTGTATCGGCAAGCTCTTTGAAGCGGATGCTATATACGGTGATAGTCAATACACTTGACATTTTCCCCCTCATCTGCAGAAACGGACTTAACCACTGAGACTGGGATGTAGCCTCGCTCTCCCTTTCCGTCTGTTCACTAATTAAAGTTAAAAAGCGGCAAAGGTGGAGGGTATTGTAAGGAAGAAAATGATATTGACATCCATGGTCGCCTTGTAAGGCTAACGGCAACAGACTGCAGACGTAATATTTGCAGACCTTATTTTGTATCTTCATTACCTGCAATCACTGAGGCCCAATATCGCAACAGTCGGAAGGATGATTATGAAGTGGAGCTGAGTGTCTTCTGTTAAAATCGCCCACATTGTGCCGGGTATAAAGACAGTTCATATTTAGAATATGCATTATCATCGAAAAGTAAAAACACTTGATACCGAGATATTCATCTTTGTAGGAATATGACGCCAAACTGACTACGGGTAGCTGACTCTATATTGTTGGGATCCAATACTGAGGTCTTCAGAGACATGAAAAGATGGGGTGATAGAGACCATCCCCTACTGCTACATGAAAAAAATACAGATGTTGTGAATTGCTGGGCAACATAATTCGTAATAAAGACGCGCCAGATTGGTGATTTGAATTATTTAATGCTTCTTCGGCTGATTTTATAATAGCAAAAACCTAAAGCGGTCCCAAGTCTTTGCAAAATAATTAGGTCAAATCCAATTTGAAAGTTCTACGTCTCTCTGCTATGAGTATTACAATTCCCAAATCGTTGTTCATCTGGTTAGATTTACGATGACGATTTGCTACTGCTTGGTTTCGACAGTGTATGTTTTATCAGACACTACCTTCATGTTAAGGCCCGGTGTACACCTACTATGATAGAAATTTAGACCTCCCGATATGGCTCCGCTACAAAAAGTAAAAATCGTAGACACCCTACGATACAGGTTTTTCATCGGGACTAAATCGTAGACGCCCTTTTATAATGGAGACTAATCGCAGAGTCGTGGTCAACTGCCCCGATATTAGGTGATCTTCCGACGCGATTTTTATATTTTATCGGGAGGTCCATCGTAGACCATATCGGAGCCATATCGTGGTAGGTGGATGCCGGGCCTTATCGATTTGGAGCTGCAGCCAGATTGCAAACAACCATATTATGCTTCTTTCATGTTATGTGGGTGATAATTGTTACTACAAAGTTTCACTTTGCAACTTAAAACAGGTGGCAGTTCGGTGTTAGGGAAAGAGTAAATAATACAATATAAAGATGGTGAGGATAAAGAAATACATTCCACTGGAACATGTTTTCAGCGATAACAATAGCTGCATATACCTTCAAATACGCAGATAATCATGATGTACGGTTGGTCTCGTAACGGCCCCTTTGCTAATCTACTAGACGTCCATTGTCATGGTAAAAACGCCCACATAAACACCTCACTCCTCTATTAAAAAACACCCTAACCGGGCGTCCCTGTACCTAAATCACTATTCACTGCGCACCGCACGCTATCCGGGTATAGATTCAGGGCCCATCATGAGCAGCATATGAAAAGAAGGCCCTGACTCAGGCAGTGGGAGCAGGACAGGTGGGGACTAGGGCCTGGTCGCCTGTGAAATATCAATGAGCCCGCCTGGACTGCCGATGACGCCGTCGATGGGCGATGGACTCCCCCTTACCGATCTGTTCCTAGTATGTTTACCGGCGATTGTCTGCCCCCTCTACCACCAGGCGACGCGCACGGGTAAATTATGACGCGTGTCAACGCTGGCAGTTTGTTCACGTGGATGGGTGGGGCGGTAGAGTGAAGGACACGGTGGTGTGTTGGTGGAGGGTTTTCTGCGGGGCTTCTTTGTCCTTGCCCATGTTAGATGGCGGTGGTAGTAGTGTGGGACGCTAGCGACAGGTAATTTTGAATCGGAGTTTGAGTAAGAGGTCTTGGTTGATGGGCATTGGCAGTTCAGATTAGGAAGTGATTCAATAGGCACTAGGCTGGCTTGAGGTTATCATGGATAGTGGGTTGTTGTGGTTGGTAATGTCGAGTACCGGTCGATGATTTGGTGGATATAACTGCTCTCCTTCTACAAGTAATGGTACAATGTGTATGTCACTACTAATCTAGTTGGAGCAGTGTTTATCAAGAGTTTTAATAGTGTGATTCATTGTTCAAGTTATAATTCTGAGGGTAACAGTGGTGTTGGTTATAGTAATGGGGATTGCGTTGCTGTAATGGGCGGGGACGTGTAAATAGTGTAACAATAGCCTTGCTGGAAGCTACGGCGGTGGTGATGGTCCAAGCCATGGTGGAAATAATAGTGGTAAATGTAACTGTGGCCTAGTAGTGACAATTCAGCTAGTGGTGACACTGGTGATGATGGCGATGGTGGTGGAGTAGGAGACGGTGGGTAAGGAAGCTGACAGATTTGGTGGTGAGGGCGGTGGTGCGACGCAATGACGGCAGCTCTGCCACTGCTGCTGAAGACACACAAAGAACTTTCGCGGTATATTGTTTCACACTATACCGTGATTGAAGCGTAAAGAGACGCCAGGCGTCGATAGGCAATCAATGCATAGCGAGCCAGCGGGCCTCAACTCGTAATCCCCCACCTCCATGCACATCCTCACACTCCCACAGCCAGGCAGACGAAACCAGATCTATAGGTTGCACACCAGCGATGTTGACAGTATATTAGTCCAAAACACACATGATGGCACAAACAGCGATAAAAGTCCCATCTCACCGCATGTGGCGTCGTATCTTTTTCACACACATAGAAGCAAATCGAAAGTATATCATAGACACAACACTGGGCCTTTTCACTCCCATTGCTTTGGGTAATCAAGAGGATTTTTGCCCTGAATCGGAAATCTCTTTGTGGTGAGCCCAATGTTTACACCTAAATAGCAAATGGAAAGTTAATCTGCATCGGAAGAAAAGTAACAGTAGTTTATCACATTTTCATACTCAATCGAATTTACTGTTCAGCACTCTCATATGCTATGTATGCAAGCAGTGTTTGGAATAAAGTCAGGGACTGGTACCAAGGTATCGATAATTGCACATCCTTTCTTCTTTCATCATCGTTATAATTGGGGTAAACAGGACAAAGGCATAGTAATGTGAAGACTTAGATCTGCACCCGATAACCTATCAACTCAAAACACAAGCCAGCAAGAGATTTAGATTTTTCATTAAACAAAACCTTTTGTACTTATAAACAAAATACATATAGTTTTTATTTTTGCCATGTGTAGAATTTCTAATTGGTTAATACAATAGCAATGAGTATAGCTTTGTCTAGTAATATACACGATACCCCTTTGGTGTAAGGAACAAGCAACCCACATGGACGTATAAAAATAGTGAGATTGTTCTTGCTATGTATAAACGTGGTAGTCACACTGACAACACCCAGGCCTCAGTATCAATTCCCAGCAGGCCACGATCTTCACCAAGTGATACCAGTGGACACTGTCATTGTCTATCTATGCTATAATACCCCCAGTGCACCCATTCCCGACATGTTACAATGACCACACACCCTCCTCAGCGCCTTCGACAAGGCCAGCGACACCAGACTCACGAGCGCCTGAGAAGGGTGGGGCTATGACCTGAAGAATAGATGGACGCTCCTCAAGGGTCTCTGACAATGGGGTATAATGACACTACCATTCCTCGCCTCCCCTCGTATGACCAGTCCCATTCCTCACACCCGTCCCCCGTTCCCACCCTGTCCCGAGGGAGCCTGTGGAGTCTCAGAGGGATAAACACTGAGCAGCTCACCCCACATCAAAAGAGTAACTCGCCCTAACAAGCTTAACATGTTGATGCCCTGGCCTGAGGTGTATGTGAGGGGTTGTGTTAGTGGGGGTTGGAGAGGGTGTGGATGCGACCCATGCTGGCAACTTGGCCGAGGGTTAGGACAAGGGTATGACATCGGAGGTTAATAAATTCTCATTTTCTGCACGTAAATAATGCATAAGGGTCTCGTTTTCTCAGGGATTTGGTTAAGGTGCATCCCGACCTTGACCTCTCATAGGTTGTGCCCATATATTTCCATTCCCTGTACCTCGTGCTTCCTCCTTCACCCTCTCTCACTCTCTCTCTCTCTCTCTCTCTCTCTCTCTGTCTCCCTCTCTCTATCGTTATAAAGTCTTTTTCTCAATCTATGTGGTACAAAGGCCATCCAAACTCATCTCATCCTTTCACCAGGTAAATAATACTTACCTTGTTGTATATATATAGCACGAGACTTGTTACTGTATCCTGAATGTACTCTGTTCAACTATAACTGGCCAGAATACCTGCGCAGCAGAGGCCTGTATGTACTGCTTATTGTACAATAAAAAAAATTTAAAAAAATCTAACGTATGGGTGTTTCCATTTCTAAATGTATTTCTCAGAATTGTCGTTACCTAGAACCTGATTTGATTCTACTGGAATCAAGACTCCTTTCTTATTGTCTGTTATCCAGTTTTTATTCGGCTTCGTATTCACTATTACATGTGTGATCCTCTCTCTGTTATATATCTGTCTGTTTCGCTTACCTTGTGTTCTTGCTCTCTCGGCCAATTAATGGTCCTCTCCTTGCCGTATCTCTCCCTAACACTCTCTCGCTTTCTTTCATTTGTTTCTAACATATCGTTCTTTATTTCTTATCATGGTTCTCGCTTATTTCTAACCCACTCTCCCCTTCCCTCTCTCATTTTCTATATCTGCCTGCGCGTTAAGATATATTGCCTGGCACTTTGCGCGAAACCCCGATCTTTAACCTATATATCAACAGTTCTTGGAGGAAAACCAGCATGTCTCCATGTCCAGGCCCCCTCTTCCAATTGATACATGCCTCTGGTCGCCATAGACACCAGCCTAATATCACCTGGCCAGCATAAAAAACAAGATGACGTCAGGGATGATGTCGTGTCACTGTGATGCTGCAGGAGCAAGTGATGTACTCCATTTATGAGGAGTCACAAGTGGAGATCAGGGGGGCATTTAACTACGCTGGTAAGGAGAGCATATATCCCTGGCCTAGGTGCCTATCAATTAGATATAAAGACAATCGTCGGGGAGGCCAGCCCATGCCTACAAGACACCACAAATTGTTTACAAGTGTTCAACGAAAACGGTACTGCGTGAATTGAACTAGGAAGAGCAGCCTTATTTATCAGTGAAATCAGCGCGAAGATGTTTAATAAGGTCTCTGATACAAAACGGTAGTCTTAGAGGAGGGACATTTGGTTCGAGTCATTGATAATTATGGATAATGATTCTATTTAACAAAAAGGATATTATGTGGCACTACCTGTCGTTTCTAAGAACCCTTAAAATCCCCAGCCTGTCTGACCGCCTAATTGTCCTAGGATCGAAGTCACTTGTAGGAGACAAATTGGACAATAATTGTAAATTATTCATTATCTATTCAGACACGCTTTTGGATATTATTCTTTGCATTTACTTCGAATCATATAATTTCTAGTATTCACTGCGGGGCGCCGGACGGGACCTTTAAGTTATAAGCGGAACTCGCCCGTTACCAGCGGGAACTCGCAAAAAGCACCAGCCGCAATTCCACTATAAATACCCGCCAAAAAGTAACCTCGGCCTCACTCATCTCCGCGATTACCTGGTTATTGGATCGTTTCCCCTGCCCGCCGTACCCGTCAACACCTCCTTTCATAATTTTGTATAATTCTCAAACTTTTTATGAAATTCTCTCGCAAGGGCGGACAAACTCTTTACACAATTTTTATCAATACTCAAGACATCTAGTATCATATTGATTCTTTTATCAAATGTGATCAACGCTTTTAACAAAACAAAATAAGTCTTATGTCAAAGAAATAAAAACTATTTTATCTCCAAAATCGTGTCTTATTGATTATACAAGATTTCTCTCTCTATGGAAGATAGTTGTTATCAAACGTGACTGGTCCCATCATCTCAGATAGCTTGTTGTCCTGTGGCTCTACCCCTGATCTATTCTTCCGCTAGGACCAATAGTTTTTAAATGTCTTAATGTAAGGCCCGGCGTCCACTGAGCACCCGATGCGCTCCGATATTCTCTACGATGAACCCCGATAAAAATTTAAAATCGCGTCAGAAGGTCTCCTATAACTGGGGCAGATGACCACGTCTCTACAGAACAGGTGTCTACGATATATTCCCTATGGAAAACATGTATCGCCGGGTCTCTACAACATGTCAGCATGTTGAAATGTTGGTGGGTAATCAGAGATAGTGATCAGATAATTTTGAAATTTTGGAATTAGATAGACGATGCATATGCACTTATGCCCTACAAATGTAGTGATTCTTTATTAGGGTATGTGTCTCAAATCAATATTTTCTTAGTTTGACTTGGAACAGAGCTTTAAGTGCTTAAAAAATATTCAAAAATGTTCCATATGTCCTTGGTAACATTATGGATGTGGTATTTCCTAAATGATAGTGTATCGTATATATAAAAAACGAAGAAAGCACCTCATGATATATGCACTTTTGACCTGGCAATATCGCGGGGCATATTGGGACAGTGATCACCTTTTTTCGGCGGTCAAGCCCTTGAAGTGCCTTGTCTAGACGTTTGTCTACGATATTGCCCATTTCCGATATGTCAAGAAATCAAAATACTAAACTATTATCCAGGAGTTGTTGGTTTGAGACAATCTATAATACAAGTATTGTATTGAATCTAGCTTTACTTTCTGATGATGTTCCCACTGAGATCTCAACACAGAACGTAAAGTGAATAAAGGTAAACTTAGGGGACAAAGTCAAAGGTTCTTAGACCGACCATTTTGTTAAATCAATAGTTAGACAGGCCCGATGCGAACCACATGAAAAAAGGAGAACCACAAGGGCGCTGGCCAAATTAGCTCCCTATTCAGCTGATGCTGTACACAAACAAGCGAGTCGATGGCCTCTTTCGCCAAAACCAGTTTGGCTCCAGATGTCGTCTATTCCATTGGCAACGGAAAAAAGAAAGCTCAATCACGTTATATCGACTCCCCACTTTTTGGAAATGATAAAATAGTTTCATTTATGTTTCTCATCAATGGTATATTTGTGGATATAATCAATACGAGGATTAGAGCTTGAATGCTTTTTTTATTTTGAGACTAATAGTCCCTATACCACATGTTATTGCTCTCGACAAAATCTTTTTCTGCGAGAGAGGATTTCTGTAGGCTTATATTCTGTAGTCTAATTCAATTTGTAGTTTTCAATCGAATGAAGTACCTGAGAAACTACTCTTTACTCAAGATAAAATGATATACAAAGTAAAGTATTGTCGCTTGAGAACATCTAGAATTGGAGATCGTGCTCGAGTGAAATGAAGGGCATCAATAACGTAAATGTTTTATCATTGGCATTAATTGTAAAGTAAGCTTAATTCTGTGTCGGCTGCCGTGTATGTCTATGTACCGTGTGTATACTAACTACGTCACTCATTTCTGTACCTCACGTGACCACCACAAATCACTCACTCTCGCGTCCTTCATGCTACAGGCTGGACCTGAAAACTTTTTTCCCACCCACCACTACCCAAATTTTTACAATATCTATTAACTGGTTGTACCAGTCTTATATCTTACATTTCTCCTTACATATTTTTATCGTTTCCTCACATGTCTCTCATGTTACATTATCATACTATATGGCTGTATAATTTTACTTGTCTTATCATGACTTGTACTGCATACAAACTATCCCTTCACTATCTGTGTGCTATTCACTGTGATAGTGAGAACAGAAGAGCAGGGAGCCAGTGTCACAGTCTCTTAGAGGCGTGCCCAACTGACCATAACCAATCACTCAAGACCAAAATACCTCAAGACCCACTGGTGCTTGATGTGTTTGGATCCTAGATAGGCAGTTGCAGAAATGGCAAGTTGACTGGGTGCAAGTGGGTTACAGAAAACTACCCATAGGCTAAATCCAACTTATAGCTTTTAATCGTTCTTCCTTTATAATTGCACGCTCATTCATCTATGATGAACATACTATTTGCTCCTGGTATATATATGTAACTTGATGGGACTTTCAGAGTCTATTCCCTCAGAATGATTGTTATCGAGATAAGCGGCCTACAGAGTAATACGATAGTTGTGTCATATAAAACCGTCCCTCTCCTTTGTGAATTGTGGAGACAAATTGCCTTCTTGAATAACACATTTCCAATTGGTAACAGGTCAGGTAAGAAAGGTCGAGAAAAGGCCCATCGCTTCAAGTTTCACCCCGAAATACATGCTCATATTGTTCATTTTTGCCAATACATTACTTGTCAATTGTGTTTCCTCACAGAAAGAAGGTTTTTCACGTTTGCATTGTTGATAGACTTTAACTTTTTTAATGCAATTTAGTTGTTTACTCGGACACAGCACAGATGAATAGCCTCATTCAAAGGCGCTGTATACCTCTTTAAATTGCCTGTTTATTGTTACATATCATCCAATAGAATCTAAACTACCAACATGGGATATTTGGGAAGACGCTTTAGCACGGGATAACGATACAGACTATATGGATCTGGGGTTCCTATGGCTGTACATAATAAATACTTGTTAAAGGACAACGTGTTTGATTTTACCGACGTAAATACCCCTTGCACCACGTACATACCTTCAACGTGTTGTACGGCCATAAATATGAAATGGGGAGGAACGCGAGGTATAAGGACATACGGCCACAAGAATATAATAGCAACCAGAAAAATACTCGTAATGGAAACATCAGTTTGGGCAACTAAATGAAAACAAAAGAAATAGAATCAATTAAAAATAAACGAAGAACTTCTCGGAGGATAATCCGAATCATATATGAAAGCTTGTGAGAGTAAAGGATTTACAGGGGGAACCTACTATAAATTACCGTGTCTTAACGAAAGGTGCTAGAATAAAAACTAATCCACAAGATTGAATTTATAATCACTCATATTTCTTTCTCATTAACCCATAATTAAATATATCTCTACAGAAATACTCAATACAATGGGAACTCATGAAGCTGGACATAACAATGCACGGACGTAATTATTTGAGGAAAGCAACAGCCCAGATAACTCGGTTTTTATATCGTTGGCATTTCGCCGTACACAGAACCGGTCGCCTCTAGATATCGATTAAGTCTTTTTACAGGGACTGTATCTAAAATTACATGCCGATTTTAAAAAGACTCCTCATAGGCGACAGAAGTTAATCAGTTGGAATTGTTAAAGCAAACTATGCTTGTCTGTCTGATCAATGTATTAGCATTATCAGTGGAACAGGAGTCGTGCCTCTTAAGGTAAATAGGTAATATGATCAGGCTGTTAGTTCCTTCTCCTGTTCAGACAACGGCTACTTATTAACTCCTCACCCTTACAAAAGTGAACAGGTAAGACCTCGACTACCTGCTGTACAAATAATTCACCTTTAATAATAACCTAATCTCAATGCTATATATTACCTTTAAAAAAAGTACGTATCAGATTTATTTTTCACAAATGGCAAATGGTGCTCAACTAAAACCTTTATCATTATCATGAACTAAATGATATATTCCATTTTGATGTTATTTGATAGAATCATCTATCTTTAAGATATATTTCCTGTTAATTACCATAAAACATAAAACTTGAGTAATACTATAATGCAGTAATTGAACAGCTAATAGGAAAGGAAAACAGATACAAGAGCATTAATTCGGAGTTAACCGGATACAAGTGGAAGAATTACGATCAGAAGATATCTGCCTGCCTATTGAGATATCCGACTGGGAACTTGGCTTCTCTGACGCCCTAACATTTACCACTAGGCGAAGCCATTGGGATTAGAAAGAAATATGGCCGTCGCCCGAAAGCCGACGCCACGGAACTAGACCCCTACCTGAAATAACGGCAGCCGACTGGTGCTAAATCACCACGGTGGATGCTTCATTAATTAAAGTGACTATAATTACCGACAGCCAGCCGGCAGAGAATCCCCAAGATTTCGTGTTTAAGAGAACACTTCCATCCCCCTCCGCCTACCACCCGGCCCCCCCTCCCACTCTCCCGCCCCCCTACCCATCGCGACCCAAGACTCGCCTGAGTCACAAACACAAATAAAGCCTTGGATTGCAACATTGATTTTGAGCGCCGGCGCATTGATGATCAAGGCATGGGGGGATCACCACACTGAGACTTTATTAAAGCGAGTAGCTTCTAAGAATGTTTCCAATTACGACCGGTGCTTATAATATCCAGCCTAATCAATGATGGCATTAGTTTTGTCGCGTCCAAACAGACCAGGGAGTGGAGATTAAATGCGAGTCCCAAATAGCTGCTAATGGTCCTTGGCAATGATTTTTCATTGTTGTCCTAGCAATCTGTCCCTGCCTTTAGGCCTTAGCCCACCGACTCTTACGTGGCTTATACTTGATTTGAATTCTGAAAAACCTTTAATGATTTGTGCCGTTAGTCTTGTTCTTTATGCTCAGACCAGCTTACCTAGCAGGCGACAACCCTACTAACTCCTACACTGCCAGAATATCTACGTATTGATCTTTAAATGGATCTACGGTTATTTTTTATTACCGGAAAGGACACCATTACTGAAGATGGCATTCCTTAGCAGCGGTTCGCTCAACGACAGAAAAAGCTTATATGTATGCCTTGGAGGATTGTTGAGTACAAAAAGGCTTTTGACACCCGATCTTTGTAGAGTAGGCTCCTTACTGATGTTCGTCGGTATTCTTCTATGATGGGCACTAAGTGCCGTCTCACTAGGATAAATATAAGTATGATGATTGATATCTACATACAATGTTATTGTTATTAACTCTCAGGTTGTGGTGCATATTGGATTCGCTTCAGTTCGGAGAATTAGTTTAGATCATTGTTATCTTAAAAATGCATTTAGATAAATGGACGAATTATAGTGGAACTGGACTCATGTGTATTACATTTTATCCGGAGCGCTATGGTTACTGCAAATTGGTTTTTCTAAATGTGAGAACAATATGCATTACCCATTTTAGTATTCGCCACACATTTCAATGACTATGCCAGATGTGATTCTTTACTTATTCATTTCAAATCAGACTGAATATTGTCGGGACAAATTTTTTTCTTTTAGAAAAGTGAGATTATTATGTCCAGGCTTCGGATAGTGAAGTAGAAAACAAGGAACTTTAATTAGAATGAGTCACAGATTGGTGTTGGAATAATCCTTAATATGTCAACTGTACGTTCTTAAAGAACACAACAGTGTCTGTTTGATGTTTCAGAATCCTGTCACACAATATTAACAGTGAGTAACACAAGGCTAATTCCCTTATATAACAAAAAATTGATCATACATCGTTGACTCAGACCGGGATAAAGCCAGCAAGCCTAGCTGCAAGTATTGTTAAACTCCGCCCTCGGGACTGAAGATGACACGCTTTCAATGACAATACTAATTGAGGAATTAAAAATACAATTCTTCATTAAACTCCAGGGTTAATCACGCATTGTTCCCTTACAGCCTTCGCTTCCTTCTGCCCTCCGTTGGTCACGTGACTGCTGGTTCCTGTTGTCTACGCATGCGCTGTCGCTGTAAGTGACAAGACGCCCCGGAGGGCCTGCTAGGACGACGCAGCCTTGGTTTTAGACGTCATGCCCTAGGGCGTGACGTCAGAAACGTCAGTGTACACCTGGGTCCCGTGACGACCGACACCTCGTTTTGCTCCCTAGTGGCCTCTGGCGGAACTAGCGTCACCCAACCTGCCAGCCGTCTAAACCTCACCCCAACCCGAGCCTCACGACATAGAGACAGTGTTATTGCCTCAAAGTACAGGGGCCGTCACAGAACCAAACATGCCTTTGCGCAGTGTGTCTGAAGTAAGTGCCGTCATCCCTGATGGGGCGCCTCAAGGGGTGGCAATTACGAACGAGCAAAAAAACAGTGTTGTTGATTGTACTTTAATCGTACACAGCACAGACGGGTGTCTGTGTCAGCAAATGAGGGTGGTCATTAGAAGGAGTGGAATCTCTTCGTGTACAAAGACCTGTGAAGAATGCGTGTCACGTATACAAACCACACATACAACTATAGTGAGGCCGTTTTGATTAACATCGTGAAATGGGATAAGAAATTGTTATAATAATCTTCAAAGACAGATATGGCACTCATCGGTCCCCATTGAATTGGCACAATACCTTACATTAAATGACTAAGGAGCGTCAGATATTCAATATAAAACTCAAGATTAATGAGTACATGCACCTTGGAAAGATACTTCAAAGTAAACACAAGTTATGTGATGGAAATCAGCTGTAAATACTGATGCTCCAAAGAACATGCTAGATATTTAGGCCTGGAACTCCAAGATCCAGAATAATTCGCTAGTTGATAACAGATATCCTACATAAGTCCAAATTACATGAATGAAACGGTTGAACAGTTGTTCCTATAAATGAATAACTCTATTGGCATAACATATTTGGTATGCATAGACTGTGATTGGACCTCAAAATTCACCTACTCTGAATCCGTTCAACATGAACTCAGAGTTCCAAAAGGTTATCTTTTTTTTTATCTTTTTTTAAAATTAAGAAATATTGTTTACATGTTTTATG
Organism: Alentia gelatinosa; assembly: GCA_950022655.1. Taxonomy (NCBI): domain Eukaryota; kingdom Metazoa; phylum Annelida; class Polychaeta; order Phyllodocida; family Polynoidae; genus Alentia; species Alentia gelatinosa. The sequence goes on along the minus strand of OX465588.1, from coordinate 23,037,247 downwards.
GTATTTTATTGATAAATGATATTGTTCCACAGGGTACTTGATAACATTAAGCCACGAAATTGTTCCTACAAAGTATATTGTGTGCTTCCCAACGCAGTAATACCTTGTGCAGATATAAACACAAACACGAAGAGAATGAATCTGAGATACAAATACAATTCCTACAAAAACCGTTTTTGAAATAATCTTTAGAAAAAAGCTAATACTACAACAAAAGTTTAATAACGTGTGGGCGATGAATTTTGTTTTTGTTTATTTATCTACTGCGAGCTCTCACAGTGTGAGATTTTCAGCTGCCATCTAACCATTATCCTGCTCTTGATCCAAATTTTGTAGATCACAATTATTTCGCTTTCTATCGAATTATGTATAAGTATTTTAAAATGATTCCTGAAAGCATTATACCGCGGTTGGCATGGGAAATCCTTGAGGCATCATGCTGTGGGTAAAGGGTTAATGCGGAGGCGGTTTTAGTCAAAATAAACGACGTTACTCACTTTTGATGCAATTTACAAGTGGACAAATTTTGAGTTTCGGTGTTTACCTCCATCCGGTACAGTAAAAACCATTAACCGTTGATGCCATTGAACTCTGACAAATGTCGAGGGAAATAGCTGTCAATTATCTACTTCAAGTGAAGGGCTCTGGGGAGTAGGGTGAGTTGTCCTCTGAATATAGCTGGATCAACACATTGTACCATACTTAATACGCAATCAGGCCAGATAACTTTATTGGTTCGCAGTGGGTTTATTTTTATCATTGCCTTTATTTCAAACACCACAACTTCTCCCCTATTAAAATTAGCGTTAATATTTTTAGTATGATTATACACTGTCCTTTAGCCATGCACGATTCATGGATCCGTGTTTATACATGTTTATCTAAACTGGTAGCAAATAGTATGTTCATCATTGATGGATGAGCGTGTAATTATAAATGAATAACATTTGAAAGGTTTGGGTTACATTCAGTATATGGATTCTTCTCTGTAACCCACTTGTCAACTTGCCAATTTTTTGCAATTGCCTGTGTCTAAGATTCAAATATATCAATTATTTCAATCAGGTATTTTGGTCTTCAGTGATTGGTCATGGTCTGTTGGGTACGCTTCTAAGACATTGATGACACTGGCACCCTGTTCCTTTGCCAGTATCACAGTGAGTAGCTTGCAGAGAGTAAAGGGATAGTTTTCTGGAACCACGCTGGAAGTTCAGTGTGACCACTCTAACCTCTATATATTATATATATAGTATTAGTTTAGGTTAGAATATCCATGACAAACAAAATAACCAAACATGAATACCTTGAGAAATGATCATCAACAAGCAAGATTTCCAGCAGTGCTCGGTCAAAGTGAAATGTCATATACCCTTATTTGATAACTATATTGCTGTTTACATTTTGGGGCTATACATAGATGACTGGCAGGGTTCCCCGACGACCAATGAAAAGCCAGTCCCGGCGTTTTATCGTTGCTCGGAGCTATCGTGTGGCACACGACTGGCGCGGATGTGAAGGCCACTTTTCGCCACAAAAGGGCGATGGTCTTTGAAGTTCGGTCGGCGTTTACAACTGTGTGCCCAGTTGGCAGGCTGCCCGCTCGTTCAGTCCTGAGGGTGGGGGAGGGGTTGAGGCTTGCGGTACGCTGGGGTTTTGTTGGGTGGGGGTTGAGTAGAGAGTATTTGATGAGGATGAAAAGACTCAAATCGGTAACCCTTTTATGTGTCCTGTTGAGCGAGGACCTTCACCAAAAATATGTTATCACGTAATTGATAACCAATGATAATTGGATACTTGTGTTTAGATCTACGTTGCGATTATGCACTAGTTATGGAAGTCTAGTTACCTCCTTTTCTGTTTATTCGACTGAATGTCAACGATCTTACTAGTATAACTGGTAGGACTGTGAATCTAGTCCACTGCTTCAGTAATATTCACCATTGCATTTGATGAGATTGGACTTGTGAGAAATATCCATTTGTTGAAAAAAAAAAATGTTGATGTGTGACAAATTCAGACAAAATGCCACCTTAACCCTTTAACAGCAGCATGATGCCTCCAGGCATTCCTCTGGCTACAGCAGCATGATGCCTCCAGGCATTCCCCTGGCTACCGCAGTATGATGCCTCCAGGCATCATAGAGGCATCATTGATACTTGTATGCAAAATTCAATAAATAAAGAAATAATTGTTTGAATTGAAAGAAATTTTGACATAGTGAAAACGGCATATTGTCCTTTGATTTGGTATAACATGATATCATCAGCTACCAAGGTAAATTACTCAAATCACATGACACATCATGTGACATTGCTATTTTCCAAAAAAGGTGCCTGCTGTAGCAGGGTCGTTTATGCAGCCAATGCCTGCTGCACAATGGTGATCAGAGGAATTGGGTGCTGCAGGGAAAGGGTTAAGCTAAAGTATTCGTTTGTGCATTCTGTGTTTTCGAAAGAAGTTATGATTTGCTAGGAAAGTATATATCATACCGAATTGCATATTTTGGTACCGCATTTCTGATATATCTTAATGTCCACGATGGCATCGTATAAATTTAGGTTTACCCTAGATATGCAGTGTATATTGCTTGAGCAAACGAATGAAGATTTGCTGAAACACGTTCGTAAGATTACCAATCGCTGGTAAAGCACTGCCTGAAGAATCACGTGCTCTTTGAGGGTTAATGATGTTTGTGAGGATGATGTTTACCGGTGATCTTAGTCCCTGTCACATGGCCTTAAAGTAGGGGTGTCTGTGTGCGCAGAGGGGTATAGAGAAGGGGAGGGTTACAGCCTGAGGATCAGCCAGCTGACGGAGGGGGCTAATGTCAACGATGAGGTCATTCCCAATGAGCAGTAGGGGTAATTGGGAATCCCTGAAGGTTGCGGAGGGGAAGATGGTTGTGGCACGAAAGAGTTGGGGTTAAGTGGAGGGGATGTATTATAGAACTAGGCTTTGGATTTTATTAGGATCGAAGTAAGTTCAGAGCAATAGCTTTAACGTATTGTTGTGCCGGGGAACACATATAATACTAATACCAGTGTCCACCCAACTCTGCACATATTCTAAATACCCTCCGCTGTGCTCTACGGTATGGTCAATATTGGAACAAGGTAGCTATCAGATACGGATTTTCTCATTAATACCTACTTTATCGGTCCTCATACTCTGCCAGGTAAGTCAGGCCCCTGCAATATACACATTGTTGTATCCAAGGAATACAGCCGTTCAGGTTCGGGCGATTACTGCACTCAAATAGGCCATTATGTTTCTTCACTATTTCGATTTCATGACAGATTAGGAAAGATAGACTGTGGTTTAGCAGTGTGTTCAGCAAGTCTGTCAATATGATATGATGGAAATGCACAATGCAAGAGATTATGTATCCTGAGTCAGGTACTTCTTCATTCACGACTTAATCGCAATTATTAATTATTTACAGAATTGTTTATAGAATTATTTACAGAACGTAACTAGTAGAACATAACAAAGCCCATATGATGCATATCAGAAACCATGCAGTCCCATCTGTCCAATTCATATCTCCTATGAATCCGTTCACGCGTAGCACATACTTAAGGAATCAGTCCGGAATCAAAAGTCATAAACAACAATATGTCATCTTAGAATAGCGGATTTCGGGACATGTGTCAATAGGAATATACTGATGCATGTACAGCGTCTGTTGTATCTTGCTACAGTCGTCCCATTAAAAGACTACACTAATTCTTCTTTTTTGGTTCATAATTCAAAAGAGAGGCATCTAAAAGTAAATATTATTTCATGTAGTTAATCTATAAATTTACAGGATATTATGGTAAATATTTCTTTCATGTGGGGCCCTGAAGTATTTATTAAATGGCAGGTTTAGGTATCACAGTCCTTTTTGCAACACACCCTGTCTGATCCAATATTCTTGACAATATCCACTCTATTCAACTTGATGTAACCCATTCTCTTGTTCTTGGAATTCACGTCTTTCATGAGCAATTAATTTTCTTTCCTCCCAGAATAGAGTCCATATTTTGATTGACGTGAATTCGCTATTACTCATGCGAGAGTTTCTATCAACCAAATTAAAATGCCAAGGAAAGCTTATCCACAGTAGAGCTCATTCAGAGGGGATCACTGCACATAAAACCAGACTCCACGCTGACTCCAACTGACGTGTCTAATCGATTTTGTCGCAGCACCAAAGTTCCCCTTTTTTTAAAGAATATCAATATCAATGTCCTAGCGTTTTTTTCAGCGTCAAATAGTGCATCATGGCATATTCATTCCATACACGGTAAGGCAATGTACTGTTGCAGCTGCCAAATATAGTAGCACAAGAACTCGCCCACTTAAGACGAGGCTTGCTTAAGATATTACAGGTGGCAGCTGTGAAGATCTTGATTAATTCAGGTGGATGAATCATGGGGTGATATATGTAACAAGGTATATCACCTTCCTGAGTCACATGTCTTTGTTGGCTAGCTTTCCCTCTGAAATGACAACTAGCCCGATCATATCTAAATTTGTCAGGCTCTAAACTATATATCGGAAGACGTTGGTTAAATAAGTTGATACAATATCTTTGTTTTGCAGAGAAATATATTAATAGTATCCGGTTTTTATGGCATAAATGATGGTATTCCTTCATCAAATGTATTTATTCATTTGTCTGAGAAAATAGCTGTTTAATTATTGGATTTCAAATTTACCGCTGATTATGAAGATATTTTCCATCATTCCGCCATTATCAGATTGACTATATTTATACATTGTTACAACGCTTGAACAAATGGCTTGAAAAACCTGACTACGCTGAATATAACCACTAGTTTCATACTTCATATTCATACCTGTATAAACCTAATAAAAGGCGTTCACCTATTGGAGTACTAGTTATCAGGGTCAATGTTAAACTGAAATAAGGCATGATGATTGGCCATCAAATTCTTCTCGTAATTCTCAGTAGTTAAATGCATGCAAATGAAACAACTCCTCCACAGCCATAAAAAGTTGTTTTATGTTCTGTTGTTATCGTCCTGCAATTGAAGTAGTAAGCATCATATGGAACACTGTTAATGGAATTAGTAATGCATGTATTAATCTTGGCGGCTCGCTATCATTTACTCATTAAAGCCCTGATAGGAATCGCCACTTTCGTGTGCACTGTATAACTGTAGTCTTCGTTCTTAAATTGTCAATTAAAGACTGTGTAATCGACTGCTGCTGGAAGGCTATGAATGTTCCATATACATAAATTATGCACTCATTCAGATTGTGTCTTTAGAAATGTAACGACAGGAAATCTATGCACCCCTATGTCGAACAAACGATAAATGGCAGAATATGAGAAAAAATGAATATAAACCCTATTATGCAGTCCTGACTATCAAAGGGTCCTTGGAGGTTTGATTATTATTAACTATCAAGATTAACACGTACATCCGTTTTATTTCATATTGTGAAATGATAATAATAACATGCCTTCCTACCCTATAAGCATGATATATCCACACTATATCTTAGAAGTGTGCTAACTTCGTAAATATACTCCTAAGCCGGGCTCCCACTGCTTTCGGTACATCCCGACATGGCTGCGATGTATATTCGCAAATCGTAGGCCTATCGGATGGGTTCTGTCGCACTTTGTCGGTACGGATTTTGTGGGAGAAAACGTCGACCATGGTACCGACACAAACCATGACATAAGAGGTGCGCAAACGCGAAACTCAGGGAAACAGTTAACAATATGTATACTAATCCCTCATTGTAGATTAATCATAAATTGATAAATGAAATGTTAAATCTTGGCATCCAGTCGTCCTCATAATCATAGTTACTTGAACGTGAATCTGTGATATGACAATACTTGATATCACACAAGGAAACAATTTTGAGACGTTCAAAATGAAAACACGTAAAAACAATAATCATATATCAAGGGGTATACCGGTGGTTGACCCTTAAGTGGCGAACTTTTATCTAATAATAAAATAAACAAACAAACCAGGGCCCTGTTTCTCAGTCACGACATAATCTGCCAACGATACCCTGAGACATCTCTGCGATTGGAAGACAATTTGCAAGACACAAAATGGCGGCTGTGCTATAGACAATGTCTCAGCGCAGCACGTTCGATCGCCGTTAAAAATGTCCTTGCCTAAGATAAGTATAGAACTGTCTCAGGTTCTATACTGCAAAGACTGCCCAATACCAGGTTCAGGGTAGCTTATACCTAGGAGTGGAAACCTTGTGGTAAAGTGGTTAGAGCACCTGCCTCAGGAGGTGAACTTTGGGGGTTCGATACCTGTCTATGTCTAACTTTTTTCCTTTTAATTTCAATTTGAAAATTTCACATAACCAACACACAATTTCTAGATATGTTTATTAATACTTTAGTTTGTCGTTTGAAAAAGACACAACGTTTTGGCCTTTATGGTTTGGCCTTCATCAGGTGTAATGTAAAGTGTAAAGTCTGCTATAATGTACTAAGTGAATTGAATTTCCCTGGGGACAATGTCTAGGTCACCGCATAAATTAGCAAGGTGTGCTCTGATGCTATCTGATAGACACTGGCCACCAGAGCAGACAATTGCTATGACGAAATATAAACACGAATAACGGTGGAACGGTCTGACCAATCTTCTTCATATTTGGCACGATTATAGGTTATATGTATCCCTTACTCGTGTTAAACTTTCATTGCTTAATTCTTGGGAAATGAAGTTGTGCATTCTGTACGACATGTCCATAGATGTCTTAGGTATAAGACACTTTGGAAGACATTTTGAACCACGTGACCCTAAAGATGTCTTATCTATAGTACACCTGGCTGCAGCCTAAGTGCCCTTGAGGGACAATCGTTGGCCGATCCCCAAAGATGTATTATCTATAGTACACTGACAGCTGTAAGATGTCTTACAAAGAGGATATCGTGACTAAAAAACAAGGCCCAGGCACATACCCTATCAGGTATGATGGGAGGGGAGTGCAGAGCTTACACATAGTAGAACATGCTTCCGACACACTCCGGCAGTCTAGTCCCTACGACAAATCGATCATGATCAATTTTGTCGGAAGGCTTGTGATACGGCTATCATGTTGGAACCATGTCGGAGCGTGTCGGAGTATGTCAGAAACTACGTCGGAAGACATGGTTCACTGCTAGAAGAAACCAGTTCATTCTGCTAGAAAAGTTGATTCTGCGTCGGAACGCTTGTCGGAAGGTTATAGTATCGTGTCAGAAGCATATATCGTAGTAGAAGAAGAGCCGTGGCTTAAAGGCCTGAACCCATTGAGCTCCTGACACACTACATCAAGGGTTCCGATAAGCTTCCTACACACTATGACACAGAACTTTCAACCTTTTGACGAGGCTACAAAACGGGAATTTGTTGTCGTATTCTGACACAAAATATTTCAACCTTCCGACAATGCTACAATGCATAAGTTTGATTTATACCCATGCTGTAGCTATGTTGGAGTATGTCGGAGCTCAGTTAGTTCATACCTTTATAATATCAAAACTAAAGTGAGTTCCTCCATTAGAAAATATAGGGCTGGCAGACACGTCTGAAAATAAGTTGATCTGAAAGTCAACAGTACAGAAACGTTTTGAAAAAGAATGATAAATGCCAAGTGTAGTTCTCCCTCAACATAACTGGACTATCTTTGGCATTTACTTAATTACAAAAGACCCATAGTAACGCCAGCAAGACACTAATACTACACAATGAATATCTTCGGCACTTCTCACCTTTCATTACCCCTCTCACCCCTGTACCCCTCCACCATCCTGTTCCACCGTCCACCTCATTGTAAGCCGGCCACTATTCTTGTGTTTATCCCACGATTCACCCGTGGAGAATCGAATCTACCCCGCCGCTTCCTCACCGCCCGGCTTCCTAATGCCGATTGGCCAGCTTGTGTGGCCATTTCTCCCGGCGACTGCCATCCATCAGGGCCGGAGGTAAGCCCCGGTTAGAGCGGCGGTAGGTGCGGGTACGGTTACCGGCGCGGCGGGCAGGTAGAGCCGGCAGTGCCCTCACGTCGCCGACCCTGCGCCAGATTAGGCACCCAGGCCAGGTGATAATGGCACTGAGAATCGAATTACCGGCACGACTATCGCCCGCCTTAATGCTCGCCCGGCCGGTCACTCGCCCCGCTCGCCCGTCCGCCAATCCGTCCGCCCAACTCCCGTCCACCCAGGCGGCATCCGCCAAATTCGCTATGTTCAATCTTGGTAGGGTTAGCCTTATGTTGCCTGGTCGCACTTTGCCTGTTGCTTGTCTATAGATATCGTTCACTTTCTTTTCCCCTGCCTGTCTGTGACTGCTTGCCGAATCACTGCATGATGTTAGGTTTCCTAATTTGCACTCCTATGCCTGATGGGTGTACCTGTTTTCGAGGTGCTTACTTGCATTGTGTGTGCGTGCATCCGATAATGCAACCTACCTGAAGCTTTTCTGATTATTGACTTCTCATGAGCTGGTCTCCAGTACATCTGTAGTATGACAACCTGCTCAAATCGCAGCACTGCAGTAAACAGTTTCCCACATACACGTGTCTTCCACGTTCATATATATATATTACCCCCTGGACAATGTGACGTTATACCCCACAATATGACTTGCCTGTCTGATATCGATCTATTTCATTCTGACATAAATATTTCCAATGGATCATTTGCCTATCCATAATTGAGGCCCATGTAAGTGGCTTTTAATGCCTGCTGCCTGGCTATTCCTTGATTAATTTTCTAATGCTTGCCTGATGCTCGCCTACTCATAGGTGTTAGTTTCCCATACCTGGTCCTCGCCCATCCAGTTTTATTCTCTGACTTTTACCTGCTGATGCTCTAGAGGATCTTTCAATTGTCTGACATTGCTGCTAAATGCTTGGTTGACCAAAGTTCTTGTGTGACGTTTCTGTCTGATGGTTTATGTTTCTCACCGTACTTAGATGCTTATATATATATCTCATGTCCCTGTCTGACGCCCACGGTGAAGTTCACACCTGACTTTCGTCTATTGACATTAAAGGCACGCCTTTTAAACTTTCAGCTCTGAGTCTTATTATTTTTTGGGAGGGATATATTTCTTCATTGAGATCATATAATACAAGTTCCATTTGCGTACATTAGTGCATAGTTTATAAGGCTGGTTTTAATGGCCCCACTCACACCCTGTTACAAATAACATTTTCGAAAACATACATGTATCAATTTTGCCCTCTAAAAGTAAGGGAGTGTAAACCCCTCTCTCCCTCCTCCCGTGTATCTTTGTGGACGTCCACAGGAAGTTGGCCATACAGACCCCGTTAAGGGTGGCCCGGTGCCACGTCCATCAGCCTCCCACTCCATCCCCGTCACACCCATCCAGCCTGCTCTAAACGTTTACCAAAGCCGTGAACGCTGATCGTACGACCTTTTCCTCTCCTCCCACACCCACTCCATACAGTCAGGACACACGACTCCCTTTTACCCAGTGACAAACACTGGTGCCCGAGCCTCTCACTAGCACTACCCCTGACTAATGATGATGTAGTGGAGGAAGCGGGCATGACGGCGTGCTGACAACGGGCACTTATCTCACCCTACTTTGTCCGCGAACAAGGCGAGTTAACTTCTAAAAGCTGGGTTCTTACACCCATCAGCCCCACACGATTCAGGTGTGCCCGACTAGTAGTGAATCTCTGACCCGTCATCTGGTCAATAGGGCAAGACGAATCATACCTTGCATGTCCTTGATCCTGGAGGAAAATATCAAACCTCAATGTAACCTTTAGGAAGTGTTTACAGGTATATCAGATATGAGTTGGTGATAGGTTATCAAAGAGGGGCATACAATTACAAAGCGGCTATATCAAAGATATTATTTATATTTTGTATCTGATTTTATTCCTTTTTGCAAGGATGATAATTCTTTATACCTTTCTACCTACCGATGAATCTATAATTTTACATGCTTGAACTATATGCGCAACAGTTAAAATCACTCTGAAATTCAGCATATATATATTTGTGTGTATATATTATATATCTTACTGTTATGATGTTATGAATACTCCTTAATCAAACACGTAAAAGGTCAAAATATTCATTTCCAGTCTTACCATATTGATATCTTATCTATGCCCACACACAGTCAGTTCTAAGCACTTTTTGCTACTCAGTACATATCTACCAGAGGGCTGACTTGCATTCATAGGACATTCTACATGACTTCGTATATAAACACTACATTCATGTTTAGTTTATTTTTGAAAAATGAATATTGGGAGATCATTACCCCTATCCCTGAACACAAAGAAGGAGTCGATAGTTGGGAATAATAAAATTTATTTTAATTTTATATACCTATACCGACATGAATATTAATATGTAAATATGGATATGACATAAGGTAGATAAAGTAATTGACAGAGGTATAAAGAGGTCAATTACGTATAATATACATAGTTGTAAATGACATGTATAATGGTATGTCAATTATGTATATGGTTGTATAACAGATAGTATGGTTATACAATATGAGGTATAATGGTTATACAATATGATGTATAAAAAACGCCCTACGGAGTAGGAGATAAGAAAGAGGTGAGGGTGGGTGGGAAAAGAAAATACGTGTGAACGCAGTGGAGTACAGGAGCAGAATGAGGCGGAGGTCAGAGACGCGGTGGGCCACGTGACCGCGGGGTTCACGTGACCGACACCAGGGGGGAGTGCGCAGGGTGCGCGAGGGGGCGTGTCAGGGGGAGCAATGACCACCCCTGACCAACGGCCATGGGTTACCCATTACCCCTATCCCTGAACACAAAGAAGGAGTCGATAGTTGGGAATAATAAAATTTATTTTAATTTTATATACCTATACCGACATGAATATTAATATGTAAATATGGATATGACATAAGGTAGATAAAGTAATTGACAGAGGTATAAAGAGGTCAATTACGTATAATATACATAGTTGTAAATGACATGTATAATGGTATGTCAATTATGTATATGGTTGTATAACAGATAGTATGGTTATACAATATGAGGTATAATGGTTATACAATATGATGTATAAAAAACGCCAAGACCATAAAAATGAGGCGAGGTGGGAGGGAGAAAAGTTTGTGAGGGATGAGAGTCACTGGTTGAGGGACTGTATGAGTGACGCATTCACCTCTTGTGAGTTGGAGTCCCTAATGTATCCCCTGTGTGCATTAGAACGCCACCCCCCGTATCGTTGAATGGAGAGTTCAGCGACCCCGGCCTGGAAGGCCTGAGTGGCGGCGGCCTTTCTCAGGCTGTGTAGAGTGTAGGTCTTAGGGGGGTGGCCTGCTGTGGTGTTGAGCCGCTCCCACTCCTTTGACAGCGACCGCGTCGTTATTAGCGACCTGTCAGCGTTGAGCAGGAACGGCTCCGTTGGTGTCAGCGTGGGGACCGCGGCGATCATATTCCTCACGGCCGTCACCGGGCACGACCTCGGGTCCGGGGAGGATTGGAGCCGCACGTGTTTCTCCTCCCCCACGCACTGGAGGTTCTTGGCGGCCTTGATGCGTACCTCCACGTGATTTCCCGTGAGGACCACGTCCCCACGTGAGAGGTGTCGCACCGGGTCGAATGCCCTGGCCGTAGGGGGGGCGACCTCGCTCTGCCGCAGTGCGGCGTAGTACAGGAGGAGGAACGCGGCCCGTAGGGTCAGGTCGAGGGGCGTGTCCGACAGTAGCTCGAGGATCCCCTGGAGGGCGGCCATGGGGATCGGAGGCTTGACGTTTGGTGTGTATGCCTTGTTCCTCCTCATGGCGTCGAGGGCCCTCCTGACCCTCACGTCCTCCGTGGCCGTTACGTCTCCGCCCGAGAGCCGTAGGTGTGTCCTCACGTGCGAGAGCTGGTTGGCCACGGTCGCCGGCGAGGGGGCGTGGTCCGCGAGGTACTCGAGGAAGGCCGTGATGAAACTCACGGACGGTGCCTGCGGGTCGGTCCTCGTCCGTCGGCAGAAGGCGAGGTAGGTGGACACGGCGCTCTTCTGGTTCGCGACCGTGCCTGGGGCACGTGCCTCGGCCTGCCGCGCAGATGCCTTCCGTTGGAGAGAGCGTAGCGCCGGATCTGCAGGACAGGCGAAGCACAGGCACGAATGAAGCATGAGTACAAGGCACCACCGACCACAGATCATGATATGTCATCAGGCATGCAGAATTGTTAAAATCCCTCGAGGACAGGTGGGCCCTACTGAGTGCGTCGGCGACCGTGTTGAGGACCCCGGGGACGTGTGTGTAGACCAGGTCGACTTGCAGCTTGGCCTGGACCATCCAGGCCTGTCGGGCACACTCGGCGAGAACGCGGTTGCGTGCCCGCCCCGACGTGAGTGCCTGGACGGTCCCCATGTTGTCACAGAAGACTTCGATCCTGGTCCCACGATCACGGTCCCCGAGGAACGTGTGGAGAGCATATATTGTGTTCAGGGCCTCGAGCTCCGAGATGCAGTCCACGGGGTCATTGATGGGACAAACCTGGCACGCGTAGGCCGCACGGCCGTCTGTGCCCCCCACGCCCGAGAGGCAGGCGTCGACCGTGATGCACTTTGTCGCCGGCCCTCGAGGGATGAGGGCGTGCCCATTCCACCCGACGGCAAACCGTAGGAACCACTGGAGGTCCTGCCGCATGTCCGAGCTCACGTTGATGTAGAACCCGTCCATCGACCGTAGGGCCTCCAGTGGTTTGCTGACGAAGGGCCTCGCCGGGCGGATGCATTTCGCGACGTGCAGGATTTTGCCGAGGACGGATTGGAGCTGTCGCTTGGTCAGCGACCGCTTCCTTGCGACCGCCCCAACGTGTTCCCGCACGTCCTCCAACTTGTCCCGGGGGATGGTGAGGGACATCTCGGCGGCATTGATGTCGATGCCCAGCCAGCGCACGGTCTGACTAGGGGCCTGCGCCTTTTCTCGGGCCTCGGGGAGGCCGAGCTCAGTGAATAGGTCTCGGGCTATGGTAAAGTCCGAGGCAGCTTTCTCCCGTGAGGGCGACAGTATGATGAGGTCGTCCAGATACATGGCGGCCTCGACACCCTTACCGGCGAGTATCCCCACGATGGCCTCGGCCACACACTGCATGTGATACGAGGACGCGCGGGCGCCGAACGGCATGGCCGTATCACAATAATACCCGCCGTCCCACATGAAGCACAGCAGAGGCCAGTCGAGGGGGTCGCACCTAAAGTTCTTATAGGCGCGCGAGATGTCGATGGTCGCCATGTAGCTCCCGGGCCCCGAGGCCACCAGGCGGGTGACGAAACCGTCGACCGTAGGGAGGCTGTGCTCACGCTCTTCTCCGTAGACCGCGTTCTTCATCACGTACGCGTTGACGCTACGGTCCCGGGGGAAGGTCATATCCGTTATGACGCGGCGGGCCTCGGACCCGCGCTTCTCCCGGGACATCAACGGCGAAACGTGGCACCACGGCTCGAAGGGAGCCTCCGTGAACGGCCCCATCAGGTTTGAGAATCCACTCTCCTTTCTGATAAAATCACCTACTTGCTTCGGGAATCCGGTGGCGCTCGGATGGTTGGGGACGTCCCGAGTGTCGCTGGCCGGCCCGAGGTAGCCGAGGGGGAAGCCGTACCTTATGAAACCGAGGAGCTCCCCCTTGCCCTCCATTCCCGTCAGGTACTGCTCCCACGCCCGTAGTTTGAGGTCCGTCGGCAGTGTGATCTTTGTGCACAGGGCGTTGGGCAGGCCCGAGGCCCGGACCGCCTCGTAGATGTGACCGTGCGCCGGGGGGCCGGCCTCGGTGAAGCGGGGCCACTCGGCCCGCCTGTGCTCCATGAAGGCCTCCGGGTCCGTCCGGAGTCCGGGCGACGGAATTCCGGTCCGGCAGACTTCCTTTAGTCCGCCGAAATCCGGAGTGTTAGTTGGATCCTCAGCCGGCGCGGTAACACTAACACTCCTGCTACCGCTGTGGGTTGGCGGTGGCCGCCCGGTGAATCTGTCCTCCACGTGGCGGGTCCCGCCCCCTTTGTTGTTGTTGTTTATGTTCGGGGCCCGGCCACGTGGGCCGGCGGCCTTCGTGTTGACGTCACGTGGACCCCCCGTGTGGTCCCCCCTCCACGTGAGGGGGTGGGGGCCCGGAGTGGTCACCGGGCCGCTTCCTTTTACGACCCCCGCCCACGTCCGGTCACCGGAAATCCTGTTGGGGGTGGTGGAGATCACAAGGCCCGCTGGTGTTACATCACGTGGATTGCACCCCACGACCCCGGGCCCGGGGGCGGAGGCACGTGTTGTGACTGTGTGAGGGTGCGCTCCGCTCACTCGCGGGGCGCACCGTAGCCGTTTTTTGCCCCGTGTCCGTGTTGGGGGAGCACATCCGCTCTGGGGTCGACCGCCCGGGGCGTGTGTCCGGCCTGGGGTGCATGTCCGGCCTGGGGTGCTCGCCGGGGTGCCGGTGTGGGTGCAGCCTGGCCGTTATCATAGCCCATTGTGTAACCGAGTTTCCGGTTGCACGCGTGTAACGAGTGCCCGCATTGTCTCCCCACGGAGTCGCAATACGAGCACACGTGCAGCCATCTCACGGGCCCGTCATCGTGACCGCTCCTATGGCGGCACCCCCTCTCCGAATTGTATTGCCGGCATGGCAACTCCCGGCCTCGGGCCTTCCCGGTGTCGGCGCCGCTGGTGAGGGTCCCGGTCGTCATCGCGAGTCGGACTCGCTCCTCCTGGATCCTCGAATAGTCGCACCACGAGAGCCTCCCGGCCTCGATCTGGTCGAACACGTGGTTAGACCATCTCCTGACTCCGGCCCACGGCCGGCTCTGGGCGTCGATAGACACTTGGTGTAAGTGCCGGAACATGGCCTCACGGTCCACGGGGTCGACCGCACGGTCGTCTCCGAGCAAGCCAATAAAGGCACTCAGATACTCAAGGGGGCCCAGGCTTCCCCTCAGTTCCAGTTTCTGGGACAAAGTGTAAACACCCTCCCTATCCACAAACATGTACGGTTTACTTATTAAACGGGTAACATGGATATCTGACTGCAGCTTACCAGCCGTCTTGTCGTGGCGGATGGCCTCACGGTCGAGCTCGCGTTGTATGTACGGGTCCCCTGCGTAGCGGTCTCGTAGCTGGCGGGGTGGAGGCATGGCGCGGCCGGCTTGATCCTCGGCCCAGTCCCGAGTCCTTACTTCGGCGACTGAGCGAACCGTAGGTGGAGATGCTTGTCCCGTCGACCGTTGGGTCTGCAGCTGGATTAGAGCGTCGAGTTTCCTACTCATGTCCGAGAGTCCGGTCTCTACGGCCACGAGGCGGGCCGACCGGAGGCTTCCGGCCTGAGACGCGGAGTCCACGTGGTCGCTCTCCCTCACGGTTGACTCCGAGGCCTGGTCCGTGGTCGTGGAGGCGCTCGCTTGAGCGCGTGTCGTTGGTGGTGCCATCCTAGCTTTCCTGTAATTCACGTGAACTTTACCCGTATTCAGACACTGTCTCTGCACGGTCAGATACTCGGGGAGTATCGAAGACGGCGTGGAGAGTAGGCCAAAAGTGAGGGAAAAGAAAATACGTGTGAACGCAGTGGAGTACAGGAGCAGAATGAGGCGGAGGTCAGAGACGCGGTGGGCCACGTGACCGCGGGGTTCACGTGACCGACACCAGGGGGGAGTGCGCAGGGTGCGCGAGGGGGCGTGTCAGGGGGAGCAATGACCACCCCTGACCAACGGCCATGGGTTACCAATTTGAATCTAGAGGGATCCGTGGTTTCTCGTTCTCAGTCACGTGTATAACCACGTGACATTTACCCACTACGCCTCCTCACGTCCAAACTGCTGTAAAAATAACCAGACATGCCACTCTACACAGCATTCCATCGTCACAGTCACTGAGGCAATCGTGTCACTAAGTGACTGCCTTTCTTTCCCTTTCCACTCAACTCAACCCTCACCTTTAAATATGGAAAAGAGTCCAAAAAACCCACCATTCATATCTAGGCTACGTCACTGGCGTGAGGGCTGGTAGGAGGAGAGTTGCGTGTACGAGTGGGGTGGAGGAGTGATGCCTGGAGTGGGTTTGGTATGGAGCAGCTGGGGGTATAGAGGGGGAATTGTGTCGCGTGAAAAATCCGTCTCACAGCAGAAAGACATGGTCGAATGGCGTTACTGACGTCAATCATGTTGATTACTTAAAGGAAAGGCATCAATCTGTCAAATTAACTGAGCGCCGTAATAAGTTAGGCCAGCGCCCCACAGCGGGCTCAGGAAACATCAAAGGGGCGGTGCGTGAGGGGTCTTTGTTTTACGCTTTGGTGGCCCTTGATGCGAGGGATCACTAATTGATGAAGCGGGAGGCACTCAATTAAGCCACGTGTCTACCACGCCCCCTACTCCTCCTCCGCTCCCACCCCCTGGGCATAGACGACCACAACGCCGACCCAACCTTTACTCTATCAAAGCAGAAAGCATCAAAGCCCGAGTTAGTCTCACCTGCCTGCAATTAGGTGAGAGGATCTCGCCAGGTACTGAGGATGCTGCGGAGGTGGTGTGAGGTGGTGTTTGCCGTAAGGCAACGTAGCTACTAGGCAAGATGTGGCACTAGGCACGGTAAGACAAGAGGCAAGTTGTGACACCAGGCAAGATGTGGGTGTGTGTTGTAAACTTTGGAAAAGAATTTCTGAGCGAGAGTCTTGCGAGTGGATAAAGGTTTTAGCTTCATTGTTTGCCGTGGTTTATCCAAATAGGGTGGCGCAGGGATTATGATTGAGTATCATATAATGTATTTTGTTCACAAATTGCCGACATGAATATTCTTTATCCTTATTGATTTAATGCTCAACCACACAATCAATTATTCTTGTTGCATGTATGAGTTTGTATTACAGAATTCATGCAATAAGGACAGAGTCACTTTGATACGTGAGTTTAGTATTTGGTGCGTCAATGTTAATCTATGATGTTTTAGAGAAGTAAAATGTGTTAACATTGGCCATTAGGATTTGTGAATGTCTTTCAATATCAGGCTGACACAAGCATAGGCCAAACTAAATACACTAAAGGAGACTGTTGGATATTTCAATCATTAAGGACATCATTTTTCCATGAGCATGTCTAATATTAATCTGGCGAGAATTTATAGTATCAAATTAAGACCATATATTTTCCCCACGATTTATAACAAACGTCAAAATGCTGACATATCTATTCATTCACGTGCGTCCTTGCGTATGTGTATTTGCAGTTTAAGATCCCCTAAAATAGATTTTGATAATATAACAGCTCCTTCGATAATTGGATATCAAACACACCAATAACTGTGACCAGATTACCCTATTAAGAATATATAATGCGAGCCACCGCGAATAAAAATGGTAACGTAGTTAAATTCGACATTATGTGAACATAAATGTTGGTGTATCGCATGAAGTAGGCATACTCTAGTTTTAACCACACGTACGCCTGCGTGTATCGCCCTTGAGCACCCATCATCCTGTCCCCATCCAAGGTCGAGTTTAGACCTTGTCACGTCGGCCTAACGTCAGGCTACGTCAGAGATGAGGATCGGATGTCACATCTGTGACGTGACAATGACATCATGGTGAACTCCAGGCCTCTGCTGCGGCAGCCGTCAGGATCCGCCGGAAATGACGCGAACCTCTGCATATATAATAAGCTCATCGTGGGTAGAACACTGCAAGTTTAACGTCATGAATCATATGTTTAATATATATATATATATATGTTGTTACACGTGGGACGAAAATATCAATTTGATCTGCTGTGTGACCACCAAAGTGGAATACGTCTCATTTTATGCTGAAAAGCATTCCTTAGATATATAAGATGAGCGAAATGCTGTTTTGACGGAAATGGAAATTTTTGACGTTTTTGGACCGAATATATTTACTCTTTAAGACCATGATATAAATGATGCGGTATTAGAAACTCATATTGTTTTCTGCTCCTATCTAATTCATGGCCGTATCATGTGTATGTTGCTTGCTTGATAAAAAGTGTATTAGATTCATGTGAGATAAAAATGTATCACATTTATGTGAGATTTCCTTTCATAAATTAATCACATGCTTTTGTTAACACAGAAAAGAGCGTACACTTTCAGCTTACTACCATGATTGAATTACACTTTTGTTCATAATCAAATGGGAATGGTCTGGACTACCTCAATACACGCGTTTTTCTTCTAGCCATGTTTCCCTAAGTTGTGCAAGAGGATCATTTCATTGAGATGTTGTTACTTCGTATTCATACAGTTAATGAAATAAACTGATCATTAAAAGTGAAGGTTGATGGGAAATGTTTACATATGAAATGCTGTCAACATATTTAATCATCAACTAAAGCAATGAAGTATTGCTCTTTTGTGCTCAACATTTCAACACAGGTAATCAAGTATGGACCAATATTGACTTTCAGAATATCCTTTATCTGCTTAGGTTGGTTCGTTTGATTGAAATAAAGAAATCATAGTTTGACCATGATCGGGGTCCCCCCTGTTTTTCTCACTACACGTGTGCCAGTACATGGTTTGGCAAAACACATCGATAATACAGGCAATATGTTCCAGGGTGTGCATACAGTAGCTATGAATAGACCATGTTAATGTGGACCTGTGACAAGACACACGTTGCATTGTGTACGAGGCAAATGTCCCTTAAGAGTAACGGTTAATTAAGGTCGACCAGCTATCTGTCGGTGACAGGGCGCTCGTTACAGAGAATTCCATCAAATCAATTACCACAATCTCTCAGTCCTCAGGCAGTCTGTTAACTATTATAACGTGCTCGATTGGACGATAAAGCCATCGGGTAACGTTAATTATGAATAAGATGGCCGAGTAGATGGATCTGGATTTTTTCATGTGAGTTCGACAATAATAGACCTTGCCCGCTGAGTTGTTCTTGTTATTGAACGACCTGAAATTAGTCAGGGAGCATTAATACGAACTGCTCATATGGATATGACTCGCAAATAAGACATTGAGAATCTTATTCAACATCCTGAAAAAGGAAATAATCTACTTAATACCCATGCTAGAACTTTATCCTACCCATTTCCACATCGCCATTTGCATCGTTATTTGTATATTTCATTACGAATCAAATATCCTTTTCTCCATTGAGGAGTCAGAACTTTAAAACTAGGTACACGTAACAAAACCAAGACATTAAGAGTTGGTATGCTGTATATAATGGCAGAAAAAAGTCTTGTTCACCATTCTCTCCCTTAAAGCAAAAATTATATGATGACACTACATAATCTTGGCGACTTGATTTATTGATCCTTCCATATTAATTCCTTGGACTCCGATTTAAATATCTGCCTGAGAAAAGCCTTGACCTTCAGGATCCGAGCCTAGTTTTTCGCTGTGCCCTGGTAGATCGCTCTAAAAGGAAGCAAACCTGAAGGTCCTATGCATTAGTAAACTGTGACCACCAAAGTGGAATAAGTCTGTTTCACGACAGCTCGGTCTCGCAGAGCATTTAAACTTTTAGTGTACCCATCTAGATGTATTTACTTTCCCTTCGTTCTCTGAGGAAACTATCCCTTAAAACAGGGATTGATGTTTAGTTAAATGACGAGTGGGATGGGGACGTGTACGTAGTACTGTCTCCTACCAAGTGGTCTGGGAATACAAGTAACAGGAGGTCTTGTTTAGGGATGGGGTGAGATGTCAGGACTGTATACAGACAAGACAGGAGGTGGTGAAAAGGTGTGGGCGGGGAGGTGGGTGTGTGGTGTCTTCAGATCGATGACCTGAGCCCCCTAGCGGTCCATGGTGTAAGTTTCCTTTGTGTCACGTGTCTTTGGACCTGCTCACTGAGCTTCTCTTCTCTTGGGAAGTTTGTATCGCTCCGACGGTCAATATTTGAGGGGGACAGAGTTGGAACGTGCCGTTTGCGACCATTGATTTCTGCAGAAGGTAATGCTCATAGGATTGAGCGTCGGCACGACTGTACTGTGTTACACAGATGCATGAAGTATGTATGTATACAGGTCTGTGTCTCTGTTTGTTTATGTGTAGTTTGTAGAGAACTGACTCCGCAGGTAGAGGGTTGTATTTCCTGACAAGACACTGAGATTTATACATTTTTACCTGGTCCTGGTTTGGAAGTATGTTTGGAATAACGAACTGATCACTCTAATAAAGATTTGATCTACGTATGCTTAAACCAAATTCAATAGACAGTCTTTGATGTAAATTGTACTCTCTTAGGCTTCCTTGACTTCATCTAAAAGAAGTTGCAATGGCATATTGTTAATGTGGAGTGTAGGAGGGTTTTCGTGTAGAAATGCAGGTTAAACACATGTTTGTTCTATTTATGATTTCATGTGAGTTCTGCTGGGTTATTCATGTATTTCTGTTTTCAATAACGTCGGTAAGCGAACAATTAGTTAGTTAGTTAGTTGGTCATCTCAGTCCCGGGCAACCTGTATTCGTCGATATTTATGGAAGTATTGAGGTTCTGTAGTCATGCACATAGAAGTTCTCTGACCAAAGATCAAATACACAAGTGCAGAGGAGGGAGAAAGAAGTATTTGATATGATGTTACAATTGAAAAGAGATTTACTACATTGATAAGTATCAGCCTTTGAGATTAATATATGAAACTAATATTGGAGAAATCATATAACGTCTAGAGTAGCCGTGTGTCAGTGTGTGAGTTGGTTGTGAGCTGATTGCGAGCAGTTGGTAAACATACGATGTGAGTTCCGGGAACAAAAGATCACATCCATACACGACCAACTTGCAGTTTCCTCCTCTCCCAAAACAGGGAGCCTTAAGTGGAACCGACAAGCTGGACGTTTCCACGCGTGCGACGACAGCGCCACAACTCGAAGTTTTGGTGAGTTTGAGCAGTTCGCCTGACCGAGGCTGCGATGGGAGCCTCCACGCCTGTCATCTCTCGTGTTGTGCCAAGTACCCGGCCCTGGTGTTAAAGTACTTAGTGTATACTCGCCTACAAAGTACCCCCCAGCCACCCCACCCACCCCACCTACCCCCGCCCTAGTGTCTCACACGCGATCTGCACGTAGCGGGCGGGTGGGTGGAGGAGGGGGAGGAGCCTACCCTGCCTGTAGTCTCCCAGGGGATGGATTGCTACTTTCCCCCTCTCTTTTTTCCCCCTAGATAATTGATATCAGTTTTTCGATCCTGGCGGATGCGACGGGGAGCTAATGGGTTTATCATTGTTTCCTGACTCAATTTGCGATAGGGACGGTCGGAGTGGCACGCCCTTCGTTCCTCGCTCCTTTGGGTTTGATAATTGACTTTTTCAGTGGCGGCAGTCTTTTTTATCGCTATCAATTAACTCGTGCCCTTTTCGCTGGAGGAGCACTCCTTCCAGAATCTTTTCTCTTTCTTCTCATTGAGGTTTGGTTGATGCATTCTCTTTTCTAGGGCCATCCACATTAGGCTTAACCGATTAAACATTGTGATTTCTGGAGCGCGAGCGAGTACACAATGGAGGGGGACCTTTTCCCGGAGGAGCAGTTCCAACGGTTACCTGTATTGCAGTGTGCTGGCCATGTAAAACATTGATGCAGAGCAGAATTCTGAGTATTTCTCATAGGCGTAACCGTATCTCAATGACGCGATCCAACATGTACTTAAACAGTTATGTATCTAACGCATTGATGGCCTCATAAACACATGTTTAAGATAAACTCATGAAAACATATAACAATATATACTTTAAGGCACTTTAAGTCTTTAACACGGTCCTCGATGAGGAAACGCCATTTACAAACTATAATGAGTTGCCAAACAATAGTCCATCTATGGGGAGTTTTTCCCATATTTCTGAATTTCATAACAAATTTGATCGACAATAGTATTCGTCATACAGTAGACGATCTTCTATACTATGGGTTATATAAGGAACTAATATTTGAATTCCTATCACAGACATTTAATCCCAAAAAGAATTAATGAGGTACACTTTACCGACTCTGAGCGTCATTATCAATGATGACACCTACCTTTCATTTAAAATATTGGAGTTTGAAAAATTGATAAAAGTTGTCATCTTTTTAACAATTCCAAATTCAACTGCACAACAAAAATCAATAACAAATGCTGACGTAGCGAACACGCCGTGTCCGATGACGTCATTGTGACGTACATACACTCCGAACACCGACATGCTGCAGCAGTTCTCGCCTAACACCACGTGATTCACGTATACTCGTGATCTGCCAATTGTGATTCTCTGCTACATCGCGCTGGCCGAACTAACCATCGCCGCCACGCCGATTGCCCTTCTCGTGTAATCTCGCGTGGTCACGCGAGGCCCACGCGAGACTCCCTACGTTTAACTGGTGTTATTCCCTCGTCGTTAACGCTATCGACAACAAAAGAAGGGCCGCTGGGCGGCATCTACGGCCGTTAGGGGGTCGTGTTCGGGGAGAGGAGGGATAGGGGTTGCGAGCAGGGAGGTAGGGGCCTCTTCTCTCAGACCCCAACAGTCTATAGCGCAGCGTTTCGCCGTTCGCGTGAGCTTCGCCATTTCCTCAATTTATGTTCAGACAAGAGTTCAAGCGCTGGCAGCCCTTTCGCTGCAGGGTAATCTTGCCGACGACGCGAGGTCACACGACCTGGAAACTACTTCCGGCGGAAATCTCTCTTCGACGCATGCGCAGAACCGCCCGTGGTAACATTGGCCATTGGTCGAAAGCAATTAGCGTTGGGGGAGTCCCAGGGGGGTGTGAGAGCTGGAAGTGGTACCAAAGGTAAAATTGTACAATACATTTGGCGACGGCCCAGTGGGCTGTTTGCCGTGGCCCGTAGCCCGCCCCCCGCTAAAGCAGACCCCGACGACTGGAACCATCTGTGTCCCCTGAGAAACCAGAAAAACAACGAAATTATGGCGGTAGATACTGGGTGAGTTGAGTGGACAGACAAAGGTGGGGGGTGTGAAGCATAGTCGAGGATGGGTTAGGCAAGGGAGAGAAAGAGAAGGAAAGAGACACAGATGATATCATACAGTAGTAAGTGGTTTGGGGATACAAGACTAGAAGGGATCTGAAGGTGACCCGAAAAGAAGAAAACAATAATCATGACTTCAATCTGAATATAAATATTAGTTATCGATAAACGATGGAAATGTAGGAGACAATTGAGGACCGTCGAGTAGACTAAACACAATGGCAATCAGCCGATTCGCCTTTCAACAAGATACTATACGGCATAGAGTTGGATGGCAGTGCGCTAAATAACGCTGACCTGTTCTTGTTCAGGTTACAGACAAAACCTCTGCCTGCTAAAACAGCATCCAGTCCCAGCACGGATACCCCGGGGAGTTTGTTGTTTGGTATTGGTTCTGTTTGTTAGTGAGGGGTGGGTGGTGTGGTATGATGGAGCGCAGCGTGTGGAGAAAAGAATCGGAGGCGGGTAGGCAATGACAGTCCGACCTCGTTGGAGGAAGGCATACGCTGTTAATTTACTTCGGAAATGAATGGATGTTGGGGGATGGAGGGGCTTTCGGCAAAGGATCGGGCGTTGTCCGTCTGGCCCTGTGTCGTCCAGACGTCCCGCGGCCGTCCTCCGCCCGGCCTCCCGTCAATCACTCATCAGTCTCCCGACTGGACCGTCCTCTAGCTCCCCATCAACAGATCGCACTCACAGGCAACAGCAGCTTTGCTTGGTTTAAACAAGGCTTGTTAAGATTCAATTACCAATGATATTGTGAACGAATTATAAATAGAGAACAGATACTCAATTTGCAAAGAATGATACTTCCTTAATCTACATAATTTCTGACACTGGTTAAAGGTTTGAGCATGTCTCCACCCATCCCCATTTTGAGAGATAAGTGACTTGAATCATAATATTATTTACCTGTGATATCATTGATAAGAAGTACTATCCGCTGCTAGACATACGGTAAGAAAACGTTCGTGCCTGCTGTGACCAACGTTTGTCTCAGTAACAAAAAATAAAGTTGATAACATGGAGCCATGTGTACCAAAAAATGTTAACAAACTGGTGGTAGTTCGCGATTCACCAATATACCATTCAAATATAGTTGCCCAGCAACGCGAACCTATTGGAAATGACCGAAAAAGAATAAATAAACATATAGCTCTTCAAATACATACACAATTAAGAGATAGATAAAGAATACACTGACCAACATCACTGCGAAGGACAGCAGGCACATTGGTGATGATGCTACACAGTGACTATCAGTCTTCAAACATGATTATACGCCACGTCACTAAATTTTGGCTGTGGAGGCAAAGCCATATGAGATTATGTAGCAAATCCAATGTGAATGGCGTAGTTTCAGTGGCTATGGATCAGTTGCGGTAATTTTCAAATAATCCATAGGCGTTGAGTATGAGTTCCCAATAATAAATAATCAGGGGTGAGATAAAGGGAAATACTTCAATATGATAGGGTAACGCATACGCATATGATCAATAGAAGGACCAGCGTACCTGAACAATATCATAGACCTCCACAAATAAAGCCATCGGGTTGACGCAGGAGAAACTCCACGTATAGGATGTGTGATCAATAGAAGGTTGCCACATAGTTGAACGCCACATCTATAACTAGATCAGGCATAAGCAGAGAAACAAGGTTCTTAGATGAAGTCTATATACACGTAGCATATTTAGTGTTGGTTGCTATATCATATTGATGATAGCATTTACTAAATGCGACACAGGGAATTATTTAATACGCTTCCACAGGGTGCTTGATATAGTTAGACATAATGTTCTGTAGTAAAATACAGATCCAATTATGTTGCCTGCATTTGGTAGCTTTGAGAATGGGCCAATTGAGCTTGGCACTATTATGAGGACTCGTAAATACCTTCACAAATCTTTGTCAAATACAGAAACTAAGATAGAATACCAATAGCACAATGAGCTTCCATTGCAAGAGAAACAAGCTAAGGGACAGCAAAATCACATGACATCATATAAGCTAGGAAACTACTGAAATGCTGCATGTTGATTAGACTAAGGGAATGGATTGAAGTATCAGCTAAAGATTACACACCTTTTGCTCCCATCTATCGCACACGTTCTTGTATGGACTGCGAACTACGTATATATCCCGTTCTGTATTCGTGTAGTACACGCGTACAACTCCCCACGTCGACTTCAGTAAAGATGCTGCAGGACCTTTTCAATCGGTCTCTTCAAAAAGTACACTTCGTAATGCCCTCTGATCTGGTAGGCGTCCTCTTTGATCATCCTGGTTCCCTGGGGATCTGGATGCTTTGACATTCGTTCTTGCTACCTCATTATGCGTTGTCATGAAGTCACACCGGCAGAAAAGGCAACTCGCCCAATGGCTCCTTTTAACAAAGGCTTGTGCGTAATCTCGCGTTTTTTCTGCTCGTAATCACAAAGAAAGAAACAGCTCTGTCCGTTTCTCTCCCCATTTGGCTCTCTTCATCTCCCTATGGCAAACTGCCTGGAAAACGGGTTTTAGCATCATTAAGTCAAGTTCAGTAAGGGTCTTAAGGGCTTTTTGGCATTACACCACATGGAATAATGGTCTGATCCCTTCCTACAACACTGGTATTAATTGTATAGAAGAATCAGTCTTCAAATCATTAACGGATGATCAAAATTTGGCTTTCAGGTTCAGCGGTCATTTCGAACCCAATTGAGAAGATTGGATGTTCCAAATGGACGACTCTTAAATCATAAATGAGAGGAAATTGAAACTAAACAATCTGACGCGGCGTTTACACTAGACGACTCGAAACATGGCGACTGTATAGGTCGTAAAGCCAATAGTCGTAAGGTGGTGCTCGATTACACAATGTTGGCCGCAATAGTCGTCCACCAGAGAATGTCCTCAAGCGTTTATACTAGACGACATTTTATAGGGATAGGTGTCTAGACGACAATTCAAGTCATTTTGAAATAGTCGCCGGCGTCAGAGCATATCGTATAGTCGTCAGGTGGTGCTAAATTGCGTGAAATGATTTACATTAGATAATTCATAGCCTTTTACGGCTGAAAGTCATCAGGTGCTGCTAAATTTAGGATCGCCGCCTATAATCTTCCTAGTGTAAACGCCGTGTTAGCTTCCAGATTTACTTGGTGCTTGGCGCATGCATGTTAAGTTCTGAGAGCACCTATGGTATAGAATACTAATATTAAAGAGTGCCTTCTTGACCTCGGAATCATCCTGGAAGATTTCTCTAAAGAACCCGGACCCAAACACCTACAATATTGTCTGTTTTTATGAAAGGATATCACTTACTACAATTTTCAATACTGCCATTCTCATGTTCCTCTTATACGGTCCAGCATGATGTCATAATTCATATTCTTAACGGGAGAGAGCCATATAGCCTGGAACCCACCAACACCGACGCAGAATTCCGACCTCCCTATGCACCCCAAACGTGTCGGTGTGCATAGGAAGCCCGATAGGTTCGTCCCTTTACTCATACAGGGAAGTGTTTTATCAAGGTTGCTACCGGTATGACTCCCTCAACTTTTCTATCTTTATCAGATGCTGTGACTGGATAAACTCATATACAGTGCTGTATATCGTACTTGGATTACGACAGTGTTGACAATAATTGAGACGAAGGCGTGAGTAGCCGAAATATTAAATAATAGGATCTATTTAAGAAATACATTTGGACTTTCCCCAGTCTATACATCAAGAAATACAGGTAAGTTAAGAATTAAAAAAACACCGAATGGAGATTAAATCTTGTGCTCAGGTGAGCTATAAACCGCGGAATGACCGTGTGAGTCACCAGGTAACCACAAGTTACCGCATCAGTTACCGCGATACCAAGAAGGATGGGTGTGACGCCAGACAACAAGATCAGTACCGCAGTGAATACTGATGAGCAGATTATCGGTTACCAATTTATACTTATTTAAACATAGTTATATGATAATATATAAATATATGCGTGGAATGCATTTAGTGTTTTCTCAATTTGGCTACAATAAAGGCTGCTGAAATGATAACTGACATGATGCAGACAAGACATCCTTGTCTGTGTGCAACGTTTCCAAGATCTAGTATTTGTTGTCCCTCATGTTTAAAGCGCCGAACCCACTGGGCTGCCAATGCACACTGAATGCAACTTACGACGCGCTCTACGACACATTTAACCCATTTTATGGAAGGAAGGTCTGCATTCTGCGTCGGCGTTGGTGGGTTCCTTGCCTTACAATTTACATCTGGAGTTCAACGCCATATTGGCCGCAATCAATGTTTGAATGGTTTTGGATGAAGAAAATGTAGGCCACAGGAGCAGACTAGGTCGGACACAAAACCAGTCCGATTCCACCTTTACTTGGGTCGTCTTTCTTTTTCACCAGGCCTAATGTGAGATAAGAAAACTTAGAATTTCAATTCTTTTCAAAGAAAAAATTTGAATCTTAATTCAATGAAACATGACTAAATAACATAAAAGCTTTCTCTTTCGATACCCTCGAAGGCGGTTATTAAAAGAAGACACTGCACTCTATGAATATATGTAGAATCTGCAGACGTTATTATCTCAATAAAGTACTAGGCTTTCCAGGGATCGTCTGTCAGTGGCGGGTATTAGTCGTGCGACATTAAGTAATTAATTTTCATCCCAGCGGGTCTCTACTTTTTTTTCTAAATTCGTACGGTTTGGCTGCACTGGGCGAGCGATATCCGGTGGAAAAGATCAAGTGTAATGCGTTGGAGTTCAACAAAATGCGAAGCAAATCAAGAGGAGTCGAGTGGGGCGTCTTCAATTAACGCATGAAAATGTGACGAATGGGGCTCTCCCGGCCATTATGTAAATAGGCGACTGTGACTTCCTCGTTGGCGCTGCCTGTTTAACAGCAGTGTTTTACCTGACACAGTGAGGATTAATGTGATGCTAAAAGTGCGTGTTGAGATACGATCTGATAGGCATACGTTACTCAGATTGTGTTAAGAATAAATACCCAAGACGTCATGGATGTCTCAGCGCATTAACTTTCAGCCAACTGTGACATTTAAATTCTGGTAAACTTATAAATAGTACGCAACAAAGCACACATATAGGTATAATGGAAAGTACTTTTTTTTAATTTTATAGGTACGATAATATATTCACTTATTTTTTATTGGTCTTACCAATATTTTCATGATAATTGGTTGCACAGCAGATTCTCACAAGAGTAAAATGCCAAGTCGACCTCGTGAGGTGAAAGCATATAGGAGATCAATGTGGTAGCGTAACGCACTACGACAGCTTCGTCTGACTCTCTCTAAAATGCCATATTTCTCCAAACTGTGTTTTCAAAAATATCCCATACAAGAGGTTATATGATCCCAGTGTTCCATGGGGTAAACATTGAGCATTCGTGGAGCAAATGCCAAACAGATCATAAAAGATTATCTGCCATGTGTTCCCTACTAATATCCATACGCTTTGTTTCTGAGCACATGTAGCTGTAAATATTTCCGGAGTGTATATTCTTCCTTCTTTGTTCTAATATCTATGTATTTGTATTTTTACTGTTTTGTGCCTTCAAATATTTGAAGTATGAGGCTGATTCCTTTATGTTTTTATGAGTACATTCATCCTTCTTATTTTATTCTTAGACTCATTCATTAGCTCAGCATATCTCTTTACTTGATGCCGTCTCGGTAACGTATTTCAAAGGGTTGTTTCATCTGGCTACTTGCGTTTGGACAAAGGAATCTTATCATGAAAGAGAGGCATGGAATAATGACATACAAATGATGAATCACAACTGGAACGTTTGAATCAATGTGTATTGTCAATACTAAAAGACACGAATAGAGGTTTTGTTGATATAAAAATAGCATTTTGACATAAACTTCAAGGTTTCGTGTTTTCATAGTATTTAGTTCTCCTTCAGAGAAGACCTTGTGGGTGCATCGGTGATTGTGCATTGGAAAATAATAATTCAGAGCATTGTATGTCTATTCCGCTTCAAATCATATACTTTAACATAAGATACACCAATGTCAGACTTTTTGATATTGTTCATATTCTATTCGCTTTCCAATCCCCTCGGGTTTTCTATAATTACACAAAATATACTTTAATTCGCCACACGGCCCATTTCCGCGCTAGAACTAAAAAAACTGACCTTATCTTTCAAGAATCAACATGTGATATATGCATATCCGACGTTGATTAGTCATTTGAAATGTGTAGTTTCAAGAGCCTTAAAGTGTATTGCTCAGCGTGTTACAAAACAATTATCGTGTAAATCATTTTGTTTTGAAGAGAGCATAATACATTTCTACTCAAATCTTGTGCAAACATCCTTCTTTTGATCTTGCCTAATAATTATTCTCTATTCCATTTTAGATCCCTTGATTCAATGAAGGAAACACCAAAAATAATGAGATAACTGTAAGGAAGAACGCCTTTGGGCGATTACTATTGTCGTTAAACTTATTGAATAAAAAAACAACAACAAAAAACTGTGTCAACTGATTGAACCGGAAATAAATATGTTGTCTTGGAAATATACCTGATACACACACAACCCCAAGCCAGGCCTGAAGCAATACTCCTGCTAGGGTAAGACCTTCAACCAACAAATGTTTAAATCACATGATGGCAATACGTTACCGTGGTAACGTTTAACATTTTATTAAATCAAATCGAAGACCTATATGCCCTTGGGTGTTTTACAGGATTTCATCAATCATTTCTGTGCCATACCTATTAAAAATGTCATCATCAAGGATGCTTGGAGGCATCCTGTCGCGGTAGGCAAGGGAGTTATTTGAGGATTGAAAGTACATGCTGTGATTAAAGGGTTGAAAAGCCAGCTTTATAAGCAAGACAATTACAAAAATAACTAGATATATTTGGTCTGACTTCCCATATTCTTGGATGAATATATATGCTCATTCACCTATGTAGGCCAGTCGTTTTTCTACTCGTTACGAAATGTAATGCTTTCCTTACTATCATGTGAAAGTTGATTTTACCCCCTTTAAATGTTAAAGCTACAACAGCCCACAAATAGAAACCTCCCCACATGGTGTTGAAATGCAGTAGAGCAGAAATGTAAATCACGAACGAACTAATGCTCACTACAAGGTTTATCCCCGCAACATCAAATACATAGACTGTATCAACTCTTTATCTCTTCCCCTCGCTTACCATCGTACGCTTTTTTGTCTCATGTGAAAACCTCTGCCGTGAAATCTGACGCCGTTTCGACGCCATCATCATTGTGCCAGAGAAGCCATCCCCAGGCCGGGCCGAGACGCCCATCCGGCGCCCGACCGGCACCCTGCCTCTTTAATCTCTATGCCAACAGGGTGTCTCTTCTTAATGCCTATTCACAAGGTGGGTGGTAAGGAAGCACCACGCTCGATGACATCGGGCAATTGTGGTTTGGCGCGTTTGTAGTAAGCGGAGCAGGGTGGTTTCAGGCGTGGGGCAGTGTATTGGAATCTCGTTACTGCGCTTTGCTTCATACCACATGTTGCGGGGCGCCGCCATTTTAAGTTCACTACGTCTATAAATACCGGCTGACTATATAGGGAGCTTGTTGAGTGCTTGTGTTGTTCTACCTTGATTCATCTCCTGTAGAAGAGGTTTTAACCTCCATGGAGCGTTAAGCTTCGGAGAGGTGGAGGGCAATGCGGGGTGCTCCATTATAGGTCGTTCTGAAACTGCCATTAACCTCATCATAGTACTGGCAATATCAGCCATACTGTTCTAGTAGCAGGTGTAACATGCTGAGAAATCTTATATACGCATAAATGCAGAGGAACATATATCGTTAATTGTGAGACGTATTCGAGAATGGAGTAGGTACGACTGATTAATTACGGAGACTAAGAATCGCCAGCTTACAGGAGTTTCGAACCCTCCTGCATCTTTTAGAAATTTTGGAATTCATACTTTGCTTGACTCCAGAATTTGAAATTATTGCACAAGGACGTCATCCATAGTCCTGAATACATATACTTAAACTTGTCTGCAATAAGCTATCTATGCGGAGCGGCTACATCCACCTTTTGCCACAATAGTGCTATTTATTCGAGGTTAAATAAGACCGCTCCTATGAATATCTGTCTAGGAAATGATTGTGTTCATTTCCACGATGATGAACTCGCGGCAGCTGCTTTATACGGAATCTGGAACGCATAGTGATGAGGAAATATATCGGTGATCCTAGGGAAACCTCACACCACACTTGATAGTGGATCCGTCTGCCCATTGGCAACAGAACTTTGATTTTCTTTTATCAGAGAGACATGTGAAAAATATCATCCATGCTCAGATTTCGTTGAAGACGGTGAACAAGAAAATACCTCCATGTGGCCTGGGGAATGGATTCTCGGCTAGTCAACCTTTTGTGAAGCCTCCTTCCGGGTGGTTCTTTTCTCCTACAATCAATGGACAAAGCGATTGTCTTCCACTAGTTACATCAGGCAGTATCACTACCCTGCTATGGTTCCTGCCTTTGAAGGGGCAATATAAGAACGACCTACCTAAGCAAGTATATGCTAAGCAATTACAGCATCACTCCTACGATCTAGAGCCTATATCCGGTCGGTTTGTTTTATAAGAGAGTTTCCCATTAGATTCATGAAGTGAAAAAGACATTTCAGTCTAAAATGGTCGCATATTTCAATTAGAAATCAGAGTGGAATGGTACGTCTTCCGTCTGTTTTGATTTGTGTCTGTTTAGGTTGACATGACAATGAATAAGCCTCGCAATCTTCTTTATGCAATTTCCAGAAACTAGGAACACTGACAGACATCCGTAGAAACTGGAAGGAAACGGTAAAAAATGTCCGTGGGGGTTGTACAAATTAATCTTACTAAAGCACGAATTGTTTACAATTTCTAATATAGATCCGCTGTAACCCAGCCCCACAAAGGCTGCATGTAGGCGTCGGAGTTGGTCCCCTCCTGGGAATCAGATCCTACGACGATGCCTGCAGCATAGGACCCCTCCTCAGTTAACTGTCGCTGGAGCACCATAAAGCTCATTAAGGAAGCCTGTTTAGATTACAATCGCAAAAGCTATTGCATGATACAATCCCCCGCCGGGCTAGGTGTAATACTTACAGTCATGGTGAAGCGAGGTAATCCTTATCTTGATATGATGTATCAGTCTTATGACAATGCCGTCAGAGTTGCTTGGGAAAAGGAATGTATATGCCAAGAAGATTAGTTGTAGAATTAATGAGATTTTCGTGGTTGTCTAATTACATCTATTCTTTCTCGTCGTCATGGGGGGTATTCATTGAAATAGTGAACAGAATAGTCCTACTGTTTTGTCGAATATAAGGTTTATACTTTAAGATACGGATCTTTATTAACATTTACATTTGAAAAGGAGTATTCCCATCTTATGATTCAATCCATACCAACACTTTTGTGTTTGTGTAAAGGGAATTGCGTCGGCTTTCTCCAAAACATATCATTTGTAACCCACGAAAAGAGAGATCTACACTCAAGATGCCAGGGGAAAAAAACGTATTCCAGATTCACCAGATTATGCTGTGAGGTGCCGCTAGCTGGGAAATGCCGTGTTTAAGAGACACGGCAATTTGTGAACTATCACTGCAAGATCAATCTGACCCCTCAGGTCATATCGTTATCAACGATAAAGCTTTATCTTATAAAACCAAAGCCCTCATTCTAATTTTGATATTTAATCGAGCTGAAAATCTAATATGTTTTAATTAAACAGGATTTTAACAGGGCGTATGGAGATTGTCTCGACACTCTTCTAAGCTCCCTTATTATACTAATTAAGTGGGAAATTGCACCTCGGAAGGTAATCTGTTCATGAAGAAGTTAAGGTCTAAGCATTGCCGTCCAGGCACTATCGGAAGTTATGTTATGGAAAATCGATGTTCCTAATAAGAAAGATTATTATCTGCTATCCCAACAGAAACGACACTGTTAATGTAGCAGATGTGTGAGCGTAAATGAATTCTTATTCTATTCACTGATATTTAGTTTTTCCCCTTGCTTATTGTTCGATATGGAAAGGGAAAAGGTGAGAAGTAAACAGCCACAGTTCATAATCACGCTTGATGACATTTGATGCACAGACTAGCTAGCAGTTCCCTGCAGTGACGAGTGTTTGTATATCTATACTCAGGTGAATATATAAGGGCATATATATAGGTTTTGAATGTGCTTATTCAGAAATACCGTGATTATCGTGACGTCCTGATTATCATGAATTGAAATGGGAAAAGAAAAGAACATATGAAAATAAATTTTGCAATAAAAAGAAATAGTTAAAATATACTGAAAATCTACCTCTCGTCGTTATATAATATCGTTTAGATGGCTAAATATCATCATTCCTGCTGTGAATTCATGTCTTGCGTGTGAGGGGGTCATGCAATTCTAGTTACGCGGAGCAGGACTTGATGGAGACACATTCTATCAACGAGACTTGTTTTTAGAACGAATCCGCGAGCTCGACATTGGTACTTTGCATGTCGAGCCGGTATTAAACCATTTCGCGTTATACAAAGATGAATCCGAACTCCCAGATTCCGCTACCTCCATGCTACCGATTCATAAATACCAGGAGATTTATTTTTGTTTCGTGGTTTTATTTGTTCGCGGTAACCTTGGAAAACCATTAGATCAGCCTTCCGAACCGCCAATGGTCCGTTAAAAATGCCTGGTGTGGTCCCATTGAACCACGAGACATCTGACAGGCTATCATCAATGTAAATTTCATTCATTGAGAGCCCCTGTTGCACTGCACAGCTTAAAGGATATTCTAGTTTAGGCCATGGTTAAAATTCTAGAATCTACATGACGTTTGCAACTTAGATGCACCGATGTGCTGTTATTTCAGAGCGCAGTCATTTCATTGTGGTAAAATCCAACGGGCATCAATGACATTCCTAGCGAACCTACACGTGCTAGAGAGATGCGTCTAGAACGCATCAGGTAGCGTTTATGTCTCAAAGGAAGCTTTACGGGAGGCATTTCTTTGAGACATGGCGAAATTCCTGACTTGAACCTAGAATAACCCTTTTCAGGCATCTTGTCTAAACCTCTCATGTTCCTTCAAGGGAGATAGAAATTAGACAGTACAAAGGAGCGTATCGCTTTTGCCTATTAAAACCAAAAATAACGCACGGCTAAAGTGCAAGGCAAACGTGCTATGGAGCACAATCCACGGTAATCGATCTAGGCCAGGGATAAAGTTAGAATAGACCATATAAACCCTTCATCGATTGGTATATGCCACGTGTAATCATCAGAATACAATAACCCGTCTCTATGGGTCTGTCTCAGAATATACAGCTGCCTACATAAAGTTATGTTATTCTGACAGATAGAGCACCTCAGTTAAGAATGCGATTTGTACATTTATTTCATTTACCGACCAAATACCGTCAATGCGTCACTGATATCAAATTAGCGGGAGGAATCAATCTCTGGGAATGTGCTTATACCGTAATAGCTATACCGGTCGTTTTCAGCGCTCTAACACTTATGATTCGCCGGGAAGACTCGATAGCGCTGGCAGACTTTAGTGAGTAGTATAGGGAAAGTGCCGGTTCCCTCGGGATCTACTAGTAGCATACAGACTTGGGGGATTGCGTATGGCGTCATCAAATCAAATTCTCGCGATTATCGGCATTTAATACTGCTTAACGACCAGAGTGTGTGGTGTCCTCCTCATTCCATTTTTATCCCGTGCGATCTTGTAATGCAGTTAGTGCACATGTAGCTGTCATGTGCTAATCAATGGACTGATGAATTTGCCGATATACGTACGACAATAACGTTTCATGGATACATCACTCCGGCTTTAGTATGTTAGAAAAGGTCTTTATCTGAAAGTCTAAAAGAGTCTAACAGTCGGTGGCTGTCTAGATAGACGTCGTCTTTGAGCTTTATCATATGACTTTTTCCCCTTTAATATAATGATATGTGTACTGATTCTTAAATGTTATTTATTTATTATGCTTGGGTATCTACGCTGTATTACTCTATTTGTACACCACTTATCTGCGTGGCCATGCGTATGATAGCGACCTAACCGTTCTGTTATCACTCATGCAACCCTACCGCTTCCTACCATTCTGACTCTGCAGTTGATCTCGCCAAGACCCCTGGGGGAATACAGTGTATGCTAAGGTGCAGCTTGTCCCTAGTAAGTGTTATAGATCCGAATTTTCCGGATCAGCACGTATACGCCACGACCGCAGCAGTCGCGTATGTTCTACCCCTAGCCTAGCTAAGTCACCCCCTCGGGGGGCTCTTTGTGGACCCTTTTTGTATAGTAGATGGATTGCCCATGAGTGACGGTAAGTGAGGGGTGCCGAGGGTCGATAGAACAGACTACATCGACGTAATTGCCCATAGATTAGCACAGTCTCTTAGTAATTAGATCGGATAATTTTGGCTCCCATAATAAAAAGGATCCAATCGTTAGGCAACTACTCCTTCTGTATACATAAGGTCTAAGCTAAAGGGTTCAATGTGAGTGGATAAAATGTATACCTGAGCAATGCAGCTTCTAATATAATACTAAACAACAGTATGATAGTCCGGGAGTGCAAATTATTTGCCATCTTCTCTAGGTACAGGAAGATAGATCAAATGCACGTTTCGTTGACTGATATAGCTATGTTTGACAGGAGATGAATGGGAAAGAATGCCTTGTGCATCGGAATCCCTAGTTTGGGGAATGCCATAACTGCAAATATTTCGGAGGAAAAGACTTACGATTGCGGATACCTTTTGAGACCGGTGTGGGGTTGGCGGCAAGCCCTAGGGACCATGGCTGGTATACATGCTAACCGCCTCATTGTCTCCCACCCACTGATAGATCGGCGAACTTGAACCGTGCGAAGATTAAACCGGCCGCCCACGGTTATAATCAGCTCGGCTGGGAGGGGGAGTAGGGGCTGGGGTAGGCGTTGAGCGACCTCCCCCCACTCCCTCGGACTTCCCAGATCCAATAAACAACGCGGCGCCCAATACACGACTAACTACCTTCCTCTGCCGGGCAAGCTACAACCAATCTCCCGGCGATCCCTGAGTCTGGGCTTAGCCATGACAGCCTCAGCCGCCAGACGTTTCCTTCATTGCACACCGACTTGTTGCTGTAGGAAGTGTATACGGTGAATAGTATAAGAGATGGTAAGTTTATCTTTGCGATTTTCACCTGTTAAAGTGTCAGTAAAGTGAGTTATTCCGATAATATCCGGATTTTCTACTTGCATAAGTTAAGGATACTCCAAAACCATGTCGGTGAGAAAATATGGAATGCAGAAATATTCATCACATCTCATTAAGTCAATTTCATCATACATAATATTAATCTCTTTGTTTTCAGGAATTAGACACAAAATATATAGCGTAATACCCCAGGAACTCTCTGAATTCAATAACCGGGACTAAATTAGCCGTATAATCCTTTGTGATACATTACTACTTAATCCTGCCTCATGGGAAATATAAAAGTATCTCCTCAAATTATCAATAGATGGGGACTTCTCGTTATATTTCCTGTATTCCATTGTCATCCATAATATATAACTGCCGCACACTAGTGCCTTGTTAAAAGTTACAAACGCCTAGCAGGTGTTCGTATCACAACGGATGTAAAGTGTAAGCCAATAGAATGTTCATATAACGATGGATCTACAACGTGACAATTTAATCCACTTTTGCATTTAAATGCCACGGCTCGAGGGAATGTTTACAGGATACTAAACATCGATTTACCGCCACTCTTCTATGCTAATAACAGACTTAAAACTATTGCCCTGTAAATTCACTACCAATGCACCTGCATACGACTCTCCATCCTCTCATCTATTTGCAGTGAACGTTTGCCCATGTTGACAATTAATACTCGAACAGTCAAAACAGCCAAGTCTATCAAATTATATCTAGTAGGGGTTCCTTTTTTCTTTACCATATTCATGAACGTAAGAATATACTAAGCTGTCTTATGATTAAATAGCAACTCCTCTTAGTCACATTCCCTTTATACTGTAGTTAGTAAATAATATTGATCTTTACGCCTTACGTCTCCTGCTCATTATTGAACCCTCACAAGCCCCCCTTTTGAGTATCCCCTACCAATCAAACACATAATTTATTGCCTTATTTTAAGCCTCTAACGTACCCGTTTAATGTCAGCATCACCCGAAGTACAACAACCATGATTATAACTACTAATTACTCTACCCTCCCGAAACGAAGCCCTAACAACCCCTTCTACTTCCCACGTTTCCTTCCTACACGTCCATGCATGCAAACCATCACGTCACCCAATCTCCGATACCCCAGGAGATCTACACCAAACAGCTCCCATCTCACCCTCCTTCAATCACCCCCTACTCACCCCTCCCCCCACAACCACACACACACACACACCTCCATACACATAAGCACATATAATCTACGAGGCCGGGTCAACTGCACAAATCTGCCACTCCTAATACATTATGCTACCCCTGGCCGTTAGTACGAGCCTCGGGGTATTAACAATTCAAAGGGGGAGGCTCTATTAAGTCTGCATACTGATTAATTAGCCTTGGGGAAACGCGCCAATGACGATATAAGGCAGCCGGCAATTCCAGCAGCACTTCCCCCCGGCCCTCCACGTCCCCTGCACCTCATCCTGTCCTAGTTGAGCATGCCAATCTCACTGTTTGCCATTTGTTTTAATCTTCCTGGTCCTGTTCCGACTGAGGTTGCGATCTCTGGGATGCAGCACAGCGCGCCGAACACGTTGTTCTTGTGTAGAGTCGTCACATTGTTCACCGTCGGTAATCGCAATAAGAGTAGGTGGTAGACACGCGATTACTTAGAGTCAATTCCGGGTATGGGCGAAAAATATAGTGTTCTAATGTTGTTAGTGTGGTCTAAATCGTGATATATTGGATAACAGTAGAACTATACTCAGGTTTTATAATTTCAGTATTTAAGCTGCGCATTACTGGCTACTTCGACTCGCGAAACAATTCACGCAGAAGACATCGGGTTGTCCCATAAAATATCAATTAACCTGCTCAGTCAACATGGTAAATCGCCTGTACCAGGCATCAAACTAAAACCATTGGGCCCAGGAACTTTTGCACATTGCAGTTACAAACGTATAACCCATAATCCCAAGGCAAATTCCTTTTAAATTGACAAAGTAAATGTGCTGAATGAGTTACAGCAAAAGAAACGAGAACAATCACAGGACTTCTGAATCTTGGCTTGATTCTAAAGCAGACATTCCCACAACTCTGACCCCAATCACAAACGTTCAGTCTTCACCCCATCTATCCCCCCTCCCTCCTCCTCCTCCTCCTCACCCCTCCCTCCCAAACACCACTAACTGCCTGGAGGACCCTCGGCCAGCGTGCCAACTGCTGGGCGCCTGTCACCGGCGGGCCTCTGTTTAAATGGACTCTGACGCGGGGTACCAGCGGGCTGGGCTCTGCTCTCCAGAGGCAGGGCGCGACTGGCGGGCCGCCAACCGGAGGGGAGGGGGTGCAGGTGCAGGAGGAGCGCACGGAGACACTGGAGGAGACTCTGTGCACGGGCCCCTCCTGGTACCAGTCTGGGGACCACGCCGCCGGCCGGAGAGCTGCGGGTGGAGACGGGGGTGGGGTAGGAGATGGCTTATCCTAAACACTACATCTAAATGGGAACCCGTAGTGTTGGAGATCGGATTAGGAATCGACCACCAGCATAGGACCCTGGAGAAACGCCCGGAGTGGATTGTGTGAAAGGGAGTGACTGGTAGGACTTGGCATAAAGAGGGAGGGGGAGAGGTGTTGAAGCCACCGGAAGGGAGAGTGTCGCGGACCCGATGACACACAGCCCGTGGAAGGCTCCATAGCTGCACTGCCCCGAATGGAACCCCGAGTAAAGAGAGTTTCGACGTAGGAGTGGAGGGAATCCACCATCGCTGAATGGACATGCGGGATGGGAGTTGGGAGGGTGGGCGCTACACTGCACATTGTTGTCACGGGCGAGCAGTATTGGTCGGTGACTGCAAGCCCGACCATCTCTGGGCTGGGTAGAGAGCAGTAACCAATGTAAGACCTATATGTGAGCAGGGATGGTAGAATGTGAGGATACTGGAACTGGTATACTAGGCATTGAAAACATAACGTTATGCTATTTATGGTGTTCTCGAAGTTGCTATTGCCCATCATTGGATCGTTCAGCTTGGTTTTAAGTAAAGACCGATGATATTATAGAGGGCTGAATCATAATAGTGTGTATAAATCACAACATTCACAGCATAATATACGCACAATAGAAGATGCAATGCTTTGTAAAATCCATCTAAGAATGCATCAGTCGGGCTTT
Source organism: Alentia gelatinosa (assembly GCA_950022655.1). Classification (NCBI taxonomy): domain Eukaryota; kingdom Metazoa; phylum Annelida; class Polychaeta; order Phyllodocida; family Polynoidae; genus Alentia; species Alentia gelatinosa. The sequence continues at coordinate 22,997,988 of OX465588.1, read as the reverse complement.
TTCATAGAAATGGAAGATAATTTATTAACAGAATTATGATGAATGATTCGAAGCGCTATTATACAATAATTCTGGAGTTTCCTTGAAATCGATTGATTATTTATTGTTGTATGTACTCTCACCGGAAAAAGGTACTTGAAAAATAGTAATGCCTACACATGTGAAATATTGTAGGCCGAACAGATCTTAATTTCAACTTTGGGTCACCCTTGAGCTTTTAGTTTACTTAGCGTCCCATGGTTCCTCACACCTCATTGAAATCTATATGCATCATGCTCTGGCACTGGTTGATCCGAAATGACGCCATATTATCAAATTCTCCACACCAAGTATCCGAAATAACGCCCACATTCTCTAGCTTCTCCAAGCCAATCCGTACACATCGTCTATCGGTATAAAATAGGACTTCACTTCCATTCCTTTCCTCCTCCTCTGTACCCTCCACGTATGTTTCTCGATAAAAAGTAACCACATCTGAAGAAATCATCGAGAATAAGTTTGCCTACACTATTCATTGTACCTTTCTTTCTTTCTTTCCTTCTTTCTTTCTTTACCTAGGCACTTGTCCCATATTGATCATTTGAGCCAATTCTTCCTACTGTGTCTGTTATGATACTTCATCTTGGCCTGCTTTTTGTAAAAACATACCTGCTCCTCCCACCTCAGGAAAATGGGAGAAAAAACTCTTCCTGACTCCTACTACCTTATCCCTATTGGCCCTTGTTTAAACCAATCACATACACCACCGTCCATGCACGCATGTACCCTCCACCTCTAGCCCTTCCATCTTTCTTTTAACTCTGCTGCACACACACACCTCTCTCCCACTAAGTTTCTCGTGCATCGCTCTTTATTTAGTCCTTCTGATCAAAGCTGGCGCTAATGGTGTTCGCGTACACAGGTGTAGTCTGCAATCATGGGCGCACTGCATGATCAAAGAAGCCCGGGTGGTGGGGCGGGAGCGGCGGTTGTTTTACAGCCAGAGCTTACCCCAGCAGTGTAAAAAGTGGCGAAATAAGCAAACAAGGGGAAATAAAAACACACCCTCTGTGGGCAAGTGCCAACCAAAACACGCAATCCATAGGGATCCACTTAAACAAAGTCGTTAGGTTTGAACCATGAGGCGAGACATGACTATTACGTTTCATGCCCCCAGGGCACCATAGTGAGGCTCTTTTACAGGGTTTATTGTATAGAGGGTTATTGAGGGTGTCAAAAGTTGTTAGTACTGGGCGGAAGGTATATACATAGAGAGCTCCACCTAATTTATCTCTTTTATCCTCTTGACACCTCTCTTCCTTTTTACATCTCTCTATACTGCTTCTGTATCTGTCTGTCTGTCCGTCTTTGTCTGTCTGTCTGACGCTGTCTAACTCTGTCTAACTCTGTGCCTGTCAGAAGTGTCGGTTTCTGGGTTCTGCCTGCCTCTTTATTGTTCTTGTCTTTTTCTGTAGGTCACACTCCTGTGTCGTTTGCATTTCGTCTGTCTCTACATACATCACAATGTGTGTTTTACTTTGTTTTACGATGTATTACTCCCCATCCTTCTGTGCCATTGTCTGGTTGTCTCTTTCTATATGTCTCACTCTGACTCACTATATCTCTCTCTCTTTCACTTTCTCTTAAGGAGGCCGACGGACCAGGTTGGTTTCCCCTGTTGTCTGTTATCTTTTTCTGGGCGATACCAATCGCCGCCGCGGGTCCTCCTTTGTCCCCTTCTTATCAAGTTTCACGTTGTCAAAAGGAATGAGGCAGGCTGGGTGGCCGCGTCGGAGACAATCTCCCCATGGGCCAGCAGGCCTCGGCCAGGCCGGCTGGTTGATTTGTCGCCGGTCGACGAGGGCGGTCTACTCCCGGCCGCCTGCGCCTCCACCTCCCCTCCTTCGCCTCCTTCGCCTCTTCCCTCCCCTGGCTTCTTTACCTCCCGCAAGCCTCCCATACCTCTACCGGCCACTCCTCGGCCAAGCCGTCCACCAGTGTTTAAGGGGCCCCACCGGTCCTCGGCGTCCACCCAGCCTCATGAACCATAGGCCTGTCATAGGACGTCTATCATTGGTCAGACAGTGTCCCGTGGTGTGCAGCGCAGGCTTCTTCTCTCCTCCTGCCTCCAACCAACCCCCCACCATTGATGTCTTCCTTATCGGGTCCAATTCGGGGCGACGCGCTATCCGCCAGCCGAATCAGGCGCGCCTGCCGCCAAATAAACGGGCACTGGCTCTTTATCGGGCCCGGGACAATTTGTACAATTTGGCCGCCGTATCGGGACGCATTCTTGTCGGTCGGACAGTAAAATTACCCCAGGTGACACCCGCCCTTTGACTGGAGTAACAGGCCACTCGTCTTTGAAGTTGATTTATTCCGGCGTATTAGGCGCGCCTGTAGAAGATAGCGCCCACTGCCCTCCCTCCCCTTGACCCACCCGCCCCAAACGCCCACCGCCCTCCCTCACAGCCCGTAGTGCGGTGGAGGCGGCCCATCTAACTACCCATATCATTGACATTCTCCAAGCAGAGGAGGACCCAACCAACAAAGCGTGGCACGCGTGATTTACTCACGAGCTGTTCAGAGCTGCTCGCTCCCCCTGCTTGCGGTGGCCCCACGTTGACTAACCCGACCGCCGGTAATGGTCCCGCCCGTCGCCCTGCCCGCGCCCCGCCCGCCCGGCCCCGCCTAATTTTCGCCCGCGGCAAGAAAGGCTCGATCACTAAAAGTTACCGGGCACTTCGCTGTGAGATTAACAGGCCACCTCGCGAGAAGAATTACTCGCTTTTTGCCACGCCTTTGTCTACTAATATTTAGCGCACTTAATTCATCGCAAAGTCTACAATGGCAGTAATTTCGTTTTTATCCTTTAGTGTTTAACCCTTTATGAATTACGCGATGCTTTCCTATACCCTATATAAGCTGAAGGGCTCCCTAAAGGCCGGAAAGATCCCTGGAAAGGAGAATTTTGCACTAATGCTTCGTTATCTACTTGCTTTGTCATTTATATAACATGATTTGGGTGAAAACGGACATTGACAAGAATTCACTATAAAATATATATCAAATTTCATTGACTGTCATGACCTTTATCTACGTGCATGAACTGGATACAATATGCATTATACGATACTTAGTAATTATCAAAATATAGCTATAACATACAATTATCAAAGCAATAAGACTGTTAAGCTAGAATACAGCTAAGAGAGATTGTACGTGCTTAGCAATACCATTAGGGTTAAGAAAGTGACTCTTGTTTGAATAGCACTTCTAAGGCTTGTATTCGAATGGAGACGGCCAATGTATTAAGGGGTGCGGTGTAAAGTCAGTTATTCTCTTTGAGGCCTCTCTTGATGTGTGGTCCGTGGTTGCAGATTTTCTGAAAGCGTGCTCTCTCTGAGCGTCAGCAGCATACCTGTCCTAGGAATCATAATCGATATTTGCGTCAAAGTCTTCCAAAATCAGGACCAACGCTGGTTCATTCCAGTGTTATCTTTGTATTCAGCTTTCCTTACTTTGGAGCTAAACTAGCAGACTACCGTTCATCAAAGTGGAGAAAATAGACAACTACATATTTTGAAAAACTATGAGTAAACGAATACACCCACGATATGTTCGACGATATATACTTTGCTCATTTTGATTTTATTGAATTGGAGCCTCCTATTTTTAGGGAGTTTGTGGTACAGCAATTGTCAATCCGTTCCACTTTTTCACCTGTGTCGTTTTTCTGTTTTTTTAATGTTTTTTTGTGATATAGTTCGTAGTGTTTCTAATGCCTAAATCTCCGATCTTTATTTTGCTTCTCTAATAAAAACAGGTTTTCCCTCACTGATAATTTCGACACGCCCGTATCCGTGGTGCTATACATGAGACATATCTTCCGTGCATTATTCTATATGGTCAGGCGTGACTCGGTGAGTTGGGCAGACATAATCAAGAATGTAGATGCAAACCACCCCAAAAACCCTGAAACGTAAATAAGCGCCACCATGGTCTGTTAGTAAGTTGCATTCAGCTGCTGAAAATAACCTATGCGTTGTACTCATGTATATCTACGGGTACACCCTGTAACCAATATGGATCAGGATCCAGGCCCCTAAACTATAGCTGTCTGGTCATACTAGTTGCATGAGCAGCTCATTCAGGAGCCTGGTCTACTGTCCCCGGAAACAGTGAGAGGTGTGTGGGGATGAGTTGGATGGTTTGTAGGTGAGGACGCGCCGAGGTACGTCCACCGAGTGCGTGTTGCTCATTGATTCCCTGGTGCAAAACACGTACAGCTCAGGCCTCCAGTGAGCAGCTCACAATGCTCATTTCTACAAATAGCGCCGCCGGCGAGCTATATACGCCAGGCTCAGAGATGAAGAGGTCTGACCGCAGGAGAGCGAGAGGGTGGGTGCTGCACCGGGTGGCCTCTCCTTGTGCACCAGTTGACCTGAGTCCTGCTTGCTCCTAATATATATCTACTATACTCCGAGAGGGGAATGCAGCAGAGGCGACAGCGGGAGCTATGCTAACTGTTGTTTGCAGAGCAGGATGGAGGGGTAGGGTATTATTCCTGCACAGGATACATTGCTATAGGCATATGGATGTGTGATATGAGGGGGTGTGGTGAACAGAAAGGGAGGGGTGACGAGAGGGAGGATGTATAGAGAGAAAGGACTGTAGACGGAATCAATAGGAGAGTGGGCATACACTGTGCAGAGATAATAACCGGTTATTGTGCACCGGGTACTGTGCATCCTGCCCGCCTGGTTTATGGGGACGTTTACCGCTGTTTCGTGAGGTGAGATTGAGAGTTGTTTTTTCAGGTTCTGGCATGAATAGTATCAGGCCGCAGTAGGTGTCTCAGTGGATATGTGAACTATACTATGAACGTGTGGAACTGCCACTCCGTAGGCACTGGGGAGATTTAGTATAAGGATGGCAAGTATAGGAATATGTTTTGTCGGAAAACACAGGCTGATACGAATGCCTAGTTTATTACAAAACCCACAACACAAAAGTCTGTTATGCAATATATAAATAGAATAAATAATGCTATGCTCTAGAATATTTATAGTACGTTATCTTGCTATGCTATATAGATTTATAGAGTACAATGCATTGTGATATATAGTGACCTATAAGACACGCGGAGTGATGCACATGCGAAACATCTCATCTCAGCAGTTTTATGGTTAAGTAATACATAATCTAGCGTTCTTATTAACATACAACAATACTAGAAACCAGGCACGACGTCATTCCTTGGACAAAAATATATTCCAGGAAAGAAACTGCTCCTCAGTCATACAGAACTGCAATAATCATTTCATCTTCACAGAAACTCTGTACGTTTTACTGTTATTTCTTTAAGTAACCTTACCGAAAGATTATCAAGCATGGGACGTGCCTTAACTTGTAACTTTGTTGTCGATCACTGGCAGCTATTGAACAGTTCAGGCAACTTTCAAAGATGATCCTTCTTACTTAATCTAGTTCTATGGCAATTGCATTCGATGTATAAGATCAACACTCAAATCTGGCATTTTGCATGAGCTCTTCCTGTTGCTGCGAAGTCCGCAGGGCTCTGTCCACAATCTTTCAGTCTTCATGTAATGTTAGCCTGTATTAATCTAGAAGCCCCTTTGTAGTCGAAGAATGCTTTCGGTTGGTTCCTTTCAGATGGCATGAATAGGCCTACGATATGAGACTGCAGATATTAATCAAACAGAGGCGATCACTGACGACTATAATACAAGGGATTGACCGAGAGACTATCCCTCAACTATGGGGTGGTAAATTGGATTTCGAATATTTTACTTCCGACTGTGGGTGTTGATTTTGTTTGAGATCTTGTGTGGGCCGGGCTATGTATGTGAGAGTGTAATATGAAACCTGTTTATTTGGGGTCTCTTCCCTTGTTCCAATCGGTCTTGCTTTGTTTGGCAAGTCGTTTTTCTGATCTTTGATAAACTTTTCCTTTCTTGGAGAGGGTACTTTGGACAAGGGGCATTGATGAAATTTGAAAACCCCTATTCAATTGTAACCATATGACGGTAAAACTCTCAAGAGATGGGGGGGGGGGGGCGGGGGGAGTATCCACCTACTACGATCTAGGCAACGGCGTATCGTAGATCATCCCTAATATTGTGTTGGATAGAAAACTGAAATTGTACATGTTTTATATGAAATCAATACCCGATACCTTGATTCCTCAAACTATTAGAATGCATGGAAACCCATGGGTAATATTATGTATCAGTCAACGATGAATATTGGTATTACTTTTACCTTCTTCTTCAACTATTCATGGACAGGTTTACTTAATTAAGATTAAAATAGAAGAAAATATCAGCTTTATTATGAAAAGTGTTTCCACCCCGTTTAGTTTAGTGCAAACGTATGGACCTGGTACGAGAAGGCGAGTAACCACTGATACCGCATGCGAACTCCAGCCAGGCCAACAGGAGGGTACGTTTGCTCTACCAAATATTTGTCTTTCATCTCATAGAAGAAAAACAAGCTCATATTTCATAATTATTGTATACCTTTATGTCTTCCAATATCAAGAACGACGTCTGCACACAATGTACCAATGAACCTCCGACGAGAGTGAAGACCACCACCCACCATCAGGTTATGCTGAGTATTGTGAGGTAGCATGCAAGTGCCAACAAGGTGCATGTGAAGCTGTGGGTGAAGTAGTAGGTTGCAAAACAAAGCGCATATTTAATGCAGCCGGTCTGTGCGCGGACACTGGCCGTTGCTGGTGAGGAGAGGCAGTGAGGGTGCTTGACCAGTGTTTACCGGGCCGGGTGGTCAGTATGCTGCAGGCCCTACACGGTGCTCAGTCCACTACACGCGGTCACCGCCCCGGCCGAGGGTCGGTCACTTACACCAGATGGTCATGCCAAGTGTCAGCATCCATCGGCTACCAGGAACGCACTCCTAAAATAAACATCCACTACTGCTCCTGCCATTCATGGATGGCCTTTAGGCACCGACATTTACATTATTTATCAGGGTGGTCAAGAGTGCTTGGTATGTCAGTGATGTGTGCGCTATTCCCCAGTGGCAATGTCTGTGTATTGCGAATATTTTGATGGATGGGGAAAGGATGCTGATAAAGGTTTACTCGATATGTATGCAAATCATGCCTATACACTCCTCCTCCATTGTTATAAAATAAACTAGGCATAGTTGATCTTCTAATTCCATATATGGCTCAGCAGCCACCTGATAGCACCTTATATATTCTTATAAATAGGCAATATCAAAAAAATTAAATCTCTAATGAGGTATATGATTTAGATCCCCTTACAACATACCAAAAGCCTCACCTTTTTTGCTGCAGTTGTACTCCACACAATCTTGGCTATTCCTGACTACTTATCACTCACAAAAATTGTTTGCTGATGTTTGATATTTCAGGGGAGGGAGCGTGAGAAGGAATACATTGCAAGCAATCTCAATGATTCCCTGAGAATTACCCGCTAATACTAGACAGCTTGCCTTGTACTCACTCTCTGTGAGGTAGTATGTAAAAAGCACCGCCGGTCCATGAATCTTTGGAAATGCCAAGCCGGTACAAATGTAGGCTCAAAGGGAGTAAATTATGGGTGTTACTTCTAAGAACAACCACACCGGACATTTTGTTGGATCATTTTGGTGTTTTAACCTTAGTATAAACTCACTGTCTGTGCTGGCTGTGTGCGAAATAGGCCCCACAGAGATTAACTGTGAAGAAAAACACAGCGCCGTTATAGGTCATACATGACATGGGTACGTGACTTGACATAAGTGCGGCCTGTTAAAGGTCTCCGCCTCGGCAACACTAGATGGGTGGTCGAGGAAACAAATAAGGTAGTCTGAAGCCAACTGCCTCATAACTGAGAGAAAATGTTAAACTTAGTGTGTGGCTGTGCATCCAGTGTCTAGTAAGCATGTGCGGTAACGTAAAGTTTTGTTCTTTGATATCGGTTCCTTGCCATTACAGCAATGTCAGACTTGATCAGATACAGCATCAGTATTGAATAAAGTCTCAGTATTAACATCCTGCACACGAGGTCATTTCACCATGGTCATTAAAGGCTATAGTTTTCTTTTACATCATGTGTTAACACTATAAAAACACGCTATTTCGATATTAAGAAATTAATATGCATAAATCTGATTAATCTGTAAGGTCATACATGCCGGTATAGACCAACCTTACAGCATCTTGGCTGAATATCATTATGCCTTTTAACTACAGATAGCAAGAAAAACCAAGAGTTAGCAAATAATCCATCTATATGTAGGTTATCTTGTTCTTTAAAATTTTCTAAGCATACCCTTTTCACCTGTACATCTTGCACTCAGGTAGAAGAGTCAACGGGATAATTAAAAACGAAAATAAAACATCACCACGATTGTATTCCCTTTGGAAATAAATAGTCACCCTTTATCTTCCCAAGGTCTATACACACAGCAGCTATAGTAGTCAAAGACTCGCAAGTATGTGTATACGTACATATAGATATAGATATAGAAAACTCTATCAAGAATCTATTTGTAGACTCAGATCCTAGTGACTCCTTTAATCTCAGACATTGATATTGTTGCATCACTGCCTTCCTACTAAAAGGTATACAACCTTTTGTGGTGTTATCATGCTAAAGAATTATAGTAGCTCGCACTTTCTTGAACATCTATTATTCATTAATATAAGTATCAACTTTAGAATCAACATCTGCAAAGTAATGGCATTGACCAAATATATCAGTGAAGTATATAACAATTTGAATAATTGAACTACAAAGGAAAAGAATAGCCATACATATGTAGATGAAACATGACACGGGTAGTAGAGAAAAATCAAAGATTGAGAAATAAGGGGGTGTACAGAGATATACAGATGGTAAAATCATCACAAGAAAGACCAGTATTTCTGCGACCTTTATCTCAGGCATCGGTTTATATTCATAGCATGGTAACATACTGGAAGGAGGGGGGAATGTGGTGCCCCGTCGCGGCCACTTGGCGGACCGGCGCTGAGCCGGTCTTATCAGATTTGTCGTCTGCTTGCCGCCCAAATGTATTTCTCACACGGCGCCCTCTTGTTTTACACCAGGGCGATCCCGTGTAAATATGCGGCGCCCGGGACGGTCATAAAGCTCCCATCACCCCCTGGCAGCTCGCAGAGATCATCTTTCGCCGGCCGACGTCAGGGATTATTAACGGCGGAGGTACTGGGCGGGAGACTCAGGCATTCAGAGATACCCGACGATAGAGATGCTTAGCAAGACCCAGATACGGACAAGGGTACAGACAGAAAAGGCGAGAGAAAGGGTTGTATGAAAGAAAGACAGGTGAAGGTGACAAAAAAAGAAGAGGAACACAAAGAGAGAAAGTATACATATAAACAACGATATTGACTGAGAAAAGCAGAGTGAGACAAGCATAGAAAAAATGGATTGGAACGAGAGAGAAGAACACGGAAGATGGGAGTTGGAAGGTGCGGAGGTTGCTGAGGAAGCGCATTGCCTGTTCTTCCGTCAGGGAAGGCTGGCACAAACTCTGTCGGTCGAATCTGTCCTCGGCATCAAGGCCCCCATCTTACAGTGTTGCTGTGTCTATTTGTGGCAAGGCAGGGAATGTGGGAAAGGGGAAGCGTGTGAAAATCCAAGCGCTGGGGGGAAGGATGGAACGAGGGATGAGGACGGGGGCATATAACGGCTCTATCATTGTCATCAGGGCTCGCCAGGGCGTCTGAGGCGACCCGGCAGCCAATCAGCGGGCGGTATCTGCTGAGGTTGCCACCGGGGGCATCAGCTGCCAGAGGCGGCCTTGTCGGTGCCGAGAGGAGGACGAATCGTGCTGGTCAGCCTTTACCAGCCTGGCAGCCTTGAGCTAGTGCCAAATGGAAATCCTGGAGTTAGTCCCTGAACGAACCTCGGCGCCGCTCCCCATCTCTACATGAGATAGGTTCTGTTCATACCCTACTGTCAACATTAAACCCTCAGCCATGGCCCACTCCCAACGCTAAATCTCCTGTTGCCACCTGACTACCGACACTAGACATTCCGAACTGATCCCACTGCTGATACTAAGCATCAATGGGTATTACATTTTCTTTGAGTAATGGTCAAAATGAAATGATACAGAAAGGCGCATACAGCATTATTAATTTCCACTACTGAATATCCAATCGCGTTTCGTCATTTCCTATATATACCCATGCTGTATATATACTGTAAATACGCACCGTTTTGGCATATGACGTAAAAATACTGTACGGACCGCTGGTCCGTAACTAAAATATGGATCACCTTGCCATACACGTTTATTAACATATCGGTTGTTAAAAATTAAATTATTGATTTTATTTTAAAATTTTGGGTATGTAGTAAATATATAACATCCAACCATGCTTGTACAAGTCACAGAACTCGATGAAAATTTATGGTTTGTACGTAACTCGGCCTAAATGCCTCGTTCCTTACAAACTGTAAATTACCATATCGTTCTGTGAATTGTACAGCATGGTCAGGACGTTCTATATAAATACTAATTTAATAATGTTGATCTGCCAAAAGAATATCCTTAGACGTTCCTGCTCATTGCTCTGATATGCATAACTCTAATGGTGCATGATGAATCTTTCGATTTTTTCATGTCCTTACAACTTCTAGCATGTTACTATCACTCCTTCACAATATCGCACATAATGATGATGTAACGATATTTGTAATAGTGATGATAGATCCAATAAGATCGAGCTACTGGAATATTGGGCTTTACTGGCCAAAAGTGCCACTCCATAGTAAATAAAAGCCTTAACATTTTTTATAGTGGCAGTTATGCAAAAAAGGTATATCTCAAGCTCTATGCGCTTACTATGAGATATATAGTACGTATATTTAATTCGTTCATCTGGCGCCTGTGAATCAACTTTTCCAAATTCCATCTCACAGATTGCATGCATAATGCAATCGCTGCATTCAAATTGATTTGATAGCATAATGATACCAATCAATAGTGACAATCCCTGAGGCTCTTCCAAAGATGTAGCTCGACTATAAACATCCCCTTATCGACCGGCCGTGTAAGCCTCTACCAGTATGTCATCGTTTTGACAGTTCTATTGATAGAGTGTTATACCCAGCGCAGACCGATTGAGATCACACAAACATCAGAATATAGCAATCTACGCTCTTTCCCTAGATTCTGGCCTCGGCAAAGAGACCGTTGACAGATGTTGAATGCGACAGCCTCAAGCGGCCTTTGTTCAACACATTTGTCCCCCGTAGGTCAGAAGGAAGGATATTACTGTTTATTGCTGTCGATTTCATCTTTTTGAACAGGGCTTAATGCTACAGGAGCCGCCATCAAAACATCACAATGAGAAGTATCCTATATGACACGATGCCTACTACTACTCCCAGAGCACACGTCAAATAACCATGTATCGATCAATGCGTCCACGTAAAGCATAGTCATATTCCGAGTTTCTTATATTGTATCTGATGTCAACGGTTTCTGTTCCTTATCATTGTTATCTTTTTATTTTTTCATGGTGCCCGCTAAGAGGTTTCTGACAAAACTGGTGATATTTGGAATAATGATAATAATAATAATAATGATAATAATAAGGAATTACATACATATATTCTAAGGAGATAATCTTGACGTTCATTACGTACATGAAAAACTAATCCTCTTCTGAGGGGACAGCTATGATTCCCCTCGACATATTTTATTAAATCTGCTACCGGTAAATGATACCTCTTTTCTGTATCATTTGCACTGTATGCAGCTTCAATATGCTCTGGCATGGCTAAAGTACACTTTGAATAGACATATATTGGAGATGAAATGTAAGAGACTTAATTTGGAGAGTTTTTCACCGTAAGTATTTCAAACGAAATTTATATATGTACACGGCCTCTACTTTCACGAAGAATTGCTCTAATAGTGTTGGAAAGGTGAAAGAAGTCAGACAAGTTCTACAGGACCTACAGTATGAGACATACTGGAGATGGTGGAGGGGACAGAGGTGGGGGAGGAGGTAAGGGGTATCTGTGAAGTAAACACCGGCCACAGGGGGTCGTTGTTTGTCTCAAAGTGGGAGTCAATAAGGTGATATGACGAAGACGGGACGCGGCCAGCCAATACAATTATGTCCCGCTAGGTGGCATGCCATATAGAAGTGCCCCTCACACATCAGCCGCCTCAGGCCCGCACCCCCTCCCCGGGAGCACAGCCCCCGCCCACCCTGCTCCCTCACCCGGCCAAGCCCTCTGGCGGCGGACGTCCACAAACATATTGCCGGTGGGCACGGGCCATCCGGTGTGGATTGGCACCCCCTCCCCCTATCCTACCCAGGAGGAGTCCCGCCCAAACAGACTTTGTGTGTTTGTGCTGAGTGGCTGGGGTGGAGTTACAGTATTGTATGACAAAGAGCGTGCGCTTCCAGGTTTTTTGCCGCGCCCATCCCGTCTTTCCCAGCCCAAGCCCTCGGGTCCCTTCTTCTAGACCTTACCCTCACCCCGACCCAAGAATCTTCACTAGCCAATCATCGTCCAAAGCTCTCATGTAAGGTGCTCCTCTAATCGTCTTCCGTGGTCATCCTACCACACCCGACCACCATCCCCACCCCTATCCTTCATCCCATCTTCCATCCTATCGCCTTCAAACAAACAAAACATGCCATCCAAGCGTCATCTCATCCCAGCAGGGAAAACAAGATGTGTGTCCACGCACCATGCCTTTGGGGGTGATCTCCATCTCCTCATCAAAAAATAATAATACAATTAGGCATGGCAGAGAAAAAAGATCACTCTACGGTGTGGCCCGCGGCTGAGTAGGAACGGAGTGACCCTGCAAGTGTTTGGCAGCGCGGGGTGAGTCAACCACGCCGCTGGTCACAAGGGAAATCCTCACCTATCCCATAAAAGGGATCGTAAGAGGTGGTTTTTAAGGTTCCACCTTGACCTGTCACCTTTATGTGGCATGATGCCCTCCAGGGGAACTGGTAATGAGCTTAAATGTGGTCAGGGCTTGACGAAATGAGCCCGCCTTCCAGCCGGCGGGTTCTTGTCAAGTAGCCAGATCGATTTCGCCTCTGAAAAACCCATCAAAATATGAAAGGATGGGGATAACGAGGTAATGTGGCGATAAAGTTTATCCAGGCAAACTCTCATAAAAGTTCTGGTCGACCTCCGTTTTTGTTTTGTTTGTCTTCAGCTGGTAACGATTCGATATCCTTTTCAACGTTTTTCCAAACCCTTATGTTTTCCAAATGAAAATCTAAAATGAACGAATCGATCGTTTTATTAGCAACTTACGCCCTTGGAGGACACTCTACTTTAAATGTCTTTTCACTAGACCTTCTCTTAAAACCTTTTTGGCAGTGATAGTACTTGCTCTTAAATTGCCATTTTCATGAAAGAACCCTCAAAACTACCGTTATTCCTAAATTCACATAATTGCACAGCAGTATGGAGTCTGAATAGGATATCTTTTATAAGAGTACAGATGCAGGCCTCTCTTCTTCATAGTACCTATTGATAGTGATGATTCGTCCTTTGAATTATTCATAGTAAGGTACCAGCTGTGAAACATAAATACCTTGATAGAACACTGTCAATGAAACCTAGTCATATATACATAGATTGCAGTGGACATAGAACTTGGTCTTCACAACGATATGAAGATGGGAGTTCTTTTAATTTGCAACTATGACAATTCAGTATGAAAACGGCAATACACAGAGGCGACCGTGAGCACACGCATGGCAGGTGTATTGACAGGTGAACAGACACTGCCACATATGTTTTTCTCACGGTACTTCTTCCCTTGCCTGTTGGCACGACAGCTCGATGCCTCCTGCTTGCCCTCTCATCGCTTCCTTCTCCCTGGTAATGTAATTTTGTTGCAAATCCGGAGAAGAAAAAAAACAGCATTGCCACTTTCAGACGTGGGTGGCATGGTAATAAAGCATGGTTTTCCACCCACCATCTTTGATTTTGCAGTGTATGAACATGGCGTATTTGTTTGTTGCCATTGAAATGAATTGTGGAAGTACACTTCCTACCTATCCCCAGCTCGATTCCACTTTGGTTGGTTTCATAGAGTTATATGAGTATATGGTATTTAGACTACTTTAATGAGCTTACTTTTGATTTTCCCTTTTATTTCACCACTGGTACAAGTTTAGCCATAGGGATACCATAAGAATAACATACTCAAAGATAACCCCCGTAAAGTGACAATACGCCCAAGATGTGGCGGAGTTAGTGTGAGTTGACGTCATATGCTATTGACCAATCAGCGGCTAGGATTTCAGAGAATAGACATGCCATCAACATGGAGATCTAAACCTTCCAAACTGTATTTGCTAATTAATTAAGTGGTTTCATCTAATGTCACTGAAAGGGGTGAGATAAATCCAAAACCACAATCGAATCGTAACGTACACAATACTCCCCTTGTTCGGCTTCACCTAGATGACTATTGCAGCGTTTCCAAACGCGTGGAGTAATGAGTATTTGTACGATTCTCAATCCAGTTGTATATAACTATTTTCCATAATTTAATATTCCCTTAGAGACAACTCATACGGGATCCGTGTCCGTCGGGTACCAGACATTTGAATGGTTAATTAGTTGCTACAGGTGCAAATGTCAGTACAACTGTGGATGGAAGGGGTCCGTTCAAGGGGTAGGGGAGCAGTTGTCTGATTCGATATCCTTTACAACCATGGTAGATGTCAGATCTATCATCACCATTGTAAGTCCTTGTTTCAATTTTGAGTTGTACTTCTGGTTATTTGTTTACCCAATAACACATGGAAACAGTATATGTTACAATTATTTTAGTCGATTGGCAGAGAAGTGGATTAATGTGTTTGAGGAATACGCTTCTGAAAGGGGTATCGTCTGAGGTGATATCCTCATTACAAACACTAAACGTGTTTTTATTAGTCCACCGTGCCACCCTCTGGATAACGCTTAACATATTTAGTGAGCCACAGCCTTTGAAGTGATTGCCAAACTTCTTGTGTGTGGTTCATGTTTTAATGTGGATATCTGCCTTTAATACTGTGGACTAGATCAATCTACATATGGTATCCATTAAAGCCATATGATGTGGTATACTGAAGGTGATCTACAGTTCTTGATTTATGTTTCTCTCTAGCTATCGGTATGGGCCAAATCTTTGTCTTACGCCTTCTCATCATGATATAATCTAGTGTTATGCTTTCTCTAATACGTTGTAGAAGGATTTACATTCAAATTAAGGCTTCGTCCATGTCCCATATGATGGAATCTTGGCAGAAGGTGTGTATCTTTTAAAGACAAATACACATAAACCGATTTCGTAGCATTGATGTACCTTTGTCCGCGACAAAGGAACGGTAATTTGTCTCAGGCGAGGCATCCTAACGGAGTTGGCCAAGGAGCCGACAAAGGTTAGTTACCGCCCCCGAACCCCCACCTCCTTGAGATATTCTTTTGTTGTCAATGAGTTGTGGTTCGATGTTCCTAAATCGGTTGATAGATCCAGTCGCCGACAACAGAACGTTGGAAAATGGCCCGTGATTGGGTGGCCGACAAGGGCTGAGGGGAACGCATTTTGCCTGCGAGAAGTTCACCGACTCCTATACGATTTGGGAATCATTCAAAACCGAATCGGTAGATGTGGATTGGGCGTTAATGATCTTGGTAGTTCTTAAACCGAGTGATAATGGAGTTTTGTATGGTGGATTTTCTAAAGCCAGAGTTTCTCCTGGGATTTTGTTTTTAGATTTTAGATACGATTGTAGTGCCCTGGTGGTTCCCTGAATTACTTTTTCTCTAAATTTGCGGCTTCTATCTACAAATAAACTCTTTCCTAGAATACTTACATTCTAGACTTTCTACCCTAGCATTTGCGTCACCGAATCCCAAGAATATAAACACAGATGGCCAGAGGTAGATATCTAGATGAAAAGATTCGTTCCTCATAACGTAGCCATGTAGATAATATAAAAATAGTAGACTTTTTTCCAGTATAAACCTGTTTCCATTGGAAGATAATTCGGCACCGATCTGCAGTCGGAAACCACTGATAGATTGTGTGGTTATACCGACACCAAATTGGTAAATGGAAACCAGACTTGCAGAGAATGCTCATCGATTAATTTGGCCTAGATTACGTAATAAGGTCACCACCGACGAATTTTCTCAAAGACTGACAGAATTCAAACGCTTTACATTCGTCGGTGATTCTCAAGGTTTTAATGTGAAAAATTAAATTGGTATGTACACGGTAAATACACGAGATACATGTTTTATGTTGTTAAGGTATTTCTTCATATAGTTAGACGCCTTGCTTGAGTGTTTTTAACCATACTATAGACTAAGATGAATCTCTCCAGTTAGAAATCCCTTTTTTATTGGCCGTCTATATCCAAGAACCGATCGATTTCTTCGTTATACCGATGCTGAATCCGTGAATGGAAACAGGACATGCAAAGAAATGTTTACTGATTTATTTTGCATATATTTTTGCAATAAGGCCGATCACTGACAGATTTTCTCACAGACTAATAGAATCAAAGACCTTTGATTTCGTCGGTGATCCTAAAGGTTCTTTTGGTGAGAATTAAATCGATATGAACTCTCACCGACTATTCGATACCAACGTCTAGTCGCTGGCACCACTGACAGACTTTGATGGTAAATCACATAATCGGTGCCATTTTCGTGGGCCGATAAAAACGGACTTTTAATGATTTATTTGATACATTACTATATGGTTTGTCATTTGAATCCTTATCAAGTAAGACAGTACCGGTAAAGTCGGTCAAGAAAGAATTGGCTGAGAATATGCAGTGGCCGCTTAAAACGCATCTACAACAGCACTGAAACGAAAACACTGAATAATGAATAAAAGAGGAAGAGCTTTTAGAAAACATGGAGGAATAATGAGAAACGAACCTCACTCTGGCAGAATGGCGACAGTTTCCGCTGTCTGTGGTCAGCCTTTTTTTATACACAACCTCTTAAGTGCATGCAGGAAGGACCTAGCAACATGCTGGGACGTTTTAGATGTATTGCAATTGGTCTGTGAAGAAATAAATATTACGGTCAACCTCACTACTTTTTAACAATTTTATTAAGCCTTTTCCTGACCCAAAATGTTACCAGGCACTTCTAGTTGAAGGCGCAATGGTGTTCCTAGCCATCCCAGAGTAAATTATCCTTCTATCCTTCCTTGCACCGGCAACTTCAAAGAGACTTAATCTTATGAGGTTATATAATAATACATGGACTGCCTCGGTAAAACTCTATTGTATCTGAATCTGTACAATCTAAAGTCAGAATAGAATGAGTGCGTACAAGAAAATTAAATGATTACAACGATTATTATTGATTAACTTGGAATAAAGCTTTTTCCATTAACTTGCTCGTTTCTGCATTGGGTTAGAAACCAATATTTTGATATTGCATATTAATAATATAGTATGGTCTAGCTTCAATCCTGATCCTTAGTTTTTCAATGGAAGATCTAAGAGTTTCCCTAAGTTGAGGTTAGGAAGGTTGGATAATTATTCATAGCTACGATTAATTATCGTATGAATGACCCTTTGCCGAAGGAGCTGGGGAAAAACAACACTGAAAATGAAAGGGCGTCGGTGATTTCACAATTTTAGCCGAAGTAGCAATTGGTCGCGTTCCTTCCCAACTTATTGATTTCACATAGATCTGCATAGAAACATGGGTCTCCGTTTGAACAACTTTAGAATAAAACATACTGAGGGATAATCTTAAGTTCAATCGTTACGCTGTAGATGTGCTAATAAAAAAACGTAGGCTCAGTTATTGTGATTACTTTTAGATTCTACTGATGTGAAAATATTTAGTAAAAACCTTAGTATTTGATAGAATTGAATGAGAATACAAAAATATCACATGATCAATCTGGCATGGATAGATCGGGTTAAGTCGTGTAGGCTTAGGGCCCATAGAACATCGCTCAATTGGTGAACGCCCAAACATAACATGTGGATCTAAGGTGGGCAGGTATTGGCTTCCTGCCAGCTCCTTTGCCGGGCCCACCTGGACCCAAACAGCAGAGTTCTCTCCCATCTGGCCAAGCTTCAATCTACTTCAAACCACATATCAACCTACACACCTGCCTCTTGTTATATTGCTCCTTACCTTACCACCTGGGACGCTTTGCTATGATTGAGAAGTTTGGTGAACATTAGGCTGTAGTTCCTTTGTCTCCTTCTACCTTTCGTCCTATTCTCTGCGTTCCTCGATTCTATCACAAAATTGTCTGACATCCCCATTTTCCAAGCACTATGATATCTCCATCGAAACAGCATTTCACTTTCACTCACTAGCTTTATCACCCATCTTCATCCTACACTTTCTCAAATTTACTTCCATCATCTAGTTTTCTTTGTATATGATACATGACATTTCTGGCAAATTCCGTTGAATTTAATACATAAATATCATGGATGAGCGTATGGGAGGACAATGCAGTCGCTCTGGGTGCTGGAGACAGAATTCAGACGCTCATTTCAATAGCCCTTCATTGAGAGTATATTTTGACCAAATCTAGAGGTTGATGATATCATCTTTCATAACTGATAGAACAAGATTTCCTAGATACAATCATCAGATTCCAAGATGATGTTGTCGTGCCCTAAGTCGAAGAGAGTCAAATTGTTGAAGTTTCAATACAATTCAGGGTCTATATCTTGTAATATAGACTCTGGAAAAGTCGAGACAAAAGCACATCTACGTTTAAGTTAAACTGAACCTAGATCTAACGTGATTTTTCCACATGATTTCTCCATTGGTGTCATGATTGTGTAGGAATCCAGGGGCCCGTGGAATAATCTAGGCCCGTCCATTAAGACCCCTTTTTGTACACCAAAGAGAACCCAGGGACGATATGGGTCACTTTTATTCAACACTTACAGACAGCCAAGACTATCTAAGCGAACGAACCTGCATATTGTCAAACGATTACCCTTGGACGAGGTACAGAAAAGGGTCTTCATGTACGAGCCTAGATTATTCAATGGGTTTTCCTTTTCATATGAATATCCTAAAGATATGAAAAATGTGATTTTACCGCTGAATTCTCTAAAATTAAGTAATACATTGCAAATCTGCTGAGAAAATGAGGCAACTAGCTTCGAAATACCTAAATGGAAATAGATTTTCTTTTCAGCCCTCACCACCCTTTATTCGACCTTTCCATTTATTTGCTTACTACACCAATTTTTCCACATGATTTCTCCATTACTTAACCCTGGTCCGAGCCATTCTCTTGGTCTAATCTCCCCTTTTCCACCCCCACCCACCTCAAGGCACCTGTGCTATTCCCAAGTCCCCCCTTCCCTTCTCAAGCCCCCCATCCAGGTGCTCTATTGTGCAGGTTGTGTTTACCGTGTGTAACTACCCTTTGTTTGCTCCAGGACGGCATGCCACCATGGAAAAGAAAGAGTCTTATTGGTGCAGAAATTCAGCCAATCCGTCGATCATTAATTTGGTAGACCCATGTGTAAAACACGTCAGATCTATGTACATCGTTTGCGCTAGGCTATGGTATGAAGGATAAAACGTGTAACAATTTAGAAAATGAATATCACTCCATGTGTTAAAGGTAGGATGAAAACGGAATGATATGTTAAAATAGCCTGACCAAGTTAAACCAGCAACAGCTGAAGGTCAGGCAGTATAAACACCGTTAATCAAAAAAATATATATATGTCAGGTACACCGCGTAAAGGACATGTGCCCGCATCGCATCTTATGACAATTCTAAAGATCTAAAGTGGGTTTCAGAGATGATAAGTACGATCACCCCACCACAGGAAAAGAAGAAATGATTTTGTAACGTTTGCCAGCGAACGTACCATAGAAGAAAACGATTTTTTTTTCTGTACGTGAATCATAGCTACCCTGGAGGAAATTTATAAGTGTCCGTCATTCCCATTTCTAAGATTAGGCCTGCAGCTATGCTGGTTGCCTTCCTAAATCAAACGAGATGCTTCTCTTCGTAACTATTTTTTTCACCACGTAAACAACAACGAGAAATCCCCACTGTTGAGGTTAGACGTTCAGGTAACAGTCCACTCTCACCCGGCCCACACAGCCTAAGTTAAGCCTACATGTAGGCGGTTGTCTCGGCCGCTGTGCTTGGATCAGGACCCGGGACAATCTGTTTTCCGACCAAACACTGGAGCGTGCCCGCCAAGTCTTGATCCATTACAGGGTCCTTTGTTTTGTCAAGGCTTCAGTTTCTTGGGGTAATCGATGGGGTTTACCCCTTTTACATAGCTACCCCGCTCCCTTTCCATCTACCCCTTTCTGTGATGATCTATAATTAATGGGGCCTGTGTCCCCTGGCTCTCCTCAGTCACCTGTTGTCCAGATGTCTCTGATAGAAAGTGAAGGTTATGGTTATTGTCCGGTGTTTGATATGTCTTGCATAACTCACACCCTTGATTAATAGCTCCAGAGTAGAAAGGACAAGGAATTATGAAGTCCATGGATATCGATATTACAAATAAAACCATGACAGCAGCAGGAATAAGAATTTGGTTTTGAAAGCATCTTGCTATTACTTAAAGAGTATTATCTCCCAGCTATGTCCATATATAAATATGTATATATTATACACACACTCACACCGTCCGTTTTAATATCTGCTACCTTACCTTGCGAGAGCATTAAGTGGAGGGTTTCACTCCTGGATACTACCTTTTGGTGTTGAAAAATGAACCGCGGGGCAGATAGTTCGATATTATCCTAGCAGTTGCTACGACGTAAAACGCCATTATCCACCCAACCAATCCTCCCGCCCACATAGCTCACAACAGTTTTTAGTATAATGACTACCTGCAGAAGTACCTCTCTTTCCGTATTAAGCATGCCAGACGGTCATTACGTGCCTGTGTTAACCAGGTAAGTGCCAACCATCCCAAGCCCGCCGCCGATCTAATCACCTCTGTGTCTACCTGCGGTCGCCATGGAGTCCAGGTGGGCGGCTCTGTCTTGGCGTTGATCAAAGGCGAGGATGCTGGAGCAGGAGGATCCGATATGGCGGCCTCTCTACCTGCTATTACCTGTCAAGATCGGGGAGAGAAGGGGAACTCCAGGGCTGGACAGCAGTAGAACGGCTCTGCCAAATGACACAAATGGGAGATGCAGGCTGAGGCTTTATATATATAGTAGAACCCCGGCTAACGCACACCCCGCGTTAACGGACACTTTTGCTTGGAACGGTTTCCTATATTAGAAATGGTTTCCTCTATTTATATATACAATGTTTACTGCTATTTATGAGAAAGACTACTATTACGGAGGTATAGTATAAAGGAAAAAGTTAAATAAACAATGATTTTCATTTGTCATCGCTTGGTAGATCGGCAAAAGTATTATAGACATGTACTGACAGATTCAGCAATAATCTAGGGATGGTATTTACATTAGATATATACATGCAATACATGCACATGGTGTTGGTACATATGGGAAAGGTAACATAGCATTGATGTGACAAGCTACCTGGAGTAGTCGAATAATTGGAGTGCAATTGTGTCTGTCTTTTACCAATCAACATATTTGGATATGACTCGACAGGTTGACATCTTTTCGCAGGCAGTGCAGCTCGATACACCAATAGATTTTTCTTTAATTCTCTTGTTGAGAATATGTTTTAAGATAAAAAGGTTCATTTATGTATATCAGGAATCCAAGGTAATCTTCCTTTAAAGTAGTTGTATTATTCTGTTTCCCCTAGTATTGTTAAATAATTATTTTAATTTTGCATCGAATCCCTAAAAATATATCCCAGTTGTTACGACGTTGCTATGGCGTGGCTGTGACGCGATATGTCTCCAACAATGGGAATATGATTTGCACGCATAGATTACGCTCCCTTTTAGAGATGCCTAGTGACGAGTTGAGCCTTCCTAAATACTACATCAGCTTGGCATATGTCACTGACAATATTACTCACCTCCAAACGGTGAATAGGGCGTGCAAAAATCCTGCAGCTGCGGAGGTATGTTTCTTAGATTTAATACACTGCCGCATAAAGCTACTCCTATTACCTAAATCAATTTGTGCTGAGAATAGAAACATTGTATAAAATCCTTCTCTGCTGTATGGCAGACCATATAAAGGTAGAACTGTACTATCACATTTTTTACCAGCTTCAGACGTTTTTCTTTAGATGGAAATCTTATGTATCTGTCATAACACTGTGATCTAAACATAGATACCCGGGTGATATAGATAATGTCAGAGACATAGGCCAGTAGAAGATGCCAAATACAGCGCGGCATTGTCTATGTTAGCGTTTCCTGCCCCGGAGGTTCTTGTCATTGTGATCACCTTAAATAATTCACTCTTAAAGGTTGCCTAGCGTGGCCGGAAATCTCACCCGCCTGAGGTTAGAAAATAGCATCCATTGTTGTCTTCACGCCCGCCCGGGGAAAGCTACTAGGAGACACAAACCCGGGGTTAAATCAAGAAAACAGGATATCCTGGTCTGGGACATAATTAAAGGGACTATACTTCACTTAGATAAAAACTCAAGGAAGGTGCTATATTTAATCCGGGATGGCAGAGCAGCAGAGGAACAATATATCACTGGCGATATGACGTAATGGATGACGTGACATCTTTAATGGATGACGTAGTGTGTATAATGGCCGATTACTGTGATCGATGAGAAGAGGGGCCTTGCAATATTTCATCGGTAAACTCCCCCTCGGCCACCACTCACTTATTCTTTGCCTTGTAAGGGAAGTTGATATAGAAGAATCGATAAGAATTCAAGTTGTCATAATTGGATAATGAAAGTACCAATTTTTCAATGACTATATGTGAAAACGTTTTTCACCTTGCTTTTGTCATTTTATTTATATGAATGCTAAGCTCATCATAGAATATTTGTAAAATAGTTCTTACTATAGATACCATTTCATAATACTAATCTAGATACCGTTTTACATAAGGTATCTTTGCATGCATCAATTCGTGCATCATCATCTATTTTTCATCTGTCGATCTCAAAATCGTCATATAAACCGATGTTTCCTTTATTGATACTTTCTTCAATGACATATACATCGTATATTAACTCTTCGTTTTGTTCAGTGTATCCACCGCATGGGTGATGTTGCATAGGGAGATCGAAGACAATAGAATAAATCCGGACAGAGCTATTATGATAAAGGAGTCATATGATTCACCCACTTGTTACACCGCCCTTTGTTTACCTCACCAGACTCTCTCAGAACATTTCCGGATAAGACTATTACTAAGCCTGCTTAATAATCTAATAAAGAATGTTGTCTAAATGTTCTCCTTGGCCAGGTGTGCCTGTGCAGCAAAGAGAAGTCGCCGTGTGGGCGTGGGAAGGGGGCGGGTGGGCGGGGGTGGTTTAATCACCCCGGGTTTTAGTTCTGTTGACAGGACGTGACTTTCACCGCCGGAAACTCTACCCTTCAATCTCTCTGTTGCCCTAACAAAGTTTGGATCTCATAAAACTGGCAATCCCAGCGGATCCCAATCCGCCCTCTAATCAAGTTACCTGTTTCATTAAACATGGCTGGGGCAGTGATACCCCAACCTCCCGCCCCATCCTCACCATTCCCGCACCCCCGACCCTGGAAATGTTTATGTCGATAGCTCGCGTCGCAATTAACTTAACAATTTATTTGAACAAAGGGAAGCCACAAAGCTATAATCGCTAATCACCAGAGAATGCCACCTTCATCCGCGTGTCACTGTGGTTACCTTGTGCGATCTTGGCCACGGAATTGGCTTTGTCTCGATTTCGGTTGCATAAATACAAATAAAACCGAGTATGTTTAAAATGCAAGCTCATGAATCTATTAGAGTTTTGGAATTAAAATGTCTGCGAAGAACACGGCGAACAGCACTGTGCGCAGTCTTGGATTGCGGTCATTAGATCCTGCCACAGGTGGCGCCACCGGAAATGGTAAACAAACAGAGTGACATGCGCAGAACAATCAATGGCTTGGCGCGCAGTGGGCACATGGTGAGTGTGCGTCTGCATACATTACAGACATGACAAGTTGACTTGTTTTCCATCTTTATCCTCCGGAACCGGGGGGAGTCGATTTTCCTCCCCTTTTCCGCAACTAGTTATACCATACATTATGCCTTTGTCTATGGCTTGTTACTGCATCCCCTTGCCCACATACTCAACCCTGTATCCGCACCTTTATCTCTGGCCTCGTTGTATATTGCACACTTATAACATATCCTTCCCCGCTCATCCTATAGCTATATATTAGGCTAAGGCTGACATATATGAATTACAAAAACACCCTCATATTGCAGTGCGTCTAGTTGCGTAGACTCACAGGCGCCACACAAACATTGCAGTTGATGCTCTGTATTTCGGTATTTGGGTGTGGTATTGGCTGGTCATGAATTTGACATTAAGATCCCTAAAGTTACAAAAAAAAGGCATCTCTTTGAACGACAGTTCGCCTCCTGCTGCACTAGCAAATGGACACGTGTCTGTTGATCGTGTCTGGGCTTCATGTTGGACGCTTAAAAAGTGAACGGTGATAGAAAACTAATGTTCTGTCTAGAGGGTTTACCGGCATCGAAAGCGGTCCAGATGGTCATGAAAAAAAGGCCTTTATAGCAGTAAAGAATGACAATACGGGGTGTGTGGGCGAACGGCTAGCCTCTAGGAACGGCACACCAATAGCTAAGGGCGGTAAAGGGGATAGACAGTAATACAACAAGCCAATAGATTGAGGAGCAAATAGGAAGGATGGGAAAGAGAAATATATTATGAAGGAGGAATGAACATTGTAGGTGAGCTGAGCATATGTATAGAGTCGCCGTCATGGTTATATCTACAACTAGATTATTTCTGAAAAGAAACTGTTGCTACTTCAATTGATCCGAATACTTCTGATTGATGATGATTGTTATTCTATTTAATGATGTTAGGGAAAAGTGTGATTTCCACTGAAAGGATTTCTCTTGGTTTTATTTGTTAGAAAAAGATTGCGTAGTCATAATAACGCTATAAAAGTCAAAGTGATATCATCATACAAGAGAGACAACATGAACTTACAATATGAACTGATATTTACAATTTGAAATCTGGATAATGATCGTCTTAGCAAGGAGAACATCGCTGAAGACAGTATGAGATGGTATATCAGAAATATAGATAGATGGAATAAAGAAATATCAATAAAGAATTCAGGTTGGAGCTGCTGACGTATACAGAGGCCGTTTAATATCTGAGAAGGCAAGGACAATAGTAGGAGAGTTCGTTCGAGCACAATGATAAGGATGGGAGGATAATCCCTTAAAAATAAGTGGTGTCCGTATGTCATTCTCCTTCCCCTGACCTGACTCCTTCGGATGGACATTATCAGTCCAAGGCTCTCTTTAGGGTGCCGTTTTAAAATGAGTGGTGATTAGAAGGTCCTGCGTTCAAACCCTGTTCAAGGCCAATTTTTGTCAGTGTTTTGAAATTCTATTCTTAATATTCAAAGGAGAATATAGTATTATTTACAATTATTTACATATAATTGTAAAGGATATTATTCAAGCATGTATATAGAGTGTATATTGGTTAGTTAGGCTGCTAACATCAGAAAAAACACCAATTGAGACACAATAAAAGATTTTTTAAACAGCCTGGAAGGTCATTTCAAGTTCCTGTCCTTCTCCCTGTCCTTTGAAAGGACAACCCAATGTGAACAATCTTATGACAGTCTTAGGACTACCGTATGACAGTCATAGGAAAATACTTCAAGATAATAAATGGCCCCCAGAGATGTAGCGATCTAGTTGTAGAGATAGATATTACAGGTGTGCAGGGATCAGAGAGTTGAAAGTCGCCGAAGCCAGTAAACGCGTGACTTTAAACCACGCACACAAAAGATCAGAAAACACACATGCAATCTCACGCACATGCGCGCGGACATCTGCGCTATCGGTGTGAAGTCCGAACGTGTTCTCCCCCCGCGCCACGGCGAAAAAAGTCAGATCAGTGGCCACGTGAAAGGCAAGCAGATTAAACTTCAAGGCATCCCTGACGATGACACAATAACGACATGAGCAGAGTCACTCATTAACAACAAGGCGAGCAATTCGATAAACTCTGCATCACGAGCTCATATGGGAATTACGCCACGCGGTTTGCTCGTTCAAAAGGTGATTTGTTTTAACCGGATGCCACGGCGTTTTAAATCGGCTTTAAAAGGAGTACGGTCTTATCAGACCCGCTTTTCAATCGCACCCTGCCACTTGCAATTAAAATCTTCCCGACCGCCGGTCCTCCAGGGGGCTATTTATAAGGGCTCTATGGTTCGCCAGAGGTTTGAATTATCGCATCTGTGATCACTGGATCAAGGAGAACATCATCTCTTGGCAGCACCTCATTTGTCAATGGGAGATAAATAGCCATCGTGAAATTGTAAAGTTTTACTCCATTCTCTCCGCCAGTGCCTTTTCTCTCCGGGATACAACTTGAAGACAAAATTTGACTATTTGCTCTTTGTGGAGGATTGGAGAACAGGGACTAATCGCATCAGTGAATGATTTGATGCGCCCACCTTTGTGGCACTAAGAAAGTCAATCAGATTCCCCTTGCTTCTCCTGCTAGGCCTCCTCCCCTTGTCCGGCTTCCTCTCTCCAGCTGGGATGAATCAGATAAAGGAAGGCTTCACGCAGATTCACAATTGATTTATTTAGCCTCGCGTTAATGAAGAGTTATCTCATTAGGCTGGGGCTGGTTTTTGTGTCTGTTTTTTATATTTTGAATCTGTATTGCCGGTTTGAGCTTTCAGCATCCGTTGTTACCGACTCGACACTTCCCCGTCATTTTCATTCAGCAATTGTTGGGGAAAGGGGCAGGATTGGACAGTGAGTTGGGTGCCTGTAGACATGTGTGAGACGTTTTCGACGATGTATAGAACAATATCACAGTCTGTCCTCAGCATAACGAATGTTGTATCGTGGTCATATATAAACATAAATTTGTTAATAGTGTGATCTGAACAGAACAGTAACAACTCTATTCTATTCATATCATTCCGATAAATGGTCATATTGTAATCATTAAATGATGATTTCAAGTCTCATAGGTTAAAACACATTATGATACACTATCTGGGGAATGTTCTGTGATATAAACCATTTGTAAAATCTCTATCACGCACTCTAACAATCCATTAAAGCTCCATTTATAACCTATTGTCGGAGAGAGACTGTGGGGTCCTATTCAAATGATAGCGCCATGCAAAATAACTAGAGGGCGTAGTGCCCTCTTTTTTTTACTGTTTCTATTAATTTTGCTACGTGCGATTATATGTATTTGATAAAAAATCTATGTTAGATATCTTCTTTTTGTGTGAGGGACTTCACAGCAGTGCTAGAAACATGTTGAGCCAAGCATCCTTATGATTCATATTCTGTTAGCAGAAGAGATCCTAAAGTACCCCTGAATTGTTCTGGTACAACGTAAAACCAATCGCTCGTAAACTAATCAATCACGTTGCAGTGATGCATGTGGATACTAAGATTGAAACGTCAAAGGGACTTCACGTCCAGAAACCAATAAACAACAGATTCAATATGGATTCTCAACGTATTAGCTGCCGGAAATACAAAATGGGCGAGCTTTAGTGTGCGACCCTTGATGCGTGGAATATGGCTGGCAGGCACCTAGCCACTAACCCACCCTCCCCTTTACTCCTGCACCTGGCAAACAATCGCAAATCAAAATTCACCTACATAACAAGAATAGAAGCTATACATTTCCCCAGAGACCAGCCCACGACTACATCTCTACAAAAAGAGAGTAGTTAATAATGTTCCTCCAGCATCGATATGATGAATAAAAAAATGGGCCCAGTGATTTTGGTGAGGCAATTTGCCTTATCGGTGACACCTAACCTCGGCGGGAGGAAGAATCCCCCGTCCCGTTACCCACCCCCGTGCAACCCCTGCTCTGGCCTGGATAAAGCCTGGCCGGGCGGGGGCGGCGAGATGGCCCGACGGCTCGCTAACGGGGCGTGCGGCCTCGGCTCGCTTATTCTCTGATCCCCGCGGAAAATCCAGACTAAGCCTGGCGGCTTAGGACGGCAAAGATGGGGCAGCAGGAGGGGGTGTACCGGGAGACACTGGAGGAGGCTCCGGTAGCACGGCACCGCTACCTGACAAACCCCGCAGGAGGTTTGAGGAATGGGTGCAGAAGATATAGCAGTATGGCAGGGTATGTATTTATAGAAACATATGATAGGCTGTAGTCCTTACTGATATCATGAGCCTATTGGCAAGCATACTCGCATAGAAAAAAATAGGGCAGTGTGGTACAGATGGTGCACTAGTATCTCTTTCCCCTTCAGTAGCTTTGTCTCTGACAATAACTTTTACCTTCTAGTTACAGAGTGGCTTTCGCTGTGTGACCCTGCCATTTGCTATCGTATAAGTGCCCAGGTCTCATCAGTATCTAGTGTAAAAACTGTAACATTCCAAATCATACGTCATTCTTTAACTTTCGGGTGATTAGAAAAAAACATTTCCACATGTGATGACGATCTCTAAGAGTAGATATGTTTATTAATCATGGAATAATCCTAAGAGGAGAGCTAATTAGTCTCCTAATCTGGTCACCAAGTGATAACACCAACACAAGTCAGAAAATAAAAATCAGCTGGTGATATTTCGCAGAGGGCTACAGTCTTTGCAGGTTTGTAACTAGAGGAAGAGGCGAATCATTTTGAACTCCGGTTGGTAGAGGATGTTTAACCCCGAACTACTTCATCTTTCAGACCATCTCTGAACTCACTCCTTACCACATTAAATTGACCTAAACGACTCTACCGGGGACCAGACAGTGACCCGGCCTTCGAGTCTGGAAGTAGCGAGGTTTACTGAGCTGCACGTACACCCATTCACTGACAGCCTCGGATGGGCCACCCAAAACTGTAAATATGATCATTTTATGAGGTGGCTGGAAATATAATAATTACATGAAATTCGACTTGTAGGTTTATGCATAGAGGTTTGATAAAGGACACCTAATGCGCTGTAGTTTGTTTTTCAATGAAAGTCAATACCAATACGCTCCAGGCGATAATCAATGTTTATCGATTTTAAATGCATTTTTGATAGGAATTGTCAAATGAGCAATGATAGATCTTAATGGCCGATTAACATCGTTTGTCAGCTGACAGAAAGCATCCGAGTGATTATGTATTTGTATTGACTAATGTTTCCAAAGATCTGTTTAAGTGAATATATGAGCAATTGCATTGATACGAATTGATTCAAAGTACATGTATATCGAATATAGAGACTGCCAATACAGAAATATATTCCTCTCTGTATACGTTGATTTTAGCTTAAGGTCAGCACATTGAAGCACCCTGGACACCATGAAACATGATACATATTTATCGCTTACCTCAGAGGTGTGGTCATAAAGATATCTTACATACCTGGTAGTTGCAGTCGTACTTGCACACTCCACAGCAGGAATAGCTTTGGGGAGTAGTAGAGTTTCAGCGTGAGAAGCCCCGGCTTGGGCCTCGTCTCCATGAATAAGACATGGGGGCCATAGCTGTGGGACATATTGCCACTGATCGTTCCCTGCCCCTACCATCAGCCCCGATATAGACTACTGGCCTCACCCTCACCCGTCACAGGGAGCCTCACAAGGTTTTGGTCCCTGGGGAATAGTGGGTGGTGGCACCATACCCCTGGAGGACGCATATGCAAGTGCGGTCTGGGGATGAGCCATTAAGTAAAACATAGGGAGTATTTAAAAGAGGTGACTCCGGAGGGAGGTGTCGTGACTACAATTGCTTGTCGAAATAGTATAATATATAGTCCACCCGAGCCAGTAAGATACGTGTCTATCACCTTCTTTCTATTGCGTTTTATTACGTGGTAACCAGTTGCTAACATTTCAATTCTCGTTACTTGAGTTTTCCTCTGTATTACTAGCATTGTAGTTCTGTATTTGATCATCTTAGTGATTATGGTTCAGATATATGATCAGTATTTCGGACATGCCTACCACCGTATGAAGGTGGGTTAGATAGAAGTATTGTTCTTTGTCCGTTAATCGTACTCTGTGTTGCGTATGTCATACAAGTTTCACGTAGTTCCTTAAATACGTACAATATTGTCTTTCTCATACTACCCGTGCATTTGAACACTAGCTCCTTAAATTATTTCACGGTTGAGATCGATTGAAAGGCATCCTATTGCGTTTAGAATGGCCACAGTAAAGAACGTAAAACCAGTGTAATACATGTTATATCTAGCCGCAAACGTAGATTAATAGTGAAATACACGAGAATTTGATTCGAATTGGTGTAATAGAGCTTGATGTGATGGCACAATAGCCCGCCTGGTGCACCTAAATGGCAATCATATTGGACGTAATGTCATTTACTCAACAGGAACAGGATTAAAGCTACCATCGACAAAAACGGGTCACAGCCATAAGAGCCCGAGAAGTAGGTGTCCAGGATGTCTAAGTGCATATAGTGCAGGCACCGCCTTATATGTAAGACAAGTGTATGATTATCCAGCGAAGTTATACATTTGACCGATGTTGGATCTGATAAAGAAATATTGCAAGACTGGTAGCTAGACGACGGGAGCAACTGTTGGTGATTATGCATGAAATTGAGAGAAATGTTGAAAATCTTGACAGTAGGCGCAGAGGAACTAGAACAGACAAAACAAATTAAGATACATGGAAAAAACCCTATAAAAGGTATAAATTATAAAATGTCGCCTCTTTATAGAGGCACCAGTCTTTGGAACAACTTGACAGTTGAAACTCAAAGGGCACCTAGTAAGGACATTTTTAAATCAATGATAGGAGACAATAGGGTATTCGATGTTGATCTGGGCCACAAAAGATTGCATAGTACAGATTTAGAGAAAAGTTGAACGATAGAGGAAGTTCAGGGTACCTGAAGTAAAGTACATTAATTATATTAACGTCGTGTCGCTAATTAACACCAACTCTCATCATCATAGTTTGTTGTATCATTTGTAATAATCTGGTGAGCGCTTCGTCAGTGTACTGGAGCAGATGTTCATTGGAAGAACTGTAAATCATCAAATTACAGAAATGAATAAACACTTCTTTAAACAAAAAAATGAAAATAAAACTATGTGTTCTGATGCTACGCCTATTCTTTTTTCTGATATTTGAGAATTTGCGCAAGATTATCCCAAGATCCAATGCACTAGAGCACTGCAGGATCTCTTTATCATTATATGGTATTTAAGAACGCTATCGGACCACCCTAACTAAGGCTACTGCAGTGTGCCTTATTGTCATATATTTAAGGACAGGTCTAGCGCTTCACTACGTCACGTTGTCTAGGAGCGTTAGGACCTCTCTATAAATATGCATGTATGCATGATCGACTGCGTTGGTTCTTAACGTCGTGTCTCCCATTAGAAATCACTTTAAGACAAATTAATAACCATAGCATCCTGTCGTTACATTCATAATGCGGTTCGGTGAAGTGTACAGGGGTTATGGTTCAGAATTAAGAGTGCACCATTCCCGCTCCACAAAAGAAAAAGGCCTTCATGATGTTCACCAAGGTCTAGGTCTCTGTGATGATGTCAGGCAACCACAGGTTAAAGGTTAATAGGATGACATCAGGGACCGTCCTTGATGCCTCTTGTCTTACGCTAATCTTGTCACACACGGCCATGTTACCGTCTCCCACTGCCTACCAATTAGACGTCACTCACCCGCCGTGTGACGTCACTCCGACACGCTCTGACGTCGGCCATTAGACGTGCGCAGCTTTGATGTGATGGTATTACTTTGTAATGGGATTGTGTGCAGGGTGGGAAGTTCATCAAGATAGATTTACCTACAACTCCCTATATGAGCCGCTATGAGCAGGAGTGAGCAGTTTTAAGTCAGGCCAGTTATACCCTCGCATCCTTCGCCATTGCTCTGAGCTGTAAAATAATTGAGACAAATTATGAACTTTTTTGTACCCAGCGTCAATCTATCGAAGAATGTATTTCAGTGAATGGACCGAAGCGCCTCGCTGTTCCCGGGGACTGGTTGACTGAATGCCTCAAGTGTAGATTTATATTTTTTCTTTTCGGGGGCGATTGGCCAAAGTCAGAAAAATGCCCCAATTTATAAAGCAATATATGAAAATTACAAGCAAATATAGAACCAATAAATTCATTCGATAACATAATGGCTTCATGAGAAATGTGAAGGTTTTACGTAAAAAGCACGAAGAACCCAATTGCATACCACATTAGCAGATGCAAGAAGTGAGATTTCAGCACGGTTCAATGGGAAAATTCTTAATGAGATAAAAAAAAGAAAGAATAGATCAATGCCATACGTCTGCTATAACACAGGCACACATACATAGATTGAATTTCTACATTTAAATCCACTTTCGATGACAAATCTTTTAGCTCGTGGATATTGCCTTAGTGGATTATCTTGCCTGTTCATGAGACACCCTCCAGGCCTCATTCGCCTTATATGGGTCAATGCGTTACACCAGTAGGACGCTCTAAATGAAATTCAATAACGAAATGGGACGCGACGTAGATACTGGACTATTTATAGTGTGAGCCGGTAAGGTGGAAGAATACCAGCCAAAGCTGACTGAGTGCCTGTAGCCTTCCGCATTGCTGCTGGGTATTATGGATAGACTTAGGATTGAGAGCAAATGCTGTATTTCTATATTGTAAATCTTGTATTCAGTCCAACTGCGGCATGGTATTTTTTGAATTAATGTAAAAATCTTTTACTATGCTTAAAATGTATATATATTACGTTTCTTACAATGAGACGTCTGAGTTTTCCTTCAAGTAAGGACTGCCCAGCAGAAGAAATGTGAAACGTGGAGATCATGATTATCACTACGCAACTCATATCTCTCTCTCAGTTTTTTTTTGTATAGGCAATGTATTGAATATACAGCGCAATAGAAATACCTTTTTAAAGTAATAGAGAACAAATCTTACCATAAAAGCATCGCCATTTTTTCTGGTTTTTCGAAATCTAAATTATAGGATTTGCTGTTTTTGGTATGTGGCTCTATGTCCGATGCATAATGCCATGCATTGTATATTTTAGCGGAAAAGGGAAAAAAATTGGGTTCCCAAGAGATGGGTCCTCACATGTTACCTCAATAGTACTAGTCTATGACTGCTGATTATTTTTCAACGGGAATGGGGGTGAAGTAATTTATTTCACCGGAATCACTGGACAATACTGGTTTTTTTCCCACCATATTGAGAATTACGGGCACAAAGACTAACAACTTTTTTTCTATAGCGGCAGGGGACGGATTTTACAATGAGACTTCATGCAGTTTGTTCTGATGATTTTCCGTAGTTCCGATCTTCCCAGTGAACCGTAAGAGTTTAATCTAAGCAGCTAATGTTTATCAGACGATTGTGTACCAAAATAGGATCTGTTATTAAGGCTACGTGGTTCTTTAACGGACTTCACGATGCACGCTAATTGTATAACACGTGTAAAGACACCACCGATTGCTATAGTCCCACATGCCTTGAATAAAAACACCCACGACTGATGTCATCTTGACATGGCTGCCATCCCTTTATCTGCCAGGCTTTTATCCTCTTGCCGTGAAGAGGGTGCGATGTCACATGATACCGTGTCCTACTTTTACTTAATGGAGAGGGACACGATGGTGCATGTGTCTGGGTCTAATGAATGTTATTGAGTTAACCCCTGAAATCCATAATGTGATCTCGCAAAGCGTGTAATTTTGAAATAAATTCCCGTATCGGGATTTGACGATCACTTCGCCGTCGCTTTACATTTATATATCTCTATAGGCAAATATTTCAGGCATTTTAAAGCTCCATGAAGTGATTGAAAGGAGAGAATTTGAGAGATTGGTAGGGGTGCGACAGGTATATAGGTAAAAGAAGAATCCCAGTTGAAGCGTCTACAGATGGTCATAATTGACCTCTTTGTTAAAAGTCCTCCTAGATTCTTGTTGGGGTTAGAACGTATATCAAACGATCCGGAATAATTAATGCAAAAGAGCCCAGAGCAAAGAAGGGTAACCTAAGAATGATATTGATATATTGGAGCACATCGCCTGTAACATCATATTGGTGGAGGTCTGAATGGAGATATAATATGCAGATGGTATTCTTCAATAACGATGCATTAACCATATAAACATTGATCTAGATTCATTTCCAAAGCCTTCGGTGATTCTAGCTACATCAGCGGATTAAACGATGATGTATGGCACCAAATACCAAGATGTTCCAGCTCCAACAATCGAAATGATTCGGTACCAGTTATGTCCGTAGACCAACGTCGTTTAACAAGCAAACCATACTAGTTAAATAGATTGCTCCCGACGTGCCATTTGCATAATAATGATCCCATTGCGCCGGCCTGGAGGCGAATGCAATGCATTTGCTTCATCATTATCAGCCTTCGGTGCTTGGTTCATGGGGGTTTTCTATGAAATCCCTGACTCTAGTGCCTGCTTGAATTCCCATGGAAATAGCATTAGAAACTTGAGGATATCGACTTTTCTGCATAGAGCATCGGAGAAGTGGCTATCTGACTTTGGATGGTAAGAACCCACCTTCAGCTAATTGAGAGAAGTGTTCCGAGGCTGCTCACTGGTCCATGCCTAGCATTTCAATCGAGCCTGGCTTCCCTCCGCCATTTGTTAATTAATTGGATTGTATTTGTGAGTAGGGGTTATTATCTCTCCTTAGGTCGAGGCATCGGAAAGTCAACGCCGGAGTATCGAGCACGCAATTGACAACGAATAGATGTAGAATTATTAGGTAGGATTTCTTTTTCTTGCCGTACCCGGGGGATTGATTTTTCACTGTATAGTGTTGTCAGTCACTGACTTCATCTCATGTCCCTTGGTTACAGGTTACATACTCGCCCTGAAGGTCTACGACCTCCAGTGCCGCCTTGATCTTAGGATCCAGTGTCTCAAGCACGATACAGCTCGGATCATGCAATGGCTGGCAGAATCCACCCCTCCAACGTCTCCTATCGCCGCACACCCCATGGCTCATAGATCGCTGTTGCCGCACTTGCCTATGCACATACAGAGCCAATATTAATATTTGAAGAAGAGGCGACGAATAAATGCCCTGAGATTCCTGCAGTGTCTCATGAATGTCTGCGCTGGTGGGCAGGGCATATTTCTGTTGGGCACGTGTGGAAAATCGCATCATTCTGTTGTTAAAAGCACCGAGGAATAAGGCGGTAGTTACACGATGTATCCGAGATGATAATTGGATTACATGCAGCGTAGATTGCTTAATGATCCCCAAATATCATGAGGTGCCCGTGAATTCGGTAAGGGGAAATCGAATATTTCTTATTATCAGCATTTTACCCATATTATTCTCTCATCCAGTTCGTTTAAAACCTGCATCCTCCCATAGCATTATACCACGATAGATATGTCCATCACCAGTCTATCTTATGCATAGACTTCTCTCCCTATCCTCTTGTAACCATAGGCAGTTACATAGTAATGGATATGGCTCTTATGATATACGATTAAGTAGCAGGCAACGTATTATTGGTTGTAGGAAGAACATGTCACCAGATATTTGCCAGTGTTTGGGTGTGGTTATGTGTTATCATATGTTCACTAGATGTGTCACTTTTATTGGTACTATGCTGTGCATGTGAGAAACATCAATCAGTACATTTTTCCATTGTTAACGCAGATTTATGCTGCATTCAGTGAAGGTCAAATCGTACAAAAAGAGAATATGGCACTGCACTAGAACGACTGGAATTTCAGAGATTGTATCAAATACTATAATGCTAATCCACTGATGGGAAGATAGACTATCAGTGGAAGCACTGTGTGGACTGCACACATTGGCTAAACTAACAATACTGATATGAATAGGATATTCATTTCATATACTTACCATTATACTTATAATTATCTTGCATGTTATCAGTACTCTCCTCGATAATGAACTACGGTGCTACATTACTATATAGTGAATCGACTATTCTTTGAGATGGCAGTAAATAATAAAGGATACCATTTCTGGCTAGGGTAACGGTTGTAATATACACTGCCATTGTGTGTCCCATGTTGATACGCTTCATTTACTATTTAACTTTCACCAGAAGATGAATAACAATAATCCATGTCATATAACTATAATCCATCTCCATCTATAAGTCTCTACGGAAAGGCGCATATATATACCATGTACCATCCTCCCAGCTCGTTTTATGTCAGGAAAGAAATGTACTTGGAGAGATAAATATTGAAAGCAAAAATATCTGTTTCAAAATATAGCCGAACTGCTGAACACTAGAAAAAACCTATGACGTCAGAGGGAGTTCGGAGGACTGCGCATTATGTTGAACTAACGTCGTGACGCTCTTTGACCTAGGGCCTCCTGACGTCATCTGACGCATTCACGTCACGCCTTGGCCACGGTGTGCGCATGCGCCACGCTGGGGACGCCCCCTCCCGGTGCACTCACAAATTAACACCTTGGTGCTGTCAACGCCTCGCC
This sequence comes from Alentia gelatinosa, assembly GCA_950022655.1. Classification (NCBI taxonomy): domain Eukaryota; kingdom Metazoa; phylum Annelida; class Polychaeta; order Phyllodocida; family Polynoidae; genus Alentia; species Alentia gelatinosa. The sequence goes on along the minus strand of OX465588.1, from coordinate 22,961,413 downwards.
GCCTGTATTGATATTTCGTCCGCCAAATGGCCCCCATGGGAAGGCGAAAAGTCGGAGCAAGGTGAGGCCAACCAAACCCTCCCGAGGCCGGACGGGGGTGGGAAAGGCGAAGGGTTTTGACGAGGGCAAGGCGGGGATAAGGGTGAGAGAGGAGACAGAGCTCCTCGGTCGAGGTGGCCAAGTAAACAGAGTGGCTGAAAGCAGGGTTTGAGACAAAGAGCCCGAGATGATCGGACATGGTGAAATTGAACTAACCCGGCGTTTACACTAGACGACTTCATATTTGGTGATTGTAGATCGTCAAGCAAATAGTCGTCCGGTGGTGGCAATATCCACCGCAAAAATCGTCGACCTCAGAATGTACCCAAGCGCTTACAATCATAACAATAGGTTTTTACAGAATCCGCTTGAAATGGTCACTCGCGTCAGAGCGTGTCCAATGAACGATTTCTATAATTTTACTGTTAAAAGTCGTCAGGAAGTGCAAAATGCCTGAATCGCCGGCCATAATCGTCTAGTGCAAACGCTGGGTAAGGCTACACAAATGGCTGCCTGGAACAGGGTTTAGGGTTATATCAACATCTAGGTGGTTATGGATAAGGATTTTACTTTGAATGGTGGTAAACTGAAGATTCCTGATGGTGTTTGCAGGATCTCTTGTGAGTACATGTGAGCAACTGCGGGTCATTCTATGTATGTAATGCAGCAACAGCAGACATGACATACTATATTAAGATTCTGATCAATATGAACCGAATGTGAATACATTTGAAAGTGTCTGCGACTAGAAAACAAGAAGACAGTACACTTGCTTACGCACGGGGAGGTCAATACGGCAAAGTCATTGCTGAGTCAAGGGGACAGTGCTGACTGTGAATGGAAAACCGGGTGGGAATACTTGTGATGTCAAGGCCGGCGCGAAGGTGCCAGTGTTTCGGAGGACATCGACAGGAGGGTTGGTCTCCGGGGGCCAAAGATCAAAGTGGAACAATGGGAGGCCAGGCCCAGCCCTGCCCTCCTTTTACCACATCGTCGTGAACAATACCCCACCTCGGCCCTGGAGCTGGTGTCTCTTTTTATTGTTATTTTCTCAAACACCATCCCAGCTTCTGCAATAGGGTTCAGGGGAAATTCTTGTTGAGGTAAGATGTGGTAGGGGATGGGATACAGGTATTTATCTCACCCCTGGAATTAATGTCCATAGACTTAATATTGGGAACTCGTTCTCCATGCCCCTACAAGTATTGCCGACCGTTCTCCATGGTCTATATCCTGTGTGTTGCCCATTCCTTTAGTGTGAACAGGGGTGAGATAAATACAGAAACCAACTAGTCTTGGTTAAAGAAGTCATTCTGCAGCTCCTTTGAATGCTATGTGATATTCACTCGGCTGTTGCCTCATTCATATCACACCGCATCAAACTCGTGGAGAACGACAAATTTGACCAAAACTGGTTGGTCTCTTGTTTAATGGGCTAATAAATTGATGTTGGAATGATATTTTCGGATTAGATGTAAAGAAAGGAGGTCACGAACGAGACATAGAAGCTGGTAGATCTCGGCTATATGGGCTGTACAGGGTGGGACAGTGGTTGGAAACTAGCAGTTCCGGTAATCAAACGTAACCAGAGGGATATGTATATATGATGGGGGTGAGAGTCTGAGGATGAATTGTTGGTAAAGGTATCAGCAGGATTTGATCCGGACAAACACTCTGTGAGGTACATGAATCCCACCGTGTGAATTCCACTTTCGGAATAGAGTTTAGCTGAGAGTGAGATGAAATGGTGCCAGGTGTATGACTATGGAATCGTTTAATATGGAAATTAGGGTGATTTTAGCCGGTTAGCTTGTATGTACGAGGGTTGGAGACTCGAGTATGGTATATCCCCGGCTCCAAGCCGTAGACACATCAAGCGGGAAACGGCAACGATTGACCGAAAATGACGTATATATGTACAAAATCATTTCATAATGGTATATCAATAATGCGATTTGTATTGGCCATTCCGGAAATCGTTGCCTTTCTCACTTGATGTTTTCCCGGCTTCAAGTCGGTCTTGTTGACCATATTCAGTGACACCGGCATGTAATGTCTACCATATTCCTGTAGATTATACATGGTGATAAGGTCCTAATTTCTATCCCTGGACGGGATAACACCTGTTTAGTTCTACCGTCAAACTATTTCCTAAAATGAGCGGTCAATCACGGGATGACTGATTGAGAGCCTTGCAAAAGAGAAATAAATGAATGACAAATTTTATCGCTCTTACAATCACTCCCGAATCGCGAGCAATGTAAGGTCGACACATTTATTGCTAGATGGGGATTAGGCTTAAAGGTGCGCGGTGGAGATGCTGATAGACCGCGGATTGTGGAGGAGGTTTCAGGGGAGGTTGTGGGAGGGGGGCACGGGAGTGCACGCTGCGCACGTGCGGAACGTGCCCGCCCTGGTCACGGTCAGGCCATGTGGGAATCAGGACTCAACGACTGCACTGAAGAATCAATGATTCACCACAGGGGATCAGTGAATGGCCCTTACCATGTGAAGGTTGAGTGCTCGCACAAGGCTATATAGGAAAGGCTGGATAGAGGTGAGCTATGGGATACGTGAAGGTGGTTCGAATCTCAGATTTTACTATAAGATATGTTTCCAAGCATATTTCTTGTCTGTTTTCATGTTTCTTGTTTTTATCCTATTCACAGTATCATTTTATGTCCCGCCAATATCATATTTGATATTCTCTAGATATCTCATGTGATGATGATAGCTTGGCAACGTTAGCCTGGACGTAACATATAAAATCCCTCTATCACTATCTATATGTTTCTATTTCTATCTTCTTCTTCTTCCTCTTTATCTATACCTAATACCACCACTTTTGCTCTCTTTGTGTCTCTGTCTCTCATTCTCTCCCCTTCTCTCCCTTTCTCTACTTTCCTGGTTTCTCCTTAATGTGTAGTTACTGCTCCCATCTCACCTTTAATACAACTCCCCATGCGTTCTCACTCACCTTGTTTTTCACACTACATCCTTACTACCCACTCTAACCTACCACTTTACCATGTTCCCCATTCCCCTATCGCCCATGTTACCAGGCCATCGCCTCGCCCGCCGTCACCCATTGACACACCAAGCATTGTGGGCCTCATTCCCAGGGGCATAAAGCGGGGATTACTGAATATGGTCACCATAACCGCCTCCCCTTAACGACCGCGTGGCTCGCCCACTGGGGCTACTTCTAAGTAATATCGCGTTGTCAAAATACAATTTTATACGCACTTACGCCCTTCACCGGGGCCCTCCAGTGAATGGCTGGCACAGTGGAGTACTGGGAGGCCTTACGCTTAACACGACGGTCGCTGCATCCTCAATGGCCCAGGTCGATCGCCACAAAAGCGGGCGATGAAAGCTATGTTAATCTCAGTATTTCGAATGAGGTGTTTTCCGCAGGCCAGCGCTGCCCTCTCTCACCTCCTGTCCACCTCAGTCGCCCGTTACTATAAGCCGGGGCTACAGTCATGGCGCGACCTCACCGGGAAATTTATATAGTCAGAGGCGGTGGTACATTGTATCTCGGAATTTGAACTCCTTACAAAAGAAAGCTTAGGTCGTGTAGGGGAACAAATGTATGTGAGTCAGAAAGGGAATGGCCTTTGAAAGCCAACAAGAAAATGGATTTGACATTGCGTGTAGTATACATTTTTAGAGAAGTATTGTTTCCACAAAGTAAGAAGACAGTACAAAAAGTCAGTTTCAACTAGTTTACCTTACTTGGCTGAATATCCAATTGTATGTGTTTTAACAGGGACTGTCTTGTACGTATTCGTATGGAAATCCCTTACAATAAAGCAGACCTAGTACCACTACTTCACATTTCAAAATAGAGTATGCAATGCTGGGATCTGATAAATACAATTTGATATCCGTACATATTCCTAACCTCAGGAGGTCTGCTCAATTGGAAGTCCCCAAGGTCAAAGAAGAAGATGATGGGGTGCAGGTGGACTGCTTTAAAATATGTTTCTTGGAAACTCTACATGCATGGCGACGAACATTTATGGTCTAGTTTTACTTTCATGAATTCGTCTGTAGCGCTTTGCACATGCTGGGCGCCTACCATCGCGTGCCACCATCCCCTTTTCCAGTGCGTGCATGTTAGGCACACGATCTGCTCTGTAAGCTACGTGTAAATCCTGGTGACACAAGTCCTTCCTCTCTGTCCCCATCTCGCGTCCATATTGCTGCTGCTGCGCCGCGGTCCTAATTTCCTGAGAGCCACGCAGTTCCGGTTGCTGTCTTTGTCTGCGCATGCTCGGCGCACAGCGTTCCCCACGACTTACAGAGAGCAATTGAGGTATAGTGGGGAACCTGTCTACATCTATATACACATAAATATGATATATATCAGTAGACTTACATCAAACTAAGATATAGATTGTTTTGTCGTATAGGTCATTTTGTAAAGTACGACAGCATTTTCATTGAGCAACTACATACACGCACTTGTTTAGGTACAATTATCATGTACTCTGTGAATGGTTCTTGAGGAAAGTATGAGCTTTAATATAGCTATGCATCCGGATTCATATTTTCATTTCGTGGTTAAATGATTTCCCCCCTAAGGTACTTGTTTTATTCTGTTAATAACAGATTTCCCATGAAATGTGATACGTAATAGTCAGTCCTTATTACGACAACATGGAAGTTTTTGTATGGAGATGAGTTGATGAGTTGATGAAAGTTTGATTTGAAACATCTTAACTACAGTGTTCAAAGAGCAACTATTACATTCTGTATTCATTTTTTGTAAGGTTACAGTTATCACATATGTAAGAGTTCATGTTGCAATAGCGATTTGAATGCAACCTTCGCTCTGGCCATTTGTGTCTCAGCATTTAGCCTATTCCATGTGAGCACATCCCGACAGGCTGAAATTCGCCTGTATCCATCAACTCATATGCCTTCAGTCTCAGCTTGTTGCTACGAGTTCTTTTTTTACAGTTACTACATTTTAATGATGTTTTTGACAATTTATAAAACGCACTCAGAGTTGTCTTTTTCGTCTGGGTTCTAGTCTATCCATTTTGCACTTTTCATGAAGTCGGTCTACTACTATACATCTGACATAGACACACCTTACTATTCTAAGACCACGGTTTTGAAGTCACTCTTGTTTACTGACATATATATAGGAGCCTATTAATTTCTGCACTTGCGCTACTCCTCAACCTGTATAATCTGGCATGCACGGTTTTACAGATTGACCCTATATGCTTAAATGGCTTAGGGATGAATCCAGATACAATCCGAAGCATCTATACGATTGGCAGTCCGGGAGTATTCTGCCATTGCTGACTAAATTTAACAGTTCCAAATGCTTCAAGCCTGGCGTGATAGAAGGCAAACTGCAAATATAATATATCTTAGATTGTTTTTTTACCATGGAAATGGTAGTAACACGTTTGAAATATTATCTATGTATCCATTTCAGGGATAATAGAGCAGCCTGGCATTTTTCATCACCTGTTTACGATATATACCTTGAATTCAGAGGACGTCTTTTCAATGAGAGCGCAGGCGCATCGTTGGTAAAACCTGGCTGCGTGCGCAGGCTTAGAGCCGGGGTCAGGCGGCCAATGCGCAGGCGTGCTTAGAATGCAGCGATTGAACTGAGACACTTGCCTTTTGATCAGGGTGGTGAGGATGTCTCCCCCGGTACCAGTGCAAGAGGTACCAACATAATATGATTCGATGGCGGGGTAGGGCTCAAACATTAGGCAGAGATCTGACTAGACGGGTCTTGAATGCGAGTGCCTAGGTCAGTCAGGTATGGGGAGTTTCATCCAAACTCTACTTTTCATCTATAAGCATGTGCATAAAACGAGGAATATAGAATATGTATCATGAATGTTTTGTAAATTGTGCTATCGTTTCATAATCAATCCACGTTGACATCAGCGTTCAATACTAAATCTGTTAGGTTGGTGACGTGTCTATGTCATCGAGGTATTGTATTTTATTTAAGAGAAGTCGTATTAGACTTAGCTACTTGATAGCACACCGCGTGTGTCTGATCAAATGTTAGTACAATCAATATGCAAAGATGTTCACCATGTGGGAAGGTGTAAAATAGCCTTTAAAACCATTTCCTTGTTACTGTTTCAATTAAATGGTCGTCGATATTGGTTTCCTAAATGCCCCTTAAATTCAACTGTGACAGATGAAGGGGTGATTATGTATAAACATGTATATAGAGCCTACGGTGTCGCGTGTAACAGGGGAGAGTAGGCTCGAAAGCACAGTAAAGATTGAACATGAATTTCCAAAAATATAAGAATAGATAAATTTCCATTATATCTAAATAAGGTGTACTTCAGATTGCACTCTCTATTTATTTTCGTGTTATACCAATCAGCCTTTCCACTTTGCATCACAACAGGTAGCCAGTTCCTTGTGTTGTGCCCAGCAGGTACCTATCAGTCCAACCTGGCGTTGGAACAATCAGGTATCTGCAGATAGCGATTTCCTTTAAAGGAGCGAGCACTGGGCTAGCATCCAAACAAACTCTCCTGACTCCACAACCATAGACATAGCAAGCTAACAGCAGCTTTCCCGTCTGCAATTCGATCCCTTTACATTTGATCTTCGTCTGGGACGCATGCCCAGCCGTTGCCAACATCCGCTCCTTGTCATCGGGCCCGGTACGCCATCTCGGCCTGGTGCGGACTGCCAAAGGTACCCGCGGCCCAGGCCATCCGTGCATAGTTAGCGGCCACGACTGGGACAATGGGGAACGGTCGCACGGCGGCGCAGTCAGTGGGAAAAAGGATAGTGATTTCCGAAATGGATCTTGGACGGTGTCTCTCGTCTTTCTTCCGGTTCACCCCCTCCCAACCACCTCTTCCCTGAACGCCCAGAAGGGGGAGGGAAGGGGGGCGGAAGGGATCGCAGTCTATTATCCTTTATTTCAGCAGCGGGAGCCATGAAAGCATTGTCTTTGCCTGCCCTTAAGGATTCCGGCGTGGCGGCAGGAGATGCATGGCCGTGGAGATTTAGCGTGTTCCCCACAGCCAGCATCCCTCGTGGTTATGATCTATGTGCCGGGCCCCAGGGAGCCTCGTCCGGACTGCGCCCGCTGTGTCTGCGGTCCTGGCTGTGTTGCAGGCCAGGCTGGTGTTTGTTGTGGTGATAGTGTTGGTGTTTGTGGTGAGAATATTCGTGTTTATGGTGGTTGTGGCGATGTTAATTACACTGGTCTCGGTTCACGTTTGTGGCTGTTGTGGTGCTTTTAACAATAGTTGTGGTGTGGTTGTGGATATAATAATGACATTTATAGGATGGTATACATGAGAGAATGTAATGCAGGAACTGGTATTATTACACTGATAACTACAAAGTCCGGTTCTGAACATTCTAGATACAGGTTGTGTGATGCGGAATGATGATAATGATGGTGATGTTATTGGTGATGTAGTTGGTAAGGATGATAGTGCAGATTGTTTGGGCGGAAATAGTACCGAGGATTGAACTCCTAGTTATGGTGGAGTCTAAGCCAATGCTGCCAGTGGTTGCTGATGGTTCTCTCGGGAATCTTATCTTGACGTCCACGCCTATCTGTACCTCCCAAGAGGCCCCGATAAGACAAGTACAATATACCACTTGCTGCATAGAAAGAACTATGCAGACTGTCAAATAGCTAACCGTTTAAAAAGAAATATACCAAGACAGTAGTTGTGTAAATTGTAGTTCAAGAGAGGGCTAAGAATCTGAAGGGTCCAAACCACGGAGTAAACAACAGAGACTGATAGCAAGAAAATGGTCTTTACCCATGCAGAAGTGCCCCTGCTAACGGAAGGATCATCCTTGTCAGTAAATCAGGGGATTTGTTAATTCCACCTGACTAGATCGCTTGCCCTGCTTCTGCGGTTGGCTTTTCCTCTTATCATTTTTTATTGGTGTTCTTTTTCGGCTTTTCTTATCCCATTTTCTGGCTATTGAGGCTGGTTTGACGAGCGATGCTACCCCTATCATTGCGGACATTGTGTGGGCGTTGGTCGTTTGCCCCAACCCCCCTGACCACCCGGCTGCCTCCTGCCTTCTCCCTCCACCCCTTGCTCCTACCACAACCCTTTCCTTGATCACCAGCCCGCCTAAGGCTGCAGGAGGCCCAGGTGGTTGCCTCTGTGCCCCTCGACATGGCATTAGTCCCGCCACTCGTACATCGCCTGGAGGAATCCTTAAACCGGCAGCAGGCATGGAAATGGTAGCCGCCCTACAGTCAGTGACGGGCACCGATCGGTACGCCAGTAGTGGCCAAGAAACAAGAAATAAAAAGATTCTAGGTGAACAGAAGCTAAAACTAATGTGGGAAATGTGTAACACGATAAGGATCGGGGTAGGAGAGATGTAGAAGAGCGGGCCAGATTCAAGTGAGGAGGAGGGGAACGTGATAAGGATTGAGAAAGAGGCAGGGAGATTGCTATTGGGTGGAGGTTGACGTAAAAGGAGATGCATTGACAATATATCGAGGACATTAGTGTGGACAGGCATATAAACAAAAAGAGCTAATTGGAGGCAGTTAGTATGTTAACGAGAAACAGCAGGCTGTGAAATAGGATGCTAGATGTGCGCGTAGGCGTCCGAAGATATAAGGGCGTTAGGTGGGATAGGGACGAGGCGGAAATCGTGTTTAATGAAAAATTAACTGTTATAGAAAACCTAATATTTCATATATTTTTCATTGCAATGGGCCATCCTACTTACGAAAGGACATTTTGGGATACTACCTTCCCAGTCACCGTTCAAAATGAGAGATTGTGTCTAGCAACTCGATGATATGCTGATTTAAAGTTTAATATTCAGTCTCTGCAGGGCTTTGTAGGACAGGTACCTTAAGTGCAAAAATTATTAAAGGGGACGTATTGGTGCAATGATTGCTGATGTTTACCGAAAGTCAGCGGACAAGAAAGAACAAATGATACCAGATACTAGCCGCAGCAGTTTGCGGAAAGGTACGGCTTAAGTCTCAGTATATAGGGTTGTAGGTCAATTGCAGAACAAAGGATCGAAGAGACTTTGGTATATATTGTTGGCATAACAAGGTAAGTATAGCCCGAGGCCAGGTCGGCCATGAGTGACAAAAGCAGGAGATGTTCTTGCTGTAGGCAGCAGTTGAAGTAAAGGTAAAAAGAGCTGGTCGGAGAGGAGGTGTAGGGGTGAGGAGACATGGGAGTAGAGGGCGTGGGGCAAAAGGGCGTGTGGGAATGGGCGGGGAGCTGTGTGAAGATGCGAGGCGATGAGCGGAGAATTGGCGATGGCGGTGGCTGGTGGGAATCTGTTTGACCCCGGGCTAGTTCCGGTTCCGGGCCCCAGTGGTGCCGTCTGGCGGGAAGGCAGCGTGCCTGATGATCCCCTGATGGCTTTTTGTGGGCGCAGAGCGTAGGTAGGGGGTGGTAGGGGCAGGAGAGGGGGCAGGGGGCAGACAGGTTATAGGCGCGCAGCTAACACTGCTATCCACTCGGACCAGGCGTACCAGACGTGCGTGGTTCCTGTTCTCTGCCTGTCTGCTCACAGTGACCATTTTTATTGCCACCAGATCAGGAATTCAGTCTGACCTGAGAATTCTACAGATCGGCTCTTCTCTGTTCCAATCACCATTCTCCTCATGCCTCTATTGTCTTTACGGCGGAAGACATGAACAATACTGTGAATATAATATAGTATATACCTCCGTGGTCTATGGATACGAACAACGAGGGAAGCGTTTGGCTCCTTACTTTGATTTAGAGCCGTGCAACCTATATACTATCTTGGTGGCAAATTGTTCCCGTGATTGTTTTTAACCATTCATAGACTATGCATGAATTGGGGAAAGCACTCTTTATCATCTGAAAGTTGTGTTCTATTTTCTTTCTTCTTATCTCCCAATATATATAATTCCTCTTTGTATTCACATGAATGCCACATCAATGATATCCTGTTAATCCCCTCCCAAGTAGTTTCCTGTGATCTACACGCGCGGTTGTTGTTTGGGATGATGTTGTACCTGAGGTTTAACGTGGCCTGCAGTGCGAGCTGCCAACAATAAACAATCAAGCCGGGCCTAACACAGATGGGTACATATTTGAGATCAGAGGCGGTCTGTATTGACCGCGCCCAAAGGAGAAGGTGGGGAAAGAGGCGGGGGCCCTGCTCGTTCCCCCGGGGCAGGGAGTGGGTCCGTGGACGGATTGAGCCTGTAATAGAATCAGGTGCGGGGGCTCGGCCCACTTACCTTGTGAGATCTGCGCGCTGACCTGGTGAGAGAGGCATGCCAGCAGCAAGAGGGGGGCCAGGTACGGTGCCCACCACACCCTGGAGGAAGGCGAAGGAGAGGAGGAGGAGGAGCAGTGCGAAGCGGGGAGACGTGATGGTAGCAGGAGCGAGGGCCCGGTCCCCAGCCACCGTCCGCGATGCCGCCCCTGGGTTCTCCGGGGTTGATCAGTACACGGTCCGGCGGAGCGGGTGGCGGGGCCGGGCGGGGCCCTCATGGGGGCACGTGTCGGGTTAGGCGCCATAGGGGCTAAGACACTCTGCCCACGTGACGCCAATGGAAACGACGATGACGCTGCCACGCTCGACGACCGGCGCCGGAGCCACGTCGGCGCTGATGGCTGCGGTGGTCGTGCAACTGCTTCCGGGAGCCTCATCGCGAGGGCGGTGGCGGTAGTGGCCTTATCAGCGGGCAATCGAACTGCAAGCGGCCAACTTGTCGATGGCCTATGTAAATCCGGCGGGGCGCCGCTTCGTCAATCATTCACGCCCCCTGCGACGACTGTGTGTCTTTGCCGACCACCGTGGGCAGGCTGGCGATCGATGAGACCGATGAAGGTAACAGCGACTTGACGGGCCAGCTGTGACTGGAGCCCGGGGAATGTGAACAAGGATATCCCGCTCTCAACGTCACCGTAGGAGTTAGAGTAGCTCCCAATCAAACATGCGACCAGGATACACACCAAAGTGGCGCGAAACAGGTGAAACAGGTTTCGTGAAGACTGATCAATCGTAAACACAAATGCAAATAAAATTCCTTGTTATCTGAGCCAAAAACCTCGAGTAGATGTCCTAATGGCGTCAGCGTTCAGAGCTGCTCATTAAACACTGACCTCCTCAGTGAGGCCTGGTGAGCTGCACTTAAAGGAGGATTTAACCACGGAGCACATTCAAGAGTTACCCCGTCCTTATAGTCTACAGCGCTTGACCATTAAGAGCTCCCAGCTCCACCCGAGCCTCTCTTGGCGTTTTACGGTCTTGTGCTGAGAGGGGTGTGAGGGGTTGAGGATTGGGTGGGAGAGATGTAGGCTGACCCTGGCAGTAATAGACAATTGATCGGGGCTGCAGCAGGGTGCAGGGAGTGTCAACGCTAAGTTGCTATCCTCTTGACGTTACCCGGTTCTGGAGGTTTGGTCAGGGCTCACTGTAGGTCTTTGTTCTTTAGAATGAGGGGTATGTATTGTGGTTCACTCTGGTGAATTGCTCCTAATTGCTCAGAGCTGCTTAGGGCTGTTGAGAGCAGGGCGATTGTGGGCGGGAGGCACGAGCCGGTGTCCCAGTACTGACGGGCTGCGTCGGAGCACCTGGCAGGACGTGGCAGGGGGCCCTCCAGGAATGACAGACTACTCCCTTCCACGGTGTTCGCTCGCTTCTCCTGCCTTGTATAAAGGTGAGTAGAAGGATGGACGCCCTCTTGAAGGTATATGAGAGAGTGTGGAGCAGTGGAAGATCGTCAGCCACTATGTCTTGTTTTTACTAAGAAACTTGATTCACAGGTACCCACTCGTTCACTTCAGCGGTCTCCAGTGTTCTAAACACCGCTTATAGTGAATCCATGTACACAGCAACCATTCTAAATTAGAGTACGACAACTCATATATACAATCCCATTCGTACGCTCGCGTTATCGGAGTGGTCTCCCTCCTGACAGTGTTTCCTGTTTCTCTCTATTCCAGGTTGAACTGCACGTGATGCCCGCTTGTCATACAGATAGATGGCTGTTTTCCTCCAGTTTTAGTTTCCGAGAGTACAAATTAAAGGTTATAGATACTCAAGACTCCAAGATGTACACACTGTGCGTTCGGCGTCGGTGTTTCCAAGGCCCAGAGACGCTAGTGTGTTTCTCTGAGAGCAGACGACTTTGCTCTGTACTAATTTCCAGGGCGAACAGAGCGCGGGAAACGCCTGTGAACAGCCCTCAGACGCCGCCGTGTCTTCTGCCGTCGACTGCTGGTCTCTACCGGTCCCGGCTGGTACCCGCGTGCAGAGTGCGTCGCTGGTTCCCGATGGTTAGTCGTCTGGCGCTGCATCAGCTGCGCCGCGTGGTGTTGGCTGCGCACGGTAGGCGGCGTCAGAAGTGTCTCCTGCACAGCGCTGGGTATGTGGTGACTGTGCTGCGTGGGTCTTTTCTCTCGGCTCCCTGCCTCACACTCACTACTACTCGTGCGCTCTGTGTGTTTGTGTCTGAGCACTTGCCTGTCGCTCAGTCTCAGTGTGTCAGCTGGCCCTGCAGCCCCCACACCTGTCTCCCCCCACCCACTGATCAGACTCGCACTCAGCCCGTCAAACTCCGCGTATCCGATGTAACCCTATGTTTTAGCCTTGTCGGCTACGACACCAAGCCCCGCTCTGCAGTATCTCCCGCCAGATGCCACTAGTTGTTAACAGTTGCTATCCGCTATTAACGGCAAACTACTGGCTCCGCCATATGACGCGTTTTTTTATAGCATCCTTCGTAAAGTCCCCATTGAAAAAAATTGTATAATGGGGATTCAGCAAACCACTACCTATCAATTAAAAACTGCCAGACGCTCTTGTATTACTACGCCTCAACCTCTAGTGGTTTATTACCGCCTGTCACCATAACCATAGATTGGTGTGTATCTATACCATTCCCGTAAGCCACCATATCCTGCAATCCACCTCGATTTTTAGATTCAGTTTCAGGAAAGGTTTTCCTGCTGTTTTACCCGCTGTTTCTGCTTCAGTGTCCACCGCAGCTTTCTGTTATCCCCCGCCTATACCCACTCTCCTTCTCTCCCCAGGGGTGCCCTGTCATAACCGAGCATGCCTCCAGTGGCCAATATCAGTCAACCTCAGTCCACGGACCACAGCCACCCAGCTTTGGCGAGTGGCCGCTTTCAATGTTTACCCTCCTCGCGCCAAGCCACCAGCCGCCGGACCCTGCCAAGTCACACAGTAATCCGCCACGCCTGATTGACGACCGCCGTCAATCGCTGCCATACGCCGCCATGCAGAGCTCAATTCAGGCACTTGCCGTCCTACGCCGTTACCTACGGTCAGGCAGTGTTTTCTGCTATCAGACACCATCATACACAGTCACATTAAACGAGGCATTGTACTAAGATTCATTCCTATGTACCCAGCGGGTAGCACCCAGCCGTCTCAAGGATCTCTCCGAAACTCTAGCTTACTGCCATCCGCTGTTTTCCAACACTCCAAACGCTACCATCACTACGCTGTTAGCCATTGGTATTGCCCTTTCCTGCTTTATATCAGTTGTCAGATCACCAACACAACACGCTAGCTACCACCCATTCTCAGCGAACACTGCCCAACTCTGACCCAGAAGCCATCACTTGTCATCAAATATTTACTTAATGTTATCACGCAGTTTACTCCTCCATCTCTTTACCAACCTTCAACTGACCATACAACTCTCTGACAACCAACCTTTGTTTCCTGCTAGTCGCCTGCGGCCTACACATTGTTCACTGATATGTGCACAACAACCTAATATTTACACTAGACATCCATGCATATACCACGACCCAAGTCTCATCCAATACCTACTAATAACCATATAGCTTTATCAGTGGGTCCATTATTTATCATCTGTTGCACCTGATGATCATGGCAGGTTATTATCTTCTGCAGGTATCTATATTTTCTCTCATACACATGCCATCTAGCACCTGCTACCCCTCTCTATATCTTCTTTCAATCTCCACATCCCACCTAAAACATTCCTCTTTCTTTATGCTTATATCCTTGTCTCTGCCCTTCACCAACTATTTTTGCGCTCACCATTCAAAACCTCTTACAACCCAACTGCGGCCTACTGTTTGCCACCCAGGCGATATCATCCACCTGCCACCCACTACACACATTTAACCAGCGGTTAGTTATAGCCATGTAGTTTGTCCATGCAGAGCCAGCTCCCTACTGGCAACTCGTAACCCGCTGCTGATGTTCTGCCCCCTTCCTCCCCTCCCCTCCGGCGCGCCGCCTGGTGCCGTGTCTGATCGATGGCTGATGCTCCCCTTGCTCTTAACACGCGGATCAGCCAACCGGACGTTCATCCGTCAAAAACTCCCCGAGCCTTAGACGGCACATTAACGCAAAATATGACGCGCCGCGCCGCCACCAGTCCCGTTTGACTCCTTTGTACGCGTGTGGGGGGAGAGTGAAGGGTGGCCATGGTAAAAGGCTGATCAGCAAATATGGCGGCCACAAAGACGCTATCAGCTACTTCCTGTAAACCTGCCCAAATCTGACGCCTACCCTCCCCTCTAGCCGCCCCCTCCCCCTCTCCAACCTCCTCTTACCCTCGGCCCTCTCCCCAGGTTCTCTCCCCCTTATTCGACGCCCCTCGGCCTGTTTGTTGGCCAATCAGATTTGGGTTAAGCTAGCATGTTGGTTAAGGTTCACAAGGGACAGGAAGGGGAGAAATGGGGAGGGGGGATCGGAATAGACGGGGGCGGTGGTAGTGGTGGTGGGGGAGGGGAGGACAGGGCCAAAACGAAAAGTTAATTACGATTAAGCAGTAGGTTGACATGTGTGCCGTGACCCCCTCCATCCTGTTTAAACACTCATTGGCAGCGTTGTCAGAGTTACAGCTGTCGGGTTCGCTGCCGTGTTTCGCAATCGATTCGAACCTGACCCTGCACCTCTTTACTCCCTCCCCTCAGTGAAATGTCGAAATATCAGCCAGGGGAAAAATGAGCAGTCACCGCTCTGCTATGGTGTTGAGCGACGTGGTGCGATTGATCTATTTCTAGATCATAAATGGAATCATAAGTCGAGCTGCTTTTCAATTTCCCGCTTGTCTTTTTTTCTCCCTCTCTCTTTTTAATTCATTTCACAGGTTAATATCGCTCACATGTGCAGATTCGATATTTAGGTACGCGGGCAGGCGGTAGCTCTAAGAGGAAATACCAAAGAAAAATCTGAAGGCTCCTGCAAGGGCAGGTCTGATTAAGAGTATGTTCTACGTGTGAAGGTGTTCGGAGATTTGTGTTAACACAATATGGCATGTTGGAATGGCAAGCTGGTTGTAAGAGGGTTGGTTTACAAGGGAGAAGGAGTAGGAGGTAGAGATAGAAGTTAGATGAAGCAGTACAGTGAAAGGCAGATCATTGCTAGGACACAGGTAAAATGAGTAGGTATCTGGATGAAAAGGAGATGAGGTTGAGAATGCCAAAGGATTGAAAATAGGGCATTGAGTTCCGGGGATGTATTGGAGAGGTTAATAAAGGGGGAGAAAATGGAATGGATACTACATGCACTATGAAGGGGAACAAATGCTGGACTTGTCATTGTAATAGTTATGAATATGTGATAGTGAAACGGCTGAAAACAAGAAAGGGCACTACCGTTGGTTTAAATTTGAGGATATTGATAGAAACGGTAGCCTAGAGAAAATGAAGACAAAAGATGACACAAGACAGAAAGAACAGTAGTGTTACTGGCACCCATTGTAGAGGGATAGGGGCTAAAGGCGAATAATTGTGTGGACTAGGAGGAATATAAACATAAAGGCGAAGGGTGAGGGCAGAAAGATGGTTTCCGCTGACAAGGGTGAGGCTGTTAGTAATGTGGCTTAGAAGTGGAACCCATGCAGTAAGAGAAATTGGCATTTTGGAAAAATATACATGTCATGAGAAAAAGCGTGAGCGTCATGGGGTGCGACGAAGGGAAAAAAGGATGAAAAAGAAGGGAAGAAAGATTCAAGTGGGACTCGTACGGGAACAACAGAGACAGGAACAGCGACATGGGTGGCAGCTGCGGCGGCGGCGGGACTGGAAAGTGCGGTGTCGCCCTTTCATCCTAATCTTGTTCATTCATCTACGGCGGGAAGATATAATCAACTTTCGCTCACGAGGACCTAATGAGTCGCGACTTGAAGAGGCCGTTTAATTCCTCTCGGCCCAAATGAGATTTCGTCCATTACTCGCCCCGTCGCGCGCCGCCTGCGACAGGAAGGCGGGCGGCGGGTGAGCCCGGTGGTCGCGCCGCCCGCCCACGCCCGTCGCGTGATTCAACCCGTAATGCCCACAATTGTGCGGGCTGTAATGATAGAGTTTGGCGGCGCCGGCTTTAGCGGCATTGTGTCCTAAGTGTGGGTGCGCAAAGGGGTATTCTGCTCAATTATCGCTCACTGAGTCCGGGAGGGCTGGAGGCTGGGGAGGGTGGTTCTGTTGGCAGCGGGTACTGTCGGGGTTACTGATCCTGAGGGACCTTCGGGAGCGGGCACTCCCCGAGCCTAAATCTCCCCTATCATCGCTCATTGTGTCATTGCCTTGGGAGTCAGAGTGTGGAGGGTAGGGAGAAGGGTAGGGCTCTGTTGGGGTCCCATCGAATAGAGGCTAACTGAAGTCTGGGTCATGCCACCATGAACCAGGCCTATTTCTCCACAGCGAGCCGCAGGATAAACCCCGGCTCCCCCCTCCCGTCTGGTGTGATTAAGTTAGGACCCCATCACGACTAATAATTTCCTAAATTCCCAGACAAGCCTAGGTTAGGCCTAGTCCATGCCTTAAGGCGTGACAGGGAGGAACGACCGGCGTCAGGCTAAGGCAATCAGGCCCGTGTCAGCCTTAGGTTAGGCCGAGGAAAAGCCAGAAAGAGACCTTTACGACCAATGGATCTGAAATGAAGTCCTCAGGCTATTCCCCAGTCCCCTTACCCCCTCATCGCAACCCCCCTCCCCAGCAGCTAGCACTCCGCCTACCGCATCCGGCTCGTCCCTAGCCCAGCATTTCAATCTCCGCATCCATCTGTCTTGGCAACTGTTTCCCCTGCCCGCCCATCTGTTTGTCACTCTATTCATCGGTCAACCAATAAGATTGGACATTCTCCCCCACCACCCCTCCTCTGCTACAGCTCCATATTTCCTCATCCATATAGCAACTGTGTATATGACAAACACCATGACCTTCATGGCAAAACCAGCCCGCTACTTTCCAATTATCCTTCCATCTATACAGCCATCCATCTGTCTCAGAGGTATCTATACCGACAATGCGCTGGCCAGCACTGATCTATCCCTGTCCATCTGTCATTCTGTCCACTCTTCCTTGTCTACCCAACTGAATTAATCCATACCACTCCCCTCCTCCTATCTCTGACGTACATCTTTATACTAAGAGCGATTATACACGTATAACAACCATTTAATAGCTCCCTAAGGTGCTATCCTTCTCTCTATGCTTGCTATCTTCCCTCTTTATCACCTCGAGTCAGTCTGTAAAGCGTGGGTGCTTTCATCTCCAAACCTTCTCCTTTACCCTGGCCATGGTGTCTGGTAGCAACCCCATCTCTCTCCCAATAGCCACACACAGAGGTGGGTGGGGTATAGGCGGTGGGCGTCGCGTCGACAGGGGAGGACGCGTGGTGGGCTGAATGACGCCCTTTAAGGGCTCTATTTACGGAGGGGAAACCCGACGTCTCCCGGCTCTCCGCCTGCGAGGGCGGGCGACGGGAGGGGGCAGAGCGCACCCAGCGCCCAGCGCCACCAGGACGCGAGGGAATACGAGACACTGACACTCCATGCAGCTCTCTAGTAGTAACCGGCGCCATCACCCGCCCCTGACAGCTCCCACACCCACAACCCGCTCCGTACATTTTACAGTCTCCATCAGTGTCCTCCCATCCCGCATTACACACCCTAGACATCCCTTCTCACCTCCACCCACAACATCCAACGATAATCCAACTTACACAACTATACACAGCTATACACATCTTGTACATGTTATTCTCCTTCAACACATTCTCCACTTCTAGAAGTGATCTAGATATGGATTTTTCAGTCGCCTAACCTTGCTCATTATTACCAGCCTGTACTTAGAAAACAACCCTATATTCCTAATCCACCCGCGGCAAAGAACGACTACCTTTTTTAATCCAACATCCAACATATGTACATTTTCAATTTTATTGCATTAGAAGTATGTAGTATCGTTGGATGCTAAACGCTTCGTTAATAATTCTATCATCTGAGTATTATATGAGCACTGTGGCCTCCTTCTTGATGGGTGGGAGAAGAGAAGGATGCTGATCAGGAAAGCTGTTTTTGAGTTTTCCCCCTGTTTATTGTCTGCTTACCACTTGTTTCGAATGCTCTCACCTAATCGCATGTGTAACAGTGTGTTATTGTACCCATCTTCGTCTACGTTTTTACTTTATTACACCATTCACATATATTACTGCTGACGTGCTGATGTAATTAATAACTTAGATGACAAACTGGAGACAAATTTATTTATTAATGATTTTTCTCACCGACTCACGGGTCTCAGAGACGATATGAAACATGCCGAGGGCATAACTGTAAATGACATTATTCATAGAATAGACAGATTGAATAAAATCTGTTTCAACCAAAAACAATGAGCTGAGAACCTTGCACTGTGGTCAATAAACACGCTAGCAGGGGACATGTTGTATCAGATTTACATTGGTCCTTCAGATTTGAGTATCCCAATCCAAGACTTTATTAAGGCATCGCTGCTCATCGTAATGTAAAGCTGTCTCGAGAACCTGAGGCTATAGAAATTATTATACAAAGATCCAGAAGTTATCATAACGTGGGATTCAGACGTAGAGACTAATGTACCTGAGACTGGTGTGCTTCAAATCCTTGATTTTGAACCCTTTGAGGTGCATCATGTGAATTCCACTCTAAATGTGTGAAAAAATCAGAATCTCTCGTAATTCTGTACCTTGTTAGGGGTAGTTCTCAGGTAATTGCAGGAGAAAATACTTGTTTGTGGGAGATGGAACCCAACAATTCACACGAGGAGATTGTGTTCCAGTACAGAATTTCAACAGGATCTGTTTCAGACAATCACCCTGTGAGGTACGTGAATCCCACCGTGTGAATCTCACTTCAGGTAAAACCAATGGTATGAAAAAATGTTACATATTATGTCATCATGCAAACAAGTTCTGCAATGTTTTATCCCCAAAAGTTCAAAGAGTATCAAACAAAGGGCACATGGCGTTTTGTAGTGTGTTATGATGACCTTTGTAGAAAATCAGCCCTTGATTCTATGAATTCATTTTGTTTAATGGTCCTAGGATCCCATTAATTTGATCTTCCTTTCTCTCCTACTTCCCGTGATGCAGAAGAATGGTACCGGTTTTATAAAAGTCATTCTTCTTACCTGTTCCTTCATAAATCCAGCCTATAGATCGTCCTCAAAGGACTTTCTTGCATGTCTTCTTTCCCAACTTCTTTCTCTCCCCTACCCCTTGGTCGTAACTTTCGTCCTTACTTCCTGCATTACCTCCTCCTCTGCCTTTTCCCGCCTGCTCTCCTTCACTTCAGTACCCAGTTCCGTATGTCTCTGCTCTCCCCGCTTCCTTGCCTTCTATCCTTCACCCTTTCTTGCTCTCGCCACATTCCCCTTCTCGTCCCCTTCTAAGGTCGTTCTGCTTTCTGTCATAGATACCTGGCGTCAGCATGGACAACACAGAGCACATTTCCTGCTATAATCCCCTGCAGGGCTGGCCTCGGCTAGCCACGCCCGGTGTGTCAGGATTGGGCCGTGATTGGTCGATCCTTATCTCGCTTTTTACTGTCGGGTCCTAACCACCTCCCCGGGAGTGAAGAGGCATCTGCAGCGGCGCCCACCCCCATTGATGTAGTGCCAGCGTCGCGGCGCCGAAACATCAAAAAGCTATCTTATACGTGGAAAAAAATGAGCACAGGGAGAAAAAAAATGAAGGCACTTGTCTTACACAGAGGCCGACGCGTCTGATTACTGAAGACAGCGTTTGTGTGTATACATGTAGACCTGCTCACAGACACATAAAAGTGCGCACCTCCGCGAGTCTATGGACCTGTGGATATGGGGAGAGAGGTGTATCGAGATACACACGGTAGGATAACAATACTAGATTATGTTATTGACATAAAACAGTGCACGTAGCATGTTTGGCCCTGAAATATCTGGTATATAAGACCGCAGCTGTGCCCTTTCTTCCAATGCACTTACGTCAGACACGCTTCTTAAATATTGGCACACTATCTGACACACGATACCAGAATACTAAGGTAATACTATACGAGAACTATGTAATCATATCTTTGAGAAATGACTACAGACTTCTAGATCGGTTTAAATACACACCAACGTCGCAGATGGAGGTGTGTCTTTACTCTGATCTGAAAGAAGTAATCATGGAATACAGATAAAATCACATTGATCTCCTATCAAATATACCTCATGATGTCCTTATATATTCGAATTTTACCATAATTAGCCGTTTATGACATTTGACACTTCATGCTAGCTACGACAAAGGCGTTCCATAGAAAAGTTTTTCGATCCGAAAGTTGAGTCACAATATAAATTGGCAACTCCAATACACTCACCTAGCTGAGGTTAGGTTTGCCCAAGCAGATCCTACAATATGGAAAGTATTTCGCTGCTAGCCACTCTCCAATCTTATTTTCTGCAATACGCACACTAACCAAATAGCAGTAAAACATCGGCTGGATGAGTGGAGATTTATTTATCATAATTTTGCGCAGTGAGCACATGCTGCGTGTTAGACTTCCGACGTGTTTTTTAATTCTCTTTAAAGAAAAAAACCTCTTATTGACGGAAAAGTTCACATTGTCCCATGCGATTTTCAACACTTCACGTCAAAGAAGTAGATAGGATAATGCATACACTAGTACAGATAGCCTGGTTTCTGACGAAGTCACAATAGTACAATTCAGGGACCTGTTTCACTAGTTGCGTGACATGTCTAGATGGCATCTAGATGGTGTGTCTGGTTTCATAAGAACTAGACATTAGACTTCGTTTTGTCCGTACTTGCTTGCACTGTGGGTGCCGCTTTTCATATCTGACTAACACTCTTGTCATAAAACTAGTGAAACAACTCCATGATGTGTCTAGAATTGTCTAATTCTTATGTTTGGGGTCTGCCTTTTCCTAAGGGCAGCTACTTGTGGTGTCATGAAACTAGACAAACCCAATGTCTGTATGGTGTCACAGACATGTTACAGGACTAATGAAACAGGTCCCTGATACTGTATCGAAGACAACAACAAAACAAGTTAGGCCAGCAACTCACAGATCGATGGTCAAAATATTACAATTCAAAGGATCTTGTTCGTTTCGGAAAATATCCTTATTATTTGAAAAGAATCTGAATAGCGTACAATTTCACCTAAACCCCAAGTAGGTTAGCTAATTTCAGCAACGATCTAAATTTCAGGCTGTTTGTCGCATTGATAAAGGGATAATCTCTTCATGAAATCGGCATGTGGGCACTTTACCTTGATCTTGACTTTCAGGTTACTTCTAGTCATAGCACCATCTCTAGATTCATTGGGATTCACAATATTCTCAGGGTCTCGTGACCACCAATATACATAAGACATTAAATGCCTTGAGCGCCTGAGCACTAATTTCTATACATTTTTCTCTCTGACACAATACCTCTTCACCATTTATCGATATACATGATATCTCTACAATGATCTAGATATGTATAATGAAACGTCGCCTGTATGATTAAATGTTCGATCTGTGGGAATTTGCAGAGTTTAGATCATATAAAAAGTTTCTCTTAAATTCTCGAACATCGGACAAGTATCATTCGCAATGAATTTGATTCCCTTTATACTCAGATATTATGCTTAACCAGGTTTGCAATAGAAATCATTGAATACCATCTGGAGAAAATGTGGCGAGAGTTGTATTCGACCAATAATATGAGCTGCTTCTTGAATATTGATAAACCGTGGACAAGAGGGCGCCTTATTCAAACCATAACCATTACACGCTCTACCCTGAATAAGTGAGAGAAAAATGTAGTTTATTGCCAAAATATGATCATCTATTGAGGAGTGCAATCTACTTTCTTTACACTAGATCCCTGGACCGAATCATGAATAATTACTGGCGTAGTACCCAGGGAAGGAGTTCTTATTTTGGTGCATTAAAATTCAAGGAGCAGCTCAGTGGATATTTACCCCATATTGAGCAGATGACTGTCTAGGGACCTGCTTTTCGGACACGCTTCTATTTTAGTATTAGCGGGGATGACTTTCACTTTTAATCTACTCCATTGTTGCCGCCATTGATACCTGACCATATTTCAAATGTCACGATTGTCTAATCTGAATGTATCGGGTAACACAATGCGAATATCACTTTGAGAAAATTGCATCTCGTCTGATATTATATCGAAACTCAAGTTACACAAAGTGGCAAGAGACATGGAGGCATGCACAATGCTTGCATGCTAGTCTCAGGTTACCTTTAAGTTATTGACTTTATAATCGGTAAGTAATACACATACTTTATCATTTTCTTGATCTGGGTGAGGGGTATTATTTCAAAGATGAGCTGCGAACCCACCGGACTGCCAATGCACACTGACACGCCTTACGACACGTTCTACGACGCACAATTACATTGACCAATTTGGAAAAGCATCGGAGTGCGTCAGGAGGTCTAAATCTCAGAGTCGGCTTTGGTGGGTGCCCGGTTTTAAGGTGAACTAGCATGTATGTTGACTTGTGTCGTTCAAGCAAAATGATTGCACCACTACAATTCCCTTAGTCTGTTTTTTTTTAAAGTTTCCTTTATTGGTACCAAATGTAATTACAGTCTACTATTTCTGTTAAAGTATGTCATGTACAGTAGCTAAGGCCTAATTTTGTAGACTAGTTAGCCCAGTGACAGAAAAGAGAATTCTGATACCTTCTATCATAAGATTACAAGATTACAGATAACCATACACAGATATGTATTTAGAACATGTATTATAACAAAGTAAACAGTTACATAACGATTCTTATCAACATACAAAATCACATTCACTTCTGTATTGTTCATATGATACAAGTCCTCCTGGTCATAGCAGTACTCACAGTCTATCGCTTTCAGTTATTGTCCTGTGTCTCCTCAAGTGACTTGTGGATAAAGATGATCCAAAAGCAGTAGCATATGGTGGTAGTAGTCACCAGTCTCTATTCCTCCAGTGTTGGAGTGATAGCAGCTCGTGGAGAGGCCCAATCCTCAGTAAAGGCCTCTATAGCGTAGTGTCCTATGGTCTTCAAGCCTCCTCACTGTAGTGGTGGTAATGCTCAGTAGCCTGGAGATGTTAATGCCACGGGGGCTAGGTTCCAAGTGAGCTCTGAGTGGAAATCTGCTCCCTTATATATCCTATCGGGGGGGGGGGGGGGTCGTCCAAACGAAGACAGGGGACGGTTTAAACGCTGGGGGTGGCAGTGCAAACAGTTAGGCCTTAACTACTATCTAGAGCGAGGACCTGTTATATTCTTAATACATACGTCACATGTACAATTGTTGAAAAGTCATACCCATTAGGATGGCAGCCTGTTAGCATGGTAGGTAACCTTTGCTGGTCTTCCTCAGGACCAAATAGTCCAATTATTTAACACACCTACCGACTAACCATGTATATATCCTTGATCATCGTATTGTCTAAAATGTGACATTTCAATATGGATGATAATATACCATCAAGAAAATTTCCTAATTTCAGTGTACTACATTCAGTTCATGGAGTAAATAGTGAAACTGGTATGCTTTCCTCCAGGAGTGATTTTGTGAGTTTCTGAAACATACTATATGTCAGGGTGCTCCAAACGATCGGCGGAATGTTATTCCAGTCCCTACTCCCCATATATTCGATGCTTCTTATATACGAGCCTAATTTTTGCATGCAATACAAATTAATCAGAAAATTATACATTCATTGTCTAAACACCTGTCTAAACACCTGCCAAAATCTCCGGCCCCACTAGCTGGAAGATATCAAAAAGGCTAATTCCCGATGTTTTCGTATGAACAGAATAATGTCACACTCACGCTCAACATGGAGTAAACCATTACGTATATCCTTTTCCTTGATAACATCAGATTATCAGAGACACACAGAGAGAGGGGGCAGATGGGGACAACGAGAGAGAGAGAAAGAGAGAGAGAGAGAGAGAGAGAGAGAAAGAGGACCACAGTATCTATTTTCCATCCCTTTTCCTTAGCTAGAACAGGTTCTTGAACTTTGGGGGATAAAAGACAAAAGCCCCTTTTCTTCTATGGACCGGCACGTGCGCCCTGGTCAACTAGCCTCGCTTTGGCAAAAGGTCAGGCCTCGTAAGATCTCGTGATCTAAGCGGTAATAATCGGTATCGAGATACGGCCGCTGAGAGACGGGTCAAGGACATGGCTTGGTCTCGGAATACTTGGTCTTTGGTCGGTTAACATTATAGCTTCATACTCTGAATAAACTAAGGAAATTGACACTGACAAAAAAGACATCTTCCGCACACCAATGTTCCGTGTGCCCAGCTGGCGGGTTTAGATCTGGATAATAAATAACATGAGGCAGAACTGGCCCTCTATTGTAGATTCCTCAGTGTCAAGAGGAATACAACCTTAAACTGAATATAACAGTATGTAACAGTTCATGAAAGGTTTCTCCCAATTTACTAATCCTTCTTAAATTGGGAGTGACCTGAGGAAACCTGTACACAAACTAACATGTCATGCTCTCTCTATCAGAGACGGACACATGACAGGATAGCGAGTTGTCCACCTTGCCGACCTAGTCGGGTCAAGAGCCCAAATAAAAACACCTATAATCCTTGTGGCAACACTCAGGTTGAAGATTCGTGAGGGTTGAGGCTGGCAAGCACGTTGTTCAAAGGGTGGAGATGTCGCAATATGTGCGACATGTGTAAAGGAGCACGGTGAGGCACGCTCAAAAGGAAGAAGGTCCCGAGGATTTAGTGGCTTCCTCTGTGAGGTGTCCTTCTGAAATGGAAGACCTGGGAGCCACCAAGTGGCTAGTTTTAAGCGGGTAACATCAGACCTACAGAGAAACAAGCCCTAGGCGGAGAGGTTAGAGCAACATAACCAAGTGGGTATGACATGGCATACATACATCTGATGTCACTGTTCTGTGTAAAAACTCTGTTAGCCCTGGCCGAGAGGTAGGGTGTATGCGTATATATATGTGTACGTGCATATTTTGCAGACAACTGCCTTTTCTAAATTGTTAACTAATCCAGTTCTCTTTCTATTGTACCCTGAATGCACATCCATTTGCACCCCATCTCATCACATCCCAGCACTTACCACCCACTGTGATTGATATGCGACGAAGTGGTTTCCTGGCATTGTCAACAGGAAGATCTGATGTATTTTTTCAGATGTTGTCAATAAAAATCTAAAAAATATGGACAATTTGTAGTTAATCCGTAAGACGACCCAGATATAGACTGACTTCAATAACATACAAGGACAGTTTACATTAATTCCTGTACATCTTGGATACTAAGTGTCTCTCAAATACAACCTACTAAAGTCCAAGTATGATAGCTATTATGTTGACAAAAACACTAATTATCACGAAGTGTATACTAGATATAAGATTGTTATAGCTTTGGCTGCTCTGCAAAGTCAAGATTCTCTCTTTACTTGATTAAGGGACAGTCAGTGACTGATTATATCACTCATTAACTTGATTGATATTCGATTCGTTAAGGGAATACCAAGGAATCGGTATAGCAATCATTTGCAGAAACTATACATATCGTACATAAATCAGCTAGTAATATCACCACTTTTCGATAATATTCTTTATTGAGACACCTGTACTCTAAGAGCTAAATCGATGTGGTATGGGAAAGGAAATACATTCGATGTTAGCTGTTTTTACCAGTTACTGTTTTTACCCTGATTATCTCGTTGATTATTGTGTGTCTCGTTGGCGAAAGCAATTTTCGATTTGACATTTGCAAATGCAATATTTCTATCGGTTGCTTTCTTTCCTGGATAATCATTGTGTTTGTAAATGATGATGCGTGTGTGTTTCTCCTGGATGTTTCTAGGCTGGGTATCTTTTTATTTTATAAACGTTTGAATTGTCACTGTTTCATTCTGTCGAAATTGGAAGCTCATTAAATATGTATTGCCAAGTAAGTGAAATTTGATTTGCATTTGATTTCAGTTGTTTGAAAACACGGTTACCATATAACATCAAAATTATCTAATCTCTCGAAACACACAGAAAGCGAATAGGTTTGTCTGTGAGCAAATTGAACAGGTCTCACAATTACGCATTGGTATTTCTAAACGTGATAGAAATAACCGTTCTCCATATAAATTATGTTTTATGTTACATCCCTCACATACCTTGTACTGTAAATAGCCCCAATCTAGGAGTTGGTGTTCTAAGAATAAAAGGCAGTTAGCGTTATTATCAAATAAACTCGCTCCCGAACGTAGCTAAATTAAAAACTCGATTACTCGTTAATTTCCCAAACCATAATTTGTCGTTGCGAAAAAAATAAATTCACATATGACGCCAGAAAGAGAGGACGCGTCAAACTTAGCCGTCAATTACTCCAGCACAAACGTCATGGGCATCACCTGTAATAGCTTCAACTATGTAATACGTATGACGACTATATTACTGATGGAAGGCTTGTATTGTATTTGCTGTAAATCTGTGTTCCAAACCCTCGTGTACATCTCTATTCTCGGTTAAACATAATTTTTACTGCCATGCATGTCTGTTCGACTTCCGTTCAATGCGTTTATCTTCATTCTTGGTAGACCTTTACCGTAAATATATATATATATATATATATATATATATATATATATATATATATATATATATATATATATATATGACCAGTTCTCACGAAACGGGAGGAACCCCTGTTTTTGACAACCTTTTTTCAAATACATTTTATGGACTTCCATTGAGTATTATCTTAAACTGTATATATCTGTGCATATCAGGAGGAATTTGCTAAAAGATATCTCATTTGGTTGTCAAATGAGAGGCATTTGAATTTTAACACCTCTTAATTTAATCTTTACGTCGCCATATAACTTAGAATAGGTGAAATGATATTCATATCTATTTATATTATCCTAAATATAACCTTTATTTCAAACATAAGTGCTTTCCTGTATGAGGCAAAAAGAATTTTTCAAATTCTTTGATTTTTAGCTGAGAAAAATTGAAAATGTATACATGGGCTAAGTAGCTAATTTAGCATACTTATTATAAGGGTTTCTGTCAACTATTATCATGTTAAGGAAAATACAGAGATCTTGTAAAAAAAATGCTACATGGCCTAGTCGGATATCATCCCTTTCTATATCATATCTTTCAATGATCTCAATTGGACATGATATTTCATGAATTTTCATTACAAAACCGGCGACGTAAAGATGCAAAGATAATCTTTACGTCGCCTATTTGTATATGTCTCTAGAAACAAAGATTTAAATTGAAATTTAATTGTCTCAGCTTCAAACTCACCCTCAACCTGTGTCTCACCCTCACTGATAGTCCCACCCTGGTCAGATCATTTAAACATGAGAAATATAGCTTTAAAAACGGCGACGTAAAGATGAGTACTCATCTTTACGTCGCCCTACTCATCTTTACATCGCCCACCTAAATATGTCTCTGGCAGCAAGGAAACAAGTTGAAAAGTCAGAGTTTCAGGCCCAATCTCACCCTCACCCTATGTCTCACCCTCACTGATAGTTCTACCCTAATCACATTATTTGAAAATAGTCAGAGATGAAAGATAAATGGGCGATGTAAAGACAAATTTTTCATCTTTACGTCGCCGTTTTTGAAGGCTGATATAGGTGACTTACACTGGTGTATAAATCGGTATATTCTGTGAAATATACCAGGGGGAACCTCAACCAGATGAGACATTCATTTCTGGTTATTGCAGTCACCACTAGTCCTACCTGACTACAAATATCTCATGTATGGTCTCAGCTCTACCAAATTTGCATTTTTTTTCTCATATTCAAATCATGTAACCAGGTTGGGACTATTTAGTGAGGGTGAGACATAGGTTGAGGGTGAGTTTGAGACTGAAAAAGACAAATTTGAATTTAAATCTTTGTTCTCAGAGACAATTATAAATTGACGACGTAAAGATGAGTACTCATCTTTACGTCGCCGTTTTTAAAGGCTAATATCTCATCTTTAATTAGTATGACTGAGGTGGGACTCTCAGTGAGGGTGAGACATAGGACGAAGGTGAGTTTGAGGCTGAAACATTCAAATTTAAATCAAAATCTTTGTTCCAAGAGACATATATAAATGGACAACGTAAAGATGAGTGCTCATCTTTACGTTGCCACTTTAAAGGCTAATATACCATTTTCAATTCATGTTAGGAGGATGTAACTATCAGTGAGGGTGAGACATAGGTTGAGGTTCAGTTTGAGGGTAAAACTATCAAATTTTAAATCATTTCCTTGTTGCCAGAGGCATATAAAACTGGCGACGTAAAAAGACACTAAATCTCATCTTTACGTCGCCACAGTTTTCACATCATTTTTACTAGAAAAAATGTACATAACATGTAGGAAAAAATTGACATTAAAGGTGAACATATTTTCTAATGTTCTAAAGTTTTTTTTTAAATATCTATCATTATTTTCTTTACTTCCGACATTGCTAAAGGTGGCTACGTAAAGATGAACACATTTTAGCCATAAGGACTTTGCAGGATATTGACTTATCTGGAGTCCATAGTTCTTTTCTTATGATTTTTTTTCATTTTTTCCCCATAACATACACCATAGGTGATACAATCCATGCCAAATAACCAGTGGTTAACTATTTTTTCATTATTCAATGTGATAGAGAAAAATGGCGACGTAAAGATGAGGTACATTTTAGCCAAGATAAAAGTGCATAAAAATAATTCTTCCATGGGAATTTTTTTTAAATTTCCACTGGAAACATATAGTTTGCCATGATTTATAATTTTTGTGTGTACACGTTTATGGCAAGAAAAAAACAGTGAAAAATGGGTGGTTTTTCAATCATATTGTCTCTTCCAATGCATTGACCAAGGTAAAAGTATATATGGCGTTGAAGCTCTCAGTGAGATCTATTTGATGAAAAAAGAAATGGATGAGTAACTCCAAAATTGAATGAGTTACAACATGGTGAACCTGAAAACAGGGGTTCCTCCCGTTTCGTGAGAACGGGTCATATATATATATATATATAAATATATATCACATAGAGAAGTTCTTTCTTCATCTGCTTGTGACTTGCCCTGGAGCTCCAAGCACATTCCGGCCCTTGCAGAATAGCTGGATAATGTTTCCTACACTGACATTTCCTGAGCTTATCAGTCGCCCACCCGCCCATTTCAGTCTCGTCGAATCTCGCGTTGCCGATTGCTGCTGGTTCCTGGCGGTTTGCCACGACGGGCTGCAGCCGGCCCTCGCTAACCAGCGCGGGATAAGACGTTATCGGGGGACAAATCGCAGTAGGCTGGACAGGGCTAGGCGGGCGAGGAATCGGCGGAACGAACGCCGTGTTTTGGACGTGATACCTACCCCTCGACCGTCACCGTAATGGCCGCCTGTCAGATGTCCAGCCTCCGCCCGCCCCGCAGTGCCCACAGCCCGCCACCAATGACAGTGATATTCGGGTAGACGTTATCCGCCGACCCCGCCCCCTGCACCGCCCTCTCCACGCCCCCTGCCCGCCCATCTCCCACGTTATATCGACCTTCTATCACTTCTAGTATCGGTTTACTTATCAACCAGGGAATAAGTAGCATTATCCTATACTTAAATGATGAGTCTGCTGAGTCGGAAACCATTTTTGACAACCTGATTAAAGTTCTACAACTCTATGTTCAGGAAACGTTTTGGTTTTCATTACCACCAGCCTCTGGTTACTTGCTATTGTAAACAAGGTTCATGTTTATATGAGTATTGTCTGTTGTTTGGGATAGTGGCACGAACTTATATTATTTACTTAAATGATGATTTATTTCTATGGTCCATTACATTTGTTGTTGCTTGGCAGCACTTTACGGTCGAAATCAAAACATATCCGCTGTACCCCCTTGTACAAGTAGTAGTATATAAAGTTGGCATGTACGCTGGCTACATCAGTGACTGGGGAGTTTGAGTAGTATATGAAAAGATGACATTGCGTATGGGAATTACTCTGCTTACGTATGGGAACTACTTTCTTTGCTATTCATTTCTGATCTGTAGTAACTAATTTGAGAAAAACATTACTCATCGATTCTTATACTGAATAAGTCTATCTATTTCATATAAGTGTTTTATTTAGTTTTCTGGCATATCATTATTTTGACAGCTATACCATTTCTTTATTGTCATTTGTTCAGATACTTATGAATATTTATGTGCAAAAACTAGTTGTGTCCTGGCTTTGATTTCGTTCATTTGTAAAATAATCAGTTATTACCAATCCGGGATCACATTGAGAAGGTCCCTACCCATGAAGGGATATACTATCTATTAGTTGATATTCTCATTTTAGATCTCACAAACTAAATAGTTATGATTAAACCGATTCTGTGTAAGTTAGAGAAAACAACTCAGACCAATAATATTTGATGAAAAGAGTACATGTATACATTCTGTCAATTATTACAAAAACGACTCAAGACTCAATAATTATCATGTGTGCCATTCATTGTGAATTATTTACGTATTATCGCACCGAGTCCTTCAGAATTAACCAAAACAAAATTTACCGTCACGCAACAACAGCAACACCATCTTTATTTAGAATAGAATAAATGAGCAATAATTCATTTATTCAATCATTACACATTTATTATTTTTCTTATCATTATCTCCCACTGGAGCAAATGCTATGCAGATTGTGCGCTTGCTACTGGGCCCCCACATTGATTTGTTCTCCCAAGCATGTAGCAGAGGCATGGGGTGAATCCACAACTCATGGGGGAGATTGCAGAAGATTGGTTCTGTCTTGTATTGAGCGCTTAGGGACTACAATATTTATTGCACACCAATACTGTAACCTGTGAGCATCCTGAGATGATATCGCCTACAGGTCATGAGGCCAGTAGGGTACGAGCACAGATCGAGTGTCGTGGAATTCAGGTTCATGTAATTACCTGTTTTTTAGACATAGTAAAGGGATACGGAAAGAATAATATATGGAAAGACGGACGGGTAGTTGAATGAAATATCATTGTTGGATGAAACTCCTTGGGGCTGTCTTTTCGATACTCTAAATGCATTGTTCTTGCAAAATTTTATCCTAATTTCACCAAGATTCCAGAAAATATTTTTTCTGAGCGTGGCAGGTTCAGAGATTTGTGATATGGAAAGCTATAGCATATGTGGATAGGTCAATTGTCCGATTTATATGATTGTTAAACGTACACATGATTAATTGCAGCCGATTTTGACGTAGAGTATTCAATGTTGTTTTGATAGGAGAAGGAATATGAAAAGGATTCCTCCTACTTTATGACCACGATTGAATTGAGCAAGATTGAGTGGATGCAGCATGGACAATCAATTGATTACTGACTGTCTGAATATGGATAAATCTCTAGCTCGTGCATATATAATTTAGACTAGATGACAAAAGGTGTTATAGACCAGAAATTCTACCTCGGTGTACTAAGCTTGGGCTAGTACACAGAATCAATCGGAAAATATTAGTTGTC
This sequence comes from Alentia gelatinosa, assembly GCA_950022655.1. Taxonomy (NCBI): domain Eukaryota; kingdom Metazoa; phylum Annelida; class Polychaeta; order Phyllodocida; family Polynoidae; genus Alentia; species Alentia gelatinosa. The sequence continues at coordinate 22,929,606 of OX465588.1, read as the reverse complement.
AGTTCCTTGGTGTTATATCTCCGTACTGGTAAACAATTCTATCATAACCAAAAATATCATTTTATTTGCGATATCTATAATCATTTCATTTATGATGTCTATTCTCATTTTATTTGATATATCTACGTTTTATATGGTAGTCGGTTGAGATATATATACTTCCCGATCTATATGTGTCTTTTTTATTCAGACCTTTACCAGGTCTGCCTCCCGGGAGGTGGACTGGTCGTGCAGGGTACTCCTCCAGGGCGTGCTTATAGAGCGGGTGTCTGTGTGGCGGTGATGGGGATGGCGGGGCGGGCACAGACTGCCTTCAGGTCCGCCCGACCCGAATGTCGCCCCTCGGAGACCGGACTCATAACGTATGCCGGGGCGAGCTGATTGCCTTCCGAGTCATGACCGCCGCCCTGCCCGCTATGATGACTCCACGACCCCATCACGGCCCTAACCCCATCACCCCCGCCTCTATGACCCCTCCCCGCCCCGCCCCGCCTCCACGCCCTCCTCCCTCCCGGCGCAGCACCTTGCGGTGACCGCCGGGTACGCATTATGCCCCGCGGAGACGGTGTGGACAGCGACCACGCAGGTGAAGCACAACTGAGCTGCCCGGTGATGCACCGTGTGCAGGTCACTTATTATGAACAGATCGCCTGTGAGGAGCATGAATATTAATGGTACGCCCATAAACTGCAGGTACATACACCCCACACACCATGGACGTCAATCAAGAGCGAGAGAAAATGAGTTGCCGGTATGATTCATGATAAAGTGTCAGGCCTGTGCGTGGTACGTATAGGTCACGTATTATGATTAGTTCACTTATTGACCCTTTAAAGGTTGCTCACCTTTTCCAGAGCGGTAACTGGAGGACAGCGCCCCCAGGAATTGACGTCTTGCCTGGATTAATGTAGATTAACATTATCATCTAATGACCCAGCACCATCATTCGCAAAGTTGTAGGATTCGTATATCACAGGTCGCACATATCCTCTAGTAATATCCATCGGTACAACTTCATATATACCCCTGACGATTCATCAAAATCCATAGAGCTGATATCAAAGGAGGAGATGTTTATGAAACCAATTATCTAAAACCACTGAGAAAATGCCTTTAGGTATTGCCCTGTCATAGTCTAGCAGTGCCTTAAGGCATTGTCTCCAGGCATTGTTCTGTCCTTACAAGTTTTTGAATCAGGGATTGTATTGGTATAGGCCGAAGGTTGTAGTGTAAGAGGAAAGATACGGATTCCAATGTAATCGGACTGGCTGTTATAAATGTTCGGTCTTACTTGAATTAAGTGAAACTATACGTTCATGTTCAATTTTATTAACGACACAATATCTAGAACGCACTGGGTTTGGCAGTGGCGTGCTGACATTTACAGATTTGCGCTGACACGAAATAACTATCACGTCAGACGTCGCGGACAATCTCGGATAGCGTTACGGACCCTTTGACCTTGTCAGACTACGCTGATATGGCTGTTTCACTGTAAGTGGGCACCGCAACCTATCACCTGGCAAATGTCTGGACTAGAATATATATTCACATTAATGTCTAGTGCACCATTGTCCGCCAAAATATCCGACTCGTATAGGTCAGGTCTCGCATATCTGCTAATATCTATTTATTTGTACAACTATAAAGATACCCTTGGGTCAGATACATGTAGATAAGTGTCAAACGCTATAACACACCAGCGGTTTGATGCTCCTGGGTCTGAGAGTCTAGCTCCTGTAGTGGAGGCTCTGGTTGAGCTGATATACGAGCGCCCAGTCTTGAATCATATAGAGAAATAGGCTTACTGTCTCCGTACGGATAAAATACGCGGTAAAATCGGCGATCAGATGAACCGATGCCGGAGGCAGAGGTTCATCTGATCGCCGATTTTCCAAGTATTCTATGCGTACGGAAACAGTCAGCCTGTTTCTCTATTATTATATACCTTAAAATATCCTATTTTTAACCTTGCTTCTGGGGGGAGTTTTTGGATTTCGCTGCCGTACATACCCTGTACGCCACATACATACCCCGTACGTCACCTAGGTGTCGTACGGATATAAATACGACATGGGTAGGAGCGGGCCGTATGTGTAGGATATACTACCACAGGTGTATAATAATATCGTAAAACTGGATGAGGTTTGATCTTGGCCACTGTATTCCACTCCTGAAGTTTTGGCTCCGGACTTCACTCGGCTTCGCCTCATGAAGTCACTATGCCAAACTCCAGTCGTGGAATACGGTGGCCAAGATTAAAACGAATCGGGTTTTGATTTTACCCTACCCTATCTCCTCGATTTTGGAATATTACGTGATAACAATGCTGTATGCCACTATTGGCATATAAAACTCTGTATGCCAGTCAGCGTGGCATACGGAAATCCAATGTTAAGCCTATGGGATTTTATATTAGGGGTAGGATAAATAATAATATGAAACCATAGTGATGGTGCCAATACAGGGGCGAAGCCGAGTGAAGTCCGGAGCCAAAACTTCAGGAGTGGAATGCGGTGGCCAAGATTAAAACGAATCAGGTTTTGATTTTATCCTACCCTATCTCCTCGATTTTGGAATATTGCGTGATAATAATGCTGTATGCTACTAGTGGCATATAAAACTCTGTATGCCAGTCAGCGTGGCATACGGAAACCCAATGTTAAGCCTATGGGATTTTATATTAGGGGTAGGATAATAGCGTATACGGCTAACGTGCAGGGGACAGGTCTAGCAACTACCCCCAGCTATTTGTCCACACCATCAATAGCAGATTGATCCTTACACACAGCCCGGCTTTAATTGGCCCGGCGTCACACCTTTGACCGGGTACGCATATTGATGTCTTATGTTAGCATTGCGCGAATCGTGCATTTTCCGCTGCTTAAGTTTACTCGCACAGACCATGTGTTAAAGCCCGACGATATCAAAGAATCCGACAAACAAAGAGAGAGGTCCCCACGTCTATGACTGTAGAGTAGTTTTCCTTTTGTACTTGTCAATAACATTGATCAATATGTATGAAGTATGAAATGCAAGTTATTCTCTTGCCAAGCCTGTAAACCACAAATAGGTAGGTCTGAACAACATCGTTTATACATATTTGTAACAAAGTAAGGTTATTATGTCGATTCAGGCTTAGATTACTAATATAGCCTGAAGGCCCAATTGAAACTATTTGAAACTGACACTTATTATAGTAGGTGTTGTCGAAGAAAATGGGTGGAAAATTTGTACTATGATAGGGTCTAACACCTTTATCTAGTTGTTCCATTGTATGCTGCGAATTAACGCTCAAAAGCGGAGAAGGGAGATCGCTTTAAATCTACAACTGATTTTAGAGATTCTATTCTTGCCATCTCCGTACCTGATGATTCGTTTTTACATCTAATCCTATACGATAAATGGTCTGTACTATCAGCCCCCCACATTTCGGTGTCTAGGTATCCGTTCTCTATAGGGGCCCGCACCACCAGGCCGCAACACTAAAGTTCACTCCAATTTCACCCTTCACCTCCAAGGCGTTCCTACTCATGACATGTGGTTTAGTATGCAGACCCAATATTGTCACCCAGCTCTCCCTTACAGTACATCACTACACTACTGCAGCCAGCATTCTACCTCACACACCTTGTGCCACCTGGCCACTGTTTACTGATCACCCATTTTTCCTATCTTAGCCTCTATACCTAAACACAATTCAAGACACACAGATCTAACCAATGTCCTAAAATTGCCAGCCTTTGCAAATGTCATATACACTTCATTTGAAGTTAGCTAGCCATCACGTTGATACTGGGAAAAACTAAAAGATTGATAATCTACCTGACCTGATACAATTTCCGTATCTCAGTGTACTTCATGTATTCACTTGTCTTCGAGGTATCTGCTAATACTGAGATACCATTATCTGCTAATACTGACACCTTCCTTTCCTCGTAATATTTTCTACTTTTGACGGTCATTATATCATAGAACAAATCAATAAGTACATGGAAGTATATATAAATTTTCCTCGCCGGGCTCTCAGACTATATACAAAAAAGTTGCAACACGTCTAAGTAAACATTCACCACCAACATTGACTCCGGCATTATTATCATCCCTAGACTATCGAATGGCCATATATCTTCGCCCGACTTCCTCCAAATGTCCTCATCTCCTAGGTTTCATATCTCGCAGAATGATAAAATATTTCTACCGCTGACAGATTCCATTTAGATATCAAATGAATTGAAAATTAGATCATGGTATAATACCAGTTGATATGGCCTTTGCCAAACTTCCTTTGCCATACTAAAGATCTTGCCTCAGTCTTCCATCAATGTTAGAATAACGGCGACAACCAAATGTTCAGCATCGGTTTATCTGATCGTTAATTTTGTATTCACCATGTATATCCACAGTTACCCTGTGTCTACTAGATATCATATTCAGCCTAAAGTTTAACACCAGGTTACGCCAATAAACATTACTTTTGTATATCGTTGACACCCCTCCTGTTTAACTAGGTTTTCTTTTCCATGTATTATCACTATTCTAAGTATTCTATGTTTTATTGCCCGTGCTATTACTTTGTTTTTCACATACCGTCTACTATGAGTGTTGCTTCTTGTTCTTCCCATTTACATTTTATTTTTCTCATTTTTCTGAGGACTTCTTTCCCTTCTCCCATATTCGCATTTATTCTGTTAATCTCTGGCTTCTCTGTTCCTCTGCAATCCATGTTATCTCCCGGGACTTCTCTCTCAAAGAGATCATTCTCCAGGGCACCTTATCCCCCATACCACCACCATCTCCCACCACCGCCAGCACCACCCTCGTCGGCTGGACAACTCTCGTCCCGCATACATTATCGGCGACGTTTGACACGTGATCGTCGGCCATCGTCATTGTATTGATCGTACAAATCCTATCGCCACGGGTCTCCCCGCCACCCTCCACCCTGCCCTTACCACACTCTCTGCTTATCTGACCCCATCATTTTCCCCTGCCACACACGTACCCCCTGTCACCCCACCCCGCATCCCCTTCACCTCTTGCACCGCTGCTATCAGGCTTTAATAGACCCTGTGGCCGCTGGGACGTGGGGGACTTATCGCGATAGCGGGACATACGGCCTCAAGGACGCTGGATCATTGGCGACTCTCGTCCTAAACTTGAGGGAAATATCGCTGACGTATCGCTCAGGGACCCTGGGAATAACTGCTACGGAAAACTTTATGACCCTAGGGTCATCGGTGAGAGCTGGCTGCACATCTCAACTAAACCTACATCGTGTGGGAATCAAAAGAAATGGGTTTTTATTTCTTGGGTAGGTGATTGTCATGGAGGGTGGCGGTGGGGAGATCAAGTCTACTAATATACACCTCCTACCCGACACCCCATGTGAGTGGGCAGAATTCCCATAAAGCAGGGTGTCACACAGGTTGACAGTCGGGGTGAAATGTCTTTGATGGCAGAGGGAATAAGCATTGATTTCGGCCATGGATCAATAGATAAGGCAGGGTGAACCGTGGCAAGGGCACGTTCGTACGTTTGTTTTACACTGTGTCACAGTCATTATTTGACTGTTATTGGTGGGTTATTGATGGGTGCCATGAGACCAATATACACCGTAATGAATATTGAATCGTACAGGAAACTTCTACACATGCGCCCACTTATGCGGATTTAGGCCGCGTGGCTGGTTAGACCTACTTTATAGCATTAGTTGCTGACGTTAAAAATGAATAATGCAATCCTCTAAACGAAATATCAAAAGCTTTCGGGTTGTTCATGTTACTCGGGAGTTTTCCTTTATGATAATTTTTCAGAATTTGTATCATCAAATATTTAAAAAATGTGGTGTTGAATAGAATTCAAAACACTGACTGGTGGGGAACTTATCCGTCAACCCCCAATTAATTTTCAGTGTGAAGGAAGTGGTTGATTATCACATGCGTACGTATACTCATGTCCTACAGCTTAGAAAACAATTTTTCTTGTAACCACATACATGTAAAGATACGTACAGTAAAACCCCGCGTAAGCGGACACCCTCCGTTCCGGGCTAAAGTGTCCGCTTACGCGGGGTGTCCGCTTACGCGGGGTTTTCAAGTTTCTCCCGGACCAATATTGAAGTGTTATATACCGATATGTAGGGGAGACAGAGGGGATGGTAAATCTGAAATCCATTTTGCAATAACTTAATTGGATCTGAAGTTATTCAACTTTGAATTATAAATGTATTTTCTATTAAATATACTGAGACACGCTTATAAAAACACAGATTGATCAATTTTTGGTAGGTTGTCCGTCGGAAGTGTCCGCTTACACGGGGTTTTTAGGCCTTTTTGTACCGAGATAACTGTCCGCTTACGCGGGGTGTCCGCTTACGCGAGGTGTCCGCTTACGCGGGGTTAAATTAAACATCTAATAGAGGGGAAAATTTCCGTTCCGAGCAAAAGTGGCCGCTTACACGGGGTGTCCGCTTACGCGGGGTGTCCGTTAGGCGGGGTTCTACTGTATTGAGAATAACGATGAAGATCTTCTATCCTGTAATGATATGATATACTATTTAATTGAAGTATTCCTCCGTGTAAATCGTATACTTTATATTCTTGTAAGTCCAGTCTATCAGTATTGTAGGCTGATACAAGTGGATGTTATATCGAAGAGAACTTTAAGGGAGAGTCAAATGGAAATAAGTCTTTCTTATGTCAAGATGAGATACACAGGCATACACACAGTGCCAACCCTTCTACAACCTATGACTGTGTAAAGAAGAAATGGAGTTTCAATTGTGTATGTGTGATCAATTGCACTCAATGCTAAGAAAAGTTGAAAATGACAAGAAGTATACATTATTTTTTAAAGATCTTTATTATTGTCCCCACGTTTTCACATTGTTCTTCCGTACAATTCGACCATTATTGGCCCCGTTTTTGTCGCTTACGTTGTCCTATACACCACATTGGAAATGCAAAAGCAAAAACCAAACTAGACCCAATACCTCATTACATAGGCGACTAAGAATTTATGGTTAAGTGACTATTTCTAATTTCCCACAACCGTCTCCACTTTCAACTTACTATCTATATATTTAGACCTCCGATTAGGTACTTTTCTGATATGTTCATTGTTCAGAAGTGGGCATGATAAATTCCGACTTGATTCATTATCCGACGGCCGTGAGGTAATATTTTTTTAAATGGTCGTTCATATAATAGGGAAGATAGGAATCCTAATTGTATTGTCTGGATGGCATCGATATGTTTTTCTTTACCTGATTATAATATAAAGTATAAGGTTTGTGCCTTTTGTAACAAATGAGCTCCCGCCCCAGGGTTAAGTATTAAGATTTCTTATGTTATAGTAGGAGATGAATGATTGGTACATCCTCCCTTCATACATCATCCAGAACGGGTTTTAATGATTAAAACAATAAATCAGTCTTTGGTTAACCCTGGTAAAAACAAATGATAATGGCTCCATCATGTTGGGTCCTCATTCATGTTGGCGAACAATAAAGCCTCGTGAGACGTCCTTATTTGTATGAACACTAAACGAATAACATCTACAATGGTATTACATAAAGGGTTGGCTTATACATGACTTAAATTACAATTGGCATCTATGATGTCTATATCTCTCGTAGTATTTAAGCAGCATCCTTGTTAACCTATACCATACTTGATACCAAAGACGTCTTTTTTTGATTTTTCAAAACTAAAATGTTCAACAACAGCACAAAGCGGTACTGACAATTGCGTTTTGCATTTTACGAATCAAAAAGGGTTATGGATGGTCTAGACCGACTGATATGACACGCGACCGGATCTTAATCGATGTCTGTTGTGTACAGCAATACATTTGATGTTGTAAGGAGCTTACCTTGTGGTTTGTGGGAGGTATGGTCCATCAATACTCTTGTACTGTCAGATATGCCCACTTAATAATTTATGGAAAGAATCTGCTGTGGAAAAGTGATACGGTTTATTTTATACCTATATGACAGCGGAGATCTAGAATACCTGATTAAAAGGTATGCCCAGCCACATCAATGCACGGGTGTGTATAGATGTTAAACAAAGTAAGAATTAATACTAGGCGCAAGGGCGATCGATTCATATATCGCACAACCCCATTCCTATGTTTCGTTTCCATGGTCCCCTATTAATTCTATAGAAAACAAAGGAAAAGGGAAATATTATTGTTGGCGGAAGCAGGTGTTTTTCATTGAGGTGTCGAATAGTTGCACTCATTAAAAAAACCCAAAGCCTGAACTAACACTAAGCTGTTAAGATCTTTGCAGGGCTTTCTGATCCCTATTCAAGTGGCTACCAAAAACAGCATGCCTCTTTTTTCAGCAATCTGGAGATGTCTTATCTGCCTCACGTGTTTTAAGAGAGAGATAAAAGTTGTTTCAGACACTTCCAGTTCACAGTTTTATGTGATTGAAGGCGGGTTTGTTTCTTGATTGCGGAGGAGTAAGTTTATCTTCTGAATCATAAGCACGTGAAATATGGTTAAATCTGTATCTTTAAACTGATTTTAAAACTATTCAGTCAGCAGAATAAGCGGTGCCAAAATACAAAAATTGCCCGTTTTATATGAATGAGAAATCATATAAGATGATTTCTTCGTTTGCCTAATCCATGTAAAGATAATATTACAATAATAATATCAGGGGTATCTTGTAAGTCTCCGTGGTCATTGCTACTTTTCACTGCCAATCTTTTATATCTCTTAAAAACTCTTATCGACGAAAATTACATTACCATGTTGTTGACCTTTTTTCAGAAGTAGCCGAACACATATATATGGAATTTTGACCGTTTGCCAGCTGATATTTCCTCTTGGCCGGTTCTGTATAGATAACCTATAACCACACTGGGAGTACTCGGTCTAGGCGGCCCTGGCATTAGCACAAGTACAGTAGCCTCACTGTACTGCCTCCCCTAAGAGCATAGGCTCTGGATTACCAGGCTGGAAACTCGATCATTCCCCAGTGCATGCATGGCTTAGGGGATACCCATATACCTTCCAAATTAGGTTAGCATTACAAATCGTCACCGTCCGAGTCAAGCATTTATAACATCGAATAATAATTGCCACCTCACATCCCATACGATCAATAACGACCGGCTTTAAGTCTACGCCCTACTGGGTTTCCCTGAGGGTGGGTAAGTTATCCTGATTACATACGTGATTTAATTGGTCGAAATCAGCTGCATGTCGTACGGCAGGAAAGGCAAAGTGGAAAGAGAAGGCTGGACAATTTCACATACATGAATAATACCTTAGGGGTTCGTACCTTAAATAATATGATCCACAACCTTCCACATTCAATGCAGTTAGGTCAATGAATTATATAGTATCTACAATGTGTTATTTCTATTAGTATGGGGTGAACATATACATCTAAACTGCATGCTTAGGTGAGACGCAAAAGCTCTGACTTAATTGTGGTTTTCTTTACGATACACACTTACGTTCGATACACATACGTATAAAGTTCTACATGACACACGGATATGATATCATAACCGTCGCCCGGTCTTGTGATGAAACCGGCATACGGCTTCTGTCAACACCTATTCATTTGTTCTTACAGTCAAATTGAAAGGACATTAATCGACGTTTGACTGCTTTCATGAAATCCCCTCACATGTCTACTAAATGCCAAGGGGTACACGGCGATGGAGGAGTTGGGTGGTCGAAAATAGCAGCAACACCCGCCAGGATAAGCTGCAGGGTGTCCATACCACCGGCAGTTTGTGCAACGGAAGGTGTAGCAAGATGGACGGACGATGGAGAATAGACAGTTTGCCTCTTCCGAGGACGGCGGCCGATCACTGGCTTTTCTATTATACAGATTACTAAGACAGAAGCAGACCCTGCGGAAATGAAGCCCGCATCCCCTGTAGCCATGGCGACAAGGGAAGATGGATGACGCGGTGGTTTGCTGGGCTGTTGTGTCGCGTTGGTGCCCAGAGATAGGAGACATGGGGGAAGAGGGAGGTGGGTGAGTGGGAGAGGGGGCAAGGGGTGGGCAGAAAGAGATTGGTGTAGGGCTGCAAGGCAAGGGGGGGGGGTGCTGAAGGGGGATGTGCAGTGTCAGACCAACAAGTCCCTACCCATGGCTTCCGTCAGCACTGACACCACTGTCATAACTTACCTGCCCGCCTGAGGGTTACCGTAGCACACACCTGGGCATTTGCGCATGTACCCGATGGCCCTGCTGGGAATTGGAAGTAAGAGAAGTGGGGGTAGGAGCAAACTGGTATAGGTTTCACGTAGGGGCAGAGCTATGACCTAAAGATAAAAGCATCAAACATATAATACTTATGATGTGAATAATTGAATCTTCTTCATGCAATATTTGCCACTGAAAAAGAACATGCTCGGAGGCATAGATAGGCTATGTCAGTAAACACAATTTGATTTAATTTTCATTCGATTAAAATTTTTTCGAAGAAATCGGGGCCCGATTTACAGAAATCGGCGCCCCGAGAGTTTTTGCTATGGAATAAATCTATTGAGTTGGTTTTACTGTATGAGTAAATATGCCTACGGTATGTGAAATAGGTCAACAGGTAGGACACAGAGAGCTTTTTATAGGGTTGGCGGGTGGATCCGAGTTCGTTGACGTTCCGGGTGAGTGTGGCCGCTTTGAAGTACGCTTGGCCACGTGACCGATACGCGCACGTGACCGGGCGGACCACGTGAAGTGGCCTGTTCTCTCCTGACTCACATTACCGCCACACTCCAGTTAGCCACTAATTGCCTATTAATTCTTAAGCTAGAGTCCACTTCGACAATAATGAAGAGATGTAAAATATAGTGAGAATGAAGAACATTTATAAAATTATTGTAATTGACACAATACAAATTTCACCAATAAAGAGGTGGAGTTTATAAATTGAACATATTGAGATCTCGTTATATTCATGTATACTTGACAAACGACTTGCAGACAGGACAATGAACGCCCAACTAGAAAATACTCTTTCAAACGACCTTTGAGTCCCCATGTAAGATAACACAGGACGAAATTTTAAGATTACATCTGTTTACATTACGCCTACATACACGTATACATGTTTCCTACGGCGTCAACAAAGCCCTCATATTTGCCCTATATTCATGCCCACGTCTCTATAGGGGACAGAGCCATTGTTAGTTCATGAAGCAGTCACTAGGTGGTCAACAGTATGGCAGGCTCTTTTGGGGGGACAGAACCTGTATTCTGGCGCTTTGTTCTTACGAAATTCAACTGCCTTTCTATGTGTTACCACGGTTCCGTTGACTCTCTACACACATCCTAGAGCAGGATGACATAATGATTAAACCCAGAACATGAGGTTTTTCACATGGAACACTTTATATACATATGTCAGCAAGGCTACAGTTGTGACACTTTCCAATTATCACTCACTTCTTTCACACCTCGTTTAGTGAAGAACACCTACTTGTTCACCTCGTTTAGTGAAGAACACCTACTTGGGGGGCACCATGGCAGCCCCCAATGGATCATAGGCTGTATGCCGTATATGTACATGTTAATCCCGGTGATAGCAAGCCAGTTAGAGTCATGTTTATACAAATTTACGCCATTTTCGGTACCTTGCACTAAAGATTGATATACCAGAGGTACATTAACTTGGACTTATCATGTTCTTCGATGTAATTCTTGGGTTAAAAATTAACTATTCTTGTGGTGAACCTATAAGCAAAATTTAATGACAAAATTTTAAAACGACAAGAAAGACGTATGACAGTGGCTACCCAATTCCCGTTTCCATACATGTATGTTTTACTATACTTATTAGAAACATATAGGAGAGGCTTTGGACGTATGTGATAAAGTGGGCGGAGGGAGATTGGGGCAACTGGCAAAGGAAGAGAGACAGCTAGACATGCAGAAAGACGGACAGAAACTTACACAATGGCAGGGGCAAAGTCATATGTGTGTAGTTATACAAAGGATGGTCTCAGGCTCCCGTTTGTCAGGCTTTAAATATATCCCGTTTTTCATTCATTTTACAAGATAAAAACCATTTCCATGCTTTGTTAAATCTTACACACGTTATCCTCTTGTTAAATCCACTGACTGAAGAGAAACTCAAAAGGTTTTCATTCTGAGCCCTATAGGTTGTTATTCAACTATTATATAAGGCCATATAAGGCCATGGCCTTGAGATAGCTTTACAACTTACACGCCAAGAATGAACGACCAGATAACAAAGTGAAGTATAGCATGTCGACGTCCTTCTATAGCTTTTTGAATAATGGCAGGTGCTCAAAGCTGAGGTCTTGTGGCATGGGCAAAGCGCCACATTGATTCTTTTACTAAAGTGTACCACATGTTACTTCCGTAAGGAAAAATCAATATATAGTTGGCTTATTTCAGAATACGTTTTGCATTGGTCAATGGGATGATCCGATAACCAATGATGTTTCGATTCTCCAATATCTAGTACCACCAAGCATGGTAATGGCGGGCGATTGATATAAGTTCAGATCATTGTGGTGTCTTTGTACACCCGAGGTTTGTCGGGGGGGGGGGGATGTGGACAAAAAACAAGACCAATATCATCTAGATACCCTTTTCCCTGTTTTGATACTAATACATAACTGAAAACGCCAAATTTATCAATTACAAGCTTGCTGATTTGATACCGCAACGGCCAAAGATGGGACATGAAGACTGTGGTCGTCAAAACCTGCTGACTGGCAGTACAAATTCTGTTAGTCACTGAGTGACGAAAGAATATTTATAGGTCCCTCCTTCTCACGTAACCACTATCATTCTATACTCCGAAAATAAACATAAGCGTTTTAATCAATTGTAGGTTTGTAAAAATGAGATATAATGAGGGTGCCTAAATTCCGTCTATTCCTCGATAGTTCGGCCAGAAATATATTCATAACGTTCCTCTAACTCGGTCAATATTTCCGACCATTCCATTCAGGCACACTAAGCATGTCACCATATATTTCTGCTTTACGCCAACAGAGATTCTGATTAGCCTAGAATGCTTCTGCAGGGCTATTGTATCCAATTAGAAATGTAGAGGTGTATTCTGCTTCTCTGCTTTTCGCCAAGGAGCTTTGTCTTGTTGAAGATTGATAAGCAGGCCAGCCAGTACAAGTATCACTGCTTTGTCAAAGGTGCATGCTCTATCTATTTGTCCTCATTGTCTATGTAATTCTGGTGGTTTGTATTTGTTTATTGTTTGTATTGTCACTTCCCGATGGTTAAAAGCGCCTCACCTGTGCTTTACATTATACTACGCATAAATCGGCGAGTCAGTGGGACGTAGGGAATTATTTTACGGATGGACAAAGTATACAGAGGGACATATTCTACTTGTACAGCTGGCCATAAATATGGGATCATAATTAAGACAGGACGCTCCCTGGTATAGCATGGTGATAACAAAACCCAATTCAGTCCCAGAGATATACCGTATAATCGTCATTTGAATCTTGTTATCTTATAACTACGCTATACCTAAAGGCGTCATATCTTCATACTATTGCTGTATTAGCTGTCGTGGGTGTTGTCGAAATCTCCAAATTTGCCCTTGGGCATAAACAGCACTCAGTTAATTGTATCCATATTATTCAAGTGGCAGACTTGGAAAACGGCTTATTTTACTGCCTTATTTAATCCAACCATCTACTGTTCTTCAGTTGACATTCAGATTCATGAGCAACGTTTATAAATGTAAATAATTTTCAACACTCCTGCAAAAATAGACCTATTCTACAGAATGGGCATGCATATACCTTCGAACTTCGACATACAACGGTCATACCCTTCAGAGTCACCGCGGCTGTGGTTGAAAATAACCATTGCTATTGATGAAGTATTGTACTATACACAATAAAGATGGCGCCTTATTCTTGGACTCAATTCGATATCTTTTCCTTAACAATGAGAAACGTGCTGCTAAGACACACGCAATACGAGATTTGAAAGAAATAGAAGATAATCTTGCCCCAGTTGCCTAAGTGTATTGCGGTGATCTGTATCAGTGAGTCTAACGACAATGCCCTTTCAAATTAGTTTTATAATACTGTCTTTTAAAAAATCATAGATAAATACAAAATCATCCCGAAGATGGTGTATTGTTGTTCCTTTTAAAAACCTTTACAAACATGAGGTAACAATTTCATCCATTTGTAAAGCAGAACTGACGGGAAGCAGACCATTACCACGTCGCTAACAGATAGCCCCTAATAAAGATGGCTCTCCCGTCTTTGATTACCATCTCCTGTACCGTGTTATAACCTCTGCACCCGAGCAAAAACCTTTTTTTAAATCTGGAAATCCGAATCGAAAAATTGAAAATAAAGGGGGATGAGTTGGCGAAATTGGTTGGCCGAGATGACCACGCTACAAATAGTGGTGAGCAACTGTTCGGAACACGATGAAGACGGTACGTGAGGGCTGCGAGCTATCCACAACAGACAATGTACGGAATCTTTGATTTGATCATTTCACCAATAACCTTGTAAGCTGTAGCTTAGATTTATGTTCAATCTCCGGGACTCCCCTTCCCGAGATAATTGGCATATTCTATGAAAATATGTTCAAAAATTAATTATCAAATTTCGACTGGGGGTAGTAGAATACCTGTAGGCCCTTTGATGAATAGACACTAAGGATGACATCGTGATCAGTGTTCGGTAACTGGAGGTGTGGGAAGGCAGGGAAGAGGTCAGATGACTGATTTTACATCGGGCTTTAGAACGCATATAAAATAGATACTAGTAGGGAATTTCCGTTTTGATCCATAACAAGATCGATAATATCAATACATAGAAAAGGAAGAAAATATTGAAAGGAAGGAAATGAGATATAAAACCGCATTTGGTGATGTTAAGGGTTGCAACAGAGCCAGTGGTAGTCAGACACCAATAACGCTAAGCCCAAGGATAACAGGTTATATCTATGTACACAAACTTCTGTGTTGAACACAGAGAAGGATTGAGGTAAAGCGATACACTTAATAAGATGGACTTCAAAAGAATTGAAAGTGATCTAACTACTTCCTACGCTAAGCCAAATGATAAGGTAAGATACCTAAAGCGCTGGAAAAGAATGATGAAGTAAGGATAAGGATGACGTGTACGAAAATAGTGGAAGGTGAGATGTGATGTCTAATAATGTATTACAAAATCCACAAATCCATAATTGAAGCTTCAGGTTGGGACGAGGCTTTCTTAGAAGATCTATACACAATATTGAAATCCAGAGGGTGTATGCAAGATGGAGGTGATGGAACGGAGATGGTGGAGAAAGGTGTGGTTAAGGCGGAGGAAGAGGAGCCCGTCACATGATCTGTGAAGGCGTGGAGACAGGACCTATTAGGCCCCATCAGGGATTCCTTTGAGGTGATCTGTTAGCAACCAGGTACTGACCGTACTTCCTGCACCCGCTGTATAATTCACACGGTTCCGGCCGCTGACGAATAAGAGCTTCCTTATTTATGACGTCATGGGGAGGGCAGTATACGTCAGCTTTGTGCTCCTGAATCTTGGGGCACATCATCACCCCCACCCCATCACCCCTTTCTCTACCCTCCGCCCTTACAATCACATCGTTACGCGGGCAATATTAACCTCACTCAGTCATAACCAAGGTCAGGGTTTTTGTACCTCGCGTCATCAAAAGGTATCACCGGATTTCCGATTATTAATGTTCAGAAGTTCCTTACTAAGAAAGCAATTAATAAATATTAAAATAATATACAGGTGTTTGTTGGTTATGTAATAATTATTTTCCAATGTTCTATATAAATGTCAATTAATTTCCGATATCTAATGATTCAATTTTTTAACTGCTGCATTCTAGCTACGTGATCCATGTTACTGACACTTAGGGTTCCCTGTGCTTACTAGTATTGGAACCGAACTCATTATTGTTTCAGTTTCTTTGAAGTAACAGTAGGACAGGTGATGTTATGAATGTTTGATTCTAATGTATCCTCATTGCCGAGTTCAGTTTCCTAATTGAGCGCATAAAAATAAATCTCGAATTGTGATGTCAAACCTAAGCTCAGTTAGCAATCTATTATTTTCCTATTTTCAAGGACAACAAATGAAACATCAGGACATAATTCAATAATGATACCCAATTAATTTATTCCATGAATTACATGACATATGACTGCATGTGTCGCTATTACCAAGGGTCTGTAATTCTATCCAATTTGTTCTGTCAAAGTACAGTCGACCGATGGGGGTTATAAGGAAAAAATATATATCCCTGGGCAAGGCTACATACTGAATCGTTCTAAACATGTATAGATCTACATTCATAAAGCTTTATATGGTATTCACTTCCCTAAATACTGGGATTGGAAATGGTATGTTCAACTTCCTACAGAATCGATAGTTATTAGATTGATTCTAAATCAGTCTCAGTCAACAAAAAACATAATCCGTTTTCAAAAGTTCAGCTATTATTTTTGTTATTTTTGTTGTTTGATATAGTTCGCAAATTGTTATACAGTTTGGATGGCGTCTTAACTTTATTTGTTCTTTTAGATTCCTAGAACGGACTGTTAGTCCTCGTCAAACATGGACGGATTAGTTTCTGTATTACAAGTGTATTTAAAGAGTAAAGGCATTTTCATGATATTCACCTTCAAATCTGTGACAATACAAGCAGTATAGAGTAAATAGTGTTCTATTTTCAATACTATTATCGATTAAGAAAAGGCAATGATAACATGGAGAATCAGTCACGACATGAGTATTAAGAGAATACATTGTCATTTACTAATTTGTGTCCACGTATCCATGACATCCTGTGTAAGACAGCTTCATCAGATAATCATAAAGCCTTCTCAAACTAAGGGAGTGGCCCGTTTTTAGAAGGAAACCCACGAGATGAAAACAGCTTGGTCCGTACTCCACCGAGTTTGACCGCAGAGTAATCCACGAAGCGAAGCTGAGTGAATTATTCTGTGGTCAAACGAGTTGGAGTACAGACCAAGTTATTTCCATCGAGTGGGTTTCTGATTTTATCTCACCCCATAAAACATTATTTTTTTATTAAATAAATAACCCAATTAACCATTGAGTATTGGGTACACGAACCTCACGGCCGTGGAGTACGGGTTCCCAACGTTAAGCCTATGGAGAAAAATACCGGGGTGAGATCAAATGGTCAAGTCTACCTGAGAGGACTTCTCCGGGTAAGGTTTTGATGTAATGGTAACTACTCTCTAAATAAAAGTCGTCTGCTCCTTTTCCTTTTTCCTGTGCCTGAATTCCACGCCCCCTTAGCCTTAGGGTGATTTGGATGAGTGACAATCAGCTCTGCCGGATGGGTAGCGTTTGGAGGGTCTCTTACAGAAGATGCAGCTCCAGGCCGGCCTCTGCACCCATAAAGTGACATCTTATCATGAATAATGACTCGATCCTTTCGTTTAGAGGTGATCAAGTTGGCCCATTACCGCCTGAAAACCCTCTATCTTGGCACCAACGAGGGCAAGCCGCGAACAAATTCAATCGACCAGACCCTCAGTGTCAAAGTTGGCAAGGGAACAGGATCACTGCCATGTTGCAGCACGAAAGAAAGAATTGTGATGCTTCTAGATCGTCGGAGAAAATACAGATACAGAAATTATTGCTACTTATATCACTATCAGCCAAACTGACCAAATGAGGTAGAGGAGAAAGAGCCTCCGAGAATCATCATTAATATTGAATATACTGTTATATTGGCGGTTGATGTTTGATTCGATCAAAGATTCTGAAATAGAATCAATGGACCTGATAACAGGATGTAACTCAGTGAGAATTTATCATGAGATCTATTTGTTAAAACATGAACTTCTCAGAGATGAAATACCAATAAGTATGATTCGCTGAAAGCATCAATCGTTGCAACTGTGCATCTGATGGTAGTAGATTTCCGATACTGTTTTTTAGGGAGAAACATTAATGCATATGCCTCAAATGACACAGTTATGTGATGAGTAGTGTTGGGACAAGGATCCAAATTCAATATCTAGTGGTGACAGAATGTAGTTCTATTAGGTGTTGATCCATTTTCCATTTTCTTTTTTTCTGTGTGTGTTAATATTCTTCTACATATATGGGATGAATCCGTCCAATGCACCCAAGAAAAACGTACAACATTTACATAGCTTCAATAAAACATAGCTCTATTCTTTATTTAAAATACATTTTCAGAGATACCGTATATTCATAGTCACGACGGATATCGCCTTTGCTTTAAATATGATAGAAATCATAATGCAGTTGATCTTTCTTTTACAATACGCCCAATAGTTGCCCGATAGCGAGCCCAAAGACAATGTGGGCCACTAAATGAAAAATATAACACTGGCTCAGCACAAGGCTTTCTTATTTCCTGTGGGATACTGTGCCGTTCTCTGCGCCCAAAAGCTAGCCCTGCCCCGCTGGGTGGAGGCAGTGACAGTGAAGGATGGCCAGCAGTAATTACAGATTTGGGGTTCTTTCTATGGTTCCTTATCTGTCCCTCTTGCCGCCTTATCACGCTCCCCAGCTTAGAGCTGTTTTATGCAGAAGTTATATTCATAGAGCATCCAAACGTTCCCATGGCGATATATCATATTGGAAGAGACACACAATTAGTAGAGAGCTAAGTGTTGTTCAGTCGACGGGGTAAGGGTATGGATATTTGAAGGAATGGTGACTCATAAGGTATGGTGTTAATTGAGTTGATTGCTTTATCTAATGCGTTGCAATGATTATAGTCTAGAACTGGGAATATTCATATTTCCTTCAGTGAGTTAAAACGCTATGTCATTATCAACAGTATTCTGTATCACCATTATGCGGCATTTCCACCGACGATTTTGGCCACCAACTATGACCTTTTTCTCCAACCGCTGATTATTTGCTAGTGTTAGGCCACATAGTTGTCAGGGCGAAAAGTGAGTGAAATTTTCAGGTAGACGATTTTTTATCCCGACATTACGCAATTCGGCACCACCTAATGACTATTTCCTTCAACGATAAATTGAAAACAGGGAGGTGGTTTTAGATCTAAGAACGATAACACAATTGATCTTATCGTGGTTTCATTTGGGTTCTCGTTTCCTAAAGTGATCCGTCTTTATGGAGGACAGTTTAACAAGATATTCAGGAAAACACCTTTATTCTAGGTTTGTTAATAGGTCACGAGTTTAACCCTTTCTCAGGTCCGTTACTACGTGGATTTGATCCTTCATAACAAAACGCCTTGCTATAAGATAGGAAAAGGTAAACGATAAAAACTGAAACAAATGTCTTGGAATTCTGAGGAACACATCTGAAAACTGACTGACACTCCGATCGTGGTCACTATCGCCTTAGGTTAGTCCCAACTGTAATCCTTAATTAGCCAATATCGCCTTTAGTTTAAAAACCACCTCCCAGGTACATATAATCAGTGTCGGGCTAGCGATTGCTATTTCGTTCAGATCCCTTCTCTAATCGACGACGATTTTTACATTAACCCTTTCTGCATATATAGAAACACCACCTGCGTACCAATTGGAAGTTTACACAAGGCTGCAGCCTAGGGAGGGTTAATTTTCTGGCAATGACCCATGTAGCAGCGTCCATATTTTCTCAGTCACTTTCGATGCCAAGACCGTGAAATAAGTCGTCAGGTGGAAATGGCCTTATTTTCCGGGGTCGGCGATTATTTTGTTTCTAAGAGAAACCATAATGGATACTAATTATTGTTTGTCCAAAATGTCCAATGAAAATTATATCTAAATTTGAGGGTTTCTTTCACGCAATTTTATATACTCAGTGATGTACTTGCAACTTATTTTGAAGGTTACAACATGGAGGGAACGTTCTCAAAGACTAGGTATATTTTGAATGATCTCTATCTCGAAACTTCAGCAAATGACAACTCCATTAATTGAATGCTCCTGGTCGTAATAATTATCTAAACGGTGCATTATTTTCTATCTCACTAACTCATATTCGGTTTTCCTAAATATATATAATACGCAATTCATAAATCATTCTCGGTTCTTCAATTTTTTTATATATAAAACAATGAACGACATGGCTTATAGTAGTTTTAAGCCAAGTTAAGTGTCAGTGATATAGCTACGCTATTCCCGTATCTTAAGTAATCTCACCTATTCTATTCTATGTAAACATGTGTCTAATTCCCACCTCGTACCGTTAAAGGTGATATTCTACTAGTGGGATCAATAAAGCCAGTCGCTACTATAATGGGGTCCTGGTGAGACTTGCTTATGGACTTATACCCAGTTAACTGAATTGATTTCCTTCTGCTCCAGTGGACACGATTCTCGCATACAGTAATGGGGCCGTTCGGATTTCTATGTGTGAGGGTCTCATGAGCAACTGCTGAGCAACTGCTTCCCCTCCAGAGAGCAGATTCTGTAATAGGCGCAGCTACATTTGGGCACTTGTGTATACTTCTACTATGTGTGGAATATCGTTCTCCCCTAGCCAAGGGTTCTTTCTTTTCTTCAAATTTCACGACAAGTACATTCATTAACAGAGTATGATTGGCAAATCTTATGACTTACCTTCACGTGAGATTGTTTACACATGGTGCATTTCATGCACACTACTACCTGTGACAAAGGAAGACAAATTAAATACCGCGAAATGTTGATTCAATACTTCTCGTTTCTGTACTTCAGAAATGGAATAGCCGTATAATCTGATTAAATCTAAATTGTTGAGTTTAGCTTTTAAGGACCTGAACAAACAAAGGAAGTTACGGATTTTGGGCTTCCGATTTTTCTCTCGTACACTTGACATACAGTGTCATCCTAATATAAACGCTTAGAACTTCCATATCAGGAACTTGTTTAAATGTCTGATAACCGACTGCTATTTATATCTGCTGTACTCAGGTAAAAGGAGGAATCAGTACAAATATATCAGGGAGGCAGGGAGGAGTAGCTGTAACTGGGGCTTATATTGGCAGAGGTGTTCGTACTCTGTGTGTCCATGATAGGCCTTGTCGATATCTTTGCCTCAAAGACGTAGAAAGCCCATTTCAATTGGCCGATTATACGGCGCCGATCTGCAGTCAGAACCACCCATCGATTGTTTTGCATACCGACACAAAATCGGTGTATGGAAACGAAACTTGCAGAGAATGCTCACCAATTAATTCTGCAGGGACTATGCAAGAAGGCCACCATCGACTGATTTTCTGACAGACAAAATCAAAACACTTTGATTTCGTCGTTCCCCAAGGATCTAATGAAAAACTTAATCGGTATGTGCCCAGAAAATATGATAGAAACAGTGTATACAATGCACCTTCACATATTATTTGATACCGACGTACCTGTCCGTAGTACGACTGACAGACTCTTATATTAGTTCTTTTTCATTGGCCGACAAATATGACACCGATTTTTCGAGTTATCCTCAAAGTCTGTCAGTGGTGACCACCGATTGTTAATCGGTATCAAAGAATCGGTGAGGATGCAATATATACTATATATACATTGTTTTTACTACATTTCGATTTTCCATACCATTTAATTGCATAATCGTCAGTAACCATATCAAGTGCTGGGTCGTTTCCTTTCACATATCATTGCAAAAGAATCGGTCAATGGAAACAGACTTAGAATGCCCTTTTCAAGTGCAGATAAAAACAGCACCGTTTTTTTAGTTCTTCTCTGTCAGTAGTGTGACTGACTGCACGTCATTATCAAATAGTCGGTAAGGGTACAGTCTATTACCTTCTCCTGCATTTTACAGGTACCTACCGATTTAATATTCATGCTGAAACCTAGAGCCTCACCGATGAAATCAAAGCGTTTCGAATTTGTTGGTCGTTGATCAAGTCGGTCGATGGTGGCTTTATTACGCAATTTTTGCCATAATAATCGGTGCCATTTCAAACACAAGGCTAATTCAATTCACCAATCTGGGGTCGGTGTCCTTAAAATTCAATCGGTGGTCCCTGAATGCAGATCGGTGCTGAATATACGGTCAATGTATAGTGGCCTTTAATAGAACTCATATGATCAGTGCCATTTTCATGAGCAAATTTAGAATATTCAGGCCTAAGCTGTCCAAGCGATTTTGGAGTTAAAAGTTATATGTTTCAGTCGCAGATTTGTCTTAAAGTAATCAGGATATCCATCGATGCCAGTAAGTTATCGCTGAAAGAATTCGGTACTTAAGTTGTGATTAGGCCATGAGAATAACAAAGACTTCGACGGAGATAAGGTGCTTTTCCGTTAGTAGTGGCTGACAAATTTATCGGGAGGCGAAAATCTACAAGTGGAAGCAAGCCTCGAGATGAAGAACACGTATAGCTCAGTTAGCATAAAATAAGGTTTGCCGTAGATTTTAGTGGCACCCGTACAGGATTCCACGATCCATACATGACTTTATCCATCTGTAAAGGCACCCATCAGCAAAGCCACAGGTGACACTAAAACCACTTGAATTTACCGAGGTGCTATCGGACGCCCTATTCCATGCATCATAACGATGAGACTGTCAGTCGGAGACCATTACCGCCACTTGTCTTTTCATTTTCGGCCTCAGGAAATTAGTAGTACAGACAGAAAGAAGCTTAAATGTAACATCTGGATTTTTTCAATGTGCATATCGATTAAATTTATCAAGGAGAGGAGTAATGAGACAAGGATCCGCTTGAAGTTGGTCGTGAGATGCATTTCCTTTTTCGGAAATGTCCAAAGGTGATTATTAGGGTTACAGAAATACGTTTTGTTTATTCATAGACTTATATGCAGGTGTTTGCATCGATGATAAGCATATCTATTATAGAAGTCATTTCTAAGTTTCCAGGATATTGATTGACAATGTATTGGGGTAATAAGGTACCAATTATAAATTATTTGAAAATTGTAACAAAATAAAATGAGAATTTCAAATTGACAATTGTTATATATGTTTGAATATTGTTTATAGTTTGATCAAGGACCCTTACTTGCCTTTGGATCTAATTTGTTAAATAGCATTGCCCAATTCATGAAACAAACTATCACGTTGTCTTAACGAAAATGAAATGTATTAACAGCAACAAAGGGTTGTGTTGAGTCTACACTGGATTATTTATACAACTGTTAAAACATCAAGCACTGTATAATGTTTAATGTTTATGTCCAACAACTTTGTTATTACATCAGATTACCTGTGTATGTATTGTCTATACAATGTGGAAGACTTGTTGTACATAATGACTATTACCAGGTGAAAAACTATAAAAGAGAATGTCATTGTAAATACCATGTTCTAGTTAAGATGTTAGTTAGCAAGCCAGAGGGTTAAAGCCAAAATATTTACTGTAATCAAGCCAAGTACGACCTGCTGGGCTAAATTGAAAACAGGCAGATTGCCTTATTTCGTCCAGTCTAAATAAACTGATTTAAATTTTTTTTTTTAAGTTTGAAAACTGCATGTTAAATCTAAACGTTCGTCAATTTATCGAAAAAGGATTTAGCATTTTCCTTTTTTTATCTAGGTTTATCGCATCATTTCAGTAAGGTAGTTGAGTTTTTTAGATACAACAGCGTATGGCATTTTTTCTCACAAAATCCCAAGACAAGAAGGCTTTTCTACAGAGAGCAACTGCTTTCCTGTCTGTAATGCGAAGAGCTCGCAGTAGATTCTGAGCCATTGTTATGCAGATAGAGATGAACTATTATCATATACCTATGCACAAAGTCAGAGTAAATATATAATGCTCCTATGGGTATAGTAACTATACACAGATTGCACTCTACGCTGTGAAACGTTGTACTGGTGCCTTTGGATATCAACAGATTGCACGCTTTGAGTGACAAAATGCACACTTTGAACCTTACCTGCATGGTTTGAGCGACAGATTTCACGCTTTGAGTAAATAAAGCATTTTGATTGGTCGAGAGGCCAACAACAGAATTCTAGGCGCAAGATTCAAAAATGGCGGATCGCTTCACTTCGCGAGTTCCATGGCGTCGTACAGTAACCACGGAGCGAGTTAGTGTGAAAATACATCAAACATTGAGGTGCAATACAAGTACGAATCATGTGAAACACGTTATATAGCTTAGATATGCGAGATCAATCGATTTCAATACGTTCACGAACCGAGCGGGTGATCTGGTAGATGTCAACAAATAGCGGAGACACTGCACCGCTCAAGTGTAGCTGTCCGACGGGATGATCTAGCGTAGCAGGGTGACCGTGTGTTAATTTATGTGGCGGTATAATGTATTCGCGCCTGCGCGGTGATCACTTCCTTTTGTCTACTTCGGGCATGTCTGCTAACAATAACATCGTCCTTGCGAGTTGTAAAAAGTGACTTTGACGTCGAATTACGGTCAGTTTTAGCGAATTATGACCAAATTAAGGTATATAATAATATGAAACCATAGTGATGGTGCCAATGCGGGGTAGATTTACTCATTGTTTCGGAGAAATTCGTTCTGAACTCGCCGTACCGGCTTGTTCAGAACGAATTTCTCTGAAACAACTCATAAATCTACCCCGTATTGTCACCATAACTATGGTCTCACATATTATTCTCATCCCTTCATTTCTATTTTCAGTGTACTTCAATATCTTTCGCTGTAGGGCACAACCAACTTTTCAGTATTTCAGAGTAGCCTTTCTAAAGTCTTGATTAAACATCAATTTGCTGTCAACAATATATGCGTGCATAAACTAACAATTATCATTCAATTTGCAATTTCATATTTCTTTCTCATACCAACAGGTTCCCTTCTTAATAGTTTTCTGATTCTCTTTTTTACCTTCATCACCACTTATCTTACCTTCGTCTAGTCTCCCTCTCTGTTTATCTTCGCAATTTCCTCTACCGCGATACTGCTACCTGTCCATTGCTTTTTCAGGTTTTTCCTTGCAATCTCATTCCCTCAGTGACTGACTGCGTTCACCATATTTCTGTAATTGTTCCCCATCTGCCAATCATTTGTTGTCTCTCTTTATATATATTCCTCATTGGTACTGACCCCTTTCTCTATGTATACCTTCATACCTCTATCTCTTTTTCCATCGTTTAATTGTCTGTAGGTAATTCGCGGTTAGACCTTTCTCTTCTCACCCTCTTCCCTCTTTGTTTGTCCCTCATCGTTCAATTGAGATACATATAATTTGTTCCCCATATTTCTGAAATCCTTTCTACCCTCTACCTGCTTGAGTTAGCTTTTTTTTGCCATGTATTGCGTAATCATGATGAAATTCTTCTGTAGCTTGTGGTGTAATCTTTGTACGAGTCATTTTTAGGACAACTGTAGCGAAGAACACGAAGAACCTTTTTGTATTGATTTTAAAAAAATTCCCTGATCCTTCTTTATATCATTCGTCCACTCAATATATATACACACAGATATATATATATATATATATATATATATATATATATATATATATATATATATATATATATATACATTCCCCTTTTTTCTGTCATTGCCTGTTCATCATCCTTACTGACTCCACTATCTCTGCCATGACCAGGTCGTGCTGGCCAGACACCCTGCTTCCCGGGGCGGTGATCATGCCGTGGAGGAGGCTGTAAAGGGGAACTCCATACAATAGCGGCAGCTGTGGAGATCTGCCTCGAATGGATGTGTCTCCAGGGAGCCTGACAACGCAGAGACACCGCCACCCTTGGAGAACTGGGGCATGGTCCTAAAATCAGGCCTGGGAACTTCCTCAGATGACCCCATACTCTTACACCAAATATCTTTTGCTAACCGCAATGATACTCAATAATTCTATATGGAGTTGTTATTCGACGTCGTTTAAGTATATGCTATCCATAAACGCCGTGGTTCATTATTTTCCTCGCAAAACTCTCAAAACTGGTTTCAGGAGCTGTCCCCTAGACGTGTTTTACAGTCGTTGGAACCTCTTTTTGTGTTTATTGGATACCGGTCAGCGGACTCGCATGCATGTTGTATGAACATGCGGCACCCCCAGGTATACAACCTGCCCTTAGCTGACCTCTGAACTTCACATTTGTAAAAGATGTTTAAGTACTACTCACTTTCTAACAGTCGGATGTAATTTAGATTGTCTATTTGGATAAGCCTCAGATTTTGACGCTGTGGCTTCTGAGTTCTTTCTCAGTTATACTGAAACGTTATATAAGTTCAATGGGAACAAGAAGTAGCCTAAAAACAATGAAGAAAAATCTTAATCATAGGTGTGTATTAACATTGTCTGATATCTTCGCTTCAGTTATAAAAGAGTCGGTAAATTAATTAGCCTTACCAGCTAATATGCATTATCTTAATATTTGGATATGCCTCAAGGAAGTATTCCACTCATGAAATGTTAAATAAGTGCAACCTAGAGTTATTAGAAGTCAGGAGGGGAAAAAAGCTCTATTGTGTCTGATGTATAAGCATAGAAATGATACCGACTGGATAGAACCAAAGAGATCAAGAAAAACTAGAAGAGGCGAGAAAATCAACTTTAAGACCCCGCTTACCAGAGCGACTACTGTCCTGAAAAGCCCCTATTATAGGGGAGCACGAGAGTGGAACAACTTGGACAAAGCAATACAAGCAAGTGACTCAATACAAACATTTAAAAGACTCATAAAGGATGCAGCAAACAAATAAGTACAATGGACAAAGGGTATAGAAAACAAATAAGAACAATGGATAAAGGATATAGGATGGATATGTAAAATCATTATTACCTCATTAATACTAACAATTATTATTAATCACTATTATCTGTACTCTCCCTTATTATATCTATTTGTTATTGTTGGACCATGATATGTGAACTACTGAAGATGTAATAACTGTTCGTATTGTTACTGAAAAACCCATATCTACGAGAGTGACAATTAAATAAACAAAACAAAAATATATATATATTGTGTTCTTACCCTTTCGCTATATTTGTATAGGTTTCAAGCATGTCCTATTTCAAGCAGCCTTGGCATTTTGTGCTAAAACAATAATAACAAGTGTCAACTTTTGTAAAGATCAAACACTTCCAATAAATGACCATTACTTTATTGTTTACCGTCATTTTTTAGAATAACACAAGTTACGAATACGGTGTGGTATAAAAAATGTTAAGTTGTTATTTAAAACAATACAAAGGTATCAGAATCTATGTGAGGTTTTCATATTCCACCCAGAAGTATAATCTTATTTGAATGTTTGTAAAACTTATATTGTTGGTGGAATTATTCAATTACATGCTATAAAAAGAATAATGTGCGCTCACCATTAACCACAATTTCATAGCTGGGGATGGATGGTGGAGAGAACAGTAATTCTAGACGCCTTGCCTGCATCGCAATAACGTAAAGTTGTAACCAGACACTATTTCGAATTAGACACATGAAATCATTATTCCTCATTTTATCAGACCATTAATGTAAATATACAGGAGAAGCAGATTGCTTTCCAGATTTGCTGTTTGTAAGATAATAAGTCCTGTCAGGATTGCAAAACGTGCACAGTAGGCATTAACTAAACTTTATTTGTAACTGCTGCAGCAAAGGCAATTTCAGTGGGTTATATTACCTCTTCCATGTTCTCACTGGAAAAACGACAGAGAGCGGTCAGCAAATACCCAGTGACAAATTCAAACCTGAACGTAATGCAGGTTGCTTTTGAGGAATGCAGGAGTTTTTTAGAGCTGGAATGAGAATGATATAAATGCCTAATACTCCACAAGTCTGGATGCGAAACCGAGTGACGATTATGGCGCATCCAAACGAGTGGAGTATTTTGTATCCAGACGATTTTAGTGCAGTTTTGGATTCATCTCACTCCTTTCACAGAAATTAAAAGGCATCACAATATCAGAATAATTCAAATTACTTGGCAAATCCAGTTATGAAAGTTTAATTCTCCATGTTGATGTCTTTTCTTTTCTTTGATTTCCTGGCCACTGATTGGTTGCATATGACGTCATCTAATATTCACTGCACCACAACTGTCCAATAGTGTTGTCGCTTTACCGGGGTGATTACCGGAGTGAGTATTTTTTTCTAATGCTATTCCTATGACTAAACTTCTACGAGGGGTGAGATTATTCTAGAGCGCCTATGTTCAGGATCAAAGAAGAAACCAACAAGTTTTGGTGAAAGACGTCATTCTCCGACTCGTTTGAATGCTACGTGATATTCACTCGGCTGTCGCCTCGTTCATATCACGCCGCATCAAACTCGTGTAGAACGACTTCTTTGACCAAAGCGAGTTGCTTTCTATATTTATCTGACCCCTGTTCACACTAAAAGAACAGGCTCCCAATTTAAGCCTGTGAGCATTTATTCTAGGGGTGAGATAAAGAATCATACGCTGTTTCTTGCGTTGATGAATAGAAGAATAGTTGCTACAGACCTACTACCATGAATTATTAGCAAAGGAAACATCTGAAAATGCGTGCACACATTTACCCAAGGAGATCCCGAGCTAGAATTAGAGTAAGAATGTTTCCTGATAGCTACATCAGATTAAACGTTACAACCGCCACGGGACTTACTAAATACACAGTAAGGGTTAACAAAGTGTGTGTGCCCTTGTGGCCCCTTTTTTCATCGAAACAAGAAATAGGCTGTTTACTATATTTGAATCCTTAACCTAGGGCATAGAGACAACAAACTCCTGATGAGTGTACGAACGCTAGTAAGAGCAGCCTTTTCTGTTTTTTCTTTGGATACAATTCCTTTATATAGTGTGAATAGATACATTGTGCGTAGTGATCTGTACATAAAGAATATTGTACTCAATAAAGAGGCAGAGGCCTCAATTGAATCAACAGACTTATGTTTGTTATGGTCTCTGATACAAAACGGCAGTGTTAAAAGGAGAATATCTGAAATATTTACAATGATTCATTGATAACTATAAATGAGGAAACCAATACCACCACTAATAAAATATAAAAATAAAATAATAAAACTATAAATGAGAAAACCAATACCACCACTTTGTGGCACTACCTGCAGTTACTAGGAACCCTTCTCTCATAGGAGACCCAAACCTATCTGACAGCCTATTTATCCTAGCCCTGAATGAAATTCACTTGTAGGAGACTCTATCAATGCGCATCTTGATATGGACGATACTGTGACTCATGGTATCGCTGCATCTCGGTCTATCCACTTTTGGTTCTTTTTCTGTAGTTTTTCTCATGGCTATTGTCGTAGAAGCCCAGGGTAGATCAAAGAGCGTTGGGACTCGAGAAACGATATCAACCAGCTCGTGGGTTTTTTTGTGGTGACGTCATGCAAGGAGGGTCCTGTATAGGAGAAGCAGTGGTGTATTGTAAGATTTACTTATTTTTCAATTATCTCCAATTCAACAACATAGCTGATTCAATCGCGATTTCGTCTGATTGTAAAATTAATTTGTTGTAAGTATTAACAATCTCGGTCGAGTTGTACTATAGATGCCATACAGAATATATATTTCATGTTATATATGAGTATCGAAAGGAAGTAAACCATTTTAATTCA
The DNA here is from genome assembly GCA_950022655.1 of Alentia gelatinosa. Taxonomy (NCBI): domain Eukaryota; kingdom Metazoa; phylum Annelida; class Polychaeta; order Phyllodocida; family Polynoidae; genus Alentia; species Alentia gelatinosa. The sequence goes on along the minus strand of OX465588.1, from coordinate 22,900,139 downwards.
GACGAATATGATGGTATACCCCGCTCCCGCTACCACCTAGTGGTACAGGATTAGTGCCTGATGCCAGCCAGGGGCCATGTGTGTTTCAAATCAGACAGCACTACATCGGAGCGAAAACAGAGTACGAAACAGACATGGCAGGAAGGCCGACTCTATCACTTCAGTCTGGACCATGTGGTACGATTGAATAACCTTGTAAATATGATGTGTCCCATATCGCTCCACTTGGCCGACCAAGCATCATCCTCGGTGCTCATACAGAGGTCAATCCGTGTTCACGCGTATGTGATGTAAATGGCAATAAGATCAATGGATTCCACTTTCTATATAGAAAAACGCTTATTTTTCGTCGTATTTTTGAAAGGAAGATGCAAAACCTTTTACTACCGTAGCTTCATGTATGTTATACCACTGGCGTAAATATACATGCTTTTATTTTCCTCCATCAAATCGATATTCATTTAGTAGAAATTCATAATTGAGTATTCCAATGGATAATTTCCTTCAGTTGAATTGTCATAAGATCAATGCTTGCTAGATGCCATCTGTACCATGAGATCTTTGCTCTGTCGCCTGTCAACAATATTTTTATTAAATAAAGCTAAGGCGATTCCAACCGAATCATCTTACATAGGACGTATCATTTAGTTCAATGTAGTGGCTCATGATTTACGGTAACCAGGGGTTCGCTGTCAGGTTACGCCGATGCCAATATTGCGTCATGGACATTAACCTTGTTGAGCACCTTCGACAGCTGTAGCATGCAGTACGACGGTTATCATCTCTAATTACCTCGGATACCTGACAATCAAATATAATAGACATCATCATCAAATACTAAAGACTGCTAGATTCTATCACGTTTAGCTTTAGATCTACGTTTAGCTTACCATATTAATCTTATTCTCATCTTGTTCTTAGCTTCTAATTGCGCATATCATGTCTCATCTACCTCATTTTATCATCCACTTATTTTTCCTGTGTCTTTACGACTGACTGGTAATAAGACTTGATTTATAAACTGCCCGGACGTAGCCATTTGCCTAAATGGAAGACCACCAACCTTGGTGAATTTACTGCAGTGAATTTGTTTTAAATGGTGATAATTCCGTGTGTTAAGGTAATAGGTTGTAGTGAATAGCTACCATTTGTGTATTGTTTCTCTATTGAGCCTGATGCCCATCTACCGATTCAGCGTTGAGCGATTAGTTACCAAATCGTATCGGAGTCGGTCGACTTTTTTTTTTTTTTTTTTTTTTTTTCATGAGAAAAGAGGAATTATTTACATAAGACATTCTGCTGTCTAGCAGGTTTTGTTTGCCTTCTATGATCTTTTACATTTGTCAATCCGGGAACAAGTCGAACATAGCATACTTGATGCAATAATACATAAATACAATTGTATGGTGTACATGGTATGAGATGAGATGGTAAGTGAAATGACACAGGACATAACTATACATATACAATTACAATTAGGTTACCGTAGTCAGCGCCTTTACCTTCAACTTCACATATTTCTTATACTGATAGATAGAGCTATTCTGAACATCGATTGGTAGTGCATTCCACAATGCCATACCATGGTACATGGGGTTTCGTTTGTAAAAGGATGTTCTTGGTCTTTTTAATCTTACCTGTCTTTTAACTTGTGATCGCGTTCTAGGATTAGGACAAGACGATACATTCTTTGTGATTCTTTTCGTGAACATATATAACAAAAACATTCTACGATCGTTTAGGTTGTCAATATTACACTGCTCATGCAACTTCCTTATACTAATATCTTGCGTTTTATTTCTTGTACAAATTCGTAAACCTCTGTTTTGGAGCTTTTGGAGACCAGACAACAATGATTTATTTGCTCCATGTATAAAGTACCCACTGTAATCAAAGATCGGCGATATCATAGTTTTATAGATTTTTATACTTGTTTCCTCAGTAATATCGTATCTTATCTTTTGTAGCTGAAATAACCGTTGATTTACTTTTTTCATTGTACAATTTATCATATTTTTCAAGGATAATGTAGTGTCCAGGGTTATCCCTAAATATTTAAAAGAGTCACACTTTGGTATGTTGACATTATTAACAGTAATATCGAGTCTATGGATCTTGTCTTTGTTATTTCGCAGTTGAGCTTCTGAGCCAAAGATACACAATTTTGTCTTTTTTTCATTTATCAACATATCATTATCTTCACACCATTTTTCAAGTAAATAAGCATCAGATTGAAGTCGGTTAAAACCATTTGTAATATCAAAGTCACTAGTGTAAAGTACAAGATCATCAGCATAAAATATGTGATTACATTGGAAAGCGAGATCTTTAATATCATTAATAAAACAATTAAAAAGCAAAGGACCTAAAATACTTCCTTGGGGTACACCTGAAAAATTACGTAACCCTTCGCTCGACCGGTGGACATTGAGGAGATGGGGTGCTGGATATTAGTGCTAAGCAAATTGGTCTACTAATCGGTGGCTCACCCTTGCCTAGCTGTCCTACATCTACCGACTACGGCCGACTCCGTTAGGATGCCTTGGGTGAGACAAATTACCGTCCGTGTGTCGCAGACAAAGGTACTTAAATGTTCCGAAATCGGTAGATGGGCATTGGGCTTATGTCTCTGAGTTCTATTCCCATTAGAGACCTGCAACTGATAGGCAGTTGCTACCTGTAAGGTATCATATTGTGAAGTAGATACTGAGTTCTGGTCCTATGAAAGAGTATCACTCGGTTCTATTGCTTATCGCATACATCACACATTTTATCATAAGATATTTCTGATCCGTCTCCGTTTCAATCATCCATAAATTCGGTCATTGCAGAGTTGGTACAGAAAGTCACAATGATAGTGTTACGTACCCCAAGATCAGATAACAAATAAGGCCAGAGAACGGTGGGATCTGATTCTATCAGTTCATGTGACCACATTTTATTCATACACCACGGACTGGTAGCCAATCGTACCTAGTCAAAAAAATAGTTTCTGGAAAATTTGAGATCAAATGTAATCTTCGTGATTGTCAATTATTTTCATCTGCTGTCCAAATTGCTTCCTAAATGGCCAACTTGAAATATATTAATGACGGTTTCGCCTTACATAATATTGCATTGTGTATCATGAATAATCCAGTAGCTATTTCAAATAGATGAACACTATCCTAATCTTGCTAGAAATACTTTTCAAGTATTAACTGTTATCTCACCCCTGGAATAAATGTCCATAGGCTTAACATTGGGAATTCGTTCTCCATGCCCCTACGAGAATGGCAGTCCGTTCTCCATGGTTTATATCCTCTGTGTTGTCCATTCTTTAGGTGTGTACAGGGGTGAGATAAATACAGAAAGCAATTCGTTTTGGTCAAAGAAGTCATTCTCCAACTCGTTTGAATGCTATGTGATATTCACTCGGCATCAAACTCGTGGAGAACGACGACTTTGACCAAAACTTGTTGGTTTCTTCTTCAGTACCTGTCGTCATGTGCACTGCCAAAGTAATATTTCTGCAGTTGTGATACTATAGTCAGGTCAAAGATCCAACCTCGTCTGAATTCAAGGGATGCTTGCAATGCGTGAAAAGCTTATACCTGGTAATTACTTGCCAAGGATCTAGAAACATCACAGGCTTGCTACCTTTATTGTAAGATAGAGTGACTCAAACGTAGTTCCCCTCTCGGCGAGGTAGAAGCTGAATAGATAGGAAGGAAATCAATTTGTTAGAGGGCATACAAATCAGTCGGGCTGTACGATCACAAGACGAATGTTGATCCATATGCTTTTAGCTCGCATGTTAAGACTATAATATGAGCTTCATTGCGTGACTTTGGTTAAATAGATCCGAATATTGCACTCAAAGGTTAGGGAAGGCTGATACACAGATAAATTATGTAGCTCAACATGAACCATCATTTCCCTCTAAGTTGTGCATATAGCCTTGTATTGCTGCGTATCACCCAATCATAGCCTGAATGATATTAATGAAAATTGAAACTGCTGGTTTGACAAATTTTGTAGATAAACCAACTTTACAGGTCATACCCTTTCCAGTAAGTACAAAAAATTGACCGAAACTTCTGTCTTGCCATCTAATGAATTCATGCCAATAAACGGGAATTCATGCACATAAATGTAAATTTACGTAGATACATTATCTAAAATTGGCGTCAAAATGGCAAAATGGAAAAAAAAAGTGACTAATGGAAATCGGGATAAAATACACAGGGTCAATGATTTCTGTCGACAATATTACACAATTTGGTACCACCTTCCAGCTATTAGGGCCATTGCACTACGCAGTCGTCCGAGATTATGTTATGCTTCTCAAGTGTATAAGATATAAGCAATAAGGGTATAAGTGAAATAGATGGATACAAAGCAACATGGCGTTAGCAGGAAGTTGCTCTTAGAGCGATCGCCTGTATAAGGAAGTGAATGGTCACGTGACTTGCTGATGTAAGCAGCTGAGGAGTATACCTCCGCTGCCGCTGCAGAGAAGCAGCACTTGGGTATGAGTTTTGAGATCTAGAAGAGCTGAGCAAACCTGCTCCTCGCTGGAGTAAGGTTTGGGTTTAGGCGCCAGAGGCTTCAACCTGTGTGGAGAGGAGCCGCCTACTATGAACATTCACCGAGGTGCTTACAGACCGACATGTGAGTAACTGACTCTTAATAGGGAGTACACAGAGTGGATATTTAGTACTTATAAGATCTGAACCATCACAAACTGAAGCAAGAAAGGAGTGTAATAGGATTTCTGAGTGAAAGACCAAACTTGTGAACGAATATTGCTGAAATTTATTATTGGACGATTATGGACAAAATACTTTGAAAGACTACTTAAATGGTTTGTACCAATGTGCATAACATGCCTTGATTACTGTCAATGATAATTGTCTAGGAGTGGAGTTTAGTTAAATAAGAAGAGCGAGAAATCTACGAATTGGATATCAATAATTACTGTGCATTCACTATGTTTGTAACCTACGGATTGCTCTCAGGAGACTAAAACATATAAACTTTATTTATATTGTTCATCTTTCCTCCTCTCAGGTCGCAGGGATTCGAGGTCACCGTGTCCCTGTGAAAATGCTAAGCAAGTAAATCTATTATGTAAGTAAGTCTATTATGCAACTAAGTATAAGATCTACAAATATAAGATGATCTAGCAACCTAAAAGACTAATTAAGGGACCTAATAAATACCCCCACAACAGTGCACCATTGACGAAATATTGTTTTTATAATAGAATTTCAATTCAAGATTTGGTTGGCTAACACCTCCATTTTTCCATGGAAAACGACCGCGTAAATACTCGTATTCAAATTATATTGATATGTTTATTACCCCTTTATCCTACCCCTAATATAAAACCCCGTAGGCTTAACATTGAGTTTCGGTATGCCACACGGACTGGCATACAGAGTTTTATATGCCACTAGAGGCATACAGAATTATTATCACGTAATATTAAAAAATCGAGGAGACGGGGTAGGATAAAATAAAAACCAGATTTGTTTTAATCGTGGCCACCGCACTCCACTCCTGGAGTTTTTGCCCCGGACTTCACTCAGCTTCGCCTCATGAAGTCACTATGCCAAACTCCAGTCATGGCATATGGTGGCCAAGACCAAAACTCATCCAGTTTTACTATAATATTGCACGCCAGCGTATAGGGCATATACAACTCTGTTTTTCGCTGTATCCGGCAACGTTATTGCTTTATTTGCCGCGACATGTATCTTGTGCGCGACATATATATATACGAGTCGTATATAGTCTATATGCGTTTGGCGAATACATGTATATATAGATAAGAAATTTTAAAAAAGGTTTAGCGATTCCCCTACAACCACACAAACCTATCCTGGCTCTGTCCGACCATGTCATAAAGGTTCTTTTCGTAAATTGTGGAATGTTATCTCTATCAAAAACATATTTACAAAAAAAATATAATCGTTAATCCGGTCCAATTATCCAAAAACCGTATTATATGTTTTTTTTAATTCTCTTTATGTAAATTATGAGCATATATATATATATTACCTGTCCAATAAATATAATCGAAATGCAATGATGGAAAATATTTTAGTTGCAGCTTTCTCTATCAAATGTTATTCAATATCATATCAAAGGTGCTATGGGACATCCACAGTAAGAAAAAAAGTCATCTTTAAGTTTTTAAATCGATAATTCCAGCTTTACCTCCAAGTGGCAGTGTGTACCTGTTAACCATTATCTAAGTTGATAAACTATGGGGATACGCCTATTTATGATATCAATTATATATGAGTTCAACATACGGTTCACCGATTTTTGATGAGATCTCTTATAACTCGTTATCATATTGAAAGAACTGTAGCCCTTGTTGAAGAGGTACGAAAAAAAGAACAGGTATTGAACGGATATGTCCAATAGCATAGACCACCAGAGGTAGATTTTTGCTGAGGTTGATAAACGATAGTTTCCTGTTTTAATGCAAGATAGTATGAATATAAGTGTGATGTATAGTGCAGATATAGCAGCATATGCTTATCATATTAGAACTAGGTTGTAATCCTAAGGATTCAAGTGTGTCATACCATGGATTGCAGAAGGAATGATAGTTTTCCGGCTCGGCAAACGAAGGCCTGACCTCTATTACTTTGATCATCGCTATCCTGACAACACGTCAGATGCTGTAGATTCCACTGTCTCAATCGTGGAGAAACAGGAAGAAATCGGAGTCAATAGTTCACCGGAATCTCTCCACTGATAGCTGAATATCAACTGCTATCCACTGATAGTAGAATAACAACTGCTACTTTGGTAAGCAGTGTAAAAAGGAATTCATATGCATACTAGCCGAGGATATAAAACTCTTGAAAATGGTGATACATATCTTATTTTTCTTCATCAGAATTATTTAGATTTTATTGCAAATACAGGTAAATTACGCAAACTATTATAATGAATATGTATATGGATTCTTCTAAATTACGAAGTCTCGTTAGACAAATACTGTTGCATAGTGACGGTCTAGAGTACATAATAAATCTGTGTCTCTTCCGCCTTTTATGATCGGGAAAATGGCATGTTAAACCAACCATTCTAGACTATTATGTAAATATCTATTCGCCCATATTACAATCAATCCCACAAATAAATAACTCAAATTTGAATCCAAAACAGACGTTTCCAGTAAGTGAATATAAATGGATGAAAATTTATTTTTCAAAAAGAAAATGACGCAGCATACATCTGATACAGAATTATCGTACGATCACACAATAAAGTAGTCCTGCCCCGTGAACGCGGAGGGGTACATGGACGATGAATCTGACGCACAGCACGTCACCACAAGCTTTATAGTCCCTGAGGAGAACACACTGTCAATCCACCACCACCCACGTGACCTGAAACCACGTGATCCCAGTCCGGAGGAATGTCTGCGCGCTATTCAACGCCAGTCGAGTATGGGGTGTCCGGTGTCATTTCCACAACAGATTATACCTAAAGTCCGGTGATTTCACGAGGATATCCAATTAAAATAAGAAATAATAGTACATTACTGGGAAGCACTTTGTAGGAGCTGTATTGATGGTGAGTTCAGAGATTTAAGTGTGGGGTCAGCTCCTAGAACGATATATTAGCCCTTTCCAGTCGAGCATGTTGGTAATTAGCACTGACTACAGAGCCTAGGATATCCCTGGACATGTCTCAGGCGTAGGGGGGCGGGGGGGGGGGGGTAGAATATTCTAAGAAATTCGCTAGATTTGATTAACCCTTTAATTGCAGGTAAAGCCCTGTTGGCAGTGACGGGAACTAGGAGCAGGTATGACCCTAGGGAACGGACCGATTTTTGTCTTACTTCATTAGATTGTTTGATCATGTGATATGACACGTCATAATTGCTTTTATTATTTGTCATCATTACCTGATAATGTAGAATACATCTTTAAAGTACATTCTTTTAACGCTTCATGTTTATTGATACCGTAAATATGAATCTGAAATAAAGCCTCAAGTTATCTTTCTTAACATTTAGTATATTTGATGCAATACCCGCCATGAAATATAGTCGTTCTTCCAGTCGTTCGTAACTATATGTATGAAATACAAATAACATAGACAACCTTTCATACAAGAGAACACAGACAGTAAATCACAGCATTATCCGGTCTACGTTGGTAAAACCTTGCAGTGGCTCGCTAGAAATGTGTAATACGATAGGAACTGAGTGATCAGGCGACCTTTGGATAACTTGCAATATCACAATAAGCCTATGCGTTTTGAGAAACAAATAGGCAGCCATGTATATGAAATAATCTCATTGAATATGGTGAAGGCTACACTTCAATGCATTTGTGTGGTATCTATCTTTTATAGTTTATTAGAGCATATTGATGGAAAGGAGGGCATTTTATATTAAGCCAAAAGACTGTATTTTGAAATTATGTAATAACAATACCATTTATTTCCTTTAATATGCCACTTTATCGGCTATGGATACACAGAAGCCTTCTTTGGTATTGCCATAACGCTTAAACCAAGCCTGAAAATTAATCATTTTAGAATAAATTATAATAAAAACATTGCTTCTATTGCCGAGTTATACACCTTGTTGACAGGGTGACCTTTTCAGATCAATGTGGAACGTCATTCTTAGAATAAATCTTAAAATATCCATGTACAGCACAATTCATAAGCTATCTTAAAACGCTGTTGCGACTCATTTATACTCAAGTCATGTATTGGCCCTGAAGTGGTTCACTTTCCCTTTAAACTGTTAAATTAGCTAAACTAACACCCCCTTTTGTAATACGGTTAGGAGAATTCTACACATGGTAAACAATACAGACAACGAAAATCTAATCTTATATTACCAATTCCTATCATAAAACCTTTCTAAAACCCGATTAGGTATCATTTGATTAATCACATAAAAAAACAGCATTCTCTTTTAATAGTTTTTACTTACAAAACCCATTGCTCTATGGGTATCAGTCTCACCTTGTTTATGCGGCACAGGCTATCATTGGAGTGTAGAGGGAGGCAGACGTCTTTGTGACGGTGTGGAGGGTAGGGGGCAGGGGCGAAGACCTGGGCTGGCGACAGGGGTGGCAGTGGCAGTGTGACGGCGGTTGTATGTTCAGGGACATGTGGGTAAACCTTCTTTTATTCTGTATCTTTACACCATATGGTATATATTTACATTTGTTAATAAACCTTGAGTTTCATTCTGTGAATGTAAATTCATACTATTATTACTTCTAAGAGGTTTGTATGTATAAGCATATATGTGTTGTTTGTACATGCGTTTTTATTCATCGTCATCGTCTTGTATTGTTCTGACATTGGTAAGGTAGACCGCCATGTGTCTGTGTATCGAGGAAAAACTCCAGATTCATATATTACTGATTGCATCAATATTTAAGGATATTGAATTGCTTATACAATAGTAAAATATAACAGTACTAACAATAATAATAGTGTTAATAGTGATGACGATGGTATGATGTGGTATTAGTTACGCATGGAATAGAGGGAAACCATGTTCTGGTGAAAAAAAGTCCAAGTTAAAGGTAAGGCTGCCCAAGGCCTTGGCCAAGGGCAGTACTTTTTTCAAGCCTTACCGACTTTCACTGGTATTTGCTTTCCCTATTCCGATACACCTTCTAATACGGTAAAAATGGTTATTTCTTTACTTGCGATAACCCAAGAAGCCATGCCCACCCTTATTGACTAGTTCCGACCGCTATGTTTTCGTCCCGCCCGTTTTATGGCAACTGTGCAGGTTGCTATGCAGGTTACGGCGACGTCATAGCATCATCAATTTATTGTTTATATTTTCCAGGCGTCTGAAGCATTTGCAATCTTATAATGATAGTTTTATTTGCGATAATTGGTCTGAGTCGGTATATCTGTTTTTTGCCATATCGAACAACACATGGCAATATAGATCATGTCGTCAGCCTGGGACGAAAACGTCAGCCTGGGATGAAAACCTCACCCTTGGTACTCATAATTATTGTACCCTTAGCAGCGATTTGTAACAATATATTGTTCACCAATGGGTATATAGGAATTCAGTTTATGCAACTCAATCTATTATCTATGTACACATCCATTGTTTCTACATTTCCAGTGCACTTCAAATAACACTGCAAATCGAAAAAGAAATAAGAAAGAATTCTTACAATGGCTAGGAAGTGTCAACATAAAACACCCACCCGCTCATCACTTGGCGCTGCATCGTTATGAGGTGCTCGCAGCATCGTCGGAGCAACTCCGACTCCCTGGAGGAGGGCAGCTGCTGTCATACACTCGGCCGGCTCGGCGTGGGTGAGCGATGAGTCAGGGCTCCAGCTCACAGCGGGGAACTCAGCGCCATCTCAGCCAGCTTTCCCTTCTGATTTCCAAGATTTATTGCATTTTTTTCTACTAATCGCGGACTTTGATCAGAACCAATTAAACGCGGTAAAAGATCGGAGTGCGCTGGCCTGTAAAATAAAGTTACTTTTGATGGTATTTTCGTGGTCATGGCGCGGAAGTTGATTGGCAAATAATGGTGGCTTTATTTGCTCATCACAATATTCGGAATCCTTTACGTAAAATATTGTGGTTCAAACTTTAGTTTAGTTTTGCAAGAATTCGATCTAGTAAGAAGATGCAGAAATAGAGCAGTACAGATAAATATATTCGTCAAACGAACCGCATCAAGAATAATTGAATGTCATTGTGATGTTTCTTTGTTACGAGTCAAAAACAGAATGACGAAAAAATCCGACAAAGACCGAAAGCCCCTTTCTTCTGATGGAATGTGTAATAATTCCCCTGAGTTTCATGTTATTAGGTTCACAATTAGGGTATTATTTGCAACATTATGTCTATTACCGGGTTATATTAGTTTCTATATATTCGTTGTAAGTAATACACAACTTCATGACAATATCACTTTCTGTATATATCATATTGTGTCACATCGATAGATCTCGGAATGTGCCCATACTTTGAAGAGATTAAGGTATATAATAATGACATTATCCCTGTTACTATATTACAATATCGCCTCAGGAAGTCAAATGCAAATTTACAACACTGTGCTCCTCCGGACCACAGATATTTCTCCCTGAGGGTATATTGAAAGGGGAAAACTCTCATACAGAAATGATTCAATTCAATGACAATATAATATCAAGAAATGCGTCTTACACTTGGGAGGGCATCAGAGTATTTTCATGTGGTCGGCGGTGTAGGGTCACAGACACTGGATGGTCAACTGAATGTTTTATACAGGGCATCCCTCTCGGGATCGTGCCTCCCCTCCATGCTGGACCCGAGAGCTCCCATGCTTCCCTTTCCAACGGCTTTTTGGTCTTTATTCTGTAATGTGACGTATTCTGCATTAATATTAGGAGTGTATTGATTCACATGAGGACAGACTAAGGGTGCACGTGAGACGCCAGCTGACTGGGTTGTCTGGGCGCTAATCCCTGTGCTAATCCCCTTCCCCCCTCTCACACACACACGCACACACCTATACACTCACGCACATGGCGACTGGGACATAGTAGGTAGTCTTTCCCACTCAACAGGAAAATCTGTCTTCCGCCTCTACCCTAAGGATGCATAATCTCAGTTGAGCATGCCTCCCGCCACCCTACCTCACCCTCCTCCTGTCCCCCAAGTCTCCCTGCCTCCCCGTCCCCTCCAATACCCGCCTTGATGCCATGAATATAAAGGATATAGTCGCTAGGGAGACCAATATAACTTCGGCTTGCTATAGACAATGATAAAGCGCTCTCTTTTATTTCAGTCAATTCCTCAGGAGGTATATCCGAGACAATACTAATGCTCTCCTGGTAGTATTTGAGGTGCTTTTGTCATTGGACATCGCTCTTTGCCAGCGGGTGTATTCAGTGCAATCCTTTTAATGCACACTCTCTAGGTAATGTACCGAGATAAGATTACGTCAATGCCAGGAGGCTTTGTTTTAGAAAGGTAGCACATACAGGAACTGTATGAGGAATAGGCAGATGAGGCTCGGAATCTATTGTCCATCACCCTTTCATAAACTATTTATATTAGTGTTTGGTAACTAAAATCTTTTGAATTATACCTGTATACTATAAAAATCGGTTTCCCTTTTGATTAACGCTAATTTTATTAACTGATTACTATTGCATATCCTGGTGACATTCCTGAAAGACCGTCAATGTATACAATCTTTTTGACAGTCACCACTCGCCCTCTCCGCCTGTCTCTCTCTCCCTACTTCTCTATTTCACTGGACTAATTTGAGTCGACTTGATTTCAATATATTTTCTTACCAAGGCCCAGAGGACTCTATTTTTGATAATATGGCTACATATAATTTTTTACTGCCATATTAAACTAAAGTAATGAATAACTATATATATATAGCTTTACCTTTCAGGGTTACTTGCTATTGGTTGACACAATTTTTTAATCTAGTACCTTCTAAAGGTGCAAAGCTAAGCATTTCTCATCAGTGTAAGATAACCAGCCGACTTGATTTATGTCAGGGTTCCAGAAATAAAGGCGGTATTACGGCTACTCGATGTAATGAACACAAAAAATAGACCTGTAGCTGAAACATATGAACGCACCCCTTTATACTTCTAAATCTCAAGGTCATACCCTTATGACATGTGTTGTTCCCTTCAAGATTCTATGCAATATCTCCTTTTCGGGAAAGTGATTGAGAATCATTTTAGATCCAATCTCGACGAGAGTAACTATAAACGTGACCTGCCCTCAATTAAACATTGAGAATCACCTCTATTTCAGTTAATAGTATTTACAATATGGAATACAAAAAAGTAGAAATATATCGTAACTTGAATAATATTATTCACACTAAAGTCAGATGGATTTGGATATAAACCTTTATACTAGTATTGTTTAGGATATGTAAATACGAATCCATTTGAAACCACAACACCTTCCACACATATGTCTCAACATATGTTTCAGGCTCCGGAGCCCGTAACAGCAATGAGGTCCTTCTTTGGTGAAATAAACTCCTCATTGTAACAGGATTATAAGTAGTTACTTCATCGCATCCTTCTCTCGGACCAGAGGGGGAAGATCATGAACCATAACGATTGAGGTGCTAAGGGGGCTTTGCTCCAAGGCCTGAGGGTGGCCGGATCGTCTGAACGAGGGCGTCTTGCAGGGGCAGGGTGTGGGGTACCGGGACGGCCGGCGATGTGGCCGGTTCTTACTTTGGCTGACAGAGTGTCAGGCGAAACAAACCCCATGGCCGGGTCTGTCAGAAAATACCAAAATCAAATTTGTCTATTTAGGCGAGGCCTGAGTGAGGCGGTGTTGGTAGTGAGGGTGAGGGTTGTGGTGGTACTCTCAGAGGCTGGGGGTGCTGAGCAGAGGCTAGTCGGGAGGGGGGGGGGTAAAGGTCCGCGTTTTATCTGCAGGTGTGACCGTCGTTTGTGGCCGATGATGTGGTGTTTACGACGGATCTCTGTGGTTGGTGATGGCCATGACTGTGTGGGTGGTTCAGTGGGTGGGTGGTTCAGCGGGCGGGTGGTTCGACGGGTGGGTGGTTCAGTGGGTGGGTGAGAGGGTGTCAGGAAAACTTCCTTCCCTTGCGAATCCGACAGCCCGACTATTGACGTCGGCACAAGGGGATGGACGGCTTGTCAATGCTCTATTTGTCCGTTTCTCACCAGGCACTGGCCTGGCATGAAGTGGCCGCTATATGGACGGCACTGTGGGTCCGCGCTCCTCCAACTAATGACTGATCACTGCAGGTTCACGGCTGACAGAGAACGACTCTAGAGGGACGTTGAGAACTAGCAAGGCGCTGAATACTAGCAAGAGATAGATGACATTGGCAGCGACAACTAGCCAAACACTTATAACACAGGACATTAACAACTATCAGGAACGATGAGTGAAGGCTCTGACAAAATGGCAAGATATTCATAGGGGAATGGGCATTAAAACAGGCAAATAACTGATGAAGGGGATATATATCCTGCGTCATTGCACCACGGTTCATTGTCCAATACATTTTACTGATTAATGAAAGCATGATCATTTGAGATATGACAAATTGGTAACAATAAGCATATATACTAGTCCCTATTTCTAAGACAATGATGATCACATTACCTGCAGACTAGTACTAAAATGGACTTAAATAAATGTGATACATAGTCCTGGCCTGCCTGGGGGATGACATTTGTTATATCACGTGGCCTTGCTGTATTAATATATGTTGTTGTACGCCTCGGAAATTATTTAGCAAAAATCTGTTAGTAATAACTGAGGGGGCGATGCAGTGAGAAAGGTCTGCAAAGTACGAAGCAGTCTGTTCTTTTGTCAATAAACCGGCGTCGATGTTGATATTGCTTTTAAGGCAGTGTTTTATATTCAAAATGATAGATTTGCATATTGCGGACCAGGCATGCGCAATGAGCCTGTCCCAACAACAAAATGTCTATATGGAAAGCTGATAAACACATGTGACTACAACAAATAATTATTCAAATTGAAATTAAAAACTAGACATTATGGGGTCTCGGGACACATTTCGATAAATACAATCAAATGCGGTGAAAGCCAGAACCGAGAAGGATACTTTTAAGGAAGTCACAAAGGAGAGGAACAAATGACTGAGTAGGGGTAATACTTGGCGGCTGCAACAGGAGACTTCATTTCACTTCTATGCACAATGCCCTACCCTCCCGTTCCTGTCACCCGTCGTAACAACAGAACTGTTGTAAAATACATTGGCCAGTCAAACAAGGATATCAACTTCATCTGTTTCGTAATCCTGTCCACAGAAGCAGGGAAGATATTCAAGCGGAACAATGAAGCAACAATAGCAGGAGTAACGCTTACGCCTGATGAGACAGAGGCTCGCCCGAGCGCTACTTGCTGCTCAAACACGATAGTTTATTTAGGGGAGTCGGAGAGGGTCGGTTGTGGTAATCCGAGCATTCTTTCACATTGACCGAGGCGAGTTTTGGTTATGTCTTATTTATGGCGCCGAGATGACACCCAATATTAGGTCTACGTGTCCTACCTGTCAGTAACTCGTCGCAGCACGCCAGGAGCAGAGCCTGTCACGACGAGAGCAGCTCAGAGTATTGAACGGCGGCTGACATTCAGGTGAAGAGAGTAAAAACCTAGTAAAACACCACGGTTCGTATTGACTAGTTCTAATTGTAACCGCAGGAGAAGGTGACATTAAATTTTCAGTAGCAATTCCTTGCCGGATGATGCGGTCCGGGAGACAGTGATATTTCTGGAGGAAAAAAGCTGAATTTTCGAACGCATCATTTTTGCTAGAGTCGTTACAATTACCCTCGTTGCATTTTGATGAGGACGTTGTATTTGTTTGTTAATATGTTTTTTTACTTACTATGCTAGAGAAGGGTCCGTTTAAACGATTGGTCCCTGTAAATTCTATGCAAAGTCTCTAAATAAATGGTTCATGTTTATGACCCGCGCACTGGGAAGGGTACGGTTTGGTTAAATACTCTCATTGGTTATGATTATTGAATAAAGTTAAGATTTTCAACAATTTGGAATTGCATCGTAATATTCCAGTGTGGTTTCTGATTCAAATGAAACAGTAACCAGCGTTTCCATTTTATTTCTTACATTTGAGTTTTATGTAACTTCTTTGTGTGTTGTTCCATTTTGTTCCATCTTGAACTATCCCTAACGTTATAACGGTTTATATTTACATATAAAGTTATGTACATTGAGTTATATTTTTGTACTTCATAAAGTAGCATAAACTCACCTGCAAGACATTGAATTAAACTGAGAATGCAACAGCAATAGGTTGTGATCTGCTAATACGTAGTATTGGTAAACCCAATATTCTTCGAAGGATGCAACAGAGACGTTTTGTAGATAATCAAATGTTGTTGATAATTTGCGGAGGACATAGGCCTCATCTGGCAGCTCCAAGGTCAACCACTTCAGAGAGATCTCTCACAATGTGAACCACCAGTTTCTCAGGACCCTCCTCGCAGGTTTTAAATGTACCTCCCCTCGCTCCCCCAGAGAACTCTATGAAATATGACGTAAGCGACTGCCAAGGACCTTAAGCTGAAACGACAAAGAAGTCGGAACCACGCAGCATGCAGCTTCGACCGTAACTCTTTACCATCACCAAAACCTGCTCTACATGTGCTCTGACTCCAAGGAACTTTTTCAGAGCGTCAATGCCCTCTTCCCGTCTCTCAGGCATTCGGAGACCCCACACAGTCTCCCTGGATAGGAAACCAGATCTACATATCAAAACGTTACTCCTGTGCTTCCCAGATGCCATTGTGCTCCAGGAGCCTTTACTCGCCCGACCATGCCTCCGACATGACTCAACAATTACTGATATATGGCTCAAACACCTTGGGCATAAGGCCATCTTTTAATTCCGCGATACTAGTCTCATAATTACTCTCACATTTTAGGCTTTTGTGCTCTATGGCATATTTGTATATATTCTGTCTCTGGGAAAAATCTTAATACATTTCTTCCTCAAAGATGTATGCCTCTGCAAATTTGTGGATGATTATAAATTGTCATTAGGTGCCACCTGGCTCCCAGGTCAAACACTTCAGAAGGATACCTCAAAGAGGGAGCTTCTTACCAGCCTATCAGGAGCGATGCTGAGGCACGAAGCATAAAAAAGGGACAAATTTGTGTGAAAACTGAAATAATTTCTTTATTTCCATTAAATACGTTATAATAGGGAAACAGTTTAGGTACTTACCTTCAACACTCACCTTGTGATAGAAACAGGTTCCCCATATCATTATAGGTCAGGAAGGCATATTAGGGACTATGCTGGGATCCGGATTCAAATTGTGTTTCCCTAAAGATTTTTATAGATTGACATGTGCTGCATATCTAATTAGTTTAAGGAAGCATTTGCTTGTAAATAATAACTAAAGAAAAAACATTATCTGAAATTATAATGTAAAGAAATTGTATCATTTCCAACCAAGCCTTAGTTCTCTATTTTCTGCCTACCACAACAATGCTATAGCATATGGCACATATCACAAAAAGGGGCTTTTTGCTACTTTTCTAATTTGATAACAAAACAGTCCATTTTGACTTCTACTATGAGTACAATAAAAGTTAAGGTATCAAAATGTTCCTCAAGGAAATCTCTACTTGATTAAACTGGGCTTTGATTTTGCTTCCATATGGAATTTCATAGAATCTTCACTCATATTCTAAAAGTTCAACATTTTGCCTAACTTTTAGCATGATTTCAGGGAAAATGTGTCAAAAATGAAAACAGATGAATTACCTCAATAGATTCAAAATATATATGACAATAAGGCTCATAATCTCTGGCTTAATATGGTACCCTTTGTAAATCTGTATCTTTTTTACAGCCTAAGTTATGAGAACTTTTGTATAGCAAGTCAAAAATAACTAGTTTTCAGTCCCCAATATGGTTGCGAGGCCTATAGTATAGATGAATTGAACTAAGTGGAAATACACATACGTGTGATAACCTAAACGTAGATGAACATGTGATGTGATTTTCATGTGCTCTTTCGTCAAGCCAGATTAAAAACAAAGTGAGCACTATTTTCTGTTGTAAAGCATGGTGTGCAGACGTGATCTAATCAGTTGATAGTTCAATTGTCAGTTCGTGAATTCCTTTATCATCATCATATATGCATATATGTATCATACCCCTCATATAAATCTGCATAAAATTGAAGTGATTTGATTGTATGTCATGGTTATTCTATAAAATATCTAACGGGGTTACGGGGTAGGATAACATCTAAGCCTCACTCAATTTCACATGATTATTTACATGACATTCGTTGCCTTCTGCTGCGAATTTCACTGAGCTCCGTTTCATGAAATCATTCCGGAAAGACAACTCTCACCGTATAAACAATTACATAAAGTTTCATGACATTCATTGATAATACCGCCACTCTCTTGGGTCATTCAGTCAGTGATCCATTAAATGCTACAGCAAATGAAAGGCTCTTCCATATGTTATGTCCTTGTATCGTTGTAGTACCATGCTCCAAAGGTACACGAACATGACCCTGTCTAGGCCCGCCAAGGTAGAATCCTTGAGGACTTACATACAAAGTTGCCAGGAGGCCAATTAGGAAATGAAAGGAGGGCTCTCACCTGATGTTGCGATTTCTATTTTGAACCATACAAGGCAGACAGTAGTCCCGACAAGGATTCCATGTGCCGTTCATGGTGTATTACAATTCATGTAGGTATAGAGACGGCAAGGTAGGCATTCGATAGGCTATATGGTTCGTGCCAATTCAGTACTCCCTCGGTAAAAAGTCACATAGAACATTCACTTTACATTAGAGGTTTGTCTTCGGATTAAATTATTTTAGAACCTTAGAATATACTGTGTTGTCAGTGTCCTCTTTGCATCTCTATCTCTATCAAAGGTCCTAAACACAAGTAAGCAATTATAACAAGCGTTGCACAAAAGATGATAAACACTTAGTGGATGACAGAAATGATAACAAAAGTTAAACGTTATTAAGGCCCCATCTATATAGTGCGAGAGTATAAATGGATAGTTCTCATGATTGTATTCCCTGAGCTTTTTAAAGACGATGGTTAAGGATTGGCATTGTATATATACCTTGCAGCAATGAAAGCAGTCTGATATATCATCTATTTCGGAATCTGATCTCGCCATGTACTTACATGTACTTACGGAATATTCAATAGCAGGAAATCCTTTAGCTTATCGAGGGAGAAAGAGGAGAAAGAGACTAACAGAGACGCAACGTATGAGTATGAGATTGTTGTCTTTATACGGCTCAAGCTACTTTACACATTGCATGAGTCGCGTATTTCTAATTTCTGAGGTATCTTTTCATCTAAACATTGCACTAAGCAAATCAGTATCCCATAAAAGGAAATCTATGATTGTGAAAGTTTGTAATACCAAGATGTTTGACATAGAAAACAGAGGCTGAATATTTCTAATGAAAATATATCTTATCAAAACTGGAAACACATGTTAGTTCATCGCAATATGTACACCCTCCCTTTCATTATTCCACTTATATAGATGCTGTCCAGAAAACTTTCATTCAACTTGCCTATTAGTCTTTCACATAGTATTCATAAAATACTTGAGAAGTACACAAGAGGGGTTGTATAGCATTGTTCCCTAGACAATGTATGTGAACATACATGTATATTGCCTAGAACCTGCGTGTGGGGGAGAGATGCAAGGACTATGATTTTACGGTAGGTATTCCTTTACAAAGAGATCGTTGCACGTTTCATACCTTATCCTAGGTCCTGCACCTGCTTTGTTGGTGTATGGCCTTTCTGGTTTGTGTGGGCGGGAACAACCAGACAGACCTGCAGAGATAATGACTGCAACTAAAAACATTAAGGAAGTGAATGACCTGGAAACAGGTGTAAATAGTACATTTTGCCATGGGTGGGTGTATTTTTTCACTAAGATCAACCGGAATTTATTCCCGAGGTGAGCTAATTCAAGAAGATTAACAAAGTTATTGTCGGCATTTAATGGATTTAATAAATGTCTAAAATAGAGGCAAACTGACAAATGAGTGCATCCTGCTTGGGAATTATTTGTGGCATGAATGAGAACAATAAATAACTGAACAAATACCAAGACCTAATAAACCTGGAATATGTAGACAGAAGAACAAATACACCGTGCGTCTCTAGTAGTTTCCTACATATATATGCAGGGAAATACAGTCTTTTACAGAGATTCTCATGGTTTGGTTTCCCACATTTGTAACGAGTCTTCAATTCTCCAGTTGCTATTCTTCTATATGCTGCATAGAAATGAACACTATAATATTTGTCATAAGGAATAATGATTAAATTACTATTAATGACCCTCAGTGTACAATAAGTTATGCACCTTTGTTCTAAGTTCACATAGACAAATATAGCGGATTTCCCATATACTACTTTTAGACATAATATAACATACCATGATAAGATATTCTCGTAAATATATGTACAAATCATCATGACCAGCTATGGCTAGTGTTATATTTTTTCAAAGGGACATTGGGTAAATGAACCGGAAAGTATGGATTTGTTACAAATGAAAAGAAAACCGAAAAAACACCTGCTTTCACCTCAACTGTTAAATCAAACCATGCATACTCTTTTCGCATTATTATATTCTTTTAGCTTACCTCCATATTTTCCTCTTTTGTTTGTAATCCTCATTATTCTAACCTTATTAAACAACCTTTTCATTTGCTATTTTGTAGTAGACACCGTCATTGCACACCACCTCATGGTGTTATCTATACCTTCCTCCTTCTCATCTCCTTCTTATCCATGCCCTTCTGGCCCTTGTCTATCAATTTTCCCTTATCAACGGGGTATAGACATCGGACATAGTGCTCTGCAAGCCCATTGTCTTCGAGCTCTCTCCAATTACAAAACAAAGGACCATCCCCTGCAGACTTGCCTGCCGCCTGCACCCCGTCCCGGATCCAGCCCTGTACAGCGCACAGATATCAGAGGTCAATGAAGCCCCCGCCACCCTGCCTCCAGTTGCTCAGTATCCCGTCCTTAGGCAGATAGTAGCCATAGAAGTCAAAGACCCTGGAGTTGTTCCTTCAGCGTGACTGATCACAGCGGGACTTCCTCTTCCTGGGCGCCTCCCCGCAGTGTCCCTTCCACCCGTCTCCCACCTCCTTGGCACCCCACCCCTCTCCCCATTACTTACCTGGCGTTCAATCACCTTTTGTTTTTGTCGCCAGGCGGCGGGGTGGTATCCGGCCCCTCCTACAGGCGGCGCGCACGGCGGATTAACGACTGATGGATCGGAGACACACCTTGTTGTTATCACGGCGTGGTGGAGGGGTAGGGGAGACATGAAGATGGGACAGCGGAGACCGCCAACGGCTGGAGCCCTGCAGTGGAACAGTCAGCGGTAGGATGGGTGGCTGGCGGTGGAGTAGGCAGCAATAGGACAGGTTGCAGTTGGATGGGGGGTGGTAGAACAGTAAGCTGTATGGTGGCCACCAATTGGATGGCTTGTCTTAAACCCAGAAGACAGCGATATAGACCACAGATTCTCACCGACCTGACCAACAATTATAATCGGGAACAATAATTTTGATGTCTTATACCCTCAACGATGCTTGCTGATCATAATATCAGGAAAGAGTTTTCAGATTTATCATTGCCTCTGTCTCCCCTACAAATTGATATATGATACTTAGATGTAGGACGTGGGGATACAGACTACCGCTATTCGAATGGCCTACTGAGAATTGGGAACTATCGGTGAAGAGCGTGCAGCGATAATATTAAGGTCTGGTCATTACCCCCATGCTAGTAATGCCCGACCCGATTGTAATCAGATCTATGAAGTGCGTACAGCAACATAAAGTTCACAGATTCTGACCGACGCGACGGATCCGTCGGGCAAAGGTGTGATCGCCGTCTTGTAGGCTTTAGAGGGCGCAGTGGGACGGTTGGTGCTCTACTGGCACTGTGACCAAAGATCGTATGATGTAGTAAAATGAGGTAAATGGAAGGTGAATGCTTCGTGGTGCGACCAATGATGTTAGAAATCTAGTCCCGTTGGTGTGATAGATGGCAACGGCACAAGGTGGTTATGGGCCAGCTGGTGGTTGGGCGATGTGAAGTGTGATTGCCACCGATAACCATAGCGACAGATAGTAACGGGTAGGTTAGTGATAGAACAACTTGCAATAGAACAAATGTTAGTGAAATAGTAGGCGGTGTATGATGGCAACATTCCCAGTGCGCATACCTGTGGTACAGAGACTCGCGTTGCTTTGCATTCTGAAGGACAATTTGTCGAAGTAATTGACAATATATAAAGGCTGCTGACTGGGGAAGTAAGCGGCCGTCGAATGCTACCACCTAGAGTAAAAAGGTGTAGGTTGAACAAGCAATACTTCAGCCTATCAGAGGAATAATGTGATATGAGCAATGGTGTTGAGATTACATATATAAGACCCTGTGGTGTGATATACAGGAGGGACATTGCGCGGGCAGACTCTGCTGGTATATGGGACTGAGAATGACTCGGGATTAAGGCGTCGGGATATTTGGCAGTCCCACTACGGGACTATAGGAAACGGGAACCAGATGGCAGGGATAAAAAACGTGGTGGTGGTAAGAACAGTAGGACGTGGAGACAGCTAGCAATGGGATGACAGGTAACGCTAAAATGAGATGATGGTACAGGAGGTTATATATTGCGGCTTTTCCACCGGCCGATTATGACCACTGATTATGGCACCGACCGATTCTTTTGGTGAAATAGTCATCAGGTAGAAGCAAAATGGGTAAGGCCCTGCGTCAACCTACTAAGATAGAAATTTAGACTTACCAATATGGCTCCGATACAAAAAGTCAAAATCGTAGACTAATCGGAAAGGTCCGTATCGTAGACAAATGTCTAGACAAGCCACTTCTCCACACATCGTAATGGGTTTTCAGGTCTAAAAAAGGTGATCATGGTCCCGCTGTCGCCCACGACACACTAATGCAGATCTTGAAGTAGCTCTTTTATTTCTAAATATGTAGTGCATTATGATTCAGGAAATATTGCATGATTATGAATAAATGTTTTAACAGCATACATAGAACAACATTGTATTTGTTTCCAGATACTAAAGACTCGGTTTCAAGTGAAACTATAAAATGATTTATTTGAGGCACTTCAACTTAAGGGAGAATCATCATATTTGTGGTGCAACTGTGCTATGTGTCTCCTACTCAATTCCTGTATTTCATAATTCTCTGTTGTGTATCTCACATGTGAGAGTGATTTTCCCGGCAGAATACAATATGATGCTCCCGATTAGCCATCAACATTTAATCATGTTTGAATTTTCATCTGGAATAAATCGTAAACGCCCATTTCGCATTGGAGTCTAATCGCAGAGAGGTAATCAACTGGCAGTGAACATACATTTTTCGGTGACCCCTCCATTTTCATCGAAAATTTGTCTCACTGCCACCGAGTTTTCTATTTTACCCTACATGCCCATTTAGAAACCCAGCTATTATTCTTGGGAAATGTGTACATTCTGGTCTAGTTTAGGGAGGGTTAATGTTTAGGCTTGTTAGGTTCTATACATATTGAACAGATAATCCGTCGTCAGGTGGAAACCTTTGTACTGGTTGCATAGGATGGGTGTGTGCTTCGTCGGCAAGAGGAAACACAACAACATCAAATACAGACTATTGGGCTGAGAGGGTTGGGGTGAAAATGGAAGCCTATTGGTGCGTTTTTGTTCTTATGGTTAAAGTTCAAAACATATATACCCCATGGTTCAAATATCTATCTCCAATACCTGTTCGCTAGCGCTACACCATGCATACACTCATAAACTGTCACTGTTAAAAGTAGCCACATCGAAATGGCCAGGTAATGCATCTTCATTGTTCGATAGAATTGAGCGTTGATTTTGAAGTTGGATGGGGGGCTGTTTTCGTTGCCGAATGAATCCATGGAACGGATCTACTTTTTGAGTGACCCACACACAAGCCCTAAACATGGTTAACATTGGCTAAAAAGATACGTAATTCCAGAGAATCGTGTTTTTTCACCCTTTCAGCAGGCCAAATCCCCTCAGGGCATTAGCAAGAAACACTTAAATGAGGCCCCAAGGCGTTTTAGTTTAATACCCTAAAATCTAGTTTTAACCGTTTCAGGCCAGAACATGCCTAAAGGCATTCTCAACTGAGAACCAACCGGATAATGCGTAAAAGCATTCCCAGGTAATGATACCATAGGATTTCATTTTGTATGAGCCTGATTCTTTGAAATGAAATAGAAGAAACTAGGAATTCGATTTGAAGTGGAGCCTAGGTCAGCAAGAGCAGTGATATAGTTTTATTAGATTACATTTGATTTATTAAATTATACTCGTCTATATATCGAGTTCAAATCACCTTATATACCCTATGATAGCAACCGCTTCCTTTTACAGTTTACAAATATGATATTTGAGAGAATATTCAACACAGATAGGTTGTTGTATCTAATAATTTAACAATATCATTATGTAAGGCTCAAGTAGAGAGAGGAAAAAAGAGAGCTTGCGAAACTTATTCAGATTCTGACTATTTTCAGATTCTGGTAAGGATATTTGAATATTTTCAGAGAAACTTATTGTCACCAAATGTAAATAGACACTGAATAAAGTTGCAATTCACTTGGTGGAGTCAGTAATCCAATTAGAAAATCATTACCGAAATAACCTAAATCATACAATGCCATTTAATATTCACAGTGTTCAGGTGAAAGATTAGATTGGAAAGGGTTATTTGTTTGTGTCTATTCATCTCTCACGGCGGAAACACAGAAAAATAATATGCTGTTTAAATCGGTATGGTAGACTTTATTATTGCCTTCATTTCCATGAACGATTCGACCACCCTGTGCCATCAACGATGAACTACGCAAGTTACATGTGTCTTGAATATCTCCTAAGATCCGTTATGTGCTCGCTATTTACCAGCTAGATTTTAACGGGCCTGGAATTAATGCTGAAAACAGGAGATTGGGATTTTTGTTGTGAAGGAGACGTCTTTATAGGAAAAGGCCGCCAAAAAAATCCAGAATGCATGATCATGAATATGTTTTCTTAACTTTTTAGGTACGAGTGTATCATGAAAAATCTGGAGTAGGGCGAACAATATCTTTGGTTTGTAGTTGTTCCGTATTTTTGGACGGCCCAAGCCCTCTGGCCAAGGGAAGTGGAAATGACTGAAAAAGCAAGAGCCAATAAGATTCCTTTACCCTCAGCCAGATCTTATAGCCATCATATACCTATGATCAAAGTCGCATATTAACAGTCCCTAAGTAATTGTGATATATCATATTGGAGCGTATGATGAATCATATTGTTGACAAGGTACGTGTATAATGAAGCACTGCGACTCGTCAAACAAATACAAAATGGCCAACGCATTTTCCTTTGAAAATTCACTGGTATAATATCACTATTCTAATCACGATACAGCTTAATACAGTAGTCTATAGGGAACTAGTTATTGTGTCATGGAGGCAGTCATCTTGTCCAACGACTCTAAAAACGAAAGTTTTCAATGGATTTTATCAAAAATTTATTTTTTGGGTTTGCTATAATAGCGTTTTAGTCTCGTCTCATGTATTGTTTACAGATTATGACAGCAGAAAATAGTGGCTGTCCCCCGTCTACAGTGGTACTATCTTACAGATTCATTGCGGATTATGGCAGAATTAGCAATTCCTATGTGCCCTATATGGTTATAACATCGATACGCTGATAAAAGAAATCAATGATTTACACATTATAAAAGAAATAAGACGTGTGTTACATCATATAGCAGACTTATCTTTCTGTCTAAAAACACGTGGATATGAAGGATATGGTTCACCACCATCATGCTTTACCCGACTAAGTTGGTAATACCTGAAGGTGAAATTCTGAATAATTGTCAACACTTCAAGGTATATAATAAGAAGGCTACAGTGTATGATTCATGTATGGGTGACATCGCTTGTTTCTTGTTCATTCGTAGGTCCCCTCGGTTTTCAACCCCAGCTATAGAAAGACAAAAATCGTGTTACATAACCCAGACAAATATCCTTAGTCAGTATTCTCTTATCACTAAATACCTGAAAATCATTTGGGAGAAAACGTCATATTCCTTACTCACAGAGTTGTCAGTTCAACACTTTCAATCTTCCAATAGTAGAAAAATTAACATGACTTAGTGCGCACCAATATGAGCTAAAGCATGAGAACGTGTGAGTTAGTGCACACAAAAGCGACAAATAAGATATGGGGAACAGCAGGCAGTATCTGATAGAAATTTACATAAAGGTATATAGTAATAATTGTCTTGGACTTGGCGCTAATAGAATTTCGGGAAAGGGCGACAAGATGTTTATATGATGAATTGGACTAATGTTGACTTCCTGTTGTTCTCGCTGATTATTTCTACAAAATGTCTTACAATTTCCTACAGAATCAGGTTATAGGCAACATGCACCTCGGTATCTTTTCTACTGAATGCCCCTTTTTAGCGAATCTGGAAACCATTTCGCAGTGTCCTTGTATGTATAGCCTTCTGTTTTTTGTAGGTTTTTATTGTTCTTTTTGTTGCACTGTAATATCATCTCTGCACCGTTAGTATGTACACGCACATCGTTTCTCACCCGAGCCTTTAAGGGTTGCATTCACGTTAGTATACTTGAAGTAGAGATGCACGTTGTTAGTGACATACAACCCTTCTCCATGTCAACCTATTTCAACCTAGCTGGACTAGGCGTCGCATGATAGGTCACCTAAGCTGGGTGTATTGCCAGACCCTATCTACTCTCTGAGGAGCCACGACGGGCTAATTTCCTCTACACCTGGAAACAGCACCACGCAAAGGTCAAGGTTGCGGTAGATGAGCAGGGTGGCTCAGTACGAAGGTGGAGTTAGAGACCATGATCTATCTGTAGACAATTGGACGCCACCAGCTTACAGGTACATAATAAGCTTTATCCTACCCCTAATATAAAATCCCATAGGCTTAACATTGGGTTTCCGTATGCCACGCTGACTGGCATACGGAGTTTTATATGCCACTAGTGGCATACAGCATTGTTATCACGTAATATATCAAAATCGAGGAGACGGGGTAGGATATAATCAAAACCCCATTCCACTCCTGACGTTTCGGCTCCGGACTTCACTCGGCTTCGCCTCATGAAGTCACTATGCCAAACTGCAGTCGTGGAATACGGTGGACAAGATTAAACCTCATCAAGTTTTACGATAGTATTGCCAGCTTATTATATGCTCTTTTGTTGGTTAATGACTTTTCTACGTTCAACTGAGATTCCCCGAGCTTTACCACATGTAGCTCACAATTGTTGGTACTGCTCTGATGGATCAACCCTAACTCATCTAATGAATCTATTTACACGATCGAATCCGTATTCAGTCTTTAGTCCGAGATTAGACAACAAATTATGCAAGCTAGATTCATTACAACAATTCCAGGTTCACTGGTATCCTTTAAAATGGCATCTATACTCTGTCAGTCTCCATTTCTATAAACATACAGACACTATTTCATAATGATATCACGACCATTTAAATTGGGAAACTTGAGATCAATTAAAGAGCTATTTTCAAGAGATATAATTATGAATTACATCCAGTTTTAGTACTGGCCCAATATCAATCCAGCTAAGAGCAAATAAAGAAAGATTTGCTTTTCACAAATACATCATAACAACGTCAGTCAATGTGCAGGGGGCAGAATGAATGTTGGGCAATAGGACGAAGTGCAGGAAACACGTAGAAACTAGCGCCCCTTACTGACTTCCTACTAATTAATCTTGTTGTGCCTCATCCTCTCTACACCTCGAGGCGTTACCGACATAGCACAACGCGTTGCGAGATTATCCATAGATCTATCATTCTTATTGAAATGGCAGAGTGGGATTGTTTACTGCAAGCCTCCTAACACATATGACATGCGAATATCAGCAAATAATTAAATACAATGGTAAAACACGATGTGAGCAGATCAGATGACCACACAGATAAAAGCCATTAAAATTCAAGCCATTATATCACATCAAAACAACAGGAGATGTAAAATAAAAGCCTCTCCATGCCTCCGCAGCTTAACCTGAAAACGTCACATACTATGTATGCACAGAAGGACGTTGAATCCCATCACATGAGAAAAGCCTGGTGGTGGTGAATTTTATGATAATCAGGGTGGTGAGGAATTGCTTGTCAAGGTGTCAGACTGACTTACTAAAAAGTGTGTCACTGACACATAGCCTGCCATAGCGACGTCGGCATGATTCTATCCACTCGACTGCGAAGACGTTCCTTAATCACGGGGATACGTCTGCAATTAGTATCTTCATTAGGATGTTGTAGGTCCATAGTCCCTTTAGGTGGATTCAAGCTGCTATTGTAAGACCGAGTACAACTTTATGACACTTACAGCTAGGATTCATGCAGGAATCGTGTTGGGTGGATTTGCATGATAATAATGCTCGTTGACCTGGAAAGCTTTGGCTTTATAGAACATTCTGACTCATCTGTACACCATTTAGGGTTATACATTCTACGAAAATAGGCATTTTCATTAGACGGGAGGGGATATATGTCAGGTATGTAGAGGGCAGGGGTCGCCATCATCAAGATAGAGTGATATTACTCTGAATAATATGTTAAGCAGAAAGAATGAATATATAGCACGAACAATTAATTCTACTTGTACACAATGTTTAGCATTCAACTATGGAAGTACTTTGAGAATGCATATTCAAACCCTCTCGCTAAATTTACTTAAGGATATCAAATTGCATATCCGTTGCATATCTATATCATTTCCATGGTAATTCATCCAAATATTTGCCGGGTTCTGAGATACATGTTATTTGAGTTGGTAATAAGCCTCCCTTACGGCTATCAGATTTCGGCTAAGAAATAACAACTCCTAGTTACCTGAGTCTATCAATGGGGGAAGGGAAATATAGTGTCTGAAAAGGAGATTCAGGTTCAAGTATCTTATATATCTCAATAATTCCAAGGAATGCTCCGCGATTTCCTTTCGTTCCGATCTATTCCATAAAAAGGATCATCTCGAGAACAATGGGAAAGGCATTTCATGTCATCGTATATTCCCGTATTTTATCTCATTTCATTATTTTCTTTTCCTTTTGTAAGCGCGGTGGGTGTTTTCTAATTGGGGTAAATCTAAGTCAAGAACGTCCATACCACGGAACTCCTTAACCCTCGCTGCACACCTCATACCTTGCCGAACATCAGATGAAACCCTTTCATCGTCTTTAAATTCCTTGTGTGGGAAACCTCTATTACATAGCGACTAAAACCTCCCTAAAAATGAGTTATTCAAATATTCGTTTTAATTGTAACACTACTGCACAAAGATGTTAGGTGGTACTCCCTATTGGTGGTCTTTAAGAGGCCGAGGTAGCGCCAAGTTGAACTAAAGTATCATACAGCTTTAGCAGTATTTCATGCCTACTCATCTAACAATACAGTGAGGTCAGCCCATTGTGATAAAAAAAAGGATATCCGTTATCTAGGGGTAAAGATTCATGATCCTATAATACAGTTAAATGCACGCACTTATATCGATGTCATCATAAGCAATGCATCCTCTTCTCTCTCAAAAATAAAATAAGATTATCGAGCTCTTTGAGACACATGTGAATCTTCATTGACGATTTATTGATTATCTATGAAAACGTGTGCATTTACTTGCAAAACAGAAGGTGCTTACACTATATTCAAAACACCCTTTTCATAGTTCTCTTGTGGTATTCCTCTGGTACAATAGCACTACAGGTTCTTCAGGTATTACATAGGCGTTGTAATATAAATAATCTAAAAGATAAGGAGCAAAACTGCAAAAAGGATGAGGAGTGTTAAATCTATTTAGATCCACTGCATGTAGGACGCTAGAGAAGTACTTTAGCTGGGAGCTGCTCAGACACCACAGAGCTGCTCACTACGACTCAGCGAGGGAGTTTGCGGGATCTATACCGTGTCACAAAGGCCGAGGGTGTCTGGGTTCCGTCCCACGGGATACTGGCTACAGCCCCCTCCCCTTCCCTCTCCATCTTCCAGCACACCCCCCTCGCGACCACCCAATCGATTAAGCCTAGGAAGACACATCTGCAAATCTGGGTCTCTGGGACTACATCCTGCCCTCTTTCCCTTTTTTTCCTCCGCCACAGCCTATGTCGGATAATGGCCTTCACTAACCCCATACTATACAAGGTAAGTCGGCCAGGCCCACTCACTGAGCGCAGTGCCAATAATGATGCCAATATGGGAATAATTGAAGAGATGGGATTTCCCTTCGGATCCGTTGCACAGGCTGATGACGTCACAGCTGTGCGGCCTTGTTCCCGAATCTTTGGGGGAGGATTCTTTGTGTGGAGGTGTTACTATCTCCACTCGGGTGTATGGTCTGGCAGTAGACCATTTCCTCGGCCTATTTTTGTGTACGACTCGCGTTTTGCTACAGTAGTCGTATCATCTATTTATGATGTATAGATTAACCCTGTGACTGGAACACACTCACGAGTATTTTCATGATGACAAGGTTATGAAATGAGCAGTCATTCTTACAACTCTATGGTAATAAATATAAATCTTATATTGGTTACCATGATTTGATCTGCGTTGTCGTATTCTCCGCATAGTTGGCGCGTAGTAATATCCTAGTCAATGCGGGGATATTGCGTAGTGCCAACTACAAGGATAGGACGAAAATGCAGACCAAAATCATGGTAATGTTGCCTTTATTATTCATCATTCCAAATATAAGTCGCCAAAGGAAAGAGAAAATAGATTTCAGAAAACAGAATTTGAAAATGTTCGAGAATGTTACATTAATCCACTGTTTTATAATTATAGTTCCGCTGAGAGCAGTGAGATTTGTGAATGTGAAATAATTTATGGACACACTAGTTGAGTTTCGAGAACCGTTTTATTTAGAATTTCCAATAAATATCTGTTAATCCGGTCGCACATCATAAACAATCTTTTACGAATTGTAACCCAACTTCCTTTTCTTACCAGTCCTTTGTAATCCTCACCAGCCTTTATTGTTGCATGATAGAGCATATTTTCTACGTCCCATGCATCATTTCCTATGATTGTACATGTCTTGCTTGGCTTCTCTTTCCATTCTCTAACCGGAATGCCTGGTACGCTTGGATGATACTGTAGCGTAGTGTGGATGGGATGTTTGTTCCGCTCCTCCTAAACCAGTGTTTCCTCGTGCAGCCCGATTTACCCGGGTTGTAGCAATGGTAAGGCAGTTAAGTGACTGTTAGTAGAACACCAGGATTCAGGTGAGGAGGCCACTATTGAGAAAAAAAACCTTACAGAGTTTCATCTAGAGCTTTATTAACTTAAGAAATATATTATTTATTGATCGAAACATTTTCGCAACAGGCAATTACACGAATACGACATTTGATATATTTTGGAAGATAGTGCATTCATTGACATTTCTTAACTTAAGAAATATATTATCTATTGATCGAAACATTTTCGCAACAGGCAATTACACGAATACGACATTTGATATATTTTGGAAGATAGTGCATTCATTGACATTTCACGTTTGTCACTGGTTTTATCTAATAAGTCGTTATGTACTATTTTCACTCAGATCAAAGTACGGTCGTAATAAATTTGATTTATTGACATCCCAGGTTTTGCCATAATCGATATCTCAAGATACATAGGCCTACCATATATACACTTTCAAAACAAGTAGTGTACAATGATGTATAGGAATGATATTCACAGATTTGATATGTAAATTACAATTCCACTGTTGCCTTTGTTCTGGAGGCATCGACAACAATCCTTTGCTGATTATTGTTGAATTATGGTGAAAATAGGCATAACAGCAACACCCTGGCAGTATCTGGTATCATTTATTCCGATTCTGACACCCTGCAGATAGAGTCCAAAAATATTAGTAATCTTTGACTTCACGTTATCGCAACTCTGGATGAGTTCATCAGTTCTGGCCCTGTTTTTTTTGTTTTTTTTGTTTTTTTATTTCAATCTTTATACTACATGAACTTCAGTCAATATAGACTGGTTTTCGTGTCAATGCAGTGGACAAATCTCCTTGGTCGGTACAATCGCTGTATTCGGTCTATCATCCCTCGTAACCAGGATATAATAACGGTTACCTTACACACAGCGTTGGCAACATTGTTTTGGTTTTGACACACTATATAAAGTGTGAGCCATGTTAGCTTAGTCACAATTCATCATTATCACCCAATGGGGATCTCACCAGCATACAGTTTGTGGACTGTAATACGGTTAGAATTCAATTATTTCTCAAAGTAATCATTATACACAACGTTTATTCACCTCAGAGACACTACCTACCTTCAAACAGACACTCTGAGTAAAATATAAGGGTTCAAGGTCACAGATCTAAGTTGTAAGCTTCAGACACCAGAGGACACCACCAGTTAGAAATCTTAGTGGAAAATGGGTGTACTAGCAACAGCGAGCTTTGAAAGAGTGTCACAGACGGCGGACAACGGCACCCGGTGGCAGTCAACAAGACCGATCTCAGATGGTTATGGTGTTCCATTACTCCGATGGTACAGCATTATGCGGGGGACACACCAAGCGAGTAACGGCAGCGATCTCCAGAATCGCCAACACAAATTTGCGTGTATGTGCGATATTATTTCATAGTAATATCTCCCACCAATAATTTAGCATCTCTGCGCAATATTCAGGTGAAATATGAAAAATAAGCTCACATATCCGCCACATTTTGTGTTGGCGATTCCGGAAATCGCCGCGTTACTCGCTTGGTGTGTCTCCAGCATTAGGTAAATGGATCCCATCGTGTGAATCAATTGAGAGAGAAATCACCAGGCTACCCAATTCCGAAGAGTATGCCATGGGTCTCTGACCGGGTAATCCAAATAAGGCACAGGTAAATGCTAGCTAATATTTTCTCTGCTGGTGCACGATGAAAGCCCGTTTGCATTGGACTATTATTCGGGACCGATCTGCAGTTGGGAACCACCGATGGTTAAAGTGTTGTCCTTTTTGTTTACCTTCATATAGATATACTGAATTTAGGTTCGGATGTTGTACATTTCATGTCGTTAGCTTATCACTTGTATGCATTATGCTTTCTGCACATTCCCAGATAAGAGAAATAGTTCTTGCAAGTTGTATGCAATCAAATATCATTAGGAAAACCCTAGAAACCAAAGCCTTACATACATACTGTTTACGATAGAGCAGTGACAATTACCTACGCAATTGATTTTAATATTGGATTTTATCTCGAAATGCATATATTCGTGCAATGCCTCTAGTTACTTCATTATCTGTTAACTCTCCAGATGTTTAATATATGTGGCAAATACCCTTCAGCGGATCAATAGATACATAGAAAAACATATCCCTTGGGTTTCGCTAAAGAAGACCATGTAAATTACCATTTTTATGAATACCTTACCCTCAGTTCTTTCAAATAATATTCCTGATTTGCTCTGCATCATTCATGCGTGTCCTAGCTGCTTAAATTTAGGAATCAGAATGCTGATTAATCCTAATGAGCATCAGACCCTTGGGGCATCTTTGTCCAATAGAATGGAACCAGTCGGAACACACTGCTCCATGTCAAATGAATAACAGGCTACCATGAAATAGGATGCAAGAGAGCCAACCTTCAATATAAAAACAATAAATTAGACATCATAATTATTTTGTCTCCTTAGTTCCGCAGTGCCTTACTTGTGCCGTTTGCAGATGGCTTTCACAGGTCTTTTTCTATTGCTTAAGGAGCCAACCCCTGGGTCCCACTATTCATAATAATTATTATTGTAATGCCATTGAAAGAATCTCGTAGTTGGCCTAGTATTAAACACAGTATATTTAGCACGACCACTTATAGACACGGACCCAATTCATTCTATATTCATTAATGTCTCATCTTAATTCGTGAACGCCTGACCGAGGGACTTTTATGTGAATACTATATTGCCTTCACATTGCCATACAATGTGGCAGCCCTAGTGCTGCCCAAACAGCAGCAATAACTCATATTTTTATGTGATTTGTGGTCATCCTCCGAGACAGGTCTGCACTATGAACACTGAGCCCGGCAGTAATTAGCTTCTGTTTATTTACATATCGATCAGCCGCATGTAATATCAGAGGATTTTAGTTGGATGTTTATGGAGGTGATCGCATCATTGATCGAGGGGTCTTAGAGGGAGTTCCAGGGCTGGGGTTATAGGATGGAGTCTTTGGATCATACAAGATCCAAGGACACCTGGCCTCCTACCCACGAGCACCGACAACATTGACCTTTCTCTAAATAGCTGTATTGACGTGCTTCCATAGTACCTATACCTTCATAAAGGTGTATACCTAATGTATGCAATATTACGGCACGGCGACCGTCTCTATATCTGAACCAACGTTTATGGTAGGCCCGAAGCCTCGTCTGAGATTGACACGAACTATTTTGATACCTGGTGTACTTCCCAGGGACTCTGGGACTTTTGCGGTGGATGTGGTACGTACGCTAAGATTAGCAAGATGTTCTTGATGTCTAGGTCGCCCGAAACTATTTACGGGACTTATAAACCAGCTACCGTGTGCTGTTATGTCTTCGATACTTTACAACATATCTAGAAATTTAGGAAATTGGATTTGGAAAGAAATGGGGTCCGACTTCAACGTAACACAAAAGGATGAATCATATCTTTACAGAAATTGTATGATAAATATTTTCTTCCTGAGTCTATTTATATCCGTTGCGGGTTTACTCCATACTCGGGAAATCTTTTGGGGTTATTCATTTTTGGAAGATTTTACTCACTGGTAAAAAAAAGGTGTGTGTGTAACATATATACAGTGTACCTTTCAAGCATCATATATATATACTGCCCGACTCAGACCGACAACCCATATACTACTAGGTAGTAAGGGAACTTTCTTCAGCTTCATACTTCTTTCCATAATCTTTATTTACCCTCAGCGCCTAAACATTGTTCTTCCAGCAATTAGTTTTGTTTTGGTAGCATAACATCCATCCGACATCGAACATAAACAAAAGAAATTGGTGGGTTCAAGTACCTTCGACTGCTATTGCAAATTGATCTTTGAAATATATCACTTACTAGGTTATTAACTCTCTTCCCAATATACATTTTAATTTCCTTTTCGTGAGAACGAGTTTTCCTCTTATTGCTTGGTCTACTCCCTGCTATCATTTGATTCTATTGTCGAAGTCCCCTTCTGACTCCTAAAAGTAAGACCATCCTTTCTATTTTACTTATGAATCGATTTTCTCTATCCGCATTTTTGCCCAAGGTTAATCTGAATCCTCGACATATGTGGCGTTCTACGCACATTACCTTAATACTTAGAGGTTCCCTCTAGTAGAGAGGACAGGGATCCTCCATTGGCACCAAACGTGTTTTATTTACAAGGGTAGATATTGGTTTGGATTTTAGGTTATAGGATCGTACATTTCATTTAGTAAATGTACTTTACTATGAATCATATTCTTCGAATCCTATCAGACGAAATAGCTTATATATTGTTACCACCAGTGTTGAAAGGTTACTCATAGGACGTTATTAAGAAAATACAAGTGAGCTATTTATCCAATAACGACTATAGAAACTAAAGAAGATTCCTTAAATTACTTAATAATACAGTCTCCCATTCTTCCAGCATAGAAAATTCGAAATTTCACGAGCTTAATTGAGTTTGTTAGAGTCTTTTGCTTAGCAGACTCAGTAAGATCCTCCTTAAAGAGTATCATACTTGTTTCCCCTAGACCGCTTCTCGGATCAGTCTCTCATTAAGGTCTGACAAGTAGAATAATTCCTCTTCTGAAAACAAAGCTTCCCCCCTTGCGTAAAACCAGCACTGAGAGTCATATATCAAACACTCTCTCAAAGGGAAGGGCGACAGATTGTGCGGACGAAGCACGCGAAGCTGCTGCAGTTGCGTTAACGACTCTTAATCATGCACTTCACGTCTTGGTAAACAATTAAAGGGCAGCTTAGTATTGTAGTGATTATTGGAAGAATGAGACAACAACAGGGCAATCACAGCATACGGACTCGGATGTTAAGTAATTGCGGATTCCGATTTCATGTGAATGTGCGAGTTCATGCACTGTAGATTCGTAGTCTGTTCTATCAAGACATTGTTAATTTTTAATGGATCGAACGTCAAAAGGTTACAGCCAGTATCATAGCTGTTTACACATCAACAAGACTGTTATATTGAAAATAACGTGTTTTTTCCTAATAGATCCGATAGAATCATTCTTGATTCACATTAGATATTTCTAGTCCTAGCTTTACTCATTCATTGAACATAACTTACAATTTATTCATCAGAACCAAAAATCATATTTTTGGCAAAATGGCATGCTGAATATGAATACCGACAATGATAACATCGTTCAGATATCTCGATGTGTTTTAGGTAGGAACAACATACAAGAAAGGGTATCTAAGGTGGCCTTTGTATAAATACGACCCTAACATGTAATGCATTTGTTAACGACCATGCAGAGTAAGTGTATTGCCTGAGCGAATTAGCCCTAACTCTCCGGATCTATTACATATCTGTACCTGGGAAGTACTGCCTCTCTGTTTCCCCTGCACCTATAAGCGGAGCTTACGCGGCTCAATCCATTATCAGACTTCCCTGAAGCGGGTCGGGTGACAGGACGTTGACAGCGCTCACTGGAGGAGGCACAACATGTAACATTAGCCGTCTCAAATGTGAACGCCGCCAACCCCACCGCTGCCGCAGTCACTCCCCGATTGTTGTCGCCACGCTGGAACCCGACCTAGAAAGGGGCTCATATTCCAGGAGTCGTTTACAATTACTCTCGCTGGTTGACCTTAAGGAGCTATGAGGTAGGTATGAATATAAGATCGCCCAGAAAAATATAATAAACGTTATACATCATTATTTCATAGGTAGAATGTTTTAGTATCATTTATTTTATCCCATAGCTTTCATTGTAGTGCTTTTGTTTCTGCTTAACAGATATGTTTCCAAAGAAACAGATATTTTGACGTGATATTATAGATCTTCAGAAAATGGGATGAATAAAGAAGTAAAAAAATTTATGTTTACCCTATGGGAGAATAAGAATAGAATCCTATGCAGACAGCAGTCAAAGTCCGGTAAAGATTCATTAGTGATTTAATTTTACAGTACATTCCATTTTCGCATTTCACAACCCAAAGTCAAACTACTGCCACCACTCCCAACAGAACATTAACCAGTACCCACATGTGGGTCTATCCAAGCGTGAGAGCTCTAGGAGACCCATTGCAGTGCTCCACACGCAAGCAATAGTTCATTATAGCAGGACTCCTTACCCCCTCTCACTCACGCAACGACCACCTCTACTACCCCCAGTGATCCCACCCCATAAAGCCCCTTTGCCCCCTGTCCCGCCAGTGGTCAAGCATGACACAGCGCAGCCCACCATGCCTCCCACCCTGGAGTTGACCTTTCGGCGGCCAGGGGGAGAATAGGGGGTGCTTAGGAGCAAATGCATCAGGGGAATGTGACAGTTTAAACAGGCGAGCCCCCTGATAGGATGGTGGCGACGTCATCACCGCCAATTGACCACTCCTACCGACCTGATTGACCTTCCTGCCGTGATACGCCAGGGTGCGGGTGGAGAGGAGGCGTGGGAACCTGGCGGCGGGGAGCGGCCAGGTTATACTGACCAGGTGAGGGCAATGGAGACGCTGGCCACAGGAAGGTCACGTCAGATTGATGCCCGGATGTGAATGTTGCGGGGTACTGGCGACAGAGGGCACTCGTGGTAGTCTGCATGGGGCTGGTACCAGTGATGGTGGTGGAGTAAGGACGCATGCGCGGAACTGTGGACGTGGTATTTTCATTCAATGTTAGTCACATGTGGCCAGAGCCCAGATTCTGGAGCAAAGAAGATGAGGCATGGTAGCAGGAAATGTTTTAAAAAATACATTTCTTTGTTGTATTTAACAATGTAGAACTGCATCAGGAATCGTATAAATACATAATATTCCACGAGTTTGGATGGGCCGCAATCGTCATCGAGGCGAAGCCAAGTGACGATTACGGCCCATCTGAATGATCTCACCTTAAATCCAGGTTACTTGTTCTCTCTTCCATTATTAGTTATCATTATATCGCGTTCTCATGTCGAATAAATATTCATCTCTTTAGGACATGGGTCGTATATTCCATTTACTTTATATATCACAAACTCCATTTTTATATATGAATACCTGCCTGTTTATATGTGTTTAAGAAGGACATTAGGTCTGCTAATTAGTAGAAACCGAACGAGAGTTAGACTTGACAATGTTTATGCCACGACGGGAAGGTCACGTATTACTACACGAGGCGTAGCCGAGTTTAGTGAGGAGCAGACCTGACCGGCATAGACATTGACAAGTCTAACTCGAGTTCGGTTTCGTATTTATCCTACCTCGTCTATGCTTTTGTATTACTAAAAGATAAATATTGAGTCAATGACCAACAGAACTTTTTTCATAGTAGCTGACATCCTGCTCTCTGATTGGTCAATATTGTTATTACTCTAGTGGCATAAAAAACACTTTATGTCACGGCCTGCCACATAAAATTTCCCTATGTTAAGTCTATGGCGGTTTTTTATTAGGGGTAGGATAATGAATATATCTGAATGTTCTTCTCATCCTTTCCCATTAGCCGCCGTTGATGATCTTCAAGATGTAACTAATTTTGTTCAAAGGCACCACTTACGAGTTCATAACATTCTAAATTTATTTATCCGTTATAGTCATGGTCTTCATTTCTCTTGATATTGCAAGCCTAGGAAATTGGTGCCTTTATGACTTTAGAGAGGTACAGAAGAGTAGGTCG
Organism: Alentia gelatinosa; assembly: GCA_950022655.1. NCBI lineage: Eukaryota > Metazoa > Annelida > Polychaeta > Phyllodocida > Polynoidae > Alentia > Alentia gelatinosa. Next base: position 22,861,662 of record OX465588.1, on the reverse strand, counting down.
AATGTTATCCATAAAGAAAATTCTAAATTACTTTGTTTGCCATTGCTTTTGTTTACCACAACTATATTTCTATTGATCTAGATCTTATCTTATCATTCAGATGAGTGTGAGTTTGAAGCTGAGACAATCAAATTTCAATTGAAATCTTCGTTGTCAAAGACATATAACAATGGACGACGTAAAGATAATACACTCATCCTTATGTTGCCGTTTTAAAAGCCAATGATCTCGTGTTCAATTCTTATGAACAGGGTGGGAATATCAGTGAGGGTAAGACATTGGTTTAGGGTGTGTTTGAGACTAAAATTATAGATTTTTTAATCATTTATTTGCTTCCAGAGGCATATATATGGGTGTACAACGTAAAGAGCATTACCAATCTTTACTTACTTTATCTCATGTTTGAATTTTGGGACTAGCATGGGACTATCAGTGAGGGAGAGACACAGGTCGAGGGTGAGTTTGAAGCAGAGAGAATCAAATTTCAATTTAAATCTTCGTTGCCAGAGACAAACATAAATGGGCAACGTAAAGATCACCTTTTTCATCTTTACATCATAGCAGCTATTGAGCGATTCAATCCAAAGTATTGAAGAAACCCTTAAATGAGTCAATAAGTAATCAATTCACAGCCCGTTTAGGGCTGAAACCCTCTACGTTGATCATCGATATACGAGCAAATCCGCTTATAATAATGTTAGCAGCAAGGCAAGTTCTATATCACTGTGCAATACCATACACACAAAGAAAATAGATGAAATTACACCCCCACCGATTCAAAGTTACAGTTGACAATTATACCGCCATTTACACCTACGGAAATGACCAAGATAGAGTTTATTCCATTCTCATTATTGCCATGCACAGTGGGTGCCTTTACATCAGGAAATAGAAAGGAAAATAATCCCTCCTTTCTAGAGGAACAAAAAACGACGGTCCCTGGTGATAGTCATGTTTGTGCTTTACTGCCTGTCTCAGCCACTAACTATCAAACTGTCATGGCGTCGTCATACTAACGCCTTCCGCTGATTGGCTGCCGGACGGGCTCGCACGCATGCGTAGCTCCGTTCTATAATTGGTTGGAGGTGTACATATTGAAAGACTACTGTAACGGCGGCTGACATGTTTGAAGGCGAAACATAATCTGTGGTAGTGACGGTAATGCTGTTGTAATAGGGCGTTCACCGCCCTAAAGTCGACTTCGACGTCACGGCTGACGTCACTGACGCCGATCGCTGACGTTGCTCCGCTTTGTCGGCTAAGTGGGAGTGGCATTCGTTTCAGAATGGCCTAGACAATGCTGTCAGGTTGCTCTTGAAATGCCTTCATTGAAAATGCCATGCCGGGTTGAAGGGGTGTGAGGAAATATAATTTCAAAATGGCGCTCGTCGCTTCAAGTGGCTCTGTTGAACCTGCCTGTTGTGACTAAGCTTTAGAAAGAGGGAAATTGTTTTCCACACTGCCTGTTAGCACCTCAAGTAATGTCAAAACACTCACATTTTTTTCCATAACAATCATCTAAAGCAATGAGCTTTTAACATACCAAAGGGTTGGTATATTCAAGATACTATCCCAACAGAACTTACTCTAAGAGTGCATGGACATTTTTATGATAAGGGTCTTTGTAAACTCAACATTCTCATAGATAACAGTCAATATTTGTTGTGGGAGTTATTTAACTAGATCTTAAAATGTAATTTGGAAAGGTTTATTGGACATATATTCCAGTTAACTTGGACTTTACGTTAGCTAAAGGTGATCAAATTGTTGAAGCCTGTCCAACTGTAATGGCGAACAATGCTTAGTATGAGTATCTGATAAGAGCCGTATCTCACATAAACAAATCATTTCAAATAACAATTAGAGAACAAAACAGACCCCCAGATCAAATATATCAGATGGATGATCAAAGAATAATGATTTAATCATTCAAAACTCTGATCATATGTAACCACTATTCAAAAGTAAGTAACAAACGATAGATTTCTATTTTGTTCTTATTTTTCACCAATTGAAGTAATTTCACAATAACATCTGAATTCCGCTCCTTCCATAGCAAATAAAATCAATCAAATTATTAACCAAATTATCTGTATGTATAATATAGCGAATTTTACAGTGAAGAATTCCTACCACATTGCAAAACTGTATCCACTCTAGAAATCCGAAAGAAGGAATATGCACGACATTTAATCAATAATTCTATAATTTAAGTAAACCTGTACGAATTCAAATGTGGTTTGTACAAGTATTGAGGCTGAGGAAGGTTTGGGTAAGGGCCAGTCTTTCAGAAAGTACTTCATGATTATCCTTCTAATCTGGATAGCTCTGTGCATCTGATCCTTTCCTATTAAATGTTGAACAGGTCAATAGCTCACCAGCTGATCCCTCTGTTTCCTTTCATCATCGATGATCAAGCATTTCAATCTCTTCTGTAAAAAATCATATAAGTTGGATTCTCCTAAACATACCGATATTTTCATCACATCGTTTTGGTGGTATCTTCACCTGATGATACATAGGGACACCCCAACAAAAGAAAAACGTCATGTATGATCGATATATAAATAGAATCAGGTAAATTCAATAGTTGTAAAAACAAACCTTTGACTGACCATCGATCCCCCACTGGCCTTTCGTGAATCTTTTAACCATAATTTGTGTTCTTGTGGTTTGATTCTCTTGAACTAACCAGAAAAGATTTCCCATTACTGTTATTTGAGGTAGATAACAAACTACCTGAATCAATCCACTACAAGGAAACGTCATGTATGGAAATAGAAACCTGGAAAGCAGTTTGTGTAATAATCGTTCCTGCTTGATGGGTGCAGTCTCATCGCCCTTTTAAGAGTCATTATCATGTTTTATGATTGTTTAGAGGGCAGGGATCTAAGAGTGAGTGTTCTTTATAGATGAAAGCTTAGTCCCTATGGCACACAGGCTACAGCCTGTCTCTCCCCCACCCCCCATGTTCAGTGTACAGTGGCTCCATAGGGTCAATGGTAAGCAGTCCTGCAGATGTGGCCGTCCCACGCTCCTGTCTACCATTTGTGTCCCACCCCGCCTGCAAGCGGCAGTCTTTTCCAGTGTAACACAGAATTTTCGAACAATATTATATTTTGTGTCATTTTTGTCTCGAAGTTTGAACTTGGCAAAAATATATATATCGAACAAGCAACGAAATGCATTAGAGTTAAACCAGAGTAAAATATATAAAACATATTTTGTCAAAGTAACCATATTTTCGCGCACGCTTCATGTGAATCCCGCTGAAATAACATGGGTACGTGGCTGGAGCGTGCTCTGTGGCACTCACAACATGCCCTGTGTTCCCCTCAATGCGCCATGTCTCCTGCCACCAGCGCATCGTGTGTGTGTAATTATTACTACACCTCCTACCCACTACCAGAGTAATGAGCGACCACATCATCCCTCCCTGTTGCAACCGCCTGGGGGTAAGGTTCTGCCAGGTTTCTGCTAGGATAACAATGAAGAAAAAATCATTCATTATCTTGTCTCTCTGATGCCTGGGATATATGCTGTGTCACGTGTGCCGTAATGTGTCACGTGTAGCGAGGCAACGATATGTCCTGACAGTACGCCTACGGCTGCGGACAAATTACGCAGCATGAACAGATAACGAGTAGTTCACCTTTCAGGGAGCAGCTCAATGTGCACTCTCAGTCACCATGCAGGTGCCTGAACTTTGTGATGAAGTGAGCCACGGACGAGATTAACAGTGGTAGTCAACTATTTTACTAATGAATTCTGTAGTCATTGCTATATACAGCTACGGCTACATATTGAACATACCTGCAAAACTTCTTTTTAAAAAATAGTATCGGTTGTCTTCGGTATGTCAAAAATATTATTTTGAAAGCAATTTCCCGACTTTTGTTTTACGACAATAATTTTTGAGCGTTGTTAATCGAAAAATATGATTTACTTACCGGATTCCATTGATCTCTACTGACCGTATTCCTCCTCAAGTTAGTGTTTCCTCAATGCTCCCTTTTCTCTCCATACTGCTTATCTTTATTTCATATTGTTGTTCACTTTATCTTGTCTCTGCATCAGAACAATTTACGTGACTACCAGATATATAACCTATATCACCTTCGGGCAATCAATCATTTATTCAAAAAACTTATTCTGACAAACTATATACATATCTATCTTACGGAAATCCTATACCCATTAAAGTTTGAATAATGTGAAGTGTTATGTTATGTGGGAGAGAGTAGAGGGGAAGTAAGTGGATGAGGGAGTGAAGTGGCGGAGTGCAGTGTCTAAGCCATTTTCCATTGGCCGGCCCCAATCTGCTTTAGGGAACCACCAATCGTTGTTTGGGGTATACCTTAGCAAGATCGGTGAATAGAGCCTACCTGGTATTTGAAATGCTCATCAACTAACTTGGTAAGGGTTAAGTTTGGTAAGGCCACCACCGACTGTCTTGTTCAATGACCAACAGAATCATAGTGCTTTGATTTCGTTGGCAATCTCAAGGTTTTATCAGGACAATTTAATCGGTATAGACGCCAAGAATGCAGGGGAAACAAAACACACACTGCACCCTCACGTGTTATTTGAGTAGTCGGTGGCAAAACTAACGGACTTTTAGATGAACTCCATTAATCTGTGAAATAGGGTTGTGGAATAATATAGGTAGCTTTTCATTAGCTGATGAAAACGGCACTGATGATTCTAGTTCTATTGGGTCGGTAGTGAGGTGGCCAGCAATTGCCCGTTGGTATCAATTAATCACTGATATTGTAGAGGTCGCCAGCTCTACCTTGGGTTTGCAACCCAACCTTCGGGAAGATATCTATCCGGCGATTGTGTTGCTTCCCTATATGTTATTACATAGGTTGGTTTGAATTTTTGGAATGCAAGTAGGATAGACGGATAGACACTGGAAAGTCAAGTAACGTAAAGGGACCAAGATTATTATCTGAAATTATCTGAAGTTGATAATCTTGCTCAACCACAAAGAGGGTTTAGAAAGACCTATTATTTTTGTGAGGCCCCAATCATTCATTCCTCACAGAGAGAACACAGCGAGTGAGCTGCTGACTGCTGCAAACCTGACCTTACATGCAATCCAGGTTATGGAATCCAGGCAGACCCGTGGCACTTATGTGCACGTGCTCTACTGAACCACTACACAGCTGGTACTGATACCTCATGTCCTCTAGCGAAGAGTAAACAGACCATCACTCGACTGGCCAGACCGCTACAAAATCAATGTTATTGACCAAGTCAGTTGCTGGTGACATTATTACATAATAATCGCCAATCAATTCGGTGAGAAATTTTCTGCATGTCTCACTTTCAGTCACCTACCTGGTATTAGTATACCAAAAAAGTCAATTGGTAGTTCCTTACTGCGGATCGGTATAGAATAATCGGCCATCAGAAAATGCCCTTGTAGGCCATTGTCTATTTGGCGACAAAAATGGCTCCAATAGTTGGAATTCTGCTCAAGGTCTGTAGGTGGTACAAGTGACTGCATGTCTGTATCAAATAGTCTGTGAGGGTGCAGTGTATATCTTGGATTGTTACAGGTGGCTACCGATTCCATTTTCATGCTGAAACCTGAACTTCACCAATAAAATCAAATTATTTTCATCCTCTCGGTTGTTGAGCATCAGTCAGTGGTGGATCTATTACGTAATCCTCACCAAACTGATTGGTGACCAGTTTGAATGCTGTCTTATTTCCATTCACCAGTCCTGCGTCAGTGTGCAGCAAAACTCGATCTGTGGTTCCCGACTGCAGATCGGCAACCAATAATTCGCCAATGGAAAATGGCTTTAACGTTCACCAGAGGCAGACACCTCCGTTGAACCAACAAAACATATCATTGTTGCAGTAAACAGTGATGTCGTTTTTTCCCCTTTGTTATTCTTTTGTCCTCTGCCAGATTAATGTTGACTCTGATTGACCATTGTGTAGTTTCTTTTTGAGTCCTCTCTCTATAACTCCTGTTCTATTTAATTCCGATAGTGGGAGAAGGTTGTGCCGCTTTTATTGGCATTCAGACCCTCAGGATGCAATCTAATACATTTTATCAATATACATGAGGCGAGAAATATCTCCTAGTCAGTACTATTGCAGTAAAAGCAAGCTATAACGATGCTAATGATAGTTCAGATCCTATATGAGAGAAAGCTCTCAGATCCTATATGAGAGAAAGCTAACTCCAGAGGACACCCAATTTCTAAACTTATTCTTGGAGTGATGTAATATAGGAGAACTATGTAATTATATCTGTATGGAATGATTACCGACTCTTAGACAGCCTTTTTTTTTATTCAACCTAATTACCGACACAACACGTTCACCAGTCACCCGGCGATCTTCCACGCGATAGTCACATACAAGTGTGGATACAATTTGACAGTACAAGTTACAAAACAGGACTATACAAAACGCCACAGCCTTTCATCCATACCTTTTTAACTACTCTAGAATCGATGCACACAGCATCCTTTACCAAAATTCATTTATTAAAACACACCAGTTTAGGTCTACTGACCCTGTTTTTTAAAACAGCTTAAAAGAGGTAATCAAAGAATACGGATATAATCACGTTGTTCTGCTATTATCATATACCTTAGATTGTCCATACATATTCACATTTTACCGTAATTTGGTGTTGAAGGCATTATGCATTCTTAAGGGAGTACCCCACTATCACGATTTGTGCCTCCGATACACTACGATGGCCTTATGACAAGCATTCCGATGAAAAAGTAAATTTTGTGTCGGAAGAAATTGATCTATCGTGGAAGTGGGACTTGTGTTACGATGAGTACTACGACACACTCCGATAGTGGTACAGGAGAAATGCAGTGTCCTAGGTCTTCCGACAAAATTGAACATGTTCGATTCGTCGGAGTGTGTCGAAGTGCGTTGTTCTCTTTAAAGCTGAAATACGGGAACTAATCTTAATGATAATTTCAAAAAATATAACGCCGCCCTCTCACTGTGTGAGAGGGCGGCTAGTGTGTGAAGCACCTGCCACTGACCACTCACCCCGTCCCCATGTCGCAGTCTGCGCTGTGTGGGGGTATATAGGACCCACACGCAGAGTCATGGTGGTCAGTGCACAGGGTGGGAGCTACAGGTGAAGTATGGAGGGTAGATCTTACATTGCATGAATCCCCAAAGAGTGCAGTTATTACATGCAGTATTATGAATAGTTTTCCATACAGATACACATACAGATATATAGAGAGACACATGATACACAGAGTTATTTAGATACCTTCCCTCCCTCCAACAAATATCATGTTTACAAATAACCTTTACAGGACCAGTCCAGCCTTGGCCCCCATGTCATGGCTCACTGCCCTGCTAACTTTCTCTCACCTGGCCTTGCATATTCATTACAAAGTGTGCAAAATACAGTGTGATTAACCTGAGTAAATATAGATCCACAGATACAGGTACACAGATATACATAGATATTGAGCATATATTGTTTTAGTTACCATATTTTCTTGTGGACATTGTACTGCCTTTAGTGCTTGTCATGGTTGGTAATCACGGCTGTGTGTAGACTGCTGAGTGTCAGATCTGACTGACTGCCCTCAGCCCTCTAGCTGTCGGTTTTATAGCTCCAGTCTGACAGTCGGCGCAGGTAACGATGCCCTAACACTACTCCCATGCTTTAGCATTGGAGCAGAGCTCCTATAGACGACCATTACCTCAAAGTTGTCCAGGGTACATGTACACAAGGCCTGACAGCGCCCCATGCTACTCCCAGTGAATAAATGCCCTAGGTTGTCCCGTTCTGCACATGCTCAGCCATGTGGAGGGCGGGGCCTATTCTTTTGAATTAATTAATAGAGATTAATTGCTTTATATAAGCTTTAATGTGTAGACTATGCACCCCCCTCGTTGATTTTCGGCCCGCAATTAATCAAATGTATATACATATATTAGATCCATATCCATATTAAAATAGAGATATATAGATATATATGAGCTTTTATTTGTTCCATTTCGTTTATTTTTTATATTTCCAATGGTATTTTGTACATATTCAGGATCTGATCCACAAGAAATGCCTGACATGTTGAAATTATTTCATTTTTATATCTCAATAAATAATTTTTATTCTTTCAGTAAATTTTTTTAACAAATAATATTGATTATTTGCCTGATATTTGCATTGGCGCACCTTTTGAATCGTAGCTTGTGCCGTTACTGTTGTCTTCTTTTTATTGCTGCTAAACCCGTTCCGACACACTGCGACACAGTCCGACAGAGCCCGACCGAAAGCTCTACGATTGGCAAATTTCTTATCGTAGCCCAATCGCAGCATTTTCGTAGTGTGTCGGGACAGTGGGTGCCCGACTTTATCCTTTAAGGGAATTACAACTACAAAGTCACAAAACTAACCGCTATGATACAGACTGCGTTGAAGAGAGTGCAATATTACTGGTACCCACTGTCTTTGTGAAAAGCCCGGGAACCAGCTTACGTTACTCACTCTCAAATCGTTTCTTCTGATAAATGCACACAGACCGAATAACGGCTAAGCATCAGCTAGGCAATTGGGGAGTTCATTAACATAATGTGTTTGCACCTGCGTGACATCGGACGTGTTGGACTTCCGGGTTAATCTTCTACCGCTCAAGTGTTTAGAGATGCTTTACAAATCCTTCAAGTAAAGAGTAAGAATGCATATTGACTAAATATCTAACTGAATAACGTTGGACATTCTCGCAATTCAGTTTAAATAGCTCAAATATGCAAAAGCGATCGATCACATCGTGTTCATTCGCCGATATCTGCAGCAGGCAACACACAAACAGTTACTTACCTCGATACCTGGTCATTAGGCATCCTTACCCCTTACGAGGAGTTTGTAAAACGTCTCTGAAGTAACGAATCGCTGGCATCCGCCACCCCTTTTTCTGTCAGTCTCTCGTTCAAGCGGAATGAGGTATTTCACTCTGTTGGCCCTATGCAAAGGCAACCCGTACAAGAAATTATGGAGTACCTTAGCCATATAATGAAAGTACTACGCTCATAGCAGCAGTCTGAGTTTCTGAATAAGTATATAATAAAATATGGAAACAGGGTGGCTGTACGTTTCAAATACTTGGTAAAATTGACGATCAGATGAATCAATACCAAAGGCAGATTTTCATCTAATCATCAATTTTACCAAGTATATTAATCACATACAGACACAGTACATACCTGTTTCCGTATTATCATATACCTTTAGATATCCACTTTTTACCTTTTCTTTTGACCGATTTGTTGGGCTTCGCCGCCATGCATACCCCATACTGCACGTACATGTTGTAAAGCCATGAAGAGGACATGTGTAGGAGCTGGGCCAGAGGTATGATAATTCACCTTTCCATTTGCACATGTAAATTCATTACAGTTTGTTTGCAACTATTACGGTTGATATTGCGTAATCAAGCACCAGCTAGCAACTACTAGCTAGACGATCTACAGTCGTCACGTTTTAGTCGTCTAGTGTAAACGCCAGGTGGTGCGAAGTTCAAGAACGCCGGGTTAGTCGGAGACAGGTGGCGAACAATCTAGAACGCGTACCGCGTGAGTAACTAGTACCGCCAAACGACTGTTTGCATTCTGATCAATGATATTGGACAACGTCCACAATAAACAAAGATATGCAGGCATGGAACAGTCGGGGATCATTACAGTATTGTCATAGATGATAAGACCTGTATATCATATCAATTCAAGAGAAAACAAGAAATCTCAATGTATTGATGTAACCCTTTTTCATGATGCTTCTTAAGGCAACTTAAAAAACCAAAAGGATCTTTTGTAAAAGGATCCCTCAGGCGTCTAATGCAGGGAACTCTACCCTTATCCCCAACCACTCAAAATTTTAGCAACATTTTTCTTTAAAATATATATATATATTGGATATAGATGCTTTGATATCCTGTTACAAAGGTCCTGATGGACCATATTTCCTACCTGTTTTACACCCCCTCCTCTGTAAAAAATGCGGGACAGGTAACAACGCTAACCAACCAACGCTCCAGATTGGTGTAGATCGTGACACTATTCTAATTTGCAACGTTCTGATAAAGTGATATTTCATCTTTCCTAAATTGCTATTGGCTGAGGGATGCCATGTAAATGATAAAGGTATCCTTATGGATTCTTCACTAGGCGCATATGTAAATAGTAATGCCATACCATACACTTTCCAAGTGTAGAGGTGCCATATCATACACTTCCCAAGTGTAGAGGTGGCCAACCTATGTAACAGGATATCAAAGCATCTATATTCATTGTTTTCCCAGCAAAGAAAGTATTGCTTAAATCATGGGTGGTTGAGGATAAGGCTCCCTGAATTAGACGCCTGAGGGATCCTTTTTTAACAAAAGACCTTTCGGATATATATATATATATATATCCTACTGAAGGTAACCAGCTTAGACCTGCCTAAATTGCGTACTTTGGAGATAACATTAGCCTCATCGGAAACGTTTCAGGTGAACCCTGCAGCAGAAAGGGCACTGACCTCTCGGTTGTGAATCACGTGATAGTTCGTGTCTAGAAATGAATTTTAACGACATTATCGCATGTTAGTGATGCAGGAAAACAGAAGATGAGCTCTGGCGAATGGTCTCACGGTGCGACCTGTCGACCTCACCACTTGGATCCAATCTGTCCCATGATATCGTGGGAGACTGAGTGCACTCCCCCGCTTACAACACACCTGTAATCACTACCTGATAGGTGAACGGCGACTGTAGGGTGATTGTGGGGTGGAGATGGTTTAAGGTATCTGTGTGCTACATCCCTCATTATTTCCCTCCATTTCAGCGCATGTGTCATGGAGGCATTGAGGGGACAATGGCCCGGAGACGGGGGAAAAGAACAGTAGAGATGAAAAGGGTGAACGGGGCTGGGTATGAGAGACGACTGAGAGGAAAGAGGGGCTCCCGAGCCCTACTCTCTCCCGTCCTACTTGCACCTGACACTGAAATCTCCACCAAGGAGAAATCCCTGTCAGAGACGCTGTCGAGGTCACACATTGATCACCAGGGGGCAGCCCGAGCCCTGACACTGACCGCTAGGTGGCGGCAGGGGTCAGAGCATCCCATCTGCTCCAAGTCTTTGAAGGCGAGCAGAACAGAGCAATTGTTTGTCCGAACGCGGACTGCGTGCGCACGCCCTGCCTACCGCTGAGACGCTAGGCGGCGTGGGTGTAGCAGGTGGGGGCGTGCCTCTTCCGATCGATCCCCCTTCTGTCGCAATAGGGGTGCGGGATAAAGTGGGGCTCGTCTGAGACGCCACCTGGTGGTAAAGGGGATCAGGGGGGTTGAGGAGAGGGGGCAGTCTTGTTCCTGGTTCACAAACCAAAACCCAGGCCGCACAGAGGCGGTCCAGGGGCATAGGTTAACAGTGTCCTTTGTTTCATCTCGGGGAAAGCAGCATAAAAATAATGAACATAAAACCGATGGATATAATGTGGGATCTGATGCATGCACATGTATACTCATGCAAACAAGCCGAGTCATCAAAGACAAAGACAAGGTCTTTTGACCCACCCCCACAACCGTACACCCCATCAGACCTGCCCTTTACCCTACATTATAGAGGAGTTCATGAAACACAGGCCTCTGATGCAAACTGCATGGTTCCATCTGGTCTATGCTGAAGAAGACGCATTCCCATCTGACATCAAAGTTTGATACATGTATACATTGTAGCTATTGATTTCAGGACGCTTGAATATAGATCGAAATGAATGCGCTGTGTCTATGAAGTGAGACTAGAGGCATACAGTATTGTTTTACACAGTAGTATCGTTATCCAAAAACTACATTTTATAAGTCCTTAAGCTTATTACACTTGAAGAATAATTCACATTAGCTCAGAACCGGAACATGTTTTCTTTATATTTATTAATTAACAGTTTCAACATTCAAACAGTTATTCTTTTAGTGATATTATATTTGCCATAAACTGCAACAGAGTGACAGAATTTTTAGGACAAATACGCCTTTCATTTGCACACTTGTCCACTGGATGAATGAAGAAAACGTCAGCCATTAGAATTTGTATTGGAAATTCTCCACCCATAATATTAAGTTATGAAACTCTCTCTCAAGAACCTCTGCAAACTAAGACAAATGGGAATCGCGTGTCTTGCTGTAGTCGTACAGACTGCGACGGTCCCTGCCAGGTTTTAGTTTTCCTCGTTGAGCCTCCACTTAAAATGCTGAAAATGGAAATTGGCTGTCTCTCCTAAAGGTTCACTGTAATTGTGTGTTATTCTACTTGGCGGCATTTTAAGATGTATGAAGACAGGCTTTTGCAATCTCCATCAATGGCTTCCTAACATAATGTCCCGAGCAGGTAGAAATATTGTCGTTTGCTGCCAGATAGAACCAATTGCTTAAAGTTAAAGTTTACCGTTCATTATCAATTAGAAACGTAACGATTCTCAGTTCCAAAGTCCTGCATATATATGTACGGATTTTTATTTAGATACACAAGGACCATCTTTTGTTTACCTTAATAACTATGAGTGCAACACCGTCTGCTTTCTATGAGTGAATCTATTATGTACTTATAAACGTGATCACTAAGACTTGTAAGGACACATGCCCTATCTGGCCACAAATGTATCTGACACTGGTATTGCATCACTGCTGGGGGGAAAAACTAGCTTGTTTGCCAAAAATGTCTATGGAGACATTTGTGGGGAAAGGATATTCCTTAAATATAACATCTGGGTTTTTTTACATCTAAGATGCGATGTTTCAAGGCGCGAACTCTGTGTTAAACAACACATGGAGGCTGGACTCAATCCTTTATTATTCACAGAACCCTAATTCATTCCAAAGGCTTTGCAACAGTACATTCAATGACCGAATTAGTCTTTTGGCTGGCAGAATACCCTCGTTATTCTGGCATTAGGTGAGGTAGACATCTAGTGTGTACTGAGACATGCAGTTTCTGCGGTATTGGATCCTCAAGTTCTCATTTTCAGGAAGCTGTATCTCAAGGTATTTTTTTACTTAATCATATCAAAAAGTCTGAAACACTTTCTAGTTTATGGTTTTTTTTTGGCATATTGCATATAGCATTCTTGTATAAATCTAGATTATCAGACAGTAACACGAACTGAAAAACGCGTGGAAAAGGTTGGCTACTTACGACAGGTTGAATTCTTGGAGGGCGCCATTAATTATGAAAATTAGGTATACCATTACAGGATGTATCAATGGAGTATAGATATGTAGAACCAGTTATCTACTCATCGATTTTCTATATTTGTTTAAAATATAAATTATATTTTTGAAAGACTTACTAATGATATTATTGTGGTTACCAAAACTCAGGGTGATACTGATAGTGATGAAAACCAAGGTATGGATAGGACTCTTAGGGTGGAGTCCCTAATCTCAGCTTGCTAGGCCCACTGAACAAAACAGGTTCGTATTTTATAGCTGTTCACCTTTCAGCCATGGTTTCACACCATGTCATGACTTTAAGAGCTGCTGCGTAGAGCCTACTCCTCATATTAGCCGAATGGATTCCTCTTTCCAAGAGAATGAAACTATGATCAGACTGTAGACATTTCAATCTGTTACCTTATCACTGAAATTAATCGCTAAAATGAGGAAGAAAAGTGGACCAATAACGGAGCCTTGAGGAACTCCATACGTGACCTCCATTATTTTTTTCCCTGGATAAAAGAGAGGAGGCCGGAGTTGGGCAAATAAAATCTAATGAATTCTATGAAATGTGAAAAATTATTATATTTCTATTGAAAATGGTGGTATGCAAGGATCGGTCTTTGGGTCTCTATTGCTTATATACTTTATAAATGATCTAGGTACTGGTCGCAGTTTATACTATATTCGGATGGAATTTTTATCTACCACAGTGGCACAAACTTTGCAAATATTGCCATAATACTCGAAATTAAGCTAGATAAATGTATGAATTGGGGCAAAGTTAACTGGCAATATTAAACTGGTATACTTATCCAGGAGTGGATATCGATTCAAACCTCAACTTTGATAAGCAATCAGAGAAGGTATTCAGGCAAGGAAGTAACCGAATATTCGAATTTTATGAAAATAAGGCATCTGCTGACCAAACAAGTAGCATTTGAATTTTATAATTCGAGTTTCTCAAAATGTTCCCTTAATATAGGTGAGAGAATTTGTGGTATTTGCTGCTTGTAGAAATACAGAAGCTTCCAAGCATAAAATGGTTTCAAAACGGGATTGCAAAAATACCAGAACTAAATCAATAACCGGTATACAGGCAGAATCGAACTGATTATCTGATTACCCCAACCAATTATGATCCAAGAGTTCGAAAACCATGTTCCATGTTACATATCTTATAAACTTATTCCAAACATCAGAAATTTCATTTTATACAATTATCATGGCACAGAAGAACATAACTCATTAAACCTATAGATCTATTTCGGTCGTTAACATACATATATAGGGAACCTCTAAACAATGCTCTTTTGAAATACTTGATTTAATGTAGGCAGCTTTGTCATGTCACGGTCCACACCATCGTAAATATCATTATATAAATTACAATGATGAACAATCAGCAGAGAAAAAAAATACCAGAGAAGTCGAGGGGAGGCCTAAATGATACTCTTGGCTGCTGGACCAGTTTCTTTTTGTTTATATGTTTCTGTCCACTAGCTCATTGTCGACAGGATAATATTTACTTCATTGATTTTATGTGCATGTATGATGATACAATACATAAACACCCTGTTAGTGATAGACTAGATGCAGCTAATTTTTAGGTGGAATAATCAACCTTCAAGGAACATAATGGAGCTAAGCCCTCCATTGGATGCCATCTACTCTCATGATACTCGACTTGACAAGAATAGCAAAAACAACTGGCATATCTAAGCGTCTTTCCAGTAACAATTCTTGGGGATAGTGGATGTCGTAAGATGGTTAAATGCGCTGTCGTAATGCATGACCCACTCGAGGCAGCAGATAGATGAGTATCTGCTTGAGGATAAAAAACGAAAACTACTTCATCCGAGCTTCGTGATATTAATATCAAGAGGACCGTTTTTATGGAGCATATGACACGATATTAGATCGCTGGAGGTATTGTTCTGTCTTTTTTAAACTTATTCTATGATAAAGCATTACCTGCGTTGTCCAGGAAAATAAGGTATCATGAATAGAGATGTAGCGCATACTGTGGCTACAATTCCACGTATCCATCAAGGAATTCCCAAATATATTACGAGGAGAGTTAAGCTTTTTGCTCCCTGTTAGAGTCCGGACAATACTGACGAAATGATTCGTAGGTCAATAATTTTTGATTATCGAAAGATATCTAAAAACTGTTTTCAGACCTATACTGGTCAGAAAGTATTCTTCTGTGTTGATGTGCCGAATATGTAATGTCCTGCCCTTCTTGACAGCCCATTTTTTTTAGTATTGCCTCAGGTCCGACAATTATCACCGCCTGGTGTTGAAGGGAAAACTGTACATGATAAATACCTTTAACCCAGTACCCCAGTCTTTGTGCCTCAGGGGAAGTCGGTCATTTTACTTATCGAAATCTATTGCCACAAATGTGGTCTTTTCCAAAGCAATGTCTCCTGCTTCCTTATCGA
Organism: Alentia gelatinosa; assembly: GCA_950022655.1. Classification (NCBI taxonomy): domain Eukaryota; kingdom Metazoa; phylum Annelida; class Polychaeta; order Phyllodocida; family Polynoidae; genus Alentia; species Alentia gelatinosa. The sequence goes on along the minus strand of OX465588.1, from coordinate 22,846,016 downwards.
CTTGAGTGCCCCCTATTGGCGGCCAGACAAAGCATAATGCACACGGTTCTCTTCACAGACGACACTTGGCTTTTCATAGTGGCTAAAGCGCGCGAGAAGGCGATGTGTTAGTTGAATATCCGGGCAACCAGCATTTGCTTTCTGACGCATGCGCGCAGCTCGAACCAAATTACATTTTGTCTTCCATAAGGTCCCAGGAAGAGGCCGCTCAGTTATGGCGTAGGAAAAGGTGGTGACGAAGGAATATAATTTCCTCCAATTGCATTAACATTGTGCAATAGAAATGCCACAACCGACTTCATAATGTCTTTAGGCTGCATGGCCATGTGATGAATTATACGTACATGTAGTATATGGCCTCCTTTAGAGGTATGCCACGGATTGATTCACATTTCTTCTCACCATGGAGAGATTCCCACCGGAGGAGTATACCTTTGCGAACTATTAGATGTTACATGTACGTTCACAGGTGTGAAAAAAATCTTAATTTTGAATAGATAATATAGGTTGAACGTTTTTATTAGTGCATACCTCCGATATCTTTTCCCTTGGCCTATTAAAAAAATGGTACTGAGTTAAATGGAACTGAGCTGGAGTATTTAATGAGGCCGTTTTGGGAATAAACTTGTTTGCTGTAAGCATTTCTGCCTGATCGGTTGTCGAACTGTGCGAACAATAATTAAGTTTTAATGTGTATCCATCTACTGACCAACAAACCGCAGTCTTTGATAAAGTGAGAACCAGTATTAGAACATCCTCTTTGAATATTGGCATAGATATCAACATTCAGTACTGATCTTCAAGTGAAGCATTTGTGAAGTCCTATAGATTTGGAGGAGAACACTAATCAGTATATAATTTCCCTACACACTTGAAGCCCACCTTCTTCATTCTATTTATTAGGCTATTCAGATTGGGGAATCGAGTTTTATTTAACTAATGCTGTAGCTGTCTGGCATGAATGATAGCCAATTTTGTAGTCAGGCTTTCTCATATGTTTTTGTAGTCCTTGGGCCAATCTTGAAAAGTCGTTTAAAAAGCTTGAAATGTTGCTAAGGGATGCCACAACATAACAACATAGCAAAAAGCTAGATCTAAAAAGCTTTTATAGTCTTTAGAAGTGGCTGTCAAAGATATCTGGCTAGAGTCGCAGCAGGGGTAGGAAAATTGGACCGCGGGAACACAGAACACTAAAAAGTAGCTCAAAGTGCTTTTAACGAATGCCACAATATTGGCACATAGTAAAACATTGCATATAAAACATTTTATACCCTTCAGGCATTATATCATTGGAACAGGCTGTCGAAAATATCCAATGGCAGTGGCAGTAGTGAAAACGAAATTGGTAATATACCTGGATCCTGAAATCACAGAACACTAAGCAATAGCTTAAAATCTGTCAAAGGGATGCCACAACATAAAATTCTCAAGGGGGTAGCTACACCCTTTTCGATTCTTATGCAATCTACTGAGGGGTGGCCGCTAGGATTAGTCCAAGTGCCGTAAAGAAGGGGGATGACAAGTTGGTGGGAGTAACAGGTGGTGTTCAATCCATCCGTTCTGTGCCCAAATGGGTCGAGAAACGACTGATACGGCTTAATTATTTACATTATTGTAATCACTTTACCTCACTCTGTCCACCAGACATTTAAAACTTGCTCTATGACCTTGTATTAAATGTCCCTGGAATTCTTTTCCCATGTTCTAATGTACGATTATCTGCCCTCTAATGGCAAATAATCGTGAGGTTTTGTCCAAAAGCCATAATTGGTGGCAAAGATTGATAATGCCGCATCCCTCTATTGTGGCATTTTCACCTGCCGACAAATTAGGGACAAATTATGTGGGCATTGTACAAAAGTCGGAGGTAGTGGTCCTTGTTATAACTTGATGTTACTCAGGTAGTTTCATTCTGTCGCGAGCTTGCGACAGTATTATATAAAGTACAAATATCGATTTCGAACGGCGCCCTCAACAGAATCCAACTCGAGCTCTGCCCTTCTTCAGCCTATTCCTACGAAACACTACTGTAGGCAATCCTTCAATTCAACTCAATAAAAGAATGATCCTTTGAGTTATTTGACTCCTTAATGCGTCCCAGCCGATGCACACATATGGCGGGGTATAGTTGCCAAGACTAAAAGTAACGTTTTTACCTGACATATAGGAACCACCGCTGCAGGACTAGCTATACATCGGCTAGACATCAGTCTCCTTGCACCTGCCTCTCCAAAGGCACCTCTGTTGATATGATAACATGTAAAATTGATTTGCATAAACATATTGTGGAACACGCAAACACTGGTGAGTACGGATGTCTACGAGCCAATCCAATTCCCAAGCCTTTGATGCTGGATACATCGGCTAGACATCAGTCTCCTTGCACCTGCCTCTCCAAAGGCACCTCTGTTGATATGATAACATGTAAAATTGATTTGCATAAACATATTGTGGAACACGCAAACACTGGTGAGTACGGATGTCTACGAGCCAATCCAATTCCCAAGCCTTTGATGCTGGATGGTTATAATGGGTGACCCATGGCCGTTGGTCAGGGGTGGTCATTGCTCCCCCTGGTGTTCCCCCCTCTCGCGCGACACGAGCGCCCCTCCTGCCCCCCAGCGGCTCTCACACGTACTGCGCAGTCACGAGCGCGGCCAAGCCATCGGTCCCGGTCTCACTTCTTCTCCAGCTGTACTGCAGTACACACCTACTCCAGTCTTTCTCGTCTTTTTGGCCACGTGCTCGCAGCCTCATACTCCACGAGTACGGGCCGGCACGTCCATTCTATCACGAGGAACACGCATCACGAGTGAGGAGAAGAGTTCAACATGGGTCCACCGAATACGCGCAGTAATCCCGTCGCTGGACCATCCCAAGGACCAGACAACGAAGGTACGGTCTCAGACTCGAGACAAACGGGCACGGACCACGTGGCGTCAGTCTCCGACAACGGGTCGACCGTTAAGTCCTCGAGGATGACCGCCCTGGAGAACAAGATGGATAGCATGATGGAGGCAATCAACAGAATGTCTCGCCAATGATCCTCGTCCCGGGCTTCGAGGTCGAGGCCGCCGACGGAACCGACAGCCGTGGAGGCCCGGACCAGGGAATGGGCGCACGAGCAGACCGCACGGCTACCACCACCGAGGCAGCTGCGGGAGCAGTACATGCCGGAGGATTTGCTACAAAGGGAGCTCGACTGTGAGGCCCTACGACATGAGAGAACGGCTGGTAAGTTGGCCTCAGATTTGACCACCTCTCGTTTGATTTCCAAGCCGTTCATGTTTGTGGACCGTGAGGGCATATATACCCTCAGTCAGAAACTTGAGGTCAGGGGTACGCTGGGCCCCCTCGAGTACATCAGTGCTTTCCTGGCACTCATGGAGGACGACCGTGCTACCCAGGAGTGTGACCGTAAGGACATGTATCGTCACCTCCACCAGGTCTCCGTGGACGCGCAGGCACGGCCGTGGGCCGGCGTGCGCCGTTGGTCCAACTTCATTTTTGACCAGGTGGAGGCGGGACGTATTTATTGGTCGGATCATGTACGAATCCAGGATGTACGGGTTCGTCTGGCCATGACCCCTACGGCTGGGAACGGCGCGAGTCAAGGAGGAGAAAAGTCCGGAGGGCACGAGCTGCCATGCCGGGCATACAACTCGGAGAGAGGGTGTCGGCAGCGAAACGGCCACCAGGAGCGGGGAATTAAATGGTTACATGTGTGCTCCTTCTGCGACTCGGTCGGCAGGATGTGCACACACTCCATCCACGCCTGTAACCGCAAGCTGTCGTACGGCGTGGGGTACGACAGTACTCTGCCCACACAGACACCCACACCACACCGGATGCACCACGCCGGACACTCGGCTCGCGCCGCCGACACCAAAGCACTCCCACAACAGGGTTCAAAAAACGGACCGGACGCGCCCCGCGAGTGAGCGAGGCGCGTCGCTCGCCCCCCCCCCGCCCAGTACGTGCGCACCACAGCGGAAGGGGGGCTTAACGATCAAAGGGTGCGGCAGGGGTGACGCAACACCCCACGTGTCAACAACACCTCCCGCCGGACACGTGGCCAACACAAAGGACGCTTACGACACGCACACTGAATCCACTCCCAGTATTATCGGTGATAGCGTGTACAGCGAGCAATTACCTCGGCAATTGCCCCGGGAGGAAATGGACACAGCCGCCCAACCAGACTTCTCGGCCATTAGGGAGGTCTGTGAGACCGGTGTCCCCTCCCCCGGCCTCCGGACGGACCCCGGGGCGTTCGCGGACCACAGGCGGGCCCACTGGCCGGACTTCGCCGGGCCCGGGCCGCCGGGACACGCATACATCTACTCGGAGGTGCGGCAAACCGGGCTGCCAAACGCGCTGGGGGCACGGATCGAGCTCCCTTCCGATCTCAACGTACCGGCCTGGGTACGTTACCTCGGGGACGCACCGGAGGGGAGGGAGCTACTGGACTTCGTGCGCTACGGGTTCCCTCTGGGGTACATCGGGCCGACCAGCGACACCCGAGGGGTACCCAACCACCCCAGTGCCACGGGGTACCCAGAGCAGATCAGAAAGTTCATCCAGAAAGAACGCGGGCACAGTAACCTACTGGGACCATTCCAGGAACCCCCGTTCTCACCCTGGTGCCACGTGTCGCCGTTAATGACACGCGAAAAACGGGCCTCCAACGACCGTCGTGTCATTACGGATATGACGTACCCTAAGGAGCAAAGTGTAAATGGGTACATCATAAAAAACTCAGTCTACGGGCAGGAGCGCGACCACTGCCTCCCGACCGTCGACAGTTTCGTCGGCCGCCTGGTGGCCTCCGGGCCCGGTAGCTATATGTCCACCATCGACATCGCCAGGGCATATAAGAATTTCAGGTGCGACCCCCTCGACTGGCCGTTGTTATGCTTTGCATGGGAGGACGGGTACTTCTGTGACACGGCCATGCCGTTTGGTGCCCGTGCCTCCTCGTACCACATGCAGTGCGTGGCAGACTGCATCGTGGGTATCCTCGGCCGGAAGGGGGTCGAGGCATGTATGTACCTGGACGACCTGATCATCCTGTCCCCGAGCCGGGCCAAGGCGACCGCCGACTTTAACATCGCCCGTGAGCTTTTCAAAGAACTCGGGCTCCCGGAGGCACGAGAGAAGGCACAGACCCCGGCGCCGGTCGTTACGTGGCTGGGCATCGTCATCAATGCCCCGGAGATGTCCCTCACCATCCCCGAGGACAAGCTGCTGGACGTACGGGCGCACGTTAGGGCGGTCGCCGCGAAACGATCACTGACGAAACGCCAACTCCAGTCGGTCCTCGGCAAAATACTTCACGTGTCGAAGTGCATACGGCCGGCCCGGCTGTTCGTGAGTAAATTGCTCGAGGCCCTACGGAGGATGTCCGGCTTCTACGTCAATATCAACGCCGAGATGCGGCAGGACTTGCAATGGTTCCTCCGCTTCGCTGAGGGCTGGAACGGCCACGCCCTCATACCTCGCGGCCCGCCTACCAAGTGTATCATCGTCGATGCGTGCCTCTCGGGCATCGGAGGTACAGACGGGAAGTACTCGTACTCCGGGCAGGTGTGCCCTGTCAGCGACCCCGTCGACTGTATCGCCGAGCTCGAGGCACTTAACACCATATTCGCGATGAATACGTTCCTCACCGACCGGGATCGAGGCACGCGGGTAGAAGTCTTCTGTGATAACCTGGGCACCGTCCAGGCACTTACATCCGGATGGGCAAGGAACTCAGTCCTTGCGGAGTGTGCCCGTCAGGCCTGGATGGTCCAGGCAAAATTGCAGATCGACTTCATATACACGCACGTGCCGGGGGTACTCAACACCGTGGCGGATGCCCTCAGCCGTGCTCACCTGACCTCGAGGGAATTTGACAAAGCGGCCACCTTCACCAAATTTCATTCCCTCACTGAAGTTACCCCCTGTACTCACGCGACTTTTATTCCTGTATTACGTCTCATGTGCAGATCCGGCGCTACGCTGTCTCCAGACGAGGGCATCTGCTCGCCAATCAGAGGCACGTGCCCCCGGAACGGTCGCGAACCAGCGGAGCGCCGTCGCGACCTACCTCGCGTTCTGCCGGCGGATGGGGGCCGACCCGCAGAGGCCCACGGTGAGCTTTACCACGGCGTACCTCGAATACGTCGCGGACCACGCCCCCTCGCCGGCCACGGTCGCGAATCACCTCTCACACGTGCGGTCGCACCTGCGACTGACGGGAGGGGATGTCGCACCCACGGAGGACTTCCGGATCAGGCGGGCCCTCGAGGCGATGCGGCGAAACAAGACGTATCAGCCCAACGTGAAACCTCCAGTGCCGTTGGCCGTGATCCGAGCCGTCCTCGCGGCCCTTACGGACTCACCAATTCACCTCGCTCTACGGGCCGCTATCTTGATCATTTACTACGCGGCTCTGAGGCAGAGCGAAGTAGCGCCCCCGACGCCCTCGAGGTACGACGCGGCACGACACCTGTCGCGCCGGGATGTGGTGGTTGGCCGTCGACACGTGACCGTCCGGGTGAAAGCCGCCAAAAACATGCAGCACGTGGGGGAGGAGAAAACGGTCACGCTGCAGGAGTCACCCGATCCACGGTTCTGCCCGGTACGTGCTACACGCCAGATGCTGGTGGCGTCCCCTACGGCCAGCCCCGAGGACCCGTTCCTCCAGCACGTACACGGAGCGACCGTTACGACAAGGATCCTCACTAAAGAGTGGAAAGCCCTCCTACATGTAGCCCAACAGCCGCCTACCTTTACGCTGCATGGACTTCACAAGGCCGCAGCGACCCAGGCATACCAGGCCGGTATGCCGGAACTCTCCATCCAGAGGTATGGCGGCTGGAGGTCCAACGCCCATAGGACGTACATTACGAACAATGACGCCGACTCTGTCAACCGGGCGTTGGTACTATCACTACTCAACAAAAACTCTTAAATTACTCCCTCCCACCCTCTCCTTGTTTAATGGCTCTTTGGCATTTTTATTTACAATATACAATTTGTCATGTATTGTATCACGTACAATTTACATTTATATTGTATATCATATTTTCTTATCATAATTGACTATTACTCCATTTGTCAATTACATTTACCTTATTACTCATATTAATATCATATTCATATGTCGTCCAATAAGGTCGGCATAAAATTTTACACATATAAAATTCAATAAAATTTTATGTTCCCAAGCCCATGCTTCTCTCCTTTTATCCAGGGTAGGGGTAATGGGTGACCCATGGCCGTTGGTCAGGGGTGGTCATTGCTCCCCCTGGTGTTCCCCCCTCTCGCGCGACACGAGCGCCCCTCCTGCCCCCCAGCGGCTCTCACACGTACTGCGCAGTCACGAGCGCGGCCAAGCCATCGGTCCCGGTCTCACTTCTTCTCCAGCTGTACTGCAGTACACACCTACTCCAGTCTTTCTCGTCCCACCCACCCTCAACCTCACTACTTTTTCCTACTCACGTAGGCCCCCCCTTTCATCCTTTTCCTACTCACGTAGGCCATTTTTATTTACAATATACAATTTGTCATGTATTGTATCACGTACAATTTACATTTATATTGTATATCATATTTTCTTATCATAATTGACTATTACTCCATTTGTCAATTACATTTACCTTATTACTCATATTAATATCATATTCATATGTCGTCCAATAAGGTCGGCATAAAATTTTACACATATAAAATTCAATAAAATTTTATGTTCCCAAGCCCATGCTTCTCTCCTTTTATCCAGGGTAGGGGTAATGTGGCTTTTGTATCCGTTTCCTAGGGTAAGATTTGGGTGATATTTGCTTGCTTTTGAATGTCATGTATGATGATTTAAAAAACTGTATTTTGAAAATTGTGAATTGCCCGAACATATTACCTTCCTTTATTTCCCTTATTGGAAGTCAATTTTATACCATGGCTGCCTTTTAATATGTTCACGTTTCTGTTATCCAGTACCGTTGATGATGCTAATGGCCTTAAATGATACGTTCATTAATTTATGCTGCTAATATTGTACTAAGATTCTAAGATGTTCACTGATTAGATATTGGATGTATGTCTTTGCAACTGAAAATCTGAAAGTCGCATGTTAACTTATGAGAATTAATCAATTAGCTGCTATCATCACCCAAAAAACAAATACACTAGATTAGGACATAAGTATAAATCATCAAATTCACCCTATGTTTATTTTCCTACCAGTGATGATAACATCTATGTAATAGGGCCCTCCCGGCGTTTACACTAGACAACTAAAACGTGACCACCATAGATCGTCTATCCAATAGTCGTCAGGTGGTGCTCGATTACACAATATCGGCCCCAATGGACATTAAACCCAAGAATTTCCTCAAATGTCAAATCCATTCAGGAAAATAATGGAATTGCAAAAATTCTTCAAAACAAAATTGTTAAAAAAGAAAAATTAAATCTTTAACTAGGATCACCACTGATAGTATAAAAAAAACTCTAATAGTCAATTACTACAAATGTTATTAATAATTTATATATTGATAATTGATAACTCATATTAATTCGGTCAAAATAAAATTTATTTTATCATTATCAAATTCAACAGAATTTCATTCTCCCAAACTGCCGCCTCTCTTATCTATCTATGGATTAGTGGTAATTAGAATATATGTTTTTTACTGTAGTAGTTTTTTTACTAGAGTAAATTCTTTATTATTTAGCTGCGGAACATCTGAATACATTCAGTCTTTCCTGTCGGAGTAATGCCCATACATTCAAAAGTTTCACAAACCCACTTTAGGGTCATCCAGTAAGCTATGAATTGGGGAAAGGTGATCAGTTTACATGCACTTTTTACTGTTGGTCATCAAGGAATCATCAAATAGGCATATTATCCTTATCCAGCTACATCGCAAACACGACTACAGAACGTCTACAGACAAGCCGGAAGCGGTGAGTGCCATGCTGTTGATTAAACTTCCCGAGAAGGTGAGTAATTAAATCATTTTACAAAAGTCACGAGTTGGGCATGAAACAAAGTAATTGCTGAAAACATCTTTTTTCTGGATATTACAGATTCCAAATTATCCGCCTTGTCGAAGAATAGGTTGTTACAAACAAACAGATTGTTTATTTGTCTTGATCAAATATATCATAGAATCAAGAGGGCAATGGATGGCTTCTTATCAATACTTAAGGGAATGTTCGGAGACACAGCTTATCGGGAGAATCCATTGCTTAAAACTACCAGTCCATCGACAATATTTATCCGGTCGAAACCTTACTGTGAGCCATTATCTCATATTTCTTTATATCAATTACTGCGTCTTTGATAATTTTACGGTCGGTGTGAAATCATGAGTTGTTTTCAATGATGGTTGAGCATTCAAGAGGTGATTAAGGTCTTTTTTATATCTTGATGTAGGGACCATCTTCCAAAGATATAAATTTGTTTCTGTCCTTCACCTTGAATAGGTTTTTTCCCCATAGGAGGTCATGTGGTATGAGTCTCATTAATAAAAGGTAATAACCACGAAGCTAAGTAGATTATTAGATGATCGTAGTTCGGTAATAAAGATCATAGTATGATTTCACAAGTGGCAGTACCACAGAAGGGTCCTCGTTTGGGGTCCCTAATATAACAACAAACGGTTCTGTAATCAATTGTTAAAGCATGCCTTTTCATAATACCAACTCCCGTGTAAGATATAAGATAGCCCATATATTTGAATAAAAGAAATTCTCCATTCAGCTGCAATTTCCACTGGAGTTTGCATTAAAAAATGTACAGCACCCGTGTCTCTCTTGTCAGTCTCGTGTTGCTTATTTACGTCGGCAAGGGCCGCAAATTATCATTCTATACCCAAACATGTATGTATCATCATGTTAGAGTTCTGGTCTGTTAAATTGCTAAAATGTATTGTAAGGAAGAGCAATGATTATTGATTGCAATAAAAATCCTAAAAAACAACAATATTACAATGATTTCTAACTTTTTATCATATGCTATATGTAAATGTTATCTTGGAAATGATTTGATGAGACAAATAAGTGCATTCTACCAGGCTGTATTCTTTCTATATCCTAAACACTAGATGACATATTTCTCTGAAATCCCATATATAATTCAAAATTTGCTTCCCTGGTATTTCCTTTTCCTTTTGGGAATCAGGGTAGAGAAAGGAGTCACACACACGATTCTCTGCCGACCGACCTCGTAGAAAATGAGCAGCCGACATTTTTTACGTGAGCACTGTTCCTTTACAAACCTGGCATCCGGGCCTTGAGAGAAATTTGCCCTCTGGTGTCACGACTAAAAATCAAACCGGGAACACAAGCCAGGCTCGGTCACGTGATGCAATGACACATGCGCATTGCAAGCAACGCCTTATTAATAATGAATCGAGTAGCGGACCCAGACAATGTAGGACAAATAGTGATTGGGGACGCAAACACCAGCCCCAGAGAATGCCCCGCTTCATACAGTTTGTCAAGACTTAATGATTTCCCAATCGGCAAACACGAGTATTACTGGAGATTTGGGACGACAGCATAAAGGGGAGTCACAGCCGATATGAGAGTTGTAGAAGGAGGGAGCCACCCGTTGCCAATCAAGAATATGGGAATTCATTTCCACTGTTAAATTTTAATTTCTACTGTGAAAAGAGGGTCGGTCGCGTTGTCATATATAGACTATATAGAAAGTTAATATTGTTACTTTAGATATCAACTTATGGTTGTAGTTTCATCGAACATAACTGGGGTTATGTGCGATAGACCAAGGCCTCTTTGGGGCAAATGTTAATGTGATATTTATAGGTCTGCTATTAATTGTTTAACTCTATTTTGGAATTGACTATCAAACAATTGAGATATATTGGTTGAGATTGTACAGATGTTTACTCAGGAAAACTGATCCAAATCTAATTACATTAATTCTTAGACTGTCAATCAGAAAAATACATATTCCAGAATGCAAAAGTCTCATTGTTGAGACAGCGATAAATGTTGAAGGTCAACTACGAACAAAATATACACTAGGTATAGCCGTATATTATGTGTCCCATGCAGGCATTACATATTATGTTTACTTAAGGTCTTTCTAAATGTGAATTAGAATTCATTGCAACGGCTTGCCATAGGTAATGCGTATTTAGAGAACCCATACTTTGTCTCTACTGGTAGGTTACTGATAAAGTAGGGTGAAGCTTAAACCCAGGTGTAGCCCTAGGTTCCAGAGGTTGCACATGCTCAGTCCCCAGTGAGCAACTCAGGTGTCAGCGTCGCGTAGAACATACCGGCTCACCCCTGAGAGCCCCTTAAGTGAGCACACCTGTCAGAGTTGTATTTTATTGATTTTTATTTGAGCTAAAGGTTCTTTCCCTAACTCGGGGTGCTTGCGTCAAGGAGCTCTACATCTGGGGCCCTTCTTTGTGCTGAACAATAGGACTAGGGTACTATAGGGAGACATAGTTATTGGGGCTGAACGGAATATTTTCTGTGTTATGGAATATATGTCATTCAGACACACTCACTGTGCCTCATTGTTGTATAATTGGATGTGATTAAAAACGCCATTTTGCAACAGGTCACGTGGTACGGAGAGCACAAACTATTAGTTCATAAACAGTCTGTAAAAAAATGGAATCTGTACAGCTGGCGCATAACTGTGAGACAATTGCGGACAGGTATATAAAAAAAGAATTGGAGCATCATGAGTTTCTTGATTGCAAACGAGACGGCGAAAATGCACTTGATCTAACAAAAGGCCCATTTCCATTGGCCAATTTCCCTTCACCGATCTACAGTCAGGAACCACCGACGGACTTAGGGCACTGCCGACCCGAAATCGGTCAATGGAAACGACCCAGCTCGTGGAATGTCCCACGACTTTTTCTGCTCAGATGATGTTATGTGGCACCACCTACCACGGAGTAAAAGCTGGGTCACTGAGTCAAATCCACTACGCTCACCGATTTTTCGATACTGACGCACAATCGGTGGCACCACCGACAGACTTTCTGGGTAACTCAAAAGATCTCCGCCATTGTCGTCAGCCAGTGGAAACGGTCCAATAGGATCATATTTGTCACAGCTCGAACAATTAGTTAATTATGACGACTAGTAGGCCTAGATTCTAGAGTAGTGTCCTGTAGTTTGAAGATCATGTCTTTTTAGAGTGTTCAGTCTTTTTGTTATCAATCATTTCTAATGAGTTTGTTCTTCATGCACCATCAGCCACTCCCTAAATAATCGATGTTTGTTATTGTTAAGGTATGTATTGAAGCAACTCATGAACGAATGATTACTTTTTGTGAGTGGGCTCACCTGAAACAGGTAAATGTCAGTGGCCTTTGATAGTTTCTTACCAACATGTTGACAATGTCCTTTCCGATATTGTATTTTTTTCCTACATACCAACATGTTGACAATGTCCTTTCCGATATTGTATTTTTTTTCCTACAGGCATGTCGTCTTAACTCTGATGTCGTCTTAACTCTGATCGGCCACATTATCAACGACAAAAGTCAATTCTGACATTGATATCCAACGATGATATATTGCCATAGATTTTTTATCTAGGATTTTCAAAAACACAAACTTCATGTATGTTCGACATACGTCTTTATTTGCATGATAGATGAGAGTAGCACGTGTATATTTGAGTCGTTATTAGTCCCATAGGGAAAAGACTGTTTGTTAAATGATTCTACTGAGTTCCCCATGACTTAAGCAAAGGAAGCCTAAAATAGTAGTAAGAAACTGGATACCTCGTTCAAAAGGCGAGCTACGTATCTCCACTTTGAGGCTTTCGTATAAAAAGGTTTACACCTCAGAGGCATATGCTTCAATGAACGGAAATACCACATTGATTGCCGTATGGTGTTATCCTTATACAGATTAACATTTGCATATACTACTACATCTATACTGAAGGTTCAATCAATCCAAGTCTGGACTACGTTACGTATTCTACCTTAATTTTCGAGATAGGATTCTTTAATGACTCAATGATGGAATCAACTTTATTCTTCTTTCATTCAATAGAGTTCAGAGACATATATCGTTTATCCGCGTCAGACTCACGTCAGTCATTCTTGTGAACTATGATTGGGTGATAATGTAGCCGAACATTAGGTGATGGGTAATGATTAACAGAAGGCCTGATAAGGCGTGGCATCTGCCAACACGGTAGAAAACGGTGTGTCGGCCGATGGACGCTTTTTGGTGCCCACCCACGCCACAGTTCCATTAAATTCCATTTTATTGAAGAACTCGTTTTGTATTGACTTTGTCACATTGAATACTTAGAAGAAAACTCATGGGATAAAAATAACTTGGTCCACACTCCACCGGTTTTGGCCAAAGAAATTCAGGTCAACTATAGACTCTCCCAAGGCGCTATTAACACGATGTAAGCAGGTCAGGGTGAAGGTTGTGGTTTGCTCTGAATGCAGTAATTGGCTGCTGGGTCAATCAGTGCCTTCTATATTCCTTATATGGCAGTGAAGGCATAGGTACAACTCTATGCAGACCGGATTTGACCGCAGAGTAATATATAACTCAATTAGCCATTTGGGTATTAGGTACACTACCTTCACGGCCGTGGAGTATGAATTCCTAACGTTAATCCTTTGGAGAAAAACACCGGGGTGAGATAATGTTTGATATTCGTCTCAACGTTGGGCTAAAAAGATACTTTTCACGTCCAATGTAACTACGTCTTCGAGTCTGTCTTTACTGCAGAGACATTTCATGCTCTATTCGACACCATTATCAGCTACTCAGTGTGGAATATTGACATCCGTATGGTGGGCATCTATGGTATAGAGAAGGTCTATAGTAAGCGGCACGGAAGGCCAGGGATCATTGGAGGAACTGGGCTAGAAATGCAACCGCAGAGATTGGTGAATGCAGACTAATTAACCGGGAGAGTGGACTTCATGGAAAGGGTGTAGTGCTATCTTTTGCCAATTACCAGAGGTCCATTGCTCCGGTTGTAGTTTTCTCATAGCTACATTTTTATGTTTCCTTCTAATCAAATTACCATAATATATCGGAGTTATCATTTATTATCCTCTTAATACGGAGTCTCCATACTAAACGTATATAGCCAACAGATCGCTACTGTTTAGAATATGGAAAGCCTTATTCTCCTATAAGCCCCTATAGTAATGCTTACAATTTGGACCTTCCTAACTGCTTATAGTCGTCACACAATACATCTTACGATATTCACATACCCCTCTGTTTTCCCACAAATGTAAATTTTGCAAATTACATACTTAAAGTAGTCTTAAATGAAACTTTGATCGGCAAACATTCAGTGGAGTCCTTTATTCTTTACCGGAGATTTAAGTATGGAGGGCAGTCATAAACTGGGGACACAATTATAAACCAGAATTCATCTACACTGCAATGCCAATATAGATTTAAACGCCATGGTATGCTATTGATTCTAAGGCAGAACGTAATTCACCACCCAGTCGCACATGCTCCATGGAGAGCTTTGCTTATAAAGTCAACAAATTCTAAGAAAGGAAATGGAAGGACAATGTGCCTCCGGTCATTATATTCTCTTTTTTAAAGAGACTCACTGTAAAGAGAGACTAACACAGGAAATAGTCTAAGGAAAATAATACCCAAGGATCTCAATGGGTGCCATGCCTCCTACAGTACTAACACCAATAGACTGCCATCGACTACCGTCATGTTCAGGGGCTCTAGACTTCATTTTCCAGGGGAAAACAATCAATGAGGCAAGAAATGGAATCTCTGGCGATCGCTAATGATGTCTCGCAATCAGAAAACCCCCACCACACCACTCCACTTCTTCCTCCCCTATTGTTTTTTCCCCATGTTTTTCTTCCTCATTCTCTCTCTAAAGGCTGCTTGCTTGAGCCATCCGGAATAACTTGTTGTCACCTCCCATTAACACCTACAACCAATCAGAGTGCAGAAAACAAGACTGACAGTCGCTGTCAACACTGATTGTCACCTGACATTTGATTGGGTAATAGGATCGACATTGGGGGCTCGCGACGCCGCCATGCCTCAGCACGCGCGCTTTTCTTTTATTATCGCCTAGTGTCTTTACAAACCTGCGTCTTACTCTGGTATATGTCAGATAATATAAGTCTCGTGTAGTAACTGTACACCCCTCAGAATATGCAGAAATGCAAGCCAGCAGTCGAGTAAAAAGGACCCGAACGTTTTATGGGACATTGCAGCGGATGAAGATGGCGTTGGAAATGTAAGTGCCATGCGATGAGAGTACTGAGCCTCGTTACCGCTATGGGGAACTCTCCCCACTGTCAGCGCTGACAGCCCACTGAGGAGGCACGGACAGACAGAAATCAGGCCAGGTTCTTGTATATAGGGGACTGGTGCGTCACGCCCAATGTTGCATGCATAAGGGTTCAAGGGCATGAAACCGTGACTTAAACGTTCAAGGTTTACATATGGGTCTTTGAATACATACATCCCATTTGCCAAATTGGCACACCTCCATTGTTCATAACAACATGTTAAAACATACTATATGTGTAGTACCCACTATAGTTCCATAAATATAAATGATTCTCCTTGAAAACTCGTGTGTACATTTTAGAAGTGCAAAAGATGCAAATTACTATCTAGTCTGAGTCATGTTTTATCTGGGGGTGCACGTCGCATGTGCCTGGTAACTGACATTACTGATGTTTTCACCTGTAAGGTTTCCATCCGAAGGGATATTAAATTCAGAGACCACCAGCAGAGGACAGCCACTCAGAGATGAAAATAGTTCCCCTTGGCGTGTGAACGCCGTTATGAGCTTCAGTAGAAAAAGCAAGATGTCCGTCTATGTGGTTTCATGGAGTCTTTTCTTTTAACACAAGACCCAGAGCGCACAGTATTGACATTTTCTATCATACAGGAATGTATTTAACACCTACAACCAATCAGAGTGCAGAGAAACGAAAGCTAACTGTAAGGGGAATTCGTCAGTGGATACGGATGTAGTTGTGTCAAATATTTTCTATGTAGTTTACGAACTTACAATAGTTAGATATAAGAATATTTAAGCAATCATTCAGCGAGACTCGTAAACCTGATAATGCCATCAACAGGTAACATGCAGGTGGTTAAATTTTGTGCCTTACGTACTGACAAATGTTGGGAAGACACTGACATCATTAAACCTGTACAGAGAGCCCTAAGCAGCGAGAGACCTCATAACAAACAGGATCTCCGTTGTCTAAGAGTAGGCGACAAACAGATACATGGTGCTGATGATTGCACAGAAATAGGCGAATGTCTAGCTCGGTCTGGTGCCTGGCAGTGAGCACTTGTAGGACGACATGATTGGTGGGATAAAGAATACAGATAGGTTCAGTTGACTATATCTAGACTTCATCTATGACAAGGAATAAAAAATATGATATAATTGCCCCTGTGTTGTTTGTATTCTTATATTAGCGTGAATGTCCTTCAACGTCGTTGTTTTGTTGTCTATATCGAAATAGATTTGACATTTCGCCTTTCCTGCTTCCAAATTAGCACTATATAATGGAGGCATCATTAACGACTCTTGTCATGTAGACTATATTTGTCTACGCTTGAAACGCCTGGATGTATTTCTAGATCTTGCTTCTATAACACCTGCAACTCAAGCTGGTGCTGTAATATATGTACATGTATTGTCGCACAGAATAACTTTTGAGTTCACCGGAGAATAGTTAAGTACGATTTATTACACCACAAACAGGGTAAGCCTCAGGCAGCATGCGAGTCAAAAAAGGTAAGTAATATGTAAGCCAGTCTCTGAACCAGAACTCTGAATAAAACGTGGCGCACTCCGGCCTCTGGATGCCTTGCTCCACTCCGGTACCAAGCCGGGTCCAGGTAGTCGCCGGAGGTGTCCCGAACCCACTCCAAAGCCAGACTGACTCCCGGAGGACACCCGGAGACATATATAGGAAGTTGCCGGGCACCCTCCCTACGTCACTTATTGGACCAGGGCGCCACCTGGTCCATTTACATTTTGGGAAGACAATCTCAAAACTTGGCTCATCATTTTGTCGTGTCTGTCTATTATTACATACCTGACTGCGAATGTCAGTGAAATACTAACCTCTCGGGGATGTCGTATTCTGCGACTAAGGCCCATTATCGTGCGCTTCGTCTTATTAAACGCAATGTAACGTGCTATGACGAGAACCGCAAGATCGACGTCATCGTGACCAATGTCAAAATGGCGGCCGACGTGGCCTCACGACTTGAAACTCACGATACAAGAGCTCGTAACAATTATTTGTGCGTAATGACCAATTATCAAGGTATCTAAAGTGGGGCTTCCAAGTCCAACAGTTTAAATAGCTCAGATATTCAAAATCAAGCGATAATAACATGTCACTCGCCTTGGTCTGCAACGGGCATCGCTGATAGCACAGACACGTCGGATGTACTTATTGCGCATGCGCAAAAATATGATATTGACCTTCACTCTCCAAAGCATAGTCACTGACCGCATTCGAACCGCTATCGAACATCGCCACTATTCGATAAGTGTGTATCTAGGACTATGATCAGGAGAGTGATGTTAATTTACATATTTCCGTGCTTGGGCAATGGGCACATACGGCGTAGAATGCTGGTTTGACAGTGTCAACGTGGAAAGGTAGCGGTCACCTATCCCGGGCATTCGCCCCTTCGCCTGAGGCGTTGGGGCGAATGCCCGCGATACGTGACCTCGAACCAAGACATATTTCGCCCACAGTTAGGTCTTTTCTCTTATTACTTTGCCGCATCAGCTCAGGTACACCATTCTTCCAATACATATAGTTCAACACATGTTCTTGGTTCCTATCACTAAGCCATGCTAATTATTAATCCGATCTCAACTCTGTGCACCAGTGTTGTGCCATTTTCTTCCTTTTCGTCTATAGAATATATAGAAAATACCTACGCCATTGTAATGCATTGCATTAGCAGGAATAGCACTTGATTTGTGGAGAAGTCATCTTTGTTAGTCGCATGCGTCGGCTGAACTCGTGTGACGTCTGGAGTTGGGGTCAGCGAAGGGCGATTAGGTCTATGGTCTGGGCTGTTTGTTTATGATTCCCTCTCTGTAAGTCTCTAACCGATGGGCTTTGTAGTGTCTTTTAGCACAGAGGACAAAGTCCTGGTCAACTAATGATGTCACCACAGATTGTACCTACTACAGTACGATACTACTGGAGACTATGGAGTACGGTCTCCGGGTCGATGTAGTTTCATATATATGTACTACTCGTGCATAACATTCTCATGTGAGCCCATTTCATTTGAGACTAAACTCTTTCCCTGCAGCATCCAGTTTCCCTGTTCACCATTACACGGCAGGCATTGCCTACCCAAACGACCCTGCTATGGCAGGCACCTTTTTGGGGAAATAGCAATGTGATGTGATGTGATGTGTCATGTGATTTAAGTAATTTACCTTGGTGTCTGAACTTATTTTATCATACCAAATCAAAGGTCAATATGGCTCTTAAATACATTGTCAAAATTGCTTTTAAATCAAACAATTATTTTTGTATCTATTGAATTTGTATGTAAGTGTCACTGATGCCTCGAAGATGCCTGGAGGCATCTTCCTGCCGTAGCCAGGGGAATGCCTGGAGGCATCTTCCTGCTCTTAAAGGGTTAAGCTGTCACGCGATAACTGTAGGATACCTATGTCATCACTTTGCAATAGTTCATTGCCCTTTTCCTCCCCAAATTTATTTGCAATAAAGACTTAATTAATTTCGATCTCATAATCATCTGTAGGAGTGATCGGTATTCACAATTGATGGTCAACCCTACCATGGATGGTCAGACCTAGAATGTTCATGATATATGACAATCAGGGTATTGGTTCCAGAGAATCTGGATGTTTGGTAGGTTTATTTTTTATCACACATCTGGACTCCTATTGGTTTACCATACGAAAAAGATATGTAACACTCTTTCGAATACCTGGAATGTAGAAGAAATGTATAATCAACAGACATTAGGTATTATAATTTATCTCACCACTGGTATTTTTGTCCCGTTGTCTTAACATTGGGAATTCGTTCTCCCTGCGCTATGAACTTTGCAGTCCGTTCTCCATGCTCTATATCCTGTCTGTCGCCCATTGCTTTAGTGTGTACAAGAGTAAGATGAATATAGAAAGCAACAAACTTGTGGAAAATGATGACTTTGAACAAATCTTGTTGGTTTCTTCTTTATTTTCCCAAAACTTAAGACAATAGTGCATTTAAAGGTAGGTCCCTACCTGGTCTCCCATCACCAGCGACCTAGGTATGTCAGTTATTCATGCTTTTGTGAATCGTTAACAGATTTATAGGGCCTGAATACTAATTATTCCGACTAATAATAATAATTGACCATTCTGTATCTATGATATAGTATGCTATTTGAACAAAACCATGATCCTTTTTCTACTTAAATTGCGCAGACCTGATATAATAACAGAACAGACAAATATTTCATGACAGAAAATAACTCTCACCTGCTTAGTCATATATTGGTGAATTTATAACAATAACATTAGCTTAAGACAAATTCCCGTAACAAGACGGTTGTTGATATGGCTTTTCATAGAGACGTCACTGAGTGTACGGGACGTTGAAGGGTATGCGATGAGATATATCATGAGGAATAAAAAAGAGAGCTATACCAACTCCGAAAAATTCTGTTCACTCTTGTCTGTTTTTTTTTCAAGCTCAACTTCTCCTTGACCGGAAGTTCCGCTGCGGTCCGCCCCGCCTGACGCCGGAAACCAGCATGCGGACTTTTGACATCTCGCGAGTTATCGCCGCCGGCGTGACTTCATCTATTCTGCATCGGGTGTCGTCTCAAGGCGTTTGTCCCTTCCCAGATCCCCCCCCCTCCCCACAAACACACACACACACCTAATGGCAAACCCAAGAGGACTCACTTTAATCCCTCTTGTCTAGCCGGTGTCTTTGTTAAAACCTCCTTCCCTATCACTTTAGCAACCTTATTCCCACCAGGCTTTACATTGCTGCAGACCTTTCCTTGCTTGACCTTAATTTCAAATTTCAATTTGTCCCATGTGCTCCGAGAGTCCTGATTGCAAAAAAAAAGTATCATGCAATATCTATTGACCTTTAAGTCTCTGCAATATGATACTATTGAAAGTGTGGGACAGTAAATAATGTGCAAGATTGCAAGATGCTGATACCTTAAGAAATTCCCATATCTGGTGTGGCTGTAAACATCCATGACCGGTTAACCTTTGTATGTATCAGTGCATTTCGTGTTCATGTATATATCCATAATTCATTAACAGTGAAATTAAAAGATGATATCTCACTTCTCAAGGTCATTATTTATTTCCATTGATTTATAGCTCAACCCAGGTGAGGCAATCATATGTGAAAAAACACAAATATTATTTCTGACATCTCAGAGACGGATTCTGCCACTGCATAGGTCTTGGCAGAATATTCAGTCTTTGGTGCCAGGAAAACACCTAATAAGATACTTTACAATATCTCCCAACATTGTTGATTTGATTTCTGCCATCAAAACATTGTATCATTATATGGAAGTTTAAATAAAGAAACTGTGAGTTGGAGAGAAGACTAGTTTATTACTAATGGGTAAGGCGCGTGTAGTGCATGTTGAGTTTACACAAAACATAAATTGGTAGATATGGTCCCACGCTATCAGCAACATGTCACTTGCATAATATATCTGAGCAATTATAACAGTCTGTGTTATAGCTGGTTGAAAGGTACTAAGGCACAAGTCCATGTATCACCCCAATCCCATAGTAGTAGGGTAGGTAATTAAAGGCAGTAATCTCGGCTTTGTGGTTAAGCCTGACCCATCATAGATGTAAGTTCACCTAAGGCAAAAGAAGGGCTGATAGTGTAAAGCGTTGATACATTTGAGGCCCAGTCTCTGAGATCACAGATTCAAGACTTGTTCACTCCTACCCGCCATAGGAAGCTAGCCCCTCCACGACAGAAGCTGTGTGAGCCCAGCGGGACAGTGTCAACTCCAGCAGCTGAGAGTGCAATCATCCCACCTCTTGTAAAAGTGCCTGCCGTGAGTGGAGAAGGGTCGGGTAAGCCAGACACCAACAGAGCAGGTCCATCCGGTGAAGCATTTTTCGCTAAAAGGAGTGAATTAATGTATGCTTGGGTTGGACACAGGCAGTGCCTTTGATACAAGGGAGCGGTAGCAGTCTCTTTCTCGACCTATACTGGTCTGTTTTAGACCAGCGTATAGTGAGGGATAGTCCTTCTGGTACTATTGTAAAATCCCTCCTCCTCAAATTGTGAGTTGGATCAAACGAGTCAGCAGTCATAGGGAGCACGTTTGATCTCCAAAGGAGTCCAAAAAACAAAAGCAGAGCCACCGCCCATATAGCTACATGGTGCGGAGTAGCAACTTCAAGTTTCTGAAGTAGCTTTAATAGTAGCGAGGGATCAATTGGTTCCTTCCGGCAGACTGCACTCA
This sequence comes from Alentia gelatinosa, assembly GCA_950022655.1. NCBI lineage: Eukaryota > Metazoa > Annelida > Polychaeta > Phyllodocida > Polynoidae > Alentia > Alentia gelatinosa. The sequence continues at coordinate 22,824,518 of OX465588.1, read as the reverse complement.
CCTCTCTCGATGAATCTTGCTGCCTCCTCTAAGTTTTGGTATCTGAAGGTATTGTTCACTGCATAAGAGTTAAGGGATGAGCTAGCCAGTCTGCTCCCTTCATGGATTAGGCGGATGCCGCCAGACGACTTAGGGACTGGCTCTAGGGCAGATACAATCATTGGTTGTTTGTCGGATACCACATACCTGCCATTGTCAATCTCCTCCTGGATTGCCTGCCTGTTCTCCTTGCTTACCGCTGATCTATGGTTAGGCTAGGATGCTTTGGCAGAGTTGGTGCTCAGGGTCGTAATCTGAAATCCTTGATTCATACCTTGAATAATGAAATCTCTGTCTGCATCTTCTGCTAGTATTCATTTCTCCCATGCCTCTGGCCAAAGCGCTTCATCCCTCACCGACACCCAACACGTCCTATCCTAGGTACATTTGTGGTGGTACTTACATCTATCTTCATATGGGCATTCCCCCTCTGGGTCGTGCTTTACAGCCTTGTGTTGTTGCTGCTTCTTTCCTCCTTATTGGTGTTATTCTTTACCTGTTGCTTGTTCTGTGGTTGCTGGGGGCACTTAGGGGTCAGTTCTAAGGCCTATATCGCAGATACACCCCACCAGTTACCATTTTCGGCTGGTAGATCACAATATCTAGTATCCAGAGTCAGTACTGATTGCCAGTCGTACTTACTTGCCAGTTCAAAAACATATACCATGTATGACAGTGTTGTCTTCAATGTTGCATCTAGCTAGGTCCCCTGACCATAGAAGTTGATACAGGATTCTGATGTTAGCAGCTCCCCACTCTGCTGGGATATATACACTTGGGCCTTTTCATCGTGAGCCAGTACTACGGTCCCATTCTCAGATTCTGTGAAGCACTGAGCACTGAGCAGGGCCGTATCACTACCATTCTTCTGTTTCTCTTGTTCTTTCTGCTCTCGTTCCTGTGACTGGTCACCATCACTCATGAAGTTTGTATTTCCGAGCATTGCAAGCCCCTGCTGTAGTCTATGTGCTTGCCCTCATGGCCCCAATAGCTCCTTAACATCCTACCCTGTCATGATGGATAGCACCTCTAAGTCTGTGACATCTTTGCTGTATAATGCCTCTGTATTTCCTTTTCAGGCCAACAGTTTTCACCCATGCGGTGAAATCAAAGTTGGATGCCGACTCAAATTCATGTCACTGTTCTACCATAATGCTGCATAAAGTTGTACCAGGAGCTCTCTGGTTAAGCATGGCTGTGCGGGTGTGGGTTGGCGAGTGCCTGGTCACATGGTCTTACGTAATCATGTCCCGTGACCCCCTCGCATGCCCCCTGACATTTCTGATTGAAACCAATCTCCAATATATCTCCATATACATATATATCTTACACAACATCTAGCAATCTGTGCATCCGTTAAATACATTTTCATGAAATAATCCTGCTGTTCATCATAAATTTGTAGGTATCGTGTTATCAATATCATAGAAATATTGCAACAATTTCATTTGAGATAAATATGGCATCGACCATCACACTCCATTTATCATATTTCCAGATATCATGAAAACAATACAGCAAGATTATTTTGAACGACTATACTGTTTTATGGAGTACAGGGAATCTTGGCGATTGCAATCTGAGTTTCTTGTCTGTGGTTTTAAACACATTTAACCTTCAATATCCCGGCCACAGCACTGCACCTGGGCGATCAGTCAACGTAAGCTGTGTCCTACAGTGTCCGATATCATAGAGCAATCTCTTAATCCCACATAAAGAGTGGGCGCCCGTCTCAGTTTACAAGTAATTATCTTCAGCGTTAATTACATAGGGCCGGCGGCGGGGGAGCCGCACACCACCCAAACCCACGCTCCGTGTATAATCAACAGGCGCACCACTTTACACAAAGAGCAACTCGTCAACTGCTCCTGAGCTGTTCTGATGAGGTATTTGGGACGGGAGGTTTTCTGCTCATTACCGCTCAGAGCAGCTCGAGCCTTTGGTGCGGCGACCGCTCCGCCCCGCCTGCCCCGCCGCCCCGTGGTTATTAATGAAAAACCCGCCACCTCTTGGACCCGCTCATTCGTTCGGTTCACGAGCAGCTCCCTATGAGTGACTCTCCCTCCTGTGGCCGGCCCTGTTCTGTACAACGTCGGAGGCATATTTGATGGATGGATGCCCCTTGTGTCGGACTGCAGAGTGTGCCTTTTGGAGTGGACAGACCAACCCAAACAAACCACAACGAGTTCTTATTAAAAAGTTTCTTTTGGTTAGCGACAAGTTGTGGAAACTCGTCTCTCTGAATTCAAATCATATCAGGTTCGATCACATAACAGATGAATCTGTTATTAGGCGGTTATGAGCTGCAAAACACGAGCGTTAAGAAATTATACTAACTGAAATAATTATGTCGGATTGCCTATACTGTTTCAGACCAGAATAGAAAATGATAAATGTTAAAGTTGACATAAAGCCACCAAGTTGGCCATCAAGCTTTATATGTATCAGGCGATCTACGATTAATTGAACGCCTTGATGAATTAAAGAAAGAGCCCTGACCTTTACGAGGACCACCTGCAACATTTAACGTTAACGTATTGATATAGACTTGCAGAGACACATGTGATATCTTACAAAATATCACAATAAAAAATGGACTACATAACTCAGCCTCCATTGTAGAAAAACTACTGTAAGCGTTTGATCTAATGTAAATTCAATCTGGTCTTGATGAGACAGCATTGCAGAGCTGACTAACAGAAGACATATTCTATTGCGATTTTATCAGGTAGTAGATATACATGTATGCCACAACCTAGTATAAAGTTTTTAGGGATTGTGACTGGCCGGGTATGGATCGTAGGAGTCAAGACTTAGACACAGGAATATAGAGTACAACTATGAGTGAGAGAAGACTGATTTATTGACAGAATGGAGGGGCTATAGCCTATATAACATGAAGGGGGCAGTGACTGCACGTTTAAGCTTGCGAGCTCTTTGCTCTCATTGGCTTGTTCCGGTCTCCTACACATGCTAATGATGGTGCTCCTGACACTAACATCTCAAAGTGTTACAGTGAGAGTGTCCTGCCACAATGTGGACAGGTTAGGAACTAGATACAGCGATAATGGAATGAATGCGCCATTCAATTTTCAAAGCAGGCAAACAGCAGGGCGTGGGAGGAGAGGGCAAGATGGTAATTGTTTAAATTCAGTCATATCTGTTATTAATAAATACGGACAATTTGATGATTATCATAGGAACTAATATTATTGGCTATGATAGGGATGCATACACTCGTATGCAGCAATGTATTGCGAGGTTGTTCATCACTCTCAATACGATTTGTTATTTTTCGGCATGTTACCTCCAAGTCAATAGTATTGAGAAAAAAAATCAGGGATTTTGCATGAAAAACTAAATCCGAGTAGCGGTATGTACACTATAACATAAAGAAAATATGTTAGATTGAGAGGGACGATGCTTGTCTACAGATGAGGTTTGATGGGAGGAGGCACGTTTCATTGTTAAGATAGTTTAGGTGAAAGATAACGAATATAAAGCCAAAACATTTGGAGGGAAAATGTCATGGTGGATAAGTCATTTATAGTAATGACTTCAGGAGAGATTGATATTCATAAATGAATTTATTGCCGTTGAGCTTTAGTAAGTTTTTATCAGACTGCTTAAAATCTGGCCAATGGTATTTTAGTTTGGGAGCACTATTTTGATTCAGGATGTATGTATATGATATATACACCCTGTCGTGTATAAATTAAGCTGAAGGGCGATGGTTATACGCACCACAGCGAATTTGTAATGTATGTGATTAGCCTAGATCATTAGCATGATAGATAACAGAGCGCACCCAGAGGTATATTGGATAGGGCGTTAGATATCTGGGCTATGAAAGTCTGCTCTATAACATATTGCAATTTCTCAGAACTTTTGATATTTGCTTTTAGTAAATCACACAGCGTTTGGGCTACACAGGAAACGCAGGGAATATCCCTCCAGTATAGATCAGTAAAGTAAATCCAATCTAGCGCAATAATTTGAAATGAAGAATAGTTGTCGTATAAAATATTTCTATATGGCTACTTAGTTGCCTAGCAACAACCATTTTGATTACTTAGAGCACTCAGTATGTCCCCATCTGACTCACTATACTTTGATCGTAATAATTCAGTAACGGCATCATTTCTATTAGTTGTTGTTTAGCATTGCAGTGAATATCATGTAAGAGGCTCTCACAAGTATAAAACATGCATGATGCACTTCTAGACCCTGTACTTATCGATACGTCTATAAATGAAGCAATACAAATATTAAAGTGACTTCTTGGCAGAGGGTATGTCGTTTCTACGCATAGGTTTCTTCTTTATTTAATTCATCCGGCTGCTGGGATATATCTGCTTCAGCCGCCAGAAGATGGCATTTCTTCAACTCCATTGGTACTGCAGGGTAAATAAAAGCGTCAAAAACGGAAGGTCCATTTAGGTTTGTTTCATATGTATATCACTAGAGGGTAATTGTCATAATTTTCTTTGTACGACCCAGGCAGACATATGTACTTCTCATCTAGATGTAGTAAAATTGTCCTCCTGTCAAACCAAGAGATTATTCGTTGCAAAGGGAATTTTGTACAATAATCAAAATTAATTGAAAAGATTAGGGCATAGAATGACATGGAATATACAGCTCCTAATTTCAGATTGCCATAGAGTAGAATACCTTTAAGGGTATTTGATAAATTTCCAAGCCTGCAGGTGACCATTCAGAGGGTAGATACTTTTTACCCTTAACCAAATAATTAAGCTGACTTGTAAACCCTTTCATCATTATTTCTAGGGCCATCAGAGCTTGATATCTCTCCATAGGGCCATATGAAGTGGCAATTTATAGAACGGATAAGTACCAACTCTTATAGATTCATATTGAGATCAAAAATAAAATAACATGATATAGATGAATAGGAAATGATAAACACTGATGAAGGTCTAAAATGTCGAAAATATGGTTTAAAACTATCAATTTTAGAACTGTGTTTCATTTCATCATCCCATTAATCATTTTGGCCTACCAATTGTTTAAAATTATTTCTAGGATAGTTTGCTTTGCTCTTTCGTTCTATCCGGGTTCAACCTCGGGGAAGTGTAGGGAATTTAAGTTACAAGCCAACATTAAAAATGGCCGCCAAAAATGGTTTCATTAGATCAAATTCAATTTCATTCTGATTATATATATAATTCCATAAAAAATATTGTCATAGTGAAGGTTTCTTATTTCCATCACTTATGTTCACATTTTTAAAATCTGGTTGGCATAGTAACTACATTATATGAGGGGGTGAAATAGGTTATTTTCTTACCTTAATCTATAAATTAGCATGTTACACCTCAAAATGACTGTCTGGATCAGTCCTAAGAGGGGTTATATATTCTTCCTATTAATTTTATAGAACCCCTTACCCTAGCACCTAAATTTCTGTTTCTATGGAAATTTTCATTTGGTGATCTGTAAATAACATGTTTCTAAAAGCCTGTCGGTAAGCTGGACACATCATTCTTGTAAGATTATGTAGGTTTGTTGACATCGGTTGCCATGGAAACCAAATCTACTCTACATTTGCTACATGGTTGCCATGGAAACCACATATTCTAATGATAATTCTTCAAGATGTGATGAATTACACTTAAATGCACATGTTATGACCTATTTCGATAATTTTCCAATAATTCTACCTTTAAATGAGACTTGTTGATGTGAGACAGACGTCACGAGAATTCTAGTTAACGGAGGCATAGAATTGTGAGCTCGGTAAAGCATCTATCGCTTGTTATATCTACCCTTTAAATAATCATCGATTGATTATTCATCCATTCATCTATGAGTATTGATTGATATTTTCGTATGATGGATTTTACAATATTGAAAACTTCTCTGTATACGAATATGTAAAAAGGTAATGGTTGACAATCAAAACCTTTACTCCTGCATTGTTTTGACGAAAATTGAAATTTTGGTCATACTATTCCCATAGTCATACTATTCCCAAGAACACTGCTTCCACGATGTTAATCAAAGAATGATATCTTTAAAGTTGTAGATTTTGTCTCACGGAACGTTGATCTCAACTCTACCAAGCTATGATAGACCTAATGGAGCGGGGGTTTCCACAATGGACGCAACTGATATCCACATCGATTTGCCGCCTCGATCACTCGCCAAGTTGAGGCTGACAGTGATTGATCCTTGTCATAATAGACTCGAAAGTCTGAGATCCCAATTTCGCGATTGTAGTGTACTGTCATATAGACATCAACAGATCAATATATATCTTTCATAGATATAAATCTTTCAATCACTTCTTAAAGCACATCGAGTTTACAATTCAACATCTTTCTGTCATTTTGAGAATACACTTGTGTTTTAACAAGGATGACATTTTGAATTGTGTCAAATTCATGAAAGGAATTTTAGTGACTCCTGATTGGATTGTATCTATTGAAATCTATAGAATGGCTATCCGGTTATCATAGCATCATATCTAAGATAACAATAGGGCACAGATATCTTATGGTATGTCTAAATCTATAAGCTCCTATTAGGCTAAAGGAACTTGGTGAGTCAATTATAACGATAGGTACCCTTATATATATGTGTTTTATTGCTACCCAATGTAATGCTAGAAAAAAAAAGTAACGACAGAATTCAAACTATAATTAACACTACTGATAATGCTTGTGAATTGCCGCGATTAGGCCAAAGGAAAACACAGAAATACAAAGGAAGCGAGTCCAAATTTAACGGTGAATAATGATTAAAGGAGAACTCGTTTCTCTCTTATTATAACACAAATTATCGTGGGTTTTATAAGTTCTAGATTGGCAGCTACGGTTCATTGAACTTCATTTAAATTGTATCAAAGACTTTGCATGTTGTATATCAGAGGTCATACTCCTTCCCGAAGCTCTCGCTTCTTATGCACACCTAAAATATTGCAGTTCATCGGATGGTTAATTTCATATAGAACTCCCTTCCTCATTCCCCTACAAATCAGAGGCAGGTGCAAATGTTGTAACAAATTAAATTTTGTCTTATTAGGAATCTCCATTTTTTCTTTGTATTGCTTCGTGGAGAATGAGGCTTTCAGAGTGAAAGTTTCTAGCCCCACCTGCCCACAATGAACACAGAGGATTCAAGGTATTTATTACGGGTTTTATCTTCACTATTTCAGCGCCTCACCTATTTCAAACCGAGTGTTATGAAGCCGTTGAAGTAAGAGCAAAGTTGGATGTGGGCGGATATCAACCATCAGACCATCAATTCATTCTATTATCGGCATGTATGATTAAATTAGCCATTATCTATGTAGTTTTGTTATATGAATTTATACTACTTCAATTATTTGATTTTAAGAAAATGAACACTGTATAATCCGCTGACAGATTTGTCACTAAAAGAACTTGAATAAAGATTGATTTTCACAGAAAGTGAAATTAATGAAGGATTCTATCTGCAGAGCTAAGAGCACTGTTACCCAGGTGTTGTACAACTAAGAAGGTCTCAGAAAATGTTCTTCAGGATTTTTTATTACATCATCATACCTTTTCATAAACGTTATCTTGGAAGTATAACGCGTTAATCCACAGATGTGATGAAGTAGATTCTAGCCCGAGCTTGAAAAGCTGACAGAGCATCTTCAGAAAAAGGAGTGACCTAATTGCTGACCTCTGCTCTGTTGCCCAGCGACCAACCATTCATATTCACACAGGAAGGATGTCAAACATAGCTTCCGCTGGCCTGAGGTGAGGCACTTTGTCAGGCCAAATGATTAGGCCACTTACCGGTCCTCTCCGGCCTCCACCGCCGTCGCTGCCGCCTTACTGCGGGGCTATATTTATCAACACAGCCATTACTCTGTAACAGACGACGGAGTTCACGGCATAGAGTGAATACCATTTAGGAATGAAATTCAAACTATAAGCCTAATGGCGAGATGTTCATTCTGGTAATAATCACTTACCATTACTTTGCGTCTATTGGTGAATGTGAAGGTTTAGTAACAAGCTGTACTACCGCCCCGTTCGCGATCGTAAGTTGATAAAATTTAACATGAACACATTTTCAAGATTATCAAATACCAGTGATACAACCTGGATTCATGATAGTCCTTTAGATTTAATCAAAAGGGCAGCAACATTCAATCACATCATTAAATGCAAGGGAATATATGAGTGAAAGAAACGCCGTCTCTTTTGTTGGGCGAAATGATTATTTTCTCATTCCAAGGCACACACCTAGGTGGTGAATGAAGACCTTCGTTTGCCTGTTAATACTCCTTAAGAAAGGACATTTCGGATATTTTAAGATCAAAGAAGTGATACGAATTTCGGAAAAATAGTGGGTTTATCAAACTTTCAAACGCTTTCTGGAACAAACTCCTCTCGTTATGAGACGGAGATGAAAACAAAACTGTTTTAATCGTTTGATTTCACTGAAAGAAAGACAAGCAAAGATAAGAGGTCGGCTTTCTTAAAATGTCGTGACGGCCATACAGATGTCCGTGTAGTATTAGATGTTTGTGAAATTTCTTCGTTCCGTCGAAGTTCGTAACAAACTTCTTGGTTGGAAAATGTTTTTTCCCGGCCCGCTACCATGTTCTCTCTATTCCGTGGCCGCAAACAGTGGGGATAGGGGGTGAATCGAGCTAAGCCACGTCTATCTGCACATTTCCGTGTAGTATCTGCATCAGTCGATCGGATAGAACAGAACACAGTGGTGAAATTATGTCATTACAACTACTGCCATTGGCCAATGTGTAGAATCTCTGATTCACATAGCAATTACAAAACAATGCTGAATACGTTTTAATTGTGGTTGAAATCTGTCTAGAGAGGACCTTTGAGTCGGAGCCATCCCTTTTCTGCGGATACCTTTGGTGTTTTGTGACGTGGAGTAATGGGAGGATGTGCGGGCGCGGGCTGAGCAGCCTCTGCGTGATTTGATGGCCCTCCTCCCCTTCCTATTTAATGGGGAAAAGTAATTAGGATTCCTGTAATTAAGTAATGATAAAGCGACCGAAAATGAGCCGACCTTGGTCTGCCCACCTTATCTCCCCATTCCTGCTGACTGCTGGTGCCGGGTAGGCCGGGGGACGGCCAGTCTTAGACTGCCAGATACTGTGACGTATATGATGGGTACAAGCACGCGATAAACAGGCCATCCATTCTCAGAAGCATCCTCGATTTTAATAAGACTGTTTTTCCTTCTCTGACGTTTAATATCGGGATGATGACTGAGGACTGTGATAGTTGGTATGAGGAACTTTACAATATAGAGGTCTGAATAATTGCCTTGCAAAATTCATCAGGCTTTCCATTACAAGATTCCGTTGGCGGTCATCTGAGCGTTGCACTTTTTGCATTAATATACATAAGGATTCTGAAAATGAATATGATCTATGACTATTGATTCTCTTGTTTGCTTAAGTAGGGAATTTCACATTGGAAAATGTGTGTATTACACGCTAGTTCTTAGGATCTTTATATTTTGGGTTCTACGTGAGAGAAATATTCATAATTTGCTTAAGTGGGAAGTCTCTTGACCATCTACTTCATGTTCGTCCTTTGACAGCCTCGTTCCGAACGACGAATGTGCCCATATTGTATTTTTTTTTACAAGTTCTTTGTTAATTGTTGTTTACAAGACAGTGTCTTTATACATTATCGTAGGTCAATATTTGATGTCAATAAAGAAGTCAGTCTGTTAGCTTTAGATTGTTACCGTTATTGTTTTTCAGCAGGTGCCGCAATAACTATGGATCAGGTTACATATGTACTTGCCTGCGCACAGTACCAAGGATTCGAACAGATAAATCCATACACCTTTTCTGATTTACAAACTTAATTTTGTTATAATATATAGTATAAAGTTACAAAATCATAAAAATCTCAAGATCTCAGACCCTCACGTTTGGTACATTTGGGGTTTGGTTTCTATCTTTACACTGGTATTTTTTTCCAACATTAATTTGCCTGATCTTGAACTCGGAATCTATCCTTTGAAGTATAATATTTTGTTGAGTTGCCCCAAGTACTGAATACAGTTTCACAAACAGCATATTCCATCTATATAAATAAACATACATATGCATGTCGAGATATGATAGTTTCTTAGAGAAACTATACGTATGCGAATGCCTCTACTAAGGTTACTACGATCTATAGTTTCAGCTAAGCTAAGGAAAGCTTTGATATGGATATGAATTTGTGCTTCAGGCCCAGTAAGGCCGCTGATATGAGGGTCACTTTCTGCCAACATGCAATCCGCTTTATTTACAAAAGTAATACTTCAGTCAAATTGTGATAGATGAGTTGACCTGAAGAAAAATACAACTCGAGCGGAATACTCACATCCGGACTATTGTAATACATTCGGAGAATTAGTTTGTTTCAAAATGTTATCTGTATAACATATTAGATCAAGACGTGTGTGGGACAGTAATGGCATGGCAATTGGTTTACCACTTTCTAGGTTTTGGTGAAATGATATAATTGTACATTTAATAACCCAACATCAAATAGCAGGCATAAAGCTTTATTGCATTTTTTTTATTCAATTGAAAGATTCATATAACAACAGACACCAGTTTGAAGTTTCAAGTTGGTGGATAAATTTTAGTTTGTTGTACATTAGGTTGTGTAAATTCTAACGACACCTATAGTATGGCCTATAGTATCGATTTGTCACCAATGTTAGTAGTAGCAGTCATATCATGATAGTGCGATCTACGAGAACTAGTTTGTAGAGTGCATACTTGCAATGTCAAAAAGTCATGAATAATAAGATAGAAGAAAATACGTTCTCAATCGATAACTCGGAGAGAAGTTGTAGATACTCAATCTCAACATTTCGATGACAGTCCAATATGAAGATAAAACATGTTCTGCACTGCAAATTGCGTTGGAGTTCTGCCAAGCGGCACCAAAGAGGGATCCAAATTACATCAGAAAATAAAATGTCTATTTTCATTTGAGAATTACCTCTTGAGAGCTTAATACGAGCTTTCTGACAATGGCATACCCCCCCCCCCCCCCTACCCCCACTCCCAATCTTGTATGCAATAAAATAGAACAGGCGCATACGCAAAATTTCCAAAATTTTATATCCCCACCCCCTTCCTCAGTGCGTACGTAATTTATTAATGGTCCCTGGCCCCATGGCAATAGGCAGCAATGCTGTGAACCAAGTAGTTGATGGAGTGAAGTTCCTGGTAATTCTCTTCATCTGCTGCTTCGTTTATCTATTATATATATACATATATTATTTGATGTGAAGATAGAGTTCGCTACTCTAAATAAGCCACGATCTATATTCGGTGAAGTGCTGAGTGGAATACGAACCACATGCTTGTACGTAAATTTGTTGTGTAACACACATTTATAAATTGTGTGAATAAAGAACAAAAAAGTAACATAAAATGATACTATTGGAGGCGATTGAGATCAACCAACACAGGCTGTGTGACCTCCAGAATAAATAAAAGTAAAAAAAACAAACATATACAACAGCAGAGAAGCCTCTACTTTATTATAGTTAGTGGTAAAAAACTGAACACTTCATAATTTTTTTCTTACAACACAAAACACTTTTTCTTCTCATTAAATATTTTCTATGGTCGTGGTAGGCGATGAGTTCCAGACTTTCATTGTGTTAGTTCACAGAGTTTTGGGTTAAAATAGTCTCATGTCGTTAATTAGGCACTAGTTCTTAGGTGGCCTTAGTTGAAAGTGAGGTTTTAGTTGAGATTTCTTATGATCCTCATAGTTTTATCGAGAATGTGTTTTCATTGCGGCTAAAATCCCGTTAAAAGTCCAATGATATTGAATAACACCAATAATTCACATTACTAAAATATAGAAAATAATATCATATAATTTACAATGTTATAGATTTGCATATAGAAAGTGATGGTATAACCCTAAACATGGCCTAGAATGAAGTACACAAACATCCTTAGTTCCTATATTGCAAGATCAACATGAAATTAATATACTTTTGAGTGAAATATACACACCATCTTTGTGCAGGCAACTATGATAAATGAAAATAAGGTCCAATCACTACTACTAATCAAGGCCTTTTTAATTTGAACAAAACTTAATTGAAATTGCTGAGAAGTCAGAAAATCATTTGATATTGTAAAGTTTCTATCTAAGCAAACTTACTCCTTGCGACTTTGACGTGACCAGCACCAACACATGCAACTTGCAATTGCAAAGGCGCGGCTAACAACAGGAGAACACATTCACTAAAGTTTTTATTGCCGAGAGACACACGCACCAGAGGCTTATTAGTTTAAAACGAAATCATAATCACCATAAGAAAGGATAATTCAACTAAGCACTGAACCAAAGAAATTCTTTTGGGGGGAAACCCTGGGCTGGGCTTTCATTTGGATAAAACCTCTGCCTTTCCTGCAGTGCCCTTGGGGTGCTGTTTTCTTTTCTTTTAAAAATCAGGACAGTATTATTTGTTCGTCCCACAGGTCGAGCTGACAGCGTATGGTTATTAGGCTTTCTAATCAAAACACAATTCCTACAAAATGTAAAAAGAGGTCTTTTTTCTAAAGATTCTACCATAAAAATCTAAAATTGTAAAAGATGAGAATGATAGATCCATGTTAATAAGATTAAATGTCTCGTGAAGGAAAAATTTTGAAATATAATTCTAAATTAAGGAACTGAATACAATAGAACTCCGTTACCTTATATACCCTATAATTCAATTACCCAGGGGTCTTTGATGAGATTTTAGGCATAACGACTTACTAGATCTGGAACACAATAAGGGCAACTTAGCCCTAGAACCTTCAAAGTAAGGTACACCACTGAACGATAACCTAAACATTTAAATCAACATATATGCGAGTTATCTATAACACAAACCTATTACGGGTGGAACCTGTGTGGAGGTTCTGCCCCTAGAGTATTCCTCATCCTATAGGAGACCAGATATGTATATATAAATAGCGTTTACATGGTATTATACGGCAAAAGGAAATCGAAACGGGAAGAGTTTGTATCGGGCGACTGCTTTTCATGGTGAGTTCTCCAGAATTCTAAGTACCATATGCGACGGGATAATGCAACATGTTTATCAGAAACAATCCCCATTATTATTCTTTTGTGAAGTTTATAGTGTAAACAAGGGGCATCATGTATAATTATGTGGCTATACCTTTTTTATAAGAGAGTGTTAATACATATATTGCTTCCAATTGAAAATATTTTTTCAAGGCTTAAGACTAAATTATTGTGCTATTGATCCAAAAACAGGGCGAGTGGTCATTTAAATTACTGGCCGCCTTCGTTTCGGGGTGAGTTCTGCCATGACTGGCACTTCACTACTAATCCCTGAATTCACACCACGAGACTTCACACCTCTAACCTATGCTTCTTCTACTACATCGACACTTCATTTTGTTCTCCATGCCTGGTCCTGCCACTAAATGCCTAGCTGAATAAAGGTAATGAAACCCCCAAACTCAGAATCAAGAAGATAAGTCTGAAGAAGCCTAGCTGTATTGCTATTTTTACGTTGTTTTTTTAATAATTATTTTTAAGTTCTTTATTGACAGCTCTCGCTGTAGCGAGTTTCTCAGCTACGACATTGTACAGCAGCACTTATATCCAACTCGCATTTACATCGAGTTCGAAAGATTTAAATTATACACCTATAGTGTGTTTAATGATTATGAGAAGAATGATGTGATAGTTTATGAAAGAAAAATAACACAATATAGAGTTCTATTGTTGAACTCGTCTACCGATTTCGAGCGTTGGACCTCCTCTGGGAGCTCATACCAGTTGTTTTTTTTGCACCCCCCCCCCCCCCTTCCTCCAATAGGGCAATTTCTTTACTACATTAGTATTCGGGCAGGTTAGTTTAAATTTAATCTTAGAGCTACTCCGCGCACGCCCTGGCTTCTCGTCTCTCCAGTCCGGGTTCTGCGCCGCTTAGTACATCATTTGACTGAGGTATCTTTTCATTCTTGCGACTGAAGCATCAAGGTTGGAGTTTTGGTAAAGCTTGGTACCGTACTGGATAAGCGAATCATCTTCCTATAGGTATTCAAAATGTTTAATCCTCTCATCTTTAGTTTTTTCCAATGACTCCAGGTCTGCCTTTCTGAAACTTTTATGAGTGAAACTACAATATATCACAATAATGGACTGCATATTTGGCGTATATAATATATCATTTTTGCCGCATCATTAGTCATTCTTTTGCCTATGAAAACGACACCGATCATTTGGGTTATCCTAAGTCTGTTGGAGGTCCCACCAACTGCACGTCGGTGTTAAATAGTATCAGAGAGGGTGAAGTATTTATAAAGAACGACCTGATCATGTTGTACATGCTACAAAACGAGATGGGGAATTGTTGTTTTTTACAGAACGAGGCCCAAGGCCGAGTTCCGTAAATAACATAGATTCCCATCGAGTTTTGTAGCATATACAAGAATGGTGGGTCGTACTTCAGTTATTATTAACCGAAAATTGCCTACTGATTGAATGTTCATGCTGAAACTTTAGTCACACCAATGATCTCAAAGTGTTTTGAACTTCTCGGTCGTTGACAGTCGGTAGTGGCCTTATTCCATAATTTTCGTCAAATTAATTGATGACCTTTAAAATGGCAGGTTGTTTCCATTGACCGATCTTGCGTCGGTATGTACACAAAAAATTGGTCGGTGGTTCTCGAGTGCGGATCGGTGGCGATTAATCGGCCAGTGGTAAAAATGGCTTCTAGGGCGCATACACAGATCCCGCCCTGGCCAGAGTCTACTGTTTAGCTCTACACAACAAACACTATAGATACACACAGGAGATATTCTGTCCACTGTGTCTCATACATATAGTGGCCCCTTTTAAAGCAGGGTAAATTGGTCACTAGGTTCTGAAAATACTGTCCCCTTCTGCTGGGTGTCTGCTTACGCGGGGATAAACCTGACGCAGGGGGAAATAAAATGTCTAATAAAGAGGGAATTTCGTTCTGTGTAGGGTGAAGTAATTGCGAGAGCTCTAGTATGCCGTTAGAATTAACTGGATCTCAAGTGCTTCAAGGAACCTTCCCTTTCAGTTAGAGCCTTATTACTACCATTGATATAAAATAGTTGTAATCCCTTTAGCTTCTTTTCCTTCAGCTATATTTCATATGACTTCCATGTAAGTCGCCGTCCATTAATGACGTCATGCAGCAGGAGAGGTGGGGGGGGGGGGGGGGGGGGGTGAGAGGTCCAGTCACAAGCTTCGAGAATGATGTGCTTTAAAGGAAACAGTCTTGACTTGATTCATCTCCAGAGACTTAGAGTTATATATCGCAGCCAACTGATATTAGGATATTCAAATATTTTGGATCGCTTTGAACAATGACTGCTACGTTATAGAGATGTTTAATAATGTCCGACTCGCCGAGTACACGATGAAGTATTAGCATTTTAGTAGTTCATGGCATTACAAGGAATTATAAAGGTTCTACCTATTTTGATGAAGAGGAAATTAGCATCTTTAATGTAACACCAGCGCCACGTCTTCTGAAAAGTCAAATAGCATCTTAAAAAGGTCAGCCTGATTATGCTGTCTCTGGAGTTGTTAAGTTTGTTAACAAAGTAATTACAAGGAAAGCCACAAACAAAGCCATTTTGTACAGTCAATTATTTTATTTGTATCTAATCAACATACCATACTTTGTATGACAAATTGTTTTGCAAATGTCTAATTTGATAACAAGAAAATGCACTTTTGAGTGTAAAGATATTAAATAAGTGTTTTTTTTTCAGAAAACATGCATCAATGTGTTAGGGACGGGGTCACATACATAAAAACAACGTGTTCTTCTCATTCTTCTCATTCTTTAATTCTCTTCTCTTACTTCAGCGACTTAACCTGAAATATAGAATATGCTACATTGTGGAATAGTCTGTTAACCACTACTGCTATCATCTGGATGGAAGGGGAATAGAGGCGTCTGGCTAGGGAGTATACAAATATTTACAAAAATAGTTTTAAGACGAATAAGATATTGATATACATTTGGTATAAATAACATGTGGTATTAAATGAATGTAAAATCAGAAGTAAAAGATAAAAATACACCCCTATGAATAACAGAGTGGATGATAGAATATTTATACAAATATGAAATATTAAGAAAAAAGGATGTGGGTGGGCTGGAAAATAGAAGATGAGTCCTTCCTTTGTGAAAATGAAGACTGGACAGAGGAGGGCGGAAGAATGCAGATCAGAGAGAAGCAGGGGAAATGAATAGTTTTCGGGGAGAGAAACACCAGTTGGCACCAGTGAGACGGCCTGGACCCATACAGGTCGATACCGACCCCAATGTATCCTAGAAAGTGAGTGAGAACTCTTCATTTGTTTATTTTTGATTGTTTGGGTATTTTAACGTCCAATTTGTTCAATAAGCTCTTTGCCCTGGCCACCGCTCGTCGTCGTCGAAACTGTACGATACTGATAGGGTTTGACGTACTGATTCACATAAACAATCCTAATAGTCCACATAGGTCAGTTATCCAGTTTGACATTGTGATTTTTGATATATGAATTCAAACGTAATACCTACTATCGGTGAGGTGACAGTCTGGTTTACGCGGTCTGGTGCCGAGTAGTAATATTGGCGAGGATGACGTCAGAATACTGACCCATTTACTAGTAGCCTTAGCAACCTAAGTTGTTGATGCATATAGCGACGTCAGAATAGAGGTTTGACAGCAGAATTCATGATCATGGCTGTCTTTCATACATTAATAACGAGCTAATGAAACTGTTCACGCAATTTTATAAATTAGGATTTAAACATCTGCAGTGAAACCATCGTGAGCTATATTCTTGTCATAACGCAAAAGGATGATTGAAAACAGCGACGGTGGCAGTAACACGTTTATGCTTGCAACATTTGTCTCGCACAATCAAATAGGATGAACTAAAAAGACTAATTATGCATTCATAACTGGTTTTCGGTGGGTGTACCAACCTCGAGCTAGTTTGACTAAAACTCTGTACCATAGTAGACTTTTTTTCATTTAATTTGTGCGAAGCACAAGCATTTAATAGTAAATCAGGTTGCTTCAAAATAATATATTAGGAGTCAAGGGTTGCCACTTACTCGGGAAATTAAAATTCCCTCGGTTTTCCTGAGTCCTCCCTGACATTCAAATTTTCCCTGCCCAATATAAAGTCGTCCTTTTAATTTTTGTTTTCATTTTCGGAACGGACTTTCAAATGCTATACCTTTAACTGTCACAAACATTTTTTTGGCAACATCTGTGCCCAAGGTGATGGTACCGGATCATACCAATGTCCGTTGCATATGAAGTATCTTGAATATTTTATTTCCTTTAATATACACAGATATCGAGGGTGTCAGATTTGGCAAAGATCTTTATGCGTTTCTCTGAAAAGTCCAAATTCTCAGACAAAAGTAAACCTTCCCTAACTTTTTTCAAAATTCCGATCTTCCCAAAAAATTCCCAAATTTCATTACAATTTCCTTTATATAATGTGTAGCAACCCTGAGAGTCAATGTTGCCATCAATGTAATGTGCATCTAACAACAGTCTACCGTTGTGTGAAAAGAATTTCATGTGCAAGCTTGCCAGAGGCCAGAGATGAAGAACATTTGCGCATGCCTCTGTGGCACCTACTGTTCTTACCTTTATGAGAAAAGCGTCTGCTATACTATTGTGGAATTCCTCTAGCGTCATGGTCCGCCGGATGTGCGTCGTCTGAACGGGGCTATGAATGATGACATCATACATGACGTCAGGTCCCAGTTTGTGTCCCGCCTCTAAAAGACTTCATCCATAAAACAGAAACAGAAAAGTTAAGTTAATAAAATGAAACAATAGAGGCTACAATAATAATAGTATCCTAATCAGAAATCAGTAATGCCTTACTTACTATGTCGTATGAAAAGGCAGGAACAAGATAGATCTTAGCTGAACCAATATTTTGTTTGTTTTGGTAGTTTAGCGTCCAATTTGTTCAATTAGACTTCTGTACCAATAACCGTCCATTGCTTGATATAATGATAAGAATCCTAACTGAAAGATAAACAGGGATGTCATATGGAGTAAAAAAAAGTGGAAATATTGTTCATGTGGAATTTGCCGCCTGAGAGATAGACCTTAAACCCATGGAAAACACATCTGATTCGACCACAGCATGAGGCTGAGGGTCTGTGGGGAGGTATTTTTTGGGGGTAATATTTATCAGTTGCAAATTTTCGCAATGAGAGTTTTCAGCTACAGTGTTTATAAGCTACAGGTTCAGTTCATGTTAGTAAAGTCGCACTATGTTGGAATAAAAAATTAATACATCTAAATATGATGTAGTGCGGATAGGTATGAATAATGAGCAATGGGTTAATGTACACCGTTGGCAGCGCGATCTAGAGAGTCACTTTACTTTAGAGAGGAAGTCTTTAGCTGTCAGACTGAGCTGTATTTTTGCTGGAATATCATACTATAGATTCACTCCCCACCAATAAGGCGATTCTGTGACAGCAACGTTTTAGGGCAGGGCAGTTTGAACTTTATTTTGAAAATTTGTCTGGTACTAATTTGGGTGAGTAAGTCTCAAGTTATCCTCTCAATAATCAAAAAAAAAAAAATAATAATAAAAAACTCTAAATTAAACTAGGGGTTCCTGGGAAAAGTGGAAAAACACCATCTCAGCAAAGAAGGAGGAGGCGACGTCATTCCTTTATCACGATGCTACCTTGAACCACCGTAACGAAGGTGCACTAACAGGTGGGGCATTAATGAATGAATTAAAAGTAAAGTCTTATGGGAGATGACGTGCCTGGAAAGTCCGACTGAGAATAGAATAAGGAATTACGATAAAATACGATGCTGGAACCAACCAACTTAGACTTATATAGCATTTCTAATTCCGCTTATGAATGTGGGTTTTTTTTCTCATTAGTTCCAATTGCTCTAATTTACATGCTTTCTGGATTAACCACAGAAGAGCTTTATGCATTTGATCTCCCTCTCTTAGGTAGTACGGACGTTTCATGAAACGCTACACATGGTACAAAGTTAATGACTGACTGGACACATTCTGGAATGAATTATATATATGAGCTCAGGGTTGTTACATTGAAAAAATAGGCATAAGACCAGTAAATACGAAAAAGGCCCCTATTATAGGGGTAAAAAACTCTTGGAAAATTACACGTAGAGACTCAGTGACTTGTTAATCTGAGAGACTTTAAACGGGCCATCAACACTATAATGGATTAAAAAAGATACAATGGACTAACGATAAAGAACCAAAGTAAACTACTGGAGTAACATCGGGAACTGACCGAGAGGTAGTTCTGACCCATATGGTGGACTTATAACATGAAAACAAATTCCTGTATATTGGTCAAAAGGATATTATAAATATATGATACTGGTAACAATATGTATTTTGAAATGGTATCATAATTAAATGTAAATCAAATCATAGCATCATTTTGCCTATGCATAGACAAGAACATAGAGAGCTTATGGAAAGTTGAAAATCTGTATTGTTCAATTGGAAAAACTCCCGATGTGGGAGAAATCGAAATATAACTTTTAAAAAATGAGCACAGGGTATGGTGACTACTTACGATGCTTTACCAGTCTCTGTTGCACTAACTGAATACTGTAGCTGTTTGATCACTGTGTCACAGAGGTTCTTATCCACCTTCTCGTTTTCACTGCCGTCAAAACACTGATATAACGCCTCCGCCTGTTGCAAGAAGTCTGAAACCATAATGGAATAACCCTTAACGGACTGCTTCTAAGTCTTCTAAAAGTAAAAAGAGAAATGTGAAGAGCATCCCATTTCCTTTACCACACACATAACAACAAAAATCATAACCAATATTGGAATAATGATAATCCTACCCTAGTACTTTACCCTACCCGTGTTATATTTGTTTTATATACCTAGGATAATTTTTTTTTTTTATACCTAGGATAATTGTTGTGTTAGCTGAGTGATCCAAGTCTATCGGACACAATGCTAGATTTTCTAGAAAGTAAAAATCTTGATCGATATCTGAAGCAGAATATAGAGGAGTAAGATTTGCAGATAATAATGACAGCATTCCTTCTTTCAAATCTCTGACGGTCATTCACATATTATTCGGTTAGTGTATGAGATAATCTTGGTAAGACCGTTGAAAATATATGATAATGGAAATACGAGATTACGGAATGTATATGGAAGCGCAATCAATTAAAAATGTTGTAAAACACACATGTAAAACACCCTAAGAATGTTTGTGCCATTTTGTCATCATCTGGTTACACACAATTATGAGCATTTACGTCTGTGGCTTTCAACAGAGCGTTGATAGCTTTAACATCCAGTTTTCAAACATGAATTTATTTTCCAACCATTATTACTAGAACTATGAGGAAACGTAGTTAATTAGCCCGTAGCGATTGCTGTTCGAGGATTTGTGTCCTATAATTACGGCCCGACGTCGGAATGTTACGTTGTAACTTATGGTGTCGCCTTTGGTGGTATACGCCCCCCGCCCCCCCCCCCCCCCCCCCCCCATCTTATCTGATTTTTACATGTGTAGTTGCCCTGATGAAGCACTTTTAAAGATTCGAAATATTAGCTAAATCAAATCATAAATGTCCGCCTGGAATTGATAATATGGTGCTAATATTTTCGGCGGGCTATCTTTCATTATAATTCCTTGATATTAGAAGCAGCAAAAATCAATCGGTCAAGAATCCCCTTTTTGGAGACAAAATTCACTTTACCTTTTAGAACGAGACACGTGAAGACTCCAGATCTAAACACATCAAACACAACCACCTCATGGTCGCGGCACTGGATCTTTTTGAGTAGCCGCTCTGTCACTCCCGATGGGAAGTCCCTGACAATCATAAATCAGTCAGTTGTTATTCCATCAATCAGTTCCAATACTACCATATCCATCTGAATTCAGGGTATAATTAAAATCGATTTCCCTATTTTTGTTAGTTTATATATACAGGAATAAGTAGGT
This sequence comes from Alentia gelatinosa, assembly GCA_950022655.1. Lineage (NCBI taxonomy): Eukaryota > Metazoa > Annelida > Polychaeta > Phyllodocida > Polynoidae > Alentia > Alentia gelatinosa. Next base: position 22,803,449 of record OX465588.1, on the reverse strand, counting down.
AAATTTGATATGAAATTGAACAGATGGGATAGTAAAAAGTCACAGGGTGAGGTTAATTTTACTTTGAGAATGCCAAAACAATTTTTCTAACTAAGGGAAACACATAATGGTATATCGCAATACTTTCAAGGCTGATGTAGATTTATCACAAGTTCATGGAACAATTGGTCTTTTATTGGCTGTATATCAAACGGTTTTGCAGTAACTAAACAGTTTCAGTAGGTTTTATGGTATCAAAGCTCACAATTTTTAGAGGAGTGATGTATATTTACATATTTATCTGTGCTTGGATTGTGATATACAAAGTTCTCTAAATGCTACTTGCCTGAACATTTCCTCCTAGGAATCTTTCAGAGTTGTTCATGACACCACTTGCTGTCATATCAAGAACAATACTACTTGTAAGCCAACACCCCATAGTTATCCCATCAGAATTTATTTTCACCTGAATTTATCATGGTACTATTCAAAACTCCGAAAAGGCTACCAACTTTATATGATCCTACCTATGTTTCAGATTTACTTATTGATCTCTGTGTCTATTGAAATAGTTATAATTGTCAATATTTCCTTAAGGGTTGTCAATTTCTCCCTGCATCCGCCACACCTTCAAATTACGACCCGGAGATCCTCGAGATTCACTAAATAGTAGAACGGTCTAAGTGAACTGTAATAGGCTCAGAAAAGCAGGTTGTCTCGCGATTTTCCCTTTTCCATGTGGCAACACTGATATTCTATAGGCGTCCTGTCAAAGGCATCATGACACATAAATGACCGAGTTACGCTTTAAAATAGCCATTGTCTGCTTCTCTTCTAATGCTTTCTAGACAGTGCTGAAGATGGAGCCAAAGATACATCTCCTCTTGGCTTCACGAAATTCTCACTAGGTGGCAGAGGCGAGTCAACCTAGTAGCATGAACAGCCTGCTACTACCGGCTAACTAAGACAGTGTCTATAGTTTGCAATTGACTCATCATGGCACTGTTTAGACAAAATAAGGATATGTTAGAATATAATCCCTTGCAAAACAACCGAAATTCTGTAGTAAAGCTATTGGTTGAGAAATAGCGTTAAACTTGTAACATATGACTTACTTTGAGAGGTGGTTTAAGAGATCAGAATATAGGATCCCATTGATGCCCCGCAGATTCTTTCCGACTGTCGAAAAAGTAAATCATATCTCATGAACCATATCAGCCAGCAGCAAACTCCTGAGTATAAACTTGTAAAACAATGATTGTTCTATTCCTTTTTCATTTCCATTTTTCATACGACACTCAATGAAATTGATATTTTTCTTGGTAATACTACACAAGACTTACAAACTTATAAGATAAGTTCCCTTTGTGGACCAGCATGCATGTTAGAATTAAGATATAAATAATACATTGTTGTGAATAAAAAGAATTATGAGAGTTTGTATAAGGAATATTTTTTCTTGCGTTTTTTTTCTCAATATACTGTTATTTACAAATCAAACTTGAAACCGTTATAAGACCACCCATTCATTATGCATACTGATGCCACACACAATAAGACTCGAAAATTCACAACATATTTTCAAGGTCAAGTTCCCGAAAATAAAAATGTAGGCGGGTCCCTTTCAAAAGGTACCATCAGATGTACCGTTTTGGTACTACTTTGTTTCAGATAAAAATCATTCTGGTCTGAAATTTATAAGACAAAAAATTGAACTCGATTTCAGGTAAATTTTAAAACGAATCTACTGAAAAAGAAATATTTCAGTGCATGTGCTTTTGTGGTGCGAAAGTGAATGTAGATGCTAGTATCGGCAGTGATCGAGGTAAAATACTATCAGATATCTTCAAGAAACACGGGGGAGTTAAGTTATAAAAATATTTACAGCATATAAATACCTAGGTCAATCTCAGTGCTCATTACATAGCATGTGTGGAATTTATTGATTTCATAAGAAAACAAAATATATTGCTCTTTATATACCATAGGCGACAATACAGTTTTGGTAGATAACAATAGACATTATTTCCTTGGGAATTTGCACAAATATTCACTGCCCTTTCAAACAAATAACACATATGGTACAAAGATGTGATCTTAAATAAACCCGGCATCGGTTCGAAAACAACAAACAGTATATACAATCATAGTGTTTGGACGTGGAAACTTCTACACTTTCATAACAGATTTCAGCAAACCTGAACGCCCTCTTTTCCTATATTGAGCCATCTCTGCTTCACCTGTGGTCCAGTGGGCAAAGAGACATGCATGATGAGCACAAACAAAGTACCTACAGTGCATCTGGATTAATCACAATCGTTTTCATCATGCTTGATGTGTGTGTATTTTAATGAGACTCCATCATAACTATAGTATATATGCTCAATGTTTAACACGCCCTGTGCACCCAAGGGTTATTTGCAGCAAAGTATAAGATCCCAAATAAATTGTATGAAAAGCAAATATGTTATGCTGACTGTATTCTCCACCTAAATATCGATGTATTTCTCAACATTAGAATTAGAGTTAAATCAATCAGAATGAGCTTTTTTCAGAAAAAGAAACAACCATGAAAACGGTTTGCTTTTATATAAAACGATTCATTTTCCCATTCTTTAGCCCTTCGGAATAATTTTTACTGAACAAAGTATTCTCCGTAGTTTCCAGAAGAGTGTGAAGAATCTTCCTTGATCATCTATAGTACTATAATTCCATGAAGTCAAAAACATGTTTCCTTGGTGACTTGAAATAAAGTGTAATCGTGCATAACCCTTAAGCGTCATGCTGACAGCCATCTTTAAAAAGTTTCCCGACAGAGCAATTCGTTCCATATTTCGCTTTAGGCATATGTACTGTCTTAATTCCACTAATGCAAGTCTTCAATCTAAGGAACTATCATATGAAATGTCGGAAATTTTGAGTCCCAACGGCTAAATCTGGAAAAGGGGTGAAATATACATGAAATACGATCAAAAGAGTAATGGAAAAAATAAAGTGGGGAAAAAAATCACATTTTGTGATAGAGAAGGGAGCAAGGGTAAGTTGGTTGTAAAACCATATTTTCCCTTCTTGGTATAGTCCTGATTTTTCTATCATCCTCAAGCAAATATTCAGCAGTACATGTATACATATTTGGAAAAAATCTAAATCTTTATGCTTGATAAGTATTATGGATGAAAGAATGTAATTATACTATTATTTCTCATCCAATTCATCACGTGTAAGGAAAAATGATGATTTATTCATTGAGGATTATAATAGAATATAGCTTAATAGGTGGGAGAAAATCTAAAATTCTTTAGGTTCCCCACAACTGTCTGCCATATGTAGAAGTGACGAGGCAAAATTTGAAGAGTGACATCCTCAAATGAATTTGCGATATTGGCTAAATTGTATTTGATACACTCCTAAATATCGCCAGTTCAATACTAGACCTAGTTAATTGAGTGAATCTGTAATACATGCCACTAGGTGTCCATAGTTATCTAGTTAAGAATGTTTCTTTGGGTAACCAAAGTACACTATCCTGGAGTGACTTACTTTTGTTCTGGCTGAGATTGTCATAGGCATTCCGTAGGTTGGTTTCAAATGCCGGCTTCGAGTAGTGTGTCATGCAGATCACGTGATGAGCGCGTGCTACTCGGCTAACTTTGTCTCCATAAGTCTCGAAACTAAAAATAACATAGAAAAAATACGAAAATAAATTCAGTTGGATAAATTTTATTGATATTGCATTACAGTTCAACAGTGGCAATCATCCAGGGAGGAACTGAGTCACGGTGCCAATTCAGCTGTCAGCTGAGGTCAGGAATCCATTTCGAATGACTGAAAATGTAGTTCCCCGAACCCAAGGCAGCATTTTTTCCAAATATCTTTGATAGTTTCGTATCCTATGCTGCTAAAGGTTATTATCCTACCCCTAATAAAAAACGCCATAGGCTTAACATGGGATTTGTTTATTTCACGGGTGTGACATAAACCACTTTTTTTTAATGCTGGAAAAATGTGGAAACGGGGTAGGATAAAATCTAGACGCCTCTCGTTTGAGTTTGAGCTTATTTATGCCACACATTTTTTTCGACTCGTGAAATTATGGAGCCAACAAAATGCGTGGCATGAATAAACTCAGACTCAAACTCGTGACGTCTCTTGATAATGTCGTTTGTACTTCAACATTATCATGTTGCTGAATTACCTAGTTCACTAGAATATCAGTCACCACCCGCGCCACAATCACCTGGTCACAATCTCCCGTCGACGCGACACCGACTCAAGGCAAATTTTGTCCCCCTCTTGTACCCACACACATACGGCCACTGTCGGGTAGTCCGATTCGGACGTCTTTTGTCAGATGTAGTATCATATCATTTGTTATTCTACTGCTACTGCTTTTCTACCACCCTCCCTCGCCGCACCCGACCGGGTGCGACCGGACCAATACCGACTCACTGCCAGGCTTCCACACAGGGCATTGACACTTCACGCATACCGCCCAGGGGGGGGGGGGGGGGGGGGCAGGCGGTCAAGTGCCGACGGGGGAGAATGAGACCGAGTGATTGTTGGGCAGGTGCTAGTGATGGCACTGATGCGTACACGTTCCCTAATTGACTTTATTTTTTTCTAATAAAATGGTTTATCCTACCCCAAATATAAAATCCCATAGGCTTAACATTGGGTTTCCGTATGCCACGCTGACTGGCATACGGAGTTTTATATGCCACTAGTGGCATACAGCATTGTTATCACGTAATATTCCAAAATCGAGGAGATAGGGTAGGATAAAATCAAAACCTGATTCGTTTTAATCTTGGCCACCGCATTCCACTCCTGAAGTTTTGGCTCCGGACTTCACTCGGCTTCGCCTCATGAAGTCACTTTGCCAAACTCCAGTCGTGGAATACGGTGACCAAGATTAAACCTCATCCAGTTTTACGATATTATCCTACCCCTAATATAAAATCCCATAGGCTTAACATTGAGATTCCGTATGCCACGCTGACTGGCATACGGACGTTTGTATGCCACTAGGGGCATACAGAATTTTGATGATTTTCATTCATGGTTTTAATATTAAATTATTGTAGAGAGGGGTAGGATAAAATCAAAACCTGATTCGTTTTAATCTTGGCTCCCATATGCCACTCCTGGAATTTGGTTCCGGATACCACTCGGCTCCGCCTCGTGATATCACTACGCCAAACTCCAATCGTGGCATACGGGAGCCAAGATTAAAACTCATCCGGTTTTATGATAATACATACTACTCTATATATTCCTGGAGATAAATTAAAAAAAATTCTATCAGGTATTAACTAAAAGATTATCATCCATCTTTTCTAATGAATTAAACACAGTAATTTCCATATTAAAGAGCATAACGATAGGGACATTTTCTTTGCTCAATAGCACAAAGCACGGACTTGGATGACCAGTGTATAACTAAGTCCGTGCACAAAGTAACTATTTTCCCGTATACCGTAGCTTTGAAGCCGTATACCACATATTTGAATCCGTATACCACAGTTATGGTATCTGACAGGTTGTTTGCTCAGGTAGTTTAACGTCACATTTGATTATGTGTGGCTGTTGAAGTACCTTACCGTTTTTAAATGAATAGACATATATCCGTAACGCAAGTAAATCAAAACTAATATTGAGGGTTGTGTGAGAAAACGTATCAATGTCGTAAATAGAGGAGATCTATCAATACTCTAAAAGGTGCAGATTTGTATTAAAACCCTTATAGGCCTACTTACTAATCAGCGAGGAACTCAATAGGGTCCCCTGGTCTGTTTTCTATTATCTTCGTCAACACATCTTTCAACTGTGCGGTTGCACCAGTCCTTTCTACAAAGTAGAAACAAGTATAATTGCAATAGCAAGAAAGTCTTACAAAATAACAACAAAAGACTTCATTATCGCGCTCTTGAAGTAGATTCTAACGAATCGTATACATATAGTATACAGATCTATATCAGTATATGTCAAGATTGATTCAAATTGAGTCGTGGTATTGACAATGACAGTGATCCGCAAAGTGATTGGACGAGCGATAATACAGTGTATAAAGAACCCCTGGCAGATGTAGCCACCGATTGCCTTTTAACTTAAAATTTTTTGGATAAAATCAAATAAGTTGGACAACATATTACCCATGAACTGCTTATCTGACTCATTAACGACTTCATTTGTTCCAGCTTTTCGTCGATCCATTTCCCCCTGTTGCAATGTTTGGGTTAGAAACGAGCATGGTGTCTCACTGAATAGTATACGACATAGTCAAGTGAAGTATAAGAAATAGCCGTCAGATGGCAGCAATGGAGACTACGATGTACCACACCGTCTCGTTCTGAAGACCGTAAAGGCATGGATTTTGAAGATGGTAAAGTGTTACAAACTAAAGCAGAAGGGCAAAACTTGTATATTGTAAGTAATGTAACATGATATTTCATTGACGATGGCACAACGCGGTGTTTGTCTTTTAACAGATAATTAGAACCCCCCGACTGCGAAATGTGTTGACAACATTTCTCCCCCTCATGGGTGGAAATGGTGGAAATTAGACAATTTCTATATCATGACCGGAGTCACTGATCATTAAAACAAACTCAATCAAACTTCATTTCCATTGTATGGCATATGACGGAAAAATTGACACGACATTTTCAAATCTACATGTGGGCCTAAAAGGCTGGACTGGCTGGAATTTTAACCTATGACATGTGAAAATCATAATTTCTATCCCTTTGCGAAGTTCTTCGCCTTTTGTTGGACTCAATCTGAATCATTGAAAGGACTAACGTAAATCGTCGAATATTGTTAGAGGCTGCACCCACCACAGACCGACAATTTTAGTGAGTGATGGTGTCATGATATAGGTACATTCTAGAGAGCTAAGGGAGTGTTCATTATTTATGGCCGAGGGGGGGGGGTGAGCTATTAGGGGGGGGGGGGCAATTTATATGAGGGTATTTGCATGGGGGGGCATTTTATTTGGGGGTATTTGCGTGGGGGGGGGGGCATTTTATTTGGGGGTATTTGCGTGGGGGGGGGGGGGGGGCGCATCAAATTCTAGCATTTGCGTGTATCCATGGGTTTTTTTTAAATATTGACTAATGACTAACAATCATCTAGGTTACCATCCTTTTCATGTGAGTGCTAATGATTTTGGATAAATTGTAGTGTATCTCGATGATTGTAGAGTTTCAGGGTTAATGAGATTCATTATCTATCAATAAAATGGAGGACAGGCAGATGACACTGAGAGGAGTAATCAATAAGTAGAGCATGTGTACTTCTAAGTATGAAATACTAGATTGATAACCAAACATTCCCATTCACCATGTGCCAATCATTACAGAGAGATACTTAAAGCAATTCTAACACGTGATTTTTAATATCAAATTGAATAATAACATATGAACAAAGGTTTTTAAACGGTTAAACTTTTATTGTTGTTTATCAAGTATGAGCTCATATGTTCAGCAAGATGAGATCAACAACCAATATTAAAATAGCGGGTATCAATGTGTACTCTGATAAATATGGCTTAACTCAGATCACATTATAGTAATAAGATTAACTGACTAGCACTCTTGGATATATAACTCTTAACTATAAGGAATCACAAATTGTGTGCATTACACACAAAAAAACAACAGATAATCACAGTGAACATCAGTGTTAGATGAGAGATACATCAATCCTGAGTCAAATGCAACGCAATAAACAAACCATGAAGTTTGAAATGAAAGTGAAGACACCTGTGTCAGTAATTACTGGAAAATAAGCCTTATCACTAGCTTATTAATGTAGCTGTCTTGGCATAAGCACTGTCTTCAATTTTGGCATAGCAAAATATGACAGCTGTTATCCTATATACACAGAATGTGCATGTAATGTGGTTATACTTTCTGTCTCAGATAATTCCTAAGAAGTGTGTCTGCCCCAAAAGAAAGAAGGTTTAGATTACACAGATAGTCCACTCCAATTTGGAGCCTGACCCTGGACATCTTCTTCAGGTGAAACTCGATGCCACACAGATCTGTGTCACATATCATGTCTGTGTCTTCATTCAGGGGCTTTCCTGTCATATAAAACACAATCCTGCTTGCTGGATGTACAACCCTACTTTCAGGAATCACACCTTTCTTTGCTTCCCGCTGCCTATCCTTCCGCCTATTTTCCTTTGCTCTCCGTGACCTTCGTGATTGCTGCCTGGTATCTGGTAGACCCTGGAGAATCATTGTCAGGCGTTCCAAGCAGTAACAGAATAACGGCATCTGCTAGACAAGTCCCAGGAGCATACTACTTCTTGAAGATTTTTGACTTCATTGATGGTCATTATGAAAAAGGTTTACTGTATATGGAATACCTAAAGGGTTACTGCATTCAGTCCAATGACTCTGTGTGCCTTCTGCTCTGAAAATGACTGGAGTGGGCCTGAAATGCAGAGAATACCAAGGCCTATGCCAGATTACACACAGTTGCCACTGTACCACTACAAGGACGTTCATCTGACCTCTCTAACTGGTGAACATGAGCAGGCCAGGCAGCCTGAGGACTTCAACCCTAGAGTACAAATTACACGGCTAGTTGAGTCAGGACAGCTTAGTCTAGATGATCCTGAATCAATAAGTGCCTTCAGTAAGCACTACATTGTAAAGCCTTCCCTTGTGAGAGACTATGTCACACATCTCTATCACAAACAGCTGGCACAAAAAAGAAGAATGAAAACCAGGAAAGCAGATTTGATCCAGAAACAGCAGAAGGATGTCCGAGAATATGACTGGGAAGTTCTGGTCTCTAGTGGAACTATTGGTAAACTCTCAGTGTTGGAGCTCAACAAGTACTTGACCCATCACCAGCTGAGACTCTTGGGCAAAAAGAAAGACAAAATAAATACAATAATAGCTCATGTCTCTGGTGGGCTCGTTGGAAACTCTAACATAACAGTAGAACAAAATTCTGACACTTCTGATGCCAACTCTGATGATGAAGACATTGTTCTTGATGAAATTGTGTCAGATTCTGAGAGTGATGCAGACAATTATATATTTGATGCCATATCAACTTTATGGAATGATGAATGTTCTGACAATAACACAGACAATCATGTTGGTGAGGGGAATCTTCCAGTAACTACTAGATCAGGACGGACAGTGAAAAAACGGAAGTTTAATGACTATATTAGACTTTAACATTGTGATGCCACATGTCCCAACTTGCGTTGTTGAGTTTAGTCACAAGGAGTATCATTCAGAGAGCATATTAAGTTACATCACTTCAATTCTTTAACAGAGATACCTCATGTTTATTTCAAATTGAAACCTTATGCCACTTTATCTGGGATTTTGTTTTCTTTGGCCCACAGCCTTCCATACATTGAAGGTGTATATTCAAAGTCATTGTGTATTAACCAGTGTCTTTATTGACTGAATCTTGGAAATAAATCTTGTTCGACTAGTACACTGTAATATGGATCATTATCTACATTCTTTACAAAGAAAAATCCATCTTTGTCTAGTGTGTGTAGGTCGGGGGGGGGGGGGAAATTATATCAGGGTATTTGCCTGGGGGGGGGGGGCAATTTTTTTTAGGGTATTTGCCTGGGGGGGGGCAATTTTTTTCAAGGTATTTGTCTGGGGGGGGGGGGGCAATTTATTTCAAGGTATTTGTCTGGGGGGGGGGGCATTTTATTTTGGGTTATTTCCAGGGGGGGGGCAGTTACTGACAGACCTGCTCTATTTTAATCATCTGTCGGGTTGGTGGAAGCACACACCAGATGTTTCAGCAGATGTCTGCTCTCCTGCCAGACGTTTCAACAGATGTCTGCTCTAAGTTTTGACGTCTGTTGGAGGATGTTGGGGGTCATTGGAGTGTCGCTTCACGGTTGCTGAGCGTCTGGCAGGAGAGCCAGTTGAAATGCGCTTCCACCAACCAGATTTTTTCAGGCGATATCCCAACCGATACCCCAATAACTCTCCAAGAGATGGAATTTGCCCATCTGGCGAAAAACTGATTTATTAGGTTTTTATTGGCTGGAATTGGGCATCTGGCCAATGCATTTGAAGATTACGACACCCGCCCACGGGCTCTGCCGGGAGTTGCGGCGAGGGAACGCCACCAACATAGCGCGAGGGATACCGGCGATACCGGTACCCGAAGCCGCGAACGGACATTGAAAATTCTGACACTTTCGGTATTTTCGGCAGAATCCTAGCACCATAGCATGCCATACACATTCATAACATCAATCCTTATCTTTATTTACTTTTTTATTTTCCCAAAAATTGTTTAAAAGAAATTCCACACATTTGTGTGAAATTCTAAAAAAAAAAAATCTTTATTTACCTTCATTGTTCGATTTACCGCAGTATTTCACTGTTATTTGACGATCTCTCAACGTTCCCGTACAAAATCCAACATAGCGGCACACTGCTCCGCTCGATACGTGGATTTCGCGGGTTCGGAGTGTCATACCACCGTAATGTATCGCCGCCTGCGGCGTCGCCTATCGGAGAACTCGATTACTACGTAAAAATGCGGCTAACGTCCACCAGTCGGCGCCACGGCTGGGGTGTCGGCTCGGATCTGCTGGAACTTTGAACCCACCAGACGCTCGTATAGCGACCACATGAGCGTCTGTTAGGGGTTTCGGTGGAGCAGCGACGCATTTTGAAGTAATTTGGCCAGACTTTTCAGCCGATGTCTGTCGAAAAGTTTGCTGGAACACCTTTTTGCTCAGTAAAAGCGGTTGTTTGGTGGAATCGGCCCATTATTCCTCAGAGTTGAAAACTAGTTCACCTCAGGGTCTGTCTTAACTTAAGACAACTATCATCCATAATTATATCAATGATCTGAAAATGAACTTAGTAGTCACCCGGCTCAACATTTGTGCTTATGATGTTGCAACAAGTGCACCTGGCGTTGATCAAACAAATGTTGGGAATTCAGTAAAGAAAGATTTGATAGAGGTGTGCAGTGTTTGTGTGGTGCTAGGAAGTCATTGAAGAGGCCTAGAGTTGCATCACTGAAAAAGTTGCATCTTAAGCAGCTATTCCACCAAAAAGGCTCTCCACAGTCGGATTTTTACCCTCCAGCCGACATCTGCCGCCAAGGCCGGCTGCCCGGCCGCCCCTTAATCATCTAAATTCTCCGAGCTGTTTCACCAAATTGACCCCCCTGCAACCAACAGGCGTCACAAGGCGTCCAGCGGGCGCCCCCAAGAGCCGGCTGGACCTGGCGCAGCGATGAATCCGCAGCGGTTTTGCTGCTGCCGTCTGGTGGACATTTGCGGCACTAATGTACAAGCCAGGTTCTACATTGATCCGATAAGGGGCACGGCAAGCAGTTCTCAATACACTACAGGTACGACGTTCAGACTGCGCAAAACCTGGTAGTCGAGCGGGGCAGGATTTGTACGAGAACAGTAAGAGAAATTCAAATATCAGCAAAATACTGTGGTTAACTGAACAATGAAGGTAAATAAAGCTTAGCCTTGATGTTATGAATGTGAATATTTGATTCTGGCGCTACAATTCTGCCCAAACTGCCACAACTGTCTGAACTTTCGGTCTCCGCTGGCGACGAAAACCGCTCACGGGGGTCACCGATACCATGTGGACGGTGTGTGTCACGGTATATTCAGGCGATCTGGAGCGGTCAATGCGGACCCCGGGAACAGCTCTCGGCGTGCTCTCGGCATCGCTCTCGGTGTAGGTCTTGGCATGCCCGCCGGCTGGCTGGCCGGAGGCTTAAAATCAAATGAAATAGTTTTCCGCCGGCGGTGCCATGCGGGGGAGGTTGGACTCCAAAATGGGCTATAGGCCCAGGCCCAGGCTGGCGACCACCAACAGGACAGCTGATTCTGGCCGGCAACGGGGTTTTGGAGGCATGGGGAGGAGCCAGCGGCTGACAGGGGATGGCCGTTAGGGGCCCATTCATGAGCTGTCATGAGCTGTTCAACCAAGCAGATTATCGCTGCTGGCAGGAGATTTGGGCCAGTTATTGCCGCCGAACGCCAATAGGCGACCACAAGGCGCCTGGCCGGCCCTGGCTGAGCCATGCACTGCGGTGGTGGAATAGCCACTTTAATAGGGAGCCAAAGTGAACCCACTGAAACCACAGATACCCGTTTACAAAACACAATTTCCGGATATAGGCACTCAATACTTTGACCATGTAGATTTGAGATTATATATATGTCATTCTCCAATCTTTTAAATCCATATTTTTGATAAACTTAACATCTGTCATCGTAACTTCAGGACAGAGTTATTCAGAGACGATAGTAGTAAACTGCACTTCAAAAGTAACAAACAAGACCAAAACCAAAAGTCTAGCTGCAAACCCTCTTAGGATTAGCACTAAGCCTAGTTCTTACTGGCCACCGGAAATGGTGTTTTGTAACGGATATCTGTGGTTTCAGCGGGTTCACTTTTGCTCCCTATTTCGGTACCGGCGGGAATACACAGACTTAGGCTATGTGTCGGCTACAGGCTGTTGTGTTGATGGTAGTGGTGGATCAGGAGCAGTCAGAGCAGGCTCAAAGACAGGCATAGAAGTTAACGCTATTGCGCCGGGTACCCGCAGCAGGGCTACATTCATGGAGCTGGGTGCTAGTGCCAATGAATGCCGCTAGAGGCTTGGTACATAGGCCTATTGTGAAAATTTATTTTTATTTGTGACATGACATGTGATACTTATTACTATTTTACATTTCACCTAGAAATATTGAAAATGATGTTATATCTTCATTCTCCAAAAGTTTCATGTTCATTGAGCCATTGTTTTAAATCTTATTAAAGAAAAAAGAATATTTTGTAAATGATGCCTCAAGGCATCACCAGGCTTGAATGGGTTAATGGAGGTGGTGCGTCCAGGTGAGCGGACGGCTTGAGTAATCTTTGTTCCTGAGGCGGTGGCTCGGATTACTGAACTGGCTCTTGAGGAAAGCGGGCACGAAGATGGTCAACGTGGAGGTTCCAAAAGAGTCTATCGTTAAGGCAGACCTGGAGGGTGATGGGTCTGACCTTGGCTGGAGAACTCCGGGAAACTAGGTGGGGGTTCCTGCCAAGTTCATGGCTCAGACACTGTTTCCTGTGTTGAACACTCTCTCATGGACAGGGTCATGCTCGGCTGTTTCTATGGCTTGGTGCTCAATCACCTTGTCCGCGATGGTCGGTGTGATGAGCTCCATCAGGAAACAGGGCTTCTGGCACATCAGCAGCTCAGCAGGAGTGACTACGGTCATAGTCTGCGGGGTGATGCGGTAGTGAGCAAAAAAATGGTAGAGTGCGGCATCCAGGTCCGGCTCCTCACTCTTGCGAATACCATCCTTTACGGTCTGTACTGCATGCTCAGTAAGGAAGGTGGATTGTACGAGGACACACAAATATGTTTGATGTGGTTCTTGCAGAATTATTCAAATTCGTTGCTGGTAAAACAAGAACTATTATTGGATATGATGGATACAGGCAGATCATGTGTCGCGAATGTCTGACGGAGCTTCTTGATGGTGGAACCACTGGTGGCTCTCTTCAAGACATGAGCGTCGATGAACTTTGAATGGCTGTCCACTATGAAGAGCACCATCTGTCCATTCATTGGTTCAGCATAGTCTATATGCAGGCGGTGCCATGGTTTCCCAGGCCACTCCCATGGATGGAACTGAGCTGGTGGCCGGGTCTTGGCAAGTTCCTGGCACACAACGCAGGCTTTCACATTTTGCTCCATACTGTTGTTGATTCCAGGCCACCAGACATAGCTGCCTGTGAGGGACTCCGAGCAAACGATACCCGGGTGGCACTCATGCAGTTGTGCCAGCACGGTTTCCCTCCCCTGGAGCGGAATAACTCCTTGACTGCCCCACATCAGACAGCCTTGAAGGGTGCTCAACTCATCTGTACCACAATGATATGGCTGGAGATCTTTGGTAACTGATGTTGGCCAGCTGTCCATGACACACCGGTAGACAGGATCGGGTTGCGGATGGTCCAGGTAGCCACCTGAGCCGTGGTGACCGGAGTGGTGTCAAGGATGTCCATTTTAACTACCGGTGGAAGAACTCCCCCTCGTGGCAGAACCCTTGGTCGTAGAGATTGGAAGACAGCTCAGTCAGTCTGCGTTACCGTTCTGAGCACAGGGTTTGTAGTGTAGCTCATAATCATAGTTGGAGAGCACAAGTGCCCAGTGCTGGATACGTGCGCTGGCCATGGGCAAGATCATCTTATCTTCCTTCAGCAGACCAAGCAGCGGTTTATGATCAGTCTTGAGCTTGAAATGGCGCCCATACAGATACTTGTGGAACTTTGTTGTACAGAACACCAGGGCCAGAGTTTCTCTCTCTATGTGTCCATAGTTGCATTCTGCTGGTGCAAGCGAGCGCGAAGCGTATGCGATCAGGTCTGCTGGGGTGGACAGCAATTATCAATCTGTTCACCCTCTTGGTCACCTCGCCTCCTCGTGGTGCAGACCGGATATGCTTGCTTGCAAGCATAACAAAAGCGACCAGGGTGGGGAGTTACCTCAGTGGTAAAGAGCACTGGACTTTCGGGTCCCTAATGCAGCCACTTTTCTCCTTCACCCCCAGCAGTGGGAGATTTACTGCTATATCGAAGGTGAATCCTTCTCATACCATGTCTATGTGGTGTGGGAAGTAAAAGAACTCTCACCTCTGTAAATGTGTAGGGGTGAGGTTTCCACCTAAATTCATTTCATAGATTTGATCACCACCCTTGTGGTGTAAAAGAACCTTGAGAAAGTCTGGTGAGAACTTGTAATGGTTAACTGGACGTTAAATCAAACCAACAAACAAAGTATGCGATCAGACAATCCAAGCCGTCGGGCATGATGTGTGACAGCACGGTGCCTAAGCCACATGGTGAGGCATCACAACTGAGCAGGAGCGGGAGCTCAGGGTTGTAGTGCACCAGCACATGGGATGAGAGTTGTTGAATGCGTGGTGCTGCTCAGGGCCCTAGGTGTCGATGTCCTAGGTAGACGACAGATTCATTGAGGAAGAACACAGCCCTCTTTGAATCTCTCCAAGACCATCAGAAGATTTTCTTCAGTCTCCTTCTTAGTGGTTCTGCCTACAGTCACATCAAGGAACACCACTGTGAATGTAATACCTTGCAGCAGCTGTTCTAGGAGTTTCTGAAATATACCAGGATCAGAGTTAGCACCATAATTCAAACAAGTATATTCCATTAAACCTTTGAATGTGGTGATGGTAGTATACTTTTGGCACTCGGATGAAAGCACAATCTTTTGGTATGCAGGAGCCAAATCTATATTATTAAAATAAGTACAACCAGACAACTTATTATAGAGATCATCAATGTTCAGTATGGGGTATTTATCCACAAGGGTAGTGGTATTGAGAGTCAGTTTATAGTCACCACATATAAGAACTTCACCACTGGGTTTGAGAATCGGAACTATCGGAGCGGGCCACTCTGAAAACTTGACAGGGACGAGAACACCCTCGCGCACAAGTCGATCCAGCTTGGCATTGACATTGTCATGCAAAGAGAGAGGTACAGTGCATGGTTTGAAGCATCGCGGTTGCACATCAGGGTTGACATGCAGAGTGGCTTCAAAACCCTTCATCCGACCCAGTCCGGGCTTGAACAGTTCAGGAAAACTTTTAGCATAGTCTATGTGGTGGGTGTTCAGGGTCTCAGAGGTTGAGGCAGAGGTGGTGAGAGAAAACACACTGGTCCAGTCTATCTTCAGGTACTAAAGCCAATCACGTCCTAGCATGTTCGGACCCTTACCGCTGATAACGAGGGCCTGAAAACGTGCAGACTGACCACCATGATTCACCAAATTCTCTACTCTCCTGAGAGGGCTGGTGGTGTCTCCGGGGTAGGTACACAGGGTCGGGACATCTTGGTTGCTATGGGATAGCGGTTTCAGCGACTCGTATGTGTCTGAGTTAATAATAGTGGCACATGTATTTCAAAGGTCACCTCTTTATCATTGTCACTACAAGAAACACAAAATGCTTTTATTGAGGAGAAACAGGTGGCTCTAGTACTCTAGGTGGCTCTAGGCTCTAGATGTAAAAAGTGATCTAGACCATGCCCATTAATACATATCTCTGGCAACAAAATGAAAATTGACTACTCTCACCATAAAAAATTGTCCCTCCCTGGTAACATGATTTAGATATGAGATATTAGGCTTTGAAATGGCGACGCAAAGATGAATACTCATCTTGATGTTGCTCATCTATACATGCCTCTGGATGCAAAGAAATAATTAAAGAAATTATAGATTCAGACTCACCCTCACTGATATTCCCAACCTATTCACCTGAATTGTACATGAGATTATTAGCTTTTGAAACGGCAACATAAGGATAATTATGTTATCTTGATATCGCCCATCATTACATGTCTCTGACAACAAAGATTTAAATTGAAATTTGATTATTTCAGCCTTAAACTCACATTCAATGATGAGTACTCATCATACAAAAAGCTGAGATCTCATGTTTACTTCATGTGATCAGGGTATTAGTATAAGTGAGGATGGGACATAGGTTGAGGGTGAATTTTAGGCTGAAACATTTTCAATTTAAGCCTTTGTTCCTATAGACATACGGCGACGTAAAGATGAGTACTCATCGTTATGTCGCCATTTTAAAGGCTAGTATCTTATATTCAAAACTTATATACCAAATGTAACCTCCGCCCACTAAGGTATAGGCGCCTATTGCACTTAATGATGATGATTCATTGGTGGTCAGATGACCCCAAACATCACCAAAGTATAAACATCCATACTAGAAGACAAGAAAAAGTCCTAATATGGGTTGATGCACCGAAAACTGAAAAATACAGAAACTCCCCCCTGTACTACAGTACTAGTGTCTGGGATAAATTGCCCATTGATATACAAAAGACCAGGGATCATAACCATTATAAGATATTTTTACAGAATTTCCTTATACAAAGGCCAGCGATATGGAACGTACATAAAGTGTGAAACGAAGTATAGACCCCAGTCAGACAACACGTTATAGTCATTCTGTTATGTCCTGTCCTTGTTGTTAATTGTGAAGTCCTGTATAAGTCCTGTATATGTCTAAATGTTGTCCGTACTTGTACATACATACTTCGATGTAACAATGATATTACGAAGGAAGAACGCCCTGGCTAAGGGTGATTTGTAATTCTTTAATATCTGAATAAAAAAAATCATGAGAACAGAGGATTCCATTTATTCTGTACTTTGCCATAGTTATACTGATTTTTTATAAAAGACAATGTCTGAAAAATTCGAGAAAAAAAAATCAGGAAGGTTGTAAGGGCTTTATAAGTTTCCTAATTGTTTTATTGTATCATATTCATTTTTTTCTTTATTCCCGACGCTGCTGAAGACGGAGGCGTAAAGATATGGACATTTTAGCCACAAGCGTCTGATCATGCTTTTAGCATCTATGGCTGCCATAGTCCGTTTTTTTATCATTAATTCAAAAAAGGATTTACCCGCATATTACAGACCTTACCATCGTTACAACCACACCAAAGCAGCAATGGTTAACCATTTTTTCATTGTTCATTTGGATAGAGGAAAATGGCGATGTAAAGAGAAGCCCGGTTATAGCCAAGCTTTAAGTGTGCGAAAATGATTCTTAAAGACAATTTAAAAAAAAAATTCACTTGAGACATTATGCTTTGCAATGGGGCAGGTTAGTTGAAAACAAATATTAAGGGAAGAAGTTGTTTGCATTTTTTTGTCCTTTGTACATGTTATAACAAACAGCAAATTGGACAGAAATCTTAATTCATTGTGAAGCATCAGCTTTGATAAAACACATAAAGAAAATATGCCTATGGTATAGGCATGAAAGAGCCATAGATATTTAAATTGTCTTTCATAGAGAAATTGAAGGTTGGCGTGGGTGGGTAGAAATCCTTCAAGCCTGTTTGAAGAGCTGCACTGCCCGTATGGTGGAGTGCCCGGATGGCATCACATAGTCCTCCTTCCCGTCTATAGGTGGTGGCACCATTTTTAGAGACAAATTAAAGTCTCCAACTTAAATCCCAGTGGCAGAAAATAAACCAGTGAAAAATGTGTTTTTATTTTCATTGATATCATCCTTTCTTATACATTTACCCAGGTAAAACTACATATATGGGTCTTTACCCTCCAGCCGACGCTGCTTGCTGTTGCCGGCCTGCTGGCTGCCCCATAATCTCTAAATTCTCTGTGCTGATCCACCCAATCCTCTGTAGTTGGCCTTGTTGACAACCACAGGATGTAGCCTACACATGGCGCTTTGTGAGTGCCCAGTGAGCGGATCCACCAAGCACCGCAGCCGGCCGGCATCAGCGAGGTGATGATCATGCAGCAGGTTTGCTGCTGCTATCTGGTGGACATTGACCACATTAACATACAAACCAAGTTCCCCGATCATATGATAGGTGACAGGACGAATGCGCCTCCATAAATTATGTCGCTCAGGCTGTGAAAGAGCTGGAGATTGAGTGAAGCAGTGTGACGCCATGTTGGGATTTGTAAGGTAACAGTGATAGCTCATCAAATAACCATGGAATACTGCAGTTAGCTGAAAAATGAAGGTAAATAAAGATAAGGCCTGATGTTATGAATGTGTATAACACACTGCTGCTAAAATTCGACCCAGAGTACACAAACTGTCTGAAAATTTGGTCCCCGGTCATGGGTTAGCGCATCCCGGTTGTCAATCATTCATGTTGACTGTGTCCACTGGAGTATAGGCCGGTAGCACTCAACGTGGATCTTGCTGTTGCTCTTGGCGTCGCCAGCTGGCCGGCCACCGCTAAAATCAATTGAAACAGTTTTGGCCAGCCATTGCTGGCAATGCTTTGCAGGATGCACTTTACAATTTTGTGCTCAAAACAGCTGGCTGGCCGGCCGGCCGTCCAGCTTTAATGTGCTTGATGGATTAGCAGAAAAAGTGTTTTTAGGCCCGGCAGGCAATCGGCGACAACCAAAAGACGAGCCGATGCTTGCCGGTGACCGGGTTTCAGAGGCAAGGCAATGGCCCGGCGGTCAACGGGGCCAGCCATGGATATCTTTTCTGGTGATCCACTGAGCAGATCATCGCCTCAGATGCGCAATTTGGGCCAGCAACTGTCGCCGATGACCGCAATTCCACCACAATGCCATCAGCTTGGCTTGGTGGATCAGCCGCTTAAGATCTAAATGATGAAAAATAATCAGGTGAATAACCCCAAAATTGTTACAAGATGGTGAACCTGAAAAGCCCCCCTCCTCCCGATTCGAGAGAACGAGTCATATGAATGTTGGAAAAAGCTTCAAGGCAAACGTGAAGGGAATATTGCCCATGTTCATCAAATAAAATACAAGATCCGAGTTTTGAGTTATTTGTGATATTGACTGTGTGTCTGTTGTTCGTGAAATGTATATATGTCTGTCATTTGTTCAATAACATTGTCAATAAACACGTCTAATTATTTCAAAAGACCCCATTATAAAGTCATTCTGTCGCCAGAGTACACAAAATATTTTCTGTAGTGCATTGAGAAGATCATTTACCCTATGCAGTGGTAAAAATATACAGCTTGCCAATTAACTGAGACCTCTGAGCAAGTGGTACCAAACACTTCAAAGGAACGAGTTGTATCTAATATAGAGGAAACCTATGAAAGTTTTCTGTCAGAGCTCGTATTCCATCAAGTTTGAATCGAGTAGTAATTCACAAGGTAAAGCCGCATGAATTATGTCTCGATTCAAATGAGATTGGATCGAGTCCTGAGCATAAACCTGAATAGGTTTCTTAATTAATCGCATCCCACATACTGACTAATTAGCTAAGATTTGTGGCATTATACCCCGTTGAGTATTGTTTCCAAATGCTCCATGGGCATTGAGTACGAGTTCGCAATGTGTCTGTGGGTATAAATCCCAGAGGTGAGGGGGGGGGGGGAGAAAAAAAGATTATGACCTATATAGTAGATCCTTTTTTACACAATAGAACTCATTATTCATCTACTTTAACTAGTTTAATTACCAAGTCGTTAATACCAACAACTTCAATAGCATTTCCATTCAAAATAAACATTTAGCCTTTGTATAGATGGAATCAGAAGTTACTTCTCAACTGTAGAAAGTAATCTTTTCTTGTTAAAATCTCGGTAAATCTGATTATGTATGGTACTGTGAGTGCTTATCAAGCGAAGTATCATAACAGCTTCTCATTCTGGAACCACCACCCTTTTGATGGTGAACATACTGAAATCGTGACAGCAAGGAACATTGTTATCAAGCAGGCAGGGCCAGTGTATGGCATGCCGTTACTGATTACCGTTTAGGTATCGTTAATATGACATTCGATCTGGGAATTCCTCCATATCTGTGGACAGCAATGAGTGAATCATCATCCAAGTCAATAGAAATACTCCTTCTCCATTTGATGCATACCGAATTATTCCGTTTCTGTAAGATATTTAGAAATATATCCTCAATGCCTTGATTTTCCGTTGACTAATATAGCTGAACTGGCTTCCAGCCTTCTGAATAGAAATTGTACGTACATACGATCTTGTATAAAACAGTACATTTTGCTTTTGAGGACTAGTGTATTATTGAATCCACAATGGCGTTCATCTTAGATATCTCACATTATTTTTTGCATATTTGAAATAAGATAATTCGCTTGAAATAAAATTCATGATGTCCCGGTTTCAACAAAGGAATATAGAAAATCTTACAATATTTATAGAATGCAGGATATGAGTGTGGCAATCACATAAGACCAAATAACAGATTTGTCAGTTAGGATTTAGCTAGACCAGATTTTCTTTATATAAGATCATTTTTTTCTGCCAACACTAGAGAGACGTCTGAGCAGCTGGGTGGAGCCGGGAAGAGTGAGGTCAAACCGTTATGAGCAGCTCAGTGACGATTAATATAGAAGGTTACCCAGGATACCACATCATGTGTAGCGATAACCGTGACTACGGAAGAGAAGTGAGTATTGCAGTTATAACACAATTGATACCATTCGTTATATATATTAATATGTTATATAATATATTATAATATATATAAAATCATAAAGAAAGGAGCAAAAACATGATTGAGAGAGCACACTTGTCCAACCAAAATTGTTGTATGTCATAGAATAGTCTGGAAAAATGTATGTGAAGAGAATATACCATTGTATTTTTGTTATGCTGAATAAAGTTTCTACTAAATAAAATTAAAAAAATTCATGAAATGCGTAATTCCGGATACCTTGAAAGCAAATAATGATATCTAAAATGATATTTTGAGGTAGATAGTACACTATTATCAGTAAAAAGACATGTTTCGTAAAACAGCTTTCCATATCAGTTTTTTTTATCCTTGGTGGTCGCTTTGTAAACGAAACTTCGATGGGTGATGCGGAGGCGTTGTTGCTTGTTGTGGAGGAGGTGTTTTTTCATGGGTGTCCTCACGCCAATCGGAGGACCCGAGAAGGCAAGGCTACTTCATAGAAACGCCATCTGGTGTCCATTGACAACGATTCAAAGCCAGCAGGTGGTATGGCAAGCGTCAGATCTATTATCACCACCCGAGATGGGCACAACCCACTGACAGGTTGAGGAATAATTCAATTACAGTTCTTTGAAGCAATAACTGTATTCAGAGACGTGTTTTTCTTTGAACTAGAAATATCAATACAACAAGGGTTTCACAGAACAACGAACCTGCTTACAATGCAGGAAAGAAGGACCTGAAGCAATCCAGGGTTGCCGTCTCTTGAGTAGCTGCTACTTTGGTAGGAAGTAGAGGGGGCTTTACGTTTCAGTAGAACAATGATAACTACGTGGTACAAAGGACTGGAAACGATAAGTCCATATTGTGAAGGCAAGAACATGGATCCATTATAGTTGCGGGTTACGAAGCTCCTTTCAGCGTACCTGTTCTTATAAAGCTGATGACGACAATAGACACAATCTTCCGGTAATCCGATGGTACAGCGGCATGAACAAAGATAGTTGCACGAATGCCTCCGGTGGAAGATATTAAACATATTGGTCAACACAATGCAACTCCAGCATATGTAAGGACGTCATGAGTTAGCCTACTGGTTATATAAAACAGACCTATGTATTCCGTCAATATGATTTTTCAATTAAACATACACTTATTTCGGACTTGTTTTTTGGTTGATGTGATAATGCTATAAAAATACAATGGGTTGCTGCCATGGTCTCTAGTGCTTATGAAAACAGACGAATAACTTATCCTTAGTAAATGACCGAAAACAATAGCATTTAGCAATAACATTTAGCAAAAAGTAACATAGTGTTGTCATTACAAAAAGAAACTCTCCATGAATAGGAATTCTCATCTCCTGAAACCTTACTGTATGACTCCATGAATAAACATGATCTTTTTTCTTCTCTGTCGCATGCCAATGGAGACCACACTAGTGCACCATTCACTTCAGGTTGATAGATAACACATACTTCATAAGATTTCCTCAGGTTTCATTTTTCTCAATTATTCTCTGCGATGTTTGGGACATTCGATCTGCCTATAATTCCATATTGCAATCCGCCATCTTAAATGTGCACTAAAGTTGCCTTTCATAATATGTTTACCTCTGAAAGTATATATGCTCAGTGTAACTTCATTTATCATGTAATCGTTTATGAATAAGATAACACTGATGTGTATGGTTATGTTTTCAATACCTCAAAGCACTTTTAAAAGTTCCTCGAGTTTTCTCTTCCCAGGAGATTATTAAACCCATTGATGCCATGTTACATCAATGCACCAAGGTAATCGCTAAAGACAATTTATTCCCCCTTTGGTCGCGGAAGATGGACACTTGGACACAGGTAACGACATTTGAAATTATATATGTATGACATACCGCTATGAATTGAACTAGAGTTCATTGGAGATGAAATAAATGGTAAACGTGTATTGTGATTTACTAGGTATGGATGAATCAAAATCGCAAGAGTGAGCAAATCAAACAAGTTTATACCATCATGCGGACGCGTACAAAGGCCTTTGGGCGTTGGCGACGGCTGTACCAGCAATTACACTGGCGATATAGAAGAATATAAATGTCAATAAGTCGGGTCGCCCTCAGGGAGAGAAGTGCTCATTTTTATTTTAGCCAGTTAGACGGGAGGACTATTTTTGAGTCAAAAGACTTTCTCTTTTTTTTAATTTAATTTTTTACTTGTTCTTCCTTTGCTGAAATGTTCTCATGATATCTCATTGTCACAGGGGGCGTGAACATTACTTATACGTACCCCTAGCAGCGGGTAGTATTTCATAGACGTTCGGGCATAGGTGTATAGTAATATGAACAAGGCGATAGCCGAGTGAATCTTCTGAAGCTCTCCAAATATTCCATTAATTTCTTTCTTGTGTGTTTTAAAAGAAATCAGATTTAAGCATTTATAAACATTCATGAATAGTTTTCATTATATACACATATGTTTGTTTATAAGGGAAGCAAGGCTGGAAATTTATTACCCACCTAATACGGAGTCTCCATACTAAGACTATGAAGATTACAGATCGTTACTGAGTAGAATACAGACCTCCGGAATCTCCTAGGAGAATACGGATTTTTTAGATGAAAGTAGTCCCATTGAGATGAAAGTAGTCCCTTCTTAACTATGTTGAAAAGTTTTCTAAAGATCATATTTATTGCTTAAATCTAAAAAATAAGTGAGTAATAAATACAACATTACCATGATTTCGATCTGTGTGGCCGTATTCTCCTTGTAGTTGACCCTACGCAATACTCCTCGCTATCGCTCGGAGTATTACTACGCGTCAACTACGCGGAGAATACGGCCACTCAGATCCAAATCATGGTAATATTGTGTATATATACTACGTTATTTAGATAAGGATACTGAAGTCGAGATAAACAAGGTTTATTAATAACTAGTCACAGGCGTACGCTCACACAGCACAAGTATGAGATCATGTAAGGTTGAGGCTAGGTTGACAGTAACCTAATTAAGATAAGGGTAATAATCAGTAATGAGATTAACGCTAATGTAAGCCACAAGATAAGAAGCTCAAACAACTAGCAGGAGACAAAGATAGGATAAACAATCATTGATAAGATAACCGTTGAAAGGTAAGGCAGTCCATGGAAGTGCTGAGCACAAGTATCTGATTCCCTGAGGGAGAGGTGAGGTAGATCAGATCTGCCGAAAAGGAGAATCTGGAAGTGGGGAGGGAGGTGGAGCATAAGACCAAGACATGTTGTAAAGATCTGCAGTCGATAATTCTAGCTTTGTGGTATTTTTGCGTTGAAAAAGCAGCATTATTAATTATATTATATATATTAAATCTATTCTGAATTCTTTCCTCCAAATCCAAGATGGCCGACATTGGCCAGGTTAATTGGTCCTTCCTGTGGTAAATATAATCCTCGCTTTGAACCCGGCTTAGTCCGGCGGTTGTTTGTTAACCCAACTTCCTGGAGATGCGGGTGCGCTCGCATGTACAAAGGTGACGCTAATTGGCGCCTAACACGGCGGCCCGTATAAGCGTCCCCCACCTGGAGACAAAGGCGTCTCCACAGCTATATAAGAGAATCGAATTAAACCCAGAGCATTCAGTCTTACCTGGATTCTGCTACCTACAACATCTATGCGTTGACTCCAAACCTTATTTAACGTATATCGACCGCTAGGGACAGAACCGCTATGGGTATAGCCTAGAAACTTTACATTGGCGACCACGACGAGACGATTGGATTCGAAATCAGTTAGACTATGAAGTAACTCCTGAGGCTGAGGGTACGTCGCCCGCTGAAGACCCGCCGTCCCGTACCCCCGTGCTGTTAACGCTGATATGATCAAGAAGCCAGACCACGTCACACAGAGTACGGGTAACGTTACATTTTATGACGTCAATTTTATTGTCTGTGACTGCCGCCGTCCCTGAAGCAAGGAAAGCGTGTGAATAACACGGTGTGTGTACGACCACGCTGCCCTGTCCGCTGTGCCGGGAGATGTCTACGGGCCCCGCCGTCACTGCCGCCGCCGTCCCGTGCCCCCGCTGCCGCCAACACCGCTGACCCGAGCAGGAAAGTGTATTTCTGCTATGATATAACGTTTTGATGTGGGCGTGGAAGGTACTTGCATGCCGGTAGTTCTGTGTTAGCGACAGTCGGACCGAGCGGACCAGCAGCTGTCGCACGTGGGAATCGCAACAGGTTCGTGCCATATAGGTGATTGACGTATATATAACGTGTGTGGTTATTTACGCAATTCGGAAGGATGGCCGAACCCAGTGTGTTGCCTGAGGATTTCCAGGTGTGGCTTAACGCTGGGAAGTTGGCGGGGACCATTCCGACCGACTTTACTGTCGCCAACACAGAGCTGCTGGGCAAGCTGTGGAAGCAGTACCTGGCCCAGACCTGTAAGGAAGTGAAAGATGTCGCTATCTACGAGTTGGAACAGCGACTTCGCGCCGAGTTTACGCGACAGGCCGACCTCCGGGCTCAACAACACGCTCTGGAATCCCAGCAGCAGGCCATGGAACTCGCCGAGGCGGCGCGACAGCTCGCCGAGGCCCGTGCGATCATTATTGACTCCGCCCCCCGGTCGCGGCCCGAGACCCATGAGTTGGCCTCGGTCAAACAGCTCATCCGGCTGTTTCGGGCGCTGCCGACCGTCGACGGTCAGGATAAAGCCGCCCTCCGCACGTGGTTAAACGATGTGCGACAGGCGCGCTTTGTCTCCAAGGCCCCCGACGAGAAGCTGATCTCGGAGGCCCTGGCCTACTCGGCGGGGCGCCTCAAGTCGATAATCTACGACTGCTTCGAGGACGGCGTCACCGACTTCGAGGCCGTCGAACGCAAGATAACATCGACGCTTCTCGGCATGGAGGAAATGGAGAGTCTGCGCGCTGCACTCGGGCACTTCTCTCAGACGGCCCACGAGACCGCCCCCGAGTACGCGCAGCGCTTCTGGCTGGCGGCCAAGAAAGCCTACTCGCCCCTTGAACTCGCCTCTCCCTTTGTGCTGCGGCCGACGATGCGACAGTTCGTGAGTACTCTGTCGCGAGGCCCTCTGCGGTGGGACCTCAATCTCAACACGCCCCAAACAATCGCCGAGGCTCTCTCGAGGGTCGACGCGTTGGCGAAGGCGGTGGAGAAGGAGGCGCACTCTGACGACACTCGCGTCGAGGAGGCCATGGAGGTGGGCGCGGTCGGCTCGGGGACCACGGCCGCCCGTTCCGCCAACCACCCCGCGCAAACCGCCCACCAGCGACAGATGGAGGAGATGCAGCAGGCGATAAAGTCCATCCAGGGGGAATTGAAGGCGAAAAAGGGGAACAAGGGCCACACGGTCGCGGCTGTGATGCCCGCGGCAGCGCCACCACAATCCACGATTGTGTTCGCGCCGACCCCCGCGCCCGTTCCCGCTCCCCAGCCGCTGTTTGCGACCGTCCCAGCTCCGCCGCCCCCAGCCGTCGCCTCCACTGTAGCAGCCGTCGCGCCGGGGCAGCGTAACTCCGGCCGGCGCATGACGCCCATAAACGACATCATCTGCTACGCGTGCAATCAACGAGGCCATTATGTGGCTGGCTGCCCCAGTCTGAAGGCCTCCAGGGACGCGGCACGGTCGTTAGCCCACTCCCAGGATCAAGTCGTAGCCGCCGCGACCCAGGGAAACTAAAACGCGCGTCCGACCGACGACCCTGCATTGACCTCGAGCTTCGAGGCGTGGCACTGCAGGCCCTCGTCGACTCGGGTGCGTGTTGCTCCCTGGTGTCCGTCCCCGCGGCGGATGCCTTGCGACAGGTGGGCGCGGTGGGTAAGAGTACAAGACCCCCGGCGCGACTTAAGTCCCTCACCGGCCACGGCATCTCCGTCCGCGAGGCGGTTAACCTGAAGCTGTACGGCCGGCCGTGCGACTTTAATGTGGTGGGTGATATGTCCCACGATCTTTTATTAGGGGACGACGCGTTGGAGGCTACTCACGCGATCGTAGACTATGCTTCCCCTGATAAATCTGTAACCCTCTGTGGTCGTCGCCATGCGGTGCGACGGTCGGTGCGACGCGAGGGACACATCGGTCAGCTGGTATACGAGGCCGAGTATTGGAAACGGCAATACCCCGATGTGTTCCCGGTCACCGGCCGCCCCCTCACATGCACTACCGAGGTCTACATGAGGATCGATACGGGCGATCACCCCCCCATCAATCAACGGCCGTACAGACTTCCCCTCGCCAAGCGCGAGGTCGTCGACCGCGAGCTGGACAAGATGCTCGCGGAAGGCATAATCGAGCCCAGTTCCTCCCCCTGGGCCTCGCCCCTCACCCTCGTCCCTAAGAAAGACGGCTCGGTCCGGTTCTGTGTAGATTACCGAGGACTGAACGCAGTTACTCGTCGCGATGCATACCCCCTGCCTCGTATCCAGGACATTGTTGATAATCTAGGTGGTGCGAAAGTGTTCTCGACCCTAGATTTAAAGTCCGGATACTGGCAGGTACCGATGCATCCTGACAGCGTCGAGAAGACGGCCGTAGCGACGCATCGGGGCCTTTTTCAGTTTAAGCGGATGCAGTTCGGCCTGTGCAATGCGCCGGCTGCATTCCAGAGGCTTATGAATAAGGTTATCACCCCGCTGCGTAAGTTCGTTATGGTATATCTCGACGACCTCGTAATCTACAGCCGGACCGAGGAAGAACACCACCACCACATCGCGGCCGTCCTCGAGGCCCTGCGCTCATACGGCCTCGTGGTCAAAGAATCGAAGTGCCACTTCGGGGTCGACCGCGTGAAACTCCTTGGCTATGTGGTCAGCGCGGACGGCGTCTCCTCGGATCCCGACAAAGTGGAAGCCATACGTGACATGGTGCCACCCGAGGACGTAAAGGCGGTGCGACGGCTGCTAGGGTCGGCCAATTATTATCGGCAGCTCATACCCAGATATGCCGATATTGTCCGACCCCTCGTCGCACTGACAAAGAAATACGCCCTCTTTCATTGGGATTCCGAGTGCCAGACCGCGTGGCAGGAGTTGCGCGACGCCCTCGTGAACACGGTGACCCTCGCTTACCCGGACCCCGGTCGCCCGTACAAACTATACACCGACGCCTCAGATTATTGCCTCGGCGCCATCTTGGTACAAGAGGATGACCAGGGTATCGAGCGACCCGTACACTTTCTCTCACGTCAGTTTACGGAGGTGCAACGCCGATACCCTGTCATCGAGAAGGAGGCCTACGCGATAGTCTTTGCGCTTACGCGCTTACGGGCGTATTTGTACGGTGCGACCTTCCAGATTCTGTGCGACCACAAGCCCCTCAAAAGCTTATTTTTGGCCGAAATGAAAAATACGCGAGTACAACGGTGGGCCGTACTCCTTGCGGAATACGCCGCACCTATCGTGTACTTCGCTGGTGCCAAAAATGTGTGGGCGGATATGCTCTCGCGCCTCCGGTCCGATTCACCGGCCGAGCTGCCGCTGGAGGTCGCACAGATCGCCTCGGTCCAGGAAGAGCGGGAGTTGCCGTGGGAAGCGTACGGGCTGACGGAAGCAGAGGTGAAAGTGCGACAAGCAGCGATGCCTGAGTTCCGGTACGGTCTCGAGGAACAGGAGGATTATCTGGTCAGTAATGGCCTCCTCTTTACCCTCAAACCGCCCTCGGGTCTCGCGGCTTACCCTCGCCTCGTTCCCCCGTCGGAAATTCGCGCCAACTTGGTCCAGACCGCCCATCTACAGGTCTGCCACCAAGGTATGAGGAAAACTTTGCGACGACTTCACGACCATTTTAAATGGCCAGGAATGAAGCGACAGGTATTTTCCGTTCTCGCACGATGCGCCCCCTGCGGAGCCAATCGCGTCCGTGCAGAACGTCCAACCCCCGCCCCTATGCCTGTCGCCGAAAACCCGGGAGAAGTCGTCGCAATGGATCTGACCGGCCCCCTCCCCCTGAGTCGCAGCGGCGCTCGTTATCTATTATCAATCATAGACCACGCCACTGGCTATGTAGATTGTTTTCCCCTCAAAGATAAGTCCGCTGAATCGGTTTATACCTCCCTATCCCGGGAGTACATCCCCCGCTACGGCCCCCCCTCTGTCGTGTTAACGGACAACGGATTAGAGTTCAAAAACGCGACAGTGGAGGGATACCTGCGACAGCTCGGGACCGAGGTGCGACACACCACCCCCTACCACCCGCAGGCCAACGGACGCGTAGAGCGTTTTCACCGCACGCTAAAGGATATGTTGCGTAAGGTGGTAAACGCCCGTGCTTGCGAGTGGGAGGACCACCTCGGGGATGTACTCCTCGCCCACCGGACGACCCCCAGTGACGTCACAGGCTTTTCCCCCTACTACCTTCTTTTTGGTCGTTGCCCTCCTCCCCCCTTTTCCCACCTCCGAGATCGCCCGCTAGGGGATTCGTCGGCCCGCCTCGCCCTCCGTGTGGACGAGCACTCGCGTGCTTTGAAGGAGGCCGCCCACAACGCGGAAATAGCGAGGCAGGCTAACGTTAATCGCCTAAGCAAACAAGCCAACGCCCTCCCCCTAGAACCCGGTACCAAGGTGTTCCTACGAGTCCACGAGCCCGGACCGCTGGACCCCCGCTGGGACCCCGGATACCTCGTGACGCGGGCATCCGGCAACGTGGTACACGTGGTGGGCCCAACAAACAAACGGCGGACGGTTAATCGCAGTCATGTCAAGGCGGCCGACCCGGGCCTCGACTGGGAGGGCTTACGCCCACGCCTAACCCGAGCCCAGCGGACGCGCCCCCCGACTGCGATGGCTCCGTCCACACCACGGCCACGCGGCCGGCCGCCCCAGACGCGCGTTGCTTGGATACCCAACCCCAGCGTGCCAGCTGTAAACGCTAATCCTCAAACCCCAATTATCCCACCAACCCGGCCCGCGTCCCCCATGCAGCTAATCCCCGGCAACGACGCATCCCGTCCCCCCTCTGCAACTCCCATGCAATCAACTCCCACAGATGTCCCGGCCCGGCCTAACTCCTCCAACAACATGGCCATCGATCTGCCCCCACTTCCCCCTACAGGTCCAAACTCCCTTGCGCCCTCGGCCGCCCCCACTCCTCGAGCAAACACCCCCATCCCGGTAATCCACCCCATCACGCCCGTCCCACATGTCCCTAATCCCCCTGATGTCCGCCGAGATCGTAAACGTGCGGCTGAACCCGAGACACCCCCTCCCCCCCCACTGGTGCGTGGTCCGGTCACTTCCCTCCCGCTCTCGGGCCGACCCACCCACGCGACGCGAGACGACCTTAAAAGACGGGCGGCGGCCCCGCTCAGTCACTTCACCCGTATCACGCGCTCATTCACCCGGTCGTTGGAAGCAGAGACTGCGAAACGCCAAACCCTCCAGCCACCGGACGAGGCCGAGATACAAGCGGAGAAGCGACTGTGCATTGCAGCCGTCGCCCAGCATTGTCGCCCCCGACACGTCTAAAAAACCAGTGAGTAGATCCAACTGTGCCTTTTCATCATGTGGATGCCCGTATTTCTGCTCTGCTTATACGCCCCCTTCCTCGACGCGGACCTGTTCTCGGACGATGGCGTGTTGGTCTACACGGACGGTCGTGCGCGTGCGGTCGCGGCCGCCTGGACTGTCGCCGTCACGATCCGACCACCGTCCCCTCCCTGTGTAGATGACCTCGTACACAACCTAACTGTCGCCATTGACGCTGTCGCGGACGTGATGGAGCCGAATCACGTCCCCTACTGGCGCCGGCATCTGTCGCGTTTGCTAACCCGCTTGTCCGAACTACCCAGGGCAAGTCGGAGGCCGGCCGACGGCGTCGGGGCCTGCTTAATATTGTGGGGTGGGCTGGAAAGGCTCTGTTTGGACTGGCGACTGACCGCGACGTCGCATCATTGCGAGGAGTCGCACGCGACACGCTGGTCCAGCAGCAGCAAATAGCCCACCACCTGGAGCAGATGGTATCGGTAGTAAACGCCACTCGTGGAGGCGTTCTACAGAATGCCGATAACATCGCCACAATAAATGAGCAGGCCGCCCGCGCGATCCACCTCGCGGAAGCCGGAGGTACGATCGCGGTCGGGGCCGACGAAAAGGTGAACAAGGTCTGGATGGCCCGGCAGATCGAGCTGGGCCTACGGATCTTGGAGGAGACGGTGCGCCAACACGAACTTCGGCGAGTACAGTTCCATAATCAACGGATGGAGCTGGAGCGGGGCCAACTGACCGAGGACGTTCTCCCCCGAGAACACCTGCTCCAGGTCCTCCGCCGCCTCCGAGACGCCGGATACCACACCCTCCCGGCGATGTGGTACTACAACTACGTGGACATCGACCCCATCTGGGAGGAGGGACGGGAGTTGATCTACCGTGTTGTTGTTCCCGGGCTCACGAGCGAGGCCTACCTGGTGTACAAGCTGCAGTACTTCCCCGTGCAGCTGGACGCGTCCCACCTGCGGACGGTCCAGGGTAGGCCCCGTTTGGCCGTGAGCTCGTCGTCCTCCACGTCCTTCGTCCCTGATGTCTGCGTAGGTCGGCAGCCACGAGTGTGTAGGCCTACGGTAGTGTACACCGAACGGTCCTGCGAGTCGGCACTCGTGCGCGGGACCAAGCCGACCTCGTGCCACATCGCCATCACCGCCCGGAACAACGCGACGGCCGTAGTGTCGAGGCCCGAGGCAGGAGGCCGACAAGCTGTGGTAGTCGCCTACCAGTCGTCCTCCGTGCTACGCCTCTGCACCGGCCGCCCACCCGTGAATCTGCTCGTCAACGGCCCCACCCTCGTCGACCTCCCCCCCAGGATGTTCGCTGGAGTCGCGTGGGTGGCGCCTACACGGCATCGCGGCTGGGCACCATACCCTCAATTTCCACTTCCGGCGCCCCCTTCAGCTTTCCCCCCTTAACATATCCTGGCCCCGCACCCTTCCTCCCACCTTCTCCGAACCACTCAAACTCCTCCCCCGCGTAGTCCTGCCCGTGATGGAAGTAGGCCGCCTACAGGGCTTACGCTCCCCGGCCTCTATCTTATCCTCGGTACCCTTCATCTCCACTTCCTCCATATCCCTCCTAATATTCCTCGTCCTCCTGACGGTCTGTTGCTTGCGGTACAAAAAGCTTTGTTGTATCCCCGTCACTCGCTGGTGTTGTAGGTTGATCTGCGTGCGGAGTCCGCCGAGGTCGGCTGAAGAGGACCGCCCACGCGAGGAGATCAGCCTACAGAGCCTACAGGCAGCACCAGCATCCCCCTTTCTGTCCCTCCCTGCCCCCACCATCGTTACCGAAGATCCCCCCACTGAACCCTTCCCCCAATCCCTACCCGTAATTCCTATACGATCAGAAACCGCGACCGCCCCCATACCCCCTCTCCGCTTACGCCCAACCCTGGAGCGGTTAGCAGGCTCCTTCGCAGACTTACGCCCCCAAGATATATATCCCCGGCTTCCCCCTGTGTAAAACTTTTTTTTATGTATGAAACGTTGACGAAAAGGAATTGACCCACGATTGTGAAACTGGAATGATTAAGACCGATAGCATGGTGAAACCCGTGGGGTGCTTGCAGCCTCGCTGAGACCCACGAGTTTTTGTTTTATGTTGCTCGGCCATCGGTAAGGGCCTTGGTTATTCGAAGTGACCTTGGCCCTGTGTTTGGCGGTCAAAGGCTGGCCTTGGGGCCCCTCGGCCAGCCCCTTCGCCCCAGACCCTTTGGCCGAAGGATGATTATGTGGAGAAACGGCGATTTTGAAGAGGCACGAGGAGCACGAGAGGTCCGCGGCCTAGCTCAGCCTAAATCGTCTGTGTGTGTTTGTCTAAATATCGTGTGTGTACGATATCGTTTTGTGTTTTTTATCGTTTATCGTAGGAACGATTTTAAGGGCCTATGCGCCCAGGGAGGAGTCCATGATGGGACCTGCCCTACTAGTCTGAAAACAATTTTTTTTACATATATCAAACATGTTACTTACCGTGCTTTGCCGCGCTAATTTTTTCTTCTTGGGTGGGCACGCCGAGAGTGGTTGAGTTATTTTCAGAGTAATTTGAGTATTGCAAAAATTTAGAGTGTTGGGGGAGTGAAGTACGTATGATGCCTACGTATCCCCTGGCTACGGGTGAAATTTTTGGCAATTTTCTGAAAAGAACCACTCTCAGCTGCTTCACAACCCCCTATTTTTTAATAACCACGCTGCACGAGTCTTATATACTTAAAAGTGGCCACGCTGCACGACTATATGTCTGGGTTTTTCCTATACTTAACGTGGCCACGCAGCAAGATATTATATTCTTTTCAATTTACAAGGTATATCAATGACACCTATTTATTGATATTGACGAGCTCCTGCCTATATATAATATGCTATGCTTTATATTTTATAAGGAACCGACCATACTACAATCACAGCCCTGCGCTAAGTATTACTTAATTCTAAAATGATTCTTTTAATTAATGTCGGTTCCTTAGTCTATTGGCCAGAATTGTTTAATATTATTATGTAATTTCAAATGTTATTTTATGTTCTTTTGAATAGCCCAACGAGGCGACATGGTTAGTATCAAGGTGGATCTGAGACAGGTAGAAATATTAGTTACAAACCAAAAATTTAAGAAATTATAATCATCTAGTGCATACCAGCCGCGTGCGAATAGTAAGTATTACTCGGAAATTAACCATAAAATTTAATTAAATAACGAGAAATATCGTTTATATTGATCTCTAGACTCTGAAATTAGGCAACAAGTAGTGATACAGTGAGTTACTATCGGTTAGGTATGCAATAGCTGGAGATGGGCCGATATTTTAGGCCGCTGAAAATTTCTATAAATCGGGGATTAATCGGGAGGGCTCTACGATTTATTATGTTTAGGCCACAGTGTTATCTCACCACTCCTCGGTAACTTGAGTAGACTTGGGAAGGGATGAAGGCTGTAAGCGAGCGTCTTGTGAGTAGCGAGTGGCGCGGCTTGATCTCCCGTCGTCACCAGAAGTCGAGCGCTAGCTGCAGTCGATATGTAGAGAATGGCGATGTCCAGGCCTTAACGCATTACTCAGATCCACGCTGAAAACGCCAATATTATGTTTTATCACCATGTACATATATGTTTATAATACGGCCACAGCATATTTTCTACAATCTTTATCAAGATTACGGGAGCTCGTCCCCTTTTGGTGTCATTTACCGCCTTATCAATTTTATCGTAAGATTTACCGTCCTCAGCGGCGACCAAATTGTCTATTTTTATCGTTAAGCACCCCGCTGCTACTTATATGTCATGCCTTTCACGGCGATATTATCTTCTTTTTTTTGTACTATCAAAATGGCTGCCAGGATGTGCGCTGGTGAGGAGCCTGAGATGTGTAAAATTGTTTGAATTACCGTTTTTATTGAGGAAGACGTGTAATCTACGTGTCAACTGAGTACGTGTGACTCACATCTATTTTTCTGTAACCTTTTATGACCTGATTGTGACATGACGGGCTCCGATCCTCCCGCGAAGTGCTTCGCGTGGGCGGCGGTCTCGGGCTGGCGCCTACGCTCGGACCGCCAGCTGTCGCACTTCGGTAGCCCGGGACGCGGAGTTCCGTCGCGGTGGCCTGCCAACAACGAACAAAGGTGTGTTCTGCACTTGACAGGCCGTTCCTACGTGTATATACCTCTACAAAGAGTAACAATCGTGTCAATCGTGCTAAAGTGTGTTTTAGCGCGATTGACTCCACCCCTACGATTGGCGAGCGAGTCAACCAAGAGACACTGACGCCGAAGACCGCTCGCCATACCCTGTGAGATCCCTGTGATCTATCTTTTTAAATTCATAACCACCATCCTGAAGCAACAGGATACAGACACTCGTATCCCAGCTTTATATCAAAATGGACTACGCATTTATATTTTATAAAGACATTCGCTGGCCATTTTCTACACTCGCGACTGGTTGTACAGCCGAGTACCCATAACCCGGACACGGTCGGAGCTCTGACGCCGAGCGGGCCGCAGTGACATTTTTTCAAAATATAACCTGTATTTCTGTTATCATCTCTGTTACTCTTTACCCGTGTGATCTATATGTGTTAATGATTGAACCTACCTTATTTGAAGACCCGATGGCCGCCATTGTTTGCGTAAGACCCGTTTGTTTAGCACGCCGAGATGTGGGCGCTGCCATTTTTGTTGTTTCTGGGTGGTGACCGGAAGTTGGGAATTGCTGCCTTTTCATTGGTCGAGGGATCGTGCGCGCGCACTGGTGGCGCCTCCGCGTTTGCTCGACGAACTAACCGTTCCCGCGCTGGTCTCAGCAGCCGCACGACTGCTCTGAGACGGAGCAAGGCGGTTAGGTTGGTTTTAGCGACTGCACATCTTTTTCTTTTCTTTTAAAGTTCTCCGTTGCTCTTCGAACTCAGAGTGAGGGACGTTTGTAAAGATCTGCAGTCGATAATTCTAGCTTTGTGGTATTTTTGCGTTGAAAAAGCAGCATTATTAATTATATTATATATATTAAATCTATTCTGAATTCTTTCCTCCAAATCCAAGATGGCCGACATTGGCCAGGTTAATTGGTCCTTCCTGTGGTAAATATAATCCTCGCTTTGAACCCGGCTTAGTCCGGCGGTTGTTTGTTAACCCAACTTCCTGGAGATGCGGGTGCGCTCGCATGTACAAAGGTGACGCTAATTGGCGCCTAACACGGCGGCCCGTATAAGCGTCCCCCACCTGGAGACAAAGGCGTCTCCACAGCTATATAAGAGAATCGAATTAAACCCAGAGCATTCAGTCTTACCTGGATTCTGCTACCTACAACATCTATGCGTTGACTCCAAACCTTATTTAACGTATATCGACCGCTAGGGACAGAACCGCTATGGGTATAGCCTAGAAACTTTACAATGTGTTGACTGTACGGGTGCGAGCAGGGGAGTGACTGGTGTCTGGGAAGTGAATGCCTGAGCTTGCCTCTGCTCTGTGGGGGTCCTGGCCCCATCTTCCCCAGCTACCCCATCTCCCATAGACTTAAATATACACTATATATCTCCTTAAATAAGGATACTAAAGTGGAGATAAACAAGGTTTATCCTACCCTTAATAAAAAAAAATGCCATAAACTTAACATAGGCAAATTTTATGAGAAGTATAAACAACTAGCGGGAGACAAAGATAGGATAAACAACCATTGATAAGATAACCGTTCAAAGTTAAGTCAGTCCAGTAAGCAGTAAAAGTATGCAGCTAGCGCCGATTCCAATTTTGGTTTTTCTCCTGTTACCACATACCTGCCATTCTGTAGTTCCTCCTGTTTTTGATTCTGTACCAA
Source organism: Alentia gelatinosa (assembly GCA_950022655.1). NCBI lineage: Eukaryota > Metazoa > Annelida > Polychaeta > Phyllodocida > Polynoidae > Alentia > Alentia gelatinosa. The sequence goes on along the minus strand of OX465588.1, from coordinate 22,767,181 downwards.
AACCTTATTGCCTGGAGAAAGGGCCGACCGATGGTTGTTTTGTCCCAATCCTGTTGCGTTGGTGTCTCTGTTGGCTATCTTGAACCAGTTGATAACTCTATCCATAATGAAGTTCCAATCTTCATTATAAGTCTCTCCCAGGCCCTAGGGCAGAGGGCCCCATCCCTATGTGGGGCCTAGGGAGTTAGGTCCTATGCTGACTTGAGGCGGAACTTGCACTTCTCTCCATAGGGGCATTCTCCGGTGTTGTGACATAAGACATTGGGCCCGTTGAACTTACCTTGACTCTCTTCCTTTTACTGCAGTTATTTGTTGCCCTTTGCTTCCTTGTCCTCCTGGGTGCTATGCTGAGAGTTGGCTGGGGAGCATGCTTCCTTTTTGGTAGCAGCATGAGAGCATCAATCGCCAACACCTTGTACCCCCACTGGTATCCATTCTTGGCTTGAAACTCCCTGTACAGGGTATCCAATCCCAGTGCAGACTGCCAGTCATATTTGGTGGCCAGCTCAAAGACATAGATGGTATACACCAGGTAGTGCTCGATGTGCTTCCTCACGAGGCTCCCTGTCAATGGAAGGTGGGACAGGACCCTCATGTTTGCTGTTCCCCACTCTGCCTATGATGTAGATAAGGTGATAGCACCATGGAGCCATCCTCGGCTTTCGTGAACTTCATTGTCTCTTTTTTGCGTTTGGCGAGTCAGAGCTTGGCATGCTCCTGACCAAAGTCTGTGACCTTCATGGCTTTATGGTCACTCGCCCTTATGGTAAGGAGGACTGTTGGGTCGTAATCTCCATCCACTAGAGGAGGGTTTTGCCTGTCACTTAGTGTAAGGTTCCAGTTGTCGTGGTCCCACTCTTATTAGCCTGCAGTTGCACAACCACCTTCTCCAACCTTGCTGCCGCATCTAAGAGTGCCATGTCCTTGGTGTCCACTAGCTTGTCCTCACCTGCGTTTACTTGCTACACTGTGATGGTAAAATCTAGTCAAGATAATACCTTTGCGTAATATGGCGAAATGGTGCGTATTTACGATTTATGCGTCATAGGTATATAATGACAGTAGATATGTTTTGTTTTTGTTTTTTTTATTCAGGTCGGTTCGCATACAAGTGTCGCGGTCTGCCACCTCCCTATTAAGTGGGTAGACCGAGGAGTCATAAAATTAAAGAAGGTTCAAGAAAGACAAGACTGTACAAAGACTAAATGTAATACACAAGGCACGACGTTGTCTGACAGCATCCAAATCATTCGAAGTTATCCCTAGATTCGTCTCGTTTAAAAAGAAACCTCTCCAAACTAGCATTGCCTTCGCTGTAACCAATATTAACCCCGGAATCCCCCAGAAATAGTGTACATTAGAGTTTTGAAAACGACTTAGAGAATCCCTTTAAGCTGATATTAAGCAATAGCCCCTTGAGGATTTTATAAAAAAAAGAATTTGTTTTAAAAAGGCTCGCCCCTCAAACAGTGAGAGCTGAGCTGTATGTTGCGTGGTCAGTGTACCTGTAATACATCACTGCTGGGTGGCTTGCAGGTCATTAGTGTGAGGGAAGATAGGGCACTGCACACCACAGGTGGGGTATCGAAAAGTCACACTATAACATGGATTCACAGTGAGTTCAATTATTATATCATGTATGAGGAGCAGGTTCACACAGAAACACACAGATACATAGATACACAGAGATACAGAAAGATATACATACATCGACAGACATATATACTCAGACAGAAAAAGATTCACAGGCTCACACAGAGACACACACACTGACATGTACCCTGCCAGATACACAGATACAAGTACACAGATATACATGGATCTTGAGCATATATTGTATTAGTTACCATATTTTCTTGTTGTGGTCATTGTACTGCATATAGTGCTTGTCATGGTCAGTAATCACGGCTGTGTGTACACTGCTAAGTGTCAGGCGTGTCTGCCCTCAGCTCTCTAGGTGTTGGTTTTATAGCTCCAGTCCGACACCCGCCACAGGTAGCGATGCCCTGATACTACTCCCATTCTTTAGCATTGGAGCAGAGCCCTCATAGACAACCATTGACTCAAAGTTTTCCAGGGTACATTTACACAAGGCCTGACAATGCCCCAAGCTACTCCCAGTGCATAAATGCCCTTAGTAGCCCCGCCCTACACATGCTCAATGGCTTACCCTGTTGATCTAATTAACATAGGTTAGTTGATTTACATACGCTTTAAATTCTCATCACTTTGATCTCAACTCAAAAATGTAAATTTTCACTGTAGAAATTCCTCGCTCTGTCTCTTCCAACGACGGACCTATTTAAGATGATAATCTTTCTTTAGTCTTTATTGTAAGACGTACGAAATGAAAACAAATCAAAAAGAATGAACAATTCTTGATAATGTTCAGCTGACAATTAGCCATACGCAGACGTCTGTACAAGTTCTACTACCGGATTAAACCTGGTGTCGGGTCCAATTATGTCTGCACCCTCCTCCATGGCACCAAACAGGAGTCTTGTAACTTTCTTGCTGACGCGTTGGAGACGGTAACCAAGTCGGGCCCTTATTCCCATGGAACCAGCACCAATTACGTAAACTGCAGAGGATCGGCTGGACTCCTTCCGGACATCTTCGATTTCGCCATTTGGGAGGAATGCGATCGGTCTGTCAACCCTGTCACTCTAACCTCCTGTTTGACTAGGTTAACAAATCATATGGAAATGTAAAGTGATCCTGGCGACTTCCTGCCTCCCCCTCCCACCTCATAGCATGTTGTGATAAGTGGGATTAGTGTACGAGTCTGGGAAACTGTTCGGCACTCCAATAGCGTTCTGCCTACTCAGCCCTCCGGCCCCCTGCACCCCTTCTCACCCCGGAACGGCGGCAAGTGTCAATAGTGGAGGGCCGCTTTGTAAAGTGCTGAGTAGGGGCCTTGGCAACGGTTCGATTGTTCAACTGGGCCTGACCAGGAAGCGGAAACGATGCCTGTGAAACGACCACCCCCTTTAGCATTCTCTGTAAGGTGTAGGTTACTATTTGTCCTCATTCTTCTAAATGATCCTTTATACTTGTAGGTGTAGACACTGTAATTAGGTTGATAATTGCCGAGGAAGCCGAGATATCGACAATAAATAAACCATGGTAATATACTATTCTTAAGATCTAAGATGACCATTATCTGTGACCTAAAACTACATACGCATCTATATAGAGACGTCTTTTTATATTTGTATAGCAAGCTGTCTGTAATTTCTAAAATGTCTAACCCATGCTAATTTTCGGTTCTTGAGTTTTGCACCCTGTCAGATTCAACTGCTTGATTCGTCAACTCCATACTTACGACAGCTATTGGGCTTGCCTTAGGGCTGTATATATATATATATATATATATATATATATATATATATATATATATATATATATATATATATATATATTATATATATATATATATATATATATATAATATATATATATATATATATATATATATATATATATATATATATATATATATATATATATATATATGAATATCATGATTGGACTTATTCTGTTCTAAAAAAAATGTCTTAAGTCTTGATAGTGTAATCTTTCTTAACCCTCTATCACTACGTCATCTTTCCTAAAACTTTAAAAACGTTTTACATTTGAGTGTATGGTTTGAATTATATGAAGTTCCGAAGATGTCTAATATTGTTAAAACTTTGACTTTGGATATGTGTCGGTGGGGTATTTTTCATCATTCCGGCCTAGCTATAACAAAATCTAATTTACTTCTACATATCCCACCAAGACAAATATATGATATAGGAAATGTACCATAAACGAATATTCCTAAGAGACATTTCAACACTGATATTGATAAATATTTAATCTCGATACCTTTATTTAATATAATTTTCCCCATTCAATGCATGTATTCACTTCTGATTGGAACAGTTCTTCATTTAGGCATTTCTCAAAATAGACTAAAACAATGAAGATAAAGGTCAAGGTCGTCTTCAGAGATTAACAGTTAAAAGACTGCACTTGATGAACTCTCAATACATCTCCTCTCCTCTGGACTGGATAGATTAATTGGTCCCTTCTTACCATGAGAAGAAAAACGTAAAGAAGCAGGTACTCCGAAAGGTCCAGGAAAGGATTGTAACTTAAAGAGATAATGCATTCATGTTTCAATGGAAATTATCATAGAAAAGCTACACATGTTGATAAGAACAACATAACACAGCGCACTAATACATGCGTGGTTGGGATGAGTCAGAACACGGTGACATGAACAGAGGACCAGGGCAAGTACCATGAGCCGCTCCTACATTGTCCTGTGTTTGTCTCTGAAATGAATAGCGGGCGTGCTACGTGTGAGTGGGGAGTAATAGATGAATCATGGTATTGATCATACCGGAAAGCCCTAAGTATATATGGATGCTTTTATCGCCTCTGGCTGCAGTCTCATTCACCATGATGAGATAACTATCATGTAAAAAAATATGTGCATCATAACTTTCCTGAATAAACTCCATGAGATTGGGGATGGGATGTCGCGGAAGTGTAGTCAAATAGATCAACTGCCCGCTGCAGGATTTTTGTGGTTGACTCAGCATTACAGCAAGATTTGTTTCTGTGCACCATCAACTCCATTCATTAAGATGTAGTAATGGGGAGCTTGTATCCGTCTATCTTCCACAAGTGCACAAGCACTAACGAACATTATGAAATATATCTATATAAGTAAATTTAAGCTCTAGACAATATGAGGCGTAGCAGAGGAAGCCTGGCACAAGACTGCGGTGGGGAGATGGCTGCAGAAATTGAATTGCGACATGGTCATTTTGATCAATATCCCGCATATTCCAATAGGAAATACGTACTGCGATTTCCTTCCCCGATAAATCAGGAATGTACGTTATACGTATTACGTCTAGTGACCTCATTTTTTGGAAACAGTTGACTATTTCTTATTTGAGCCATACCTTCTTATAACCCATAGAGCTATGTTTACCATCAGAAGATGTCATCAATGGTAACTTCAAATAGGCACTTCTCTGGTATAAATCCCACGATGACTGCCCTGCCCTTACTAGAAAAAAGGGAAAAGAAGAAGTTTACTACCGAGTGACACACCTAGTACACGTTGAAACGAAAATGGTGTCAGATGAGATGTATTTCATTACTATGCAATAGCGAGTGCTATAAACAGACACCAGGAATCCTTATTATTGATGTAATAAACATAGCACATTCCTGCGCATTCAATTAGCGAGCATGAGTATTAATGAGGACATCTTTTGGATTTCATATGATTATTCAATTAATTATTTCAGGTGAAACATCGTCAATACTGGTAGATCTGTTATACGACATGCATATGTGGTGGGCTATGAAAGAAATGATTTGGAGATACTTCCCACTTCCCAATTTCACTTGGTGAAGGCAATAGCATTTTGAATCCTAGACTATTTCTATTCTTCCAATTCCTGAATGATGCCTAGGATCATCTTAAAAGTGATTGTTTCAGGTCGACACCAACTGACAAGCCATTTTTTAATTCATAATTTATGAATAGCAAACTAATGATATGATACTATCATTTAGCTCTGGCTTAGCTACAGAGGTCTTTTAATAACATGGGGCCATCCATAAAGTACGTACGCACAGAGAGGGGGAGGGGTGGGGGGATAAAGAATTTCGGAAATTTTGCGTATGCTCGTTCTTTGTTCTATTGCGTACAGAATCAGAAGGGGGGTTAACAATTTCTTAAATTCTTCGTACATACTTTATGGATGGCCCCATTAGACTCTACAATCTATACAAGGAATATACCACAAGTGTACCACCTACACTGTGCTGTTCACTTCCGGTTCAGCCATTTTCTTCTTCCAGTTCAGACCTTTTTCTACTTCCGGTTCAGCCAATCGGCATTCCAGGCCCGACAGGTGGCGCTGGGCGTTATCGCTGACCGTGCCTTGTTAAACCTAATGGCCCCGTCCGGCCGCACCTCGCCGAGCGACGCTGCGACGAGAGTGACCGCGACGGCCGGCCAGTCCTCCCCGGTGCCCCCCCCGAACCGGCCCGCCGCCCGCCCGTCCTCTGGAAGCACCAAAGTGGGGGTGGGGTTGCGTGGGCGGAGAGCCATGAGGGTGTCAGTTGTACCAGCACTAGGCTGCCAATCACTTTGTCCGGCAAACTACCGAGCAAACCCTTCGACGGCCACGATAGATCTCCCCTGCCTCAAGTGTCATCGTTGGAAACGGTGTTCCAAAGGATGATAAGGATTTGGGCCCTGTCAGCATAAAAAAGTTGTATAGAAATAATTGTGGCTGTCACAGCGAACCCTTAAGTAGCACCTCCTTGTGACTGGAGCTATCATTCCGTGGAGCTCAGTGGACCAAGCATTCTGAGATGGCTAATGACATACTTTGACACAACCCGACATGATCCCGACACAAGTGCTATGATTTTTTCTATTTGGTATAATCCACATAAGATAGAGTTTTTAATTTATTTCCGTATAATATCTTTACGGGCAATTCCATACAGAGGAATATCTGTATTTGAGGACTAAAGTAGAAACAAACAAATTTTGGTCGAAGTTTTCATTCTCCACACGTTTGATTCCGAGTGAAATCACATAGCATTCAAACGAGTTCGAAAACAAGGACTTCAACCAAAATGAGTTGCTTTCTGTATTTTTCTCACCCCTGTACACATGAATAGAATGGATGACACACACGATATAGACCATTGAGAATGAACAACAATACTTTTAGGGCATGGAGAACGAGTTCCCGATGTTAAGCATATTAGACAAAAATACCAGGGGTGAGACATTAAACAAAAGTGTTGTTAATTCGCATTTGGTGGTCAATGTAAAACACTAAAACCGTGTAAATCTAGAAGAAGAAGATGAAGAAAAAAAGCCTTGCAGGTTGTGCTTACCAGTAGCAGCTCCCCATCGCGCCACACTGGCGCAGCCTCCACGTATCCCAGTGTTCACGCCAGACGATTATAGGCGGCGATTCTTTAATTTAGCACCATCTGACAACTTTCAGCCGTAAAAGGCTGGAAATCGTCTAGGGTAAACGCCAAGTGCGTGGCGACTATAGATGGTCTGATGCAATTTGGCACAACCAGGGACCTGTTTCAGTAGTTTCGTTACATTAGGCCTAGACAGACATCAACAGCGGCACCAACAGTGCAAGCAACAGCGGAACAAATTTTGTTGGGTTTCAAAACGCATATTATAGTTGATGTCAAATATCAGCGGATCGGAGTGACAAATTTGTTACATATTTGGAACGATTATAGGTTATATGTATCCCTTACTCTTGTTAAAGTTTCATTGCTTAATTCCTAGGGAAATTGTCTAATACTTTTTAAACTGGACACACCGTGTTTGGGGTCTGTCTTATCCTAATTATCGCAACTTGTGTTGATCTGTCCGTATGGTGTCACAGACGCCATCTAGACATGTCAGGAAACTACTGAAACAGGTCCCTTGTGACTATCAAGACTACTTGACACTTAACCCTTTCCCTGCAGCACCCAATTCCTCTGATCACCATTACACAGCAGGCATTGCCTGCATAAACGACCCTGCTACAGCAGGCACCTTTTTTGAAAATAGCAATGTCACATGATGTGTCATCTGATTTGAGTTATGTACCTTGGTAGTTGATGATATTTTGTTACACCAAATCAAAGGTCAATATGCTGTTTTTACTATGTCAAAATTTCTTTCAATTCAAACAATTATTTTTTCATTTATTGAATTTTGTATATAAGTGTCAATGATGCCTCTATGATGCCTGGAGGCATCATGCTGCGGTAGCCAGGGTAATGCCTGGAGGCATCATGCTGCTGTAGCCAGGGGAATGCCTGGAGGCATCATGCTGCTGTTAAAGGGTTAATGAACATTCAAGGCATCTTCAATTAGTTGTCTAGACAGCTGCCAATCTGATAAAAACTCTGTTATCATACATTTCTATAAAATGTCTTGTAAATGCTTGAGGAAAGACTTGGCTCGACTATTATCATGGCCAACATTGTAAAGTCGAGTACCACCTGACCACTATCGGCTAGTCAATAAACAGTCGTTACAAACAAGGGAGGCAGGCTTGGGAAAATGAAGTGCTATAAAGTAGCATGTAACGACATGATCTTTTGATACTCCGACTATCATTTAACTTCCACCTTGGTTGTCAATATTATAACAACTTCAAAAGAAATCACTGTGTCTGTGTTTTTGTGTTCAGCACCTCACTTTATCTTTTGATATTCATTAATTTAGGTAAAGGGTAGTTTAAATATTTGAAAATCATCAAAAAAAAATACATCTGATGTTGATTGTAGAATATGATAGATAGGGATTTATTTTTAGGGATAGTGGGTAAGAGATTGTTAGTGTAGTGAGTTGAAAGAAACTCGGAGGTTAAATGAGGGTGAAGGTATGTGTGTACATGTGTGTTGGTTTGTGTGTTGATATTTAGGGGGCGTGTGTGGTGAATGTGTATGTGTTGATGTTCCCTGCAGGGGGATACAGTGATACGCCCTCTCCCACAACGGGAGAAGACAACACTTTTCAGTCGTCTAGTGTAAACCTCGGGTCAGCCTTCCAACCCACCCAGCTGCAATCCCACTACCGCCCTCCACTCCCACGCCTGCTCCGACCCCAGATGCCTTCTTTCTCTATGCAATTCCAACTCTGCATATGAAGACGGTCGGAGTCTGTCCATAGAGGAATGGTGACGTCAGAGTAAATTCTCTTCAGAAACCTCAAAATTTCTTGAAACAGAAAAAAGGTATATAGATGTGTTTTAGCAATGGGGCTCTTGCAAGATTTCATAATAAAAACCGGAAAGGAAAGTGTCCCTCTGTGAAAGAGATCTGACCCAGCAGCCAATGACTAGCACCTTCACCCAAGGCACCATGTGACATTGAAGTTCTAAATTCGATTTCACATCCATCATCCCCACTCTAGGGAATAGGATGAAGGTTTCAACCAAATTTAGAAAGGAAACATTCCATCTTCCTGCGACGTCATAGCATCGACTATATAATATATACTACCCTTATCCAATTGATGCCGAATAATTCCCTGATGCATTATCCACGGTATTTAAATGATTCAATAAACAAGGAAAGTGCACAGATTAAAGGTAGGATATTTTTAGTAGGCAAAGGAATAGTCATACTAAGGATGACGTCATATATTCACATGGCTCTACCACATACCCCGCCGGTAATGGATTAAATCTGGAAAGTTTTATTTTTGTTAATTGTAATGGACACAGTATGAATTATTTCTTCATTTTCCTATTCTAGGAATTTTTTTTAATAAATAGTTCGTACTTTCTTTGTATTAAGGTGAGGTTTATGTCGAATGTAAATATTGACCCCACTTTCCTGGAGATTTGAAACTCAACATTGACGGAGCATCATGTTTAAAATGAATGTCATTTATTCGTTACGGAATTGACAAATGTGAATGAAAGGAATAAAGCGAAATATAATCAAACGGAAAAAACTACCAATGACTAGGTACTCTCTTATTAGACTTGCGCAAATCTAGCATATCTCCTTGTTAGATCCGATGAATCTCTATTATTATTTATGTAATTTAGACCATATACCAAACATACATTTTGCCGTATTATAATATATATATCACTAAGTCGACCTCGGCTAGACCTTGAAGGTCACTGTCAAAATTGTGGAAGTTCCACGAGAGGAACGCTGGATAATTAATCATTTATTTGCACATAAATTAATTTACCTAAGAATCTATCATAAATGCATCACCATATAAAAGACACGATGAACATGTTCCATACAAAATGGAAAGCCAAATAAAACCACTAATTACCGATGACCCATCAGGATGAACGAAGCGTTTTAAAGAAGTCGCTTATCATTATTTATCCTTAGATGTCTAGTCAGAATATCTCAAAGCAGTTTCATTGATATCCAACAGCTTCTGGCTGACTGCAGCTTAATCGTGCTTTAAACTCTGGCGTGACAAACGCATCGGGGGCGGACCACAGCGAGAGCTGCTCACTACAATGGCGTGAGGCCTTTTTACCTGAGCAGCTCGACCAGCTGCTCCTACATAGCTCCTACTCCTAAAGCACGGCCTACCCACTGATATCAGTATGCAACAGGCAGAGTTCGGGAAACGATCCCTTTAAGTTGGGTTTGTGCGTGGGCGGGGACCAACTCGTAGTTACGCTCCTCTATTTCTCACTAGCTCAGCACCCGAGGCAATCCTCGCACAGTGATTGCGCCATCACTCGGCGACATACCGGCCACGTATGCCAGCTCCCACTCAGCCGTCGCTTTAGTCCGGATAAGGTACATATTTGCAGTGCTAAGAGCGACATTGATTTGATTTGTGCTGATGAATATGGCGACTACCTCCACATACTCATCTACGAGTAGTATTTCTGCAAGGTCGGCAGGTTCGCCAACAGCTGGTTTCCTCTGGCTGTTGTCCAGGGTCAACAAGTAATCGCTGAAGTGAATTTCTCCGCAACTGTACAATATGCGTATTTCTCTTATTATTTACCATATTATATACATTTAATGTATTTAGATAGAAATAAATTGTATCATTATATTCTATTCTTCAATATGATAGTTTACATTATGTTCTGATATCCGTATTTCCTTTAGAAATATAGATTGATTAATTCGCTTATGTATTCCATCGAAGTTTTCTTCTCCGATCGGGGATCTACCGAGACTTTTAAATAGAATGTCGTCAACACTAGCAACAGATTATGATATGCGAAAAGTTGATTTGAAAAATATACATTATTGTAACATAATGGAAAATAGATTAAGTAAATTAAGCAGTCAATATTTGTTTATAGTTGACTTTAACCATTTGTTATAACTGATGCGTTGGGCCGATAAATCATTGTTTTATAGATCAGGTGTCATTAGGTTTTCATGTATTTCAAACTACCTGCAATGTAACTTATCCCGATGAACAACGTACATGCTTAACACAGCTCCACTCATTTTACATAAATGTATATGATCTGACTCCTCAACATTGCGATATCTCTAGGGGCTGAGCTCAATTCAAACCATGGCAAACAAACATACCAACCTCACAATCAGCAATCCATAAAGGATCATACTTTATATCGTGTAAACGCCTCTGACTACTCAATGATCCCCACCGCTCAGACCAGCATCACAAGGATGTCTATGAGAAGAAGGCATTCTGGCACCATAGTCTTTAAAAACTACAGAACCAGAGATTAAGAATTTGTGCAAGAACAAGGGTGCGTGACCTAAGTATAAAAGAACTGCGTATGAGATGTAATATAGAATTCCTTTATATGCGTAGATCTGTTATATATTTTTATAATACTATAAATTTTCGCTATACTAAAGGCAATGTAACTAGCTTAGACCACAAGACCAGGGACCTGGGGGTTGTTTCATAATCTAGGATCGTACATGAAGACCCTTTTCTGTACCTTATACAAGGGTTATCGTCTAATGATATTTAAGTCTGTTGTCTAAGACAATATTGGCCGTCCATAAGGTCGTCCATAGGTGTTGTATGAAATTGACCCTCATCGTCCCTGGGTCTCTATGGCGTACAGAAAATGGTCTCCATGTACGATCCTGGATTGTGAAACGGGCCCCTGTTTCAGTAGTTTCGTGACATTAGGCCTAGACAGACATCAACAGTGGCACCAACAGTGCAAGCAACAGCGGAAAAAGTGTAGCAAATACCAGAGGGTCGGAACGGCCAATCTTCTTCATATTTGAAACGATTATAGGTTATATGTATCCCCTACTGGTGTTAAAGTATCATCGCTTAATTCCTACGGAAAGTGAGTGACATAATGTGTGTCATCGATTGCAGTCTTGTGATCGTTCTGTATGTATTATAACTTGTTGTTTAATATGCTTTAGATACAGGAATGACCATCAGTCTAAACGATCCTCATAATCGCGGCAGTGCGGTAGCTACAACATGATAACGTTCATTAGAATCCGGCCAGGGGTGCGGACATGATGCCGTTCACAAAATATGATTCTGCTCCCTAGCATCTCCTTTTTTTAAAGAAGAGGAAGACTACTTAAAAGTTCAGTCTATGTCATCAGATAGTCTGTGAAAACGACACTATAGTTACCACTACCCAATATTAACTTAAAATTGTTATATGAGAAAACACAAAATAGATCTTAATATATTTCACAGTTCACACTCTATAGGTTCATCCTCACCGGTGTTATGCCTTTTGTGGCACGCTGTGATGACCTGACTGGGGTTGGTGTAACCAATGGTTCCCTTACTTGAACTGGCGGATTAGTAGCCGCAGGTAGCTGCTGTGGCTGTTCTTCATTGATAGCAGGAGCCTGGGGTGGTGGTGCCTGCTGGACGATGATCTCAGGTATGTCCATAGGTGGATCATGGTTGCCCCCTCTGAAGATATGGTCAGGGTGACGTCTGACCAACTTGTTCTCGGTGGTGTCCCGAATCAGGTAGCCCTTACCACCAAGGTTTTCGGTGATCATACCTGGAAGGTTTTGGTTACCTCTCCCTGAGAAGTTCCGGTAGTACACTGACTCTCCTTCCTGGAAGGACCGGTAGACAGCCTTCTCACCGAGTCTCACCTTCTGCTGCCTCTGCTTATTGCACACTTTTGCCTTCAAGTCGGGGCGAGGTAGATCCAGAGGACACTTGATACGCCGACTAAGCAACAGCTCAGCTGGTGAATGTCCGGTCGTAGACTGAGGCGTCACACGGTAGCGGAAAAGGAAACGGTTAACTCGACTCTGAACCGTTCTGCCACTCAACTTCTTCATGGCGTTTTTAAAAGTCTGCACGGCTCTTTCTGCTAGACCATTTGATGCTGGATGGTATGGCGCGGATGTCAGGTGTTTGATGCCATTTAGTGAGATGAACTGCCTAAAAGTCTCACTCTTGAAAGATGGTCCGTTATCTGTAACTAGTACGTCAGGTAGGCCATTGGTTGAGAAACTGGCCTTCAGGTTGTCGATAGTCACTTCCGACGTAATCCAACTCATGGTGTGAACGTCTATCCATTTAGAATGTGCTTTTTTTTTTTTTTTTAAATTTAGTTCAAGTGCCTCTCAACCTAAGTTAATCCGCATGTAGACGGGACCATGGCTTGTCTGGCCACTCCCACGGGTGTAACTCCGTACTCAGCGGAATGTTACGGTGCTCCTGGCAGGTTGCACAGTCAGAAACCAACCTTTCAATATCCTTGTTGATCCCTGGCCAATACACGTAGCTATGTGCCAGAGCCTTCATACGGCTCACACCAGGGTGGGTAGCGTGTAGCTCTTGCAAAATAACAGCTCGCCCAGGAGCGGATATCAACACACGAGCACCCCACAACACACAACCGTCTTGTAGACTCAGCTCCGTGCGATGGTGGTAGTAGGGTGACAGTTCCTCGGATCTCACGGTGTCTGGCCAACCTTCCACTAGAAGACGTGCTACTTGGGCCAACACTGGATCCTTACGGGTCCACTCCCGTACCATCGTAGATGTGACGGGTGTGGCATCTAACTGCTCCAGCGTTAGAACCACGTCAGCTGGCACAGGGGATTCCTCCAGTAGTCCTGGTGCAGGTAGTCATGACATACAGTCAGCATTTCCATGGTCGACTCCCTGACGGTACACCAGATCGTAACTGTACCCAGCTAAGGTCACAGCCCAACGCTGGACTCTAGGTGAAGACATCACTGGAATCGGGCGGTCTGCTCCTAACAGCCCAAGCAACGGCTTATGATTAGTCTGAATCTTGAATTTCCTACCTTCTAAATACTTGTGAAATTTGGCCACACCAAACACCACCGATAGGCCCTCCTTGTCCAGTTGGGAGTAACGTCGCTCGCAAGTGTTCAACTTACTTGACGCGAATGCCACTGGCACTTCCTGCCCACTATCACCGATGTGGGATAACACAGCTCCAACACCGTAGGGAGATGCGTCACAGGATAACAGAATGGGCTTACTCGGGTCATAATGTGGTGCAGCCTTCAACATTTCCTTGGTTGCCCTGAATGCCTTGTTACGTTCTGCCGTCCACTTCCACTCCACACCCGTGCGCAACAGCTCGTGAAGTGGCTCCAATACGGTACTCAGGTTCGGCAGGAACCGGTTGTAGTATGTGAGCATACCCAAGTAAGACTTTAGCTCGCCAACACACGTTGGAGCCGGAGCGTCCATAACTGGCTGAATCCGCTCAGTCAGTGGTTCCAGACCACAGCTGGAAACCTTATACCCTAGGTACTGGACCTCCGACATACCAAACTCGCACTTAGCCTCCTGGAGTGTAAGTCCGGTGTCACATAACCGGGTCAAGACCTCCAGCAAGTTTTGCTCATACTCCACTTGCATCTTGCCCGTAACAATCACATCGTCAAGGAACACAGCTATCATTGGCACCTCCTGAAGTAGGCCTTCAATGGCCCGCTGGAATATAGCTGGTGCTGCGGCCACGCCGTAATTAAGCAGCTTGTACTTCAGGAGTCCCTGGTGAGTATTTAGTACCAATAACTCTTGACTTGACTTGTCCAACTCGACCTGCTGGTACGCATGAGAGAGATCCAGTTTAGCAAAATTGACTCCTCCCTCCAGCTTCGTGAACAGGTCGTCAGGTATCGGTAGCGGATACACCTCTTTCCGCAGGGACTTGTTGATGGTGACCTTGTAATCCCCGCAGACCCGTACCGATCCATCGCACTTCAAGACGGGAACTGCAGGTGACGCCCACTGAGCATAGCACACTGGTTCCACGATACCAGTATCCTGTTGGTTAAAAAAAAATATAATGGAGGAACATAAATGAAATTTTCACTTAATGTATTTATAATATCATTTTTAGTATTTCTATTTAAAAGAAATGAAATATTTAAGATTATATATCATATCACCTGATTAAACAATTGAATTATGGGTTTAACGACTGTGTACTCGTCCCCTAGTGGTGTAAAGTGCCACCAGCACCCGTCCTCCAGGCGGTAGCTTGGCCACAGGCATCCGTCCTTAAAGGGTTAAGCTTCCCCGGCTCCTTCCGAAACAGGCTGGGAAACTGGTCCTTTACCGATGCTGCATCAGTCACCACATGGTACACCTGGTGCTGCTGCGCCAGTTCCTTCCAGTTCTTTCCAGTTCCTTCCAGTTCCTTCCAGTTCAAACGCAGCTCATTCAACCAGTTACGGCCCAACAGCGCCGGCCGCGTACCGGGTGTCACAAGCAAGGGAAGACGACAGGTTTGACCTTCGTAGTCGACCTTCACCTCAGCTTCTCCCTTCGGAGTTATCACCTCACCCCCCTCAGCTGAGTTTCTCCAATCACAGAGAAAGTCGCTCCTGAGTCGACTTCCACCATCAGGTCGACCCCGTCCATGCACACAGTCACATTCCACGGCGGAGAACCTCGGGCCGTATGAACAGTGAACATACTGTATGACGAACTGTCCAAACTCTGTGTCGGGTACACTTGGAGCGAGTCATATTTGGACTGGCCCTCTAACACATGAGTTTTACCCTTTGAGCCCTTTTTATCAGGCACCTTCGATTTACAGGCAGGGACTATGTGACCTCGCTGCTGACACTTGTAGCAGGTGGCTTCCTTCCACTTGCAGTCGGACGACTGATGTTTCCAACTACTACAGTCTGAACATCGCTCCTTGGCCTTACTTTGGGCACTACCCTGCGGTTTCCTACGCTGCTGGTTGTCGACCTTGTGGACAGCACTCGTATTTGGGGTGAACTCCTTCGTCTGTAACTCCGCCATTTCCATGGCGAGGGCCATCTCACACGCATGGTCGAAAGTCAGGTCAGCAGTGTTGAGCAGGTGATGTTGAATGCGCGAGTGGTTCAACCCACACACAAAACGGTCCCTCAATGCTCTGTTCAGATGCGCTCCAAAATTACAGTGGATAGAGAGCTTTTTGAGTGCGACAATAAAGTCACCAATAGACTCAGCCTGCTTCCTAACACGCGTATCAAAATGGAAACTCTCCTCGATTTCCAACGGGGCAGGGTTAAAATGACGTTCTAGGGCCTGGGTAATTTCATCTTAACCCACATCCTTAGGGCTCCTAGGGGCTAGCAAATTATTCAACAGGGTGAATGTCTCTGCACCTACTTCTGTCAGAAATATGGCCTTCTTTTTCCTAATCACAGCCGCATCAGCAACTGCATTAGCAGCCCCCCCCTTGTAGCACCAAGTCATTTGCCTCATAGAACATATCCATACGGTCACTGTATGCCTTGAAAGTCTCCTTAGAGGGGCTGTGCTCACCCACTCTGCCTATATAGTTAGCCATCTTGACACACACAGCCTATACTAGGCACTACTACAGATTTTAACTCTAGTGCTGCTTATACTACACAGCACTGACTATAATAATACAGGTACAGCTACCACTGACACAGATGATAAGTCACAGAGTCTCACTCACTGACAGCAGTTATCCACAAGCAGACAGCAATGTTTACAGCATGGATCCTCAGGTTGACATCATTTATCCTGGCTCCCAGCAGTTGACAGACATCCAGAAACACTTCCCAGCAATCCTAACATACTGTCCTTGAAGTGTACTGATCCATTTCTCATCGCCACTATTATAACTTGTTGTTTAATATGCTTTAGATACAGGAATGACCATCAGTATAAACGATCCTCATAATCGCGGCAGTGCAGTAGCTACAACATGATAACGTTCATAAGAATCCGGCCAGGGGTGCGGACATGATGCCGTTCACGAAATATGATTCTGCTCCCTAACAGTATGGTGTCACAGACGCCAACTAGATATGTCACGAAACTACTGAAACAGGTCCCAGGTCACAAAATAAACGTCAGGTTGAGTTGGAACGATCAAGAACGAGATTTTCATAAAAGGAATCCAATTTATGAAAGAATGACTAGATTGAATGACCAGAGAGGTAGATTGTTCTTCGATGTATCAGCAAAGTTAGTGAAAATGTAAGGCAGAGTCATCGATGTATCAGTTAGAAAAGTTTGTGAAAATGTAAAGTAAAGTTATTACGGATAACTAATGTGGAAAAAGACTAGAGTATCAATAAGACTGAAATATGTTCGTGATTATGTACCATCTCATCCCATTTTACCATTTATTGTCACCATTGTATTAACTGACATACTCGTTATTGTGAAAAAAACTACTTTATGTAAGTATGACCACAGAGGACACACAAAACCTGCAATAGCAGAATGTCTAGAATAAATTTTAGAAAAATATATATAATCGATGTGCACGCTTGAAAAGTATCCTGCAGAGTTTCTAACAATTAGATTGATTTTAACTGGACACTCCCACAGCTCCCGTGACAGCCACATAAAACAACCAATCATAGGATGGCTTGCATCCTGAACAGTCCCTCCTAAGGATTGAGGTAGGAGAAGGACAATAAAAATGGACAAAACTTACTTAACGCGATCACTCTCCAATCCTTGTCGCTGTCCTCTCACGAACTCTCCCATACCAAAACATCTGGGTTTTATAGATATAAGCTGTCACTATGTAATTTTCTGAAGGAGGGGAGTTACACGTCTTAGGTTACCTGTGAATATTGGCAGGTATGTAGTAGCAAAGCCCCTTTTGAAAAAAAAAGGATTATTTGCATCATATATATGCTCTGTATTCAGGATTTTCTTTCCGGGATGGGGGTTACACATCTTAGGATATCTGGGAATATTGCCAGGGTTCTAGCAGCAAAGCCCCTCCAGAGGGTCTATGAGGTGAAGTTCCTAGAAGAACTTGAATTATGAACATTTTACAAGCTGTCCTCAGGATTTTGTTTCAGGGAGGGGGTTATATATCTTAAGCTATGTGGGAATATTGCCAGATGTATAGCAGCAAGCCCCCCCCCCCCCCGGGGTCCGAGGGAGGGGGAAGACCCCTAAGATCACATTTATTGGTAAAGCTACATCCGCGAATTTGTTTCATGTAGGGGGGTACACACCTTAGGTTATCTGGATATATTGGCAGGGTTAAGCAGGAAAGCTCCTCCTGGCAAAGCCCCGGGAAACAATTGAATTTAAAAGATTATGCAATTTTTTTGATCCAGGGAGGGAGATACATACCTGAGACTACCCGAGAAAATTGGCAGAGGTCTAGAGGTATAGTCCCTCGCTGGGGGTCCAGGGGGAAAGCCCCTCGAAACAATTTGCCATTGAAGATCATACAAGCTGTATCCATGATTTTATTTCCAGGAATGGGGTTTACAACTTATGTTAACTGAAAATATTACCAGGGGTCCAATAGTAAAGCCCTCATGGGGGTCAAGGGGGCAAAGCCCATCGGATCATTTAGATCTTATAAGATCCGTGCCCTGGATTATGTTTTGGTGAAGGAGATTTACACACCTGAGACTACCTGGGAATTTTCTTTTAGGGGGGAGGCACACTTGGTACTCTTATCCAAATTCTCCTAAGTATGTACCCCTGCCCCTGCACAAATAGGTGTCTGTGTATGTGTCAATATGCTTTTTTGCGATGTAAATAACAATTGGTGTGTATCAGCATAAATTTCTAATTATAAAAAATAGAAACAAAATTTTCAAAAATGAGTTTACCCTCCCCCCCCCCCCCCCGCCGGTGCGAACTCCGGAATTAAGATCAGCAACTACTGCGGGAAACTTGCAGGTATTTGCTAAACATTATGTAAACAGTGATGCGTAGGCGACCGTGGGGCATAGGAGATAGCAGTCCGATATGATATGAACTTAAAACGTAGGCATCGGACTGAAGTCAGTGATTCTGGCGTGTCAAGACCATGTCAGCCGAGACCAGTGATGCCATCATCTTGTTCTACAGGCACATTCCCATGCCTGTAATGAAAACAAAGGAGGGACCTTATGAGGCACGAGCAGGGACCTGTTTCACTAGTTTCGTGACATGTCTGTGACACTATACAGACATTTGGGTTGTCTAGTTTCGTGACAACACAAGTAGCTACCCTTTTCGAAAAGACAGACCCCAAACATAAGAATTAGACAAATCTACACATCATGGGACCTGTTTCACTAGTTTCGTGACAAAAGTGTTAGACAGATATGAAAAGCGGCACCAACAGTGCAAGCAAGAAGGGACAAAACGAAGTCTTATGTCTAGTTCTTATGAAACCGGACATACCATCTAGACGATCAAGACATGTCACGAAACTAGTGAAACAGGTCCCTGGATGGGTACTCTCAACGGCATGGCTGAAGTGTATGTCGGTCCCTTTCAAGGCGGCCACTACAAACATCTCGCGGTAGATCGCTGTGTAGAGAATATCCTTCCCAAGACATTTTTTACATTTCTTCCAGATGGGACGCCACCACAGTATAGACCAAGGTGGCTAAAGCCTGGAGTACGACTATACTGTAATCGTTCGGATTGATGACAGCATAGATCCTGCACTTTACTTCCGGCGGCAACCTGCCTCTTTGGGGCAAAATCTGCCTGGTACGCCAGTTTTTTATATATCCTAAATTCTGAACACATCGAGGAGTATTTTGTGTCTTACTTATAAGGGGAGATGCACATATTATATGATAAATACTATAAACTCATACCTGTTATTTGTAGGCAGGCATAGTCTCTGGGATTATTCTCTTAAGCGGAATGCAGCGGATGTCTTCTTGGATTTTGTTTTGTCAACAAGACCCATGTGCTCTTTCGAAAAGGCGGTCTTATCAACTGTGGATTCATAACATAAAGTGGTTTAAAGCTGAAAAAGAAACAACTGCTCGAGATTGTTTGTGAAGGTCATTTAACAATTCCTGCATTTCCAAACTCTGAGTTGTTTGAGTTTCATAACTTATTGCCAGGGGCAGCTGTTGGAAGACAATTCCCGATTAGAGCCACTTCAATACCTGTGAAGCTACTCTCCGTATGATCCATCCATACTTCTGCTGGACTTCTTAGGTTCTGGGTCCTTTTTAGCCTGGATGCCTGGCCAAAGCGCACTCACATATTAGGCATTAATTGTCATTAATTGTAAAGACATTTATGTGAATAAGTTGTTGGAGGAACCTCTTGATGGAGAGAGGTTGCGCTGGTTCTTCCCTCTGCTGCAAATGACCGGGGAACTAGTGGAAGGTGTTTCCTGTCCCATTATTCATTGGGGCAGGGAACCAGTCTAGGTCCTTTTCAGTTGTTTTACTTACCGTTTTTTGGTCTTGGTCTTTTCGAGTCGCCTTCATTCCCGAACCTCGAATCTTCTGGAACAGCTGCGGGTTCCCGACTATGTCTCAAATTTGTCACTTGGCATCTGTGAATCTTCGCTCGGCAGTTGGTTGATAGGTTGCGCCACCCAAAAATTTTTGCGGTAATTGCCCATTTTCCTTTGATGAGATCACAGAGCCAACAAAATGAGTGACATAAATAAACTCAAACTCAAACGAATGGCGTCTAGATTTTATCCTACCCCGTTTCCACATTTTTTCAGCATTAGAAAGTAGTGACATGAACAACACTTTGGGTCACACCAGTGACATAAACAAATCCAATGTTAAGCCTATGGCGTTTTTTATTAGGGGTAGGAACAAATGGGTGCATTAGGCTAGGGCGCCCGAGTATAACCAACATCCCTCTGCATGTAGTTTAAATTCAACTACTTTTGAGCATGGGAAAATGCGCTCATATACGCCATCTAGAGGTTAGAATGTTCACACAGGCTTCCAGATTAATGCAGAGAATCTAACACTTCACTTTCAATGTCCCAACTATAAAGGGCTGGTTAAATGAGCAGGGGTCCAGTATCCAGCCTTACCATATCCCCCGCCCCACTATTGACTTGGTTCCTAAAAATAGACATTTTTATTTTTAGTGTTTTTGAAGACAAAAGGATTCACTATGTCAATCCTCTTATGAAATGATAAACACTAAGTTATGAATACTGTAATCTGCTATTAGAAAAGGAAACTATTAGATGATGATATTGACTAAATGTGGTATCTACATCAAATCTGATGGGACAGACCTAAATACACTGTATTCAGAGTGTCATATCTGATAAGACAGATCTAAATAAACTGTATTCAGACTCACTTTGTACAGACCTGACAAACCAGTTTTGCTCCCTTCAATCCTGTCACCAATTCTTGTGCCCAAGACTTGACCATAGACTTGCTAAAACCCTTGATCATGGACATTCAAAAAGTCAGAGAGGGAGACACAGAGAGACAGATAATGATATTTTTTAAATAGCTTATTGACAGATGGTTCATATAAACAAATATATGATCTTCAACCAAGCAGTTAGTAGATAAAAGGAGACAAATGGAGAGCTATTCTAATTCTGAAGCAATATAGTACAGTAAAGCCCCGCTTAAGGGGTCAATTTTTTGGTACAGAATTGCTTAAAAAGCCCGCTTAAGGGGAGAGTTTGGAAGGACATCATATCAAAAACACTGATAGACCAAGTTTATGGTGCCCGTTTGTACGGGACAGACAGAACAATAGACTGAGCATTTCCGAGCGGGCCCGGGCGGCCAGAGTGTGTTTTTTTCATGGTAATAACCACATCTCTAGCGGCTCTGGGCGCGAATTTCACAAGGAAGGTATATCCACCTTCAACCTCTATTATCTATTTCTTATTTTTTTGTATATATATATTCATTTATATATTTACTTAATATTTATTTATTTACTTAATTATGTATTATTGATAAACATCTTAATTATGTATTATTGATAAACATTTTAACCTAATAACCATCGTTTCCTTCATTTATGTAGGTATTCTCTATTGTATAACCATTGACAGACTGAAAACCCCGCTTAAGGGGTCACCCCGCTTAAGGGGGCACTTGGTCCGGAACGGAGGGTGCCCCCTTAAGAGGGGTTTTACTGTAGTTCATTATCAAGGCATACCTGGAGCTTAGCACTCTGCATTTCATATTAGCAGGTTGCATCAAAATCGCAATATTCTAGCTTGTTTTAAATCATAGTTTTAACAATGACAACAACAGTATTACTGTCTATTAAATAGCGTAGTTTTCTTAGTTTGAAAAGTCATCGATTAAAATTGTTTTTTTTAAACATTTTTCCATGTAAGGGTTGACACTCAGTCGCTAATCGACAGGAATACCCAGGTAGTTAAACAACAAATTATGCAGATGATGACAGAGACAAGGGAGACTAGCGCAGGGACAGGTAAACAGACAGAGAGTCAGACATAGGGACAGAGAGAAAAGAAATATAGTCAAACATACATGCCAATCAAAGGGATAGAGACAAAGATATAGTATGACATACATATGGACAGACTGGGACAGAGACAAAGTTATAAACAGAGAGAGTTATATGTGTTTAAGAATATACTTCCTATGTGAATCAAGTAAATGTACATTGGCCTATTTTACATATTAAAATTGGATAAACTGGACAAAACATAAAATTTATATATTTAGAATTAGAATGAATCAGAAAGAACCAGTTTTGATTGATAATTGAACATATTTAAAAATCACCATGTGGCATCTGCGGGAATTGTAGTATATGCCTTTAAAAGCATATTTGCCCTCACTTTTCTCTCTCTCTCTTCTACCTACACCAACTTCCTGTCGTATCCAGCGATCAATGCACCAACTTTAGGGCAGATAAGTAATTTCCCTGGGCACCGCAATTTTACCCGTGAGTCGCTGTTCTCCACTTCTGGAGGTTAAAAACTAATTGTTCTTCCCTACTGGAGGTGCAAAATCTTAGTTCAATAGTATCAAGCGCTGTCAAAATATATATTACAGAATTAACATATGATACAAATTATTATTATTTTTTGTTTAAAGCGTTTATTTCCTTCGATTCCATACAAATCGCTCTTCCAAGCAATGTAACATACTAAACATGAAATGATATTTACAATGCATGATATATGTGCTTAAGCAGTTACACGAATGTAAACAGGTTAATAAATTCATCTTGTATTCCCTTTCTTAGCATTGTATTTGTCAATTATCTATATGTTACTTTACATTCGATATGTTCTTGAGCATTTTTTACTCTAGTGCTTTGCTTAAGTGCTAACAAGTGTCTGTAAAATATGTTGCAACCGTTTTCAACAATTCTGCATATTTGACTGCATATTAATCCCGCATTTCAATCATCCAGTTATTCATTTTCAGCCTTCAATTAACTTTTGCTTAACGCCGACCTTAAACCTCTTATGAGATTCTCCACCTTGTAACTCTACGGTTAGTGTGTTCCACAACTGTATGCCCATGTTGATTACCCCACTCTTTGTTAGGAGATCTTCCGTTTTTATAAACCTTTGATTCTCGTATGCCTCCTACCCTAGAGTGATTCTTAACACCTTGTAAATACCTCGATCTACCATTGTTTTCGTAGCTACTGGTGATCCTACCAGTAAGAAGGAATAGTGATCAACAATAGGTAGTATGCAAGTCTTCGTAATTTTCAGTGCTGTTTCCTTCCTCACAAATTTCCTAATTCTTCTAAAAAGATAACATTTATCATAGATAGACTTTACAATTTTGTCCCCATGCTTATCAAATCTTAGGTCCTGGTCAATTACCGCCCCCAAATAGTCCATTTCTTCCTTGGCCTCTATTACCTCTTTGTCTAAAATAATTTTACCTCTGTTGTCCTTTTTTGTTTTGAATTTGTTTCCATGGTATACGATCTTTGTTTTTTGTACATTAATTGTTAACTTATGAGATGCATACCAGTTGCTAAGTTTGTTCAATTTTTCTTTCGACTTCTTGCATACTATCTCTTGCAACTACAAATAAATCATCAGCATACATAAGTGTAAACAATTCTTCGTCCAGACAATTGGGCAAGTCATTCACATAGACCAGGAATAGCGCAGGGCCCAGTATGGAGCCCTGTGGTACCGCAAAGTTGATCTCCTATTTCCCTGATTGTACATCACAATACCTTGTCAAACACATCCGATTATGTAGATACTATTGAACCATTTAATAGTTCTTGGTCCTACCCCCAGCTCTGATAGTTTTTGAATTAACAGGATGTGGTCTACACAATCAAATGCTTTTCGCACATCAACATATAATGCTATAGCTCTTTCTTTTTGATAATCAATTTCTGGGAGATGCTGTACCAGTTTGAACACAGCACCTCCAGTGCTTCGTTTCCTTCTGAACCCGAATTGTTTTTGGCTAAAAAAGTTTTTATTTTCCAGAAAGTCGTAGAGCTGTGTTTGCACTGCCTGCTCCAGTACCTTGCCTGGAACGGGCAGTACATACACCGGCTTCCAATTGTTTATATCTGCCAAATTACCCTGTTTTGGAAGTGGCGCTATCCTGCCTTCCTTCCACCTCTGAGGGAATTCACAATCTTGTATCAGAGTCGACAGGAGCATGGTTTATTCATCGCTACAAAACAATAAATTATTCCTCAGCAAACTATATTCAAAACTACAAATTATAACTTACTTCAGTTTCTCTCGGGTATTGAGTCAGTGGCGAAAATGAATGACGTCGGTAGGTATAACCTTCACTTGTGTCCACGCAATTGTGTATATATTACTAAACCCAAACGTTAATTCTGTGTACATGTAACCACAATCCAAAGAAATAGTCTCATGACATCAACAGTCCTGACCTGAAATCACCAACTTTGAGACATCCTACATCATGACATCTCAGCTTGGACACTATAGCAGGCGTTTTCTACTATAAGGGAAACAGAAGCAACCCAACTTTGATAAATATGATCATTAAAGTGACTTGAATTATGTATCATATTTTTGCACTATATCGCACGAAAGCCATTCATCCTGTTCCTTATCCCTGTTCAACTCACATGACCAACGCGCGCACATATATCACCTTAACATTTTTACCCTGCACAACACTTCCTCGTGTCTGCACTGGAATTTCGCTAGGCATAAAAGAGTGAGGCAATAAGTTTGGCCAAACTAATATGTAATGGATGTAGATTAATAAAGGCATAAGTGTGAGTCTTTGTGCTGCTAGGATTTATCCGGATAACGTCCGGGTGAAATTATCCCGCTTATATGTTCAAGTTCAGAAAGGTCACATGGGAAAGCTGGTAGCTAGGCGGGAGTTTATTGTTAGTACATGTGTATCCATGCAACAGTCATTCAAGGTCGAAGTACTTCCTTTACTTTGGCTTGGGTTTTCTTAGAACCGCCCGTATGAATTACCTAATATCATCTGGTCTATACTTAACCCATGCCTACCATCGACCGGAGTGTATATATATCAGGATATCGATCTGGAAGTAGTTTATTTTGGAGCGTCTAATTACCATGCGACCCCATAGCTCAGAGCCATCTCAATACGACTATGAAATCTCGAGGCAATATATGAAGAGTAATTGTGTGTCGTTTCCTGTCATTTGCAATCTTATAAGGGGGTCAAGCAAGTAAAGATCCACTTGATCTGATTTCTTCTGACACTTTTGATGTGTTGCTGTAATATGAGGTCATGTGTTTCTATAGTGGCAATTTTCATTATCTGTCGTTAATTTTGTTCGGCATTTGCAATTTATACGATAAAAATATGACAAAATTCCTTGAAAACACGTGACAAAACAATCATGGTACACTCGTGAATCTGTAAATTCGTATGCTTTATTAGAGCGTGCTTGCACGCGCTAAATACATCATCTAGATGTTATAGGGGTCCATATAGACTTTCAGGGTACTGCATAGAAATTATCCCTTTACTATCTGTGCGCTATTCACTGTGATATTGAGAACAGAGCAGGGAGCCAGTGTCTCAGGGTCTGAGAGGCATGCCCAGCTGACCATGACCAATCACTTAAGACCAAAATACCTCAAGACCCATTGGTGCTTGTTGTGTTTGGATCCTAGATAGGCAGTTGCAGAATTGGCAAGTTGACTGGGTGCAAGTGGGTTACAGAAAACTATCCATAGGCTAAATCTAACTAAAACCTTTTAATTGTTATTCATTTTGACCGCACGCTCATTCATCTATGATGAACATACTATTAGCTCCTATTCTTTGCTCGTACACTGCAGCACCAATTCATCAAGGTGTGTTCTGCCTTTTGAGGCACGCATAGCAGTTTGAGCGATGTTCTTCTCCTAGCGAATGTACATCCCTTGCCTTTAAACCTAGAAATCTTATATATTGCCGTCCACTATTATGTTACAACTCTATTAATATATATATATATTTTTTAATACATTCAGATACATACTCCTACTTGTATATCGGATGTGTTATTTCATCATCTGTAAACGAATTCCAGCAAACAAAGTCATATAGCTCAGCCATAGAGAAAGTTGTCTACTGGTTTTGCAAAATTATTTTCAAATGAAGAGTCATTCCCAAACACCTCAGACATTACAAAAACGATGCGCTTCCTCTCAATGCCGATTAACATACGATAATATAATACCAGTCTATCAAATGCATGCGCGTAGAACGAACAAGTTCTTTTTACTTTAAACGAAAAGAAACCACACCTAAACCCCCCCCCCCCCCCCACACACACACAAGGGGGGGGGGGGAATGAATGAAATGACAAATAAACGTAGCAAGCCACATGTATATATAACACAATTTCTTTAAGAAAAACAATGAGAAGAAAGATTTGAATGTTCCAACATGTACCCCATCGCTAAGAACAAATCCAAATGTTATTACGATGGCTTGTTGGGCACCATGACATCGAAAAATCTTTCTCTTTCTCTTTAAGAGATCATTATTGCCACCGTAATGAAGCGATAGGGGAAACCTTCACAGCTCCCATAATTAGGAAGCAATCTCTATACTCAGCTGTTGATAGTTCATGGCATATCAATATAAATTAAAAGTTGGGAGATGGTGGGTGGAGCACAGTATCTATTTAATCATTTTATGAGAATCCTCATAGTAGAGGCGTCGAATGGTAATTCAAAGTAGTGGGCGGGCGAGGTGTTTTGATAGACTCGCTGAGATTAGGTAGACTAAGGCGAACCTCAAACGCCGAGATTTCCAAAGCAATCAGGTTGATATTCATGACGTAGATATTGCTCAGGAACTATGGGTCCTTGAATATTGCTACTGCCCACTGTCTCCTATAAATTAATCCCAAGCTATATCCCGTTTCATTACCCAAAGGCGAGGCTAACTTGTTGATTTGACTTGCCATTTTCGGTATGGACATTTTCAGGTCTCCAATCATGTAGCACTTACTGCATGGTAACCAGCTAGACCTCTTTTAACTGAAATACCATTCATATAGAATGATAAAAGAAACACTATAGGCGTTGTTTTTGTACAATAGTAGAACACTAAATACCTACTTTTACTACACATGTTTGATGGATAGGATCTTGTTGCAACGGTATAACCTTTTTAAGTTAGACCGCTTTAGAAAGATACTACAGCGTTTCACATTGTCACTGAAAACGTTTTCTTCGAAGAGTACAAAACAACATGTTTAAGGGCCAAGGGTCAGATAGGTTTAGCTGATTTTAGCAATTTGGGTTTCGTAACTTGCGTCAGCATTGCAGCTGGTACATAGAGTCATCCATTGTGAGGAGAATCTCCTTCCAGCCTTACCATATGCCCTGCCCCACTACTGACTTTGTTCCTAAAAATGGACCTTTTTATTTCTAGTCTTTTTGAAGACAAAAGGATTGACTATGTCAATCCTTTCATTAAATGATAAACACTTAGTTATAAAAACTCTCATCTGCTACTAGAAAAAGAAACTATTAGATGATGATATTGACTAAATGTGGTATCTACATTTTCAAATCTGATGGGATAGACCTAACTACACTGTATTCAATGTGAAAGAACTGATGGGATAGATCTAAATACACTGGATTCAGACCCACTTTGTTCAAACCTGACAAACCAATTTCACTCCCTTCAATCCTGTCACCAAGCCTTGCACCTGAGACTTGACCATGGACATGCTAAACCCATTGACCAAGGGAGGGAGGCACAGAATGACATATGATGATTTTCTTTTTTAAATGGCTTACTGACAGTAGGTTTATATATACAGATACATTATCTTCAACCAAGCAGTCAGTAGAGAAAAGGAGACAGATAGAGAGCTATTCTAATTCTAAAGAAATATAGTAGTGCATTATCAAGGTATACCTGGAGCTTAGCTCTCTGCATTTCATTTAAGCAGGTTGCAACAAAATCACAATATTGTAGCTAGTTTCAAATCATATTGCAACAGCAGTATTATTGCCTATTAAAAAGCATAGTTTTCTTAGTTTGAAAAGTTGTTGATTAAAGTCGTTTTTGCCTTTTCCATAGAAGGGCTGAAACACAGTCGCTAACCAATAATAATATCCAGGTACTTTAACTACAAATTATGCAGATGATGATAGAGACATATACAGACAGACATTGAGACAGAGATGCAGAAAGACACATACAAAGCGAAATATAAAAAGCATAAATGCTTGAAGAAATTCTTGGGTCGATGAATCTTGCAGCCGGGATTGCATAATCGAACACCACCTGATGACTTTTGGCTAGACGTTCTACTGTCGTCACGTTTTAGTTGTCTAGCGTAAAAACCGGGTTAGGAAGGAATTGATGAAACTTAGTTATTAGGGTCGAATTATGAAAATAAAGCCATACCTTGAGTTGTCTTTTGGTACTGATATTACGTAACAACTTCATCCTGTACGGGGTGGGTCTGGGGTGAGAATCAGAGGCATATATATTGACATGTAATTAATGATATGGCCTGGCTGTTCCTGCCAGCTTCCCACCCCCTTTCTAGGTGTTGACTATATATGTATATAAGTTTCTTTATTGGATCTATAGTCCCTAGGCCAATCTGGAAAAGGAACTTATTTCAGGAGTTGACTGCTCCACCCCGGAAACATTTGTTTTATTGTTTTATCTTGTATATCCATCCTTTTAGTTAACATTTCCACTTGTCGCTCTGGCAACTAATTGGATTACCATGACAACAGCTGCAGAAGAGACCTATGATTATGAGTGCTGAGAATCATTACTTGGTTCTTTGTTCTTTAAAGTATTACAATTGCTCATCAAATTAAATTTGGGTATTGGACTCCATATCCTCGTCCTCCAGCAGCCTTTTTCATGTGTGGACTATAAATGCCCCCTTTACTGATCTGTAAAATTCCGCATATTTGATTCTCAAATAATTCAAAGACTAACATCTTTTTATATGCAGTTTTTTGCTATATGGCCATATTGTGGCATCCTTTAAGAGCACTTTGAGCTATTTTTTTAGTGTTTTCAGATATCAGAATCCAGGTATATTACCGATTTTGCTACCCCTGCTATTACATATCTGATAGCCAGTACTAAAAATATGGAGGTATATAGTATATATAAAGGTTTAAATGAAAGATGGGAGAGGGCGCAGCAGTCAACCTTCTGTGGTCAACCCCCTTCCCTCATATCACTAGCCAGGGGAGACCGGACACATCCCTCCAGGGGCCCACGCGTAGCACACAATTTTACCAACCGCTCATCATCATGATGGACAAAAACAATGAGGATTCCCAGGAACCAGGGCACGATTTTGAGTTCACTGGTGGGCTAAATCAGAAGGCCTCAGAAGAAAGACCACAGAGGTGCTATCCAGCGAAGAATAAGCAGACTTCAACTTATTAGTCATTATGACGGCAGGCGACGTGGACAAGCCAGGCAGTTGTAGAAAGGAACTAACCAAGCTGGCTAACCCTAACTTCACAGAGATGCCCGAGAGAAGGAGGAGTGAGTCAGAGGAGAGTGAGGAAGACAACGACACCCCCTCAACGGCTGACAAAGCAAACTACAGCGTAGCCTTACTCAATTCAGCATCCGGGTGGGAAAAAGTGAAAAAAGCTTTAAAGGTAGGCGATGACGACTCAGAACCAAAGCAAGGTGGCAGAGAGGAGGGCTACACAGGAACACCAGCCAGCCCCAAGTCAAGCAGCTACAACCCCGCTGTACTCCTAATGATTAAGGGAAGTGGGAAGAAGGCCCTCAAAGTATCAGAATATGTGCCCAAACACGTAAAACTGCGCATAGTGAAGAAGAATGAAGACACCGTCAGATTCACTGAAGCAGAGGGCGGGACAATAGTGGTAAGCCCAGACGAAAGGAACTCCAGGCCCAGAATGGGTACAGGTGGGGGGACAAAGTGTCCTCCATTGAAGCCCTTGGCCTGGTGCTACGGAAGTAGTGTGTGCCACAATCCAGACAAACACCTGCAATGAGGAATACCAGCAAACCACACAGGAAGGGAGGGCAACATGGACTGACCAAGCAGGAGAAAGGGCATGATCACGAATAGGTGTGCTGACTCTTTGCAAACAGTGGTGAGTGCCCATACGGAGACAAATGCAAATTCCAACAAAAGTCTACCTAGGATTGTGCTCCCTGTGCCCGTATAACAGACGGAGCACTGATACTGGGGACTGGGAGCAACTGGTACAGGGCAGCTATAACGACAGAGACTATATCATGATGGGTGTCAAGCATGGATTTAGAATACCTAACATGTGTACAGAAGGGGCAGAAGCGGAACAAACTAACCACAGGTCGGCAGCACAACCAGAGAAAAAGGATTAGTCCAGAGACAAATCAAAATTGTGATGGACAATTGCCGGTATGTGAACTGCCAGAACAAGCCAGTTACTGTTTTGGCTCTGGCTGCTATCCCCAAGCCTGGCAGTGGTATTAGGCTCATTCATGATGTGAGTAGGCCTATAGGCTCTGCACTCAACACTTATGCTGTCAACAAAGGCTTCTGATATCAGTCGCTAGAAAATGCAGCGGGCTTTATTTCTCAAGGGGATTTTTTGGCAAAATTAGACCTGTCTAATGGTTACCGCAGTGTGAAAATTAATCCAGACAACTCCCCCTTAGTGGGAATGCAATGGGACTTTGGAGAAGGTGAACCAACTTAACTTTATGATACATGCATCATGTTTGGGGCACTCCTGAGTTCATCCATATTCAATCGCTTGACCCAATGTGTTTGTCCGATTATGCAGTCGCTGGGCTACCAGGATGTGTGTGCTTACTTAGATGACTTTTTGTTAAGGGGCAAGACCAAGGAGAAATATCTCCATGCACTCAATACGCTCTACAAACTCCTAAGGAATTTAGGCTTTACAGTGAACTATAATAAAGTGGTGATGCCTACCACATGCCTCACCTTCTTAGGAGTGGAGTTGGACACCATAAAACATGTGTATAGGCTCCCAGAGGAGAAAGTGCATGCTCTACAAATTAGTGTATACGATATGCTCAGTAACAGAACAGTTTCCCACAAGGCATTAGAGTCCCTGGTGGGGAAGCTAAGCTGGGCTTCGCACAATGTTTATGGGGTAGGTCGTTCACAAGACGGCTAATGGACAGGGTGAGGGCATTAGGAGCCCCCTCCCACCGCACACGGATTACTGCATCTATGCATGCAGACCTCAAGTGGTGGTCAGATTTCCTGGTTCAATGGCCAGGTCCCACTATTGGAGAAGCACATCCACCCCCATCACCATTGATGCCTGCCTCTGTGGAGCGGGGGGATGTAGGAGGGGGCACATGGCAGGTGATATGGTACCATGTCAGAAGGAGGGACTGCCCAGACGTGTGTGACCTACCAATTAATTACTTAGAGGTGCTGACCCTAGAACCATCTGTCAGGCTCTTTGCCAACCAATGGAGAAACAGACTAGTGCATGTTTACTCGGATAACCTCAGTGATCATCAACAAAGGTGCATCCAAGCACGTCCTGGTGATGGAAAGCCTGAGACAAATTTTCTGGTTGTCAGCAGTTTATAACTTCCAGCTGAAGGTCAGTTACTAGTTGTTGGGAACTTTTTCTGATGTATTTAGCGCGTAAATTCATGGTAGGAAAACCACGAGCACCTAATATATATTTCCTGCCAAAAATCCACAAGGAGGAGAGACCCCCACCTGGGAGACCAGTGGTCTCTGCAAACACCTGCCCAACTGAGAAAATATCTGGGTTTGTAGATAACTTCTTGAAACCCTTGGTCCCGGAGGTTAAGTCTTACATCAAAGACACAAATGACTTCCTGAACAAGATCAACACCATCAACACATGCAACAATGATGCAATCATAGGCACATTGGATGTCACCTCGCTGTATACCAACATCCCCAATGACGAGGGGTTGAGGGTAGTACAGGGAAAACTAGAGAAAGCTAGACCAGGGAACATCAACCCAACCAACAAATCACTAATCGATTTGTTAGAAATGGTCTTGAAGAACAACAACATAGTGTTCAACGGGCAACACTACATACAGAAGAGAGGGACAGCTATGGGAACCAGATTGGCCCCATCCTATGCCAATCTCTTTATGGAAGCCATAGAGGTGAAACTCCTAAACGACTACCCCCTGGAACCCAAAGTATGGTGGAGATACATAGATGACATATTCTTCATCTGGGAACATGGGGAAAAAGAACTGGAAAGATGGTTGAAACACCTAAACTCTGGTCACGAAACCATAAGGTTCACAGTCACTCTAAGGTCCAAGTCCAAGGACAAAGTAACATTCCTGGACACCAAGGTCAATATGAAAGAGGGAACCCTAGAAACGGACCTCTTCACTAAACCCATTAGCATTGAGAGCATGGACTTTGAGAAACACACCAAATTTAAACTGGAACAATTCAAACAAAAAGGGTATCCCAAAAAGATGCTAACAGAGTGCAAGGAGAAACGAGGAACGGCCTCATCTGCAAAAAGAATAGCCTGAACCTGAAGAGAAAAGATGAGGAAGACAAACTGTTCCTCATATCGACGTATCGGTCAACAGGCAATAAAGTTGGCGATATCGTGAGTAAGAACTGGGACATACTTGGGAGGTCAATCACCACCAAGCAGTTCCACAAACAACAACTGGTAAAGGGTTACCGCAGACCAAAGAACCTCAAGGACTACCTAGTCCGAGCAAGGCTCAATGTAGGGACGGGCACAGGGCAGACCAAAAACCGACTCCAAACAGCGCCCAAAAAAATGAGTGCAAAAAGATGAACTGCAGATATTGCAAACTCATAAAAAAAGATGGTGAGATCACCTGCCACACCACCAACATGAAACATCAAACAAAGTGGAATGTCACATGCAATAGCTCAAATGTGATCCATTGCATAGAGTGCAATCAATGCAAAATGCAGTATGTCGGCCAGACAAAATGCAAAATCAAATAACGACTATACGAACACCTTCGGAACATCGCAAAGTAAAGCACGCAAAACAATGTTCCGACACACTTCAACCAGTGTGACCACAATGTGACAGATGATGTTGAGGTCCACATCCTGGACTTTATATTCAGCCATCTAGATAGCAAAAGGGCCACAAGCCTGAGAAACTGGGTTGAGTTCAACGGGATACACAGGTTAAAAAGTCAGTTCCCATGGGGAATGAACACAATGGACAATCGGTAAGGCTAGGATGTCAATAATGCCACGTCAAACGAAATTTGGTTTACAATGAATTTACGCGCTAAATACATTGGAAAAAGTTCCCAACAACTTATACACACTGACATCCCCTAGCCCTACCTCATTTGAACCTCTTGGAGACGCTCTAAAGAATGCGCGCCAACATAGCGCAAATCCCTTGTCCAACGTGACATAAATTAATTCAAAATAATTAATATAATTCACATTAAAAAAAAAACCCATAGGGAATACTACTACACCTGACGAGAATTCTGTAAGATTCGAAACCACAAGTCACTCAGTAACGGTGGAAGCAGAAGGATAATCTGCAGGCTAGGAGACAGTTAAAACTGCCCCCCCCCCCCACTAGCCCACCACCTATAATGACTAGTCCCAAGGTATATACAATGGCCAGTCCATCCACATACCTTGACCGTCGCCCCTCTGCTAAACTGGCCAGGTGCATGCACACATAGCCTGGAAGCCTGGCCTAGTTAGACTATAGGCCAGGTAACGGGTTCCATTTTTATGGTGCATTATTGGTAACGCTGTTGCATTGTGGGATTGCGCCACCTTAGCCTGTAGTGCGGCCACCACTCACCAGACGGCGTGTACATGGCTCAAGGTGTAGCCTGGTAGCCTGGCCAATGCGCTCACTCACATAGTAGTGAGTGTCTTGGCCTCTTCTCCCACCCAGAACTTAAAGTCATGGACTTTCAGGTGAGCGGCCCTAAAACCCTGTGTATAAGGAATGTACGACGATTCACACTGAAAACCGATTCGTACTGTTAGGTGGTACTTTAACTTAGGGTGGTACTTTGACTGGTAACAGTGTTTACCGTGGGTGGGTTCAGAGCGTGACAGTGGCACTTGCGGCCAACTGCGTATTGGGAAATAGCAAATATCAATATATTCCCTTTCAGTAATCAAAATATAAACTTACGTTCTGTCTTCAAAATGTCCTTAGCTATTTACTGCTTTTTATCCCGAGCTTCTACGATAATTTTCCGCGACGTTATGACGCGATCTGTGCAGAGTACTTTGCTGCCAAGTGGCACTGGTCACGTTCACACATTTTCACATTTTCGTCACCGAAAACTCTAAGTTATGTTACAAGATTGTCATAAAATCAAACAGATGTTCATAGATCTGAATTTCTTACTTGTCAAGTGAGTGGAGGGGAAGCCATCAGCATCAAAACATTCTTCGCCATTTCGAGCGGGAGACGTACACTGCACCACTCAAGCGCTGCAGTGTGATCTGTTCTCGTGAGACATCGCTGCGAGAGCTGGCGAGTTGAAGGTCATGCTAGCGTGACGTCAGAACCCGTTACCTGCCCCTTATTCATATGGGCAGGGAACCAGTCTAACGCACACACTGCTCGCGGGCCTGTAACCAAGGCTGACTGAAAGAGTCATTAGCAACCAATCAGAGACAAGTAAACAGGTTCTCTGAACGAATCACATGAGGGCAACACGGAGAGCGCCAACCTGAGTGTCGTTTTGAACTCAGGAGGACACTTGTGGTAGTGTTACAGGAGTATACACACATCTTCCATATTCTGATGGTCAGTTACTACCCGGGATGCTACAATATCAGGAGGATGGACTAGAGCCACTTCACACAGATGGCTAGTGCCTTATCATAAATGGTTATTAAACAGTTAGACCATAGGGCAAGAACCCTAGTGGACAATGCCTTTGCCCACGACACCAACAAGGCCTGAATTGCACAGGAATAAATACCTAGACATCTACAGAGTAGATTCTCTTGAGCCTTTCCCAGCAAATAATCAAACTTTAATTAGGTATGTGGCTTATCTGTCGATGTGCCTAAAGTTCTCCTCCTTAAAACAGTATTTGGGGGCAATCTCCCACTTACACAAAGAGAGGCTGTTGCACGACCCCCTCAAAGACAACTATCAACTTCACCTTACTGAGGGGTGCAAGGAGGATGATGGGAGAGGGTGAGCCGCAAAGAACCGATGACACCAGACTTGCTTTTAACCTTATTAAATAGCCTGGATATCACATCACCAAGGATGGCAGCCATCTTCGCAGCAGCCCTAATGATATCTATTGGCCTCCTGAGACGGTCAAATGTACTCCCGACATCAGATAAGTCCTTTGAACCAGCTCACCACATATGACGCAGAGACCTAATGTTGACACCAGGTGGCCTATCCATCACTATCAGGTGGTCCAAGACGGACCAGTTCCAGACAAGGACACATGTTCTTGCCCTTCCAGT
This sequence comes from Alentia gelatinosa, assembly GCA_950022655.1. NCBI lineage: Eukaryota > Metazoa > Annelida > Polychaeta > Phyllodocida > Polynoidae > Alentia > Alentia gelatinosa. The sequence continues at coordinate 22,731,549 of OX465588.1, read as the reverse complement.
TTCAAAAACCACTGCCTGTGCCCAACCAAGGCTTATATCAACTCTTTCCACCTTGCACCGGATGCCCCTCCAGATGGCCTGGCGTTGGTCATTAATAAGGCGTAACCCCTGGCCCCCCTCACAGCCACCGCCTTTAAGACTGCGGTCTTTGCAGCGGTCCATGGGAACGGGGTAGATACCTCCCCCTTCAGCTCCCACACCTTCAGGAGAGGAGGAGCCAGTTTCCTGTGGGGGGCAGGGGTACCGGAAGCATGCATTAGGGACCTGGGTGACTGGGCGTCCAAAGTCTCAACCCTTTACACCATATCACCCCTGCTGGCACTGGGGCAGCTAACCACTCATATGGCAGAGGCCTTGCCCACTTATGACCGTTTTCTGTTGTGACTACACTGCTACTACATGTGGGGAGTTTGGTGAGATGTCACACAGTTGAGCAGAGAGATGGATTATGCTTCATATGGACTAGTAAGCTCATTCATGTTATTTATCTTTTATAGGTCCAATTAACCATATTATACTTTGACCTAGACTTATTCAACCTAGTTATGTTTTATCATTTGATTACATAAAGTTTGTCTATTATCAAATTGACATGCGCGAATCAGGTTACATACCCTCATTAATTGCTCATGTTAAATGTTTCAAGTGCTTACCAGATTATATAATTCAATTGTAATAAGTTATAACTAGTTGTTCCTGATTGTAACAACTTGCGCAGTGTGCCTTCTTAGTGTAATAAACCTTTCTCATCCAATGATGTCTCATCATTTAAATGCAGTTTTTCCACTATGTTGCCATGTTATAACATCCTTTAGACATCTTTTAAGCTATCATATAACTGACTTTTCTTTCATTACTGCTACCGTCATTTGAATTATGACAGCCAGTTCCAATGATAGAGTATCTGATGTTTTCAATGTGCATTATTTTGCAATGTGGCCATATTCTGACATTCCTTAGACAAATTTGGAGAATTTTTTATGATTTGCAATCCCATGATCAAGGTAAATGACTAATTCTGCGACCATCGCCACCTCTGCCATTTGACGTTTTCTTCAGCCAGTTCTAAAGATATAGTAACTATGCCTTTGATACCAAAGGATTGTTAGATGTTTAAGATGTACAAACCATACAAGACCTCTGAGGTATTGCAATATATCAAATATATGATAGGATACTTAAAATGTGGAACAACCAGTATGCCTTTAGAGTATGATGTCTATACATGTCTATACAGAGTATTCCATTGGTTGGTGGAAGTTGGCAGCCTTCACCTTTACTCTTATATCCCGATCATAGTGGGAGATAGCAGCTGAACTTTTACACATTGATATACATTAAAGATTTATCTTTAACAATTTATCTCTTGTTGGCCGTACTTAGAGGACATTGTTTCCCAGTTAATAACCACGCTAACATTTTCCTGTGTATACCTTAGAGTGCCATTACATTTCCCGTAGTAGTGCATGGAGGTTATGGAGAATGACTGAGGGCATGGAAGCATTATCCCCCGTGCGTTGTGTGCCTGCATCATAGACCTGATGGGTAAATCTAATTGCGCAGACGAGTGCGGGGATGTTAACTGAGCGGCCTGTCTCACTCTGCGATAGGGCAGTGGACAGTGAGCACAGACAGATGCGGCCCCTTACGTGCAGTCCCTACGGAAACAGGCCATCCATATTATCTTCTTACGCGGATCGGCGCATGCGTCTCGCACGGCCCGCTCTGCGCGCGACGCTTGTGTAGCTAAAAATAGATACCAATTCTCGCCGTCTGCGGCCATTCGTCGAGGTTATCCGCCCTCGGCTTCTTTGTACCCTCGTTCCCCACTCTTATTTATTTGTGCTTTGAGTATTTCCACTTACATGCGGACGTGTTTCTACTCGGCGGGTCATGTGAAAAGCCCAGCGACTTTATTGTTGTGATCACAAGATTCTGATAGTTCTTTCACGGTAGCCAATCAGACAAGCGCTTACTAAGGGACCTCAGGGACAGTGGAGGTGGGAGAGGAAGGTCACTCTCCATGCAGATATATCTTGAGCCGCTGGTCGTATCTCTGCACCAACCTACCTGTTTGGAGGAAGAATCTGTCCCATGCGCCAGTGTCGATATATCCTAATTCTGTTCTATTTCTATAAAATATACACATGTCATATAGTAAATGGTATTCAATCATCCATGTTGTTTCTGGTCCCTGGATCTATTTTCTTGAGTGGAAACCCCCCTCATGGGTTGCATGAACACATTTCTTTCTCTTTTTTTTTTGGGGGGGGGGGGGGGGGTCAAAATCCGTATGCTTATTCGAAGTAGCAGACTCATCAACTGTGGATGCACAGTCCATACCGGTTTACAGCGAAAGGAGAAACAGCTTGAGTGTCTGTGAAGCTCATTCCGGAACTATCATATATCAGTGGCTTCTCTTGACATTTATTTAACATTTCTACTGCTGTACTGCCTGAATATAGTTTAAATTATTGTTTGGTGTGTCACATGACTTGTCGCAGAGACAAGCTAAAAGCCCAAGCACCTCGAAGTATCTGCTGGGTGAACGGGGGAAGGTGTGAGGAAGGGCGGGGGAAGGCTATGTCACGATGACTCCTGCAGCAGGAATGACCATCACTTCTCATGAGTAATGAGGCTCAATAAAAATAAAACTAGAAGGAAAATTGCAGTAAACGATACTTACAATTAGATAACATAAGGATAATGAGAGATGGGTGCAAGACTATCAGTTTTCGGGTCATTATGAGTCATTGATCGATTGATCTGTTTAGTTGAAAATGTTGAGTGGGTGGTTATCGTCTTTTGAACCAGTGCTACGCATTAAGTCAGTATTAGTACTATTCCTATATATCTTCAATTGTCGGCTAATATCGATAAAAACCGAATGTCTCTGAACGTCAACCTAGGCAGTAAACGTCGACCTGGGCAGTAAACGTCAACCTGGGCAGTAACTTCAACCTGGGCAGTAAACAAAAGTTATTCCACCCCCAGCAGCGTTAAGTAATCATAGGTTGTTCGCTTATAGGTATATAGGAATACGTATTCCTCTTTACTAGCGATAATGTGCCGATAGTGTGTAACTGATTCAGTATCCTACATAGATGCTCTGCATGAAGTTCATATTTTGAATCAGCTTACAGTGTGTGGTTTGTGTGATGGTCTAATATAAGATGAAGTGCATAAACAAATACAATCAACAATGCAATGCGAAGCAGATGAGGAATGAAGATATAGAAAGTGAAACACGACCTTTAGATCTATATATATATACTTGTATTCATATATACATACAACATAATAATATGATAACAGATTTGTTATTGTTATCTATTAATCACTTACGGCTATTATCTTGTGGTTTCTTCAAAACAAATATATATATTACATGATATCAAAGATGGTGGTGGTTGGATTGAGGAAGCTTTATTTGGTAATTGGTTTTTGGAGAGTCACTGTAGCTACGATGGTAGGATGTTTGATAAAATGAGTCGAAATCACTCAGACCTATGCCTTGGGTTGAATGGGATAGGAACCCGTACCGCGACACAGATAGTGAGATGGCACTCTACTCAACCTCTTATAGCGCCCGTGCCCTATCAGCTCCTTATACCTTATACCAATGAGGCTGAGTGGCAGTAAAAGGGCGGGCGGGACGAGTGAATTGTCAGCAGGTTGACAGCCAACCAAACGAGACAGAGCCGGGAAGCCTCTTGAAACGTCCGCTCTTCGGCCGTACAACCTCTTCACTCGTCCCTGAGCTGCTCTGAACTGCTCACGAGTGTCTCCCAAGCAGCTCGATACTCCACGTCTTACGAACATCGATTTGCTCAGGTCAAGTGGGGAAACTTAGTGAGTAAGGGACAGATTGAGTAGCTGCGGTGTTGTGGTGGTAGTGGTGCGGAGAAGTAGCAGTGGTCTGGAAAAGGACCGCGGTCCTGTTGGAGGTGGTAGTTGGGGGTGATGGTGATGGGGTGAGGGGGAGATACTGCTGGGGGTTAAGGAGAGGTGGCTTTGCCCAGAAGAGCCTGGCTTCCGCCCACGCGTCCTCCGTTTGCCTGATTGGCTACTAGGATAGCTATATCCATGTTACTGCGCCAATGGCACGTTGTAACCATGCGAGATAGAAATTTGATTTGCTGGTCACCCCATACACAATCCCCCCGCCCGATACACACACACACACAAACACCCTCCTCCTTTGCCCAGAACACCCCGGCTCATTTTCCAACCCCCGGTTCCATCTCTCACACCGTTTCATCCCATCTGTAGTGTCATGCACTGGGAAACTAGTATGTATGGTGTGCGGGGGAGGGTGTTTAATAGTGTGTCAGGTATCTGAAGGCTGTGTGGTTGGTGTATCTATAGATAGTATGAAGAATATGTGATAGGGGCGTTGTTCCATGTTTTGTGAAACACAGATTAGTGACCCGCGGTCAAAACCGTTGCTCCAGATTCTTTGCGGATCGCAACTCAACTATTTCGCCATCTATATTCAATTAAAAATCTAATGAACCTTTTATCTATATCACTGAATATGTGGTGTTCTAAAAAGTAGCACCACGATTGGAAAATAATGATACCACTTGAGCATTACTGGAGCAATGCTTTTCCCACATTTCTAGGAGCAACAAACCCCGGGTGTGTGTACGAAAGTGAAACATGGAAGTTGGGTGTTTTGGGGAGTGTATTGCATGGACATGGAGTTCATGTTTGTGAAATTATGTGCCGGGTGTGTGATGAATGTTTCACGCGGCATGTTTAGTCGGTGTCGGACTGTGAAGTCACTAGAAGATGCAAAGTTGGTGTGTCATTTGTGTGGTGAAGGTTTGATAGATGTGTGGTCGAGCATGTATAGCATCTAGGTTCTGAATATGTCGGTTCCACGCAAGTATGCTATGTGTACACGTGGTGGATTCACTGCAGGATAGGGCCTTATCGTTGAACGTGTAGGACATGATAAACATGAAAAACTACAGTTAAGAGATGTGACCATGCTGAAAATAGATATGGTTAGGATGGGTGGGCGGGGTACTAGGCGGGTAGTTAGGGGGGGGGGGGGAGAGGCAGGAGGTCTGGTGGCGGAAGAGGATGACGGGTAAATAGGATGGAAGCTAATGCATTAAGGGAAATGATCTTGGGCGCATGTGTGGGCGGCCATATTTATGGTAGGACATAATTCCAGCAATTATTTTACTGACTAGTTAGAGATCCACCAATAACCCAATACGACTACCGGCACCTATTCCGTTGTCGCGGCGTGTCTATCCACCTCTTTTACATATTAGAATGTAGTGAGGAAGCTGAGAATGCCGTTTGAGGTCTTTTCACTTTGTTGGACATATTGCACTACCTGTTATTTAATGCTTGAGAATTGAGTGGCAGGCAAATGAATTTAAGAAGAGTGGGTGACATGAAACCAAGTTGAAAAAGAAAACACCTCTAACAAAACTCACACACAATAAGACAGGAGTTGATCCAAAGATTGAAAAGGGAAATCACTGAACCAGAAAGGATGAAATTGGTACACTCTTCTCCGTCAATATCGCTAAGTTGATCGATCAAACTTTGCTGTCTCTAATCAAGGAATGTCAATTATGATACATGCCAAGAATTATTGCAAACATTAAAAGTTGAAAACCACCGAAAGGAAAGATAATTTCCAAATAGGGATTTTAGCTCCGGCCCACGCGTCCTCCGTTCAGTCAGACAGAACAAACCCAGCTCTGGGATTCCTGATTAAAGTATCGGACGAAAGTGAAATGCTATTCTCCTTGAATGGATGCAACTGGCATCTCTCTATTGCAGATATATCTTTACAATGTAGAGACGTTCAATAAAGATGTATTTCTCAACCCCATAAACCTAGTAGAAATGACCATAGGATCACCTATCTAAAATACGATATATAACGTTTTGATTAGTGTAACAAATAGAGTATTCACGATATGCCAAGGTATATTTTCTAAAGATCTACCTAAGTGATCCCTCCTTTATAAGATATAATTGCTTATTTCATCGATAATAAGGCACAGTCATAACTGTTTTCAATCGAGCGCTCCTTGACTAAGATATTGCTTGACTTCGTTATGTATCAGTATGAGTTTTCGATTATATTCTATTTTATTTTCCAGGTGTAGTATGGCACATAAGGCACATTACTTGTCAACCAGATATGGCATGATACATAGAAATAACATATAGACTGCGTCTATGCAACTGGTTATCAACAATGGCTAATCCTATGACATTAATCAATCCAATTTATATAGAGATATATAGATGCCCATTCACCAATATACAAGCACTGATAGCTGGCAGAAAGATGACCAAGTGACATTGTGAGTCACTAAATGTCAGATACAAGGACCTTCTGAGAGTTACCAAACATGTGACTCAACAAGAACGAGTCGTTCGTCACTCCCGCGGGTTCACCAAGTGCCACCTGTAGAGCTTTGCACCACTATTGCCTGTTTCCATGAAGGCGCTTTGCAAGAGATTGTCTCATTATCAACGCATGGTAATCCTAAGTACCGGTAGGTCCCCAAATATTTGTTTTCCTCTGATTTTTATTTGCAATCGATTGCATAATTTAGGAGTTAATTACCAGGCAGGACTTAATCTTTTCCTAAACTGTGGGAGGAAATCACAAATAAGTTTGTTTCTAAAAAGCTTCTCAACCAAATAGTTGATCAGATATGCTATGAAATATAAGGAGGGATTACCACGCTTCGAGAGAATTAATGGCGCTTCATCCATTCCATAAGTATTTCTTACACATGTAGTCACATGTAATTTCCCATGTAATAATCTTTTCTTCTACCCTGTATAGCAGAATTACCACGAATATATTCAGACTCATCAGAAAAAACGCCAAGCTAGTACCATCTAAGATTATTCCCTTTTGGTGAGAGCGCTATTTACGTTGCTCTTGCTAAGAATCTGCGAATTCTGCGTGATTTCCCACTGGTGAAGAGAGACCCGACTATGGAGGAATAGGAAAGGAGGACTTGCTCATGTTTTTAGATTGCACTTTACCGTTAACCCATTTAAAAGAGAGGGGCTTCCCCAACATTTTGAGATCTGTTATCATTATCGGCTCTTAAAGCCCATACAAATGAGAGTCAGAAAGACGATGACAGGGGGCACTTCTCAGAGGCAATATTTAAGGATTCAGAAGATGAAGTAGAGTCCGGAAGTGAATCGGGTCATTTCTCTGGTTACTCCTTCAGGTGTGATCTATAAATTTTCATACTTCACGGCAACTGACTGCAATACTAAGATTCTATACTAAGAAAAGGTACGTCGCAACAGTAGTGGATCACGCTTTCAAACGCTCCTACGTATACTACGCACTCCCGACGCTTTGGGTGCCTTGCCACGCAATCTATTTTTCCCGCGACGCAAATACCGTCAGGGTGCATCTTGACTATTCCTTGCTTTGTCAAAACTATTGCCCAGTCACACAGTAATAGACATCAAAGACATATGACTGTCACAGAAAAATGGATTCACATTTTCTGAATTGACCAGTGTCCATTGCTCAGTACCAGTAAATTGCATCAAATTGTATAATTATAATGTAATTCGGCGAGACAAAAGTTTGGCATATGCAAACGCCTAAGAAATGCTAAGAAACCAGCAATGGCGTCCAATGCTTGTACCACAGAAGAGCTCAAAGAACAAATAAACAAGGTAGTAAGTCTACTGCAAGAAAAGAGCTGACACGGAAGCAGCAGGCAGAAAAGGCGTAGAGAAGAAAGCAGTTCTGCAAAGAGATGAGGACGAAGTGGCAGGAGACGCAGGACATAGAGTAACCTCGAGCATCCGAGAAATAGTGAGTACGGCACAAGAAGCAGTGGCAACCATAACATGATGCGACCATCAAGGCGGGGCAGGACAGGAGACAGCGGCCATAGACCACGGAGCAGCTGACAGGAGGAGGACACGCAGATCGAGGGGTAAAGCAAGGACACAATCAGATACGAAAGATACGTTCCTTAGAAGACAGCACTCGCAAATAAAATCGTTGACAAAGGATCATGATTGCATGGATTGAGTAACAAGGTTCCTGGCGGAGACTAAAGTATCCACTAGCAATCAAAGTAACAAATTATTTTTCGCTCATGCTCAAATAAGAAGGGGCAGGAAAAATCTGCTTTAAACCAGGTACAGAATTAGCTCCTCTGCGCCCTCAATATAATAGTGGAACATATGCTCATAGCTCAGATCACGTCATCAGTGGATTCAGACACCTCTATAAATGTAACCGCTCCATTTGGGCGAAGAGCACACCCTTACAAAACAGCGAGGAATAATGTTTTCCAAAGAAGGTAGGAAGGAGAGGGAGAAAGAACAAGAAAAGAAACAAGAAAAGAAGGATTTTTAAGAGATCTTTTAAATGACGGTAGCATGACTAAAACAGGAAAAAACACTGGAATAGCTCAAGAAACGTACAAAGGACTAACCACACACTTGAATCTTAAGTCAAAGGCACCAGCATGATGACAGAGGCCGACGACCGAAATGCACAAGGTACACGAAGAAAAGGTAACAATGAAGGTACTAGAGAAGGCACAGGCACTCATGATGAAAGCACACGAGGAGTCGGCAAGAGAGCTGATGGGTATAGAATGAGGGAGGACTACCACAGCAGCAACACAAGTGATCAAATACTCTCTTGCAGGTTTGAGTAGAGAAAAGGAGGTATGAGAATGGTACAAAGTCGTGATTTGTTAGAGGGTATATCTAGTTCCTAGATGTTAGTCCTGGGCTGGACTGTAGACCAGCATGCAGCACTGGCCTACAGTGATATGATGGGTTTGGTATGAGATGGGGACATGTGTAATGTATGTGGAACTGTAGTTGGTATAGTCCTAGAAAATGTCACAAACACTGAAGTAAGTTATCACTGGAATACTGTAGTTTAAGTCCATGAAGGCTGTAGTGGGTAGAGAACTTCTTCTTTGCTGCGTCCGCCCTTCACAGATAAGATCTGCTCACAGAGGTACTTGAAATGCTTCTTTATTTGTAATCCACAAGGTAGTAACAGGTTTCTCACATGTTAGACTAAGAACCAAGAACGATGGGTGCAGCTGGCCTATATAGCTGGTTGAGGTTGCATGCAGGACAGTGTCAGGGTCTTTGTCCCAAATGCACGCTCTCAACACTCTGTTCTTCTAACTCAAATGACCTGTCCTACTGACCCAAGCTAAGTGGGGCAGTAGGTGTGTATGCACTGACCTACTGGCCCAAATGATCCATCCATGCTAAGTGGGGCAGTGGGTGTGCTGGCAATGACCCACTGACCCAAATGCTCCATCCTACTGGCCTTCACCTTGAGTGTTTCTGTGCCGACACACTAGCCTAGATACAGCTGTCTTGCTACCAGAGCATTTCATGTGGTGATATGCCTATACTTCTGCTAGACAAGAGCTCACAGTCTTACTTACACATTTCTTATAAATTTCATTATTTGTGCTTGGCTCTGGTCCAGTGCACTCCAGAGACTATCTGCTTATTGATTTTTTGAACTGCAATTTGTTTTCCGATCGTTGCACTTCAGAAGACAGAGCATCCCATATTACTGTATCTCTATAGTCACAGTTTTTATCTATAGCCATTGGTCTCAAATTCATATCCCCTGAATCTGACCTTGGTGTCGCTACGTGTCCCTCAGACAGTTTCATCAATATGTCTCACGTCACCCCAAAACTGTTGAAATTAGATCAGAATTAAATGTAGACATTTTGAACGGCAAAGATTTGGTGAACTTTGACCTTTGACCTCTCCTAGTAATTTACTGCTACCACAATCTGACTTGACTAGTGGCCATGCCCAGAGTCTCTACCACCCAAAGTAGTGAGACATTTTTATTGGTGAGAGTTGTCATGGACTTTTGAAAATTTCCATATCTCCTCCCCTACAAATATTGTTTACCAAATTTAAACAATTCTAAGCTACTATTGCGAATCATTTCCCTTGACTGATAATACCACGTCAGACCATAGTCAACTGCTACAACGAGATATATGTAGTGCGTAAAATTAGAGATTTCATAATTGTCTATGTTTGGTTCTAAGTTGGGGCAATGAGTAACACTTTACCACAGTTGTAGTTACTTTGTCAATTCTCCCGCCTATCCATAGATGATTATATGAAATGCGCCACACTTGATTATGAGGAAATGAATACCTAGTTGATATATCTAAACCAATTTTGACTAATATAAACAAATTGTTCAAAGACTTAGACATCCATAAATGAGGTGAGATGCACAACACCAAAGTTCTACCATCTAACGGATATCGCTAGATAAAACTCTGAGCTGGGACAAATGCACAAATGATTTGGTTAAATATACTAACCATCGCCTCGCCAAGCTGCCAAGAATACAAAAATACATAAGTGGGTCTACTTGTATTGGGAATTATAAGTGTCTGATAGCTCTTGTCTTCAATTGCCCTGGCTATTACCGGATGACTTCAGATGGCAAGGAAGCTATGACACTGTAACGGAAGAAATGGAAGAATCTTAACCAGCAAGCAATGTCGCAGAGTAATCTAAAACAATTAGCATTCTATTAAAGTGCATCTTTCTATCCTATTCAATAATCAACAGACCTTCATCAGCAAGTAGTATACAGTTTCTTGTTTTCATTGCATTTTCGGTTCCGATTTGAGAAGGTATGAGTATTTTGTTCCAAAGGTTTCTTTCAAGATGGAGGCGATGACATGGTAAGGTAAGTAAGCAGGGATGACTACAGATAGCATGAATGCAATGACATAAAGGGGAGAAAGTAAAGCATGATGACTACCGATGGCATGAAAGTAATGACACAGGAGGAGAAGTAATGTGCCATGAATCTGGATGGCATGGAGGTGATGACATGGTGAGAAAAGTGAGCAGTAATGACTCCAGATTGCATGGAGGCGCCGCAATGCTGAGGAAAGTAAGGTGTGATGATTCCAGATGGCATGAAGGCAATGACATGAAGAGGAAAGTAAGGTGTGATGATTCCAGATGGCATGGAGGCAATGACATGGTGAGGAAAGTAAGGTGTGATGATTCCAGATGGCATGAAGGTAATGACACTGTGAAGAATGTAAGGTGCGATGTCTCCATATTGCATAGAGGCAATGACACTGTGGGGAAAGTAAGGTGTGATGATTCCAGATGACATGAAGGCAATGACATGAAGAGGAAAGTAAGGTGTGATGATTCCAGATGGCATGGAGGCAATGACATGGTGAGGAAAGTAAGGTGTGATGATTCCAGATGACATGAAGGCAATGACACTGTGAAGAAAGTATGGTGCGATGTCTCCATATGGCATGGAGGCAATGACACTGTGAGGAAAGTAAGGTGTGATGATTCCAGATGGCATGGAAGCACAGCTGGTCATGAGCTCCACAAATCTCATTAATTCAAGATACCTTGTGAGTACATATATTTGTCTATCCTCAAAGATTTATTCCGCGGTAACTACTATTCCCATTCGATTATGTCGAGCTCTTCATATTATTTATGTTTGTTTTAGTTAATCATTACCTCATTATCTGAGCAACACTCTGTAAGATTGCTTAATCAATAGTCGTCTACAAGGAAAACTATGTTTAGATTTGTTTTTCAATAAGACTATTGATATAAAGATAACTTTGCAGTACTCAGGTGATTATTGGCGTTGGATTTGAGACATGTTTAATTTCTATACTTTGCTCACGGGTTTCCTTTCCCAGGCGAGAATTAGCTTTTCGTTCAACTAATACCTTATATCTAATACAGTCAAATGCTTTTCACATATCTATAAGGACCATAAGTAAAAACGAACCATTATTTTGAGTAGTACATGGTTTATCAAGTTATAATGAGCATGTCACGTGGACCCCCGTGGAGAGATGGCATTCTTTCTATCTCAGAGGAGTTCATATTCCAAAGGGAATGCTACTAATTGGCTGTGGGCCTCTCTTTCAAAAAATATCTGAAAGATCTGCAAGTTCGACATTGGACTCCAGTCCTTCAGGTTGTCAAGAATCTTCTTCTTATAAGTCTCTGTGGTATATGATTTCTAAATTGATGATTTGACTTAAATAACTGGCGCCTGAAGAACTTCTCGGTACAGTAACGTCTTCAATCAATGATACTAGTTTGGAATCCTTTGTGTTGGGTCTGAAATGCGATGGACAAACTGCATCCATTTGGTAGGATGAAAATGTGGATGATATAAACAATAACAGTTAGCAAAGCCCTATATATGATAATAAATATCTTTGCATGTCGCCTATCAAATAATACATCAACGCAAAAACAAAAAGATTTTTTCATTGTTTATCACGAACTAATCATTTATATCTAACTACATACTCTGAGATAATGGAACGAAATGAGTCTGTGATTTAACTTAAAACAGAATGTGCTGGCATTCGTCTTATGGGCATTAAATCTTAATACTGTTTCATCTTGATTAAACAATGTTATTAACTGTATTTGTATTTAATCATTATTTCGTTTTTCATGAAACATACCCCAGAAAATAAATTGTAACATGTGGAGAGAAAAATACAATGTAACAAACAATGACTGCGGGGGCGGAGCGTCAATTAATCACACACTCTTCTCTTGACAGATCCATTATTTAATTAAGATACTATTTGAAATATTCTGTTTTCTTTTCATTCTTGCTGATGTTATTTATTTTAATCAATTTTAAGTAGTGCTGACGGGGATGACAAGCACCCTATTTAAAAAAATAAACACTGATGTCCATCAAAGGTCGCTGACCAAAGGTCTAGGGTAAAGCCAAAGGGGATTTTTTCTACTTGTTTCCTTTCTCCAGGGAAAAGTCTTTTTACTTACCATTCCCTTCAGCATCTCGTCGTTCTCCTAACTACTCTGTTACCAAATTCTTGCTCCGAGGCCCTGCGTCCACAGAGTTCCCGATACGCTCCTATACGCCCTATGACGCACCTCCCGATAGAAAAAACCAAAATCGCTTTGGAAGGTCACCGGTCGGGGAGTTGATCACCTCTCTGCGATTAGGCTCCAATGAAAAATGGGTGTTTGCGATTTTGTCCTAATTATATCGTGAGGTGTCGACGACATTAAAGCCGGGTTCCCACTACAGCAATGTGGCAACGATCGTTCTTCCGTCAATGGTTCTGATACAGAAGTGGGAGCCCGGCTTTAATCATCAATAAATGTCGGTGGCTAATCGGGAGCATCGCAGAGTATCTTTCAGGGTTAATCGTTCTCACTTGTCAGATACTGATCAGAAAATGAATTTTTGGAATGTTGTTCCATGTACATTGGGGCTAATTGCAAATTGGAAAATAATTATAGAGGTGAATTGGTGGCTCCACCCGGCGGTCACGATACTAGCCACGCAGATGCTACAGCCACACGGAAGAGGGCGCCACCAGCGGTCTCCACGCCATGCTCAAGTTCGGAAGCTGATTACAGGCATCTAACAAATACCTACGAAAAATGGGGAAAAACACGCCCAAACGCAGTACGTAGGGGCAGGCATGGCCAGCCGACGACCAGGACTCGGTCGATCTGGATTACAACGGCCGCCTAGCGACATTCGACAGAAGATTCAGTATTCTCGAGTCAGCGCTCACAGATATAGCGGCAAGGCTCCCCGCCAATGGCGCCCGCTCAGATCCAGGCACCTCAGCGGCCACGGCATCTAAAACTCCTCAGAGCAGCGGATCAACGGCCGAGACATTGGATTTGAGTGCCACACCGGCATCTCCAGCAGGTCAGGAGGATATTTTCATTGAGAGGGTGGTTTCTGCAGCACCGGCATTAAATTTGACTGTTCCTGCGGCCCTGGCCAACTACGCGAGAATCTCGGCCCTTACACTGGGCACCACGGCACCCGCCAACATGCCAGCGGGGATCGCACAAGCGGCAGGCCTGGGCACCGCCTTCGAAGGCGTGCTTTTGGAGCAGAGGAGGGCCGCCGCCTTGGTCCCGCCTTTTACGGTTAGGCCAGTTAGGGGGGACGATGAAGTCGAGGACCAAGTAAGGAAAATCCTCGAGACCACGACCTCGAGGTTCGCAGACACAGGTAAAAACAGATTTTATCCCCACACCTATGTATACCGAGGCCCTGAAAGGCTCAAGACCGGCCTTAATGAACTAACCTTAGCAGAGTATGCCTGGGCCCTCCTCAGGATTGTTAATGATTCAGAATTCCTCCCCCCCCCCAGTATGTAACCCCCCTAGTAGCACATCTAGGGGATGTACTAGAGGATGCCAGGGAGTTTGACTTTGCTCAAGTCCGCCGCTGGTCAAAGCGGATCTTTGCCATGGTCAGCGAAGGCCGCCTATGCTTAGGCTGGCTCGACGATACCCGTATACAACTACTCCGGGTGGGTATATCCCAAGTATATTCTGGCCGCTTAGCCTTTGCAAATGAGGGTGCTAGGGGGAAAAAGTCCAGGGATGATACCTCCAGGCCTTGCCCTCCTTTAATAAGGCAGGGGGGTGCGATAAAACCCCCGGGCACATTGAATCTGGAGTCAGGATGAACCACGCCTGCGCCTATTGTGCGGTATACACGGGGGCCTTTAATGGCCACGCTGAAATGGCATGTTGGGTTTTGCAACGAAACTTATGCGTGGCAAGTCCCGCAAGCGGCACTCGTGCCGCGGATCAGGTCCAGAACCCCCCCCCCCAGGTTTTTCGTCGATAGGCGAGGCGAGGTCAGGATCGGCCCGCCTCGCACGCATTTCACCCGTTGGTGAACGCATTCATGTTAGTTCTACGGCGCCTATGGCTGGACTCCTACGGCTGCCTGTATTGTTTGTGGAGGCCGTAGCTGTCGCTGTCCCAGTACGGCCCCCCCCCCCCATCTGATTTCTGTGTGGAGACAACACTCTGTATAAATGGAGACGGCGCTGTGAGCGCTCTTGGTGAAGTTCCCGCAGATGGCGCCACGGGCACCAGGGAGGATACGGCAGGTGGCGCCACCAGAAGCGCTCAGGATATGGCAGGTCCCGGCCCGGTTGCGCCCCTATGGTGCGGGCCTGCCGCCTACACCACTGTCATTCGTGCTATTTGGCCTCGCCCCGCCACCCCCATCTGGGCGGGGAGGGAGGCTCTGGCCTCGGTATTTATACGTGTGGCTGCCTCGGGCCTCCCGAACTACCTCGGCGCCCGCATTCCAGTTCCCTTGGGCCTGATCCCTTCCGTTCTGGGCCCCCCCCTTCGACCCCTGGATGGCCGTTTCCCCCCTAATGACTCGCCCTAAGAGGGGGTCGGTCAACAGAAGGGTCATAGTGGATATGTCCTTTCCCCCGGAGAGGGGGTCAACGCCGGAGTGGAGAT
The DNA here is from genome assembly GCA_950022655.1 of Alentia gelatinosa. NCBI lineage: Eukaryota > Metazoa > Annelida > Polychaeta > Phyllodocida > Polynoidae > Alentia > Alentia gelatinosa. Next base: position 22,716,216 of record OX465588.1, on the reverse strand, counting down.
GGGCCCCCACCTCCCATACGCCCAGAACAGCACCCTCCCAACGATAGCTGACCTCGCCGAGCGTGTCCGCGCCCTAGGCTCGGGCGCCTGGCTATGGAAAGCCGACACGGCCCGGGCCTATCGTCAACTGCGAGTGGACCCCCGTGATTATCCCCTCCAGGTCGTCGCATCGGAGGGCAAATATTACATCAACCCCTGCTGCCCGTTCGGTGCCCGCCTCTCAGCCTTTGCGTGTCAGCGGGTGACTCAGGCTGTAACCTTCCTCCTCGGACGCCGAGGGCGCTTCGGTCTCTCATACATAGATGATTTCTCAGGTGCCGAGGCCATGCAGGAGGAGGCGGCAGAGGCCTACAACGACTTCACGGCCCTCGCCAGCTACTTGGGCCTCGTCCTCGCGCCGGAGAAATGTAGCCCCCCGGCCCAGTGCATGGAATGGCTCGGGAAAGACGTGGACACGGTCGCGATGACACTCCGCATCATGGCCGACCGCCTCGCTGACATCGTCAAGGACTGTAGGGCTTGGCGGGCTCGCAAGGCTATCACCCGTGCTCAGCTTCAGTCGATCGTCGGCAGCCTCATATACGTGGCCCGTTGCGTTTCTCAAGGGCGGAAGTTCGTCGCCCGTGCCCTTGCCTTCCTCCCCGTGTCCCGGGCACCGGGGCCGCAGTCATACCAGCAGCGGTCAAGGAGGTCTTGGTCGCCCCCTCCAGGAAGCCGTTCGATATCTATGTCTCTAGCGGGGACGCGGTGATCGTGGCCATTGTGGCAGGTGGCAGAATCTGCCAGGAGGCGCCTGCGGTGGCCGACGCTATCAGACGCGGGGTGCGCTTCTACGCTGTGGCCCTCCTCCAGGGTGTCGCTACGCTCGGGCCAAGCGCCCCCCCCCCCGGGGCGGCCGTTGTTGTCCATACGGATAACATGGACCCGGTTGGGCTATTGCCTCAGGTAGGCCTGCCGTTCTATCGGCCGTCGCCCACGAGGTCTGGCTGGTGGCAGCCCTCTGGGATGTGGACGTGACATTTGTATATGTGGCCGCCGTGGACGCCTTTGCTCCCGGCGACCGTGCGATCGCTAATATTGACCCCGTTTTTGATATCAATGTTTTCACTTCTCTGCCCTTTAGGCACCGGCACCGCCCTGCACGCTCAGATGATGGTATCGCTGGCATCGGCTGAGGCCGTTTCTACACGTCAGAACCACGTTGTTAAGGCACAGGCATACGTGCGCTTCGCATTATGCGGGTTTCGACCCCCTCTAGCCGACCGTCGCCCACGTGGCTCTCTGCACTCAGGCATTGGCCAATTCTTTTCGATCCCCGGCGACGGCCGCCAACTATCTGTCCGGGGCACGGACCTGGATTCATCGCCACGGCGGAGACCCCGCCCCCTCTCCTCGCTTGAGGTCCTTGCGGTCCAGTGGGGGTCCAGGCGCCTATCACCCCACGTACTGTCACCAGCCCCTGCAGTTCGCCTTCTAGAGCTCTGGCACGTGATCGCATATTTATCTAGGGCCGGGCCCTCGGCCCTTGTCCTCCGGGCGGCACTCCTCATCGCCTACTATACATTCCTCAGGGCATCAAACGTTCTCTCCCCGTCCCTCACTTCATGGGTGGCCCTCACACCCTCAGGCGGGAGGACCTCCAGTTTTCCCCAGGACTCCTCACGATCCACTTGAGATTGACTAAGACCCGGTCCCAAGCGGCCCCCCTCACGTGGTCGACCTCCCGTGCTTGGCAGACACGGCAGTCTGCCCGGTCGCGGCATACCATCACTACACGGGAGCGGTTCTGGCCTCTCCACGGTCGCCAGCCTTCATCATATCGTCGTCTACTCCACTCACCTCTCGGCCATCGTGTGCTGTCATGCGGGCTGCATAGGCGGCCGTCGGATTCCCGCCGGCCGAGAGAGTTACGCTTCATTCTCTGAGGCGGGGGGCAGTCCAAGATGCCGTGGCTGCCGGGGTACCCCATAGTGCGATATGCCGACACGGCACCTGGACCAGTGCCTCGGGCATTAGGCCGTATTTACCCCCGCCGGGAAGGACGTCGACCCCTTCCCGGCACTCCTAAATAATTCTGCATTTATGCCTATGCCCTTTGGCATATTTTCTCACATTTGTGAACTTCTCTTTCGGTATTACTATTACTACGGACACTCGTATATTCCATGTCTCATACCAGATTACATTGTTTGTTCAATTTCGTAATCTATATCTGACAGATTATGTTACATTAATTGTCTTGAATAAATAATGTATAATGCCAATTACGCCTCCTTATAATTGGGGCTAATTGCAAATTGGACAATAATTATAGAGGTGAATTGGTGGCTCCACCCAGCGGTCACGATACTAGCCACGCAGATGCTACAGCCACACTGAAGAGGGCGCCACCAACGGTCTCCACGCCATGCTCAAGTTCGGAACCCACCCGCCCACACCTCGTTGTCAGAAACTCCTTTGATAGGGCATTTATGCCTATGCCCTTTGGCATATTTTCTCACATTTGAGAACTTCTCTTTCAGTATTACTATTACTACGGACACTCGTATATTCCATGTCTCATACCAGATTACATTGTTTGTTCAATTTCGTAATCTATATCTGACAGATTATGTTACGTTAATTGTCTTGAATAAATAATGTATAATGCCAATTACGCCTCCTTATAATTGTTAAAATAGCATCAACAACCCTACAATGTTTCCGGAATTATAGTGCATTATATGATTATAATTAAAATTGCTGCAGTACCTCAAGATCTGTATTAATATATCGGAACCGTGGTCATTTTTTTTTACTGGAAAATCCATTGTGATGTGTGCTATAGTCGCTGTTCTAGACATTTGTCTATGATATGGACCTTCTCGATTAGCCTACGATTTTTACTTTTTGTATCGGCGCCATATCAGTAGGTCTAAATTTCTCTTGTAGTAGGTGACCCCCCGGCCTAACCCTTATTTGTCTTGTCTTTGGCTACTAGTTCTCCTCGTTTTTGCTGTTCTTCTTCGTTTTCATCTATCTTTCCTTAGTCATATTCTGGTCTACTGTCAATACATATACTTCTCATATAACAAGTGATGCAGGCGAACCATAAACAAGAGTTACCCACGACATGTTGCACAGTGTACGGGAACCAGATGATGCCTAAAGTGCTGACCCATCACCGCTTTATCCCCGCAAGCTATCGGCGGCAGGTGGCGCTATCTGCCGAGTATGTGCCCAGCCCATAGATACCCAGCTCTGTCTCCACGTGACAACCAATCGAAAACCTATTCCACATATCACTTTGTAATCCTCAATAAAGCCTCCTGCTGTTCAGCGTCACCAATTGCGCCCTCCCACCTGCTTTCAGCCATCCATACTGTCCTGCTTAGACTACCAGAGTCTTCCATAAAAACACATCCGTGACAAAAACTATTTAAACCTTTTTGTATATATTTATCTCTTATTGCTCCTACACAAATTTGTCCCATGAAGGTCTAGATAATGTACTATTAAGAAAAGGCATATTCAACAAAGTTTGATTGGCAATGTTGATTTATCAAGGATAACTCATTAATAAAAAAGAAAGTTTTATGAAGTTCAGTTGTATTATAATGCCAATTATTACTTACTTTAGCGTGAATTGATTTCACAAAATATCCCATGTCACATATGTAGACCATATGTAATCATATAACATGTAATGAAAATGAATCTGAATATGATTGTTCAAAGTGTATACCAATCAAAAAGTATTGATTTGGACCCTATCCTGGCGTTTACACTAGACGATTAAAGGCGGTGATTCTTGAATTTAGTACCACCTGACGACTTTCAGTCGAAAAAGGTTAGAAATCTAGTGTAAACGCAATGGTACCGTATTATTTCTATCCTATTGTAAATTATGATGCCGATCCTTTTGTTCATCAGCCCTGAGTTGTATCTGAAAAGCTTGTGTAGATGGGAAATGAAATATAAGTTTGTTTTTTTCAAATGTGTGGCACTCCAGATTGTCAGATTCCATCAGATTACTCGATTGGACACCACCTGGCGAATATGTAAACTACTTGACGGCCAACGATTATATCACGCCAGCTTAAATTAGTCATCTAGACAGCTGTCAATTCTGTAAAATCCCAGTCATCAATCACCTCAACTTTTGGCCAAATATGCTATACCATTGTGTGGTCTAAAATCTTATTAAGACATTGATTATTTATCTACTTAGATGTTAGCTCCTCACATACGATGATTTACTCGCTACAGATTCTTTTAGCTGGAATATTTAATGTGACTCGATATCAATTTCAGTCTTATAAGCTAGATAATCGTTCACAGTTTCCTATTTAACAAGTAAAGCTCCGCTTGTGATGACAAACCCGATAGAGCATGGTAACCTCACATACCATCTCACTCGAGGTAAAATTTGAGACAATGATTCTTTATCCCTACTTTAATTGAATTATATTTCTGATGACAGTAATTCCCCAAAAGCTGGATACAAAGCATCAGACTTTATAATCAACTGACTATGTTATAGCCACTCAGGGATCATATCTATTCCTTCTTGCACAGCTTCCATTCACAAGATCACCATAAGGCCTGGCGTCCACCTACTACGATAGAAATTTAGACCTATCGATATGGCACCGATACAAAAAGTCAATATCGGAGACATATCGGGAAGGTGCAAAATCGTAGACATATGTATAGACGTGCCAATCCACCATGCATCATTCGGGATTTTTTTCGGTGCCTAATCGCAGAAACGTGGTCAACTGCCCCGATATTAGAAAACCTTCCGACGCGATTTCGAATTTCGATCGGGAGATGCATCGTAGACCATATCGGTGCCATATCGTAGTAGGTGGACGCCGGGCCTAACACTCAAACCTTGAATTCCAATATACTATGTGTTTTAGTCCTAAATAAATAATCTTTTGTTAAGTTCACAGTTCATGAATAGTTCTAGTCACTTTCTATCACTCGCATTCTCCACGATCATCGTGTCCAGTGTCCAATTCCTAAGTTAGTAAGATAACTCCGTGTATTCTCCCTATGAGAATCAGCCTTCAGATTGTTGGTAGTCCTAGACTCAAAGAGTGGTCTGTTCTCCACACACACAATCTTCTGGGTAGAATAAGGCCTCCATTATTTACACCCTGACACTATCGGAGGTCATCTATTTTGATTCTGACACCCCGCTGATAGTACCTGAGAATGTTAGACATCTCTGACTTCACCTGATCGCAATACTACCCCACCTCCACAGTTCTAGCCCGGTAGACTGTAATATGATATGATGACTGTTAGAATTTTGTTCACCACAAAAGACTACCTACCTTCAAATAAACACTCTGAGTAAATAAGCCAGGGGTCAAGCTCACGCCTCTCAAGTTGTTTTTAAATTGGACACCAGGTGACACCAGTTAAAAAATCTAGCAGGAAAGGGCTGTACTAGGATCTGCACCTTTGGGACAACCAAAAGATAATGGAACACTGCTGCTCGCGATGGCTCACCAATCCCCCAGGTTATTGTTTTCAAATCATCGATGGTACCGAAATAGTAAATCAGACAAAGTACAGTGATTTAAAACAATTAGTATTCTATTAGAGTGCATCACACTATCCTATTCAATAATCAACAGACCTTAATCAGCAAGTATATTACAGTTTTTGGATTTTAATCACATCTTCGGTTCTGATTTGAGAATGCATGGGTACATTGTTTGAGAGGTTTCGTTCGATATATTGCTTCCAACAATATTTATAAGAATAAGGTCATCTGTAAGTCATAGTTACATCACCGACAAAAATAAACATTCAAAGTAATTCTGTATGTAGATTTATACTGAAACTGTAAATAAGATCTGTTTTTATTAAAGTTCCTTTTTTTTATTTTTTTTTTTTAATGACTTTTATTTAGACTGATCATGCTCAGCTGATATATACATCTGCTGGTTTCAATGCATGCAAGAAGAAGAAGAAGAAGAAGAAGAAGAAGAAGATTTCCAGATATGCACAAAGCAGTATGCGGGCATCAACAAACTGAGAAACCTGATTAAGGGATCATCATGCATAAAAGGGCATTTTGCTTGGAACAGAGGGTGCTCCCTTAAGCGGGGGTTTACTGTATTTAAACAATGGGTAGTTCTTTATTGAGTCCCCATATATTCTCAATGATGATTCGGTATATCATATACGTGTGCACTGTATCTACCTCGCATCATTGTATGACGGCCAACTACCGATATCTTCAAACAGACAGCCCACTACCAGTTACTCGCCACCTACCTCCACCTATACCCTATTTTAAAAGATTGTATTTGCTTTCAATGGTGTCACAATGTTCTTCCTGACAAACATTTTCCGGTACATAACAAGATAAAAAATGGTAATTACTATGTTATGGATAATAAGACTACAAGCGTCGCATTACACGCTTGTTTTCAGCATGAAGATGAATTACTTTCATTTTACATCAAATTTTTATATGGAGATCAATGGCTAGTACTTCCAGCTACCTGCCACCCAATACCTACTACTTGCCACCCACTTCCCGCTGTCTGCCAACGCATATCAGCATACAGCGTTAGTACGAAGGGGTCATCGCCCGCACCGGGCGCCCCGGGCAGTAAACCACGCGGCGTTTACCGACCCGTCGCCCGCGTGTAAGATTTGTCCGCGCGCAGCGTCTAAATCACCCCACTCGGGGGTCCCGCCGGGACGCGCCCTGCAGCGGAGGGCGGGGGCATGAGCGGAGGGGTGCCCACATGCACACTTCAGGGATTCCCCAGTGGTCATCGAGTGTAAAAAGGGCAAAGAATAGTACAAGCAGGTCTGGCGGCCAGTGAGTGTTGTATATCGTCGTTTGTTTCCAGCGGCAGACTATGATAACCATAAACGAAATTGACTGTAATCAGTTTCTGATCGGAAATGCAACTCATGGCCACCAGAGGAAGCAGTGGCGGCCACGTGCGACGCGCGTGTGGCAAGCAGCAGCGCCCGTGGTCGTCCTCGTGCGGAGGGCAGAGGCAGGCAGTGACAAGTAATCTGTCGTAGATGAGTAGTGGTGGAAGACGACCAGGGGTAGATCCTCATGGGTGGAAAATAGTTTTTTTAAGCGATTTTCAGACGAGCCGTTGCTGTGAATGACATGAGGTGGACTGTAGTCGAGGCTAATAGGATAGTGGCCAATAGAAAGCAGAACATGCTTAGATAGTAGACATAGGGACAATCAGACGAACACATAACATGGTAACTAGGAGTAAAATGGATGAATATCAATTTAAAGTTGCGTCGAATCTAATCTGCAGGTAATTTTCTGGAAACCCACTTGCATCCTCTCAACTTGCAATTTCCACAACTGCAACTGCGCCAGTGGGTCATTGAAGTATTTCGGTCTCTAGTGACTGGTCATGGTTAGTTGGGCACGCCTTTAATACTTTGAGACACTGGGTATGTTACATAATTTTTGAACGATACGACCATTGTACGATACGATCTATCCAACGATATACGACCTCGTGGACGATCCTTGTCCAATTTAGTTACATAATAAAGATCGTAGGGAGACACATGAATCGTTCGTACAAATGATCATATCTTTGACATAGATCGTAAGGATCATAGGCCTATTATGTGAAAGTTATGCACACCCCCCCCCCCCCCCTCTCCCATCTACACACACTGCTTATGACATGTTGGGTTCCAGTGTTAACGATCATTTAGCTGTAGACTGGTATTCAACCCACGGAACAGATTTGAGCCTCAGATATTTCCGTATATTTTAGTGATTTATCGAGGATTTCTTTTTTTTAAAGCTGTGTATTTTAATGTTAATAAAGTCTTATTTCAATTTGAGATCTTAATAAATGAAATTAATCGACACCCACAACACCCTCTTGAGGTGTCGTATGTAAGGACGATTTTTGAGCTGGTGAAGGGTTAGTTTTTTTACAGCAAGTTCAAGGTTTATATGACCACTCTAACCATCAGGCAGAGTATAATAACGTGTAGCTCACGTACAATTAACTATGGGAAGTTACACAGATATGTAGTGTATCAAGAATCACATAATTGTTATTAGCAATGGGTAGTGAGCTAGAAAAGATGGTTTAGTAAGAAATAATGGGCAGTCAGACAGACGAAAGCATGTGGTGAGTATCGGCGTAAGTGGTGAGAAATAAGAACATCGAAATAAGCGGATAATTGAGAAGTAACGGGAAGGGAGACCAATGCACAGTGTGGTACGAACCTATATATGGTGAGTCAATGAGACAAACGCCACAGTAAAGACCAATGGTCGGCCAGGCTGACAAAGGTTATGAAGGAGGCACGGTGTAGTAGGCGGTGGCCGGGATTATTTGGTCAGCTAGGCATTTTTCGTCTGTATTGTACATCCACTTGATCCACACCCACGCACATTTATTCCGGGACACTGGACGCTTGGCTGGAGAAGACGATTTATTGCCCCAGATTACACTGAGGACTACCCCAGAGAACCAATGGCAGACACGTTCTTAATGTCCTAGTTACGAGTCACCTCCCTTGCTCAATTATAACTTGGTAATTATATCAAGCTATCAGGATTTTCAGTTATCATTAGGTGTTTGATACTGTAGAGGCCGACGGTGTAATTCCGCATTTAGCAAATACTAAGATCACTATCCTATGGTTGTGATTATCCTTTTCGTTCCGTTGGGTTTACTAGAAACTCCACAGTAGGAAAATATCTTTCGCAAAGCAGTGGGAAAAGGATGTGCAAGCTAGGCCCCGTTTAGAAACATACACCATCCTATAGTTGGCTTTGATTTATTGATAAGTAACACAAAATAAATCTAGTTTTACTTTTAGAAACGTGGTGTTGGCCAAGTCAACATAAACTGTTCTAGGTTGGGGACAATCCAGTGTGAGCACCCGTCCCTACCTAGACGAAAGGTTTTTCTCAAATATACTTCCAAGACGATTTCCAGTTGTCATATAGTGGTTTCTTTATATTTTGGCGTCAAACCGGGTAGTTGTTGCAATATTTAAATCACAACACCCCATTCCGAAAGCCAAGTTGGGTAAGAGGGTAAGAATTCAAATGTTTCCCTTCTATAGGCCCGTTTCCATTGGCCGACGAAAACGATGAAGATCTTTTTTAGTTCTCCTTATAGCCTATTTCCATTTTGCCTCAGCAGTGGTAAAGGTCCGCCGGTGGTACCTGAGTGTAGATCGGTGACGGCCAATGTAAATGGGCCCTTAAGAGGATTAAAAATCTACACTGTTTTCGACGGCGAATGGAAACAGGCTTTATAGATCCATGAAAGGCAGAGAAGGATTCTTGGCACTATTGCCTATATCAACAAGTGTCTTGCTTCTGGAGGAGTTTCGCATTCAGTTGTCAGAGTGGAGCTTTGATATGGGCGGGGATTCCCCAATGGTAATGTTTGTATAATGACAATGATCTACTGGATTTGTTGAGATATCGAGTGACAATGATCTATTCCCTCTACTTCATGGTGATGGGCACCTTTTTCATGATGCAATAAAAAACTAAAAGGGATTTAAATGAATACATGCTTTGAGTCGACCTATTCTAACATGCCTGCTTCGAATGTGTAAGAAGAAGATCAGTTTGTTGTGTTTGCAATGACTGGAACTGAAACTGTGGATACAGGCCCACTCTGGCCACCAGAGCAAACTCATGTTACCTCTGGTAGAGCACAATCCCAGCCACCTTGATATAGCATAAATAGCTCAAATATGTGAAATCAATCGGTAACAACAACTTCACTCACTGATGTTTGTAGCGAGCGACACACAGACAGACTGTCAGTCAGCGTGACTTAGCAATGTGGGAGCGTGAGTGAACTTGTTATCAATTGATTTCGCATATTCAAGCTATGTAAACTGGACCAAATTGGAACCCCACATTGTATACCTCAATATTTGGTATTTACACATTCTTACTCTTTATGGAGGTTTGTAAAACATTTCGGAACTAACGATGCAGCAACGGTCCATCATTTTTGACGGCCGTGTGGGCGGGGTATAATCTTTAGGATTCATTAGCTGAGCCTATTTGCCTTATATCAGCTTTAAATACCAGTCGTCCTAAACAAAATCGTCCACCAGGCACCCAGGAAGACACCCTGCTATCGGTGTGGTCACAGGACTAACACCAGGGTCACAGGCAGCCATTGGTTAGTCAGTACTGTATTCTGATTGGTCAGTTTCTGAGCCAATAACTGCGCAGTAGGGCAAGGTTTATACCGCCGCCTCCTATCTTATGTACAAAGGGAGGATTTATATGTGAATCAAGAATCTGTCCTAGACCTTGTAACTCTACCTCAGGTGTTCTATAGTTGATTTCTTCTTAAAGTTCTCAACCAGGCTATCACAGCCCCGAGAACTTTACAACTGTTATATTAGTTTGACCGAGAGAAAAAGACAAGAGTGACAGGAAGACTTACAAATGCACGATTCACTCGAAACTGTGCATGTGATTTCAGAACTACTATGATTATAAGTAAACCACAGCTTCTTATTATTCCCGAGTGTCCATCTCGAAGACAGGTCTCTTTAAAGTGGGCGACTGCTGACTTTTGCGATGACGCGACTTTAAAGTCTTCCCATTTTGCGGTCTCCACAAACTTCTGAGCCCGAAAATAAGACTTGCCATCAACTACTGTTTACCCTGCTGATACCTAGTAATCTAATAACTCATTAACTCTGGTTCTTTCTGACTATCTCGTCATCTGATTCTGGGTGTTGTTTGATAATCCGCAGGATATATCCTTGCTATACAATAAGATAAAACTCACGAGAATAAAGAATGTGTGCGATTTATCATAGAATTCATCTAATAAATGTTGTCCTGGGTACTGTGTTCAATCATTGGTGAGATAACAAATCCATCACAAATTACTAAAATGTTACTACAATATTATACTATATTTATGGAACAAGTTTCATCTTGGACACCCCTGTAGGTCTCCATGACTTGGAGCACAAAGGATAGTTATATGATCAATGTATAAACCTACAATCCGAAGCCCATATAAGATTATATCCTTAAATAGTTCTATGACAATATTTCTACAATGACATTGGACCTAGGACGGTCGGAGGCTAATTCTACGATATATAAAATAGCACCCCGGTGAACCTTATGCTGGTTTATTCTAGGAGCCCACCACATCCATACTCCAATACTACACATTTCTGATGTATGATATATACATGTATATATATATACTGACAGTAATTGATGTCCTTCATGGGCATGCGCCGTCCGGAAAATGGCCCTCTCTTGTGAAAAAGTACGTGGGCCTAGTATTTGAGGATAAGGATTAAAGGTAATGAAATTACATCAAGGCATATATCGGTGAAATATGCACCTAACATTTCTATTTCTGGTTTCCCCTTGCAAAGTCAATATTTGCGTCCTGCACAGCCAGATAATTTTGTTTTATTACTCCCCAAAATAGCGAACGTTCTGACAAATCGGCAAAGGAGCATGGTATTATTGGGGAGAGCCGGGAAACAGCCATGGCAGCTCTGTTGACATAAGCGTGTAGTATTGTGCCCCGTTTAATGCTAATCCAAAACGATGTCCAAAATCTGCCCATAGGTTGTAAGGAGTGGCATGGCTTGGGTGTTAGCCACCACTCCTGAATGCGGAATTTGTAAGGATAGAGGTGTGTTTGGGGTGCATTTAGGAGATGCACCACCCCGCCCACGCTGAGGCATACATTGTTAGGCAGAGGCTCTGCACAGCTTCACTAAGGCCCTTCTGGAGACAAATTTTTCTCAATTTCTGTCAAACCCGCCTGATCAAGACCCGGGATAACCCAGTCTGCTGCGGCACTCGCAGTCCCACCATCACCCTCACCTCCACCCCATCATCTGGCAGCCGCTCTCCGCCCGCCCACTCCACTTTGTACTTCCCAACTCCTGGAGGAAATACCTTCGGGCAGTCTATAACGCATCCTTACTCAATAATTCGCGCTCGTTCTAGGAATTTCCCATTGATCAAAACGGTTCGTTTGAAATAGAACAATTCCAAGAAGCCCTCTGATCTGACTTCATTGTGTCCAGTCAGTCGTTTATTGTCTTCAATTTGCGAGTTTTCTTATATATCAACAATCGATATCTTTCCCGAGCTCCTAGCCTTTTTTATAGGGTCTATATGCATATGTACAAGTCTACATAAATCAAGTAATACACATACTTGTAAGACTTACAAAGAGTGTTGGACACAGATTTCCCCAAAACAAAGAAATACAAAAGCTCTTCTATTTATTTCAAGATATCGATCTGGAATATATTCTTTTCGCATTATACCTAGAAGATACGATGGAGAGTGACGCTATGGTTTTGAAAGTAGCACTACTGGCCAATGAGACAAGATGGAACCACCAACTATTAAAAAGGATGTTTAAATTATCAAAAAATGTGGAATATATTGAAGATGGAACGCGGATTACTAGAAGTTCTACGAAGGTAAAGTTCATAAGAAAGAGACATAGAACAAGTCGATATGAGAAAAGTCCATACCATCGAGGCTCATATCTATGGGAACAATTATCACCGGCTATGCAACATTGCGACAGAATGAAAGACTTTAAGCGAAACCTGAAGCTGATGCTAAATGTAGCAAATTGACATACTTAAGTAAAGGACCTGTAGTTGGTGTGACTGGCCGAGAGGTAGTCATGCTAATGTAAAGGATTGTTAGCATATTGTCTATTCTGGATAAAGGATTGTTATCAAATTGTCTATTCCGGATATATGGTACAATGAAATGTAGAGAAAGAACACTACATAAAATGATAACTTCATCTCATCCCATAATTTCATCTCCATTAACTTTGTTGTTGTCCTTGGATGATACCTATATTTGTTGGTTGTATCTCGATGTATCTTCAATTGGAAGAACTCCTCTCGTGGGAGAAATTGAAATAAAGATTAAAATTTAAAAAAAATGGATATTTCAACGTTATTATTCAAGATTTATCAGATAAATATATTCAGTTCTTTGACCGATTCTGTGCCCTTAGATGACGTCCCAATTTCCGAAGATCATATATATTTGCTTAGTTACACTCCAAACTCAATATATTCAACAAAATTCAAGTTTCTATTCAAATTTTCAAATTTACATATGGCGGGAGAAAAACTCATATCATTTTACTTACTTTTTCATCGCAGCAGCAGTCGCCGCAGACACTTGCCGCTTCCCTGGTCTCATCCCGATTTAATCCTCAATATACAAACAAAAAAGACAAGAAAACAAGCATTGATCAACAACTCAGAGCTCTACTATGGAAGGAGCAACTTGCAAGTACTTCATGTGTGAAAATGAAATATTTCTCCTCGTCCTGTAGAAGTGCTCGAACGAGTGCAGCAGTGACCCGTCATTTTGCAAGGTGCTTTGATGATGATCCTAGACGTCATCGGCCTCCTTCATACACAAGAATAACAAAGAAACAAGATTTTATCATTGGATTAAACCAACATAAATATATAAACCACAAGGATTTCCTAGTGAAAACAAGCATTTTCTCTATTTACCGTGTTATGTACCTTTACCTGAGTGCAGTGAGTTCTGGATCTAACTGCTAAATATTGAATAATAAAAAAAAGGAAACAAACATGAATCAGTGAATTAAACGTATGGATATTTAATGTTTTGCAATATTTCTTCATTTACCTCTTGTTCTATTAGAGCCCGTCAAAGCCTCACGGACACTGACCTTTTACGAGGCTGGGAATCGTCCTGTTTGGGCTGAGGAATCGCTTGGTGGACTATCACTTTCTATATTGAATATATCCAAACCCATATTCGATTCAAAATCATAGTATTATTTCTGAAAATGTAAAAGAGTTACTGAAAGTCAACAAAATGTGAATCTATAACTGCACTTTGTTGGATAATTACCTGGACATCTTGGATCGCTGGAGCAATTGTCACAGAATGACTTCTTTCTAACGGCAAGTTTAACCTTTTTTTCCTTAAGCCAAAATGTTGTACATAGTCTGTTGCTGATGTAAACTGCATGATTGTAATGACTCGATACCCTTGTGGCACTATAGCTGGGGAATGGGTTTGGACAGTACATAGACTGCTGCTTATGTAAACTGCATGATTGCAGTGACTGGATACTTTTGTGGCACGATAGCTGGGCAATGAGATTGGACAGTACACCGGCATGGATCAACTGTGTGCACATCGTTTTCCTCACCGAATGATCAGTAATTTTCTGGCTCCGAATACGAGATTTAGCTGCAGCATTCTTCATGATTTTAGAGTGTTCAATTTTACCCATGGCTTGTCTTGAATACCAAATCTGAGACCCTGCCTCATAGTATCAGTTGGTCTATGCACTGCGTACAACTTTAACAACCAAATGGGGCATCTGTCAGGCTCACTCTCATTCTCCAACATTTCAGGAACGAAAGACCTAAGGCCCGGCGTCCACCTACTACGATATGGCTCCGATATGGTCCTCCCGATAAAAAATCAAAATTGCGTCGGACGTCACCTAATATCGGAGTAGTTGAACACGATTCTGCGATGAGGCACCGAAAAAGAACCCTTGTTATACGTTTGATTGAATTTGTTTATCTATATCATTCAACTTACCTGGTTGTGCGTAGATAACTGCTATTGGATGCTGCATTATATCTATTCAAAATGTCCAAAGGGAATTGTATACAAAGTTATACTTTTTTTGTTGTCATAAGATAACAGTGTATTGTAATGTATTGAGCGAGGGATATGTACCGTGAGTTATTATCTAATTAACATCGTTACCATGGTAAGATTATGTGCTTGTCTGTTAGTATGACAGGATGTCTTGTCTTTGTTTTGTCTGGGAAGAACGTCCTTGGACAAGAGTGTATGTCTGTTTATCTGAATTTGATCTGAATGAATATTGACGCTATATACAAATCAGACTGATAGTTTTCTTTGTGATTGTTTTCCTGTAACATGATGTCATATCCCCTGTTGTATGCATATTTATCCTTTAATTACCAAAGGGCAATGCATAGTTTGCTTTGTTATAGGACTACATGTCAAAATGTCCAAGAGGATGAATTAACGTCCTTCTTTGAATGAAAATACCAAGTATTTGTGTGCTTACACATGTGTGTGCATAAGTATGTGTATGCATGCATGCCTGTTAGTGCCTATGTGGTAATTATTTATCCATCGTAGTAAGGTGCATAAAAACCAATGTTCATATCATTCCAAGAGAACAAACATATCAAGGGGCAAAAGATCTATGATACATTCTAATGGTGGATTTACTTTTCCTATGTTTTCCTCTAAATGTGAATATAGGGAAAGATGTCGCTAACAATTGCAAGGGGGGGGGGGGGGTATGGCTTAGAGAAATGAAACCCTATAATTTATTTATTTATTTATTTTTGAATACCAGCATTTATTAATAATTTAAGTAGTATTCACACAATGGGATTCATCTACCCCACAGGGCGTTTGTCTGAGATAAATCCTGCTGAAAATCAAATACTATGTGTCCGCCTAAATTGTAGGGTTCCATTTCCCTGAGACATGTTTTCCTCTGCAGTTGTTGGCGACATTTACTCCGTTAAGGGAACAGAATCTCATTTGATTTTGAACCCTGTGAGGTATATGAATCCCACCATGTATATCCCACTTTAGACAAAAGATTGTGTTCGAGTAGAGAATCTCAGGAGAGGATTTGTCTTAGACAAACACCCTGTAAGGTACATGAATCCCGCTTTACACACAAACGAATCGGTGTTCAGAACCCGACTCGTGTTTGTTCCCTTCGGGGAGTTTCTATCTCCTTTTCAAAATGCACCCCTGCAAAACTTCCTTGCACCTCCTTGTGGCACTCCCAGATTTAGCAAAGGCTATAACTGTGTTATAGTCAATTCACAATGTCGAGTTTTGAACTCCGGGGAGGTGTTTTCTAAACTAAGAACAATAATGACTTAATGATTCAGTAAAGGAGAACTCATTAAACCTTTATTGTTCAAAACCTTCTGGTTTTACATTATATAAATATATATATAAATATATATATATATATATATATATATATATATATATATATATATATATATATATATATATCTTTGAGCCTCTATGGTAGATTTATGTATAGGGAAATATATAGAAATGTCACCCAGCTACACTGTAGGGGGCCATCTCAAGCCAAGAGAAGCTAAATTGTTTCATTTATGGTAGCCAACATAATGGTGCGACACCACTTCGGGTTGTCCTCCAATAGAACCGATTATGAAGGTCACAATTAAGAATTTTTAAACACTAAAAGTAAAGACAAACGAGAAACATAAACAGGCAATAAAGACACGATAAGATCAGACTTTTGATTGCTCTTTCTCTTTAAAACAGCTCCCTGGTCCCATATGTAAAGGTTTTATGATGGTCTTCTATTACATCTTTTTTTTGTAATTTTTATTAGGGAATATTGTGTGTACAATCACCGAATTCGGCTATTGAGCCGTTCTTCCATTCTGACAATATTTGAGGATACCAGCTCTATATTATATTTCTAAATATCCGATGAATTTGTTGTTTTACAAAGTTGTACGATGAATGTCAAGTCGACGGTCTAAATAAAAGTAAACCAAGGTGGCCAGAAGCTGATTCTATACAATAATATCATAAAACATCACAAAATTCCATAGGCTCGTTTATATGGCATGAGTTGTCTTCGTGGAATGATATCAAAAAGAATAGCTGAATGATATCTGAAGCATACAGTCACACAATATTAAGTCTATGGAGATTTATATGAGGAGTAGGATAATAGTGAAGGCGCCGTGTTATATATCATTGATACCATTATATTCGGAAAACATACTGGGCGTTTAATCTGATGAGTGTAAGGCCCGGCGTCCACCTACTACGATAGAAATTTAAACCTACCGATATGACACCGATACACAAAGCAAATATCGGAGACATATCAGGAAGGTTCAAAATCGTAGACAATGTCTACACATTCCAATTCACCACGCAGTGTATGGGATTTCTATCGGTGTCTTATCGCAGAAACGGGGACAACTGCCCCGATATTAGGTGACCTTCTGACGCGATTTTGATTTTTCATCGGGAGGTGCATCGTAGACAATATCGGTACCATATCGTAGTAGGTGGACGCCAGGCCTTACGAACTCGCAAACCGGCAAATACTTGCCCCGACATCGTTGGGTGGCGAGAGGAGGGGTATTTACTCGTCCGGGAGTGAGTAACACTTATCAGATTAAACACCAGGTAAGTTTTCCTTGTATCATACACATTGAACTATCTAGGATTCATAAGAATTTACTTTTAAGCTCAATTCGTACTTTATTATGGGCGCGCGACCTTGTACGTCCATGCTAAGAGATTACCCATCACTGCAAAGCATCATTCAGAAGTCCTTCCCTTAGTTATTTTCTGTTAAGGATTTTTTCTATGCTGATCTTATATTTTTAAAAAGCTTCTTTTTTTGTATGATCTTTCTTTCCATTCTTTTTACCAATTTTATTATAAGCTTCGGACTTCGTTTTTCCCGCAGATCATACGTGGACATGCACGTCACATCCGGCGTGACTGACGTGCACAGGCGTATCATAAAAATTCTTCAGCGTAAAGATAATCGTGATATCAGTCCATAGTTTTATGTCAACGAGTAATACTAAAGGTTTCTTGCCTTCAGCTTATGTGGGCGTGACACCCATCCCGTAGTTGAACCAACAACTGTTTGTTTTTCGAGCGAAAAACAAAACAAAACTATAGAGGCAGAGATGGAAATGAACAGAGGCCCAGAAAGGTCAGATAAGGGCGTAGGCGGCGGAGACATATTGAATATTGTGTATTTGAAAACCATCGTTGTAGTGGACAATACTTTTTTCAAATCATCAAATTGACGTATGTGGGATTTCGTAACTCACCGCATAAGAAACTTTAAGTTGCACTCCCCCGACCCCTATTATATTGCAAATTAGGCTCAGAAGTGAAAAGTAATAAACTTGTATCTTTTCGGTCTACCTTTACAGTGCCTTTCTCTACCGCCCACTTCCCATTCGCTATTTTCCTGTTTTATGGACTTATTGACGCATGACGTGTACCGGTAGCAGTACGTGATGTGTCTCAATACTTGATTAATATTCATGGATCCAATGAATCTTACAAATATCCTCTGGCGTCTAACATCAGCGGCTGTCAAATTACAAAATAAGGTAGAGATGGAAATGAACAGACCTCTACCATACCGTGCTGACCGGGCGGAGAAATATAGAAAGAGAGATGACCAGCCTGAAGTATACTGTGTTTTGGGGATACATATCATTGGATCCGTCTCCAACAACTCAGATCTCAACTGTGGGTATTGCATGTCAGGATCAGTGAGCGGCAGATTCGTCCAGTCAAAGAATACCCCTCCAGACTTGTGGTCCTACATATCAATGACACATTCACCCGGCACAGGGCCCGACCGGGGTCCCGGGGTGGGGCGTTTGAGATGGCGCCGGGGGGTTGCCCACCGGTCCACTCCCTGCTGGCAGGGGGGTAATTTTCGGACATTCCCTCGTCAAAATGCCTCCTTCTGGCCCTTACTGATCCAGAACGACACCTCTGCCCATCGAACCCAGACACCGAAACCGATAGCATCGGGGCCCATCTTGCCTATCTTAAACATTGGTCCGCATCTCCTTGGCAACGCTATCAGTCTGACTGGTGACCTCTCTCTCAGGGAGAGGGGTGGGGTGGGAGGGCTTGACTGGGTACGGTGGTTTGCATTGGCTGGTCCTGTCTATCCACCCCCAACCTTTACCCTGCGCCCCAGACCAAGCTGATTACGTAGCCTTGTCCAGGCCATGCCGGTTTAGTGCCAACCCCTAGATATATGATTATTAGTGTTGGTTCATTACTCATGCGATACGAATATGTTCTGACTGACTGTCTATCTTGGAGATTCTAAAGCGTTTCTTTCTCCTATGTATCTTTCCATTCGTCTCCATCCGTTTGACTCCTTGCCTGTGCATATATTTAAGGCATACTGCCATGATCATCCCCATATTCCCTTCTTGCGTCACTTCCTCCGTTTTCGACCATGGCTCCGAGGTGAGACCTTTATACAATCTTTATAATGTTCCTTACATATATCTCTCACCAAACCATTCCTCCTCTTCCTCGTCAACCATTAGTTCTCTCAGATATCCTCCTATACCTCCCTTCGCCACACCATCTGAATGTGGCTGTTGTTTAGGATCAATTCAAAGTAAAGTTGGTATCGAATTAGGGAGGTATGGATATTCCTATATACCTATGAGCGAACAGCCTATGATTACCTAACGCTGCTGGGGGTGGAATAACCTTTGTTTACTGCTCAGGTTGACGTTTACTGCCCAGGCCGACGTTACGAGGTAAGGCTTGGAAAAATTTCTTCCCGCGGATATGCCTTGGGCAGTAATTTTTCCAAGCCTTACCTCGTAACTTTGACATATTCCCACCGGAACATAGTTTTCCTCTAATCCTATATACCTGTGAGCAAACGTCATACACTGCGCGAAAACCACCAGTTTATACATGTATACGCCATCCCGTAAGTGCATGTATCGGCTGTATATTGACACGTTTAATCTTCTATACGTCGGCGTAATGGCTGTATTTGCAGCAAAGCGCATATGAGGAGAAATATCGTGTGCGGGACTTGTATACGCAGGTCGTATACATTTTACACGTCTATAGATGAGGCGTATACACAACGGAAAATAGAACTACATTGTATACCCAAAATCATACCTATATACGCCGGGTGTATACGTATATAAACTGGTGGTTTTCGCGCAGTGTATGACATACTACTCGCTGCTACGTGTAGTATAAATAATCTTCGCGCCCGCTGTACCAAAAGTTTGGCTCAATAACGAAATTCATCATGTTTCCCGCGAGGCGAGTAAAGATGTCATGAAAACAAAAATGGTAGTTCTCTACCCATTCGTGGATTTGGAGACGTATAAAAAAACACCGTTAAAAGTAAAAGTATTCAGTACTCGATTGGCAAACTCTCGCCCAATAGTGTGTCCGTGGAGTTCTCATTCGTCAGTACTGCCTTCCCCACGAGAGTTTAAAATGAAATGGGCCCCTGGTTACTGCGTATAAACAATCGAATTACAACCTTCTTCAGAAAATATAATGAATCAGTATGACTGCCTCAGGATACCTGAGACTTTGTCACGCGTACGTCCAACACAAAAGGTCCGTATTTGAACCCTGAACTTTTTCCAAGTTGAACATATTTCATATCATATAAAGCTCCTCAGTGGCTTCTTTATGCCATTTCCCATTGGCCGACAATGCCGCATCGATTTGCAGTCGGGAAACACTGTTCTGGGAGCTGTTTCAAAAGTCGGGAGGGTGCTAAACGAGAGTACTCACTGCCAAAGCGAGAGCTAACAATGGCACTTGATGCGTCGCTGTCGAGGTGGAGGTGCCGCTCGCTATTGGGTACTGGTACCGGTTTTGCTGCTGCCTGATTCAAAGTGCCGCTCGCTGTTGCGGCCTCTCGCTTTGAAATGCGACTGCCGCTGGCGAGACTTCACTCGATTTTTGAGACAGCTCCCTGGTTTACCAGCACTAGGTCGGTGAATGGAAACGGCTTGGCAATTAAGTAGTTGCTGATTATTTTGGCGAAGATTATGTAATAAGGCCCCTACCAACTGACTTGATGAGCAACCGACAAATTCGAACTCGTCGAATTGCTTTGATTTAATCGGTGAAAATAAAGATATCATCAGTGAGGATAAAGATTTAGTGTGGACATTAAATCGGTATGGACCCGAACACTGTGGAAACAATGCATACAATGCACCCTCGCCCATTGATTGTTACCAACGTACAGTTGGAGGCCGCCACCTACCGAAGGCCTTTAGGAAGACTCGATTAATCGGTGCCATTTTCGTCGGCTAATGGAAAATGGCAACGATTGTTCGAGAAGCAAGACATCTACTTTTGACATCTATTAACATTTGTACGGGTTTGTCATTTCCCAGCTAGATATCCTTCCTCTATATTGTAAAGTCCCCCGAAATGAATTGGAAGTAAAATGATTAATGTGTTTACGCCGGACAGTTAAACTTTCCATCATCTCAGAGGTGGTGATTAAAAGTTTAAAACCATAGACTTTTGACGTCCCGGTGACGCATTTACAAAGTGCGCATTTAATCCAAATAAATTCTCCCTTGAACTGTGGTTAATATATTCACATGAGCCTACCTCGATAATCTAATAGTAAATTGACGATGAGGTAATCAAAGCATAGGATGACCCGTTGCAAAAGTATTTGAACTGAACACATTTACCATGGATTTTATGTTGCTAGCTGTCCAGAACTATGTGTATTAATGGGAATCTGAATCAGTCTGATGTAGCAATTTATAAAACTAGCCCTCACCCTCCTCCTCCCCCCTCCTCCCTCCTCCCGCCACACACACACACACACACACACACACACACACACACACACACACACACACACACACACACACACACACACACATTAGTCTTTCTAATACCAAGGATGCTTCTTAATCAGTTTAGATGGCATTCTAGTACCGAAGTATCAAAAGACTTGATTCCACCTGTAGTTTATAGGTAATTTGTTTGTGCTTCGCTCTTGAATAGGGTCACTTTCACCTTTATACTCTGATTTTTTTATTTCGTGAAAAGAGAGTACAGTGACAACCTAATAGGACAGGTAGTCTTTGTTGCCCACATGTTAATCTCTGAACGATTTCTGGTACAGGTACATTCACAACTAGTGGATTAAGGATGAATGCATTACGTTGATGAGATGTGATGTATTCATGAAAAGCATAGTTGTATCAGATAGCATACTTTGAATGTGTTCATTGTCCTTTGAGATGAGGTTATCTCTCAATGAGTTTGGGGAGATCTGCAATTGAGCTGCACCAAGAGCTAACATTGTCAGCTAAAGTCCCCCCAATCTGTAAATCATCTTACTTGCTTGACAGATGTACTACATACTCTTGAATGAAATTAAAAGGCATAAAATGTATGTCACCTTTCATGCATTACATTTAGAAACGAATCTGAATGTTAAGGCTATGACTTAGACTTCAGCAAAACCATGGGCTTCAACATTTAGAACATGTCTGAATAGTAACTAACTTATGTATGAGCTCTTTGTATCATAACAGAAGATACAAATAAATGGAGAAAAATGTGTTTTTGTAGTAAACCTTTAAAACTTTGGTAAAAGAAATATATTCCTTGCTATTCACCATGGAGTAGCCTATTCATACGAAAAGGAGGCAGATACTAGCATGCAAGTGAAAAACAATCATGACTACTAAGCATACATCCAAGAAGAAATTGTGTAAGCGGTACCTATCTCGATGTAAAGACTACACATTTTAAATACAGATATATGTATTATTAAATATATCAAACATACTGATGTAAAGGGTAAAACATTGGGTAATATGGTAAGTATATATAGAGTGTGATTGCAAACTTGATGTTACACTTCATACATTGCTACAAAGTAGATTTATATGTAGGGTTGGAGGGCAAATTCATTGGTGATGCCTACTACATGCCTCACCTTCTTACAAGTGGAGTTGGACACCATAAAGCATGTGTATAGGCTCCCTAAGGAGAAAGTGCAGGCTCTACAAATTAGTGAGAACGATATGCTCAGTAACAGAGAGGTTTCCCGCAAGGCGTTAGAGTCCCTGGTGGGGAAACTAAGCTGTTTATGGGGAGAAGTCGTTCATGATACAACTAATGGACAGGGTGGTGGCATTAGGAGCCCCCTTCCTCTGCACATGGATTACTAGGTCTATGCGTGCTGACCTCAAGTGGTGGCCAGATTTCCTGGTTGTATTAAACGGCCAGGTCCAGTTATTGGAGAAGCGCGTTTACACCCCCATCACCATTGATGCCTGCCTCAGTAGAGCCTGGGGGGGGGGGGGGGGGTTGTATGGCAGGTGATGGTACCATGTCAGATGAAGGGACCAGAGGTGTGTGACCTACCAATTCATTACTTTGAGGTGCTGGCCCTAGAACTAGCTGTCAGGCTCTTTGCCAACCAATGGAGGAACAGATAACTAGGCAGGAGTGGCTATCATCAACAAAGGAGCATCCAAACACTACCTGGTGATGGAAAGCTTGAGTGAAATTTTCTGGTTGTCAGCAGTTTAAAACTTCTGGCTGAAGGCCAGTTACTTCCCAGGATGCTACAATATCTTAGCTGGTGCAGCCAGCCGCATCTAGGAAGATGGACTAGAGCCACTTTACACAGCCATGCCTATGTTAATTAATAAAACAGTTAGACTGTAGGGCAAAGACCCTAGTGGACAATGCCTTTACCCTCAATAACAACAGAGCCAAGGCGTCACACAGGAAAAAATACCTATTCTTCTGCAGAGTCTATGCTCTTGAGCCTTTCCCAGTGACTAATCAAACTTTAATTAGGTATTTGGCTTATCTGTCGACGTGCCTAAAGTTCTCCTCCCTAAAACAGTATTTGGGGGCAATCTCCCACTTACACAAAGAGAGGCTGTTGTGCAACCCCCTCAAAGACAACTATCAACTTCACCTTATACTGAGGGGGGCGAGGAGGACAATGAGGGATAGGGTGTGCAGCAAAGAACCGATGACACTGGACTTACTATTAACCCTATTAAATAGCCTGGATATCACATCACCAAGGATGGCAGCAATCTGGGCAGTGGCCCTAATGATGTTCTTTGACCTCCTGAGACTGTCGAATGTGCTCCCGACATCAGATAAGTCCTTTGACCCGGCCTGCCACTTATGCCGCAGGGACTTTTAAATGTTGACACCAGGTGGCCTATCCATCACTATCGGGTGGTCCAAGACAGACTAGTTCCAGACATGGACACATGTTCTCCCCCTTCCAGTTATGTGCCCAACCAAGGCTTATCTTACCTCTCTCCGCCTCAGACTGGATGCCCCTCACGATGACCCAGCGTTGGTCATTGATAAGGCACAACTCTCGGCCCCCCTCACAGCCACCGCCTTTACGACAACTGTCTTTTTGGTGCTCTGTGGGAACGGAGTCAATACCTCCCCCTTCGGCTCCCACAGCTTCAGGAGAGGAGGACCCACTTTCCTGTGGGGGGCAGGGGTACCGGAAGCATGCATTAGGGACCTGGGTGACTGGGCGCCCAATGCCTCAACCCTTTACACCATATCACCCCCACTGGCACTGGGTCAGCTAACCACTCATATGGCGGAGGCCATGCCCAATTCCGAGCTGTTTCTATTGTGACTACACTACTCCTGCATGGGGAGTTTGGGGAGATGTCACACTGTTGAGCAGAACAATTGGATTATGCTTCATATGGACTAATTAGCATGTTCATGTTAGTCATCTTTTTATAGGTGTAATTAACCTCATTATACTTTGACCTAGGACTTATTCAACCTCGTTATATCTTTTCATTTTATAACATAATGTTTGTCTATTTTTAAAATGGCATGCACAGATCAGGTTACACAACTTTATTATTTGGTCATGTTACAATGTTTCAAGTGCTTATCAGGTTATATAAACCTAAAAAAAAATTCCAACCACGGACACCGATAGGAAGTCTACTCGAACGAAAAAATTACATCAAATATTTTACAAAGGGTCCCTGTTTTGTGCACCCCTTCTCTTTTATTCCAGTCATTTTCCACAAGATAGTAGAGTAGTGTTAAGAACCCATCTGTCATGCAGACATCATCAGGCCAGATTGGGTGATGCCTTGAGGCATAATTTTCCAAGGTTTAAAGAATTGTAGTAATGACATCGGGAATAATTGAACAATATTTACCTAAAACATCCCCACCATGAAGGTATAATACGATTTTTATCCTTTTAAGGAGGACAATGCCTTGAGGCATCAACTGACTTATAAAATCATTTATTTGTATGATATGATTTTATAAAGGATTTTTATAACAACATAGGGAACAATTGATCAATATATGGTTGAATCAAATGAAAAAGGTGCAATTTCGATATTTTCTGAAGATCATTAATTTTTCAAATAGATTTAGGATTAGGATTACAATACATTCTTTCCATGATAGTAACTGACTTAACTGATACAAAAATATATGGGAAAAAACGGCGGAATCTTGATTTTCATATGTCAATAAAACAAATATAGGAAATCCTGTCAGCCTATGTACCGGCACATTTATATTGATCATACCAAAATTCTAAGTGCAGTATTTTTGACATACAAATGGCATTATCTAAAGACACAACTGTATGCTTCACCAAAATGTATCAATCCAATTGGGAAGAAAATAGAGCGGACCTTCTTATAAATGAAGGGTACTATATGTCAGTCGACAAAACGATTCATATAGATAGCTGTATCACTTTTATTTTCATTGGTTATTGAAAAATATCAAATCTGTGCATGAAAACTTTTCTGTGGTGCTGTCAGTGAGAATAGCAGCTAGATAATGAAAAATATTGTATCATCTTGTGTCAGTCTCAGAAAAGAAATTGAGAGGGTACCAAAAAAACAAACTGAAACATACACTTTGCTGTCTGTGGGGGACAGCTAAGTCAAAAACTAATGATAAAGATCCTATTGATAAAGATTCTATTTTTTCTCTAAAGGTCCCCGGAAAGACTCTCTTTGAAACTGGACTTTTAAAGTGTGTAGTAAAAAGCTTTCAAAGGATAGAAGTAGATATTGGCAAAACTAGAAATGCATAAGGAAGTCATCCTGAATGTTCTAGCTGGGCATCCTATCACTGGATGTGATACTATACCCCATATGTTTGGAATAGGACAAATATCAGCCTTGAAAACTCTAAATGATAGACGTTCTTTGGTCAGTTTGGGAAATCAAAGGGCAGACTTTGAACAGGTGCTTCAGGAATGCACCTTATTTGTAGCAGCTTGTTATGGCTGCAGTAACGTTTCAACTCTGAGTGAAGTCCATCAACAAGAATGGAATATGAAACTGTCAATTTCCAAAACCTGGATGGCTAATTTGAAATTACTGCCATCAACAACAGAAGCCTTCGGAGAAAACATGAAATGGGCACATCTGCAAGTATGCATGTGGTGCTGGACATCTCCAAGAGTTAGATCCAACAAATTATGAATGGGAAAAGAATCCATTATCAAGAATACTCGTGCCAATATCAACACCTTCTAATGCTGACCTAATACCAGCAGAGGTTTGACAACTGATATAGCGTGGCTGCGAAAGGGTAGTCCATGTTCCATTGAATGCTGCAGCTGTGCAGCAGACATAATGAACTGCAGCACCTTTGTATTTGTACAGGAATACACATACCATCTCCAGTAATAGAAATGGCAGAGATTGTAGATGCTTAGAGATGTCCTAGTGTTGTAGTTTACTAACATGTTCATCATATAAGTTAGGCTCGCTGCCAAGGGTGAGAAATGTAAACAGACAAGGACACATGTAATTTAGTTTGGCGGCAAATAACAAAACCACTCCCTTTATTCAAATGGCAAGATTAAAATTTCCAGCACCTGACACAGCAGGTCTGCTATAGTGGGTGTTTAAGCGAACTGATGCAACCGTTGGCGAAGGAAGCGATGACGTTGTGGTCACCCTTGATACCTGACAACCACCGCGAGAGGCGTGACCAAGGTGAATTACTCGGAGACGGGAGTGGGGAAGTGGTATTGTTGCTTCGATAATTATATAGTTATACTCGTATAACATCATATTCATATAAATAATGTTTTATTCTATTATCCTAATGCTCTGTTCATATATTTGTCAGTACTATATCTGTACATAAACAGATGTCTATAACCATGTTGAGCCTTTCATGGCAAGTGGCCTACAGCAGCCATCGTGCCGTGGTGCTACGGACTAGAAAAACTACCATGAAGTTTAGAGGGCACCTTCCTTGGTAGGAAGATTGTGCAGATCTGCGAGGACGCGACACATGCCATCATGACGGAAACAACGAAGTACAACCATGAAACTGCGGTCAAACCTAGGCTGACCGCTGATGGTTACGCCTTGGTGTAGACACTATGTTCAAGCAACAAGAGCTTCCAGAGTAACGTGGTAAGGAGTGAGGAGAAAATAGGAAAAATTATCACTCAACTCTAAGAGCAAGAAAATGGCAGCGAACTGGGTCCGAGAGAAAGACATTCTCGACCCGGCTAGCTGCTTGGCCACACATTTCCACCGTCAGCAACAAGATACATCGAAACAAGAGAACGTGGAACCGGGACGCCCCCTACCACAGGGTACCTCTGCAGGTTTGAGTGTCCTGGAATTCATCTAGCCACAGGACAATTGCCTAGATTTTCGGGGTGCGAACAATACAGACAGTATCAGGCTCGCTCGCGCAGCCCAGCGTGTCAGGGAGGCAGACACCAATACAGGGGACATGTGTGTTATTGAGCGAGCTGTGATGTAACTAAGTTGGAAAAAACATGTACCATAGGTTGACAGAGAGCAGTGGGATAAAGAAAACCTGCACCAACTGACACCAACTCAATATCTGAGATATGAATCAGCCAACCCACCCAGCTGCAAGAAAAGCCTTCCAGAAAGCCAATTCCTATGCAATTTCGAAAAAAAGAGATCCATTCATCTAATTCAACCGTAATTCATCTTGAAGTATAATATTCTTGGATTGACTGTCAATTATTTTCCCCGCCAACTCATCATATGAGGTTAGTTATACAATTCATAACCATAATGTATGTCAGCCTACGAAACGGCAACCCTTTTATAACAATTCACATGATCCAACATTCCTTTATTTATTATTTTGGAAGCATACACTTCACAAGACATTATTATTTGCTAAAGACCATAAATAACGTTATCACCCCTGCAAGTCCGTTTCGTAGGCTGACAGCCGTTTCGTAGGCTGACAAAAAGGTGGAAAGGTAGAAAGTTGGTGATACGTATCATCGTTTTGACCCAGCTCCTCCCACAAACATCAAGGTAAATGATTCTTTTAATTTTACTTTAAAAGATAATCTTTAAAACATCAATAGGCCCTTCAGAATGTGGTCGTTTTATAGGCTGACACAGGGTTTTACTATATTTTTCAGGGTTTTGCCAAAGGCTATGTGTAGGAGTGTCTTGGAAATATGTAAAATCTATTTTCCTAATGTAGATATTATTTTGAGCCATGTATATCTTTGATATTTCCTGCTAATCATTATAGATAAAGATAATATAACCATATATGAATATATGAATTAATATCGAATTTTAGTACCCCCCTATTACCGAGTCTCCATAGGAAACGTATAGGGCACCTGGAATTAGTTACCCTGAGATTCTGGCATGTCACAATCTCCTGCAGGAGATTCCGGAAAAAAAGTCCTGTCCATAATGAGGTTGAATCATTGTGTACTTCAAAATAAGTTTTTTGAATGTTCATTCAATGTTGATTATCTAGAACCAATCATAATATTACCATCAGATATCACCGTGATAACATACTTTGCATGCTAAAAACACAGGTTAATGGCAAACTATATTATTGGTGTAAGTCTACACTGAATTACTGCCATGCTTGACAGTGCTGTGGTGTCTGGAACTAAATATCTTGTAGAAACCTTTTAATTGCAATATACTTTTATTAATTAATCTTGTATGTGGGTCATAAATACGATAACGACTGGTCTTGTATACAAGTGACCGTAATCTCCTCG
Source organism: Alentia gelatinosa (assembly GCA_950022655.1). NCBI lineage: Eukaryota > Metazoa > Annelida > Polychaeta > Phyllodocida > Polynoidae > Alentia > Alentia gelatinosa. The sequence continues at coordinate 22,687,516 of OX465588.1, read as the reverse complement.
TAGTTGACGATCTAATATCCTTGCTGATCGCTTGGATATTACTACGGGCCTACTACTCAGAGATTACGGCCACTTGTTCACAAAACCAGTCATTATTGTGTATGTAATCAAAATTTTAATCAAAATTCATGACAAAATTCAGTTACTTTGTCCAAGTTTGAGCCGTTTCCGAGTACGCAGAATTAGTATTTTGACAAGGATTTACAAGTTAGAAGATTGATTGAATATTCAATTGCTTTTTTTTGTTTTTCCCGTATGAGTTTATTTATGATTATTGTTTTTTGTGTGTGTATTTTTTTATATTTATTTTTTTTACAAATTTCAACAGTTAATCATTCAAAATCATCTGCAGTAGTATAAAATTCACGAACTAGAAGGACATATTTGGCTACATCACTCTTTATGTAGCATGCAAATCCATCCCAAACATTATCGGAGCGATCCAGGTTAAATAAATTCCGACCCTCCCATTCCACTCAGAGGAGTTCGAGTTAAACCATGTTTCCCTGAAAGTTGCATCGTCAGTTCGATTTAAGCTGTGAAGAATATCATTGGACTTGGCTCTGGCAATTCAAATGAGTAATACAAAGTCTTCCATATCACCCAATATATATGTTGCCCAGACGGGTGTTGATAAGGCTAGCCTGCTGTAGATTTGTTTGTATCCAATCAAAGGTGGAAGTTGTTCATTATCGCAACCCCTTGCAAAGTTTCGTCTATATTAGTAATATACGAGCGTATCTTAGGTAAGGATATTCACAGAGGAAAAACTGGAGAGAACTTGTGGGTAGATTGAAGATAGGCTGGCAATAGACTGCCGAGGACAATCGGATCCTCTATTTTATTCAATATAGAGAAAAGGGGGCGGTTCCTTGAGGGAGGGGCTTACGAGGTAGGCTGGCCTACACCTGAGGGAAGCCTCATTTTCGAGCTATCCAATCATCATCGAGGTGGGCCGCGGGTCCAAAGACCACGCGCCCGGGGGGGGGGGGGGAGGGGGGTGGTCCGGGACCCGGGACCCGGGACTCGGGTTGAGACCTTCCTCAAGTGCGGGCGAGTCCACTGAACCATCGGGTAGATACGGTAGGCGGGAGGTAGGGGGGAGTGGAGCCTTGATAATGGCACCTGTATCTCTGCTTTGAACCTAGCGGGACGAGGATCGTAGATTAAATTACAAGGGGGGTGGGTTTAATAATCAGCACAGGCTCTCGAGTGATATCGATAGCCTGGCTTTGACCGTTAGTGGCGGCCATTTTGTTTTGCGGTTAATTTCGGAATAGGAGATATAGTAACAAAGAGAAATATATATTTATATATAATAAATCATTTTAGGAGTGTTCTTCTTGGGTAGAAAGATCCACCGAATTAAATTAAGATGACCTCAGATCTTCACACCCTGGTACAAATTTAGCCATATGAATAACATTCTAAAATACTCAACAACCACCGCGGTAAAGTGACAATATTATGCCATGGCCGTGGCGGAGTGAGTGTGAGATGACGTCATAGCTATTGACCAACTGGATTTACGAAGTAATTTGAATTATTATGATATTATGATGCTTTTTGATGTCAATAAAAGGGGTGAGATAAATCCAAAACTACACCCAAATCATAAATTAAACAATACTCATCTCGCTGGGATGTGCCGTAATCATCACTTGGCTTCAGCTCGATAATGATTGCAATGCATCCAAGCTCGTGGAGTACTGTGTAATTATATGATTCTCGATCCAGTTTTATTCAACTATGGGACACAAAGACGCAACTGAAGGATGGATTAAGTACAACTTTATTTTATTTCGCTATAACGCAAATCTTGCTGTGACCTTGACAGCTAGCCTTGAGGGAGCGCCACTACAACAAAAGTTTATATTTTGTCCGATATTTATTCTCTTATTTCACGATGACATTTTTTTTACGTCGTCCTTACTTGTAAAGTCCATAAGTACAATATTTGGTTTGATGAGCACAATGAAAGGTATCATTGATCCCTTTGACATTGTAGTCTTAGTCCGGATTATCATATACGACTTCGTTTCACATTGCCAATGTACAAACATACACAATTAGCCTTGGGCTACCTTAAAAGGAGGGGATCATAGAAGAATAAGGAAAGGTTGAAAGTGCAGTAGCTAAGGTCATGATTATAATCATGTGAACATTGAGAACATTTATAATGTGTAAATTCTTCCAAAACAGGACAATTAGTCGATTTTATTTTCCGGCTGTCCTCTCCAAAAGACTTCTATCTAGATAATTAATTAGGTAGATAATACATTACCTAAAAATATTGATGAAAATAGAAAACCTTTTATGTCATCTCTTTGGCAAGCGACATTCCGCCCTATGTCATTAACCGGCACAGACCGTGACGTCACTATTTTATGTTATTAACATTTCAAACAATGGAATGTTACGTGCAACAACGTATTCACATGGTTACAATGAACAACACATAACTACATCAATATACAGAATGCATAAGTATGTACCTCAATAGCACTGGTTGGGGTGATTTCCCCCCTTGATTATATCATTGTTTTGTTTGTTTATCTCGCCACTTTGTGCTTTTGTGCTCTTTTGTACCTCGTGGCAGGCAGTGGGATGGACGAATACACACACACATATATATATAGATGTATATCTCACATGGCAAAATATTGCTCTAGTCTCTGTACTAAAAGCGGCTGACTTGTACGAACGCCGCTTCTGTTACCCTTAAATAACTGAGATCAAATAACAAAATCCCCTGCACATTAAGATAATGCATGTCATATTACCCACTAGAACCAGCTTGTCACTTGTAACATGCAGGTTTACAAACATATACAGTTAGTTACATATAATTTCTAATGTCTTCCATCAATAAAAGTGTATTCAATTGAATTGTATCCTGATTTCTTATAAGTTACAACTGCAAGTACCGTCAGGTTCTTGTTCAATCACTTTCTGCTAGCAAACAGAATCCTACACATTTATATGCACTGCGTCCGACACATAGCATTGGTAAGGTCATTTGGTGTTGTTTCCATTGTAATATCTTCGGTAGTGAACACAGAACCTATTAGAGTACTACAATCATTTACTATTGTATCACCAGGGTGTAGTTTCAGTTGCCCATGTATCTAAATATCCTAGAAAATACTAATCTAATGACCTTATATGTCACAATGATAGCATCAATGACTTCGAGCATACTAGACTGATAATACACGGATAGTTATACTAGCATCGTGTTCTAGTTTGTATTGATTTACCCTGCTCCAAACACCGGGAACAATATAACATATGATCAAGGGATCATATATAAGTGCAACTCTATACCACATAGCTTTGTTTATTAGTTTTTAACGCAGCACACGTCAGTTTAACTCTTTCAGGCCGTGCCTATTAATTTTATATTTTCAAGTTGACGCCATAGACCGCTTGCCTCCCTACTCAACTGTCAAAGTGGCGTTTATGTCGCCACTGCAACCAAAACTTGTATTCAGAATGATATATTACCATTTATTTGTCAATACCTCCATCGTTTAGGCGAAAAGGCTAAAGTATATTATCAAAAGTTTCACTTTTTTTAAGCATATATTTCTAGAACGGTGGGCCTTACGAAATCCGTCTGTATCGTCACGATTGGCGGGCTGAGGATGAAACTTAGTCATTCTGATCATGAGGTGCCCGGGTCAAGGTGCCATTTCTCTCTACTACTCACGTGGCCAGATGACCACTGCGCGAGTGGTGGGTCCTAACACTCTGGTTCGAACGTCCAGACGGTAGCGTCATGTATTAGAATTTTAACCCCATTTATCACAAAACAAAAGGCCATAATGCAAGGTCTATATAATCAATTTCCTAAATTAAGAAAGGGGATAGCCCAACCTTTGGCAGTGTATAACCCGGATCTTTAAATATTGGGATTTATACTAAAGACATCACTTTGTGTGGAGTCTTGCATTAATGGGTAAACAAATTCTGATTATCTATCCTCGATTAAGTCAAAGCTAATTGAAAAAGTAAGCTTTTCGTAGGTATAATAAAGTTAGAATTAATTCATTGGTATAATGAAATAGCCTGGCACGAATCGTAGACCGAGCAGAAAAAGGGAGAGATGAGCCAAAGCTATTAAGAGAGTCTCAAACATTGTGATTCCTTTGTGAATTTCACCGCAGATTCCATCTCCCGGTTGGCTTTAGAAAAATCTTATCAAAATTAATGTGTTAGAATGAAGCCACTCACCCCAATGGGACATTGATCTGGAAATATGCATGCCCATAGGATAGCAATGCTGGGAAAATGCCTGTGAGCGGTGCGGTTGGTATACGTGCCTGCGTCGAATAGAACGCAGTAGCTCTGGAGTTTAAGGACGTTGGTTGGTGCATGGCGACACATAGCCTCCATCGTGTTTCACACCTCAGACTAAGACCAGTTCCAACGAGGCTTCTAAACCCGGATAATCTCATTTTGGTTCATGCTTAGATCTTTCCGTTTACGTCAGGAAAGCTTCTCATGCCAAGCCCATGTGTTATTAGCGAAAAATAAGTTGGCACAATACCTTAGTTTGCATTCTTACAAACAGCCTACAATGGCGCATTCTATCTATTGCAGATATTAAAAACTGTGACTGATGACTGGCACAGTCTTGTAAAACACCTTCTACTTTTCATTCTAACAGCTACCACCAGATATCTATAACCGACGATACCGTGTACTATCATCCTGTAAGTAGCTTGCATCGGTCTACTTGAACATGACCTGCACAATGATTCAGGTTAGTGATTAGACCTAGTATTCCGAATCGGAGCTCAAAATCCATTATTTACATTTTAATTACCCATAGAAGGGATTCTGGCGTAGCAAAGAATATAAATGCTTTCCATAAGTAGACCCCATATTATATTATAGAATCAATCTGAGCACAAGTACACCAAAGCAAGAGGTACCCTCAGTTACATAGTAACAATAACAACATAGTCATCATACAGGTTTTGCTGGCGGAGCAAACTGCCTTTTACCGAGACTCACATCAGGAAATAGGAGTTATAGTGAAAAGTATATAACAACATCTACGTACACAGGTTACCCTTTTGCGCATGAGAGTATGGAAAACATCCAAATATACAAGTTTGAAAATATGTTGCGCTACAATGTAAGAATACCTTATGAATTTAGGATCTCTTTGGCGGCAAAATGCAGGAATTAGTTTCAATGTCTCAACTAAGTACATTTACTATTATCAAGTTTGTACTGAATAAATATGATAGGCATTAAATATTGGAATCTGGTTACCCTATCGACCGCACTGCACGGTTTTGGAGGATGTCACTCCTCGCTATGATATAGACTACATTTATTATATCTGCGATGGCTGGATGTTTTGAATGAAGGAGTGAAAAGCCTACAGACCCACAGCGATGGCATGCTGGCCTTCGGTATAACACTTAACTGAGGAATGTTATCTTGCAATTACACACCTCTTGTATTACAGGGACATATCATGCAATGTCCCTGCTGTGCATGAGGGTAATGCAGGTTCTTCACAATCAACATATCACGTATCAGTTGGCACCATTATCCAGCCCTGTATGGCAAGGGAATGATAGATGATAACCTCTTTAACATTACGTATAAGTAAACCGCCCGTTTTGCACCATACTAGGAGATGGATAGATGCGGGGTAAACTTTAAATGCAATCGAGGTTAGTCGTATTAAACTAAACCCTGTTCTTACCCAAAAACCTAAAATAGTAAGTAACTACCTGCATTTACATACTGTAAGGCGTGGGGTGTGTACTACTACTTGGTTTTCATAAATTCCCTACTTGAAATGAAGATTTTGCAGCCAATACAAAATCAATGTCTGCTAGGAACTCCTTTCTTGTTACTTCAGCTACTGTGAAAATTGTTTACCCTTTTTACCCGGAGGCTATTACAACTCTATCTAGTGTTCGCGTAGAGACTGTCATTAAAACATACATTTTCCCTTGGCGCGATATGGACTCAACGAGAAGGGGCGAACGAGAAAGTGAGAAGACCTTCTTTATCAGTAATACAATCATCTTACAAATTGTCCAGCCGCATTGATGAGCATGTGACTGATTTATTGTTTTGATCGCTGGGCTGATTATACACACAGTGACGCGCAAAAAACCAATACTTTCTTTCCATATGAGTCGGTATCGTACCTATATAGCAAGAAGGATGGTAATTTGGCGGCGAAAGTGAGAGTAGGGCAAAGGAAAATGGCTACGACAGGCTATGACAGGCTATCTTAATAAGGTGAAGAAGGCAAATGTGTACAAGAAAGCGCTAGGGGGAGAGAATTGGTGGATGGAGCTAAAAGGGACTGGAAAAAGAAGTGTATGGGTAAACGTGATACCTAGTCATGATTGAGACAGAAACAAGAGGGCCGTAGTGGAAAAAGGGTAGGAAATGACAGGACAGAAAAATGGAAATGGATAGTGGATTAAGGAGAGAGGATTGGGGAATTATGGAAAACGTAAAGGGTTGTTCCGATACTGAAATGTATGGCTGATTTAGATACTGAATAGGGATATAGTAAATACAATACAGAAGGGAAACAAATGCTATAGTATGGTAGGGTAGACACAAAGGGTCCTTGCATGCGACGCTTGTTGGGAGCAAAGCCGGCAAATTCATGAATAGCAATGGACACTGTGGGACCCTAGAGGCCCGCCGTCTGCCTCCCACACCGCTTCCCAGAGCCACGTGTACACGAGCTACCCACCCCGGTGCCTGCAGCCCACCCCCAAGCAGTACCGAGCAGCTCCCCGCCCCAGCCCGCTGTCCACGAGCTGCTCTTTCGGGTTTAGTCAATAACCGTCAGTCGCCGGGTAAAGGCGACAGTGGGATGGGTCGGTAGTGTCTGTGAGCAGGGTAATGGCGGTCCTTGGGTGCTTGGGGACACGGCGAACGGGGGAGGCAAAAATCACCTCGGAATAACCCATCCAGTCACCTCCCAAAGGAATGTCGTGGCTCTAGACTAGAAAGACCCGTTTCTAATTAGATCGGGGCTCATCAGACAATACAGTCTTTTTGGCAGATTGCACACGGGACGAAAGAAGCGGTAGGGTGTGTTATGGAGGCAGAAAAACAGAATTGGGCCGTGCTGGGGGTTGGTATCGGAGGGGTGTGGTGTAAAGAGTTGATAAAAATACATGCAGGATTCCACTTCCCACTGTGGTATGCAGGCCAGATCCTCGAAGGAAAGCCACAATGAAATTGTCATGGAGAGTATAATTGTTGGCGCGTTGTGGGAAAGTTGCTTGGTCAGCATGTGACCCACTTATCCCACTACCTTGCGTGTCCTACATGCCGACCTACCAGACTGAAACCTCGCCCACACCCCATAAAACATACACACCTACTATCACCCATCGACACGTGCGAGTTCCATAGCCTACTCGTCGGGTGCCATCAAAAGCAAGTTGTCCCAGACCTTCGTCCCTTCTCCCCAGGTTTAAACCCCACCTAGGGTATGGCATCCCTTATCCATCCATGTCACCCAAACCCCGTTAATCTCCAGTTACCAAAGCCAATACAGACCCAACCTAATTGTTCCATTCTACTGCATCACCATTCATGCATAGCCATGTTGTCGGGTTCCCATTGATCCTGATCGATAGTAATGCGCATCAATGCTATTACTACCCATGCCCCAGTCCACAACCTTCCCCTTTCCATCCTAGCCCATTTTAGACGCATCACAAGCCATTGGTACCAAGACTCTATTGTCTCAATCAATACCGCCCATCAACCCCATCATATTGCACCCCGGCCCTTTTCGGCTCAGGCCAAACTGCCCAAGCCCATACTCTCTCAACCTCCGGGGCCCAGTCGGTGTGGCCCAACCGCAGCCCGTCCTGCCCACAAGGCTCCCCTGGATCACGTTGGTTCGTGCCTAGACCCGTGCGGCGTGCCTCGTCCTAGGCGGTCACGGATTGACCCAATACCAATACGCCCCTAGTCTATCTCTCAACTCATGATTCGCGCTGCTGGTCCAGGACTGTGGTCCCAGACGCTGGTCCCAGACGCTGGTCCCAGCCGACTATTGTTAGCCTAGTTTGTGGCTCTATATTCCTCCAGAACACTCCGGCCCAATACACACACCTCATCTCAATACACCCCCTCCCACATGCACTTCACCACGCCACGCTGCTATCCTCCCCCGCACCCCACCCCCACCCCCACCCCCTACCCTATCAACCCCCAACCAACCGCTTGATATACCCCTCTCGTGCCCCGGTCTCTACCGAGCCCCCAACGCACAGGGAATGTTTTCTATTATTATATATATACATTGGGAGGGCAGACACGTGACCCCCACTTCCATGCCCGCTAGTGACGTCACGTCTATCCATCCAGGATCATGCTGAGAAGGTCTGCATGGTTTGGCTTGTCTATGTGTGTGCCTTCGAGAGCATGGATGTGAAGATAAGTGGTATATACATATATATATATATATATATATATATATATATATATATATATATATATAAATATATGTATATATGTATACGCATGTAATTACATGCATGTACATGTATACGTTAATGCGTACACAGATGTACATTAATGAGAAGATATGAGGCAGAGGGAAAGAGAGAATGTGAGAGAGAGAGAGAGAGAGAGAGAGAGAGAGAGAGAGAAATAAACATATACCTGGGGACATGCGGGTATATTTTGTTTTCAATAAAGTACGTCTTTGAAAAGGCTGATTGAAAAGGTAGAATGAGAACAGCAGACAACTTGAGAAAGGGACACGGGTTAGGATGCACTATAGGGGTGGCATGGGGGCCGGGGTTCGTACAATCCTTCTCCACACACCAAACAATATATGGGTTTCCCGCCACAGGACGCTTTTGAGCGGATTACGATGCTATCAGAGATAATTAATCATGAGACAGGCAGTCAAGACCCTCAACAATTACATTTCTTTAGATCACATCACAACGTAGCTTCTGGAGATCGGTTTATGTTTTCGTTTTTTTTTTCAGGGCAACGATGTCGACTCTGACGTTATGGATTGTTTACAATTTACTTTTTATACATCGTATCCAACCGTCGATAACAATAACCTTTTAATAATAATTCCTATAATTAGTGAGGAAATTAAAGTTATATTTAGTCAGCCTTGTTTAGCCTCGTCACACGGAGGCCAGCAGCCTCACCCAACAACTGACCCAAAACCTATGACCTTCGATCCCGCTACTTTCACTTTCAAACACTACATGCTATTTTTAGCCAGAGGTCAGTCTCTTATCACCCACTGTCAGTAGAGGGAATATAAAGCAAGCACCCTTTGGAATGTCTTTATGGCGTTGTCCGTCAAGTCCTCAAGGCCGTTGTGACACACCCACAACGTCACGACCTACGCTTACATTATGACGTGCGTCAACGTCACATCAAGTCACATCATGTCATCCCATGGTCAACAGGTGGCAGCACCTGTCACGTAACAGGCAGCCAGACAGCCTTGTCAATTAACAAACTATAGTGGGTCACTCTGATGCGTTTGTACGTGACATTGACACTTTGACGCGTATGGACATGACACCAACACCTACATTTGTGACACAACGCAAGATGGCGTGACACTGAAGTATGTGGGTGTGATGCCAACCCAAGCAGGCATGACGTTAATGCACTAATGCTTGAAGACGACCATAGGCATGAGGGCGTGACGCTGATGCTTACGGCAATGCGTTATGGCATGAGGCACAACGCGTGGAGGTGTGACAAAACGCATGACGCTTAGAGAGATTTAACGCCCATGGTGAAATACCCAATAAACAGTAATGTTTAAACGCAGCCACACCTCTCGACCACCATGTTTTTGAGCAGAGTCTTCACGATGTTGCCGTTTTCATCAAAGTAGATAAGATGCAGATCGGACATTTTGCGCGGCTGACAGCAAGGCGACGCCCCGGAATGTTGTTGTTGATTCCTGGGGAAGCTGGGTCGCGACCAGGAGCGCATCTTTTGGTGTCCGCGCCGTGTGGAGAGTCTGGAGTGCTCCTGGATCACCTGGGAGTGGTGGTAGGTTCGCGGCAGCGCCTTGTGACGCGGATGCTTCTGGTGGTGTTTGTGTTGACGCCGGTGGTAGACATGCCCCAGCCGACGCATACGGCGGCGCGTCTTCCCGTACAAGTCACTTCCGTCAAAGGCAGCCCGTCGGTAGAGCGGGCACGATCCCTCGCAGTAGTTGGCGTAGTACCCCTTCGGATACAGGATCCAGTCATCCCATCCAATGTCCTTGAAACTGACCCAGAGCTTCCGGCGGGTGCAGCGCTTCTTCTCCACGCCTGCGGGTTGCCGGGGGCAACGTGCTTCCGGTTCATTATCGTTGGGGGCAAGACGCTTCCGGATGACGTGGCTATGCTCTGATGGCGGCTGCTGATCTTCCGGTTGTTGCTGGCCATCTGCACTCGGTGACCCCGCGCTGCCCGCGCCGCCCGCGCTGTCCGTCCCTGCCACGGCGGTGTGGATGATCAGCAGCGGCCGGCGTTTGTTCATTTTCCGCTTCCATCCCGCGCGCACCTTCCGTCGACCGTTGCTCCGCCTGGCGGCAAGTACGGGCTCGATATCGGCGCCGCAGTTGTCGCAGGTGATCCGCAGGTGGAGGACTTTACTCGTAGAGTCCACCACCTTCTGAATCTCGGAGACAGGCAGGATGAGTTTCTGCCAGCGCGTGTGGCGCACCATGACCCCCAGGGAACCGAACATGGTCTTGTTGGTGTCCGCCTCCAGGTCCTCGGGGTTTTGACCAGGGTACACTGGATAGATGTTCACTTTGACGCGGCGTCGGGGCTTGTCACCGCCGCCACCGCTACTGCTGCTGCTGACCTGTCCGTGACTACGGCTGGAGTGCTTCCGATAGCGGAGGAGCATGTAGAGACTGGCCGACATCACCTTGAGTGACCCCGACTGCTCAGCTGATGGTGACAGCAGCCGGAACATCACCATAGCGTTATCGCTGAAATTTGCAGCTGCAAGAATAGAAAAAAGAAAATATATATTACACATAAAGGTATACCAGCCAGAACACACACAAGAATTACTCGTGTTAGGTTTGTCATATCTTTTGACATTACTTTCATCATTAAGAAATGTAAAAAGATAGGACCACATGATAAAATGCCTAACGTCAGAATTATGAGCATGACACTATATCATATCTAATATATAAACTTGATATATATGTCCCACAGAGATCTACTAAGCAAACGAATTTATAGATGTATGCAATCATCCAATTAATGCGTAAAAGACATGTATACATCATCTTCAAAGACCTTTAGTGCTTCTTTGCACTTTCCTCTGCTCTAACCCAGTCACGTGACATCCCGGAACAGAAATTAAAACTATACTCGGAAACAAAACAGTGGGAATGTCAAATAGATGTAAAAGCCAAACTACTGATGTACTATGATTCTGGAGAAACTGTAAGAATTGAATGTGCTCTTTTGGCAGGATGTAGCTACGGTGAGACCACTGGGATGTTATCTAAACCTTAGACATTTACAAACAACAATAAACAGTGGATATTCAAATATCCAAAGATATTCGTGACAAACTTCGGCGAACGTCCTCTACGCCTAGTAGTTATGACCGAGAAAACTTTATTCAAATTCCTTTCAATAACAAAGTATTCTAATATCAATCTAGCATAAAACTTTAGATTTTTCTTGATGTCTGATAAACAAGAGCACTTAGGATAACCAAGTCGCTTTCATAACGCAGGCAAGGTTCAGACAGTCTATAAGAACATATCTAGACAATTGGTATTCATCTTTGCAATAAACAATTTGACAAATGTTTAGACAGAAGTATCAACACACACTTGTAGTCTATGCATAGGAAATATTGTCCACCTGCAGGGATCTGAATAAGAAGTAGGATGACCCTGTGTTTAAATGGAAACGGGAATACCACATACCCGATGAAGACGGCTTACATCAATCGAAACATATTCAACAGAATAACGCCCTCTGTAGAATTACTTATGTTTATCAGGAAGAGTATAACAACGGATTAATTTAGCCCCGACTGTAAGAAAAGGTTTGGTTTAAAAAAAAACTTATAACCCCTATCAAGGTTTCGTAGAAGTGAATTAAACAGAACCCTTTTGATGCTAATCATTTAATAGATGACTATCCCTTACGTGCTGCATATTATAGTTCAGCTTTCTCTCAAATTGTATTCGGGACAACTTAGGCTAAGATCATGATTATATGACGACAGGACAACTGAAAAAAATACACCTAGAGTATGCAGTCAGGTTCTAGCACACATCTATGAAATTGCAATTACCACAAATATATCACAAACACCTTTGATATGTTAAGGCAGTTAACTTACACATAAATTATTACTTGCCCCTATCAAACAAATGGTCAATCCCCAACCATTCGTAAAACTTTCGACAATTCAGCTGACCCGTTTCACATATAGAATTTGGCAACAATTTTCTAATTGGTAAATGATGTCTCTAGACTAGTTTCTATTATCTTACGCATTTGCCGTTAGGCAATCGCAAGTTTTAAAGCAGGTTTATAAAAAGCTTGAAATGAGTATGTGTCTGTTTTGCTACAACTCACTGCCATAATGATTCGGATAACGAAAAGCATTGTGAAATAACTGCTTCCTTATTGGGACAACAAAGATCTTGTATTGATGAGTAGAAGCTTCAGCTTCTGAAGACAGTTTACGTTGAAGTTGAGTGATGCCCTCTGTCCAGTCATAGCGGTTCCATCTCAATCATCGAGGTGATATCGTGGGCATTGTAATTTCTGTCCACTGTAAAAGCCGTAACCTTCTCTATAAGACGAAAGGAACAACAACCTTGTGGTCTTGATTATCACAGGGATCTGTCAAATGCTTCAGAAAGGTATTAGCCTTAAAGCACCAGACAATATTAAACATGTTCTGTGAGAGACACAATGAGTCAAAAGGCCAACGCTAGGACCAGTCGTTGTATAAATAAGACTGACAGTTATTATAGAGGCAGGCCCTTCACAAAAATTGACCAGTCAGAATACCTCATCCATATGATATTAAGACATGTCAGCTTCGGGATAGAGAAAAAAGAGAAGGTGTACTGATGTGCAAGAACCATTGGATGGGCGCAGTTCTCGCGGGATTGTGGTACTCGAGGGGTTGAGACCAAACTTGAGTTTGGGAATTATAGTGGTGTGGTAACGAATAGCAGGGGGAAAATCGTTTCATTTTAATAGAGTGCTATCATTCAGATGAGAGTTTATTCCAGTAAAGAATCTCAGTTATCTCAGACAAACAACCTGTGAGGTACCTGAATCCTACCGTGTGAATTCCACTTAAGGGCCAATAAGAAGTTAGACAAATGTTGACTTTAAGTATACAAGGTATACGAATACCCAAACATTCACATTGCTGTTTATCCCTTTAATATACATCTACTATCATGTTTGGAGCGATTCCAATGATCTATACCACATATAAGTGATCTGAAGGCAATTAGCAGACATTAAGTGCTAGTCGGGTGTATTGCACCTCACACACCCTATGCAGCATATTTTTTAGCACCTTATGCCTATTTCATATCCGTCATGTACCTATTTGGTACAGCTTAAGTAGCTACCTCAGGCAAATGACACCTGTTTGCTTGGGACATTGGATACGAGTAATTGAGGAGCAATGTGTCTCCCACGCCTTCATTGGATAGCCTGCCTTCTAGGAAAATAACCGTGGTAGTGGCTGAAAGTGTACGTTACTAATAACGGCTGAAGCGATAAATGATGCTCTGGCCTATCTATATCTACAGATAGTGGTAGTGCCTTCATCTAACAGTCAACAACACAAAATGAAAGACGCTCCTGCAACCTTGCAAACCCTAAAAATTGCCAAGGCATGCGCGCTCAGTCTCCAATAATTAGGATGTAAGTCAGAAATTCCCATTATATTATAAGCCTTCACCGGCTTTTGAGTCTGGGAGGTGTTTTTCGGTTGTAGGTAATGATTGTCTAAGATCGCCCAACTAATGTACGACAGTTTGGACTACAAAAGATGGCAGGTGTCTTATAGACCCGGTTGTGGTGCGCCACGAGAGATTGGCGCCAAAACGGTAGTTTGGAACGATTGTCTTAGAATACCCATAGTAGTAGGCATGGTGTTTTTCAGTCATGACAATCGTTATAAGCGATGCTAACAAGTAGGGTGGCATGGCAGTAGGTTTTGCAAAAGTAACTGAGTGGTGCAGTACCTGCAATTGTCAACTAAAACATGATGCTTTAGAAAGATGTCTCTCACGATCGGTATATAATCATAGGAAAATTATGAAATTTAGGGTATAGATACGCCAGGTATATGAAAAATCCTCTTTTAATATCTGTTAATTCCAATAAATTTTAGGATCTTAATAAAAAATACAACTAACCATTATGCCTGTATGACATGTCCAACCTTGTCATTGGTTACGACTGTTTGGGCAACAATTTCAACTCCTATCTAGTACGACTGTCAGTTTATAGGACACTGCCGCCCTAAAATGGTCGCTATTAACGATTGTCTTGACTGAAAGACAGGGCCCTGGTTTAGACTCAGGGTTCACACTTCTGGCAAAACAGTCTATGTATGATTCAGAGAGTGTACTATATATAGCTACGATTGGGTCCTCGTGCGGAATTGGCCGAATCACTGCCCTTAGTTGTATACAACTGGGATGTCATGAGGGGACCCCATCCTTAAAAGAGAACAAGAGACACAGGGGGTCGTTTTATCATATATGCCAAAGAGAGAATAAGGTCCAAAGAGAGCCCGAACTTGAACACCAATTGAAGCCATCCGAACCCCAAAGTGTCGTTCAGGTCTATTTTGCTCTCAGGAGCCCTCGAACTATACTATGACTGAGGATTTCTCTTCTATGGACGATAGGGATAATTGAATGCGATTGACAAGCTCTCACGAAAAATGTCTTCCATGGAGGTCTCCTTCATCGGGACTGTACAGGGAAGGATATGTACACTACGGATAACACTGCTCACAAGGATATATGAGGGCGCTCGTCTTCATCTTTCAAAAAAATGAAAGGAGACGAAATCAGGAAGAACACTAAATGAGTGAGGAAATAAATGTAAACTCCGACCACAACTCGGCCGTCTTGGTCTACGCGGGAAGTACACATGACGCCGTAACGCTGTGAAAAACGGTTCCTGTAATACATGTGTGTTCCTGGTGTTGGTTGGTCATCTTCGAGGGCCTCAATAGGGCTTACCTTGGGTCATCTGCTCAAAACCAAAGATTTCCATAGAGAAATCTACCACATAGATTTCTCTGCCTTCACCACTATTTACCTTAAATTGGAATATTGACCTTATTCCCAAGTATCATCTTAGATAAGAACTTTGCTGTCCAACACAATCCACCATCGTAGGGCTGTTATGGCAAGATTCCGAGAGGCCAGGCTAGGAACATGCATCAGGATATTGGGTATGATACCAGGCCTCAATAAATTTACCCCCTCTCCATGGCATGAAAACTATGTATTTGACATCTAAGGGCTAACAAATTTGCCCATACAATGCCTTGAAGTTACCCTATTCTTTCTTTAAACCCTAGGCTCCACACACCACTGAACGGTCACGGATATCATGAGCTAAGATGGATAATGAATGTTTAAGCATTGATCAAAAGGACGGTCATCACCCTCCGTTATGTGGTCCACCCTACTCCTCCCTGGAGGCTCACCAGGAGACTACCCACGCCTCCGATTGCCCCAGGGCAGCCCGAGGTTATGACCCGGACAAGGTCATCTAACTACTGCGGCTGACTAGTGTCACTGACAGCATCACTCAGAGTGCCATATTACATCTTCATATCGTGTTGGGCGGTTTTCGTCAAATATATTTATTCATGTCAATCGGCTCATCTCTAAATCAGGATTTAGTTTTTCCAAGATTTCTCAAAAAATATAAATTGTGAGACTAAATGTTTTTAAACCCTAGACGGGAATCCCATATTCCATAACAGCCTGATCTGAATTGTCATTATGGTTTTGGAGTGTTTTTGTTAGTACCACAGGATATGGTAAAATTGATGTCACCAGATGGATGGCAAAAAGACAAGGTATGGTCAAAATGCCTTTCCGAATCACTAGAGAAATTGTAAGGGCAAATAATTGCTCGTTGAAGCGGCCGTGAAATAAATCATACATCATAAATCGTACCATGTTATGGGTAGTGATGTACGAGGGTATAATAAAAAGGAATTGAAGCTAGGGATATATATAGGGTGTGGATCTTAATCAAACCTTCCGCTGCATAGATTCTGCGAACACCCTGCGCTTTTACCAAAAGTTAGAGATACTAAATATGAATGTCCACTACATAAACTATATCTTTCAGGGGTATTCATATATACTAAGGGCATATATTAGGGATTAAGGAGTGATTAGTCACTAAGGGAATTCAGACAGGTGGTCCAGCGATACTGACAGAACTAGGATGTCACAGCCTATGTGTCTGCTGTCTGGAAGTAGTTTGTCCTAGGTGAGTGGCAGAAGTAGGTGAGTAGTGAGTCATAGCTATCTAGAGAAGCTAGCGAGAATTTTTCACACCCACACTGTCAATGTGCCTTCCTAATCCTGTATGGGAAGAGATAACATGTACAGTCATCTGGCACCAACCCTGCTTACATGCCTAAACGTTTGCTAGCTAAAGATGTTTCGTCAAATTAAACACAAACGATCAGCATGAAATTCTATATCAGGGTAGCCACAATAGTATTCGCTACCTTTATAACATCATCCTGTTTGTGGAAGTCGTTAAACTATTCAGAACCTTTAGGCAATTAGATAATATACATTATCGATGTTCCTGCGATGCGGAAGCTAAATACGCGAATGCTCGGACATGAGTATAAGATATTACGGCCTATCTTGGCCATGATCCCTACTATGATCCGGACAGTAGGATTGTTGAAACAGGGGAGTAGCGAAGTAACCAAGTGCTACGTGGCTGGTAAATCTCTGTGAATCTATGTTTGGGTGTCTGAAAAAACTTACCAATGATTTCACATCCACTATCCACTATTCATAACTCCAGGAAGCCTAGCATGGGATACATACAGAATCAGGCGTATATATGATGCCAAATAGGACCAAATCTTTGACTGCAGAGGTGACTTGTATACACAGAAAGTAAAGACAAGTAAACTGAAATCTTCCTGCAGTACGCTGCCCAGATGCACCCTCTCCTCCCGTTGCAAAATTCGTTTATGCATCGTAAAGCACATCGTAAGCGGCGTTAGTGTGCACTGGAAGCATTGTGGATTCGTGGCTTCACGAAGCCCCTGTCTCCTTTGATGCTATCTTTTTTTGTCTGGTGACTGCGATGGCTGTTCTCATTTGAAAATACATGACTTGTAATTGCATGATGCGTACTGCTCCATGTGTGCTGCTCTTGTGGGGATGTATTTGCAGTGAATGTAGATAAAGTATTGCTATTTTATCCATTCCAAGACATGAATGGAATAGTTTTATCCCAAACATGTCGCAAATGAAACGCAGGGCATGGCAACACATCGGAATATTTTCTGATAACTGCTCCGATTTTTAGTCAATCAGAATGTTGCCTACATGTAAGGCAGGTAAGCTATGTGCTGGCAAATACCATGTTCATTAGCGCTGAGTCCACATCGGATTCCTCAAAGATGTAAGGGTATTTGGCTGTGTCTATTATGTAATGCTACCGCTCAGTCACCCAACCCAACCCTAAAATTGCGTGTGTAACATTGGCTTCTGCATAGCCGAAAATGCAATCGCATCATCCACGATGAATAGTGGCCAGACTTGTGCCGTTGAAAGGATATAGGTGTATGTAGTCTAATTTCGGTATTGCACAACATGACAGAAGACCTATACTAACCTCTGAGCGTTGTGATAAAACACGAAACTGGGGTTGCAGGGACAGGGCCTGGGTTCCATTGACCTCTTATGTCACTCATAGAACCTAATTGATGGTTCATTAGTATCGGCCTCTATTAGATCAGCCACCCTGGCAGACAGAGGCTGCAACACGAGTGTACGAATGTCCAGAGAGGAATTGAGGCTGAGTTGAGCAGCAGCCCCGCATAAGACAATCTAACGCGTTGTAGCTGGCGCTAGGGAGGTCAAAGGTCGATGTCTTGGTCAACGATGTAGATCAATATCGCTAGTGACGGCACTTACCCCGCCAGATACAGTCCTAACACTATTCCTGGACGTAATTGTTTGTCAGCGGCTGTTTGCTGGAGGTAGAACGGGGAATCTAACACCGGACGAACGTGAAATTCGTCCATACCACTGGCCATTATTCTCCCTTCCATCTTACTATCATGGTTTGGGCCCATCCATTAAGCACTCACGCAAAATCTCTACTCGGTTTACACCCAACCTTAACCCCCCCCCCCCCCCCGCCATCTTGCTTGTGTGCAATTGACTAAAGAAAGCTAACCGGTGAAATGATTGGATGTCAACGTTTACTTTATAATCATTTGCATTTATTTCCTTTTTGTTTCTATTGTTGATTTTTTGTCATTGAATTATCAGCTATATAGACCACGTTTATTAACATATAGATGATTCAATCAAAACGAGATATCCATGATAGTGCTTCTGCATGACGTTAAAGGAAAAGTGTGTTAATAGCAATTACCACATACAGTTAATAATAATTACCACATACAGTTCAAACAACAAAGAGTTATACATTGAGGAAATTATTGACCATGTTCGCATCATTATCGTAAAAACTGCCTTAGTCTAACCTAAAAGATTTAGATGGTGCCTTTGCTGCAGCAATACACCTTTAGATACAACTTACAATCAGCTAAAGACTTCTGAGCGTGTGATATCTGTGCGTGTGTAGGGGTGTGTATGTTCACTTCCGTACTGGTGTGGGGTGCGCTCACTGCTATATGCTGCAGCTGTGTAGGCTGCTGCTCTGCTCTGGTGTTAGCTGTCAGAGGCCGCGGCTAAAACTGAGTGTTTCGCCCTCCCCTCTGGGAATATGAGTGGAACTGGACATGCCACAAAAATTTGATATCATGGTCTATTTCAGGCTGGTGACGACAACAGGAGTTTGTCTGCTGACCATGGCATGTAGGCTATTTTCAACTGCTGAGACCAGAGGATAATTTGGGTTGGGAGTATTCACAAGCCCCGACTACCAAGGCAACCACGTGGTTAAGTGTCGACTTTATAGCCCGGAGCCGGTTGCCTAAATAATGTAAAAATATTTTATTTGATCTACTTGATTGTGTTACCTTGACCAGGATTTCAGCTGAGCAAGCTGTTGCCGACTGTGTCCATTTACTGAACATCATTACAAGGGAATTCGTATTTGTTAGTAGATCACATGAATGTATAATCAGAGATATAACTGAGCTGACGCACGGAACTCTCACATCCGATGATTAGCTGAAATTTCTGCCTCAGTTTCTGAAAAAGCTATATAATCATGATTGGTATTTTCTATAATACATATTCCGCTGGGCAGAGCCAGTCAGCATTGTCTATTCTCGGTTCTATATGAAAACAATTTAAAAACAGTGCAAGAACAAAAAGTAATTTGCAAACTCAAAACCAGTAATTTGTTCCTAGTTAGACATCAGGGAAACTGATATGATTATGACTCTGGGTCGATTTTATCGTTTCAATGTTTTATACTTTATTAGACATAAAAGCGCAAGAAGAACTTGAATATTTATATCGGTTCCAACTGGTCAGGTAATGAATGAACTAAAGAGTAATGCGGCGTTTCTACCTGCTGACGAAATAGGTACCGATCTTTTGATGCTGTGAAAAGTTGGTGGATTGTGTTACTCATCCCTGCACAAAACCGTTGACCCAAAACACACACACTGTTTCCAAATGACGATTGCAATAGGTGCACCGAATATTGGCCATGTAGGAGATACTGATAGTATATAACACACGAAGAAGCCCAATGAAAAACCTGCCCTAAACTAGAGCTGAATGTATATATTTTCAGGAAGTAAATAGTTGTCGGCGGTTGAAAAAAGGTCCTGTTTTGCAGTGAAGAAACTGTGGCCAACGATTGATCCTGAGTGGGAATTGTCGGACCACCACCAATTATATGTTTCAGGTTCTTTTTTCTATAGGTGAGGCAAATAGTCGTCAGGTGGTAACAGATTGTGTGATATTGTGGTATAAATTCATTGCCCCGAAATTTGTAATGCTCTTCCCTACTGACAATTATGTACCCTAAAACTGGCAAGTAGTCAGGAGGCAGTGCCAAAAACCAGAATCGTTGGCCAGAATCGTCAGGTGGAAATGCCCCATCAGGCCCAGTTTACAGCTACCACTGGGAAATGTGCTGATAAACATCAGGAGGAAAGTCTTTGGTGCCCCTGAGAAAATATTTGCAATGATAATCGGTGATACTGAAAGTCATTGAGGTGTTTACACCTTATGAACAATAGTTAGTTTATTTTGTATATGTCCTTTACCTGATGACTGATTATTGGTATAATATTTGCGTCAATTTTCATGAGAATCGGTCATATAGAAGGAGAGGGCCTGGTTATCAACTCTGCCTAAACTGCAGCTGAATGTATCTAATACTTTCCCATTGCACAATTAAAGGGCTGTGTGTTGATAAAAATCGTGGTCATTGTTCTGAAGGATATCTTTGCTATGAAAAGTAGAGGTCCTTGCCGACAAAGCTTTTTGGAAAATCTATGTTCCCTTCAAAGCCTTTTGAAATCGTCGGTGGCCTCAAAGATCAGTCGGTGGTGATATTAATATATATATACGCAACTTGGGGTTGAGAAATCGTTCAGCTGTTTACACTTACCAACATTCCATCGGGAATGTGAAATAATCGGTCAGCTGTGTTAGATTCTACAATCGGTGGTCAAAATCAGCGTAAACTGAGTTTAGCATCATTAAGTTATTCAAGTCAGCCACTATAAGAATGTGGGGATTATGAATATACACTAGGTCAAGAGGAAAAATCAATAGAGTGTAGAACACTTGTTAATGATCTGATCTACGAATACCTTACGTACAGAACTCGTCTATTGAATGCTTAGTAGAGACTCAACGAGAGTGAGTAGTGTGATTTTTGATTGCTCTACGGGCAGGTCGCAACTTACTATGTGAGGCGGTAGCCGAGTGTAGTGAGAAGCGGACTGGAGTGCGATAAACACTAACACTACTAACTCGAGTATAGTTAAGTATTTATTCTGCCCCGTCACCACGACTTTGGAATAATAGCAAATATGTGGACACTCACCAATATCCAGTTCTTAGTGGTAAATAGCCATTTTAGTTCTTCCAAGTTGCTCGGGCGAGTGAGCTGCATTGCCAAATAAGGTATCGTCAACAATTCATGGACCGCATTCGTCTGACGACGCTTACATTCTGGCCGCTGGTTGGTCAATTTCTTATTTCCCTCGTGTAATAGATAATACTTTTACTGCACGCTCGCCCTAAATCGGTGACCCAGTGTTAAGCCTATTGCTTTTCTTTATTAGGGGTAGGATAAATACTGTGATTCTCGTATAGATACTCATTAAGGAGTATAGCTCTGTCACCATTTAGCGTTTTGTTGGACTGAATTTAGTTTTTTTTATCTTCGATGGTTGAAATCACCCTCCATCCTGTCCTGCATACATATTTTTTAATGTACATACATTTACATTTAGGGAAAAAGACATCGATACGTATCTATGGCTAAACTACAATAAAGATATTTCGACAAAACAACATTTATTATTGACAAGAACGAACTATATCGAACCAGATATACTCATTATATCCATGATTCTAGCTATCCTACATTGTAGTTTTGAAATAAAAACGAACTTGTAAACAAACAGTTATGAAACGGATAGATAATACAAGCAAAATAAACGCTATATTTTCCAATGAATGAATGAATCATTTTGGAAAGAGCTGCAAACAAATTAAAGGCACATGAGTAAACACTGCAGTGCTTATTCTGGTAAACTTCTTTTGTGCGTCATTTAGCAGTGTAGCGCGTTAAATTGAGATCATTTACCTGAGACCGCGTCTGTATGCGTCCGAGTATAAAGCGGGTAAAATACTTAATCATCTTAAACTTATTGTTCAAACAGGTATACATTAAATGCTGGATGTTACCTTCTAATGACAATAGAAATGATTGAAATTATAATCCATTAACTCAATCACAATTAAGTGAAAAACACAAGCAATCAATATGCCAAAAATAAAGTAGTAAATCGCGTGCCAATTAATCAGTGAAATACTCAGGTTAAAATTCATTTCCCAAAACTTTAATGTTCATTTTATAAACTGTTCTATCCCTTACTTGTATTATTCCTGACAACTCACAGTTACAGAATAAAACATCATATGAGTCATTCAGTAGAGATCTTAATACACCTTAACATATCTTTTTCTTAATCGATAGACAATATGTTACACAGCAGAGCATGTCCTTGTTCGGAATAGTCTAGCGATTCCCATTTACCTATAGCGTTATTTTCACGAAATAATCCTTGCGACAAATAAATTAGCCTCACAAGGCGAACATTTCTTCAAAAGAACCAGTCCTGAGGACATCACAATTCTGATCGTGTTCCGAGACTGTTGACTTAACAATGTACTTTGTGTGGGTGTGGGGTATTTGGCAGGTAATTTGGTGACTGTAAAGCTCACCCCCTCCAAATGGCCACTACCACTGACGGCGGAGGATCATATGGATCAATAGCCTCGCGCCTCCAGCATCAGCAGTTGACAGCCGAACGTGGGGACGTTATGACACCGGACTGGAGCTCTCCATGGCAGCGCATGGTCGCCTTAAACACTGGGATAACTGCCTCAATGGTACCTGGCACCCAACGAGTGGCCCCTCATGTTAACAGCATCGCCAGCACCTTAAGCTTACAGGAATCTTGGCAAAAGCGTGGGTGGAATACTTAAGTAAACGCAGTTCAAATGATCCGTAGATGGGTAATTAATGACTGCCGTGCTTCCTAATGACTTTATGTTACGGAACGGTATACCTGTTTTGACCTTATCACCGGAAATTTAAATATGTTAGCCAATTGATGTCATGGTTGTGGATTTACCTTAATTGTTTGTTCTATCCTAGGGAATCATAATTACTAACACCTACACATAAACTGAGCTCTGTCGGAACCATTTACCGAAAGTTTTGGCCCCCAACTTACACCTTTTGGTAAGCCACTAAATCTGCAGCCTTCGGTTCAATTTGAAACTTTTAATTCTAACTCTTCAATACAAAGGTAACCGCATTCTGATAAACAATTTGATGAATTACGCAAATGACGTCAAGTCTATCCATAGCCTATTCTTTGTAATTTCATTAGCTACACTGAGGATATGAAATATTAGTAGATATTTGGGTTCCAGTTTGAACAGCTCATGATTTATCTTGTCTTTTGAACCTGAAAGTACTTCATTTTCTTACCAAGGATTTTTCTATACATAGGACCTTTCTGTTTTGCTATACTGTCGCTTTCAGAGTCGTGATGGTATATAAGAAAATAACTTCATATGTTATTTCTAATTAAAGGTATTCCATTTGTGGAGTGATAAACATAGTGCTACATACCCTTATTACAACACAGAGGCAAAGCTGTTCCAAAATGTAATATTAGGGGAAGGAAGCTCTAGGATTGAGAAATCAAAAGGAACATGACTGACACTTTGATAAAAAAAATACTTGCTCAATTGACGTTCAAAGACTAGAATTAATGTGCTTTACATATACACGTGGTCTGAGGAAACTTTGAGGTGAGGTAATTATTTTGGTTTCCAACCCGAGTCACTCGACGTGACATGAGTTAGAAACAAGGAGCGGTTTCAGGTCATGTTGGAGATAGGGGCCGTAAAATACATCCCTTACTTCCTTACTTGGTATTTCTGTCCACGGACCCAAATTGTGGTTGAAATATTTACCATTCCCGCGCCCTGCTGGAAGGACTAACATGCTGGACTTTACGTCTAGAAGATATTCACTACAGTGTACCATGGGATATTTGGGACGAACCGTATGTCGTTCTTGAACAGATATCTAAATAAGCATTGCTATTGGATATGTTTCAGATGTTGTCTGGCTTTCACCGTCCATCTCCTGGAGAAAGCCTTCCCTTTCGCACCCAGACCAGAGACTTTTAAGGAATAATAAAAACTCACCTTCTTCACCAAAGGACACGATCTCGGAGATTTCAGCGTAGTTGGTGTTGCCGAAATTCTGGCGCAGTTCTTCGCGTTCCCGATGCAGGAACCTGCTAACGGGCTTGGTAAACGATGTCTCCGCCGCCACCCGCGACACGTTGGGCGGATGGTCCAGTTTCAGATGACGGAGCAGGTCCTGCTGGAGCTGCTCCAGTTTGATCTTCTCAATCTTCTGCCTGAACTCCATGTCGCAGTCAGTGCAGTTGCTGTCGCTGGGGTCCACCCGACCCAGTTTCTGCGGCAGGTTGAAGACCAGACCGTGGGCTAAACTGCCGAAAAGATGGGCCGGTGGAGGTGAGTCGCCCCAGTCATGCCCCGTCAAGCCACCACCTGTACTTGCCGGCGCCATGGGGGGTGTCGGGAGGGCCAGACCGCCCGGGACCCCCGAGAGGGCCCAGATGAGGACCAGGGCGACTAGACGCCCCACATCTGCCTCGCCTGTCGGCTGGCTTGGTCGCTGTAGTTTCTGTTGTTGCTTCTGTTGTTGGTAGTGTTGGTGGTGATGGTTAAGGTGGTGGTGACGGTGAGGGCGATGGTGGCGATGGAGGTAGGGTTGGTGAATAGCGTGGGAGAACTGGAGGAAAGTGGGATTCACAGAATGCCACCATCGACGACGTGAGCCGCTCTCGAACGTCGTTTGGCAGTCCATAGTGGCTGCTCCGTGCGCTCTCATGATACAGTCAAGTGTCAGCTGGTAGACGAGACACCGAGAAGAGTGAGAATCAGCTTTACTTTGTTCACTTATTTATCAGTACATAAATGTTACCTTCTCTCATGTATCCCACTCTAAAAGGCTAAGCTGAGTGGGCGGCTCTCGGGCTTGCTGGTTGCGTGAAGGCGAGGGTTGAGAGGGATGAAGAATAAAATAGCAGAAAAGTGCGTACTAACTCAGCCTTCAGCTTCTGCGCTAGTGATGAGCTGCTCGAACGTTCTGTGAGCAACTCGCACAGACCTGGGCCAAATTACGTAACTTACCCGCTATGATGCGTTCAGTAGCCAACGCCTCTTCCCTCTCAGCCGTCAACAAGAAGCTGATGTACGGAGTACTTCTGAGTGAACAACTTGATTTAAGATAGGCGGATGTGCCCCAACAAACGTCTCCTGACAACTCCGCAACTGTTGCTGATAGGAAAGTGCAACTAAGTCGTGGACGTCCTCTTACTGAAGTGGATATATGAGAGCTGTGGGAGTTGATCGGCGTTTATAGTTGGATGATAGCGGCTCTTGATCCTTGCTCAATGCTTTCATCAGTCCTTCGTTACAATTATCCTTTGATGGTTTCAGTCATGGACAAGAGAGTGGGTATTCTGTACTTTTCTAATATCTGTAGCTTCCTCAAGTCAATCAGCAAGGTTGCTCACTTGCTGAGTGTGTTACCAGTAGTTTTCTCCTCTTCCTTACTACCCTTCTATCTCTCTCTCTCTCGGTGTCTATTAGTATCAATCTGCTTTTCGCCCAGTATCCTCGCCTCATTCACCCCCTACCTCCGGCGCGGGCCGAGCGACCATGCTGCGAAGGCAAACTAACGGTCCCAACTTTATATAGGTCCTATGCCACGGCACATGCAGGAGTCATGGAGAAATCATTATGCTAATAGCACCGGCCAGGCTAGCTCCCCCGTTCAAACCCAGCATCACGCCGCCACCGCCGCCGCCGCCTCCGCCGCCGCCGCCGCCGCCACCGCCAGCAGAGCAGTGGCTACCGTTGCTGCTGCTGCTGTCGCTGCGTCTCACGACTTTTCAGTTCTTGGGATGTCTGATGATGCAAGAGAGGCGCTCGGGAGGTGGCACTAAGAGAGACAGGGAGCCTGCCAGAGGGGATGGGAGGGCACCGCAAGAGATATAGCGAGAGAGCACAAGACAGCGAGGGACGAGCGCCCAGTGAGCAGTTGGTTTCAGGGACACTCGTCAGCAGCAGGCGGTTGTGTGGTTGTGGTATGAGGACAACAGACCGCAGTTGTCCTCCTAATCCTCCTCCCACTTCTTATCCTGTTGCTTCTACCGTAACTGCTACATCATTCATCGTACTTATAATGTCCTCCTGTTGTGGTATAAGTAGTACTGAGAGTGGTGGCACGGACCGGTCACGGTCTGCGTGCTGCCCGGAGTGGGCATGGGCTGGCAGAGCCAGCAGCAGTAGTAAAAATACCTCTGTTCTCCTCATGGGTGATTGTGGTGGCCCTACAGCTTTGTCGTCTGCTCTGGGCCGTCGTTTCCCGCCAAATTGACTTTGCCGGTTTTGGTACTATCATGGTAGAACCAGCCAAAGGTACAGTAGATGGCGTTGTGTGGCAGATATGACTAGGATGGTAAAGTACCAATTACAAATCGTAACTATCTGCAATTAGAAATTAACGGCTATAATAACCTTTCGGAGAGATTGAAGTTATATAAAGCTCATTAAGATATGCCAAGGTGAGGATATGCCCATAATAATATCCCGTTCTACCTTGCTGTGTGTGTTTGTATACCCAACTCATCATAGCCGCTGGAATTAGTCATAACACCAGAATTGCACGTCTTCTCGATGTAGAGTCGCTCACGATTCCCTTGTTGTGTGTGGCCTGCCTTGACTCCAGTGACTCCAGTGACTGCTCTCCCACCTTTACTTAGTATCGTGTCCCAATCGACCACCACTCCTCCTTGTCACGGCGTGTCGGTTTGAGCTTTTCCCATTCCCAGCTGATCAGCAAGGCTAGAACTACTCAAATCCTGACCCACACGAGCCTCGGGTGGATGACGTGGATTGAGGGTGAGGAGAATGTTCTTAGTGCGATGATGCGTGGATGTGTGATCGGCGTGCAGCGAGTACAAAAACCTACGAGCAGCTCTGAGCAGTAAGCAGCGTGTGAGGGAGTGTCTGTGGATGGGAGTTTGGTGTTTGTGTACAATACGGGTTGCGTAGAGCAGAGGAGGTGTGGGGGGGGGGGGGGGGGGGTTGAATAGAGCTCGAGGCAGGGCGGAGTGGGGGAGGGATCGGCGACCAGAAGCACTCCCTCCCGGCTCCGTGATACACACTCAGATACACTCAGCCGACCCAGCTAAGGGGGTCACTGTAGGAGACGGGGGCATGTAGACCTCTGAGAGGTGTAAGAGCGATTCCAGTCCTACCCTGGGAGGTCCCTCCGCTGAATCATCTAAATCCCTCTGCTCTTCTTTTAAAAAGAACACGGTAGGAATGAAGACGGGACTGCTGAGGGTAGGAATAGGACGCTTTATGTAAACCTCTGTGTTGATGTGTTCGCGGCTATTTGTGTTTTATGGAGATCAGAGGGAGAGAGACAGGTAGAGAGGGAGGGAGATATAGAGAATGAGAGTGGGAGGAATATATCAGTTCAAATTCCGTATGTGACGATATTGAGAGGCCCCACAGTTTCCAATGTGATATGACTAGCTCCCCGGTGAAGATTGGGTTTTGGTTGTATCGGATGGATTGGACATATTGGGTCCATGATGTCGGTATGTCGGTTGATATCAGATGCTGGAACAGACCATGGGCAGGCGGTATAGTTGAACCTCTAGTTGGAGCTAAGTTAAAGGCTGTACTGCTGCACCCACGGGGTAGAGGTGGTGGAGTAGGGTGTGGGGTTGTGGTTGGTGTAGGATATGAGTTTACTATGGTATAAAAATCCCGAAACACAAGGTTCTTAATCACAAATACTTACTAAGCTGTACCAGAATGCAAGAGATTGTTCCCCCTGCCACCGGAAGCATCAAACCTCCTGACATTCCAGCATTTCTAACAAAAATGCGGAAAAAAAATACACACCTAAAAACATGATCAGATCACGATGCTTGTGGCCTCTCAAAGATCCTCAGCCCTCTCTGCATGACGCTCTTGTCAGCTCTCACACGTATTTCATTTCAGGCTCGCATAGGACCCTCACCACAGCACACCCGACCCCAACCCCGACCACCCCTTCTCCTCCACCACCACCTCCACCACCACCGCCGACCCGTCTGCGTGCCAAGGGATCCAAAACAACCCCGACCACACGGGGCCAGGAGGGAGCAGCAGCGGGTGGTGTTGCCAAAATACCCGGCGGGGACACACCATTCGAGTGGTTCCTAGAACGATGGGTAGAGGAGGGATGCGTGTAGCACCATCCCCGCCATCATATGCAGGACAACGAGACTAGAATTGGGTTTCCTTCCGGTCGTGCGTGGTTTCTTTTAAGAGAGCTGTTTATAATCTACCCTTTTGTAGCTGCTGGTAAAGGGGTGTGATATTAAGGCTGCGTGTTCATGCACTATGAACCGCCAAGGTCATCATTTACAGGTAATAAAGGTCGGTGGTCCAAGATGATCACTGTTGAACTGTATTTGCAGAGCTGCTGTGATTAGTGTTGAAGATGAGGGTATTGGTGTCCTTAGTCATATATATTCAAAAGAAGATTGGTCCTTGATGACACTCTTCTTGGGTCAGGCTTTTCACTTGAGGTCCCCGCCACCACCTTTTTCTGGCCATAACTTGTTCCTCCAGTAACCCTCCTACCCACCTGGTAACCGTCTCCGAGAACGGGAGGTAGGCGACGGGTAGGGACGATCTGAAGGTGCCACCGAACACCTGGAAAGAAAAGCGACACTATAAGAGGGGTGGGATTTTTAAAACCTGCTAAATTGCCAAAATAAGCTTATTCAAGGTTCATGTTGTATAAACGTACCTCATCAATGTAAAAATGAAATTATTTGGTGCATCTTTTGATAGTCTTTCTTTCCAACTTGGGGTTTTGTAGAGCTCTGAGGAATTTTTCCTTCCGAAAATCAACAAAAACTGTGTTTTTCTAGTGATTTTCACCTTATTCAAATTTTGGGAGACACAATTTAGAGCCAATTGTATTTATTAAGCTGTTTAAAGAATATGTCATGAGAAGTGTAGACAATATAATTTTGAAAATTGGTAAAAGATTGAAAAAATATTAAAATGGTGAAAAATATCTAGGACCTTCAAATTTTCCAACATAGAGACCCATAGAGCATGTTGTTCAACACCCCAACTTTCAGTGGACATTACTAATGAAATATATTGAGAGAAATTAATTTTCCTTTATTGTACAATGCTGACAAGAATCCTGGCTGTGATACCTGAAAGTTTCAACACAATCGGATTATCCATTCTGATATCAGAACATTATGATTTCATGATGATATTTTTCCAAAAAATGGTGTGTTGGACCACACATCTCTAAAGGATGTATAAAAGAAACAATAATCATAATGGAATAGCAAATATCCCTGTTTATATCAAGTACCCCTGCCACTCATGAATACCCAGGTTGATTTTCTTCTAAATAAAAAAATATACTTTTTATGGTTCAAAAACTGAAAACGTGTTGTCCGACACCCCGGGGTGTCGGACAACATGCTGTGATATAAGTTATGATTTTGGGGTTGTTTTTTATCAGTAATTGAGTGGTTTGCTTTGTTAAATATAGCTTATTATCACTTCATTAAAAATATAAAGGATTATAGCCTCAAATATTATTTTTCTCATTGTTCTGAGCAATTCTATTAACGTGTTGTCCGACACCCCTCGTGTTGTCCGACACCCCTGTGTTGCCCAACACCCCAAATATGGTTCAGAGCTTTTCTTTTAAATCTAATATATAATTAAAATATTCTGAGTAAAATATAATGTGTGTTACCATATAATATCAGTCTTTCTTAGGTTATAAGCATTTATAACATTTCTTGAAATTTCAAATATTTAGGGGGCTGGACAAACTGCAGTATTAAACACAACTTCAAAAGGCTCTCAAATCTAAACCATTCATCTGATTTTGTTGAAATAATGTTTTTCTGGAAGGTACTTAGTAGGTGATTAACATAGAATATAAAAAGAAGTATAATTCTAAAAAAAAAATTTGCATGTTTTATCCCAGGATCAAAGCGGAATTTAGCAGGTTTCAAAAATCCGACCCAGAGATATTTCATACGTGTATTTCCGTCTGCTTGGTAAACACCGTATTCATTGGAAGTCCATGTAATGTTGTTCTCATTTAGTTTTGAATATAATCATTTACGCAGACCCATCTGGATGCAATTAATTCACACGATTATTTAAAATCCATCCATTTAGCGCTTCAAATGTGATATACAATTGCCCATTCTGAATAGCGGCCTCAACATCTGTAGGCGTGTTACTGTTTTATGCTTGACTTGCGCTTTATTCCCTTGGGTTCTAGAACTAGACTTCACTCCAAATACCATTAAAGGATTAATTAATTCTTACGCACTATCTACTGCACTATATATATATATATATATATATATATATATATATATATATATATATATATATATATATATATATTTATATATATATACATATACATATGTATGTATATAACAATAAACATATATATGTATTACCATTTGTTTGTTACATTAATACTGGAAGGGGTAATGTGCATAATGTATCAAGTATCTTCTTTCACTATAATCCAAAAAGAAGGGGAAAAAGCGAAATTCATGATCTGATGAATAATTAATATAGTAGGTGTTTGAAACATTCAATGGAAGTCTCGCAATAAGACCATTAGAGAACTAATCGTTCAGGAAAGTTGACCTGAAGCGTTCCTGGAAATGGGTTGCCTAATATCAGGACAAATAACCAATACACATTTTTCTTCAACAGGGCATCGACCTTTTTGTACCTATTCCTTCGCACGCCTAGTTTTCTCTTAAAGGTACTTTCGGGAGGTGTGTCGAACAAGTAGCTTGGTTTGTTGAGAGGGAACAGAGACCTCTTAGATAAATGAGTGTTTCGCATGTGACGGTCCGGCACTGGTCATGCAAAGTGGAAAGCAGCCTTTCAAATGGGGCCTACTTGGTGCAAACCGGTCAGTTGGTCCCACAGTGACCGGGCCTGGTAAATATCATATTCCTCATGACCATCGTGGTCCTATTTATAGCCGATCTCCAGTATCGCAGATAAATTATAAACACACAGCGATTACAGAGAGGTGAGAGTTGGATTTGTCAGAAAATATTTAGTGCTTCAACAGAGTAGCCATGAACCAAGTATTTCTCAATTTCTTTTCTTACTATCGGCTGATTTTTGACTTGCTGGAGGCAAGGAAATGCAGATCCTGGCCTCCCCCAGCAATAGACAATTTTGAACAATGTTGCTATGCATACGATAGATTATGAAGAGTACTTTCTCAACTAATGCGGCTTTGATTCTATCAATTCAATTGTGATTAAACCAATGTTTAAATATGACCTCCATTAGTGTTTTTTGTCTTTGCTCTCAAAGTAGTTCAATCCTTTTTCAACCCACAGGTCTTCAATAAGAGGTCTTCTATCATTTATAGCAAGTATCATACATACGTCAGGGTGGTGCAGATTACCTAAAGTTATGATATCTGTATTTCGAAAGCTATAATTTTCATAGGAACCATACTCAAATGGTATAGGCATGTACTGGTCAAGTAAACCAGAAGGCTGCGTCTAGTGTAAGATATGACGGCAATGTCGAGAATTTGGACAATCTTGCACTGACATTTTCTATGACATTTTTCATGTGATTTATCGAACCTAGACTGCCGTAGCTGTGCTGGCTTCTGTTAGACTCATGCCGAATTGTAAAGGAATAGAGTTATCTTATGCCATCCCATGGGTAGATTATAACTCCACGTTAGTTCGACTAGGATTAGAGCTGTTCCAGATATTACATATGGCAAGCGAACTACAGAGAGTACCACTTTTGTAAGTACTATCAAACTTCTTCTCTGGAGGGAATCATTCCTGCAGCAAAGAGCCGGCATATTGATAACTCAACTAACATGGTAGTTTTACACTGGGTGCAAAGACCAAGGCTGATCCTTCTATCATGAGATTTTATTGCAGGGTGTCGCCCCTGCCATGGGTCCCGACTTGTATAGTGGAGAAATGTGTAATACAGGCAGACCTGTGGAACTTCCGTGGACAGGCTCAATTATATCAACCCGGCACAGGAACAGCATGTATGGCTACACTTCCAATAAGACGGATCTACCATCAATTGATTTCCGCACTCCCTGCATGATGATAGTGTACACAAATGCTAATCAGTTTAAGGTTCATCGTCAATTCTAATTTTGTAAATTTCATTAAACCTTTAAGAAAAAATGATACCTTTCGATATCAACTGGCCCAGGGCGAATAATGCCTCGAGGCATCATTTCTCAAAGATTTATATAATCGTTTTTAACAAGGACATAATAGAGTAATATTAATCAAATATTCACAGAATGTAGGTATAACATCTTAATTAGTATTTCCTTTTAAATGAAACAATAAATCTGTGATTACGTATCGCATCTCTACCTTTTCTAGGTAATTTGGTAAATTACCAATGAGTCTCAGGTCTCCTGTCTTGGGGATAAGTGCAACCAAACTGCTTTTTGCCATGGATTTAGAAACATTGGGTTTCTACAGAGTTCCCTTAAGCGTCTCGATAGTATGGATTCTATCAACATCAAACTTGACACGTTATCAATACTGCTAGATTTATATTGGCGCATTGTTTTTCACTGTTCTAACATCACATCCTCAGCATCTTTAATAACTGAACTATTCACTGCCATCTATATGATAGTTTTTATCATCCAGACATCGAAGGTATTGCTCAAGAGGGGGGTAATACTAATTACAGAAAACTTTACAGAACACTTCAGTTAAAAATCGATTGATTAAATCTGGTATATTCCCACTATGGTGTTTCCCCCATTTTTATTTAGGCTACACTGGTTAGTATTCAGGTTGGGAGATATTTGCTCTTTTATGATACTCCTAAACCCTTTTATCAGATTCCTTATATATTGTGCTATATCAAGTTAATCAACTTTCTACTCATCCATGTCTGTTTTGGGTCCGGGAATTCCATAGTAACCACAAGATAAAAGGAGTAAAGATAGTCGGTAATTTTCCCATTTGACACCTCCCCTTAACAAACCCCTCCCTTCCCTTGAAACCTTAATAATAAATTGAATCACAGGAGCATTTGTGTTACTAAATTGTTAGACCTTTAATTTGTACGTTTTAGGTCTCATCAAGTTAACGCGATGTAATAGATCTTTCAAAAGTATTCACAGAATTTCCCAAACTATAGCATAGTAATGTTAAATGTTTACTCGTGCCTTTAGAGTCTCCCATAAAAAGAACTTTTCGATGAAATGAAGCAGGATATGCCTTGAAACCCTTCAATGTAAGGAATATGAAAATAACGCATTTAACAATGTTTTGCTAAGGTGATTTACTATTAAGCCTGAGAATTGCATGTGGCAGAAACCACCTGGACCGCTAGAGCCGAGAGTACGCCTAGTACACATTTATTGACGCAAGCCGGGCATTATTAAATGTTAATGTAAGTGGGTACACCTACACCGCGTATTTGTACAGTGGATGCCCATTTTATACGTATAAAACTGCCCTTCTGGGAGGAGGCATTTCCCAGAAACAGATAATATTGACACAGTTGGCCCTGTTCTCGTCTAACCGCTTAATAGGTCTACTCAGCAGCATAGCAGATTATTGGGGGTAGCTTTGTTTGAACTTGTTTAAAATTTTATAGTGCCAGAAATGCCTCACAACCGGCTTGACGTAGGTTGAGAGGCATTTGCTGTGTATAATATTACCAGGTAATGGTTCACTAGTCAATACAAACCAATACTTATTATCTGCATGTACCCTTCCTCGGTGGCCCCTATTCCGGTAAATTCGCAGAATTCCCCAGAATGTGTCCAAGTTCATGTTTTATGTATTCAGTGAACAAAAATGTTCCGAGTTTAGGTTCTAAGGCTAGCAATAAGATGTAAAGCATGATAGAATCATATTCTAAACAATAACAATAGACAGTGTTTTCGTTGATATTGACATATGGTGATATTTGGTAAGTCGATGTATCTCAAGAACTTGGAGACAAAATCCTGAAGGTAATATCATGAAATTGGAAATTAAATTGACCCTTAGCTGGCGTACTATTGTGTAATATTTTACCCCTATGTTCCTAATTATAAAGCTACCTGCGAAGTGGAGATCTACAAAAAACACATCTGTAGGAAGACCTAAAGCTACTGTACTGTGGTACATGAAGAATTAAATGGGAAAACATTGGCTTTAGGGACAAAATCGGTAGGTATATTACTTGGAGGGTGAAGTCCTCGATCAGACTATTTCCGTGTTTATTGGTCTAGACAAGAGTATTTATAATGGCATAACTCATCTCAGGATAGCTACAAAATTGTATATTGTCAGCATTCATTAAGAACACAAGTTTTAGAGGTTTTGATTTACAACAACCGATTTGTGTGATAAACAGTTACGACTCAAGGATATAAAAACTGTTTCAATTGATGTGTTAAAGGTTATAGTTAAGGGGGTAGTCATAGTCTGGGCTTATCTAAACAAGTTAAAACAGTGAGTGAGCAATGGTTAGAGCTGTAACGTATCTTGAACCATTACTATTGAATATAGGATGTAGAGTACAGTCAATGGATCGCTTTATATATGCATTGACATTGTGAAAATATAAAAACACATCAAATTCACAACGGGTTTGACGTGCGACAGAATAGAAACTTTAGTTGACTCAGGGTTGGCATGCAGAAGGTATATAGCTAACAGAAAAGTAACAGCACCATGTCCTAGATTATTGCCCTGTTAAAATTTGATGGAGAAGAATTAATCAGCCACGAATCAGGCCTAGCATGCAGGCAAGCGCAGCATGTGCACGTGATGACTGCATGATGAATTCCA
Source organism: Alentia gelatinosa (assembly GCA_950022655.1). NCBI lineage: Eukaryota > Metazoa > Annelida > Polychaeta > Phyllodocida > Polynoidae > Alentia > Alentia gelatinosa. The sequence continues at coordinate 22,652,533 of OX465588.1, read as the reverse complement.
TATCACAAATGAGTAAGGCAACTAGTTGAAAAAAAGTAACCGAGCATAAAGCTGTAGTGAAGTTGTTTGGTGCCCGTAAATTCTTTGGGCCAAAGGGTACAGTGGTCCTCAAATCACCGATACAATCCTTCAAATTATTGACAATTCAACAATTATCCAGAATGATATGCTGTGAGCGCTGCTGTTCATAGCACGAGCCAGTGATACCTGCGTTACAACCCTTTCAGTATTTCCTGACGTCAAAACTAGTCATGAAGGGACATGTTAAATAATCCATGTAATATGCATAGATACTCAATACTTTGGGCAGTAGACAAAAGTAAATAGCGGAAATGGCCAGGTTGTCAATGTCTCAGACTTTGGCATGCTTTGTATCCCTAGTTAAATACTTGTGTAATATCCCCCTCTGACGTCTATACTAATAAATTACACAACAGTGGGTCATTTATTGTGGTGCCAGTGGCATGACAGCCATCACTATCGCAATTCATTTAGAGGTTTAAGATCAGGTTCAGGTAGGTTAATTAGTCCAGGAGATGAGGGGGTGATTTTGTCACGAATAAGTACAAAAGGTTTAATGATTTTATTTGATTTCTTATTCGCCACAGCCCGGGTCGTGACCTCGAAATTCGACATTATTTTAGAAAAGTTGGAAAATAGTTGAAAAAATGGATCAGGATGCCTAAAGATCTTTATCTTTAAAATACCATCTTTAATTACTACTGCAGAGATTCAAAATTTGCATTTAGTTGTCACTGTCTGTGAACTTGTGTGTGTCTTTGGTCCATATTTTAGGGAGAAAAAATCGAAGTGTCTTTACTTGTCACAATATGCGTTCCTAAATCTGTTTAAATAGACAGTAGGCTATTAATTAGACATCAGCAGGAGAACAGTATCATACATCCACCACTTGACTTTTTCAAAATCCAAGATGGCTGCCTTATAGCGATAAGATATTGTCATAAAATATTACCTCACATAGTCGTTATATTCTATCAATCCACACAAAAACTTAACAGAAAAAGGATGGAAACAGAATCTGAATTGTCATTTAACCTGAGGTGCATCACTTCACAAATGTGATGGAAGCTCTCTTTAGATATCATCTTGGCTGACAGGCAAGAGCCGTAGTGGGAAAGCACCTCTGAGTAGAACCCGAGTAGTTGTCGGTCAGGAGGCCCGACCTGTCCCCTGAATATAACCCCAGCTCGCCCCCACCCCCACCGCCGTCCATTCCGTGCCCTGCCATCCACGCGTGCACCATGTAGCTTGCCTCCTGCTATCGCACTGTACAAATTTGCCGCTGCCCTGTCGCTGCATGAAAACAGATCATTGTGGGACTTGACTTACTAGCGTGGGGGACGAGCTGAGCCCTGATGGTGAATGAGACCCCCCTGACCGAGTTATTCCGACTCACGAAACCGGGGCTCCCGAAAGACAAGGCGGCCGGCCTGAGTTGACCTCATCGCCGTGAGCAGCTCGTGAGCCCCGTCCAAAGAGCTGCTCAGCTCGGCCCACGCTACCCCTAGTAGCTTTTCACTTCTATGTATTCCCTTTCGTTTCAGATACCGCACATCCTTTACTCTTTTTTTAAATTATAAATAGCAACACTTATTGACATCAAGAAGTTTCAATTTTAATGAGATATCATGATAACATTTCAGCAAGATGCTAAAGGAAGAACAGTTGATAACAACCATCACATACCAGTTCAAACAATAACGAATAAGACAATGATGGATATATTGCTTCTTATTTTTGATGGTCTTGCGGCCTTTATTGTTTCTGCAATTTGTCACATGAATTCAAAAATGACTGTCAGGGCACAATGGATACACTCGTACATTCATATGGATTGGGAAATCTCAATATATACAAAATATTTGTTCTGTTCATCACGACTCAGTGACATGATGTTAACTTCAGTAACATCTACCATAATATCTAGAATATGATGATAGAACATGATTGAGGGGTTACATATATTTCGGGTGGGATGGTAACCCTTCATACATGAGAGGTAGAACAGGTGGAGATTCGTATAGAGCATTCGAACATGTAGAAATTATCTTTAAAAGTTATCTATTTCGATCTGAACTGGATACAAAGTCGTCCATGATGATGATCAGCATTGTGATGGTAACAAATAGAAATGAATGCAATGGCATATCACATCATGTTTAATTTTGAATAATAAGAACCCATTGTAGGAATAATTTCTCGGTTGATTCTGAATCATAATCGATGATGTTTTAATAATTAGTTTAATTCATTCCGAGGTTTGAATGAACCGATGTCGAAAACACAAGTTTCTTGATGTCAATCTTTTAGTAATAGATATTCATATTTGACTCTAATTTATTTGTGGACTAAAACTTTTAACTGTACTAAACCGTATTTTGATAGCAATCTACACCTGCAATATATCTCAGACCATAAATCTTAACTGTAATAAATCACATTTTGACAATGCTTCAGACCTGTAAATATGAAAATGCAAAGCTCTATGAAATAAACTATATGAATGGCCCTGTAATATGCAAATACTATAAATCTTGTTAACAAAGGTCTCAAGAACATAAAGTATGTACGCAGAATTACAGTACAAGGCTGCATTTGATATTGTAGGATGAAGTCAATCGTACTTATGTCTTATGAATATCCTCTGAAAGTAGTGTTTAAACCTTTGAATATTATTAATGTTATGATAACTTGTAAATGAATGTGGTCTAAATGGCAAAAACCTCACAGGAGATAACTGAATATCTGTTTCACATTTTGATGATCTTTTGCATATTATTCACTACCTTGATTTGTTGCTGATATTGGAGTTATTCCATTTGTATCTAATTCATCCGTATTTACAGTCTTATACTGTAAACTGACCATAGATTGGCTGGATTACATTCCTGAATATTTTTACAGTTGATTACCTTAATGTGATGCCAGAAATACGGTGTGGAACTGTAGATACGGTTACTTTGATATACCGTTCGCGTTTACAGTAGTATGCTGTATATTTTACTGAAACATTTTACAGTGTATGCCTATTTGTATTCAACGTATGATTAGGTTAACGGTAGCCTAGTGACTTACTGAGAGTCCAACTTGGAGTATAGTAAGGTTTATCATACGTTGGATAAATTCTATACTTGAGTATAACAATTTATATATTTAAGTAGTAATACAAGAAAGGGCATTATTGGTATTTATATAGAACGTCCTGACCATGCTGTACAAGTCACAGAACGAGATGCTAATTTACCATTTGTAAGGACCGAGGCGTTTACGCCGAGTTCCATACAAACGGTAAATTAGCATTGAGTTCTATGACTTGTGCAAGCATGGTTGGACGTTATATATTTACTTTATACCTGAAATTAAAAAAAAAATCAATTTAATTTTTCTTAACAACCAAAATTTTAATAAATGTGTGGTCCGTATTTTAGTGTGCGGACCAGCGGTCCATACAGTATTTTTACGTCATATGCCAAAACAGTGCGTATTTACAGTATATACGGCATGGGTATGTAGCGAAACCCTTGGTTGCTGAAAGTGTAGAACCACTCTCCGCGTTCGTCAGTCTACCAAGGGCCCGAGACTATAGTCGCTACCCCATACTTACCATGCCAGTACGGGTGGGTTCGGATTGACCCACTGGAAAGGGAAGGGAGATGCGGGATCTACAACCTACCGATACCTATGGACACAAAACCAGACTATTTCAGTATACCTTTCTTTATTTCGGTATGTTTTCAGTCGGTTGGTGCTACGGGGCACCAACTAGTGTGGGAAGAGATTCTGGTCTTTTCAACGTTGAAAGGTTTCGATGCAACCTTACCAACTCGTGAGGCTCCAGGCGTTCACTCTACAGAGAGGCACCACGAGAAGTCCTGTCAACCCGCTGCGGACTCAGTCTTATATATATACTGACTGAGTTACATAATGCGGGCGACCCCGTAGTATTTGCATACATAGGTCCGCCGGCTTTACCGCACAGCAGGGATCGGCACTCGCGCCATCTAGCGTTAAAGTGAAACAATGCTGCTCGACTATCCTGACCCCTACAGGTATATAGTAAATTACCAAAAGTGAATGTGAAATTGGAGATTTAGTTTTGATTTTGATTTTGATTTTGACACTGTCTGTCTGTGACAGTCTCTGTCAAGTGACAGTGTCAACTGTCTATTTTAGTGTGTAGCGAGGGGTATTACCATCGTTATTATCTTGTGGTTTCGACTGTTAATCAGTCTCGTCAGTCAAATGTGCGGTGGGTGTTCTTCTGTGGTCTTTCTCCCCGAGAATTTGCTCTGGGAGTGGATATGTAGCCCCTCTTATTTTTCGACATTCGAAAAATAGGCGTGGTTCTCTCTATGCTGTGTAGTCAAGCCGTCACCCTCCCATCGCTGGTGAGTATCGTATTGTTTTAATTTCTTCGTTCCGTAGGGGTCTATCGCTAGACTCTGTGGTTGGAAAAAAATCTTCGGTGTGGCGTTTTGGCGGGATGGGATTTTTATGGGTGGACTGGCTAGCCGTACCCATTATCCAGTGAGTTGAGTCCTTCAGATGCATAGTTGAGCTAGAACTTCGCTTGAGAAGACTTGTTCTTTGTGGTAGACGGAGCTGAAGCTGCCGCAAATGAGGCTGACATCTAATGGTGAAGATGTAAATCTGTTCCTGAAATTATGTAATATCATGTTATACCGTGTCTTTAGACGGACATGGTATGAAGCGAGTAGGAGAAACATCGGGGGCTTGGACCAACCGCATAAGCTATGTCAGAGTCCAGCAAAGCGGCTAAAATCCAGAGTTAGCGGGAGCATGCGCCAGCGAATTTGTCCCTGAGGCGGCTGTGGTGGATGATAGCTTTAACACCCAGTTTTTCAATAACAATGACGATAACCGAGCGCTTGAGGTGACCGGACCACAGAACAGTGGCAGCTATAATCAAAGCGAGGGCCCTCTTGCACATACTGGATGTCGCCTGAACTGGATATATATAGGTCATCCCAAGACCATGTGACTGCTTCCTCATGGACCTGTGCATGGGCAGCGGAGTTTGATACAATGAGCATCATGGAAACGGGTGCTTCCTACGACTGTACCAAATGGACCCTGTTAGTGCGCGTCGCGTAATTGGCAGACCATGAGACATCGTCAATGAAGCCAGGGCCGATCTTGAGGACATCGCAAAAACATATGGCGCAGAGGGCTGCAAATAACCTCACTATGAAGCGCTTATTGGGCCTAATGCAGGCGGCTAAGTGGACGAGGCATCCAACTAATGACTGGAGCTGGCAGAGGGTGGCGTGGGATTTGTCTCGCCAAGCACAGCATGTTTCAACAACTTCCTCGAGTTTGCTTCGGGGTTGGGTACTGCTGAGTATCATGTAGCTTAACCACATGATCAATGTTCTTGGGTGAAAGCACTTTCCTTCTGTGAGTTGGAGACCCAATTCACATGATAAGTCCAGGAATGTCACATAGTAACGCGTAGCCTTTTCTCGGGAGGTGGCGACTTGTCAGTCTCTTTGGTGGTTGGATGACTGCGGCATCACGTTACTATGAGCAGTCTACAAAACGTCCAATAGCGGGGGCATAAGCGCGGTAAGCAAAGTACCCTCTGCAGTCATTATACTTCACCACGTTCACTCCAATTTGTATCATAGAAATAGCCCCTCCTATATGATTGAAATCGAAATGAACCATTGCTTTGACAGTGACGAAGTAATTGAATTAATAAATGACATTAGTATCTGGAAGTCATCTAGCATAACAAATGTTACATCACGCTTTCTTAAGAGCACCCTGCTGGCTTTACCACATAGACTTTGTATTTTGTTTAGATTATCTCTTAATAGCGGCAAATTCCATAGTGAATGGAAAAGGGACTGATCGTACCGATCCCGAAGGAGGGCAATCCACATGTCGTTAACAATTTCAGACCTATCACACTCTTGCCAATCCCTGGGAAAATGTTGGAGAAGATAACTCATTAGCATTTGATGCAATACTGCAAAGACAATAAAATCATTGTTCCCGAGCAAGGCGGCTTCAGACCCGGTTACCCGACCATAGACTGTAGCTAAACTCACCAACGGCCTTTTGGAGTCCATCAACAAGGGCAAGGTATCAACGGCGGTTTTTATTGACCAAAAAAGCCTTTGATACGGTAAATCTTCAGATCTTAATAGAATATTGGGACAAAAGGCAAAATCACGATTTGGATTCAAACTTATCATACCAACCACACCAAGCGGACAATAGATAACAATGTTATATCAAATGATATTGGCAAAACATGTGTCCAGGGCTTTTTTTCTCATTGAACTATGTGAACGACATAGTTACCCACATTAAAAATTGTACTTTTAAATTGTATGTCCAAAATGTTTGCAGGACATTGCTAGCTGATGTAGGCTAAGCCGACTAACAATAAACAAAAGAAAGACAAAAGTTTGCAGTTTGGGACCAACCAGGCTATGAAGAAATGTAATATCGGAGAAATAAAACTTGATAGTACTCCGCTAGAGAAGGTTAGGCATTATAAATACCTCAGTGTCATGCTAGACCAGACACTTAATATGACGAAATATCGTGATGGAGTTATCAAAAACACTCATCATAAAATGAGATTGCTCTGAAATATATCAACATCCATAACGCCACTTGCGTTTATAAAACCATGATACTCCCATATCTCGATTACGGGGACGTAATCTATAGCTCCATACCAGAGTACAAGTTATCAGAATTACAGAATATACAAAACAGATGTTTGAGGATTTTTCTGGGGAATAACCAACAAACACTGGTGATATGCTTGCACCAGCTAGCAAATGTTCCAAATTTGAAGGCTGGCCGGAAAACACATCTTCTAAACTATATGTTTAAAACAGAAGGACAATGAGGAACTGCTACAAGAAACCAATGTCGACGTGACCTGTATGTTTGCTGCACCTGTTTTCAAAGTTATAAAACTGAACTTAGAATTTTTAAGAGAAACATACTGTATTTAGGAGCCCTCAAATGGAATGCCCTTGAACCTGACACAAGGAATACAGGACTGTACAAAGACTTTAAACTTGGTCAGAAGCAATGGGCCCTAGCCCAAAACTGGTTACTTTAATACCAATTTAGTGTTATGATTTCATAAACATATCTGATCAAACCCGCTTTCCTAAAAGTGTAACCAAAGACTAAGTTTAATGAACAAAAGACAATTACTTGTATATGGGATTCTTACATTTTCATTTAGTCAAGAATCGAAGTATGCCAAAAGTGGATAAGCAGTCTATCAACTCTGACAAATAAGTGTAAGGCAAGCTGCATAAGCCATTTTGTACCAGTAATACATCAGACAAAGTCATTTAGTAACTTGGTCAACATGTACGTCAGACACTACACCGTATCATTTTTATTAACAGGATTGAGTGAACAAAAATATTAATTTGTTAATTATATACCGAGATAACATCAAATATCTGTAACCCATCCGTGCTGGATGCATGATCAAACCGGCTAATTGCCGTATGTATTTCCAGGATAAATAAAGTATTTTGAAAAAAATCACCTATATACCACAGTATTTCTTTTTATTACTATTTCAATCATTTTCATACTCAGATCATTACCAGACCTTTAGTCAATTAAAAGTTTGTAAAGTAATACCTGTTTCGCTTTTACAAGAAACTCCTCAATCATGAATCAGTAATTCTGAAAACACAAATACTGCCGATGAAAAGGATGGTGTGATAAATACAAGGGATATCCGATAGTTTATGATTTTTCGGGCAGAATTACTATTGTCGTATCACTGCCGTTACGTGTGCGAAGCCGTGGAACACAAGTTAAGGGAAGGAGGTGTTAAATTACAGTAGGAGACGATTGACCCCAACGTGGATTATTCTTTTATCCATTTGAAGCATAGGAAGGTTAAAACCTCATTGCCAAACTAAAAAGATGTTCAGGTAAGTTCAGACAAACTGAAATCAGAGAGACGGGACAAGCAGAATCCTAATAACAAAACACTTGTGGAGCTCTTGGAGCTGGTCTTGACAAATAACAAGATAGTCTTCCATGGTCAACATTATCTTCTGAAAGTTACGTTGCACAACAATGGGGGGTCATACTTTATCTCACACATGGGTTCAAGTTTAGTCATAGGAATAACATTAAAAACAATACTTGTTCGCCATGGTTGTGGCGTAGTGAATACAAGATGACGTCATAGGTTATTGACCAATCAGCGGCCAGGACTTTAGAGAGAAAACAAGACAAGCCAAGAGATTTAAACATCCCCAACAATGAAAGGCACTTGAATCGTAAAATAGACAATACTCTACTCGTTTGTATGCACCATTATCGTCACTCGGCCTCAATGACGATTGCTGAGCATCCAAACTCTGGGAGTATAGTCTATTTTTACGATCCTCTATGCAGTTCTATATGAGACCTCCTCATATGCGAATCAGTTTATGGTAAACCTGAAAGAAGGCCTACTGTCAGGATATCCCGAGAACCTCCATTGGCTACCATGGTAGAGCCTCTCATATTGAGGATGTAATCCTAGTCTTGTGGTGGGGGTATTGCAGTTGGTTCATTTAGTCAAGTATCCATCTGGTAAAGAGGCATCCTCCGTAGACCATTCACAAGGCCCAGCTGAGCCTCGATACCAGTGACTGCAGACCCTTCTTGGTAACTGCCCTCGTGGTGAACAGCTGATTACCCTCTGCACTGACAGTAAAGTTCTGGTCTATACATCCCACGGTGGTTAGATAATATTGGTTTCTATGAGAAGAAAGTAATTATCTAAATTACCCCTAATTAGTAAGGAACAAATTGACTGAATTGGAACAGTCACCATTTTTGTTAGTATCCTCCTCACTGATATTTACAGTCTGGCTGCCATGCTTTGAATGGCATATAATACCCCTATTATCACTCAGCTCTAGTCCCCAGTATGTCCACATGAGGGCAGGGCACTCTACCAATAACACTTTGAGTTGTTCAGTGTCATGAGCAGCCTCCTGACATGTGTAACAGACCGGAACATGAGCTCAACCGGAACAGATTTTGTTATCCCCTATTGGCTGTTGGTACAACAGCCAATAAGATTGCAGAGCTCACAGGTGCCAAGCCTGTCATGTCAACCCCCTGCTAAGGGTATAAAACAAGGACCCTTTCTTGTCAATAAACAGTCAAGTTCTTAACACATAGTAGTACATAGTACCTCTGTGTCTGGGTTCTTACTCTCTTCTCTTAAGGTCTACTCCTTATCCAAGTAGGGCCCAAGACTTTACAACCTGATAGCTTTCCTGGTGGCAGACGATATATGTAACCATCAGTGTCTATTTCTTATCCTAAGAAGGTTAAGCAAGTGTTGGGCATGGCAAAGACCACTTCCCTCAGCTGACTTATTAAAGGGCACACAGTTTAGGGGCATTTTTCTGGGTTGCGTTGCACACTAAGGATTCGTCCAGGTAAATAAACAAGTTGGGATCGTCCTTTTCTGCCATCTTGCGGACACTGACATTAACTCAAACCTGCATGGTGGTAGTTCACATTCATCACACCCCTGGTATTTTCCCAATAGACTTAACATCGATAACTTATAGTTAAGGCCCGTTGAGTATTTAGAAACAATTCAATTCATTATTTTCTGTATCTTTGGTGTACATCATATTGTGTCTATCGTGGGGTTCGGATGATTGTAACTCTGGCAAGGTATGGAAGAGCATCTGCGAGTTGATGAATGTGTATGCCTTTGCGTTGTTTTGAATTTTTAATGGAAGGAAACGAGAATCTACCAGATAACTGTTGAGCCTATGTGTTTGTTTACTTAGTAGCAAGACCCTATCCCCAAAGCGAAAGGTTCCGTTATGTTGATAACATTTACTGAGCACTTCGAAAGCTCCTGTTTACATTCTACCACTATAAAAGGCATATTCGTTCACCAACAACTTGTATAAGTTTTGTTTGTCCTCTCAATAACACGCTTCAGCATTTATTAATAGTAAAAAGAGAAAGGACTGTTCTAAATATATCAATAACCAATACTAAAACAGTTGAATAAACGTCCCATGAGCTTCTGTGTAACTGTAGCATGATATATTGGGTGTTGTTTCCCTTTTAAACTAGGGTTATTGTGTTCTAAATCTCTTCCGGAACAAGCACTTACATTCCGTGATCCCGTGTGAATATAGTGATCGGCCAATGAATTCCCGAGGCAATTCTGATCCATTTAGGTCCAAAGCCGCCAGGCGATTTCAATAATTCCTGTTCCAGTTTCAGAACTCGCCCGCCGCTCTACTCCTACCCGATTCTGGAATGCGTGATGGGTTTATTTCAGGAGCATCCACTCAAAATGCAGGAAAACTTATCGAACGCCACGCGATATTTTTGTCACCTCAATCTATTTACGAACATCGGTACATCTATTTGAGGGGTGACTTTTGGAGAGAGTAGATAAGGCCTGCCACGAGAGAAAATAGGCCCTTACTACAAAGGTACCATCTGCTAATGCCATGACTCATAAAACCAGGGCCTTTGTTCACATCACACACTCTAACCACAGGTTACTATTATGGGGGCGTACTAGCTACCCAGGCCCTTTTGCAGTACCATTCAATTATGATCTTTCCACAGGGGTCATTGACACGAAATCAGGTTGGGTGGTACTTGACGATAGTTAAAGAAAACGAGACCACTATCACACCATGGCAAGAGGCCGGGGGAAAATGTAGTGGCAAGTATGAAACTAAAAGTTAAATTACCTCTCAGTAGTAGCTTTTATGTCAGGAACAAATCATAGAGGCATTTAACTGGAGATATTCAGAATAAATAGGGACTGTACTGTCTGTCTTCTCAAGCAGGGTTTCGCTCGAACATCTATCCTCACCTCATCTGATAAATTCTTTCTTATCCTGTTGATAATTTTCTCTACGTGTCTGCAGTTAGAAATTCTTACGTATTCTTTCTGAATCAGGTATGAAAACATTGGCCGGACATACTACAACATATTATGTGTGTTTTGTTATTGATTTTGCATGCGAATGCTACAAGGCATCATATAATACTCCATCAAATGTAAGTCAGGTGAGGGAGCCTACTTTTATACGACAAGGTACCGCTACATGGGTAAGTAATTGTGAGAAATACGTATGGAACTTCTGGTATGGAGGGAATCCCTGGCTCCAACAACTGTCTGGTGGTAGGTGACGACTTGTAGAGTGCCAACATAGATACCTGTTCAGGGAATGCCTACACAGCACTAAGCTGCACCTTCATGACAAGAGACTAGCTCAAGTGAAGAGAATGTAAACCGGGGAAATCCCTTTTCTTTTCACATTTCCTTAGCATAGATCCCAACTTTAGATAGAAGGAAAGAATTTTGCACGCGATGCTAAATTCTAATGGTCTAGCCAAGGACATTCTTAGTTTGTTTTCTTCATGTATTTCCGTCGTTCTTAGAACGTATATAATTTTCATTTCACAGCTATTTTTGAACAGTTTTCAGAAGGCCTGAATTTGAAATTGTTGTGGTTGCTTCAATGAATAACCTTGACTCGGGCCCCCGCAGTGGTCCATGAGAATTTTAATTCACCTTGATGTAGCCAAATAAAGTCACATGAGATCTCTGGATTTTACAGCATCTATCTGTCCTTGCCATCCTCGCTAGTCCATATTAAACGAGCGATACAGTTTATCTTGTATCTCAACAGTTATACTGGTATTTTCAAACATGTTAAATGCTTATTGTATGCAGATGGTACAGTCCTAGTCGTAACCGGCAAGTTTCGCATTGTTATCTGCCAACTAGTGCAAATTGACCTAAACAGCCTGAATATGGATTTGGTTCAATCATTATAGTCTCAGAATAGATCCTAAAAGGACTTGCTGTGATAGAGACTAGCATTCACTCAACCGTCGAGATCATGTCTATAATAAGCCGGTTGTGAAAGATGGTTATTTTCTTGCCACATCAATCTCACCTACAGTTACACTTCTAACTCGGTCATTCGTAGTTTGCTTATGATAAGTGCAATAATATAATATGATAACGAAACTAATTTGGATGAAAGGCGAGTAAGGAATAGATGCAGGTAATTTGCAACAATCTATTGTAGAGCGCCAAATCCACTGAGGTGATGGGATTTCCATGCAATTCAGTATACGAATCCAAACGACTGTGCGACTGTGCAACAATGCGACTGCCATGCGAATGCCATGTGAACGCCAGATATATTACAGCAATTGTTAAGACACACTGAAGTGAATGTCATACGACTGGGTGTTGCGACTGCCGTTCTAATGCCATGCAAATGCCATGTTAATGCCAGATCCACTACAGCGAATGCCAAGCGATTTCAATGCGACTGAATTTGGGGTTCTGGAATGCTATTACATAAATTCCCCCCTTATATACGAACTAAAATTGATTACCCTGTTCCTAGCGGTATTATGAACAAAATGATGCTGCCTTATGTGCGACTGTTGGAAAATATCAACAGGTTTTAATATTATCGCATGCCGGTCACAGGGCCATGCAATATCGCATTAGCTATGCGACTCCCAAGCGACCACGATGCAACTGTCTGATCCACTGAAGAATTTCATGCGACCGCGCAAATTCTCTGCGAACATATGCGATCGCCAATTCGCATGAAAAATCGGCTCAATGGATTTGGCACTCAACACATTAATATTTAGAATACGTGCGATGGATGAATGGAGATGTACACAGCAAATATTGTGCATCTTTCGAATATTCATTGCTTCTTATTTTACTTTTCACTTGAAATTCTTTTGTGTTTATTCAAACTGGCCACTTATTCGGTAGGACGCGGGTAGATCCCACACAGCGGTAATTGTTCTACAATAAAGTATATTACGGAAATACAATAACCATAGAAAGCAATTAATGTGGTTAATCGAGAGTAACTCACCGTAATGGAGAAACTAATAGTCTTGATCAATTTTATTACGTGAGATAATGAGGTAAAAAGGGCTACATTACTCATAATCGACTCCTGAAAGTCGTAAGTTAATCGTTACCTCGACCCCGATTATCCTTACAACGATCATCATTTGGCGTTGCGGTAATCATTAGTTTTGCAACACATTACATATGCTCCAGCCAGGACTGCTGTAGTTTTATTAGTTCATTCCTATTTTTTCACACGTGAAGTACACGGTGATTGAACTGTTATATGTTGGTGCTAATCCAGTTACAAGACAGCGCCCAAAGTCACTTCGATTTCGTCCTTAATCTAGTCCACTACGACAGCGGGTGTGTTATTTCTTTTTGTTGTGATATCTATCATGACTCTTGTGTATGCAAATCTATAGCAAAGTAAAGATTGTGACATATGTCTGTCTACAGCTGCTTTCTATAAACACGTTAGGATTGTTGAATTTGTAGCGCGTTACCAGACTGAAGGCTTGGCTCTGACTGGCCACCTGTCTGCGTAGTCTCTGCCCGGGCAGATTATGATAGTAATCTAGTTACTCCTCCCCTCTCCTGGTGTCCCCTCTCTTCGGAGATCCACCGCCTGATCAATATTTTAATTCCCCGTTCCTGGAAGGGCTCCATTCATCAGTCTACGATTGGCGATTTAAGAGGGCTTCTTGCGAGAACTTGCTTAAGTCACGCCTGGTATCCAGCTTAGTAGCGCCCCCTGGTTGTTAAAGTACTTTCTTTGCTTTAACAAGATGGCGCAGGGACCTCACCGTCGATACACACGTGTCAAGTAGAAAAACGAATTTGACTAATGACACTATGCTGAAGTCAATAGAAATAGGAAAGGGAAAGGAAATGGGGATTTGGAGCTTTAAAAAGTGATCAAAATATTTCGCTTTTGTGACTGAGCGACTGATGTCTGTTGGAACACAAACATAAAGAAGATCTAGTATACTCATTAATTATGTACACACCTGAGCACCTGTTAAGGTTGATCTACAACATTGGTTGAACTTGTGAGGTGTATTTACAAAGTTTGCAACGCGGGAGGGCCCGGAGACTGCCACGCCATCTAGTGTCTTTCTCTCCCTAGGGCTACATCACCTGATGAGTCTCGTGACGTCACCACGCTGTCGACGTGCCGACGAGGCTTGGCAGATTTTGTTCTCCCCCGCCCACCCCACACAAAAAATAGCAGAAGGACTGGCATTTGTATCTCACCTATATGAACAATTCACTTGCGTTTACACTTGTTCACCAACTCTTGTCGGACTGAATAAAATCTCGATTTTTTCGGCAACTCCCGCGTGAATCATCATTCATGCCAATTCATTAGCAATATATGGGACCATTTACAAAAACCGACTACTCATTTCCTCAACTGAGAGATGACTTCACTGATCATTTCATATATGTGAATTATATGATGATAAAATTCCAGAATGAAGTGGTAAGTGGACTTTACATCACCTTATCATGGTAGCCTTATCATAGCGCTTAAGAACAGGATCCTCTTATCAGATTTATGATTAGGCATTAGCTTAATTATTTGAACCAAAGACTAAAGGCGGCAGGATTCCAGGATCGATAAATCAATGTCCACGGTATGTAAAGGCCTGCTCACCACATAAGCTCTCTTTCTTGATCTTTTCTTTAATATATCAGTGGCATGAATCAGAAACCCAGGAGATGTGTGGGTTCACTCTCGTGCATTTACGGGGTACAGGGTGATTTGGCATTCAGGGTAGCTTCCCTCCTATCTGTCAGTGGCGCTTCTAAGGCTAAAAGGGGAGATATTTTGTTGTCCTTTTTTTCTTTATTTGATCAGGCTGGAGCATGTGGGATCCTGAATCTATCGGCATATGTCACAGCCAGAGCGGTATTGCAATAATATACAGGTATATGTCTGAGATTAGTTGGAAAATTGGCTTATTTGTTCTAAGCCAAAGACCAGTATGGTGCGTACCCTAGTCTAGTAAACACAACATATCACATCACTGCCAGCTTCAATGGAGTTATATTGGGTCAATCTGCAGGCATTCTACCCTTATTTTCTTGTAAATAAGGGAGATCCTCGAAAAAGGAAACACCTTTGGAAATAGATTACCGATATCTTTGTCAGAATAAAACTAATCATATGTTGTCTAATACGAATAGCGAGATAATCGGGCATTAGACCTGCCCAGTGTCAACAAGGAAAATGAAGTCGTCTAGTATTAGGTGGAGAATATATATGTTGGGAATTACGCATGGGTGCTGGATCAAGAGTTACGCTCTATACATGCAGGTATTGCCACAAGCATGTATTCTACTGTCGATTTTCACACCCTTAAATAGACAAGGGTAGTTTCCTTGCTGACATGATGTGATACCATATTCTGACTTATCTGACATCTATATACTGTTATGGTTCATGACTTCATCAGTAAAAGCGTCAAGCCCGCCAGATGGAATGGAGGTTACAGGCTATTTCTGTAACCTTGTCCTAGCTATGATGTGGAATGTAACTTCCTCATGCAGCCTCTCTGATAGTGATACTGTCCGTCAAACTATGTGTGCTGTTCGACTTGTAAAGATAAATCCCTAAATGCAGTTAGGTGTATTATATGTCTGTGAACCATATGTCATTGGAACGAAAAGATTCTAACATATAGGTGTATTATAGTCGATGCACCTCATGACAAATGCTTCGCACGATGTGGGCATGAGTGCTGTAAAATATGGCGGTAGTTGATTCTTAGCTCACATGACTTGGAACTGTTCAACCCTTTGAGGATGGATGGGAAAAATTTACCTAATTGTTAAATACACCGTTCAGATTTGTAAGGTATTTAGACCCAGGGATTGTGGCAGGTAAATGGGTGAGGGAAATAATTTCTAACCGCATACACTTTCAAGGCAAGGACGCGTGAAACGGAATATCATATCAAATAATGATAAAGACATACAAAGAATATTACATATGCTTTCAAACTTAACATGCTACCTGATTAGCAAATCATAAACCAGTCAGCATTTAATTAAGCCTGACAGCAAACTCAGTCATAATTGATCATTCGTGAAAGCATGTAAGATTGTGTCTTTTTCCCCAGTGTCTAAATCAATAAACAGAAAGGGACATTCTAATGATTAACCTAATCTACAGCAGAACCCTCACCTATACGAAAGGAACATCAAGACAAGAATAGATTTTAGAACCGTTTCCCAATATTCCGAATCGATCATATAAGGACGATTACAAAGTAGGGCTCAGTGGTTGCTGACCAAATGGAAGATATGTAG
Organism: Alentia gelatinosa; assembly: GCA_950022655.1. Classification (NCBI taxonomy): domain Eukaryota; kingdom Metazoa; phylum Annelida; class Polychaeta; order Phyllodocida; family Polynoidae; genus Alentia; species Alentia gelatinosa. The sequence goes on along the minus strand of OX465588.1, from coordinate 22,636,290 downwards.
ACGTGGACCCGTGGTTGGGTTAGGTTGATGGGTACTTTACAAAGTAGCAGCTGCTAAGGTCATAATCATCATGGTGGGATTATATATAATAACTGATTCTTATAGAAGGTTGCTGCCTAGTTCTTCTTATAGCATTCGATACAAGTATGTCTTAACTAGATAGGACATGGAATCAGCATGACAATATTAAAGAATACCAAATTTAACATGGAAGGTAATCTCTTGGTTAAGGGTGTTGGTAAACACATTATCCACCAGAATATACAAAGCGTTAAAGGTGACTGCAAAAACGAAAAAGTCAAATCTTTTTCATATCTGTGAATTTTCCGTCACCCGAAACGTGCATTTGACAGACACATCGCCTGACACAAAATACATCTGTTAAGCCAGATTACTAGAATTTTATTCTAGATCATTGGATGCAGCGGATACAGTTCCTATACCTAGAATATATTGATAAACTCTAGAGTAGGTCATCCCCCAAATCACTTTATAAAGTGGAGAAGTAGACTAAGGCCCGGTGTCCACCTACTACGATAGAAATTAAGACCTACCGATCTGGCTCCGAAACAAAATGTTAAAATCGTAGACTAATCGGGAAGGTCCATATCATAGACGAGTGTCTAGACAAGCCACTTAGCCATGCATTGTGATTGGTTGTCCGGATAAAATAAGGTGATCACGGACCCGATGCACCTTATTATGTAACCTGTACATTAATGCAGAGCTTATATTAAGGTAGCATTTCTTTATTTTTATTCATCTCATGCACTGTAAGTCCGTTTCCAAGTCAATTTGAGACACTTAGATATGATATAAAATCATCAGAATAGAAAGTAGCCACACTCTGCAGCCATTAGATACTAAACTCCTGCTCTTTTCCTACGACATATGCGTCATGTACTTTACTCTCATATTATTATGGTACATACATTTCTAATATTTATTCAATAACTAGGGACGACTCCAGGAAACACTTGACTATTTAGTTTGATAGAGCATCTAACCAATATATCAGCAAAACTAAAAGGAGGGAGGAGTGCATAATAAGTAATGGAGACGTTCCTCAATCTCAAATATTGTTTGTCTTGACTATTTCTCCATCCAGTTTCGTAAATTTAGTCTTTGGAATTTAATCCACTCAGAGTAGGCTATAATTTTCCAAACCCTTAGTATCCTGTGCACAAAGACGAACATGTTGTATGTTTGTAGTTACATATATTTGGTTCCTAATGAGATCCTATCATAGTACTTTGGGAGTTATATCACGCGTGGGTTTCTGATGTAGAAGGCTTGAACCCAACAATGGCAAAATCATAGTGTTTCTAAAATTAAACGAAATTCAGTGTCATTTTCATTCTGAAATGTTACATTGAGTTGTTTCAAGTTTCAGAATACAATCACTGCCATGATTAAAGGTGGAGGGGAGGCTTGTGTGCAAAGGTCAGCGGGAGAGTCGTATGTGACCGGAAGGTGGGGGTGGGTCTCAGAAGGGTAATCATCTGCCAACGATACCCCATCTTCTGATAAATACAGGGGATCTGTATTTCTTTTGTAAATGGCAATCAAATACTCAAAAATAGAAACATACGGGTGTGCGTGTCGAACCCGCGATCATTTTTTTCAGCAGGAAACTGTCGCAAATGACGAGTTCTGTTGTTAATTGGTCCATCATTCCCCAGAGCGTGGGAGGTGTACGTGGGGTGTGGATTGAACTGAACTGAAATAGTAAGAAATTGTATGATCGCTGAAAATAGAACTGAACCTCTGTGTACTCATGGGCATGGGAATTAAATATGGGATTCTAAAGGAAATTGGATTGGTTTACAATTTCACTTACCGGGGCCTTACCAAGTCAGGAAATAAACAAGGCATACAGTAGAACCCCGCACAAGCGGACACCCTTCGTTACCGGGCCAAAGTGACCTCTTAAACGGGATCCCACTTGCACGGGTTTTCGGTTTGTCGATGGTTAAGCTATGTCAAATATAATATCTACATACAGGTGATATTATGGCATGGAGACACTGTTATATCTACACAGACACCCCACACCACCAAGTCGTATATTTGCGAAGGTGTTTCTCGGAGGTTTCCGTTAACACGAGGTTAAATGACTTTTCGCAAAAACTGTCCATCAACACGGGGTGTCCGCTGATGCAGGGTGTCCGTTAGTCAAGGTTCTACTGTATATTTTTTTTATTTACCTGGAAGTTAGCTGTAGCCCGAGCTCTTAACAGTGCCTATTTCCAAGTGGCTCCAGGGCCGTAATGTTCTTATATTGCTCTTTTAGAATGTACAGCTGAGTATGACAAGGTGTTCAAAATAACCGTATTTAAGAAACTTTCTTCAAGTTGCTATGCAAACCGAATCAATGGTTGAATGTTGGAATATATTTACTATCTTTAGAGAGGCTGATATTATGTGAACCTAGCAATGTCCATTGTCCGTATTGAAGTACCGAAGACTACTACAGAATGCATTATTCATGGTAAAACAAGTCCTCCCTAGGGGCCATGACTCTCCTGTGGGCCTCACTTCATCGATTATTTGTGAATCATATCGCTTATTTATCAATATAATTAAAAGAGATTAATTTCGTGATACAACTTTCAAGATGAAAACACTATTAAAGTTATATGATATAGGACCTACCGCCGCAAAAAAAAATCCAAACACAAAGTAAGCAGACCTACTACGACTTTTTCCTGCGTAGAGGAAAAGTTCCTGGATGGGAAATAGAATGTATTGCCTAATCACAGTAAGGGTTGCTGTTCGCTGTCAGTGTGTATCCTTCTGACTTGACACCCTCCGTGGGAAGTGTTGAGTATTGTAAGGAGGTTAGATGGATTGGAAAGTAGCCTATCTTTTGTAAATGGAACTTGAGAATTGATATTTGCCAAAGAATGCAGTAAATAAGACGTGATGAAAGAGCTTCTGCAGACTTTGTATTCTTTCTAACTGTAAGCAGTAGACTGTAATGAGGAAAAGGATCCAGACTTCCCGTGCATACATGTATTGCTTCAATTTAGATTCACCTTGCTGTACAAGAAAATGTTTATCTATTGGGTATTTCAATACATGTTTTGCGCATTAGGTTATTATTGATATATACCCATAGATTGATTCTTAAATGATGGTTAACCTTTAAGATATGACCAAACGAAGGGTAGTCTAATATATTTTGTATATTCACGTTACAAATACCTATAATATTGAGAGAAAGGAAACTCTTGAAGAGCTATACCTTGTCCTATATGACCTAATAGAATGGTGGGCTCCAACTAGTTTACGAGCACTAAGACTTTCAGCAGTTTTTCAGTGTCAGTGCTTCGAAGCCTGACCCAGATTCTGATAAACAACAATGGTTTATATCCGCTTAAAAGTGTTGTTTGGAGATTGCCTATTGCCCTATTTTATAAAAAGAGACATATGTATATAAAAAGAAAAACTAAAGACCTCTTGACATGTCGTCCATACGCCTCCTCATTTACGTCATGTCTCCAAACACAATCGTGAGTTGGATGACGCTCTCTTGAGCTTGCAGAAGAACATTTTACTACTACACGTGGCTAAGGGAGTAAGCCATATATTTCTCATGATCTCCCACACCTCCTCAAGATGTGACCCACAAGGCCATGTGTGTACATATTCCAACAAGGAAGTTTGAGAAACAATACGAAGATAGATGAGGTATGCAGCTACTGTACACCCTTGCATGACCCCCATCATCTTTCTTCTTCATTTTCGTAACCACATAGCATGATATCTATCTGCAATCATTCTTTACTATTGATTATTCCTCTGAAAACTACGTTTGTATATCTTCAATTACCATTTAGCTTATGATTACAATCATTTTACAAGTTTGCATATATTATCGTCTATTATTGTATATGCAGGTGCATTATATGAACACACACGGCTGTGTCATATATTACTTATGATATACATATGATGTACAGACATACTGTATGCAAAACCCCATACACGTTACCATGAAGTCAAAATATTTCCCGCATTGACTGATATACTGCTCGCTTTGAACATACTCCTCACTTTCAAGTCAATTTATTTGATTGGCTGAGCAACTAAGACACTATCCTCAAAATGGCTGTCAGCTTCCCGTTACAAACGTTTTCTGATGTTTTATCAACCTCCTCAAGTCTCAGAACATTTTTGATGAGTTTATTGGGATGATCTTTTTTCGTGTACATTAGTGGTTAACCGTAGGTTGGCGGTAATGCGAGACAGAAGAGACTGAGTAACTAAGGACACCGTCTCACGTGGGCTCCCGGTCACGTGTACCCACCGGTCACGTAAGCACGCGCATTTCAAAACCGGCATCCCTTCCCTCGGCCACTCTCTCCCGCCAATGCCAGTGAACTCGGATACCACCCACACAACAAAAATTTGTTTATCTCCTCTATTTAATTATTCTACTCTGTAGGGATATTTCAATAGCTCTTGACCATTATTATAACTCGTAATTACTCATAAATCTTTATCGTTTTTTTATATTAAAAATGAACTCAATAAATGTTTTTCCATATGAAGATTCTTCTACAGGTGTTAGTCATTAGTATGAACCTGATCAGGAGAAATAATGGTTAAAATAGGACGGTATTAATGTCAACAAAAAGGTAAAGGTGACAGATTTTGGATATATTCAGCCTCTGGATCGGTTTCTGTAACGCACTTGCACTCTTTCGTCTTGTCCTTTCTGTAACAAAAGGCGAGAACGGCATCCCTACGGCCTAAGTCACCATGTTTACTATTTATCATGTACCTAAATAAGATGTTAACTTCATATCATACACCTGAATAGCATGGAAAAATGCCACTTTATTTACTTACGAAATCGATCAATATAAGCTTATTTACTACGGGCGCAGTGCACCCGAACAGTAACTATAGATACTGCACCCTTAGCAGCAGGACGTTCGGCCATGGGTATGTAATACTATGGTATATAGACCAATATATACGTTATATAATTTGTCTCAACTTTGGTCAAAATACCCACTGCCAACCCTTCATGATTATAATAATCACACATTTACATCAGTTTGAGGTAACCAGTTTCCTGCGGGTCACATCCCTGACACCGTGCGACGTCCGCCTGGTTTGCAGGAGGTAGGCCCCAAACTACTTGGCGTGGTGTCTTACACGCAAAGTGACACTGTGGAAGCTGCTCACTACGTTAAACAGGCTGCTTCTGAGCGACTCGTGATGGTTTAATTGGGTTTAGCAGAACATTCTCCAGACCCCTGGGTCAACATGCCGCACCGTGTTTATACTGAAGTCGTCTTCTTGTGCTTACTGCATCAACATATAGGTTCAGTAACTGACCGAGACAACCACCACTTTACACAACATGATTTATCGTCCTATTTCTACGACAATAACCTTTTCTACTCTCTACTCGTGGCTAGACTGACAAACAGAACAATACATAAATATGCTCCAAAACAGACTTCGGTTACAAAAGGCTAGTCGTTATGGTGTTCCTGGTTATAGCACCGCTTATCTATTGTCAAATAAGTTCGGATAAAACAAATATATTTTACTGTAATTTGGAAAAATACCTGGAAACAGGGACACTTGAAGAAGTCAGGTATAGCCAAAACAGCTTCACCGTTGATGTTTCTGAGACCATCTAGTTCAGCTCACCAAAGCGATTGTCTCAGCCTTCTATCTACCCGTGATTTCCATTAGGTCGCAGGGAACTGATCCGATAGTAGGATATCTAAACTGACCATCCTACGAGCGCTACCTGTCTTGGTGTCATTCTTGCTGGGATGTCTAGTAAAATTGAACCCTGTTCCACCACAACCTTATTGATATGGCAACGGTCTATTTCAGCCAATGGTCCCTGCAACCAGAGACCCGTTTGATAATCTAAGAACGTAAATGTAGAACCTTCTCTGTATGCAATAGAGACCCAGGGACGATGTGGGTCAACTTTATTCAACACTTATGGACGACCTTATAGACGGCTAATACTGTTTTAGCAAACGGACTTAAATATTTTTAAACGATAACCATTGTATGAGGTACAGTGAAGATTCTTCATTTATGTACGTTCCTAGATTATTAAACGGGCCCCAGGTTCTGCAGGTGTGTTGCACATGCACGCTGTCACTCTTCTAGGATTGGGCGTACTTATATAACAAGTAGTGGAAGATATCTGCCAGAAGATTGTAAATACACGTCACTCGAGAGAGTAAACAAAATGGCTGCACCCGCTTCCCAGTGGAGGCCAAGTGTCAGTTAATCGGTTGATATGAGGTATTTTGCTAACTGAAAGCTCGGATAGGATTGCTATCGGTGGGAAGTATACAATCAAGATAAGATATCTTCTGCTACCTATCAGAAGCATGCACACCGGGTGCAACCAATTCAGTATATTATTAGGGTTATGGTAGGTTGGATATGCGATTGAATTGTTGAGAAACACCGGGTGTTGGGATAAAATTGTAATGAACAGGCCTACCATAAAAATTCTATAGCCAACCAACCCAAAACGGAGGATGAGGAACTAACAAGTATATAGGAAGGTAGGGTATAGGGGTTTTGTCAACGCATTGTTTGTTCTTGGATACTAAAATTAGCCATGGTCAAATGCACCAGGAAACCGATGATTGGATTATCAATTAACTATGGGATGTTCTCATAGACCCTGAATGAGCTCGATTCTCTCTCTCTCTCTCTCTCCCTCTCTCTCTCTCTCTCTCATTCTCTGTGCTCAACGCAATTATTTACATGGCAGATGAAACCTGTGCTCATTTTGAATTTGAACACCGCAAAATTATTATTCTCTGGAAGGGTATGGTAAAGTGAACCGTTCGCAAGGAAAAGAAAGTTGAGCGGGGTTATTTCACCAGGTTTGATGTCTGAATAGCTTAGCATGTCTATATAAAGATTTGGCAAATACAAAAGTCCAGTGCTATGTACACAGGGAACTTCCAAGTCTGTAAGCAGCAAGGCTGTATAAAGCACTACTGAGGCGTCATAAGAAAGGTCGGTTCATCTGACATCTTTATTCGGATCTCTATACTGCACGTGTCCCGCATGCGAGACAGCTGGAGTGTAGAACCAGTGGACACACACTCCCAGCTAAGGGACTGCCGATAAAAGGGGCACCCTTTCTTGTTATTGTCTATTTCACCAGCTAGATATGAAAGGATAGAATAAACATATCTTTATTCAAGCCTTGATGAAAATAGAATCCACACCCACGCATTGTCAACAGAAGCCCACGCTCTTCCTTGGGGCCTCAGTGGCTATTGAAATTAATGGTGAGATTGAGTTGGATTTTTTGGTCTGTAGGCAAATGGCTCCACATAGCTGTAATTATTGAACTTCATGGAAAAGGGTTGCCTTACGGCGTATTCATAATCCGCTCATGTTGGAATATTATTCTTTTCTTTGATAGAAACAATGGTATGTCTTTTATGTTTCCTAATGGCCTTTGGGGAATAAGATGGTATCAATCATTCAATTTCAACATGCAGAATTATGCCGCAAGATATACCAAAGCAAAATTGAGTTGAGGCATATCCGACCATTTCAAGCGGCCCCTGTCGGCTAATTTCTAAATTCCCCACATTTACTATATTCTAAGTGTAAAGAAAAAGAAACAGGAATGTGAAATCCAACTATTTAGAATATCTATCGTACAGTATTATATGTTGTCAGAACATTGATCTCTAGATCAAAAACTATCATATGATCTCCCCATTTTGAGCCATACATGTGTTCTACAGCCTTCTGAGATTATTAGATTCCCCTCATGGTAGAATTTCAGGTGCATTACTGTAAAGCACTGCCAATAGAACGCGAGTAGGCAGATATGAAGAAATACAATTTATTTTGTAAAAACATTAAGTAAAAAGCATTTGTAGACTAATCATAACTTGTTATGATATAGGGTTTAAATGATAATGTGTTTGTAAAAAAACCCGGAAAATAAGGGTCTAAAACCTAATAAGATATATTGTGAGTGGATGGGTAATCTTATGATAATGACGTTGAATGAGAGTGGGTCCCCAGAGGGGTCAAAGTAGACTTGCTCAAGTCTTTGATTAAATGATTAAACACAATAAGAATAAAGTTCATTAAAGTATGTAGCCTTTTCTGACTGGCCCAGGAATAAAACCTGTTTCCGATCGAGGAGGGTAGCCATAAGATGCAGGGACTGGAGCCAGTCCAGGGTCAAAGCAAATTACAGGGTCTTAAAGGTATTACCAATATCGGCTATCTCAGCTGGTATTTCTTTGGGTACATTTATGACTCTCTTATTCCAGGACTTCCTTGTTCTAATAGTGTCCAGTTGCTGACGCTTTACCATTTTCCTCGCCGTTAGTTAGTGCATCTACCTCTCACTTAATCTAAACAGTCAGTCCTTCGTATATGCTTTAGAGTACATATGTCATAGCCGGGAGAATTGTTTTCAAACACATACTTCTTTCCCAAGGGTCGTTAATGTGTCTCCTTATCTGAAAATCAAATGGCAGGCAGGACGACTGTCAATACAACCGTTGTCTTGAAGATAGACAGTTGGCACGAAACTCGCGTGAAGATCACACTACAATTCAACCCTGACTGGTAGTAGTGCGCAGAATGCTAGTGTACGGAGTGGTCACAACTTCTTGCACCCAGGCCCCACCATTACAATATATCCCATATTTTCACGTGATAGTCGAGATTAAAGTCTTCGTGCTGCCCCCTGATGTTTGATACATGCATCTCTTCCGGAGGGGACAGACTCGAAGTCCCAACGCAATACTCCAGACACCCAGACCAGTTGACTCCCGCTGCCTGATATCGGGAGGGGTCTAATGACCGGGAAGCAAGCACCCAACTCGGACGGCACCCAATCCTCGTGAAGTGGGTGTACTCTCAGCGATCAATCAGGACACTTCTTTCCAGCCTCCTTGGCTGACCAAGAAGTCAGACTAATTCATCCAATGGCCGCCCCTTCCGCCAATAGTGTGACTGGTTAATTAGATCATCTACAGAACACTACGTGGTTAGACCTCCTCCGGCAACCAGGGAGTCCCTGCTGCGGGAAGTATAGGGAGGGGAGTAGAGTGGGGTGAGATAGGTGGAAGACGGGAGTAATTCATCTTTATTTTCAGGAACCAATGAAGCCTCACAGAGAGAGCGAGAGGGAGACACTAACGTCCGAATGTACGCAATGTGTCTGATGCGAGTATAACTCATGATCTAATACAAGAGAAGAGTTACTCACATTTGACGATAGATAATCTTTCGATAAACATCCTCTTTCTGAAAGATAACTTTGGACTGGAAGGCTGCCAGAACTTGTGGATCGTCCCTTTGTAATTAGTTAGGGAGTCCCAGATGGATCACCCTAAAAATGTAGAAAGGGGAGGAAGAAAAAAGAAGGACAAGATATGGGAAATGATTAAGATACGGAGAGAAAGAAGCCTTGTCTCAAGCGCCTTTTCTTTGTGAATCCGTGCAAAACGAATCTGCACGGATAGTGAGTCAAATCTCAAGGCGGTAATAAACATCCTATTTGTTCATGTTTTCATTTTATTCTTATTTTCTCAGTTTTTTCCCCTAATTTTGTATTTTCGTCATTTTTGTCATTTTTGATAATTCTGGGACCGAAAGATACGAGGCTGTCGGTAAGCTCAGTTTCTCATATAAACATAGTGTTATCATTAGTTTTCTTCAAGTATCAGGTGTCCAGTTGATATCACTTTTAACAGGGTAGTCTGGGTGTGATCTTAATCATATGTTAGGTAAAAGGCATTTAGAGGTTGTGAAATTGTGCTTAACAGGGGGTGGGGTATAATAATTTCAATGGGCGGAGTGCCAGCTAAGTGGAAGAATCAGGCCAGCTTGTAGGTTCTGCAATACATGATTACATCATCACACCGCTCCTGTTATCACTGGGCTTTGAACTGTTATTTGATCTCGCTGCACCTTTTATGAAGCTGGGCAACTATCACCATGCCACTACATAGGAGTACTAACGTCCTAGCTTCAAAGTCCTTCAAGAAACACATCACTGTGGATGGAAGAAATCCGAAAATAGAGAAATTGCCAGCTTGTTACTGAATTGAAATGGACTAAAAAACATTTTGGGGTTCCCTTACATTACTGCTGTTGTGAGTGGGACAGCAACGTCGGGGCCTACTGCTATGCCTTCCACAAGCGCAAACATTAGGTACATTGGTACACCCCCAACTACCCTGGGGACCGTTTGATAATCTAGGATCATACATGAAGACCCTGTTCTGTACATTGTAGAAGGGTTATCATTTGATAATATTCAAGTATGTTCGCTAGAACAGTATAAGACGTCAATTAGGCCGTCCATAAGTGTTGAATAACGTTGACCCACATTATCCCTGGGTCTCTATGGCATACAGAAAAGGGTCTTCTTGTACGATCCTAGATTTTCAGACGTGCCTCTGGTCACAGCAACTTCGGCTATGTTGACGTTCTCACTCAACGGTCACCACACTGTAATGCCATTTGACAGACTCAACCCCTGCTTCTGAACTCATTAACGGTATCTTAAGCTTAGCCATGTTGCACAACCCCCGGATACACAGGGGTGCTGCATCTTTCGGAGTACCAGTTCAGGATGAGGACCTCAATACACTGGTCCAATGTCGTTTACAGTCTAAAAGCCAAATATTGAGATCCACACAGAGTAAGTGCACCGTACCTTCCAACTATGTATTTCGTGGCTCCAAGGAAGAGTCACGCTGGGCTTACTGTCTATATGGTAACATCTATGGGAAGTTCTAATTGTAGATGATCCTGAAATGCCACCTGCTGTTAAACCTAGTATCTTTTGTCACCAGAGGGAGGTAATTGAAAATTCGCTGGATTATGACTAGGTCTGACTCAGTAAGGAGATGGAGCAGGGAGGTCTTCAAAAGAATCTCAGAGGGTAGGCTGCTTCGCACATGGGATAGCATGGATCTCATCCAACAGTGATGCACATTGATGTCCCACTCAGTAAGCACCTACCAAGACCGCAAGACTGACACGCTTAAAGATAAACAGGAGACGAAGCACCAGACACCTCACGCCACCGAGTCAGGCATGCTGGCACATTGTTGCGAATATTACGATAAATCTCTTGGTATGCAGCATGCCTACGCCTTCACAGAGTGCCGTCCTAGGGCCTGCCGCACCTCAGCGTCTAAAGGATTGAGCGATTCTGGGTGTTTTGCGTCGGGAAGGGAGGGACAACCATCCCAGTAATTCTAGGGGGTTACCCAGGCTGTGTTGGTCTACGGTGAATTCGGTACCATGCAAACTCGATACCGGTGAATTCTCTACCGCTACGAGTTCGTTACCAAAATTATTCAATGGGGCCCTGGTACTGTGACATCAGAGACTGCGGCATCCCTGCTGAGGAGGAGACCTCCGGGTGCAGAGCCTCCATCGTATCAATCTTCCCCCCTGCATAGACCTGTTACAGTTTTCTGTGCGATTCCAGGCCAGCCTCTCCATCCCCAAAAGTTTCAGTCCTTCTGCTTCAAGTAGCTGGGGTACTAGAAGGTGTGTCCTGCCAGGTCACTCGCCAGGCTCCACCTATTGATACGGATATGCTTAATGCCATCTCCTGCCAGAGAGATCACCTGACCATTGACCTTCTCCTGAAGGCAGCTGTCCTGATAGCCTTGGTCTCCCTGCTCAGGGCCTCTACCCACTTCACCTCATCATGCACCTGATGCCACATCATGCACACTCTCAGGGTCGTTGTCCTACACCACGACCACCTCGTAACCATGGTCTGATCAGTAAAGAACATCTCACACAGTTCACCTCCTGCTGTCATCATCGTGTCTTTTCACTCCTCATCAGCGTTATGTCCTGTAAGGGAATAGGCCCGTTTAATAAGCTAGGATCTTACATAAAGACCCTTTTCTGTACCTTGTAGAATGGTTATTGTTTAAAGACTAATACAGAAGCACGGTAATGGATGTGGAATTTATTGAGTTACACTTAAATTCACGAAATACGTTTTATATACTAATTAGAATATAAAATGTAATTAATGATATGAAAGAAATGTCACGAGCTATTGAAATCGCGCTACGAAGTAGGGAAAATGAGGAGAAGAGAGTGAAGAGTTCTTTTAGCAACCGTCTTCTGTTCACGCATTACCGCCAACTCTTCCGGTTAGCCCTAATGATATTTAGGTTTGTTTGCTAAGACAGTATCAGCTGTCCATAAAGTCTATGACACCCATAAAAGGGTCTACATGAAGGATCCTAGATTATTCAACCTGAGGCTCATCCTGTACTGGGTCGGATTCCCAAATGCCTCTGTGATTATGCCTAATGTCTTAATCCTTGGACCACATCATGACGCCTCCAGGCACTCCTTTGGCTAACGCAGTATAATGCATGCAGGCATCATAGAGGTGTCATTGATACTCTATATACAAAATCCGATAGATAGGGACATAATTGTTTGAATTCTAATATTTCTGGATGAGGTATACGGGACATATGGGTCTTTGATGTAGTAGAACAAAATGTCATCAGTAACCATGGTAAGTTCTCAAATCATGCGACAAATCACGTGACATCGTTGTCTTCGAAATAAGGTGCCTGAAGTAGGAGGGAGGCTTTTGCAGTCACTACCTGCAGTGTAATGCTCTCCAGGGGAATGCGGGCTGCAGGGAAAGGGTTAAGTCACGACCTGCAACCTCAACAAGAGAGGCGTTTCGCGTAACGTTATCCAACGACCGGGGCACATGGTCTTCTCCAGTCGCCATGGCTCCTTACCTTCCATAGATTAGAGAATTCTATGATGGACTAATGCTTTCCTGTAATCAAACTACACAGCTTTCTTCATGTTCACAATGGTTTATCTCTTTTCAAAGATACAGAACCTCCCATTGCCTGTTTTTCTGTAATCAACCCGCACATCTGTTTACACACCACACCATACGAGATAAAAATAACCTCCACATTCACGTTGGCGTTGTCACTATATCATTAGGTAGTTTATATAACAACGTAACGGTGAATGCAGGATGTATCAAAAGTTACGAAACCAAAATAGAATAAGTTGAAAGATTGTAAAAAAGAATTATCATTTTCATTATTTTTATCAAATAGCACGTGAACATGATACTGTTTTATGCTTTAGTTCACATTCAACATGCGTCGCTTCAGACAGAAACGAAACAACAGTGAGAAGTATACTCCTTTTCATCTGGGTATTCCGTACTGAAATTCTCCGTCCAGCCATACTGAGAGCAGATCAGAACTACTCAACAGGGTTGGCGAGCAGCTCACGACCACTTCAGACGGCGCCGCCTGTCGCACCTTCTCCGGTCAGTAAACATTGATATTGGTCTCAGCGGAAACGTCTCTCACTCCCGCCATGAAAAATCTGTCAGAAAATCGAAGTCGGCGCGCGATTGGCAAAGATAGTAGTTCTTATTTCACACCGCAAATTTGGCGGCCACCTCCCAGCCGAGGGAAGGACGAGAGACTCCGTCGGGAGTCTTTGGAGTCAGGCCCTAATTGTTGCCCAGACCCCAGTCTTTCTGCTGTTTTATATTCCCTACATCTCGATGGTCTGATTCGTACTTGGTGTAGCGCCAATAAGCCCGTTTCCATTGGCCGACGAAAACGGTGGAGACTTTTTGGGTTCCCCTAAAAGCCCGTTTCCATTTGGCGTCACCGACCTACTGTCAGGAATCACCGATAGGCGTTTAGCACTGCTGATACAAAATCAGCCAATGGAAACAGACCTCCAGGGGAACTCAAAAAGTATCCATCGTTTTCGTCGGCCAATGGAAAAGGGGTTTAAATTCTGATAAAGAGTCACTAAAATATCGGAGCTATATAATATGGAATGCCCTTGATATAGGAACACAGTTATGTCAAACGAAAGACTCTTTTAACAGCTTACTTTTACTAATACAATAGTGGCGCATATTTGATAATGGTAACTATAGCCGATTGTGTTTTGCTAAAGACACGGATACGTATTTTACTTTATTGGATTTATCATCTTAAGCAGTGAGGCTTATAGTTGGCAAAAAGGCTCAATATATTTTTATTTCTTTATCCCCATATATTTATCTATATCAAAATGGTGACAGGTGTTCTATATAGCATATAAAAAAAAAGCTTTTCTCTACCAATTTGTATGTATCATAGTTGCACATGAGAAACTCTCACCCTGGTTGGCTGAGTAGAAGACAATATGGAATCTTGATAATATGGAATACACTGTATATAATATGATATGCGATATGGAATAAGACCATCCTTGCGGTGAATTAGTGTGATTATAAAAGAAAAGGTGTCCACAATGCGAGAACGCTTTTGCACTGTCACGACCTATGCGCTTTACCAGATTGGCATAGTGACAAGTGTGTCGCATGGTGGTAAACAGATAATGAGGAAACAGTCACACAAATATTTGAGATGCCATCTCAAAGCTAGGGATCCGAATCGGTTTGACCAGTGAAGGCAAGATTTCAGATATATTTCTGACACTGCACAAGAACCACCATTTTACATCCTTGTCCACCTCAACCCCATATTCTTAATCCATAGTTCATGCTACTGATAAAGTCTTCTCGGGGCCTTATATATTATATATACACATGACATTATATATATATAAATATGTATATATATATATTTATATATATATATTGTATATGCGCCCGGCGTATATAGGTATGCTTTTGCGTATATAAGGTTGACCAATTTTCCGTTGTGTATACGCCTCACCTCTAGGCGTACATGAGCGTTCATGTCGCGGTTATATATACATCATATATACGCCTGATTCGGTTGTATTTACACCACTATCCAATAGTTCCAATCTCTGCCACTTCTACCAACACCTGCTAGTGGGGGGCGGCGGCGGGTCGCGATTCTTTTTCTTTTTTTATCATGTGTACGCTCGGCGTATACATGTTGCCCAGAAGATATTTCCTCTCGTATATGTCTGGTGTGAAATACAGCCAAGACGCATCCGTATTCAAAAGGAAACAGTTTTGTATACGGCTCATACGCTGGTGCAAAATATAGACGTACATATATATGAAAACACGTCGATTTACAGCCGATACATGCACTTCTGCGATGGCATATATAGGAATAAACTGGTTAGTTTCATGCAGTGTGATTGATCTGTCTTAAGGGGGTGTTCCACTGGAACGACGGTAGCCGATTCCGTAGCCAGACAATCGCCGATTATTATCGGATGCCCTAGAATTTCTTAAATCTTTGAAAATGGTCATATAACTATTATTATCAGAATTAAATAAACACCAATACGTGGGCTTCCTCTTAAGGGCCCATGAACAATTGATCGGGTGAGAAATCAGCCTGGTGGATTGTGCCCTTTAGCTCTTGCAACCAGGAATGCCACTTCGTATGAGCATTGTGATCAACCTACAAAATTGCAGAGAACTTGTCATTATAATTATACTTGCAATGTCTATTGAGGTACCATGGCTTCCCTCAACCAGCTAGCACCTTCTGGTACCAGACTGTATGAGAGATGAGACGAGGAGAACCTCCGTCTGACTCCTCTCAGGCGACCCACGAGTTGCTCTTTTTATTAATCTGCAGGACAGAAATCCTAAACAAATTTCGACAGCTCTATAGTGATTAAGGTTCAATGAATTAACCTCGAATAACACCGAGGAACCAGTTATGGATGCATACAGTATATTGATTGGTTTCAGATACAAGTGGCCGTATGCTCCGAGCAGTTGACGCGCAGTAATATCCGAGTGTATGTGAGGATATTGCGAAGAGTCAACTCCTCATACAACCGCTTTTATCTGAAACAAGTCTATATTATATTCATCTTCAACCCTTTCTGGATAAGTGACATGTCGATACCAGTTCGCTTGAGTTATGCACTAATTCTCCATACGCACTATTGTGCCGTATGCGCCCCCCGAAGCATAAAACATATCCGTATGCGTCAGGTTTGCCATACACACATTCAATGTGTTTTCTATGAACACTTTGTATTAGGTGGATGTAAAAGCGATAGGTACGCGCAATGCATTTAATAGATTAAAAGCTTAACTGCCTGTGTTATATTGTCCTTGCTAGTTCTTATTTGGGAAACCACAGGGATGGCATTTTCTCTCAACCTTACAGACGATCAGACACAATGTCGAATTATAACGTATAATTCATTCGAAACGAAGCAATTTTGTATCGGGCTAAATATTTGATTGAATCAGCTATATGGCAATCCAATTACACCTTAAGAACTGCACAAGAAAACAAAGCACTAATAATGATCATGAAATAAAGGGGTCTGATGCATTTACAACAGCATCACCAATGGGTGTTAGACTATGGAAAGGAGAGGTCAACCACATCCACCTTTAAATAAATGCAGTTTGAATATTATGATTGAAATGTGAACTATCTGTTTCATATGTAATGCCTAAACTTCTCGAGGGTGAGTTGTAGAATATTTCCCGTGCTTTCTTTTGGCGGTTTTTTCTTGTTACCAATGCAGATGTTGAAACGATTTTGTGCCACGGTGATGACTGGTAGTTGCGGGGACCCGGTTTGGTTTAGGGCTTCTGTGATGGGGCTGGGGCGCAGGGGCTGGGTAGAAGGCTTCTATAGTGTGTGCACTCTCTCGAGGTTAGAACCAATTGGCCTATCGCAAAGTAGCTGGAGGGTAGGTAAATGGAAAACCAATCCATACGGTATACGCCGTACACACAGGTTTGGGTGGACCAGAGCTGCCTCGTAGTCCCAATCAATGAACACTCAAAACACGCTCACCGCCCCAACCTCCTCCTCCTTCCGACTACCCGTTCCCCCTCTCCCCATGGGACGAGGACAGTCGTCAGCAGAAAAAGATGGGCCCTAGAAGTCCAGGGGCCCGCACTGTCTGTGCCTGCCTGCATCGCGCCATTTATAAGATCATCCTGAAACGGCCGACAGTCTTTTCCCAACTGCAGCATTGACTTTGACAATAATGTTTTGACACAGTATAGGGATTGGGTGTTTACATGCACCAGTACCGATTGTTTTCAATCATTCTGCAGAAGAATTGGACGATAGGGAAAGGTTTCTTCATGGCGTTTGTTGCATGGGGCATCTATGATGGTCTACTAAGTCAAAATGTGAATATCAGTTTATGCAATGTTCTATATGGATAAATTTATTTCGCACCAGCCAAAAATGTCATCACTGCCAAAAGAGCATTTCTGAATATTCTTAAAACAATCAAGGCATTTTCTACAGAAAATACCCTAATGTTTCCCTAGGCCAATGATCTGTATAATGCCATTTTCAAGCCATAGAAATGTTAACGCATATAAAAATATACCTTCGACCTGGAGTGTACGAGGATATATCACGCCTCACATAACGACATATATATCGAAACTTGGAAAGAATTATATATAACATCGATGGATAGCCACATGTAATATACATGTATACTATATACACACACACTTTTCCTTTAGATAGACTGTAACTTTTCTTAAGTGTAGCCATCAATATATTCAGATGTTACTCAAAGTTGATATTGAATATAGATACCTATTTCCTCAACAGACAAAACTTGTTCGTGACCAGACAGTTTATTAATTATTCCCCAGACACAAGGCAGATGTCCAGGGATTCTCCTCCAGACAGGCATCAGTATAACTGATTTTATTGCCTCCCCACGCCTTATGAGGCTGTCAATATCAGGGCATAGACAACGGAAATAGTGTTAAAGGAGGCACAGAGCTATCTGATAACGAAAGTATATAGACCCTTCGGCAAAAGTGCGCCATCTTTGTTTGTGTAATGAGTTCCGGCCTCTGCCGATAGGCGGTGTACAGGTGTCACATAAACTTCTCTGGTGTTTGTTTTAGAACCCCCTAAAGTAGCGAGAGATAGCAAGTTTACACTATCATGTGGATGTAGACGGTTGTAAATTCAGAGTGAACTTTCCGTCCTCGACTGACGGATACAAGCAGATGGAAATTAGTTGCTGTCTACACCTAGGATCTATTTTGAGTCGAATGAAGGCTAATCTTAATCATACACTACTATCATATACTAGCACCCTTGTGTGATATTAATTAGAAGGGCAAAATAGGAGCATGATTCCAATCGCTACTAATTTAGACATTCAGAAAGCTTTTGATTGTGTCGATCACGAGATTCTATTTTTAAACTGGCTGATGCTGGTGTGGGCCCAACATTAATTTAATGGTTTCATGCATATTTGAGACGATGGAAACGTCATACTGAATATGGGTATATGAAATCGACGCCGCGAAATGTAAAATTCGGTATCACAGAGGGTTCCACACTGGTCCTGTTCATCTTCTTGATATAAGTAAATGATAGGATGGACTGTGTAGTAGCAACTTGTATTCATGAATTAAAAGTAGCCGAATCAAGCATGCAAGAAGAACTGTATACTCTACTTAAGTGATATACGGTAAATAGTATTAAGATCAATGTTTAAAAAAACATGTTGTTGACCTTATGGTCATTGTTAAAGTAATCAAGGTCTCATAATCTTTCTTGTCCAAATATCCCATTAGAAACCAATATAGAATAGATTATTGTATTCACCGGAGTATCAGAATTGTTTTAGGTTGAGAATCACATCAGAACGGTGTTTTTATCAGTAACAATAGGTTGGTTTCGCATCAGGCCCTTGTACCTCTTAGGCGTGCTCACTGGTGTCTCCTAGTGACTCTACAATATATTATTTCATTTCAAACACGCCACCTGGCGTATATCAGACTACACGATACATCCCATAATGCTAGTTCTGTCTTCTCCAATCTTGTCGCCGTCTTTCAACCCAAATACATCTCACTCATCATATTTTACCTACCCACCCACACCTATATTTTAAATTTTCCATCTTACAATTATTTCATCGTCCTCAATAGAGATTTCTTGACCTACATATATTTATATATAATATATATATGAAATGTATAAATATATATATTTTATCATTTATCTTATCATTTATACATAAAATAACTCATATCTTAGTTATTTTATTTTATTTTCCCAAACACGGGTCGACTCTACTTCTTACGGTGAGATGGGAGCGCAGCAGTGAAGAACTGTTAGATGTCACAAAATGAAATCCGGGGAAAGGCGACTGATGCTTCTATTAGGACTATTAGAAATTTACATATAGTCGATAAAATGAGAGTACAAGTTGATGCTATTCATAGACAAACTAAAGCTCATGCAAAGAAGAATATCTTGATCAGTCGAAAAAATCCAAAGTTCAGAGGTACCCCAGTTACACGGGTATTTGAATATGGTTCTCCCTCTCTGAAAATTGTCAGTCTTCCTGTAGATTGACTACAAAAAATCCATTTTATCAAGAGTCCTTACAAAAAAACAATTTTTTTTATATTGCACTATGTGCTTGTACAAAAATTACTAATGGATTTGCCATGATTAAGTGTGTGTTATAACAAAGAGTAGTGTGAGGGAAGTTAAGACATGATGATACAACAGGTTGTTTATAGTTTGAGTACATTAGAGTGCTGCCCTGCTCTGCACAGCAGAGAAGGAAGAACCATCAAGATGATAACAAGGTGAGTGTTGCTCGCTGCTTTACGGCAATTAGAATGCTCAGTAGATGCAGGGGGCTTTAGTCTACCTGGAGTGAGGTCGCCTTGCTACTAGGTGTATGTGTGTAGACAGTTCTACTCTGTGCATGCCTAGAAAACCAACATTCATGAAACAAGTTCTTACAGGGAGGGCAAACAGAGTGAACGTGCCAGGAATTACAACACTGTGAATGGTAGAAGGATATTATCTGGCTGAACGATTGATAAGGAGGACTGTGGTGATGATCATTTAGATTGAATTACAGTGCAATTGGGCATAAGGTGTGATGAAATGATGAACCAATGTGAATCGTATTAAGTGATATGGAATCATCGTGGAATATTCAATGCTTTATGTGGATTGTTCCAGTTTATTAATGCAAGTTAATAAAAGCTAATTACTCAGTTATCTGTGCCTCTGGTTATGGGTGTGTGAGGCTACTGTGCATCTATGACTAAACTCACAGCAAGTTACTCTACTAAATTCATAGATGAGATGACAAAGTTAGCCAGGAAACTATCAGATCTTTAAGCGATTCTACGATCATCATTCCCCAAGTCTTAGGTAATATCTCAAGACCCGACAACGGTACAATATAAGATACAGACACTGCCATCGATTCCCATACCAAAATTTTCGAATATCTGATCACATAAAAGAAAATGAATATCTATTACCCCCCATCATTTAGGCAAGGGGGCAAGGTACATTTGGCATTTATGAAATACCAACTTTAATTTCGTGGCTTGAACATTCAGGTTACCCTTGTGGCTGTTTAGATCTTGCTTCTATAGATGTCAAGGGTGACAAAGCTGACAGTTGATACCTTTTGCAGACCAGACAGAAACCAAAAGACGCCGGTTTGGATAGTTCTGATATTCACAAATCAGACACCTAGAGCCACCAGCGATTATTAGGGTAACAAATCATTCTAAAACTCGTATATTGAATAATGATTATCCACTCATCATATCAAATGTGACTAATCTAAGATACAACTTGGTATCAAATCTAACAAGCTATACCTAAAATCTTTGGTTTTAAGTGGAAGATCAGTCTGAAAATGTCAGTGAACAAATGAAACGGTTTACAACTCAAAGAATGATTTACACTAAATTGATTGCACTAGTTGTGTAAGCATTGGAATGCACCGGGGCAGGACCAGTTGCCCTTTTGCATGGCCGGAACTACGTGGTGCTATGCAATTGTCACGCATAGTGGAACTGAAGCGTTAGACATCTACCTAGGAGACAAGGTTACTTCACAAAAATAATGTATTTGGTATTTTGGTTAACAATTTTCGAAAGAAGATTTTAGAGTGAAGGGGTACTTTTCTTCTTCTGCTCTTTTTATTTGGGGTGCGGGTATTTAATTTCAGATCCCCTTAGGCTAGTGAAATACCCACATGCAAGGATTCATATTTGTTTGATCAGCCGTAGTCTAATTCCGGTATTTCTTTCTACCAAGAATTGTATGATAATCCAGAGAGCTGTGAACAACCATTAACGACATGAGAAAATAAAGCTATACATGAGAACAGACACTACAATGGTGGGTGCAGAAAGGGCAGCCTCTCACAGAGTGAATAGTACTCTATCATGCTCTATTTCCTTTGCTATTTCTTTCATTTAACCATTTTTGTCGTTCACTCTTTTCTAGTGAGAGAAAGGGAGGGAGAGAGGTGGAGTGGGAGAGGGGGCACCGTTTGTGATTATGATGTGGAGTAGGAATCGGGAGTGGTTTTGATTTGAGCGAACACAGGCCGGTATAGATCATGTGCACTTTGACGCCTACTGTGCCAGAGGAGGGAGCCACCAGGTCAAAGGTTAGCCAGCTAAGGCCTCCCCCCAAAGGCCACAAGGATCTCCCAGATCCATCCTAACAATATAGAAGATGCTTTATGTATATGACCGGCCCTGCTCTTTCTCACTGGCCCCTGTTGACCACCAAAGCCTGGTTATAAAAAGAATTATAACCGGCGCCCGTTCACAGTAGCAGTTCACTTGGCATCAAATGTTTTCTGAAGCAGATTTGGCACTGCATGAAACTGCCATCGGGGTCATCCCTGGCCTGCCGCCGGCTAATACTACCATCTGTGACAGGATACTGAACATCAATGATTCATCTATAAACTGAAGCTATTATGTGAAGTGTGGCCGTAGAGGACTACTTCAACCAACGAGTATAATCGTTGTTTCAACTAATTGCCAAGTAATGGATGTCTCACTTCCGGTTTGAGTTCAGATCATTCACTGAGGATACCCAATGTGTGTGTGACGTGTGTATGTGTAAGTGTGTGCGTGCGTGTGCGTGTGCGCGTGTGTAAATGTATACACGCCAACAATAGCAAATCTGGAGCGGAGTCATTACCTCAAGAATTGATGTTAGGTGGCAGTACACCTGACCCAGCGTTTACACTAGACGATTATAGGCGGCGATTTTTGACTTTTGCACCATCCAACGACTTTTATCTGTGAATGGCTAGAAACCAGTACATACAAAAAGTGTAAACGCTGGAGGAAATTATTGGTTTGATGACTAGGGTGTCCGATATTATGTAATCGAGCACCACCTGATGACTATAGGCTAGACGATCTATAGTCGTCACGTTTTAGTCGTCTAGTGTAAACGCCGGGTTAGAGGATAAAAATACCTTACATCAGCAGTGCCTACCATGGCTTTACATCATAATATTTCTAAGCGGGTTTAAATGGTGGAGTTTGCATAACAAAATGATATCAATGTCTCGTTAGTATCGAGATAGCAAATACCTTTCAATCGGAATTCTCATCTTTTTTTAAAGAATATGCTCTGAATGCTTCTTAGATCATACTTGTATTTCATTTCAGTCTGTAGACTATCGACCATATATAATGGGATGTTCACGACTTTGGCATCCGGAGTATATAGTAATTTTTATTGCATCAAAAGGAAACATGAAATCTTAGTAATGGATCAGGGGCTCGTTGAATAATTCAGGGTTGTGTGCGATGGGAATGGTGATGACACGTTGAAGTCGTGCTAAATAACTGCTGTTGTCCAGTAGGTATAGAAATCATCAGCCATAGTGGGGTTTTTTGTGGGTTTTTTTTTTACATAATTTCCTTTATCGGTACGATACAAGTTACATATTTTTCATAGGCTGCAAATACATATTTGGTGATATATTACTAAAAACAAGTATGGCAACCTATCAGCATGGTTGGCTCCTTTGCTAGTCTTCCTCAGGGACCCATTCGTGGGTCAATTGTTAACATACTTGCAAGCAAGCATATATGTCTCTAATCAACATTCACACAATTCCGTGATTTCCAGTAGCCAATTATATATTGCAGTGCACTCCATTCCTATCAAGAGCATAAAATTAACATTAGGTTGGTATATTTTCCTCTAGGATTGTTTTTGTGATTTTTTTAAACATACCTCATGTTGAAGTACTCTTTAGAATCGAGGGAAGGTTGTTCCATTCTTTTCCTCCCATGTACTTAATACTTCTAGTATAAGATACACAATTTGTTTGATACATTTTGATAACCGGTGCATCATACATTCTGACCCAGATATCGATACGATAACACATTCTGTAAATAATTATTATTCAACTCAAGGGTGATGTGTCCTAATCACTTAATATTATGGATACTCCCAAAGCTCATGTATTTAGTTTTAAGGGCATTTATTATAAGTTGCACCAATTTTCAAATAACAAGTAGCACGTTTTGAGGTTTATATTATATGACCTTCCTATCTCTGCCGTGCGTGTAGATAATCGTAATGTCCGCATACAAATTGATGTTCACGTCCTTCATATAATTCACCTTATCGTTAATGTACAATAAAAACGAAGTGTTGGTCCCAAATTGGAACCTTGCGGGACACCACAGACCACACCACTGTCCCCCGAAATCGTGTCATTCACTTTATAGTCTTTTGAGCTTGATTATTCAAATGTCTCTGTGTGGTGTGTGTCGTATGGGCAGCGAGGCAGGAGTGACGTTGGTGAATGTGCGCAGTGTGTATGTGGTGCAGTGTAGGTTTGTTTGTGTTATTTCACGCTGCGGAGCTCAATGACCCGCCAGCGGCCAAAACCTCTGCCGAACCCATTGAGCTACACGCACCGCGAAATAAGTAAGAAGATGTGAAGTTGTGAAAATAAAATTTTATTTTTGTTGGTAAAATTTTATGATGTACATTTTAATAATCATGGATATAGTGTGATCATTAAAATGGTGAAAATTGATAAGATAATTGACTAGAAATGAATATTTATAGTAAAATGCCAAACCCATACGTTGTTATTTGTAAAATGGTGATGTTGATATGAATGTAATGGGATGGGATGAAGTGGGTTAAGAGTCATTTGTAATTGACGATTGGATGCCAGTGATTAGGTGGCGGTTGACCTTGGAGTTGTTGTCGGCGTGTATATAGGCTCGGTGTGCAGATGAGCGCCATCCTCCGTAGCGTTGTACATCAAGTTCAGTTGCGCCCGCACGATAGGCCTGCGTTGCTGCGGCCTGGCGGAGACTGTGGAGCATGTACGGCATGGCCTCCAGTCCTGCACGTGCTAACAGTGCTGTCCATGCCCGCTTGATGTACGAGGTAGGCACCGGCTGGCGTGTTGTGAACATTAAGAACGGTTCGTCTGGTGACGTGGTTGGGGTGTCGGTACAGATCCGACATGCCGCCGCCACTGGGCAGAGTCGCTTGTCGTCGGCCCTCTGTAGACGCAACGTTTTCTGTTGGCCGGCGTACTGTAAGTTCTTTCCAGCTTTTACCGTGATCTCCAGGCCCTGCATGATTGCCCTGACATCGCCCCTGGTGAGGTGGATGGCTGGTTTGAAGGCCTTGACTGTCGGGGGTGCGACTTCTGACTGTCGAAGGGCGGCATAGAACAACATTAGCACTGCCGCGCAGAGTATGTTGTCCTGTGGTGTATCGCCCATCTGCTCGACTATCATGCGCAGGTGGGGCATTGTGACGGGGAGTCTTTTTCGTGGTTTGTAAGTCTTGTCTCTCTTTGCTGCGTCCAGGGCACAATGCACCCTTATGTGGTCAACCTGGTTTGTGGGGAACCCCGCCAAACGTATGTATGTCCTTACGTGTGACACGTGGTTGGCGAGGGTGCCCAGCGCGATGCCCTTCTTCCTGAGATACTCCATGTACGTGCAGACGTCCTGATGGGTTGGAGTTAGATGGTTGATGTCAAAACGTGCCCCAAATCGTATCCACGATGCCGCTGCTAGGCGATGATTCCTGTTGGTAGCGGGGGCATGCGCCTTGCACTACGGGCCTTCCGCTGCAATGAGGCGAGTTCCGGATCTGCAAAGTATGTCAGTTGAGAGTCTGTCAAGAACATCTGTGCAAGGTTGTACGAGTGTAAGTTCAAATTCTGAGAGTAGCGCTTGTGCTTCGTCATGGTCTTTAGTTGTTAAATGAGCCCTGCTCAGACAATCTGCAAGTACATTACATTTGGTATTTATATACTCGTAGGTGACTGAAACATCAAAGAGGGCTTGGATAAGCCATGCCTCCCTACCACATGCAACAAGAGTCTTATTTATGCCTTTTCCAGTTGACAGGACGTGTACTGCGGCCTGGTTGTCACAATGTATTCGTATATTAGAGCCCCTGTGGGCATGTGTGACAAATGTGTTGAGGGCCATGACTATGTTTATAGCCTCTAGTTCGGCTATCTTCACCACAGGGTCGGATGCACTACATACTTGTCCTGCGTATGCCTGAAAGCCATCTGATGCGCCAATGCCTGACAAACATGCATCGACTACCATGTCTACATTGGGAGAGGGTAGAGGGATGAGTGACTTTCCATTCCATGCCCTACCAAATGTGGCAAACTATTTCAAGTCGAGTCTAATCTCCTTTGAGATGTTACAGTATTTTCCCTTGAGTTCCCTGAGGGCGTCGAGCAAGCGGGACGTAAATAGTCTCACGGGTTTGACACATTTTGCAATGTGTATGAGACGGCCTATGAGAGATTGAAGACCCCTCTTAGTAATGGTTCGTTTGTTAACCACATCGTCAACTACCTTCATAGTTTCGGTGAGCTTGTCGTCTGGGATCGAGAGCGTCATGCTGTCAGAGTCGATGTTGATTCCCAGCCATCTGTTGAGTGTGGCTGGGGGCTGTGCCTTGGACATGGCCTCTGGCAAACCAAGCTCGCTGATGAGGTGTCTTGCTGCTTGGAAACCTTGTTCGGCCTCCGACCTGTTGGGTGTGATAAGAATGAGGTCATCCAAGTACATTTCACATGTTATGTTCATTTTTGATAGCATTTCGACTATAGCGTTAGCAATACGCTGCATTGAGGCGCTACTGGCCCGAATGCCGAATGGAATACATGTGTCGAGGTACACCTTGTCCCTCCATCTAAGAGCCATGAGGGGGTAATCAAGGGGGCAGACAGGGAAATTTTTGTATGCCCTGCTTATATCAATTGATGCCATATATGCACCTGGGCCAAGCCTGGACAGATGGTTGACAAATTTATCAACCGTGGGCAGGGAGTGGTCACGAGTTTTACCCATTATGGTGTTCTTCATAATGAAGGAATTTATTGAGTAATCTCTCGGAAATGTCATGTCTGATATTACCCTTTTCTCCTGGGTGTCCCGCTTTTCCCTACTCATCAAAGGGGAAATATGGCACCATATGTCAAAAGGTGGGGCCATGAAGGGGCCTATGAGGCCACCGAGACTTAGCTTTTTTTGAACGAAATTGTCAATTTGTTGAGGGAACTGCATGGCACTGGGGTGGTTTACTGTGTCCCGTGTATCGGATATCGGACCCATATATCCGAGGGGAAATCGTAACAAATGAGATCGTATAGCTCGTTGCCACCAGTACAGTTGGCCAATTGTGCCTTCCATGCGGGCAAGTTGAGATTAGACGGTACATGTACTCGTGCGGCCATGGCGTTTGGGAGGCCTGTCCGACGTACTGTTTGATAAATGTCGACATAATTACCGAACGACTGACTGGGTAGCATGCTTGGCCAGGATTCAATCCTGTGACCTGCGAATGCCCCCGGCGAGACATCTATGTCGTCGGGTAGTAGATCATTTTCACAGATGGTCCTTATTTTATCAAAGTCGGGACTCACCATGTTTTGACCTATCGATGCTGTTTGTCCGGGAGGGTGTGGTCTTGGCTGCAGACGGTGTGCGCCCACATCACTGTTGGCTGCGACGTTGGGGGCGTGCGGCGTAGGCAGCGGTTTCACTGGGTTGGCCTGTGTTGTAACCTCAGTAACATGTTGAACCGCGGAGCTTGCGTTGTTGGGTGCAGGCTGATTCGCGACGCCCTGATGTTTTGATATATGTAGTTGACGCCACGGCCCAACACACTGGGACGATGTGGGGTTCACTGTGAAGCTAGATGGTGTTGGAAGTAGGGAGGGTGTGCCAAAGTCGTGAGTCGACACACCCCGACCTAGTTTTTTGTCGGCTGACGTTCTGACGAGGCGGCCCCTGCCGCTGCGAGGTGTCCGGCGTGTCGGTGTGCTTGGTATGCATCGTAACCCTGATGTCCATGCTGCACTGACCTGCGATTACATATAGTGACGGGGTGTACACACGACTTTCCCTTGCTATCGCAGTACGAGCAAGTGTGTGTCCACTTGATGTGGTTGTCATCGTGTGTAGCCCTGTGTCTGCAGCCCGAATCAGAGTTGTAGTGCCTACAGGGTGCGGACGGTTTGGCGTTGGCTTGACCAGCGGGCGCAGGTTTGTTGGCGGGGTCGACCCGGTAGGCACCCCCGGTCATGGCGATGCCTACCCGTTCGTGTTGGATACGAGTCGAGTCGGCCCGCTTAAATGACTGCCTCTCTATACCATCAAACACAAAATGTGACCATGCCCGGACCGCCTCCCATGGCCGGCAAAGTGAGTCACTGAGAACCTCGTGTAGGTGTAGTAGCATGTGTGGGAAGTCACCCCTCCCCACGGCCCCGCTGTCTCTCAACAGTGCCGTAAAGGCCGCGCAATACTCGGCCACAGCCAGGTGGTTGCGGAGTTCTAACCTTGCCTTCAGTGTGCTAACACCGTCTCTGTCAATATACATGTAAGGTTTGGTGATGAGCTTCTGTGCAAAAACATCATTCGCAAAAAGGCTCTTACCAGTAGTTTTGTCGAATTGGATTTCCTCCTTGTATAGTTGTCGGTCAACGAACGCATCGATCGCCGTGTTGTTGTCCCGTCGGGTGCATGTGCAATGGAGTGTCTGGTCGAGCAAGGTGTAATGGCCGTCCGACCCCCGGTGCCTCTCGCGAGTGCGTATCGGCGAGCTGGTGTCATTAGGTCGATTTTTTGTGAGTTTGTCCAGTTTTTCACTCACCGACAACATGTTGGATTGTAAGTTGTTTACCTGTGTCTGTAACGCGTTCGCACGTCGCCTGCCAGAACTGGTATTTGAGTTGTATGTAGACTCCATTTGACTTTCCTCGCCGGCCGATAAGTCGGCGTGCACGATGATGGCGTCGTCATTTGAGGATTGTTCGGAGTATTGCGGCTGGAAGTCCTCCTCCGGTTGGTGGTTATCATGTTTCACCGAATGATTTCTGGCAGCGGCTGTGCATGAACGGGTCGTGATATTCTCTCGCTTCTTGGTGCGGGGCGCCATTTTGAATGCTTCGGCTTGACCGGTGCACTGTCACAAATTTTAGCTACAATGACAGAGCCCATCGTTGTACTCCGCAGCTGCTGATATACACATACAGTACACACGTTATAAGGTGGAAATATTACAGGTGAAAGTAGGAGTAGGCTACTATGAAGATGTACTGCGTAAATCCTTAAATTGCTCTGTGTGGTGTGTGTCGTATGGGCAGCGAGGCAGGAGTGACGTTGGTGAATGTGCGCAGTGTGTATGTGGTGCAGTGTAGGCTTGTTTGTGTTATTTCGCGCTGCCGAGCTCAATGACCCGCCAGAGGCCAAAACCTCTGCCGAACCAATTCCTGATAAAATTTGAATTATCATTTCTCATTCCATATTCATGCAATCTTGATAATAGGATGGCGTTGTCTACAGTATCGAATGCCTTTTTCATGTCTATGAATACGGTACCAGTCAAGTTACCCACATCAATATTCCTTGAAATTTCATAATGTGAAATTTGATAACGTTTTCATCGTAGAGAAGCCCTTTCTGAACCCTTCTATTTTGCAGAGTAATAGTACTATTATAAATAATATGTGACCAATCCTTTTCACGAGAGTGCCACTAGTAGTAAATTGCCCTACAACCACCTTTATAAAGCAATCATTGTAAATATGGATATGGAGCCTTAAAAAGAAATCTTTCATAATTGTAAATATCTGATCGGCTAGTACGATTTGCTTTGGTCATGTACTTGTTCTAAAACGACTACAATATCCTTTAGAGATCAGGATGGTCGAGACAGGAATTGGCAACTTCCCCTGTATATGGTCACGTGAATAAGAACTAGTAAAAACGATGTTCAATCATCATAGAAACCGATGCGAAATTGCAATGGGCCGATAAATATGATTTGGGTGGCATATGAATTTCGCATTGGTGTAGTTAGAGTTGAAGCTACAGGGCATTTCCCACGTGATGTGGCTTGTTAAAAGTAAGTTACTTTGCATTGATACTTCCCCAAAAACCATTTCAACATGCAATAGGCCACGGCCTCATTGGAAAAGACAGCCTGGTGTGCTAAAGCCAGGAAACTTTCAATCTCGTAAAGAGAAATTATGGTCCCTAAATATTGCCATAAATGTGACACAGGACAGAGGTCTGTAGTTGAGATTGTCCATTCCCCGCGTAGATCTAGTAGAACAGGGTGAGGGCGCCTGATAGGGGTGGGGGTGTAGGGCTGTTATAATAGAGTACTGTGCAGCACGCCTCATGCCGACCCCGCGAGCAACACCGAGCAGCTCGGGCCTCCTCCTAGCGGCATCGAAGTGAATTACTGTGACTGTTAGCGGTCGTCAATAACACTGACATCATTTGTCATGACGCAATCGCCGACATAAACATGCCCAGACCGCGCCAGGGTCGCCCTGATTATTACCTGGGTTCGGCCGTAATGACTCGCTGCTACCCTTAGAGCGATTCGGAGCAGTTCCCAGAAACGTATGAAGGTTATATCAATGCTAAATTGCATCCCACACCACCCCAGTCACAGCCCTTCATCACTCACCAGACACGGGCTTGCAACCTAAACGAAGCCAGGAGCAAACGGGTTGGAGAGCAGTCCAGGGTTCCGTGGAATCAGCAGATCATAATTATAAGGCAGTGATATGTATGTGGTATGCTTGTCGATGTCCTGTCAGATTAATAATGTTATCCTTGTGACTTACATACGGCAAATTGCCCTAATATGTAGTAAATGTGTACTGTTGTAAACCCATTTTAGGTAAGAAAGAAAATCCATGAGGACAATACAAAAGATGTATTATTAGACATTACTTTAATTGTGCCGAGGTAAAGGGTTTTATCCTACCCCTAATAAAAAAACGCAATAGGCTTAACATGGGATTTGTTTATGTCACGGGTAGTGACATAAAGTGTTGTTTATGCCACTACTTTCTGATACTGAAAAAATATGGAAACGGTGTAGGATAAAATCTAGACGCCACTCGTTTGAGATTGAGTTTATTTATGCCACTCATTTTGTTGGCTCCGTAATGTCACTCGTCTTCGACTCGTGAAATTATGGAGCCAACAAAATGCGTGGTATAAATAAACTCAAACTCAAACTCGTGACGTCTCTTGATATTTTTTGGGGTTTTTTTCAAATTCAAGTAAATGACATACATTCACCCAATAGGGGGTTCTTACATGCAGTCGTTGTCAACTGTTTCTGAATATGATTGCTCTTAGGCAATTATTGATAAAAAAAAAAAAAAGGACAATATAGGACAAATGCATATAGTATGTAGACAGTACAGGACAAATACCGGACTGTACAGTCGCCAAGGTTCGTTTACTGGTTCACCCCTGCATCACGTCATTTTGAGAGTTATTCCAGCAGTAAACGCGCCCACCAGTTTGCTCCCTTAGCTCACGTTTGTATGGGCTTTATCGCTGTTTTCTGTTGTTCTTCACCTTTAAGATGCTAGGAGAAATAACATTGTTGTTGCCACCATCGCGCCTTAACTACGATCGTCCTCCATGGTGACCCTTATCCGACATTATGCCAACTCAGGCTGTAGGTCTCTTTTATAGCAGCCATCCCCGCTCGGCAGCTGGACCATGCTCCTTGTTAGGCTGGTGGAGTTACTCATCACCATTTTCGCATGGATTTAAGGTACCCTTGGCTACCGACTTCAGTAAGGACTCCCCTAGAGGTCTCCTACATAAGGAAGTTATAGGGAGTCCAGGGACAATGTGAGTCATGAATTTTAATCATCTATCAAACATTTTGGAAGGTCATCACAAAAATCCGTCCTTATTCTTGTCTTAATGAAGTGCAATACTTGTTTTAACAACGGGAATCGTTTAAGTGTTGATATTACTATGTGCAAACGACTATGAAATACTACCCGCTGATGGGGGTACAGTATAAATAATGTTTGGGCGCAGTGTCAAACATATACGTCGCACTGTGACCAACATTTGACTCACTGCACTGTTGGGCTAGCCGCTCTCTTACACGGAATAGCAGAGACTACGATTTGAAGAGTTCAGACCTAATTAACATATCTCTCCACATGTGCAACGGCAATTCTACAGTGGAGAATCAGACGTTGAGTTATCGATTATTTTCGCATATTTAAGCTACTTAAACTGTATTACATGAACGTCCCACATTAGATACCTTAAATTCTAGTGAGTACACAGTCTTATTCATTACGGGAAGCTTATTAAACATCTACAAACCCCAAAAGCGATGGCGGTACGCGTTGCCAACATCATTTTGCCGTGGTTAGTTACCGAGTTCCAGTGCCAACTGCCGCCACACATAGACCACATTGTGTCGCCTGTTGCGGGTGCTTTCTGCTAGTGGGCCGAAGTGAATTGCAGAGGTTTTGTACGGGAAATGGGGGTGAACCACTGACCAGAAAATGAAATGGTGTTTTAAAATGAGTAGGAGGGATATAGTAATAAGAAAACGTGGTTACTAAGCTCGTACGGATGGCCATTTTATTCACTTTTACGTTTGTGTTACTTTTACAACTTTTACGACATTGTCTGTACACAGCGAAACTATTCACTGCTGAATAAACCGATTTCTGGTGCAGTTGCATCGCCATGTTCTGACATATTTAGTAGAAACCGAACGAGAGTTAGACTTGACAATGTTTATGCCACGACGGGCAGGTCGTGTATTACTACACGAGGCGTACTAACTCGAGTTCAGTTTCGTATTTATCCTACCCCGTCTATGCTTTTGTATTACTAAAAGATAAATATTGAGTCAATGACCAAAAGAATTTTTTTGATAGTAGCTGACATCCTGCTCTCTAATTGGTCAAAAATGTTATTACTCTAGTGGCATAAAAAACACTTTATGTCACGGCCTGCCACATAAAATTTCCCTATCTTAAGTCTATGGCGTTTTTTTATTAGGGGTAGGATAAAAGCATATAGACACTCACTGGTGGCTGTTATGCTGTAAATTATAGCCTAATATTACAATGATTTGGACTTTGCTAGGGGCATACAAGAAGATGTGTCCTTCAGATTTCCAACAGCCCCCAAGTTTCACCAACTCTACTACAGTCACGCCCCACCCTGTCAGGGATGGCAGAACCCATGAATCGGTCTGAAGAGGTAACTGTCCAGTGGTATCCATTGTCAAGGTTGTGTCTCCATATCTACCTGAGTGTTAACTGAATATTTTTCGCATGTTTATTATATAATTATTTCCTGTGGGTTAAAGCGTGGGTGTGTGTGTGTAGGGGGGGGGGGGGACTGGGGGTAGAGTACATAAACACACAATACACGTACACCCACTTAGCAAGTTACGGCCGGCGTCCATTGAGCTTCCGATTTACTTAGATATGCTCTACAATGCACCTCCCGATAAAATAAACGTGGGTCTACGATTTCGTTCCGATGAAAAACCCGTATTTTGTTGAATAACAAAATAATGTTGATAACATGTTCATGATGTTGAAATAGCGGCAGGTAATTTGGAGCATCGCAGAGTATTCTGCCGGAAAAACCGCTCTCACCATGTAATGATAGCATAGCATCCTTTTAATGCTAATGATCTGTCGTATGACTTATGTTATGAATGTGAAAGACGACAATAAAGTTAATGTTTTGAAAAAGAAAGCAACGGCACTAGTAACGTAATACCAGCAGATTGATCGCCAGGGGTAGATCAAAATGGGAGTGGTCCTTCTCCAGAAATTAATTCGAATCATACCATAAATTCATCATCAATTCATATTATCAATTGCCATCAATGCATATCATACCATTAATAAAGAAAATATATGTTTAGTGCTTTATTCAAAGTATTCCCGACCAATGAGCCTTCACCAACACTAAGGTGCCTCTACCCACTCCCCCCAGCCTCCTTACACCTCGGGGCACCCCAAGGTTGCTGAGAGAAATATATCCTTCTATATCTCGAGGGAAAACCCCTGAGGCTCCTTCTTCCTGTTTTGAAACGATTCTCAACAACTTCCCTATTCTTTCTATACTCGGAACACTACCGTTGACTACGCACATGCCAAAACCTGGTGTAGACCCAGAGTTAGTTGTGTATACAACCAACGCCTGCCTAAATTAGTTGACCTTCCCCAAATGATTTACAACTCTCAGAAAGCGCTAGAGTTATACCATACTTGCGGTCGTATATATATATATATATATATATATATATATATATATATATATATATATATATATATATCTATTTCCGTGTTTTGCCCACTTTAATTACATATAGATTATAGGGACCTGTAATGCCAGCCTGGATGGCTCTTAGTCAGCTTGATTTCTATACTTTATAACCATAATAATATTGCGTAGTCAATTCACGAAGTTATGATTGGTATGTTTATATTCCCCTAGTTATGATCTGTTGTATACATATTTGGAGTTGTCTTCTCTGATGGGCTTTACTTTATACACTGAGACGAGTGCATTGATGTATTATTATATACCCATACGGTATATTTGATAGTTACGTACTGCTGCCCGTGCAGTATATATTGAATTCTGACCCCTGTGCAGTACGTCAGCAGTGTGCAGGCTTCACGTAGACATGTGTTCTATACCGATATATGGTAAGATTTTTATCAATTTTGGGTATATAATAAATATAAAACGACCTACCATGCTTGTACATGCTACAAAACTCGATAGTAATTGATGTTTTACAGAACTTGGACTGAGGCCTCGTCAGGTAGAAAAATGACAATGCCCCACCTCGTTTTGAAGCATGTACAGCATCGTCAGGTCGTTCTATATAAAACTTATTTACATAATCTGTATGCTGCAATCATGTATGTTATACAAGCCGTCTTTTTACGGAAACAAGTATCACCATCTGTAATTAATCAGATTAAGGGCATATCGGATAATCTATCTTGAAAATTAAGCCCATGTGATTTTCTAAAATGACCTCCAAGTGTTGTGTTACACAGATCTAAGAGTTGGGGTCGCCGTCCTAGGTTTTGATCTAGAGATTCAAATAATTATAGCATTATTATAGAATATACAGAGAGTTAAAGTGTTATAGTAAACCCCATGTCATTCTTTTTAAATGTTCACAGAATAAAGCAATTGTGTATTACTACACAGTTAAGTACTAAAAATATAGATCATCACAAGAAATCTTGGGGGAACACATGGTACAGTTCCTAAACTTGATATTGAACTTTTTACACTCACGCAGTGAATAGGCTAGCTAGTGTCTTACTGAGCAGTCCTATGCTTGAAGTATCAATGTATTCTGATAGAGAACAATAGGATTCGATAGCATTCGTACCTGCTCTAATCAGTGGCAATGTAATGTTGGGGTTGACTAAAGGCTACCACATCACTCAGTCTCCACACTAATATTCCAAAAATACCATTGCATGTCAAAGTACGATTGATGCATCATGTAACTTTCGTTAGAACCCTTTGAGGTTTCTTAGAAGCGAGTCGGAAATATCTGAGAACTATCCGCATGGGTGGATCGATAGGACATTCAACCTTTGCACGTATGTATATATGATTAGCACAAGAAGAATGGGAACCTCTCACCTTCCCACCGTTCCCAGAATACAACATCCAATAGGCACACACTCACATAGGAAACCATTGGAATAGACACGGACTTTTCCCAAGGCACAAATATATATGATGGTAAAAGAATAAAAACAAGTCTATATCCCACTTAACCGCCTTCGCCAGCATAAGAGGATCAGACTTCAAGAAAGTAGAGCAAAACGTAGGTCCACTTGCACCTCCTGTAAAGTCTTTCTCCGAATATAGCTTTGCATGTTATCCAGTGTAAAACAAAGTCAGTAGGCGTGTTAAGAGGCAGCTTTAAATTTACCATCCTCTCGCACCTCTTTAGCTCAGGGGTGGCCAGGGTATTTGGACCTGTCAATAACTGGGATGTCTGGCGCATTCATACACATACACACACATTGCATATGATTTGAAAAAGAAATATTCAAAGAAATATAGGAAACAGGGAACTTATGAATTGATTGTTCCACGCTTGTAGTTCTTATTTCGTTTACCCGGTTTGTAAGGCTACTCTATCCATAGCGTACCATTGAAATATTGTGCTCCAGAAATTACTACTCGAATCAGATCAATACTAAACACAAGTTGTCCCCACCCTTCTAACATAGTTAAATGTTCAATAATGAAAACAAAATTGCAATTAGCATAACAACCCTGTCATATCTGGTAGAAGAAACGGACCATATGTATGGTCGACCACGTAAAGAGATTGTGAGCTCAATACAAGATTATACCGAGTCTCAGGTGAGTTGCATGTCGCCGAGTACTTAAAAGCAAACTGGTTTACACTGGTCATTAAACAGGTCACTGGACTCTTGTTTGGTGTATGCGAATAACTGCTTTCCAAGGTACGGTAAGCAAGAAAGTCAATATTTGTGCATAAATGACGTGACGACTGGCATTTACCTCTGTATCAGAGAATACACATGATTCCAGCTGATTTCCTATCTTTTACCGTTTCTAAAAGCAAGCTGGGGGAGGAGAGTCCACATAATTGTTTTGGATTTTTGCCAGTATTTGCCATTCTTACAAACTGTTTGTATTTCATGTGATTATTGGTACCTTCGCTTAACAAGGCACCAGGCACAGCTGACTACCTGTGGAGGTTCTGGCCTTCTGGTTCAAAAGAATCTCTCTTTGAATCTATTTTGTATACCTTAGAAACTGGGATACTGAGGCCATATCACAGAAGCTCTAGGGATCATCATCTTGATACCATTACTTCAATAGACGAGGCAAAACCTGGACAAGTGGCAGCCTATCCCCATTTTAAACATTGATTATAAAAGCTACACCCAAGGATCTTAAGCCCGGCGTCCACCTATACTATGATAAAAATGTAGACCTTGCAATGGGGAATGTTTAAAACTCAAAACAGATCGGGAACTTCTGTGTCGTAGATAAATGTCTAGGCTCGAAATGTCAGCATGCATCGTATTAGTTTTAGGTACAAAAAAGGTGGTCACGGTCCCGATTCACCTCACGATGTAACCAGTATATTAAATGCCTATCGGGCTATTTACCTTGGCGCCAACTAGTAATCTTTATATATTGTCAATTACAAGTCAAAACTGGTTTCTTGTGATTCATTTTAATGACAAATGTGTAAAATGTAATATCTCATCCAGTTTATGCAATCTTATTAGGTAAGATGGGGCAATTTACTTGTGTCTGATTTACATGGGAAATGTACTGAAAAATATGGTTTTTAAGTTAGAAATGTGTTCTACAACACTTCGAGATCATCATACTCAAGTTTTGGATAAATATCATGGGTTTTGATTTTCAAGGCAAATTTCCAATATGCCTTTAATGCAGATCTTGCGGTAGCATTTCTATATTTAATGATATAATACACTAAAATTCAAGAAATTTTGTAGGGTTGTGGCTATATTTTTTTCGGTCTACACAGAACAGCAGTATATATATTTTTAGACATTAAAAGCTCGTTTCAAAGTCAGACTAAACAGTATGATTTGAGGCACCTATTCTCAATCAAAAATCAACAAATTTGCAGTGCATCTGGGCTATATAATTTCAGAATTTCACAATCTTTTGTTGATTAGCGCACGTAAGAATGATTTCCCTGGTAGAATACTCTACAATGCTGTTACACCCTTAAACGTAACAAACTCCGTCAAAAGTGTTAACCCTCAAATGTAAACAAATTTTGACCACATTTGTAATACACTCCCTTAAATGTAATGGTACCTCCCTTAAATGTAATAACCTTGTCAACCTTGTTTGTAATAAAAAGTTGGCCTTCAATGTAATAAACTTTGTAACCACAAATGTAAAAAAAACTTCAACCTTACAATGATCCTTCCTGGATCTGAAACCGGAGAGTGCAGAGTGGGATCATTATTACGATCTCTCCTACAAGACTTTTAGGGGAAAGAGAGGCCAGTCATTTATGTTCAGAGAGATAAATGCCACCATCATGTGTAACACATATTTGGAGAAAAGAAAAACGATTGAATCGAATGAATATAATTATTGCACCAAAAAAAGGCAATAATGTTCACTTCCTCTTCAGATGCCCTAATGTAAAGGTCTTTCGGGACACCTTGGAGAAATATATAACTTTGTACTAGAATGCAAAAATGTTGGTTCATAGAAGAAGACTCTTTTAAAACAATGATCTAGACGTCTTGCTCCTTTTACAAAAGCTAAAGCGAAGGGCGATGGTAGAGATGTATATTTGTACACTGGAAGATCGTAGCAGTAAATGTCTCTGCCTCAGACGACAAGAGAAGGCTTTGTAATTGCCATGTGGTACCTTTGTTACAGATACTGTTTACTCTGGAAGGAGGGGGTTGAAGAACAGAAAATCATAACAAGACTACAGCTGAGAACTGATTTGAGAATGCTTGCCGCACATAACAGCCACAATATACATGTAGTTCTGTAATGTTTTTGTTTTTGTTTTTTTCTTTACCGTATAGAGTATGTCATTATCATTTCAATTGCCACTTTACTGTGCCGTCTCTCGTCACAAGTCATAGTTATACTTTCGGTGGTGTAATTTCCCTGGAATCCGAATTGTCAGGATATGAAAAAGGAATACTGTTTATTACTATAAGATCTGTAGACGATAAGGAATTGACTGGCAGAGGTCAGGTAGCCTGATTAAATGTATTTGTTACCCGCCGATTACGGAGTCTCCATAGGAAATGTTTAGGGCACCTGGTATTAGCTACCTGGAGATTCTGGCATGTCAGAATCTCCTGCAGGAGATTCTGAAAAAAAGTCCTGTCCATAATGAGGTTGAATCATCATGTACTTCGAAATAAGTTTCTAGAATGTTTATTCAATGCTAATTATCTAGAATCAATCATAGTAATCTCACTTACCATCAGAAATCATTGACATAACACACTTTGCATGCTAAAATCACAGGTTAATGGCGAACTATATTATTGGTGTAAGTCTACACCGAATTACTGCTATGCTTGACAGTGCTGTGTCTGGAACTAAATGGCTTACAGAAACTTTTTAATTGCAATAGACTTAATTGTTATTACTATACACCTATGGGTAAACGTCTATGATATACTAACCACTGCTAGGGGTATCATATAAATTCTGTTCAGGCCCGCCGTGTAGTAGGACGTAGTGATTCTCATAGGCTTTATAATGTAAAAATGTACGTCCCGCTGCTACAGACACTATGGCCCTCTAACGTAAAATATCGCGATAGAGCGAGAGCAGTGTCCGTGTCAAAAACAAAGGTAGGGGTCAGGGCAGTCGAGCAGCGTTGTTTCACTTTAGAACTAGGTGGCGCGAGTGCCGATCCCTGCTGTGCTGTATGGCCGGCGGACCCACGGTATGCAAATGCAACGGGTTCGCCCACATTACGTAACTCAGCCACTATATAAGGCTGAGTCCACAGCGGGTTGACAGGACTTCTCGCGGTGCTTCTTTACGGAGTGAACATCTGAAGCCTCACGTGTTGGTAAGGTTGTGTTGTAGCACCTTTCAATGTTGAAGAGACCAGTATATCTTCCCGCGCTAGTTGGTGCCCTGGAGCACTAACGTATTGTAAAGTCATACCGTAATAAAAGATTGGTTAACTGAAACAGTCCGGAGTCTGGTTTTGTCTTCGTAGTTAAGTGGTAGTTGGTAGATCTAGTATCTCCCTCCCCTTTCCAGCGGTTAAAAGCCAAACCCACCTGTACTAGCACTGTAAGTACAGGGTAGCGACTGAAGTCTCGGAACCTCTAGTCGGCTGTCGATCGCGGAAAGTGGTAATACACTTTCAGCGACTAGAGGGAACGCTACACAAACAAAGAAAATGGCCGTTCTCTCCCATTCATAACTTCAGGGGCATGTTCCGACATCCACGTAGCAACTCCAAGTATGCAATAGCCAGAGTCAACGTGTGACGTTCACGTAAAACCGTTCAAATAGCATAAATATGCGAGACTAATCGATATAAAGAAGTCCGATCGCATCCCGTTACGCCGCTCCGCGTTGTCAACGTCATAATTACGTTGGCTACCAGAGTTCCAGCGTCATCAGTTGTCGCACAATTCATAGTCCGCACCGCGTCGACTGTTGCCGGGTTTTACCGCTAGCGGGCCGTAGTGAATGTCAATGGCATTGTTTGGGAATGGGGGGTTGAACCACTGACCAGGGAAGTTGATGAAACGGTATTTTAAATGAGTTGGAGGTGTATAGTAATAAGAAAACGTAGTGACTGAACCCGTACGGTGTCCGTTCTCGGTCATTTGATGAAAAAATACGGCCCTCCCGCCTACGGCATCGGGCCGTATTTTTTTCATCAAATGACCTTGAACGTCCACCTGTACGGGCTCAGTGACCACGTTTTCTCATATTAATGTTGTAGGTACGTAATAAATACAATAACAACTGGTTTTGTATAAGAGTGATCGTAATCTCCTTGTAGTTGACGTAATATCCTCGCTAATCGCTCCGATGTTACTAAGTGTCAACTCCTCAGAGATTACGGCCACTCGTACACAAAACCTGCCATTATTGTGTATATATTATGTACTCTTTCCATTTCTCAGGAATACTTGAGAACAAATATTAAGATCAAGACTGCAAAGCACTTTCAGAATCAAAGAACAACATGAATAGATGCAAGATGAATGGGAAAGGTTCAAAAGGTTAAATTGCCACAGCATTAGTATGCAAATCACCTCTTACCTCTTTCTCACCTCTAGTCTCTCACTTGATTTGCGGAGCCATGATAATGGCCTTTGCTGCCTTTGTTAACCTTTGGGTGGATTGAAAGGCTGATGTTTGTAGAAGATGAAGTGCCAAAAAAAGAGTGAGACTAAATGAATACGTGTGTAATGGCTGAGAGATGGTGAAGAAGTGGGGGTGAGGGCGAGGGCGAGTGGTGAGAGGGCGAGGTGAGGGTGGAGAGTGAGTGTTGAGGAATCTGTCCTGCACTGAGACCAGTACGCTGAGTGACACATACAGTGTGCCATGGATAACTGAACATTGTGGAATAACTGAAAGTTATCAGAGTGATTGAACACTGAACTGGAGATATACAACTATCCAAGAATAATGAGAGTATGAACTGGACTTCATCATAGTGATCAATATTCTACTTTGTTTCAATATGAAAGGCATTGGGAGAAATTGCAGAGAGCAGTTAATGA
This sequence comes from Alentia gelatinosa, assembly GCA_950022655.1. NCBI lineage: Eukaryota > Metazoa > Annelida > Polychaeta > Phyllodocida > Polynoidae > Alentia > Alentia gelatinosa. The sequence goes on along the minus strand of OX465588.1, from coordinate 22,595,862 downwards.
CAAATATGCTATATTTGAAGATCAGATGGTATATTAACAAAATAGTCAAGACATCTATACTCCCGATTTCAGATGGAGGGGGGCACATTGGAAACAAAACAGAAGGTGAATCAAAATATCTACAGAGTATTACGTACTGCATTAGAGGCGGAGGCCTATAATGGGAAGTTGTTGATTATTAACAGGGACCTGGTAAATAAGTGTGAAATGGAAGAACCAGCTGTAAGGAGGAAACTCCTCTTGGCCGGAAATATTAAAGGATAATTCAGAATCGGAGTAATTTAAATCTACCAAGGTCTAAAAAGGAAAAGTTCAGGAAATCGGCTGTTTCTATGGGGATCACTGTTTGGACTCGAAGACAACATCATTGTATAATATCATACTTTTTAAAAAAATTCTGTTGAGGGAGCAAGCAGCGTGCCGTTGGCGCCGGACCTCCTTATCATACAATTTTTATTCCATGTTCAGTCAACCATTGTATTGGAAGAGAGATTGTAACCGATCGAAAGACGTCAGCAGTGAGCAGTCCTGCCAAAACAGCAGGACCAGACTATTTCCATGAACTTCCCTAAAACCATTTAATGTTAAAAACAGGGATATTTATACCATCGTGGAGATGATAAAATCGGTCTGTATTTCCTTCCTTGAGGTGTAAACATTCAGAGTTCAACATTTGATACGATCCTCTCTATTTCCATGCAAGACAATGAGTTTCCAGGATAGGTTATAACTATAAATAGACCTATTTGAATACACATTACTGGCCATTGTAGCTCCTCTTAAAATACTATACTTAGTGCGTTTCAAAGTACAAATACATATATTTACTGCTTGAACTGGGTCATGGGTGGTGTCCCTCTGACCCAGATTATTAAGTTGCACCCATTCACCTCACTATCCCCAGGAGTGTCATCTTTCGTAACCCGAAGGAAAATATGACACTTGTATTTGGTCTACTAAATAACAAACTATTGCTGCTCAACCTGAGAGACTTTCAAAGTTTCCATCTGGCCTCCTTTTCTATGTGTCCTTTGCAGAACAAAAGGTATATTTACGGGTTCCCTTAAATAGGTTTAATGGACCTGTTGGCTGGGGAGGGTCAGAGCAGGAAGTCATTTCCATCCTGTGGACTAGGTAGAAAAAATCATAATAATAGTTTCACTTAGCCTTTGCGTTGACGCTCGGCGACATGTGGCAGATACGGAAGGATTGACAGAACGGTCGCCCTTTTAAAGTTAGCTCACTTTTAAATGATACAGGATCTTGAAAGATAGACCTTATTTATAGTTTACCCTTGTATTTGTGTGGTCGAATCCATCTTGAATACACGTAAACATTGCTATACGGTTTATATATTTGATTGCTTGCAAAACCAAACCAAAGGAAAGGTATTATGCTGCAGAAAGTAACATCAGGGTTACGGGGGACAATGTAATTTATGTACATAAATTGGCTGACGTTGAGAGAGCTGGTAGAATATCAGGCTATCTATCACCTACATCACTATGAGGGTTTCAGGTCTCACATGGTGGTCTCCTCGAAAACTTCACCTGTTAAACTAAAGGGGAAGGCGATGACTGCAAGGTGAGCTTGTGAAGGTGAGCTTGAGGTCACTGGAAGCTAGACTAATCAAAGATCAGGATAACTGAACACAAACGGTAGTCTCAGTCATTATATATCCATATATCTGCCGTCTGCATTTTTCTATAACAGAGTCTCTCGTTAAAAAACAATAAATCTAAATTGACGATAATAAGCGGAGATACAATATTGGTAGGAGTTTGTGTATCGGGATGCCCTAAAACTATGCATTTACCTACTTGTAAACCAATTAAGTACTTATCACTTCCATTTAGTTTGAGTTTATGAAAGGTCATTACTTTGAGGGTACCTGTCTAAATAGATGAAAAAAATTAACTACTCTATTCAAAACTACATCTGATGCATGTTTTGCTATATCAACAACCAGGAACGAACTGCGACAAAAAATGAAAATACTGAGTTATTGATCGAAGTTTGGGAAATATTTTTCCCCTTCCCCTCTTTCCTTGTGCCTCGGTTATAAATCGTCTGAGAAAATATGTATTCATTGATATCATTCTTCATGGGGGGGGGGGGGGGTTCAATTATGTCCAAAATCTTACTCATGTCTACAAAGTTAATACCACATACAACTTCATAGAAAGCCTAAGACAAACTAAGATATATTGTATTTATAGTGCACGACAATTCGACCACATTCAAGTCATTAGGTGTAGCTTACAGTTTCTAAGATGTATATGGATTTTATTTTAATACATTTGGCTAGACATGAATGACATCGATGTGAGATGATAATGATGACACAGAAGTCTGTGGACGAGTTTGGCCGGTTGAATGTTCATTTTCACAATATTAATCTTGAGGTGGCGAGAGAGATATTGGACATCATTTCCTGAACCCTTGTATATGAAATGTCAGATGTTAGGTTGATGGTGGTTGAAAGTGAAGTAGTGTGGGTGAGGTAAAGGTCGTTTAGTGCGGTGAAGTGTAGATGGGGTGATGTGTGTGTAGTGTGATTGTCCCTAAGGGGAAACAATGACAACCCCTCTCTCCTATAAGATATGACTGATTTGGACCGTCCAAGAAGGGATTCTAAAGCGTACCAGAAACGTGAATTCTAATGCGCTTGAGAGGGCAGTGGCTTTATAAGATCTCCACGCCCGGTGATGAGAAGTGAGCAGATTCGCGGAGATCCACTCGTGTTATGGCGTGGGGAACTTGAGGAGTAGGCGTAGATGAAGAGAAGAGGCTGTAGGCGTGGAATAGAGATGAGAAGACGATCAATGCAGCTCTGAATAGAAGCCCAACCACTAGTTGTCATGAGAGATCAAGAAACCGGGTATGGGGTTGAAGTGTAATAAGGGTGCTTTGGCATGTTGGATGGTCAGGGCTGATCAAAATCCTTTAAGATCCGCCAGCAATAGAGTTGAAGAAAACGCTGAGGGGTATATGCAGCCGCGCGCTAAATAGTTCTTTACAGCACCGGCGAGACTAGGTTTCTGGAGAAAACCAGTCTCTGGAATCGTCGGGCAGCAAGGTGAGGCAATGTTATTGACACAAATGTGAGGTGTTTCCAGGCTTGATTATCCTTGTCCCTGGTCATGCTGGGTGCTTGAGCGGCGATGAACAGTAGCATCATTACCATATGTAGCTATAGGTCTATCCCTGGAAGACAGCTAGACATCAATTTAAAAAGTTCATCATCAGAGGGGCGTGGCACTGCAGTGGGCGTGGCACTGCAACCTGTGTCATGAAAACCATCATAGACCAAGTTACAATCCCTGAGAATTAGTAGAAACCGAACGAGAGTTAGACTTGACAATGTTTATGCCACGATGGGCAGGTCGTGTATTACTACACGAGGCGTAGCCTAGTGTAGTGAGGAGCAGACCTGACCAGAGTGGCATAGACATTGACAAGTCTAACTTGAGTTCGGTTTAGTATTTATCCTACCTCGTCTATGCTTTTGTATTACTAAAAGATAAATATTGAGTCAATGACCAACAGAACTTTTTTTCATAGTAGCTGACATCCTGCTCTCTGATTGGTCAATATTGTTTTTACTCTAGTGGCATAAAAAACACTTTATGTCACGGCCTGCCACATAAAATTTCCCTATGTTAAGTCTATGGCCGTTTTTAATTAGGGGTAGGATAATAGCTATAAACCACACCTGGCATCCACGTGGCAGGTTGGAGGCGTCACAGGGAGGAGGAGGATGCACTAGCTGCAGCCTCTGCTTGATGCTGTGTTTGATGATAACGCTTCACTTTTCCAGTGTCAGCGTATAGGATTTTCCATAATATGAGCAAAGACTTCCTCGCTCTAACTCCTTAAAGTGAAGAAAATACAGGATAGCTTCAACTAACTCGCAAATATGCTGCGTCACATCGCTTTGAGGCTGCATCAATCCCCGCAACGACGAGCACCATGAAGATACCCCATATGCACTCTTGTATATTTGTATATTTGATACATCCATGCCTGTAGAAATGCACTGTAATTGTTGCCTTTTCTTACCATGTGTAGGTCTTGGTACAAGGGCAATCCACTGCAAACGATGGTGCACCTGAGCAACTAACATTTCATTCGGTCGCTCAGTCCGTATGACAGACCATTTCTTGAGTCCGAGGCACTCAGTGTACCCGCCCTTGCCACTGTCATTAGCTGTAATAGATCTGCTGAATTCCTAAATATTATTTATGTTGAGGGTGTCATTGCTCTCATTTAAAGGACAGTAACATTCTCCAGTTGATTAACGAAGTATTAATGCATCAATATGTACATTTACCACGAACACAATTTTTCAAAAACGATAATCGTAGTTTCGTCATAATCATAAGACCAAACTATAACCAATATGTACGATGTTATCAATATAAACATGAATTCAACTGAATTTGTTAACCATTGCTAAGCATATACTTTCAACTTTCCAGTTCTTGGATGTTCACATGATGACTACCGCGGAGAGATGATGGAGAATATTAAGGTTAATTGATACTTTAAAGTATGCGGAGTGCGTCTGAGGCAATCCAGGGAGAAGTCAGAGTCTAGCATCACTGAGAAGAGAACACCTTCGAATGTAGTGAGAAGAACGAAAAAGATAATTTTAGGGTAGGCGGGTGGAATGTTTTTGGTTAAAGTATCTTTGTAGTGTCTGAAGTGGTGGTAGAGTGTTACTACGTGTCGCTCAGTCCTCCCCCGAGAAGCTGCTGGTGCTAAGGTAGCAGCTGCCCGTAGGATGAGGAATGCGAGTGTTTGCTGTCAGATTTGAGTTGGGACCTTTGTTGCGGTCTGGCAGGGGAGCCAGGTCGCATCAAGGTCCAAGAGTTCGGCCATTTTTCCTGAGGAACCTCGACGGTCATTGCGTTCGTTTGTGGCTGGTGGCTGGCACTTTGCCAGGGCAAGGTCCGCCCCGAGTTTGTCAACGAGGTGTTTGAAGGTGGCCTTGTCCGTTTTGTGGTCCCCCTCAGCGATGCAGATACGCCAAGGCATCTGTGAATCTCTGGCACGCCATTCCCGATAGACATGCCTCAAAGCTGGGGCATATATCAATAAAGATATGCCTGTGGGCAAAGCGGAGGAGAGGGAGATCAAGGGGTCGATCCTCAACTACCCGTGACATGACGGCCTTCCAGACGAAGGTACCTTTCCCGAGGAGGCGGAGGCAGGTGGTGAGATCTCCTATGGCGGGGAGACACAATCAACCCTCAGGAACTAACGTAATGGCCGACGTGTGAGCATGCGGGTCAGTATCGATGCGTAAGTGCCTGCCTCAAATGAGTGGATATAGCCATCATCAGAACCTCAAAATTGTTGAAAAGGTTCATGAAGTACCAAAAACGAACATAGCGCCAACAAAAATTCATCGCACACGCGTGAAGTCCGCATCAAAAGAACTAGAGGCCAGGATCGATACTTTGGGACCAAAAAGGGAATAAAATATCAGGTTAAGGGCACCCGGGTGGTCATCGGTGGGAAGTCCTATAGTGAGGAGTCTATGGAGTTGCCCCATAATCTTAATCTTTCGCAGATAAAAACCATGGACATTAAAGATGGCATATTTTTTTCCGGGGAAGCACTCAGTTTTCTCAAACCTGTACCCATCACCAATTGACTACAATGGTAACTCAGTGAAGCAATGCTACCACTACACTGAGATAATCGCGACTGGGGGAAATGATCTTGCGACCAAAATATTGAAATAGAATGAACCCTTGGATGACCTATTTACAGCAAAACAATGACCAGAGTCTAGACAGTGGGCAGCGTCCAAGGTCGTTAATATGACGGTCACGGTAATTGCTACATTTAGTCAGGCTCCTCAACTCAACTGTTGGAAACTAAACAGCTCCTGGAAGTCACGCACTACTATCTTTTGGGGGGGATGTGGCCTTCACCTTAGAGAAATAGGTAAATATAACGCCAACGACTCTAAGTGTTACAAACTTGGACTCATCCTAGAGAGGGTGCGGACTACGTTAAGTGGAAATTACAACGAGGTCAGACTCTGATCCCCTAACCATCACTGCACGAAACCTACCGCTTTACATATGTATCCGAAACGCGTCTAACAGTAGGATTTTGCGTCTAGAAGTTAGACCTGTTATCCGTCTCGTAGACGCCTTATCTAGTGGCGTATATACATGTCCATGGTGCGGTCTTATATACGTCATATATACGCCTGATTCCGTTGTATATACACCACTCTCAAAAAGTTCCATTATCTGCCACTTGGGGACACTACTGGTAGCATATTTCATTTGCCATTAACCATCCAAGTCTCTATTATATGAAAATTGCAATCTTATATTACCAATTTATTTTATAAAAACCATTGAGTCAACCTGTACAAACGCGGCTGACGGCAGGCGGTGGGCGGTGGGCGGCGGGCAGCCGGGGGCTTCTCACTGAGGCTGGCTGGGGGTGGCGTGGGGTGGTGGGGGGACGGTAGGGGGTGGGGTTGGGAGGTCGCAGGTTGCTGGTCAGTGTTGGTGCATCCTCTACCAACACCCACAGGACGGGGCGGGCGGCGGGTCGCAATTTTTTTTTTTTTGGTATCATATATACGCCTGGCGTATATATATTGCGCAGAGTATGTTTTATCTTAAATACGCCAGGCATGAAAGACAGCCAAGTCGCGCGCGTCTACATATGGAAACTGTCTCGTAGATGCCCGAAACGCAGACGCGTATAAGAGGTGTATACAAGTATAAACAAGCCATGATACAGCCGATATGTGCGTTATCGCGATGGCGTATATATATGTAAAATGGTGGTTTTCGTGCAGTGCATAGCAGAAAGACCCAGACAGCCCACCACCTTTTTAATAAAATTGTCAAAGGACATTTTCAAGTTGGAGAGTGTCCTGATTAGGACATGGGTTCCGGGACCAAATCATGTGGTTATTGGCGATTCTCAGGTTAAGAGATTATACTTCCTTTTCTCAAGCCGGTTATTAATCTACACAAAAATGCTTAATTGCCATTATTATGTCACAAACGTAAATGTCATATACTTAGTTATATGTATAAAAGGAGCAAATACCCATGTTATATCCACAACATGCCCCATGTTACAAGACAATTTGATACAACTGTACTTTTTAGGAACAAACCAAATAGTACCAGTTATATGAAATCACTGCACTATCATTGAAGTAATCTTTGGAATAAGCAATCGGCTTTGCTACGTAACACGGATACTTATAAAATGTTTAAATCCCTAACAAAGTCAAAGTTATTGCTAAATTTGGCAAAAATACCATATGCAAGAGGGGCGACCCCATTCTTGACACAGAAGCACAGATAGAGTTTTGCTAGCTTTATCCTGTTGGCTGCTGTCGAGGCCACCATCGGGTCGATGAGTGAAGACCTCGAGGTACCCAGAGTAGTAGCCCTAGAGGCTCAGGGCACCCCTCTCATAAGATCTCACACTCTCTAAGTCGTATTCTGTACTCTCACTACGCCCTATAATCTCAATGATGCCACCTAGCGGGAATATTGTGTGTCGGGGATTCTCAAGGCCCTAAGCCTAGTTCATTGAGAATTCTTCTTCCATAGAGCGCAGTGAGATACTTGTACAGATTACGATTTAGAGAGTGTGAGATCTTATGAGAGGGTGCCCAGGGCCAGCCAAAGCCAGAATTTGTCCATGACTGCCACATAGACTTCTGGGCGCTGGCTGACGAGGCTGGGGGTAGGTTGGCTGGCCATGATTGTCTCACCCTCCACGACACATACCTGTTCATTCATCTGTGATGCGATCCGTCAGGGATTTTTTTTTCACCCCTTTGTCCTCACATTACGTATTCGTGTGGGAATATGCGAGGATTACCTGGGAGATGATGGAGAGACCCATTGGATTGCTGAACCGGGTCCTCTATATCTGTTGCTGGCTGGCATGTGGTGTTATTTCCCTGCATGGCCGAGCGCTCCACGATGTGGAATGGTGGGTGGGCATCTGCGACCGTTAGCGGCGTGGATATCTGTAGTGTTGATATCCCCACTGCTCTGCTCGCCACCCTGGTCGCGTTACTAGGTCACTTGGTGCTTTGACCCGCAGGTGTCCCAGCAAGGTGTTGTACTGTTGCTGGGCGTCCCACTGCGGTGTTGCTGACCCCGTAACCTCCGACAGACGAAGGGGTCTGAGCGAGGAGCAGCTCCAACACATATCTCACCTCTGGTATTTCCGTCTCATAGGCTTAACATTGGGAGCTTGTTCTCCATCCCACTACGAGTATTACAGTCCGTTTTCAATGGTCTAAATCATGTGTGCCGTTCGTTCTTTTAGTTTGTACAGGGGTGAGATAAATACAGAAACTAACTCTTTTTTGGTCAAAGTCGTTTAAATGCTACGTGGTGTTCACTCGGCTGTTGCATTGTTCATATCACTCCACATCATACTCATGGAGAACAACAACTTTGACCAAAACTTGTTGGTTTCTTCTTTATTATCTCACCCCTGGAATAAATGCCCATAGGCTTAACATTGGGAATTCGTTCTCCATGCCCCTACTACCTATGCACTAAGTCAGTGTAAATACACACTGCTGCTAGGGGTATAGTTATCGTACACAGACCACCTGCACTGTACGCCGGGAATTATTGTACTGGTTACTTTGGATACCAACAGATTGCACGCTTTGAGTGACAAAATGCAGGCTTTGAACCTTACCTGCATGCTTTGAGCTACAGATTGCACGCTTTGAAGAAATAAAGCATTTTGATTGGACGAGAGTCCGACAACAGAATTCTAGGTGCAAGATTCATAAATGGCGGATCCCTTCACTTCGCGAGTTCTGTGGCATAGTACAGTATCCACGGAACGAGTTAGTGTGTACATCAAACATCGAGGTGGAATACAAGTACGAATCACATGAAACACGTTATATAGCTTAGATATGCGAGATCAATCGATTTCGATACGTTCACGAACTGAGCGGGTGACTGGTAGATGTCAACAAATAGCGGAGACACTGCACCGCTCGAGTATAGCTGTCCGACGGGACGATCGAGCGTAGCAGGGTGACCCTGCTTTGATTTATGCGGCAGTATATATGTATTATATCACAGTATTCGCGCCTGCACTGTGATTACTTCTGGTTATCAACATCCGGCATATCTGCTAGCATACACATCGTGTTTGAGAGTTGTGCCAAGTCACTTCGACGTCAAATTACAGTCAGTTTTAGCAAATTAAGACCGAATTAAGGTATATAATAATATGAAACAATAGTGATGGTGCCAATACGGGGTAGATTTACTCATTGTTTCGGAGAAATTCGTTCTGAACGAGCCGGCACAGCGAGTTCAGAACGAATTTCTCCGAAACAACTCATAAATCTACCCTGTATTGTCACCATAACTATGGTTTCACATAGTATTGCGGTCCGTTCTCCATGGTCTATATCCTGTGTGTCATCCATTCTTTTAATGTGTATAGGGGTGAGATAAATACAGAAAGCTGGTCAAAGAAATCGTTCTTTAATTCTTTATACAAGTAAAACACGCTTTCACATCTCCCGCAATGTTAGCCACAGGAGATTCACCTGCCTTTATTTTCTTCAATAGCCTGGTGCTCCTGGAAGGGTGTGCTTTGTCCTTGCCCATTTTTGTAAGGAAGCGATGTTAGTTCCTCGAGTTTGGAAAGGCAAACGTTTAGCACCAAATGGAATGTTTGATTGAAGGATGTCTTTTGTGAAGTATTGGGATAGTGTAACCATGTGACTCTTGGTCCACCGGGTCGGGGGAGAATGTGGTCGCACATACATTACCGCCACCACGTTAGCCAAAATGTGATAGCCTTCCACGTAGATAGTGCCAATTCACGTATATTATCAACACGAGTGAATATATATTGGTATAAAATCACTCAAAGGTCGTCAGCCCTTCATGGTGGAACCAACTGCAGTTGCCAATTGACAATAGTAAATAGGAAAGGCATATGATGAGACTTTTGGAGGATAGAGACTACAACTTGTAGTCACATCTATCGCTTCCATGCAATGTGTTAATACAGGAATCACATAACATTTTATGTTGAGACTTATTCTGCCGTGATCGTAATACGTCACACTTTAGTTGCACAGAAGGCGGCTTATATTCCCTCTTGTCCCAATATACCTATAAGCATAAGCCAAAACCGAGGCCTATAGTCTTTTTTGTCCCCGGAAGCGCTCTATCGTGAACAGGTTGCTGTATTTCAGCTCATTATGTGAGGCACTTTTTGATAGGAAAAGTTTTATGAAGTGACTATACAAATTACTTTTCATTTAGATGAACGAACGCCAGATACTGTGACGATACTGTAGTTACTAACCTTCATATAAATAGAAAAAAAGTAGTTTCGAGAAAAATACCTATAGTTCTTCAGAATTTCACTATGTGCGATAGACACAATACTAGTTAAGATACAGAAGCCTGATCAACATCACTATATTACACGTCTCCTCTATGCCTCCAAAGATCGCTCCATCCAGAACCTGTCGTTTAGAGTGCGCAATAACTAAAAGGTGAGCAAAGATGTACGCAGGGGTGTGTGTGTATGTGTGTGTGTGTGTGTGTGAGGGAGGGGGTGGTTAAGGGCGGTTGTGCGTAGGCGGTGTAACACAATTGGCGGTTGTTGCGCTGGTTGAGAGCATGCGTAAAGAGAACCACCTCAGCCTTAGGTCCGTACTAAGATTTACAATACATCAATATTTATGAAACTTTAGTCGTGACGGGTGACTTCTCCCGGAGTCCCCACAGCGGTATTCTGTTTCCCCGCCCTCTCCGCCAATTCCCCTACTATGCAAAGTATAACCAAAGCCCCATCGTCCATTCCCCTCCCAGTCTAACCTCCCCCCTTCCCCGATGTAATTCCCTCATTAAGCAAAAACTCCCCACCGTCTTTCAGGGAACAACTCGTAAATAATTGGGTAGAATAGGTGTGGTTAGGGACGCTCGTTAAATGAAGCCTGCCCCCTCCACACACTACCCTACCCCGTCGACTTCTACCTGCCCTGCCGAGCTCACCCGGGTGGCGTTAACCAGTGCAGTGAGTTGTATCTAATCTTGCCACTAGTAAATCTTGGTGGTAATTATATGCATACGCCTCCAGCGAGTTTCTAACACCTGAACGTGTTTGAAATTGACAGTGACGTGGTTAGGATCTACAGAGTGAACATGCTGAAAGTGTAATCCCCTTATTACAGTAGCCATCTGAAATTTATTATGAGACATAGATATGACACCACATGAATTAAATATTACACTATTAATATTATATGTACATAATGCAGATATCCTATCATGCCCCAATATTTATAGTAAAAGATACATTGAAAATTATAAAATGAGAATCACCTTCATGCTTGACAGTAACGTGGCATTGTGACTTAATCTGAATTAAATGCGTCTTGCAATGTAGACATTGTCAAAGTTTAATCATCCTTTACATTGATTTATGATTTGTGTCTTATCATCAATCGTGTAGATGGATACTAACAGATCATAGCTACCCATTCATAAAACCGGTCAGTATTGTGTATTTATATATAGGATACCTCATATTAATACTGAGGTAGATCTCTAGGATATTACATGGGGAAAATGTGTTCAGAATTTTACCTATAAAACCATTGGAATAGTACCTGTGAACTATACTGACTCCTTTCTTATCAGATCAGCTTCCACATAATCTACTGGTATAGTTTGATAATCTCGTGTGTGACCATAATGCAGATTATATTATTATGATTATTTTTCATTATGAGTAACATAAGTCACAGTGTGCTGCAATGCTTTCTGTATAACATTCTCATTGAGAGTCAAGGAAATGCCAATTGCCAAGGCGATATACACGGGTAAGGTGATAGACAGTAGGCGAGACCCTTTTGATAAACCCTCAGGGCAATTGTTGCTGTAAATACTGGCCACCTTCTACGTATTTGATGGGTTACGACATTAGATTATTTGAAATCTTCCACCGATCGCGAAGGAAGATAACGAGGTAATGGAGTATGTCAGGCAATCTGAACAATTAAACTATCAAATGTGTCCACATTGTTGAAGTTCTTTATCTTATACTCTTATTTCTACCATATCACCAGTTAGACTGCTAAGATTGGGTGCAGCTACAAACTATTGTCTCACTCTTGGCATTCTTCCTCTAGAGACTTAACGTTGAGAAACTCGAATCCAACGCTCATAAGATATTTAGGGAAAATATCCAATGGGGGACTATATCACAAATGTTAGCCCATTAGTCAATGTGAAGAATGATATAGATTCACAATCCTATTCAACTTTAGGGACAGAGCTTGATCCCATCGAGTTTGAATCGTGTAGTAATTCACAAGTCCGAGCCGCGTGAATTACGTAGCGATTCAAACGAGATGGGATACGAGCTCTGACCATAAACTTCCATAGGTTTCCTCTATATCATTTCAAAGAATTGACACTAAATGGACACAAAGTTACCAAACGTGTTGAAGATTCCATTATGCATAAAGGTCTCTGTGTTGCAGCTCCAGGCTAGTATATGAGAGAAGGATACCATGCGGTATTTGGGTACCAATACGTAAACATAGATACAGTATATGCCAGGCCTCATAAAACAGCAACATCCAAAGGCAGAATGTGTTGTTTGAAATATGCTTTTGGATCCATTCCATCAGCAAGCAGTGTGGCTTGCCTCGATAGACATTTTGCGTGAGCGTTCTTGGGAGTGGGGATATCATTACAAAGCGGTTGATACGGGAACGATTATTTTCTCCAACGCCCGAGCCCACCAACCTATCCACCCTCCCTCTCCTCACCCACCCTAACCCCCACTCTGCACTCGCGGTATATTATCGGTGCACAATACTGGTATTCTATGTAGTTTATGTCAAGAGCGTTGTTAAGAAACCCATGCATGCAGACAATGGTAGGAGAGCAGATGCCTCTTTTTAAGTCCCCTCTCACTGTATGTTTTGTTTGGTTCAGTGCCTTAAACTTCCCCCGCACATACACATACACACACCCGTTGGCCTGGCTTCTCCCAATAGATGACAGACAGGCGGGTGGGCAGAGCAAAGACTTTTCGTGCATCATGCAATGCAAACAAACACAAAGCACAGCGGCGGTGGGTATTGTGAACCGGAAACGAACACTAACAAGGTCTGTAAGTGGCCTCAGTGCGGTGGCGCCGTGCGGCGGCCACCAGGCAAATACAGAGGGTCACTTCGGCGTCTACTTTAAGTCAAGGCCCCATGTTCCCCGCCTCCACAATCAAATTACGACAGATCAGAATGACAGAGCCGTAGACTGCGGATGGAGGGAAGGGGAATCTGTGAGGAGAAGTGTGAGACGGGAGTGGTCTGCTCGTTATAGCTGTAGTCTCGCGGTTTAGAACATTACATTTGGCATTATATTTGTATGTATATATATATATATATATATATATATATATATATATATATATATATATCATGCCATGTGTATATATAATATATAAGGCCCCGAGGGGACTCTATCAGTAGCATGAACTATGGAATAGGAATATGGGGTTGAGGTGGACAAGGATAGTGAACGAAGAAGAAGAAAAAGAAGAAGAAGAAGAAGAAGAAGAAGAAGAAGAAGAAGAAGAAGAGGAGGAAGAGGAAGAGGAGGGGGAGGGAGGTAAATCCTGATGGAGATATAAGTAAAAGTTAACCCTGCGTCAAGTCGATGCCAATCACAGCCCAGGTGAGTATACCACATGACATGAAAACTCCTACTGTGGTGCTTTCCCAAATCCAGGTACATGTACTTATAGTCCACTTACCTGGCAGTAGTGTTCCAGGTAGGGCCCACCGTTTGTTATGACAGTGCCAGGTGGCCTTGAATGTAGTATACAGGCGGGAGGCCCAATGATAGCCCCTTCAAGATGTCCTTAAACCCTAGAGAGGATGGCGGGTCGGTATGGAGTCAGTGACGGGTGCTGGTGGCAACAAGTCGGTGGCTAGAGTTGACATGAGGGGGCACCTGCACGTCTGTCATTGCCATGTCAAGGCCCCAAGCCCCACCCCCGCTCAGTATATTTTCTAAGCTAACCGCGTGGGCCATTATTTAGGGCTAGGGGCGGGAGGGCCCCTTTAAACACTCGTACAATCCCCATGCGCTTGCTCCGTCATGTCGTAGAGGTGGAGGAGGGTGTGTATGTGTGAGTGGCTTCACGCCGGCTCTACCGTGACAGCACACCCACCCTCTTCTCTACACCCCACCCCTCGAACACTTCTTAACCCCCACCACGCACCCCATCCATGACCCCAGGGGGAACCCACCAGTGCAAGGATCGTACAGTGTGCGTAGTTGAGGCCTGGGTGGGATTATAGAGCGACAGGGGCAGTGGTGGAAAAGTCTACAAAAGGATGATGGTTTCCTGTGGTGAGGCGGTACTGTTGGGCAGAAACAGGGAATATCGTATGTTGATCAGTGGGATCGGTTTTGTGTTTCAATGGAGAATCATTGCTTACAATGATGATTATTGGTCCCTTTACATTTACTATACTAATTACCGTACAGAAAATAAAGGAAATGAGTAAGTAATCACGCATTGTATAACCAGGTAGTAAATGTTACGTCATACACCAAAGGTGTCCTTTATAAATCAGCTAAACTCTGGAATGAGCTTGCCCAGACTGTTCGTGCCATTGATACACCAGAAGCCTTAAAGAAACATCTAAAACAACTGCACTGGTAACTATATGATGTTCACTTCGCAAAAGAAAAATAGAATGGATACACCACCTGATGTGGGCTGATACTAATACAGAAACAACATCTCATAAAATGATGAGTGGAATCAACACTTGTCACCACAAAAGGACATAAAATCACCACCACTAGACTAAATATATCATGACTACTGAAGAGCAAGCAGTTTTTGCCCTCCCCCCATCCCAGTAACTCATCAGACATTATACCCATATAACCTATCATCATCACTTATAAGCACAGGCTGTAAGCCTCACTTGTTATTCTCCAATGTGATGTAATGAACAACGCTAATTACTGGAATAGCATGTACATTTGATCCACCAAAGTGGAATTCCTATGGCTGGACTGAAGGAAGACACGCCTAAAGCCTATGAGGTCCAGGGTAAATAAATGAATCAAAAAAAAAAAAAAAAGCTTAAAGATGTGTCAGGCACCTGACATTAGCTCGTTTGTTTTTATCATTGGCTCATAAATTCACCACTCAGTTAATCTTCCTTTTGTAGATTAAAGTGATATTTTAACTTATCAAACAATCTCATTCAATAATACCCACCACCTTACGGTGTAAGGTTCATGTATAGTTGACATACGACGACGTCAACCTCGATTGGTTTACAGAGCCGCCTGTCCACAAATCCAGCGTTCGTTTTATTCATCACCAATCTTATCGAGTGAATACAACCCAGGAAACAACATATTAGAGGGTATATCAATAGGGACTATTTCTCTCCTCTACAGCACGAAGGGATTATTTTCTCGTAATCAATGGCATTTAGGCCGTATACAATTGATTCGATATCCGTATATAATGGCTCTGCTACCTGACAGTTCTTAAACAACAGGTTGTGGTTTACTGAATCCCCACACATTTTGTATGGGGAATTTGTATGCGATTGATGATAAACAACAGAAAGACATTCTAGAAAGTAAAGGTTCCTGTGAGCCTGTGGAAGATCGGCAATGTACTGCCGAACAGATAACTCCAGTATGATAAAACCTTAAAAAAAGAAGTGCTTTGCTATGTATGACTAGGTCAGTGACAGAAATCCCGTGAAAAATTAATGCATTATTGCATCACGATAGGTTGACCATCAAGTGTCGCTCGAGCATTGTTCCCAGCACAGTAGCTTTTGTAACCCCTGGCTCCACTGGTGCGACGGAATCGTCGCAATTCACCGTCACATCACACATCATGAAACTTCCTACAGACAAAGTATATAAACCCTCTTGTCTTCAAGCAAGGCATACCCTACCATGGATATATAGGGTATACATACTGCAGTCATAGATTAGCACTTATGATAGCCTCCATGCACGCACCTGGGGCCCGTTAAATAATCTAGGATCCAACATGTAGACCCTTTTCTGTATGCTATAGAGACCCCGGGATGATGTGAGTCAACGTTATTCAACACATATGGACGACCGTGTGGATGGCTGACACTGTCTTAATGAACAGACTTAAATGTTTTTTAAACAATACGAGATAAAGAAAAGGGGCTTCATGTACGATCCTAGATTATTAAACAGGCCCCAGGTCTCACAATGTGTGATGCAAGCAGTTAAAACGGCAGGCTCTAGTTGCGGGTGTAAGCCTGTTGCTACAGACTTATATACTCTCCTCCACTCAGTGTATCAACTGACCAAAATTTTTTCTCTTTATCAATATCAACATTATACATATGAACATTAAAGGTATATCAGCATTGTACGTGCAAACGTGTATACAAATAATGTACATATATATATATGTTCATTGCGAAGATTCTATCACACCAGTGTGACATATCCTGGCTTTTCTGGCAATGGATTCATCGCACTTGGGGTAGAAAATTACCTCCGATAGATCGTATATTTTCCACAAAACGTGTGCGATAATTCCGTTGCACCAGTGGAGCTGGAGCATTAGTATATGACCTCAAAAGAAGGTATTGCAGTAGTATATATAAGAGCTTCCTTTGTAAGGCGGTTAATGGTATGCAGCATCATAATGTCTTATATGTAGCAATAACTTAGGCAAAACGTATAAACCTAACATAAAGTGTTGCGGCCTTCATCTTCTCAAATGAGAAACGATTTTGAGGTTACACCTAAGCCCCTAACGTCAGGACAGGGACATGTTCAAAAACCAAAGTCAAGTTGATAAAAATTGTGTGGGTGCAGCCTGTGGTGTAGAATTATTTTCGTTTAGCATTACTATTAAGATCCAGACGATTTTTCCTATATCGTGAGAGAGCTAGGCTTACACCACATTTACATATGTATTGCCCTAGGCATATAAAGGTAGACATATATGGGTTCCATGCCCAACGCTAGTAGGGAATATTTCCCAAATGTGTGAGTTGCCGGTACTCTACTTGAATCCAAGTACCTTACGTCAGGGGGTTTAGAACCAATGTGGCTCATTCCAGAGTAAATGAGCAATGGCTTATGTTGCACTGTAGCATTGAATTCCGCCTGGAGCTATATTCTTGTGACACGGAATCATTGATAGGCAGCGCTTAGTGTTTGGATGTAGTTTCATGCAATGGTTCTAGGTACCAGGAAACCAGCTCTCAGTGGAGTAAATTGAAACCCACTTACGAACGTTTGGCAACACAAACTGAGAGTTTGTATTGCATTAACTTTGAGATATAATTAATTTAGCTTGATACATTTTCGATGAATTGAGTCGTGGTAGCACATTTTAGTGGCGGAAAGGGGCTGCCAGAGAATTCGTAAGATTATTCCAAATGTCGCCAATTGCACAGACTTTCCCACTGATTGATCACACAAACTGAAATAAAGACGTGTGGCAGCTACGATATTGAGGTTGGTAACTGTAAGGGTGAAGGTCATGCGAAAGGGAGTACATGTGCAGGGACACTTGGCCTAACTACTACATCTAACTTGACAATGTCCCATTTCTGAGATGTATTGGCCCAAAGAATCAATAGCTATTTTTAGAATGTGTTAACTGGATCAGCAAAGTCCATTTCTATGATAAGAAACTGAATTGAAAGCGTCCAATTCGAAACACTGTTGAGATGACCACCCAAAGCTTCTGCTTGTCCTATATTCTGTTTTCCACCTACGCAAGTTAAAATTTCATGCCTGGAACTGAACCGCTCTATACAAGCTTTGACATAACCCTCCCATAGAGCGTAAAAAGCCTCACCAACTGCTTTACCCGGGATGCGACCTCCTTAAGACTAGCGGAAATTGAAAATGTGGCAAAGGGAAGTTATTTTGTCTTCAGAGAGGTCTGGTTAGATTTATCAGGATCAGCCTTATAGCTAATATTGAAATTTCACGTTATGGGAGGTTGGAAGTGTGTAGGCTTAATCCGGATTTTTTTTCCAAAATGGGCAATGCAGTGTATATAATCCACCGAACACGGTTTAAATCAGCTTTTAAGAAGTGTGGGTATCCGTTTGTAAAGGCAACTTCTATTCAGCTTAGGAAGACCTGTGAGACTGTAGGGATCAACTCTGAGGAGATTAATACATAAGTCAGATCAGCTGCCAACGCACGGGTCAGCAACCTCGGGATCCTGTGATTGCGGTTTCCGGGAAAAGCACCTTACATGGAAGTAAAGAAGCATTGCAAATACCCGTAATCAGCATTCGGTAATCTGGCGTACATTCACGCTCGACAAGATAACGGCATCGTTTACTATAACCAGGAAGTTGTTGTCACTACACCCTAGGGCACATCTTTGATCAACCTGACCTGATTGAAAAGACGTCACCCATTGACATGATTTATATGATACTTAATCTCTGAAGAGGCCGCTTTCACTTTAGGTGTGATGAATATGGGAGTGTAAGGAAACCTGATAAAATATCCAGGTGGCACTTGTACTACTTTTGAAGACTACAACCTCAAAAAGGACACATTATTTTCAATAACGGTATCCGTTTACATCCCATTGCTTATTAACATTAGTCCTCTCTGGCGTACTTTATTCATTTTGAGCATTACATAATTGGAGATGGTGCCTAGATAATTCCTATAATGCACAGTAGTGGACGTGCCGGTACAAATAGGTCATGGATCCTGTGCTGCTTCACAAATCCCCAATCATATCCCGATTATATTGACAGTTAAGTCTGGCTATCATAATCAGGCCTACTTTATGTGATGCAACTTTTGAGAGGCAGTTATTGGCAATTCTTTTATTCTGTTAAAAAAGAAGAAGTGATTTTCATTGTATAAGCTATTCTTGATGAAGGCAGCAACCTTATACTGCGCAACTAAATTTCTGACAAAACGCAAAGTTTATGGGTTACGTGCATGAAAAGGTGTCTTAAAGTGCAATCTGTTAACCTCGACGAATAAAGTACAACGAGGTTTCAATATAACTATGATTTTGATTTTGGCCGTATTCTCCGATGAGTTGGCGCGTAGTAATATCAGAGTTGAAGGGAGGATATTGCTTAGCGCAACCTGCGAGGAGAATACGGCCACGTAGATCGAAACCAAGGGGATGTTGTATCACGGATCTCTATAGGTCCATAGTTATGTATACTATTCAGCATTACAAATTCAAGTTATCAAAGGGAAGACAAAATACCCGTCGATCATCTTTTGCACTACCTTGCACGCTGGGGAGTTTTTCCCCATAATCTCCTAGGTGATTACAACTATCCATGTTCTCATCGGTAGTGATCTGGAAACTATACATTTATGGCAGGTTCGTATAAAATGGATGATAATACTATATATACCTGCGCATGTATGTCTTATGATTAATTCAACGCGAGCATTATGTTCTTCTTTGAAGAAACACTGCCCGTGTGAAGCCGAGAAATGATGTCAGACGAGGTCGTTCTCACGGAGCCCAGAGAAGGCATCTTGGACCATTACCCCATCCCTGGATGAAAAAGAAGAGGCCGGAGTTGGGCAAATACAATTTGGAAATAAATATTGTTTTTCCTTATGAATTGATTATAGATATTAATAATTGATAATATATGAAATAATAATTGACTAATAGAGCTGTGAGTCAATCATATTGAATACATAATGTAATAAAATATTTTAAAAAAGGCCCACGAAGGTAGGTGAAGTAATAAGAGGTGTGAGTGGATGGGTGAAAAAAGTGAAGCAAGTGTGTAGAGTGAGTCAATTGTATTGAAATTTGAATATATAATATGATGAAATATAAGAGAAAAGCCAATATAGGAAAGAGAGGGAAAGGGTGGGAGGGAGAGAGAGATTAAGAGGTGGGGAAAGAGAAGGATGAGAATGAGTCGTTGTATCTTGTTCCCAGTCCTCCGTACTGGGAGGAGGATGCTCGATTGCGAGTGGCATCGGAGATGTCTGCATCAGGAGGACGATGCTCTAATGCGTGGCCGGCAGTGCATTGTTGCGCCGAGTGGGTGAGGCCATTGCCGACGTGTCGGAGCCACGGGTTGGCTGGAGTAGGCGCGGCCAGGGTGACTGGCAGCGAGTGTGCCGGTGGCGTGTTGGAGAAGACAAGGGGCTTCGCCCATAGTTGCTGAAGTGGCGTGGCATCGAGGACCACGTCGGAGAGTGTCGGCCGTGCGCCTTGGAGGCGACGCGGGGCAACGCTCGTCAGCTGACTCAAGAGGGCATGGCTCAGGAGTTGTTGACATGTGCCAGTTACAAAGACCTTGGGGTCGTTTAATTTTGAGGTCTCTTGAGTAACGACATTTCAGCGATAGCTCGTCAAACGCGTTTAATTATCCCTGTCGTCCATGGGGAGTGAAATCCTGAGTCAAAGTCTTATTTGAGTGACCTCGATCGTGACCCAGGACAAAATACACCTTCAAGACAGTCTTGGGGAGACTTGATACCTCGTGGGTCGTTAGGCACAACTGCCCTTCCCGACGATAAATCGAATTATTAAACCCAAACCCTCCCACGACCTCAAAATTAAACAGGCCCCAGGCCTGTTTAATTTTACACCCCGATGATACTTGAAGGTCCGAGGAGAGGTCCTAGGAGGGTTTGGGTTTAATAATGCGATTCATCTTGGGGAAGGACAGTTGTGGATTCAGATAATACACCATTAGCCGTTACTGCTTGTGTTTGATCTGAAGAATAACTTCCAAGCCAATGACAGAAGTTGCTCGAGTACTTATTATGAAATCGCAATTTGGTAGGCAACAAGGTCCCTGGGAATGCAGTCAAACGCCTTCCTTGCATCACAGAAGCATGCTCCAGTTATTCTAGCCCTACCTCTTCATCTTCATTTCTATACCCTTTTATGAATCCAAATTGGTCTCTAAGGTAATGAATCCCCTATTTCATATTCAATCAGCATGTGCATGAGCTTTCTTAGAATCTTAGAAGGGGCGGCCAATAGACTGATGCATATCCGCCTATAGGAATGGGGACAGCTGTAGCATGCTTCCAGTTTGGGGGAATAGCATCAGTATCCAGGCCACTTCGAATGAAATATCTAAATTCGTTTCTCAAAGATAGTAGTCTATCTTGGAGAACCTTCGATGAAATATTGTCAATGCCCTGTGAGTTATACGTACTAATACTATAGTAGGGAACACGTGGGAGTGCGTGTGAATACTCTATCACCCATACATTTTTGCCTATGTAATAACGTATTCATTTTCAATATCTTGTGGCGTACAACCATAGAGAAACAATAAGATTAGCTTGACTCTATTCCGCTTATTACCCATAGGGATGTTCAGTTTGCAATGTACTCAATACCGGCATACAAATCCAGTTACGGATAACCACCCGTGAGAGGAACATACTGAAGTGGATGAATTTATATCTTATGTGAAAATCAGTATTTTCAAATATCAATCTCTGAATGAAAAGAAAAGTAAAGAAATATGCTCGTTTTTTATCTATCCTTTAACCCAATTTCTGCCTTCGAGTAACCTGCATTATCTTGACATTAATATCAAGATTGGACAGGATATTTACAGTAACTTGTAAATCTATTTTATTGAGCGCGGGAAATCACGCTCATATACGTCATCTAGAGGTTAGAATGCTCACACAGGCTTTCAGCTTACTGCAAAGAATCTAACACTGCACTATCCATGCACCAACTATTAAGACCTTGTGAAATGAACAGGTGTCCAGTATCCTGGTCTGACCATATACCCCTGCCTCACTACTGACCTTGTTCCTAAAAATATATGTCATACAATTTGGGCAAGACATAGCTAATATAGGTGCTGCACCTAATCACGTTTGCCTTGGTCTTTATTTAGCCTGAGCATACTGGTTTCTGATGGGACACACTCCCTACATGCAGAGCCAGAAAACCTGTTTGCCCAGTTATTCACCTATGTGCTCTTCTGTAAACATAGACCAAACAAAGGTTATTCCTATAAGAATTATGTACTATAAATGTCCCATGCATTAGAATCACCTGCCAGCTGATTATAGGTCAATACCTACCTATCCCCTTAAATGCAAAGAGAAAGAATTTATCAGAAATAGCTGTCTGAACTATTAAACTAAATTTGATGATGAATAAAAGCCACTAAAATGTTTAACTCTAATCAGTTTTAAAATGATTATGTAATCCTTTTTCATATAAAGTTTGCATTATTAAAGTTTTGTAAATGTATCTTTGTTGTCAATGACTGACTTCAAACAGAAATTGTTTAGAATGTAGCAATATCTAATAATTTCACTTTAATCAAATAAAACAAAAGCTAATAAGCATATCATCACCTATTATATAGTCAAACCATGAAATTTTCATGGTTGTTTTAGTGTTTAAGAAATTTGACATTTAGGTATTGAGAGAAATGGTCTTTCAGCGAGGTAGTCATAATAGCAAGTTTATCATATCATCATATAATACCCAACGTAATCTAAACAGAAAATACAGCAAAAAGGATTGGGACATAGCCATAATGTTTGTAAATAGTTATTTAAGTGGTTGTTATGTGAGAATCTGCAGTACTTTAGAAATACCGCGCTCATCCATTGTAAATGGAAATATCATTAGCTCCTAGTTAGATAAATGTGTACCAAATTTCAGATGTGAGTTCTTTAACTGGCCGAAACAAATGGAAAGAGATTAGTTGATACAAGTCGATTGAGATTCTCCATAACAGATTTTGAAATATTGTAACATTTAAGATTTTATAACATTTCGTATGTTGTAACATCTCGGAACATGTACTACACGGAAAATGTGCAGTACCTAATGACTGTTGAATAAACTATTTGAAAAGATCTTGGCGATGTCGTAAATCTCTCAGCCCTGTCAGTTTACACCCACACATTGACACATTACATGGAGTGCTTCTTAGTATGAAGGCTACTCACGTGTTTCTGAGTTGCTAGAAATATTTCTGTAAGACGTCATTGGTGATTTAATCAGCACCAGTGGGGATTTTCCGAGGCCAATTTGATTTACACTATAAAGTTTCCTTTTAGATTGCCTGTCCCGTGACTGCAATGTAGTCATGTCCGTGGGTATAGGGCTCCTGTTTCAAAATTAGCTAAATTCAAGATGATATTTCATGAAACTTCAGTACTCTAGTTCTCAAGTGCCTGCAGGCCTGTCAGTCATTTGATTAAGCACTGGCTCATATAGCTAATATGAATTGTACTTAAGGGTCATCATTACCCCTATCCCTGATGAACGAAGAGGAAAGCCGGAGTGGGCTAAATAAAATTTTATTAATTTTATGAAGTGTTATTAATATGAATAAGTGTACTACAATGTACGTATGAATATTAATAATAATATTAAAGATGGATAATTGACAAAGATATATTGTATGTCAATTATAATGATAATAACATATGAAGTATAGTTATTATGTGTTATTACATGAGAGTAATAAGATAATGATAAAAATATAGGCCTACGAGTGAAGTGAGTAGGAGAGAAAAGGTGAGGGTGGGTGGGTAGAAAAATGTACGTCAGTACGGTAGGAGAGCTGAGCGAATTGTGAGGCTGAGGTGAGTGCACCGTTCACGCAGGTCGGTTCGCGGTGCATGGTGATAGCGACAGGTGGCGCGAGGAGATCGCTGGTGGTGAAATGTGTCACCAGGGGGGGGGGGCCAATGACCACTCCTGACCAAAGGCCATGAGCAGCCCATTACCCCTATCCCTGATGAACGAAGAGGAAAGCCGGAGTGGGCTAAATAAAATTTTATTAATTTTATGAAGTGTTATTAATATGAATAAGTGTACTACAATGTACGTATGAATATTAATAATAATATTAAAGATGATTAATTGACAAAGATATATTGTATGTCAATTATAATGATAATAACATATGAAGTATAGTTATTATGTGTTATTACATAAGAGTAATAAGATAATAATAAAAATATAGCCAAGGAGCCATTAGAAGAGGGAGAGGTGGGAGGGAATGAAGAAAGAGACTAGTTTTGAGATAGAGACTGAATTAGAGACTTATTGACATTCACAGATGTTGAGTTCTTGATATACGATCGATGAGAGTCTGATCTCCACCCGCCATAGCGCTGAATGTCTAGTTCTGGCATACCCGCTTGGTATGCCTGTGTAGCGGCAGCCTTCCGGAGGCTATGCAGCGTGAATGACCTCAGGGGCTGGCCCGCTGCCGCGAGTAATGTCTCCCATTCCTTCGCGAGGACCCTACGGTAAGTGTGGATCCGTCCGGCAACAATAGGAACGGATCTCGCAGTGCGGCCGTAGGGATCGCGCGTAACATCTGGCGCACAGCGTGCACCTGGCAGTACCTCAAGTCTGCTGCAGGCTGTAGGCGCATCACTTTCTGCTCTCCGACCTTCTGGAGGTTTTTCCCCGCTTTTATGATCACTGTCACATGAGTGGCTGACATGGTCACGTCCCCACGTGAGAGGTGGCAACCCGGGTCGTAAGCACGTGATGAGGGCGGGGCGACCTCGCTCTGCCTCAGGGCAGCGTAATATATAATCAGCAGTGCTGCCCGTATGGTGATATGAAGAGGCGTGTCCCCGAGGCCCGATAAGTTCGTTGGAATACCTCCATCGGCACGGGGGGCTTTACGTTGGGAACGTACTGCTTGTTCCTCTTCATGGCCTCGAGGGCGCGTTTGACCCGGTGATGCTCTGTCAGGGCCACGTCCCCACCTGTCAGCCGTAAATGTGACCGTATATGTGACAGGTGGTTGGCCACGGTCGCCGGCGAGGGGGCGTGCTCTGCGACGTACTCGAGGTAGGCCGTCACGAAAGACACGGTCGGCGCCTGGGGTCCGCCCCCATCCTCCTGCAGAATGCGATGTAGGTGCCGACGGCTGACCGCTGGTTGGCGACTGTGCCGGGGGCACGAGCCTCGGATTGGCAGACAGATGCCCTCGCTTGGAGTGAGAGCAGCGCCGGATCTGCAGAAGAGGCGGAGGATGGGGACATAAGAGGCATGTGAACATGGTATCACAGGATACAAGCGATGCAGAGATACAAATGAGGCAGCTTTATCATAGTCGTTATTTGTGAGATGTGCCCTGCTGAGAGCGTCGGCAACCGTATTTTGCACCCCGGGCACGTGACTGTAGACGAGATCCACCTCCATCCGTGCCTGTATCATCCAGGCCTGCCACGCGCACTCCGCGAGGACACGGTTCCGGGCACGCCCCGAGGTCAAGGCCTGCACTGTTCCCAGGTTATCGCAGTACACCTCGATCCTCGTGCCCCGGGCTGGGTCCGTAACGGAGGTGTTGAGGACGTAGATCGTATTTACGGCCTCGAGTTCCGAGATACACTCCACGGGGTCATTAACGGGGCACACCTGCCCCGAGTAGTAGTATTGGCGGTCGGTCCCGCCCACTCCCGAGAGGCACGCGTCCACGGTGATGCATCTCGTAGGGGGACCTCGAGGTATGAGGGCGTGGCCGTTCCAGCCCTCAGCAAAGCAGAGGAACCAATTCAGGTCTTGCCGCATATCGGCATTGATATTGAGATAATATCTACGCATCCCTCGCAGCGCCTCGAGAAGTTTGCTAACAAATGCCCGCGCCGGGCGAATGCACTTTGCCACGTGCAGTACCTTCCCGAGGACCGACTGCACTGTCTCTTGGTTAGGGATCTTTTCGTCGCTACGGCTGCCACGTGTGCCCGAACGTAGAGGAGTTTAGCCTCGGGTATCGACAGTGTCATCGTGCGGGCGTCGATTTCAATACCCAGCCACGTGACTAGTTGTGAAGTCACGTTCGGCTGTAGCCGCGTCGGTCGAGAGTAGGATGAGGTCGTCCAGGTACATCGCGGCGGTAATACCTTTGCTCTCGAGGATGTCCACGATCGTGTCCGCCACGCACTGCATATGGTACGATGAGGCGCTGGCACCAAACGGCATTACCGTATCACAGTAGTGCCCGCCCTCCCACATGAAGCATAACAGAGGCCAATCCAGCGGATCACAGCGGAAGTTCTTATAAGCGCAGGACACGTCGATCGAGGACATAAAAGAGGTACTACCTGTCGCCACGAGCTTCCGGACGAAACCGTTGACCGTAGGGAGCCCGTGTTCTCGCTCGAGCCCGTAGACCAAGTTTTTGATCACATACGAGTTAACACTATGCTCCTTCGGGAATGTCATGTCCGTTATCACTCGGCGGGCATCGGTGCCTCGCTTCTCCCACGTCATGAGTGGGGACACGTGGCACCAAGGTGTGAATGGGGGGTCCTCAAACAGTCCCAGCATGTTCGAGAACGTCCTCTCCTTGTCAATGAACCTTTGTACCTGCTCGGGGTAGCTGTCGGCGCTTTGGTGATTTGGGATGCCTCGGGTATCGCTGGCCGGCCCGAGGTAGCCGAGGGGAAAACCGTAGCGAATAAACCCTAATAGTTCGTCTTTGCCTTCCATCCCCGAGAGGTATCGTTCCCATGCGTCAATCCGGAGATCTGTCGGGAGCTCTATCCGAGCGCCCAGGGCGTTGGGCAGCCCCGTGTCCCTCACGGCCCAGTATATCGCTCGATGGTTGGTAGGCCCCACGGCTGTGAGGTCCGGCCACTCCCTCCGTCGGTGGTCGGCGAAGGCCACCGGGTCGGTCCGGAGCCCGGGCTGCACTTTTCCGGTCTCGCATGTGCGTCTGATCGCGTCGAAATCCGGAGTGTTTAATCCGACGTGGACCTGTGCCTCCGCTGGTGCGGTAACACTAATACTCTCCACGCCGGGGATATCCTGAGTAGCAGTGCCCACGCTGCGGGCGGTAGGAGCGGCCGGTAACTGTGGGGGCGTGGCACGTTTGTTGATGTTTTCATTTCCCCGTCCACGTGTTGGGGAGAACACGTGATCGATGACGTCACGTGTTGGCGGCGGCTCGGGCACATCAAAGCCGGAGCCACCGGGAGCCGGGGGGATGCTGTCTCGCGCCTCGCTCAGTTGCGGGGCGCGTCCTGCCCGTTTTTTTAACTCTGTGTTGTCTGAGCGTATCCGGCCTGCTGCGGTGTCGGCCGAGCACCGCTTTGAAGAGGGTATCCGGCCTGAGGCATCCGGCGTGGTGTTGGTACAGGGGCAGGCGCGAATCGCAGAAGCTACACACGTGCAGCCACCGGATGCCCCCTTCCTTGTGGCCGTTACGGTGGCGGCACCCCCTCTCGGTGTTGTAGTCCCTGCAGGGGGCCTCCTGCCCTTTGGTACGTCCGGTCTCGTTCCTTTGATGTGTGGGTCCGGTAGCCGTCATGGCGAGCCATACCCGTTCCTCCTGGATACGGCCGTAGTCAGCCCAGTATAAACGGCCAGACTCAATCTGGTCAAACACGAAATTTGACCACCGTCGAACCGCGGCCCACGACCGTGCCTGGGCATCGACGGAAACCTGCTGTAGGTGGCGAAACATGTGCTCACGGTCCTCGGGCCGCACGGCCCGTTCGTCTCCCAGCAGGGACAGAAAACAACTGATATATTCCAGTGGCTCGAGGGATGACCGTAGCTCGAGCTTCTGGTGGAGTGTATACACCCCGTCATGATCAATGTACATATACGGTTTTGCAGTTAATCTACGGGTGCTGAAGTCTGAGATCAATGACTGCTTACCCGTGGTATGGTCGTGCCTCATGGTCTCCTTTTCAAATTCGCGTTGTAGGTAGTCCTCAGGCGCGTAGTTGTCCCGTAGTTGACACGGGAGGGGAGAGTGCGTTCGGCCTGGTCCCGGGCCCAATCCCTCGTCCGGGACGCTGCCGAAGCCCGTGAGCCGGTCGCCTTGGATGCCGGGCGGGAAATCTGCATGATGGCGTCCATCATCCCGTCCATTTTGTCGGACATCTTGCTGAAGCCGGACTCGAGGGCCGTAATCCTTGATGACCGCACGCTGGTCGCTTGCTGGGATACGGAGTCCACGTGGTCATCTGGCTGCTGTTGCTGGCGCACGGTTACCTCCGAGTCCGTTGAGTCGCGTAATTGGTCCACTCATCCTTGTAGAATACAATCGTCCAAATACCAGAAATTATGGAATCCCTTTGTACACAGTCACCGGTATTCGGGGAATACGGAGACCGGAGGTACTTAGAGGGAAAAGCCAAGAGACTGGAGACTAGAAAAATGTACGTCAGTACGGTAGGAGAGCGAATTGTGAGGTTGAGGTGAGTGCACCGCTCACGCAGGTTGGTTCGCGGTGCATGGTGATAGCGACAGGTGGCGCGAGGAGAGCGCTGGTGGTGAAATGTGTCACCAGGGGGGGTAATGACCACTCCTGACCAAAGGCCATGAGCAGCCAATTTTTCAGCTTTTGCCCGGAATTCGGCTAAAGAATAATAATTAGAAAGTCAAATGATACATATGTATATTTTAGGGACATTCGGAATGCTCTGCTGTCGATTATCGTTTTATGAATATTCATATCTGTCAAGAACGAAATGTACATACTCACTTTCCATTCTCACCAAAATGCACTTTCTTCTTTTCAAAAAGTCCATTCCTGTCGAATCCATTGTATCCCATTCGTTATACCAAATGATGATTGAGGCGAATGTGTGAGTAGTAATTATTATAAGGCAAATGTCTGATCAAGCGCGTCAATGCACCCTACCTACCTTGTCACAAGGAACCTTTTCCCTGGCTCGCGGTTTTTTCCAGTCATGTAACCAGTCGCTCTCGTGGATTTAACTTTGTCACACATCTTTTTATCCCCCTCCCTCCCTATAATTTAGGGATAGTAAATTGGGTGTCCTTTATAGGAACTTTTCACTATTATACATTATCATACTGCGTTATACTGTTCAAATTTTCATTTGTCAATCAAGTGAAAAAGTAAACAAATTTCGTACACAGTTTCGCCTCATGTAACTCATCAGGAACACAACGTTCCTGTCAGAACCGGCACCTTTTTTTGTTTTTTTTTGTTTTGAAAAAGTGAAGACCACTATGAAATATGTTATTTTGACCTTCTTGGAATTTAGGAGAGTGAGGACCACTAGAAAAAGCATAACTGTCCTCTCTAGAAGTTAAGAAAGTCCTTAAAAATGGTTACCATGGCTGTCGGGAGTTAAGAAAAGCGCGAAGACCACTAAGAAAAGCATAGTTATCCCTATCCTAGAGTTTAGAAAAGCATAAGGACCACGAGAAAAGCGTGACTCTCCCTCTTGGTGAAAAAAGGCATAAGACCCACTAGAAAGAGTATTACCTTAAGTCTCACTCTGTTTAGAAAAGCATGGGGACCACAAAGATAAAAATGATCAATACCTCCATGGAGCTAGAGAAAGAAAATCAATACCTATACGGATGTTTTGAAATCGTGAGGAGCACTAAGAAGACTATCATCACTATTTCCATGTTTTAGAAGAGCATAATGGACATTAAGAAAAGTCTTACTGTCGTACTTCTGGAGTTTAGAAAAGTATGAGGGATATTATAACTAGGAGCAAATAGAATGTTCATCATTGGTGAATGACCATGCAATTGTAAATGAATGACAACTAAAAGGTTGGGTTACATTCAGTCTATGGATCGTTTTCTGTAACCCACTTGCACCCAGTCAACTTGCCATTTCTCTAACTGCCTGAGTCTAGGATAAAAAATATATCAAGCAGCAGTGGGTCAATGAGGTATTTCGGTCTTGAGTGATTGGTCATGTTCAGCTGGGCATGCCTCCAAGACCCCCAGACACTGGCACCCTGCCTGTTATCCAATAGCACAGCGAAAAGCACGCAGATAGTGAAGGGATACATTTTTCTCAGTACGCTGAAAGTGTATGTGACCACTCAAACCTTTTATAGGCAACATATATATATAGGGCGTGTGAGCACGCTCTAAAAAGCATTACTCTCACTCTCTTGTAGCTATGACTAGGAGCAAATAGTATGTTCATCATTGATGAATGAGCGTGAAATTATATATGAATAACAATTAACAGATTTGAGTTAAACTCTGCTTATGGATAGTTTTCTGTAACCCACTTTCACCCAGTCAACTTGCCATTTCTGCTACTGCCTATAGGACGCAAACACATCAAGTACCAGTGGGTCTTGAGGTATTTTGGTCTTGAGTGATTGGTCATGGTCAACTGGGCACGCCTCTAAGATACTGAGACACTGGCTCCCTGCTCTGTTCTAAATATCACAGTGAATAGCACACAGATAGTGAAGGGATAGTGTGTATGCAGTTCCCTGAAAGTGTATGTGGACATCTCTAACCTCTAGATGATGTATTTAGCGCGCGCAAGCACGCTCTAAAAAGCATGAGGACCCCTATAAAAAGCATTCTATAACTCCCCTGGTTACTAGAAAAGCACCAGGGCTACTAGAAAATGTGATGTTACCACTCTCCGGGAAAAAAGGTATGGGTAAAAAGGTGAACCTATGTATGTCATGTTGTATTTATGATATGGCATGTCGCCTATGAGAGTTCGAGTGAATGGGCGTATCGTAGTATATATATATATGTGTATGAGGATGTGTCTGCAAATGAGAGTTAGGAAAGTGTGTCTTTCTATTTATAGCATGCACTACCGTTATCTTCTTTCTTTCTATAAGAATCGGGATTATTTATAAGAATGGTTCGTAAAATATATGTGGCGTTGACTACTGAGCAAGTGATTGTACCTGCTGATCCCCAACCCACGCCACCGCCGCAGGGGACCAGGGACAATTTTGATTGGATTTTCGATATACATACAAAACCAGTGTCCAAGCTCCCCTAATTAGGCGGGAAAACGTCCTGTGCCAATTAAAACTTATCCCATACGTGTTGTCTGGAATGCAAATACATGTGGGCAGGGTCCCAGTGGGGATTGAGCTGCCATTTGGAGAGTATTTCTGTGACTGGTACCCTGCCTACCTGGAGCAGGGGCCGCTTCTGGAATCAATGCTCTATTGTAAGAGAGCTTATAAGATGCGCTAGGTGGGCATTCTATTACTCAGTAGTTCGATTATGAAAATCTCTTCAGGCATCAGGCAAGGGCCACCGCTGTGGAGGTTGTTTGACTGGTATTTTGCAGGTTTTATAAAATAAGTCACTGCCGGTTATCGGGGTAGGACGCGGGATATCTTAAATTAGCTATACAAAAGTTCTCTCGCACACATTTGTTTGTTTCATAAGAAAATCTTGATAACATTGGCTCGTGGTCGCCTTTCCATACCTGCTGTCCATGGTGTTTAGACTTTTTGGAGTGTATAACCTGTGGATGCAATTGTATTCAATCTTGTTTCTCAATCTTTTCCTATGAAACAGACAAAGGTTTACGAGGGAATATTTATAAAGCTTGTCCATAAGAATACGTAGTTCTTATTTTAGAATGTTGTCAATACTAAAATATCAACAAAGGAGATAAGCATGAGATTTATGATTGTGATAGAAGCTTGAACCTACTTGACAAGTAACATTAAGCCCTGCTTTTTATAGCCTTGTCCCTTTCGATAAAGTCTTCGGAATATTGCTTTCGCTGTAACACTCTTGGATTAGAGTATGCAACAACTTTAAGTGAGTGGGAGTATTTAAGAAAATTGTTGAGATATGAATTAACCCTTTCCTCACCGCCGATGCCACTTGGCACTCCCGTGAGTACCTCCGGTGATACCAAATGGCACTTCCTTGCCCACGTCCAGTGACTCGATTACGATTTTGACTTTTTGTATCGGAGCCCAATTGGGAGGTCTAAATTTCTATCCTAGTAGGTGGACGCCGGGCCTAAAGCATATCTCCACATTGCATATTTAGGCAACACACTTCGTAAAAATGGTCCAGAACTGTTGTTTGCCAACCGTACAGCAAGCATGACTGCGTCTTTGCAATGACGCATGCGCCGTGCCCCTCCATCAGCAGTGAGGCGCAGGCACTCCCCTGTTGTTAGGATTCTTTTCCTGCTCACTGCCGTGGGGAATTAGTAGGCATGGGTTGCTCACATACAGTTGTGGCGGTCTCTTTGTTCTAACATGAACACGCAAAGCAACATTAAACTCCAAATAAGGCGATTGAAACAATAACCTACAAGAGCAGAATTAAGTAAATACATTGTATAACAGCACATCAGATGAAAGGTTATTCAGACCAGATCTATCCCAAAATGTATATGTCTGTGTACGTGCGTGTGAGCGCGTGTGTGTGCATATGTATGCGTGTGTTTGCGTTCATGTATATGTGTATATGCACAGATTTAACAGCCGGCAAATATAATAGTTGCTGTAAGGCAGAAATTCATATCAATCTTTCGTAGAGGAGGTTTTCTGAAGAAAGAATCAAAGTAGCGAGAAGTTAAGGCTCTTTGGTGACGGGAAAACTGGAACACATTTTAAGGGCATGCCGAAATGTCTAGTGTATCAAGTATTTCTTATGAATCAAGGAACTACTGCATTGGAGAGGATTCAAGGCGGATTATTTGTTCTAACACCATTCGCGGCTACATCGACGCATCATCGCCTCCTATTCCCGGTAGTGGAGCTCGAGTGGAGTAATGACCGCGACCCGTACCCGATCATCGGCGTATACCAGGCGAATCGCGGTAGTATCCCCTCTGATTCCTGATTATTTCTTTCACTGATCGCAGTACTTTGGTCAGATTCAGAGGTGACTTCCCTGTTCTGAAATGGGTTTTGCCTCTCATGATGCAGGGAAGTTCTGCTTGCTACATCATTACAAATATCAGATATAGCGCCAGCTCAACATAAGATGATTTTCAAAAGTTCAGACAGAGATCTGTCACCTGAGTTTGCTATACACATTCAGAACATCAACACTTATCTTTATTTGCCATCGTTGTTTGGTTAACTGTATTATTTTGTGGAAATTGACAAGCCGTTGATCACCGTTCTGCACAGTTCTCCTTACAGGAAATTGGCTATCACAACAATACGGTCTATGTCCACTAGACAGCATGATAGTCAGTGCTGGTTTGTGAGGATATCTGCTATTGTGTTAATGGAGTCCAGTGGAGCAAGACCTTCGAACCAGCGCCGATGTAGACTGAGAAAATATTCTTCTCCTGATCAAAGAAATAGAGCAATAATGGAGCACGATAACAGTAAGGTATTGGTAAAAACAATACGATAATACGAAATAAACAGAGAATGACAATTCTTCTGGTATCTAATAATCTTAGAGGGTGCGTCCACCAACCACGACAAGGCTACGACAAGTGCCGACATGAAAGTTCCAATCGCAGCCTTGTCGCAGTCTTGTCATGAGAAGAGCATTGTCCGGACAGCGGTGTCGGGGTGTGTCGTAGAGGTTGCCGGTTTCCGTAAAAAAGGCGCCCATGGTTCTGACACACTACGACAGTGATATCGAGGAAACCACAACACTCCACGACAAAGGTCCAGTCGTAGCAAAAATCGAACATGTTCGATATTGTCGTGGCCTTGTTGGAGGGCCCCCGACAGGCCCCCGACAAGCTTTGTGTCGCAGCCTGTCGGGGCCTTGGCGTAGCCTCTTGTCGGGAACTAGGTCCACCAACCACGACAAGGCTACGACACGGCTTCCAATCGTAGAGCTGTCGTGGACCCTGTCGGAAAGCCGCTGTCGCAGCCCTGTCGTGGTTGGTGGACACACCCTCTCACCCGGCGTTTACACTAGACGACTAAATACGTGGCGATTGTAGATCGTCAGCCAATAGTCGCCAGGTGGTGGCAATGTCCACCGCAAAAGTCGTCTACGTCAGAATTTAACCGAGTGTTCACACTGACGACTCTGTTTTCACAGAATCGCCGCCTATATAGACGACTATTTCAAACCGGCTTAAAATAGTCGCCGGGGTCAGAGCGTGTCTAATAGTCGTGAGGTGGTGCCTTATTGCGTAATCAGACGTAATCAGACGATCTGCAGTCGCCACGCTCTTGGCGTTTACATTAGACGATTTCTAGCTTTTTACAGCTGAAAGTCGTCAGGTTCAAGAATCGTCGCCTCTAATCGTCTAGTGTAAACGCCGGGTTAGTCTAAAGTAGTTCTATGAAATTAAACTATATCTATTTGATAACAATCCTCTGTATCCTTGAGCTCTTACTCCCAGCACACATAGCTGTCTCTGTCTCACCTCCGCCCCCATTTCCGGTAACATTTTGACCCCTCTTCTCTTTAATTTCCCGTCCTCGTTACATGCCAACAATCCGAAGTATCAAAGCAAGGGAAAATTACCCTAGACACATTGGTGGCTGAGGAATGTGGACCCATAATATACAAGGCAACAATATTTTAAAAATTGAAACAAAAATGAAATAGTATGAATAAGGTCTTAGGTTTTATTTTGGGAGTGGGAGACTTTCCTTTGAAAAATAGATCACCTAACTTCAATTCCTCGATCATCATAATAAAACCATCGTGTTACTTCGTATTGACATATTGCCAGGGAAAAAACCTATTGATCTTAAACATTTTAAGGCATACAATAATAAGAAAACGGGCTCAGCTTTGCAGTATCCTGCACTTTCAATCCATGTCCGATATTCTCGACCCTAGGCTATATTCTGTCAATCAGGGCTAAATCGGTTCCATATATTACCACGCCTGCTAGTCCCTCTTCCTATTTTCTTTACTTCCTTTCCTGCCTTCACATTAACGTGCATATCAGCCCTGGTCCCATCTCTTTTTTATCTTCCTTTCACGTCGTTGTACAGTCCCTCGTATCTAACGTTATTTAGCTTTATTGAGTGTGGAGAAACGTGCTGATAAACGTCACAAAGAGGTTAGAATGGTCGCATATACTTCCAGCTTGCTGCAAAGACTTTAACCCTGCACTATCCATGTGCCAACAATAAAGGCCTGATAAAATAAGCAGAAGGCCAGTATCCAGCCTTACCATACCCGCTGCCTCACAACTAACTTGGTTGCTAAAAATAGAGATTTTCGTTTAAAGTCGTTTTGAAGAGAAAAGATGCACTATGTCAATCCTGTCATTAAATGATAAACAATTAGTTATGAATAATGTAATCTGCTACTACAAAAGGAAACTATCAGATGATAATAATGACTAAATGTGGTATTTACATTTTAAAATCTGATGGGACAGACCTAACTTTACTGTTTTCATACTGTCAAATCTGATGGGGCAGACTGGTATTCAAACCCACTTGACCCAGACGTGAAAGACCTGTTTTACTCCCATCCACCTATTCATAACACTCTTAGCCTGAATCCACTCCACTTTAAGTCATGCCATAATACCCACATCCCCTCCCCTTCCACAACCAATCCCTGTCTACCTCTACCGACCAGATAGGCACACTCAAGAGCCTGTTTGTTCTGGTGCACTTTCCTGCTAATACTCAAACTACACAATGCATGTATATTTCAAACTGTCAGTTCTGACAGGACAGACCTGCCTGTGTATCATTGGAACTTCCAAATCTCATGGGACAGACCATTCTCTATGGTATCATTCTGATGGGATAGACTTGACCACATAGCATTAAACCCGGTATTCCAGGTTCTCAGGTATTCCAGAGACTGTCACTCCACAATAGCACCCCCCACACACACACACACACACAGACACTCCTTACCTTCCTCCACTGATCAGGGTATTGAATCTATCACACTTATATCCATATCCACTTGATTAAAAAGCATTTTGAGGCATTAGGATATATTGATTTTAATACCATAAATTAGTTTAGATAATTAGGTAATCAGTTGCCATCTGTTCACCCATGTAGATTTCTATACCATACTGATTATTCCTGTTGGAGATAAGGACAACTATTAAATCCACTGTACTTCAGTGCTTGTAAGAGGAGAGTATGTACACCTGAAGAAGACTAACATTGGCCGAAACGTTGTCAAAACTCATGTATAAACAACAAGTATCATTAAATAGAACCTTCAATTTAAAATCAGGAGTTGTTGGTTTTGTGATATAATCTATACATTTGATATCAAATTCATTCTCTAGGTGTATTGTGACATTCTTGATGCTTTTAAATACAAATGGCTTACTGATTAATAATCTCTTTTGATATTCTCTTACTTTTATTTGATGAAATGATTAAGCTATACAGCGCTCTTCCATTATAGATGGAAATAACGTTTGCTCCTAGCTATTTCTACTGCCAGCGCCCACTCACCTTTCTTTCTCATCCACTTCTCCTCTTTACTCCCCTTTCTCGTAGTATAGCGAGGGGCTCCCACATACAACATATCCGGTGCATCGAAAAGGGGAGGGGGTCTTCCTGTATTTATCGCCAGATTGTTAAGATATTTGTGGTTTCCTTTCAGTAACCAGTTTTGTCGCGAACACCAACCATACACAACGACACCATCTATGTACGATACTTTTTTCCCCAGAAGCTATATTAGGGTCACATGCTGGGTCAACTAAACCAGGTGGTCTCAAATGACCCTTGTCTACGCACACTCTGTGAATGAGACCATATAAAAAAGGATTTGAGCTTTAAAGGACTTGGCAAGGACCTACGATGCGAACTTTTATATCAACTATAATTCATTGCAGTTTGGTTTAACATCGATATAATCTGTTGGCCTATTACATCTGTTATCTGAAGGTAAGTATATCTTACCATCTCCTCCAGTCACAATATTCATTCTACTCGCTATCCTATACATGTAGGTGTTGTACCTATGATTGATACAAAAAGTCTAATCAACAGATATTTTCCCCCAGAAACTGATGCTCCCCTAGAGTCTACTGTCACTAAGCTTACATTTATTTACTGATAGCCTGAGGTTCATTGTGTGAAGTTGCCTCGAGCAATGTCTTCTTTGTACCCATTCAGTTCGGTACATAACCCTTCTCTCTTTTTTTAATTACTTTATGTCTCACAACATGGATGCCCTAGATTAGTAACTTCCTAAAAGGGTATGTTTTTCAAACTGTCTTTCGTATATGCATGGTGAACATAAATCATTCATTATTTTGAACGTTGTGTCTTCTACGAAACATATTAAGAATGATTATATTGATCTGACTTTGCCTAGTACATTGGACGGAAAATATCAGTTTCCTTAGATACAAGATGTAAGCCCAAAGGCTAAATCAGATTGTTCTCCCGATTTTCTTTAATTCCCTCTGGTCTATCCAGACATGTTGATTGGTTACTAAGATTGTTATGGATGAAACAATCGAAACAGATTTTACATGTATTTCAAGAAGGCTGGTCACAAGAGTAGTAGTACCAATTGCACCCTATATCCTCCCTCCCAGCCTACAGCTCCCCTGCCGACGTTGTAGTATGTGGCTCTGCCCAATGGGAAAAGCCTGCTTTGCGGTTAGCAGCGGGCGCTTGGTGGTTGATGAGCTTGTTGATGTTTTTCTTATGGTTAATCAGGGCGTGATGCTTCACGACAACATACCGTTCGTTTCACCAAAGGCAGGGGAGGGATGTGTTGCCAAAAGATTTATGATTAAAAAATCCACCACGACGTTCAAGTGCGTGCAAGGCGCTTGTTATGGTGTTTTAAGTTAAATACTCTAGTACTATAGGGGTAAGTGGGATAAACTAGTATTTCCTGAGTAGCATTATGAGAGCATCAATTAAAGGTGCTCTTTGCATAGAGTTATTTCTTTTATCTATAGAAGGCTCTTCCCTAGACGACTGGCCATCTCAGGTGACCAGCCCACATAATCCCAAGCATCCCAGTGTCTAGGGCCATTCTTCTTGACCTATGAACATCTATGATTATAAACACTTTCTAAAGGGACCACATACCATGTTATCTACATCATTATGTCAATCTAAATCTATACTTTTATGCCTTTCTAAAAATGCCAAACATATTTCTTAACCCTTTAACAGCGGAAAGATGCCTCCAGGCATTCCCCTGGCCACGGCAGGAAGATGCTTCCAGGCATCTTAGAGGCATCTATATATACAAAATTCAATATATGGAAAGATAATTGCTTGATTTAAAAGAAATTTTGACAACGCTAAGAGCCATATTGACCGTTGGTTCGGTATAACTAAATATGACCAGTCACCAAGGTATATTACTTAAATCACATGACACATCACATGACATTGCTATTTCCCCAAAAGAGGTGCCTGCCATAGCAGGGTCGTTTGAGGAGGCAATGCCTGCCATGTAATGCTGAGCAGGGGAACTGGGTGCTGCAGGGAAAGGGTTAAACGTATGAACTATACTTGCTACACCCTCCAGCGACTTGCACCAAGGGTCGTTGGAGTGTGAAAAACTTAATCTGAAACTCGTTTTTCTAGCGATTCAAAGCTAGATTGTATTTTTTATTTTGTCCTTATGCACAAGGAGAAAGAACAATTATCGTTTATCCACAATACAAATCATTCCTATAATCTAAATCTGTCGGATATCGACCTGTTGCTGTGCAGTACCTCGCTGCTCATTCAGGAATAGCAATTTCAATGGAAGAATGCTGTGACAACATCCTCACCTGATAATTTCTACCACTTCTACTGGGAACAATCCAGTGTCGATGAACTACCATCCAACGACAAGACTCCCTGTTTATAAATGATCTGCGGAAATAGTTAATTGCATTCCACAATCAGCCAAAGCTGGTGTGTGGATATATTGGATAATTAGTCTAGCATGTTTGAAAGATCAATAAGATAGTATCAAGAGACATCACGAATTTGAGTATGATTTTATTAATGTCACGCATTTTGTTGGCTCCGTAATCTCACGTGTCTTCGACTCGTGAGATAACGGAGCTGACAAAATTAGCCGACTGAAAATAAAAGTCGATCGGTGGTGCTCCGCGACAAAATATCAGCATGGATCATTGGTGACACCCCAAGTTGTTGAGGCGATAAAATACGTGCACACAGACGATCCACTATTAGATCAGCTAGTAAACATGTCAGTCCTGATTCTCTGCCGTCGATTTCAAAGCGTTTAGAAATCGTCGGTGTCAAAAGTCAGTCGGTGGTGCTATTTTATGAAATTTGTGTTTGAGAAATTGTTGACCGGGTCTGTATTTATTCTGTTTACACTTACCAATGTTTAATCCGAAATGCATGATGAACGGCCGGCGGTGCCAGATTCTTGAATCTGTGCTTAAAATCGGTGGGTATAAATTCGGCCTTCTGCTTTATTTCTAATACAATTTACTGGTTATAACGACTTAATTTTCCCACTGAAACCTTGATGAATACTGACAAAATTAAAGCATTTTGATTCTATTGGTCGTTGATTAAGTCGGTCGGTGGTAGCCTTATTGTATCGTCTTCACCAAAAATATTGGTGATTATTTCAAATGACGCGCTGTTTCAATTGACCAATCTTGCGTCGGTATTAAGTTGTTTCCGACAGCAGATCGGTACTGGATAAATGGTCATAGCCTTAAGAGGGTGCGTCCACCAACCACGACAGGGCTACGACAACGGCTTTCCGACAAGGTCCACGACAGCTCTACGATTGGAAGGTGTGTCGTAGCCTTGTCGTGGTTGGTGGACCCTAGTTCCCGACAAGAGGCTACGACAAGGCCCCGACAGGCTGCGACACAAAGCTTGTGGGGAGGTTGTCGGAGGCCCTCCGACAAGGTCCCATGTTCGATTTTTGCTATGACTGGACCTTTGTCGTGGAGTGTTGTGGTTTCCTCGATATCACTGTCGTAGTGTGTCGGAACCATGGGCGTCTTTTTTACGGAAACCGGCAACGTCTACGACACGCCCCGACACCGCTGTCCCGACAATGCTCTTCTCACGACAAGGCTGCGATTGGAACTTTCATGTCGGCACTTGTCGTAGCCTTGTCGTGGTTGGTGGACGCACCCTCTAAGTCGCGACCATTTAGCCCATTCGTGGCGGGCGCCTGAAGCAGTCATACAGGAAGGGTCAGGTACTAGTGCCATCGTATGCCGCTAGGGATCGGTAGTAGAAAGGCTGGTTATGATAATTTGATACTTTCATCACATCACATGACATGTGATACTTCATATAATTTATTATTTCCATAATATTTTTAAACATGAGGTTATGTACCAACATACTGGGAAGGTTTTATTTATTTTGACCGATTATAACGTGTATATGAGCATAATCACGCGCGACAGAAGCGCTTCTACGACGCCACCTGGTGGTCCAGCACTACAACACGTCACATCACACTGATGTCATCATACCACGCACCTTGTCCTCAATTTGCCCATCCACCCACACCATTTTATAAACTGTCTACAGACTTCCCAAGGTTACCTGCACTACTTCCTGACGTCAGCTTATAAACTTGACTAAGCTTG
The DNA here is from genome assembly GCA_950022655.1 of Alentia gelatinosa. Taxonomy (NCBI): domain Eukaryota; kingdom Metazoa; phylum Annelida; class Polychaeta; order Phyllodocida; family Polynoidae; genus Alentia; species Alentia gelatinosa. Next base: position 22,555,583 of record OX465588.1, on the reverse strand, counting down.
TAAACCAGGGAGCTGTTTCAAAAGTCGGGAGGGTGCTAAACGAGAGTACTCATTGCCAATGCGAGAGGCCAACAATGGAACTTGAGGCGTCGCTGTCGATGTGGAGGTGCCGCTCTCTATGGGATATTAGTAGTAGTTTTGCTGCCGCTTTGATTTGAGGTGCCGCTCGCTGTTGCCGGCCTCTCGCTTACAAAATGTGACGTGCCGCTGGCGAGACCTCACTCGACTTTTGAAACAGCTCCCTGGTCTACAACTCTTTACATCAACTTGTTACCTCTATTAAAACTTCCTCACTGCCATTGCTCGTTAGTCTTAATTATTTCCTGATTAACTGATTTTGAAAATCTTGAACAATTAGGACTCACGGTGCTTTTTCATTGGCACACCTCACCATAGAGCCATCGTCGGTTTCCATGAACTTCATTGGCAGCTCTCCATTTCACCTGTAATATATGTACATCGGTGCTTTTTCATTGGCAACCAGCACCATAGAGCCATTCTTGGTTTCCACGAACTTCATATATTCGCTCTTGTGTTTTGCAAGCTGGAACTTGATGTGCTCCGGTACAAAGACTGTGACCTTTACAGGCTTTAGGTCACTCGTCCTTGTGGTAAGGAGGACCCTCGGGTCATAGCCTCCGTCTGCTGGAGGAGGGGTGTAGCCTGCCGTCTTATGTGTACACCCCGCGGTCATTGCCCCTCCTTCGTTTAGCTGCAACTACTCAATCACTTTCTCTCAGCTGGCTGCTGCATTTAATAGGTACACATCATTGCCGTCACCCAGTTTGTTCTCACCAAGCTTGGTGGCTAAATGGTTGAAGGGTACCCCTAAAGCATGGGAGATCAGGGGTTCAAACCCTGGTTGGGTCATACCAAAGACTTACTAAGACATGGTACCCACTGCCCATTTGGCTTAACACCTGCCATTAAGGTGAAGAGTAGGATGCTAGGGTCCGATTAGAAGAACAGCTATATAGCTAAATTTGGTGACTGTGTACACACAATATTTCCTCAATAAAAATTGCCACAAAATAAATCTGCCAGTTTGTCCTCATCATTCTCAGAAGCCACACTTTTTTCTTCAAGAAATTCTGGAAACCTCTGATTTCTGAGGGTCATTAGAGCTTGTTGTAGACTTCTTTCACATCCTGTTTGATCATTATCATCAGGACCTGATAATCTGTGTAGTCATCCTGGACCAGGACTTCTGTCATCTTCCGTTTTGAACCTGAGGCCTTTGCCCAGGTGGTGAAGTCAAAGTCAGATGCAGAATCTATCCTGTCCGCCATGATGAGCAGCTTAAGAGCAGGGCACGAGCTGACTGTGCGGCGACAAGCAGGCGAGTGACTAGTTATGTAAACTATATATTTCCAACGGTACGTCTAATCTTTGTTTCAACTGCAATGCTTCCATAATTTGGTCCTGCAGCTTCGACAGCCACGTTACCTCGATGCCCGAGGCAAGTCAAACGGAGATCGACAAATATCTACGTGTATATCTACAGACAATATTTCAGAAATTATAAACTTTACTGTGAGATATCTCTTAACGATAATTACAAACGACTTTATACTGCCCGGAGTCGCGTATAATATGATCATTCAATTCATCCCTGGTTCCTTACCCTACCAAATCCACCTCCGGGGCCCTGGTGCACTTCCAGCACACCCATCACCATCCCAGTACCGCTGCTAGTCCCTTCCCTTCCGATCCCAACGGCCTTCACACATCATACCCATGTCCCGTACACCTCTGGCCTTCCCCGCTGTATCACCACGGTATCGGAACGGTAAATAACTATAAATATTCCTTCCGAGGTCGATTTCTGCTCACTCGGTGCGTATGAGCCATTTGTCGTAGCCTTTCTCAGTAGATGGGCCACAGTCTCTCAGCCATACTCCTCCCACTACCCCACCATTCCTCGTTAGGCCAGACATTAGTTAGGGGAAGGCAGCATATCAATATTTCATCCCAATAAGGTTTCCTTATTAATGTTCCTAATCAAAGACTTTAGCAGGTCTACGTCTTTCTGGTGCTGTTCTGTATGTCCTCCCCATCCCCCTTCTCACCCACCCCATCTCCTCCCTCCAGTCATTCTCCCTTGTGTTGCCCCATGATCTGATAGTATCAGGGTGTCTGCAGAAGATCGAAATGGTACCTTTTATGAGTCTCTCAATGCTGCCGACCTAAGCGCACTGTATGGGTTGAGTTGACCCTAATGCACTGGATGATATCACGGGGTCAGGGCATTGTCTGCTCAAGCTGTGGGGTCATGTATTGTGGAAATGAGTCATCTAATACAAATAGGTCTGATCGAGGTGTCAGGTGGATAATGGGCTTTAGTCAAAGAACACAGCAGGCTTGATGTTCGTTCTTTGACAATGTTATCTGGTTCGGGGAACTTGATCTGGTTGATTGTGACAGCCCGATAATTATATTGTACTCTCTCCACATGGGTTCATGTTAACATGGACGAAGGCAGATAGCTCACTACTATACTTGAGACATGTAGGAAAAGAGAGGCAAGTTTCTGATGTGTGGGTTGGTAGACATATATCAAATAATAGCTGAACAATGTCAGACACTGCGCAAGTGTGTTTCATAGTACTGGGTGAGACGATTGGGACCTTTAGGTTTCCTGCATGTAGTAATGGTAAAGTAGCATTTTCTAATTACTCTGTTCATATTTACAAGTCCTACCTGATATTAATTGATTTACTGAATGAATACCTGTGAGATATACTTTTGAACGTAAACTTGAAAATGTTACGTGACAGGCTATATGCCGTCCTGATGCTTGAGGTTCAGTGGATTTCTATAACAGGAGACCAAAGGTACACTGCACAGTTATAATAACAGGCATAACATGCTAAAATGCCACGTAATCTCAAATCGACCCGGTTATCAGTATAAAGGACACCTAGACACGCCATAGGGTGTACCGACAAGGGCCCCTTACCTTCATGCAGGGTTCATGTACATATCGTAGCGTGTTGTGGATGAGGAGGTGAGGGGTCAGTGATTTTGTGTGCATTTCACATGTCCTGAGCGTTCGGCACTTGTCCAAAGCCTAAAGAGCCAAATGTGGTAAAATTGGACGGCAATACTCAAGGACTGAGTTCCTAATCCAGAAGTGAATCGGAAAGTTGGGGAAGCTGGAAGGGGGAATAAACCCATCCCCCCATCTTTTCCTTCGTTTCTGTCCCTGTTCCTCATCGGTGCCACCTTTCTGATAACATGTTGGATATTCAAATCGTGAGAATGTTCCTCAATTATGGAGTACAATAAACATAGTGGCGAAAAAGGTATATATGTACCTTCAGCATAGCCTGCCATGGTTTGGGGCCGCTTCAAACATAGCTGACATGCACTTGCACTGGCGTCCTTATCCAATCTGCTTTGGGTCTGCTGCGTTTGTGACAAAATTCAACGCAGATATGTGGGGGCGGGAGGGATGATTGCTGACCGTACCCAGTGAAAAGCAACCTGTCACACATTTGTCACGCTGTGTCCAGTTTGATTCAGTGTGCGTCGCGGCCTGCTGAGACCGTCACGAATATTGAAAGCGTGATGCAAACTGAGCACATTCGAACTAAAGATTGTTTTCCCATTTTTATTTAGAAGTGTTTATTCAAATTTCGGGCAATGCCCAGTTCTTCGATTTGAACAATGTAGTTGCAACCTATGCATAGTGAATCTACAATACGTCTTACCAATATGATAAATCCCCACCCCCACCCCCACATAATAATAATAATAATAATAATAATAATAATAATAATAATAATAATAATAATAATAATAATAATAATGATAATAATAATAATAATGATTATAATGTTAACAATAATAATAATAATATTAATAACAATAACAATAATAATAATAATGATAGTAACAATAATATGAAGCCTGGCACCTTATTCAGGTCAACCCTGTAGTTCCCGTTTGACAGCTTGCTTGATTACTGCCAAACCAGCTGATCTCTGAGCATCACTACGTAAGTAATTCCAGATTTGTACGCCTCTGTACATGGGGAACTTCTCATACTTAGATTTTTATGATTTTGAGTTTTTAATTTGGTCTTATTACAAGTTCTACTCGCATGCATCTTCACCATGTTGGAATTGCTTGTTTGTTTGTTTGGGTAGTTTAACGTCCAATTTGTTCGATTAGACTTACTTTGGTTTACTTTACTCAAATTTGCATAGCCTGTTGGAATAGCAAGCTATGCTGCCTGGTTGATCCAGGCATCTCACTTTTCTCAATCATATCTTATCAAAAATCTTACATTCCCTGAGGAAGTCAAGAATTTCTTTCTTCCCAGTGTTATGGAAAACACTGCGCAATGTTATCACATTCTTTAGGAATTTCTTCCTGCTCTCTTTGGTGGCCTGACAATGTAGCATGAGATGTTTTACACTCAGCGGAGTGTTGCATGTCTGGCACATAGGTGCTACTTTACCTCTTAGGAGGTGCCCATGTGTCAGTTTGGTGTGACGGGTCTGCAGACGGGTCAGTTTCACCTATTTAGTTCGTGTCAGGTTGTCTCTTAGTTTATTGTCTCTGGTGTAGTTCCAGAGTTTCTGCCAAGTTTTATGAATGTGCTCCTTGGCCACTAGTTTCAGGTCTGTATGTGGAACCATGTGTGCTCCAACTTTTCTGCTTAATCCATTTTTGGCTGCTTACTCTGCATCTTCATTTCCTTTGATTCCAATATGACTCAGCAGCCAACACATGTCCAACTCTTTGCCATGTTCTCTCTTTAGTTCAATGTATGACAGTTTGATTTCTCTGATGACAGCATTCTTTGGATCATGCTGTCCAATGGATTGTAGACAAGATTTAGAGTATGAGAAAACTATAAATTCCTTGTGTTGTGACATTTTCATCCAAGTCAAGGCATGCAATATAGCATTGGTCTCAGCAGTGAAAATGCTGCTCTTGCCATGGAGGGCTTTCTTCAGGTCACCGTATGGTGTGTGGACTCCATAACCAACACAGCTACACTCTTTTGACTTCCTCTTGGACTGTCAGTTCCTTGTTCTAGAGACTGAGAGAAGGTTTGTCCACGCATCCTCGTGAAGTGAATTGCACATGTCTTTGTCTCCGAGAACATGAAGCCGTTTTTGTCACTCCAAACATGAAGTTTGCCTAGAGTTTGCCCAGTGACTAAGTGGTCAGTGGTGCTGCATCCTTTACGGAAGCCTGACTGATAGGGAGTCAACAAGTCATTGGACTCTAAGTACCACACCAGTCTGTTTTTCACCAGTCTTTCCATGGTCTTTGTCATACAGCTGGTCATAGCTATTGGCCTGTAGCTCAAGGCAATGTTGGGATCTTTCCCTGGTTTGGGGATTGGTATCACAGTAGCCTCAGACCAGGATGGTGGATAGTTGCAAGTTGTCTAAATGTTATTGAACACCTCCAGGAGCAGGTTGAGAGCATCATCTGGAGGATGTTTTAACAATTGATAGTGTATGTCGTCAGGGCCAGGGCAGGAGTCCCTTGCCTGGGAAAGGGCATGTCTCAAACCCTCCATGGTGAAAAGCGTATTATAGGTATTGCTCGTCAGTTTGTATATCATTACCCCAGATCCCCGAATGAAACAAGATGGAGGCCGGAGTGGGCTTATAAAATTTTATAAAATTTTATATGTCTTATTGATATGAATAAGTGGTTATACAATGAATATCAATGATAAGAATAAATGTATAATTGACAGATGTATTTTGTTGTCAATTATGAAAAGTTTATGATAACATAATGAAGTTATTATGTAATATTACATAGTTATGAGGAACAGCACCCAGCAACGACTGCAGCTGTCTCTTGGTCAGTGTCCGGCGTTTGGCGACGGCCGACACGTGATCCCGTATCTCCTGCAGCTTGGCCGTGGGGATGGAGAGAGTCATGCTACGGGCGTCGATCTCAATGCCTAGCCAGGTGACCCTTTGGCTAGGTTCCTGTGCCTTGTCGTAGGCCTCGGGGAAGCCCAGTTCCGCGAATAAATCACGTGCAATGTTGAAGTCCACAGCCCCCTTACCTCGGTCCTCGGAGAGGATAATCAGATCATCGAGGTACATCGCGGCCGTGACTCCTTTTGATCTCAGGATCCCCACGATGGCCTCGGCCACACACTGCATATGGTACGAGGAGGCACGGGCACCTAACGGCATGGCGGTATCACAGTAGTGCCCACCCTCCCACATGAAGCACAGAAGAGGCCAGTCAAGGGGATCGCACCTGAAAGACGAGGTACCTGCTCTCACGAGTTTGGCCACAAACTCATCAACCGTTGGGAGGCTGTGATCTAGTTCCAGCCCGTAGACAGAGTTCTTAATAACGAACGAGTTCATGCTACGCTCCCGCAGGAAAGTCATGTCCGTTATGATTCGCCTATCGTCCGTGCCCCACTTCTCCCGTGTCATTAGTGGTGACACGTGACACCATGGGCTGAAGGGCGGTTCCTCAAAAGGCCCCATCATATTTGTGAAGGATGCCTCCTTCTCCAGGAACTTCTCTACCTGATGCGGGTACCCGGTCGCACTGGGGTGGTTGGCCACGCCCCTCGTGTCGCTCTCCGGCCCGAGGTATCCTAGGGGGAAGCCGTAGTGCAGGAACCCCAGGAGCTCCTCAGCACCTTCCACACCCCCTAAGTAGCGATTCCAGGCCGGCAAGTGTAGATCGGAGGGTACCTGAATCTTCGCGCAGAGGGCGTTGGGTAGTCCCGTGTCCTGCACGGCCTGGTATATCTCCGCCTGCCTGCCGGCCCCTACGGCCCTGAAGTCCGGCCATGTCGTCTGGCTATGATCCTGGAAGGCGAACGGGTCCGTCTTTTAGTGCGTCGAAGTCCGGAGTGTTAGATTCCTGGTGGCCGGCTGACGCAGTAACACTAGCAGCAAGACATCGAAGGTGTGGGGGAATCGGTGGGTCTCTCCTCCGGGAGTGTATTCCACGCACCTTTGTTTTTGTTTACCTCTCCACCTCGGCCACGTGCCGAGGCAGTCACGTGAGGCATGACGTCACGTGTGGGGGCCGGCCTGTTACATCACACACCGGGCCGCCGGCCCCCCTTTGATCCTCGTGTCGCGCCTCGCCTACTCGCGGGATTTTTTTTTTTTTTTCAGCAAAATCATACATTGATGTTTACATGTTCTTTTTCATTTATACATTCAATAAAACCTGTTTAAGGGAGCCTTATCAGCCCATCAATGTCGGCTGGTTTTCATAAGGCAACCTATCAAATATTAATGTTTATGCAAAAGCAAAAAGCATTTGTCTTGGTTCCACCAAAGTTAACTATACTGATTTTTCGTTACATTGAGTAATATCAGTTCGCATCATATAACCTCAGATAGCTTCATGTTATATCATCATATAGGGATTGAGCTTAACATTGTCATCTTGGTAATCTTCTTAAACTCTTTGTATGTTGGGGTCTGTCTCAACAATACTGGTAGACGGTTCCACAGAGTTGAACCCGTGTATTCAACACTGTTCACATATGATTGAATATTAGGTTGGACTGTTTTTAACACTGGGGCAGCATATTGTCTGGTAACTCTGGTACTAAGGTCCACAAACTGTTCATCTTGGGCTCTTTGGTACATGAAATTATTCATGTGGGCCAAGCGCCTGTCTTACATTTTGTAGTTCTAAATTTTTGAGTGTTAGGGAGATATGCCCAGTCCGTCTACATCTATAATTTGTTCCAAATAGCATAAATTTTGTCTTGTTGGCATTTATCGACAACTTATTTTGGTCACACCATAGTTCAAATTTATCAAGCGTTTCTTGCAATTTATACGTAATTTGTTCAATACCTGGGGCTCCAGCATAAATAATTGTGTCATCCGCATATAGCCTTATGTCAGATTCAGGTATGAAATTAACTAGGTCATTTATAAACAGTATGAACAGTGTGGGACCCAAATTCGACCCTTGGGGGACACCACAGACCACCCCATCCCTATCCGAGTATCTATTGTTAACTTTAGTGACTTGTGATCTATTAGTTAGGTAATTTCTAAACAGTTCCAGATTTCTATTTCTTATTCCATAATGTTCTAGTTTTGATATCAGGATGGAGTGGTCTACGGTGTCAAATGCCTTCTTCAGATCAATAAATACTGTACCAGTCAACATACCAACATTCATGATTCTAAGTACATGATCACTAAAATCCGAGACTGTTTTTACAGTTGAGTATCCCTTGCGAAAACCACCTTGTTTTGATGATAACACATTATGACCTTCTAAGAAATCAAGAGTTTGATCGTTTAAGATTTTTTCCAGAATTTTTGATTGCAAGGGGAGAATCGAAATAGGTCTATAATTAGCACAGTCTGTGGCATCACCCCCTTTATGTATTGGGGTTACCACCGCTTGTTTCCATGAATCCGGTATTTGGTTGTCAGTAAATATCTTATTACATAAGTCTGTAAAAGGATTTATAATAGCTATTAAATAATCTTTAAGTACATCTGTTCTAACATTTAAGATTCCAGATGGTTTTTAATTTTTGCTTTCTTTCAGGAGCCTCTCTACTTCTTCCGGCTCAACCAAGAAGGGTTCGATGTCTTCAGCGATTCTTGGATCATATGGTTTCCAAGGGGTGTATTTATTGTCAGCCAATTTAGGGCCAATTCCCGTGAAAAATTTGTTGATGTAATCCGGAGTATCATTATTTTCTATAGTTATGTTTGTCTCTTTATCCTCAAGATTTATGTCTGGTGTATTTACTCTGTCAGATCCAGGGAGAATACTTTTTATTGCCCGCCAGAATTGTTTTTGATTGTCCTTATTATACTCTATTTGTGCTTTTAGATAATCTATTCTTGCTGATTTTGCTATTTTGTTGGCTTCATTCCTTAGTTTTCTTACTTTATCCCATCCTTGATTATTCATATTTTCATTTGCATACTTAATAGCTCTATTTTTTTCATTTATTAATACCGCCAATTCTCCTGTCATCCAGGGGTCATTTTTAGTTCTTATTTTAAAGTTCTTCAATGGACAGACTTTGTCTAAAAATTTGGTTAATATTGTTAAAAGATAATCCCAGCATTCAGAGGTGGTCTCAAGTCCCTTGTATTCTTCCCATTGCAAGTTTCTTACGTATTCTTTTAATTTTCCTATGGAGTAGGCTTTGTAGGTTCTACCCAGAAATTCTTTTTTAAGCATCTTGTCTTTCCCTTTTTTTTCAATAATAAATACAACTCTGTGATCACTAATCTCTGTTTCCAAGACTCCCGAGTGATTCACATTATTAGAATTAGTAAAGACCAGGTCTAGGATAGAGTTAGTCTCAGCAAATCTTGTAAATGATTCAATGTACTGTTTCATACCAAATTGTGACATCATTCCTAGTACTCTTCCGGCGTCATGATCTTTTTTACCACTCATGTCTACATTTATGTCCCCTATTAAAATAATTTCATAGTTCTGATTTCTAATATTATTTAAGGTTGTTCTTAATTGTTCTAAAAAGCTATTGATATTACCATCTGGAGATCTATACATGGAAATAAAAAAGAGTTTTGACTGTCATAATAAGTCATAAAAGATTCGGATATAGTCACGATGTCTATCTTCCTATCTTCAAGTTCTAGTCTTAAGCGTTCGTATTTCGCCTTAACACTACAGACATTAGTATGTATTATTTTCAATCCCTTGTAGTTTGATAGTTCCTCAATGCTTTTCGGACCTAACGTCATCAAAGGCTAACAATATTGACATGTTTCTCTTTGTAACATCAGCATTTTTCAGTTCTACTTCTGTTTTAGACATACCATTGTGTATTACTTTTGCATTAGTTTCTTTCATTTCTTTGTTTCTATAAGAAGAAATTAATATCCTCCAGTGATTTCGACACTCCTGGTCATCAGCTGGTAGGCACACATTTATCATTTAACAACTAGATGACCAATGGCATTTCGTGCTCCTTTCACCATCTCTAAGAAACTCATTTAGTTAGTTGGGACTTCTTTATGTCCACTGTCTTATTACATATAGTTAGGATATTGATCTTTAGGTGTAGTATAACAGGAAATATATAATAGGCACATACACAGTGTCATAACAATAGTTAGCCACAGCATAACATATTGTTTGTTTACACAGGTATATATATGCAAATAGGGAATAAGGTGAAGAAGGAAAGAAAAAAGATAAAATAATTATATATTAGGAGTCTACCTTATTAATAATTTTAGAGAATAAGTTTGGAAAAAAAAAATGAAAAGAAGGGGGGGGGTCCCATGCTTCAACTTCATAGTCGCCTAGTTTCATCGACCCATAGCGACTCTAACGCCTTAGCCAGTGGGAAAGCACATTTACTTCGTGCCTTGACGAGGGTAAAAGAGAAGAAAAAAACAAAAATCAAAAGTAAAGTCTTAGCAAGATTTTGATCAGACAATCAACGGTCAATAAGTCATCTGTACATTTGTTTGGTGTACATCATCATAATTCAATTCACTTATCTTGGTTTTTTATAAAAACTTTTATGGGGATGCGGCCTGCCCGTTTTTTTAAGTCGGCTGTTGTTGGTGTACACTCTGCGGTGGCGCCGGCTTCGTGGTGCTCTGAAGTTGGTACCCCGCCTGGGGTACACGCCAGGGTGTGGGTACAGGGGGAGCCGCTGCGTTGTTGTCATATCCATGGCCATATGTGAGTTTCCGGTTGCAGGCGTGGACCGAATGCCCACACTGACGACCCACCGAATCGCAGAAACTACACACGTGCAGCCACCGGATGCCCCCTTCGCTGTGGCCGTTACGGTGGCGGTACCCCCTCTCTCCATTGAAGTCCCGGCACGGGGCCTCGGTCCCCTGTGAGCGTCCGGTCTCGTTGTTGTTACTGGCGCTGGGGGTGTGTGTGGAGGTCATCGCAAGCCGGACACGCTCTTCCTGTATCCGGCCATGCTCGGACCACAGCATCTTGCCGGATTCCACCTGGTCGAACACGTGATTGCTCCAGCGCCTGACCCCAGCCCACGGCCGTGCCTGCGCATCAACCGTAACTTGATATAGGTGGCGAAACATGTGCTCCTTATCCTCGGGGTGCAAAGCGCGCTCATCGCTCAACAAGGCCACAAAACAACTTATGTACTCAAGGGGCCCGAGGCTCGACCGTAGGTCCAACTTCTGATGTAGGGTGTACACGCCGTCCCGGTCCATGAACATGTACGGTTTGGCGGTCGGCCTACGGGCATTAATGTCAGACAGTAATGAGCTCTTACCGGTGGTCCGATCGTGGCGCATGGCTTCACGGCCGAATTCCCGCTGCAGGTGCTCCTCGGAGGTGTAGGTTTCCCTCAGTTGCCACGGTGGAGGGAGCAGGCGTTCCGTTTGCTCGTGTGCCCAGTCCCGGGTCCTTTCGGCCGCCGCCGACGCCTGTGAGCTGCTCCTCCTTGACGCAGGGCGGGAAATCTGCATGATGGCATCCATCATCCCGTCCATTTGCCGTGACATCTTCGAGACATCAGTCTTGACCACGTTGACATCGGTTTTGACCTCGTTGACGTCAGTTCTTACTCCCCCGAGGTTGGTCTCTAGGGCAGTAATCCTTGAGGCCCGAGACCGTCCGCTGGTGCTCATCCCTTGCTGCGAGACCGAGTCGATGTGGTCGCTCTCGGCCGCCGTTTGCTGCTGCCGCAGGGTAACTTCCGAATCGGTCTCTGTTGCTGCGGATGCCGCCATAGCGCTTCTAGTCATTTGACACAGTAAATTATCTTAATCGCTTTATCACCTGGTATCCCTGTACATGGTCACCGATATTCGGGGAATATGGAGACCGGAGGTATGACGGCGGAATGACCAAGGTGCGCGAGAAGAAAAAGTATGTGTGTGAGGTGTGAGACCTGAGAAGCGTATGAGGCAGAGTACAGTGTCGACCTAGCGCACTTTGATGTTTAGTGCGGCCGATAGTGGAGAGGGGGCGCAGGGGTGCGCTAGTGCAGAGGTGTTCCACCAGGGGGGGCAATGACCACCCCTGACCAAAGGCCATGGGTATCCAATCTTGCCTAATTGTAATTCGCGCCTGTTTACTAGGCGCTCAACCCCCAGTTTCTCATGGACCTCACTAACATGTTCTATCATGCTCCTGTACCCATTTACTACCACGGTTTTCAGTTCTTCGCAATGTGGCGATGTCAGATGTTCTGGCTCCAATCAAAATGAAACTGCTATACTCTAGTATCTGCCGAATCGGCCGAGTGTACACCATGAGATCATCAGTGTACTGCAGACATTTTACGCCATAAAGCTTACAAGACATATCATTAACCCTTTCTCTGCGGATATGGCCTTGAGGCATTTCCTAACATAGACCAGCTAATGCCCTGAGGCATTCCCAGCATAGACCGGATAATGCCTTGAGGCATTTTTTATGAAATTCAGTGATATTTACAAGTTAATTGTGTTTTGAAGAAATATTCGATCAATGAATATGGGATTTTCTCAAAATATACGTCTGATATAGTATTTAACACAATTTGGTATAACTAAAAATATAAATAAGGATGACGGGTCTTACCGTGTGATCAAACAATCGAATATCGGTTCAGACGAAAATCCACCAGTCCGTTGGCATTAAACCAGTCCCGAGTACGCGCCTCGACCAACAGGGCTCTGCCACAAGCCCAACGTCTTTAAAGGGTTAATGAATATCATAAAGAGTAAATGGCCAGGCATCGAACACTGGGTAATATCAAAGACTAAGTCTACTACATCTGACGTTTTTCCAACATTGCTTTCTATAGCAAGACAGTCAGTAAGCCATGTGTCGTAGTACTGAGGGATGAAAGCTAGTCATTCTAATTTTGTTTGTCGCAAACTGTGCGGCACAAAATCGAATGCCTTCCGTATATCAACGAAACTGGAAGCCGTCACCACTGTTCGATCATTAACAAACTCGAAGATGGCATCCTCCGTTCCATATCCCAGCCTAAAGCCATACTGCACGTCTGTTAGAAAACCTTGGGCGCTAGCCAAGAGTAGAGATTCACGTACAGAATTGTTTTTATCAACTTTGCCTGGGCCAGAAGTAATGTGATTGGCCGTCAGTGTCCCCTCCCTTGAGAATGGGAACCACCACTAAAATAAACATGAAACTTTCACAGTGTGTAGGTATAACATCATATTTAATATTTTGGACAATATAAAGAATAGCATTAAGGATCACGCGTCATGTCACATGATGCAAAGATAAAGAGTTCACAATAAGCTTCTATACCCGGCCTCTAGTGGTAGCCGGTTCATCTAGTACCCGGCTCCATACCTGAGCTACTGCGATGGGCACCCGGCGCGATAGGGTTAAGGACTAGACCACTGGTAAATGATAGCTTTACTAGATGCGTAAACTCATCTAAAAGTATCAATAGGGCATCCTCCAGTACCCGAGTCGATATGACCTTTATCCCAGATGATTTAGACAACTGTATCTCTTTTATTTATTTCAATACGTCCCCTTTATCAATAGTCAAATCATTGGACGATTCATTTTTTGGCATACTTCCTAGCCGACCTAAGTCCATGTGCGCGTCTAGATTACAGGTCTCAAAGATTAACAATCCTATATTTCCATAATAGTTATCAACAAATTAGACAGTTTTTTAGTCGAGTACCTGTTTTCTCATCAACCAGTCTATAGCTAGAATTGCTCCTTTTCCATCGCCAACTCCCTAATGCGTTGCCGAAGATCTCCAGGGTCATTCCTCGACGGCTCAATTGCCCTGGGTCTCTCCTTTTCTTGAAAGTCATTGAGATAAACGGGCAGGTTATGTCTAGGTAGTCATTAATTGCTTTAATTATGAGTCCCAATTGTGTCCCAGGGTCCGTGCTTGACCAAAGATTGTCTCATTCCAGTTCAGTGGAGTACACAGCAAGTGAATCATAATCATAATGCTTGTATCTCCTAACCATGAACCCAACCTTTTCTTTCGTCTCGTGAGCTTTTTTTCTGGTAGCATAGATAAGCAAATGATCGCTGAGCAGGATATTAGTTACACCAGAGTCTTTTAACATAGATACAGGTAGTGTAGTTGTGGTTGAGTAGGGAACCTACCACATTTAGGCCTTGTTACTCCAAGGATAAGTTCTTACAACTCGTTGTCTGTTGCAAAGTCTACCAGCTTATTATGTACGGCTGTGTACATATTACGCGACTGGTCCAAACCCGTCTCATCTCGATGTATGTGCTGACGCATCATGCATAGAAAAGTGCATTTCTTTTTTGTATTTAAACTTGTATTATAGAACCTCAGCCGCACTTCCAGGTTGTAACGGCAATTTCTGCTTCACTGAGTCCACACTGACAGTCTCTAATTATTACAGTGATGGACGAAATGGCGATGCAACTAAGACCATAATATGTCAATGTATCTTGGGGGATTATTTTATGAAACAGAACTTAGTAGTTGATAAATGAACAGAAAGCGGAACATGGCAATCTACTCTATATAGAACCAAAGTGAACCCGCTAAACTCGGAGATCTCCCTGCTCAAAAAACCATTTCCGGAGGCTTGTAATAATGAGGCTAATTGCTTAACCTGGGGGTTCGAGTCTACCATTTCTTGTCGTTTGTCGCAAAGTTACGATGACAGTCGTTGAGAGTATTGAAAATATGTATTTGAAATAATGACACATATAATCTCAAATGATACATGATTTTCAGCCGTATCTGTCCATATATATATATATATAAGTGGGATGCTTGGGTGCAATAGCAATAACTTCGTTGCCTATGAAATGTCAATGTGGCTCAACTTACCTCAGTTTGATTCTTCTGCCCTGTCCAGTCAGCAGGTGCCCTACACGTGATAAAGGTCTGAGCAGGTACGAACTGAGCATATATTGGAAAGAATGACTTTTGGCGCTGAAGATCTGTGTAATCTGGTTAGCGTTTGAGTTCCACAAGATTACTCTAACCTGTGGAGCAGCTCCTTCGCGCGCTAGAGAGCATGTTTCATTGCTCAGGGCCCTCAGCCAGGGATCAGTGAGTAAGTGTGTATTTAATAGTTGACTCAGCGAAGTTATTGGGATACCCGAGAACTGGTTTGGTCTAGTCCAAAAGATAGGCACGCGACAGAACCTTTATTTCTGTATGATATGACATTATGCCATAGAGTAGGACCTGTTTATAAATAGGACCATGGTTACCAGGTGCATGGTGCACTCATTATCCTACCCCTCATATAAATCTCCATAGAATTTAACACTCTTGTAGTCTTCCACTACAGATATCCCGCAGCTCTGCTTCGTGATATCTTTCCATGAAGACAACTCACACCATATGAAAAATTATATGAAATTTCGTGATGTTTCTTGATAATTAGTTTTTTTTGTGGTTTTTGTTATTGTTTTCATGTGGGTTTGGTTTTCTTGGGTTTTTTTTAGAGTTTGTATATTACGGTATTCTCCTGGATAGGATTAAAGGTTTAATAGAAAAATCTATTGCTAATAATAGGGAATTAATGTATGATAGTATCAATGGCATTTGTTCAAAAACATGATGTCTACCAGTGTTACTATCACTTGTCAAAGTGTGAACTTACCGTATATACATGTACATCAAGGTGCTGTGTTGTATATTATCATTAGTATACCTGTGCACCAACTTAGTGTAAATACGTACTGCTCCTAGGGGTACAGTTATTGCTCTCATAGTGTACCTTTGTATTGGTCCCTTTGGATACCGACAGACTGCATGGTGTGGGCAAGAGACTGCACACTTTGAACTCAACCTGCACGCTTTGAACAAATAATATCTGGTTGGCTGAGAGGTTAGAAGTCTGGGTGGAAAATTTGAAAATGGCAGACGCAATTATTTCGTGAGTTTAAAGATGTTTTATAAACTGCCCATAACGAGTAAGATCTCGTAATGAATAGATAACAAGGTATTTAATGTGGGCCGTTCATGTGATACAGTTGACATATATGTCAAAACAATCAATAACCACAAGTTCACTTAACCGGATCCGCAGCGGTTGACACACAGCTGGTTGGAAGTTAGTAACTACAGTATTCCCATAGTGCGAAGCTCGACCAAATGTTGGTAACAATTCATAGACCGCATTAGTTTAACGTCAGCTGCACATCTCGTCGAGTGAAGTTGTTGTTATCTATAGTTTACGCATATTTGAGCTATTTAAATTGTATAAGGTAAATGCCTGACGTTAAATGCCTCAATATTTGGTCATTACGCGCTTTTAGGCGTTAGGGGTAGTTTGTAAAACATCTCCGAACTCATGAAGTGCAACACTATTACCCTGGGTAATGATAAGGAATTGATATATGATAGTATCAATGTCATTTGTAATAAAACATTATGTACAATGATAAATCGTTAAATTTGATGTATACGAAAATGATGATATTTAATCATCATTTAATTCACATTTGCATTTTGGAAATCATTTTGGGTTATGGTATAGTAGTCTACTGGTTTGTTGATAGTCGTATCACGAAGCTCAACGAGAAGAATGATGTTTAACAGGTTCTAACTAAAACAACTTTATAGAGAGGATTCATTGTACTTCCCAAATGAATATTGGATTCTGAATCACAGGGCAATGATGGTAATACTGTCCTGAAAGCAATAATCATACAGTGTGAATTGAACTTCATAACAGGCTAATGAGGCAGTTAATTGTAATTCTACCCACAGAATCCGACTATCGTGCTATTAATGAGGACGCACTTAGGCAATTCATTTGGAAATGATACCATTATCTAGGGCTAGAGTTCACCAGTCTGTTTTGTCTATTAGGAAAGTTGGACACTTCCATTTCTTTACCACAAATGTGCACTATATGGAGTATGATTATGCTATTTTACATTATGTATTTTCATAGATAATCATTTTATATAATTCACTTTCGGAGGTACGTACTCCTCCTATCATTTAAATAAAATCTGATGCACTAAAAGGTATTACAATTGGGTTATCAGCCAAACATCCTAGTGAAGAAACTACATAAACTTCATATCGCTCAAATCATGAAACACCAAATCATGTCGCCCCCAAACGTTATGAAAAAGGACTTTTCATTTCTATTTTTTAGAAATAGCATCAGGAAATCGCATCAACATCATTCAGTCGCTATAGGAGATAAAATTGTAAACGGTTCCCTGCAAAAAAACAATATTCTATAGCCTCTTACCACGGTATGATGTCAATAAGATATCATATGTGTCTCTGCCACGAGTGAATTACTAATTAATAGGATCGTGCGCTGCATTAGGAGGATAGCTTCAAAGTGTAATGATTGCAATTTCCTCGAGGTTAGGGGTAAATCTTAGACATGGGCACCTATTTCAGTTTCCCGATTTTAACTTGATGGTAAGCTGACCCAAAGCTACAGTTCTAGCGCCTTAAGTATAGCAGGAAAGGACATCATAATTATTAATAGAATGGAGTAAGATATATATATCGTTTGTTTATGACGAACTACAACTTTGGTTCAAGGCTTGTTGCATTTCCTTTTATTATCCACCTAATACAAAATGTCCATACAGAAAAGACAGGGAGCGGGGAGTGTGTATGGACATACCAAGAGCATACAGATATGTTGTATGTTCCGGGTTGCAAAAGCTGGTACATACGGAAAAATAGTGCATATGAAAAGATAGTGTGCATCTAAATTAACTAGTATCAGTGCGCCACTTGTCAGGAAAAGGTGGACAATAAATGCATTATAGACTGGTTTCAGATACTAGGAGCTAATACAATTTCCATTTACAATGGAAGAGCGTTGTATACCTATATTACTACATGAAATAAAAGTAAGAGAATATCATAAAAAATTATGTATTTGAGCCATCTGTATTTGATTGAGAATCAAGTATCAAGAATGTTTCAATAAACCTAGAGATTTAATATAATAGTTGTTCTCAAGTGTCATTAACAGGGTTGCTTAATTAAACTAATTTCTGGTATTCAAATCAGTGTATACATCCTAATGCATTAAAATGTCTCTGAATCAAGTCCTATATGGGCCTGAGTATAACAGTTTCAATAACCTGGTCAGTGGATGAAGGCAAGGAGTGTGTGTGAGAGAGTGGGGAAGAGGTGCTAATATGGAGTGACTGGATTGGGATAGAGTCATATGCCTTCCCTTCCACCAACCTCATACCTCCTTACTGGGTCTGTGTTTCTTTGGATAGCATAGTGAATGGTCTGTCCCATCAGATGTGGAAGTTCCAATGCTATAGAGTCAGGTATGTCCCATCAGATTAGAAATGCACATGCATTGTAAAGTGGTAGGAGAGCAGTGAGCCTGAACAAACAGGCTCTTGAGTATAGCTAGTTGGTCAGTAAAGTGGTGGGGAGGGGGTGAGGGCTATTCTGGCATTACTGTAGAGTGAATTTCTGACTGTCAAAAAATCTGCCATGGCAGTCCCGGTAACCCCCTGTGGTTTATGACTGTCGGGGTGGGGCTTCCAGTACAGGGCGTAACTCGACAGGCTCCGTGGTCGTAAGTTGGTGGGGTCCGGTCGCAGACTTCGCACAGAGGCCGTCAACTTGAGTCCAGTCCTGATCAGAAGCTCGACAACTTACGCCCTGCCGAGTTTGTCATGGCTGATGTGCGTGCCAGGGGGTTATGGAGCCCAACGACTAACGACGACTTTCGCTGGATGTTCACATCAGCAATAGGCTACACCAACTTCTCAGAAGAAGAAAAGGAGATGGCCATCAAGTCCCTGCACCAGACCAACATCGGTACGATGGTGAGACGACTTCAGGTAAGGGCAGGTAAGGTGTTGCCTCATGAAGGCACTGGAACACACTGAGATAGCCTCACAAAGCACACTATATACATTGAGGAAGCAGTCGGTAAGGCAGCATGGAGGAACGGGGAGGAAAGGACCATGTTCCTCCTTTACTGGGCTTAAGTCCCCTTAACTCAACCAGTGTATTAAAAGTTATGGTAAGTAGTCTTAAGTAAATGGGACCTGAATCGTGGACGTCTTAAGTGGTCTTAGGTTAACTTGAACGTGCCGGCTACCTGTCGGGGTTCGAACGTAAGTGGATGCATGATGGAGCCACAGCAGCGTGCCGAACATACCCCGATGGGACCAAGTTGAGATACGACAGTCACAACTGGATGCGGCGCGGCTTAAGTCAACGGGATATTTTGGGCCGAGCGGGCAAAAAACATAAAAATGCCATAAAAGTACCAAGTCAAGTTAAGATTCTGCCAAAATCCATTACCAGGACTGCCAGGGTGATGGTGCAAACCTAGCATAACCAGTTATAGGGAGGTCTCTCAGAATCCATATATCTTTAAGAGAGTATATATACAAAAGGGATCACAATTCCATTGCTTAGTATAAATGGCGATGGCAGTCTCTCATATTGTTATCAAAGAAATATTAAATTCTGTCCTACATACTAATCTATGGGACGGGCTTTTAACTCCAGAGCAAAGTCTACACAGCCCAAGACTGATTGGAGAAAATGCACAAGTTTAGAATAACCCTACCGTCGTTGAATTTTCACAAACTGATCCAAAAATATGAAATCTTATTAACGGTTTTGCGATAGGGCCTATGCTGACTATAGACTGATAATGAATATCAATAGTTTGAATCAATAATGGTAACCATATAAGAGGAAGAGTATATTATAAAGAGATGTGGGAGACTTGTGAGGTACATGTGCACGTATAGCATTTTGTGGTTAATTATCATTAATGGAGATGTAGATGAAGGCCTATCGCGCGTGGGACTGGTGTACGCATTAATGGTGGATATTTGGTGAGTGATGCGCGAGTGCTGAGCGGTATGTGAGTATCTGGGGAGTTGCTCATAGATGGCAGCCTATCTAAGGACGCATGCGCCCTAGACAGTTGGTTCATCGGGACGACCATCGGTCAGACGGCGGCGTCTGCGCCAGCGTCTCGACTATCGCGTCGCCGCCTGACGTCCCACCCACTTCCCTCGACACGCCTTCCCCCTCCCTCCTCCTAGTCTGATCTCTTGTCTGGGGCCGAGCGGAGATATATGACGGCGGGCGGCAGGCGGCGGGTGGCGGGCGGCCAGCGTCGTCGAGCAGCGCGGATCCAGGAGCAGGCACCAAAAGTAGCTAGGTGTAAAGTGGCAAGCAGTGAACAGTGGATGTGGGTGACCAGCAGGCTACGATTGTGGCAGGCTACGGCAGGCTGAAGAATGTGGCAGGTTGTGACATGGTGGTGGGAAATGTGCAGCAGGTTATGACAGAGTGAAGGGAAGCATGCGACAGGTTATGACAGAGGGCTGGGGATTTTGTGGCATAATATGGCAGAGAGATGGGCAGTATGTGGAATAATATGACAGAGGGATGGGCAGTGTGCAGTGGCTGTGACCTTGGGTCGGCAATGTGCAGCACATTATGATAGATGAATGTGAGAGTGTGGTAGGCTAAGCCAATGAGATGGGCAGTGTGCAGCAGGCTATGGCAGAGGGATGGACAGTGTATGGCATAATCTGATATGAGGGTTGGCAATGTTCAGTAGGTTATGACAGAATGATGGGCAGTGTGTGGTAGGCTAAGACAGTGGAATAGGTAGTGTGCATCAGGCTTTGCCAGTGGCAATTGGCAGTTTGTGGCAGGCTATGACAGAGGAATGGGCAGTGTACAGCAGGTTATGATAGTGGGAATGGGCAGTGCACAACAGGCAATGACAGGTGGGATGGGTAGTGTGTGGTAGAATATGACAGTGGAGTGGCAGGCTATAACAGATGAATGGGCAGCATGCAGCAGGCTATGACATTAGAATGGACAATGTACAGAAGGCTTTGATAGACAAATGGATAATGTGTGGTAGGCTAAGTAAAGCTAGTGGAAAGGGTAGTGTGCAGCAGGTTATGACAGTGGAGTGGGCAGTGTGTGGCAGGCTATGACAGAGGGATGGGCAGTGCACTGCAGGCTCTGACAGAAGGATGGGCATTGTGCAGCAGATTATGAGTCGGAATTGTGAGTGGGCGACTGGAGGCCAAGGATAACGGCATCAAGTAGCAATTTAAACCAAAGGTGAGAAGCCACTTTGAGGAGGAGGGCAGCGAGAAGGCGGCGAAGGCGAAATTACCAAAGGTGGGACGCAAATGTAGCAAAGAAAACATTATTGACATGCCCTGGGCAGAAAGCAGTGGGCGGTGGGTGGCTAGTGGTTGGTGGCAAGGGTGAGGACGATGAGAGACAATCCGTAGTACGATGGGTGGGGGTTGACGGGCAGGGAATCACCGAGGGTGGTAGTGAGTGGGGGTGCAGGCAACTGGCGGTGCCTCGACCCCAGACAGGGCGTTAGGGGGACGGATATCCGTGTGTTTGGTCGGGGCGGGGGCTGATGTCTCAGTCAAAGATAATATACAATCACTGGCCTGGGAGGAAGGGGACAGGGAGGGGCCTGGCGCCAGTGCCGCCAGTGATAGAAGTCCCAAAGTCACCTAAGGTGATAGGAAGAGTGAGGGCATGGCAGTGGCTTCCCAAAGAGGTCGATGAGTGCATTGTTCCTTGCGGCGTTGCCATGGCTGTGCAAGGCAGGTGATCTGTGCTCGTCCGTTTGATGTGTGCAGTTTATTTGGGTGTGCAGTCGTAAGACGTTGTGTTAAACATCAACGATGGAACGTACACCACCATGCACTACCAATTGTACGCGACGGGTAGTCTGCAATTCCCTCATAACTTCTCGATTCAGTTTGTAGCAGGCACAATAGAAGGCTGGACACAAAACCGGATGTAAACCTAACCTATATAATAAACTAATCCTCTTTT
The DNA here is from genome assembly GCA_950022655.1 of Alentia gelatinosa. Taxonomy (NCBI): domain Eukaryota; kingdom Metazoa; phylum Annelida; class Polychaeta; order Phyllodocida; family Polynoidae; genus Alentia; species Alentia gelatinosa. The sequence goes on along the minus strand of OX465588.1, from coordinate 22,533,826 downwards.
TCATCTTCAACGTGGTCCCTTGATCATGTGACAGCAGGACTGATTTGCTGCAAGAGTGTGGCTGAGCTGTTTGTCATCCAGCGTTCTGTCTGCATTCTGACCGTTACCGCCACAAACACAGACAGGATGCGACTGGACTCAAAATATCAATCCCGGTGCATCACTGCAGACTCACATTCTGTCCTCATCCGGTCGGTGGTCGGCATTGAATGTTTTCGCATACAGCGGAATCGACGTAGACACGACACAAATACCACGGAAGGTTCGCCCCTGTAGTTCTGACTGCCGCAAAAAATGATGTGTCCGACAGAAATATCTTTGTATCTTTTTCCTAATCTAGCCTGCCATGATATGATGACCATAGTGTGCACTGAGACAGCAAATACATACCTCTTAACATGGACTGAATATGTGTGTAGGGAGGAGGCGGGTGGGTAGGGTGTGTGTGAGTGTGTGTAATATGATTTAGTGCCTGTTAAAGGGGGGACCTACACTAATACCCAGTTAGACCATAGTGTGATTGAAATCTAATAGAAAACAATACTTGGTGCCCTTTTGCGATAATAGGAGCCGCATGCAATTTTCTGCAACTCATGCGATATTTTTGTTTATTTTGCTGTATTGCTGGGCTGTGCATGCATAAACTTGTCAGATTCTGTCAAGCTCCATTTAAGCCAATGGTGGAAGAGACATACTTGTAATTCCTGGTTGTGAGTGCTGGTACCTCCTCGTATGTGATGTGATCAGATACGCTGCCTGGACACCGTGGCCTGGGTTAGGTAGAGGTTATAATAGAAATCCTCAGCAAGCATTATCCCTTTTTGATCTGCGTGCTAACTCTGTGACATTGATAGGGTGCAGGGAACCAGTATCTTAGTGACTCAGCAGAGTGCCAGCTGGCCGTGACCAATCGCTAAATACCTCTTTGACTCACTGCTGCTTGACATTTGACTATAAACTGAACATTGTTACTACTCATGAGAATAAAGTTCATGAGATAGGATTGGGGATATTAATCTGGGACTAAGTAAGACCACATACACTTGTAGGTACTAGTAGGTAGTTCTTGTGATATATTTTACGTAATTAATATGCTGTGCTTCTCTCAAAAGTTCATTGCCAGATCACCAAACCTAGGACAACTGGCAGTGGCTGCTGTCAGTGGTAATATCAGAACATCATATCAACATTGATATCAGATCGTCATGGAAATGATGGCATGAGAGCGTCATGTCACGGGTGATAACGGTCGGCGGTTAGATCAGACAACCATGTAAGTGACGATATCAGAGTGCCACATCAACAGATATAGTAGCACTGATATCAGAGAACCAAATCAGCAGTGATATCAAATCAGCAATGATATGAGTGCATCATGTCAGCACTGATATCAGTCCCTAATCAGCAGTGATATGAGTGCACCATGTCAGTACTGATACCAGACAGCCAAATCAGTGGTGATACTAGTGCAATATGTCAGCACTGGTATCAGAACCTAATCAGCAGTGATATGAGTGCACCATGTCAGTACTGATACCAGACAGCCAAATCAGTGGTGATACTAGTGCAATATGTCAGCACTGGTATCAGAACCTAATCAGCAGTGATATGAGTGCACCATGTCAGTACTGATACCAGACAGCCAAATCAGTGGTGATACTAGTGCAATATGTCAGCACTGGTATCAGAACCTAATCAGCAGTGATATGAGTGCACCATGTCAGTACTGATACCAGACAGCCAAATCAGTGGTGATACTAGTGCAATATGTCAGCACTGGTATCAGAACCTAATCAGCAGTGATATGAGTGCACCATGTCAGTACTGATACCAGACAGCCAAATCAGTGGTGATACTAGTGCAATATGTCAACACTGGTATCAGAGAACCACACTAGCGGTGGTATCAGAATACCATTGTAAAGTTTCAGCTCCTATTCCCGCTATGTTGAATCTCCATAGTTATCAAGTCCTCAGCAGTTAATTTACGTTAGTGAAGGTTGAATCTACGCATAAGTGTTGTAGAGACGAGAACCGGGCAGGATCACAGGGTTATATAGGAACGATCATTTTGTCATCATAATTGCATATTAATTAATTAACCAAGGTTTTCTCTTATGATACGTGTACATGCCTCTGATCCGCCTCCCAGCCCCCACCCCGCTCTCCAGGAGGAAGTTGTTACGTAATAAACTACCGGGTCCAGAGCCTGGACATGATGAAACGTCCTAAACTGAAGGGAGGAATATATACGGGTCAATGGCGGCCATCTTGGTTAGGGGGCGTGTCTTTAGAATTCTCCAATATAATTATTATTAATATAATTGCTGATTTCCCAACTCTTAAAAATACCTAGAACAATTAAAACGACTGCAGATCTTTACACCATGTTAACACTGATACCAGAACGATATCAGCGGAGATATCATTGCACCATGTCGACTAGCGGTGACATCAGAGAACCAGATCAGAAGGAAATGTTATCCTGATCTACTTTACCTTCGAAGAAAAACCCTATTTTACTTCAAAATACGTGAATTACCAGACGTCGACCATCATCCATTTCTAATATAATTCTGTATCTTCACCGATCCTCCAGCCACCGTGTACAGGGACTGCTGGAGCTCTGTCCGCTGTTCTCACGCCAACCCACCCCAACCCCCTACCCCCAGGACCCTCCCAGGCCGCCGTCTAGCCAAGGCGTGACCGTGAATGCGTCCACGATGGCCGCGGGGAGAACTTCCGGTGTCCCCATCCAGGTCAAAGTGGTGCGTCCTCGAGAGCTGCCCTGGACGGGGGGCCAGGAGGGTGGGGTGTAGAGAGGAGGGGTTTCAGAGAGGGAATTGGTGGCCTGTTGGCGTCCTTTGACACGGAGACTCCTCTTGTCTTTGAGATAGACCCCGGGTGGCGTGAGTTCTATGGGGCAGAGAGCAGCAGAAGACTGCCCATAATAATACCTCAGTCGGCAATTGTCTGGCTGTCGGCCCAGGCTCCCAAATCGCCCCCTCCCCCCCACCCAAACGGCCATACTTACATACACCGGTCAGATTTTTTCGAAAACTACAATTCAGACAGAGAAAAGTTCCTTTAATCAAAGAAACAACTTTTATTCCTTTTAGAGCAACATCTCAGCTGTATGCTCGTCAATGTAAAAGTGAAATTCTTTTATGGAACGTCCAAAAGATTTGAATCATGCTGCCAATGGAAATACTGTCAACGCTTGTACTAACACAAGGTTCTCAATTGTGAAAATTATTATCTGGTATTTATTTGTAAATATTATCATTTTTATCATATGAACAACTTTTACTTACGTTTCAGAAAAGTAAAATCTAAGAATCACAAAATAAATAACATTATATCGATTGGTATACACCACCCATAATCTATCTATCTGTGTAGATAGGCTCTTTTACTATAAGTTATACACCTGTACTGAATAAAGCTACCAATATTGAATTTCGGACGTTCCCTTCAACATTCCGCCCGTGACCAGTTTGCTATGACCACATAGAAGTCCATGTCCAACAGGTAAAAATGCATGCATGCAGAGGCACTAAACTTGCAACATTCTTAGAAATGATGTATATATATACAGTTTAGTGAGTGAAAAGTAAATAATTGGTCCAGTTAGTATCGACGGCTAATATTACAGCTAATCTGCGGCGTTTCGATTTGATTCTGCCCTTCATTGACCAAGTCGGCCGGTGGTGGTCTCATTGCGCAATTTTCGCCAATTTACTCCTTGACCATTTAAAATGTCAGTTTGTTTCCATTCACCGATCTTGCATCAGTCGGCCAATGAAAAACGGCTTTTTTCCATTGGCCGATGAAATGGTCGCCAATTAAGTGAGTTCCTCTTGGAGTCTGTCGGTGGTGTCACCGACTGCACGTCGATATCAATTGGTGACCATTCCAACCAAGCTGATTTCATTTATAGTCTGTATACCGAAAAGAAAATCGATCAGTGCTTTCCGAACACAGATCGGTGCCGAATAATTGGCCAATGGAAAATGGCACCAGTCCACCCTTGCCACGCGCCTCCCGCTTGGCCATGTCCTATCTTCCCTCTACTCATACGCTACTCTCATAGTCTCTGAGATGAGGATTCAAGGCCTTCGATACGGTCTCGCACAAAATACTTCTAAAGAAATGTGAATTGTATGGCTTACATAACAGCGTAGTTAGATGGCTTTGCAGCTACCTTGATCAAAGATCGCACAAAACTCGAGTTAATGGAACACTATCGTCCAGTAGAACCGTCGTCTGTGGGGTACCGCAAGGGTCCATTTTGGGACCCTTGCTATTTTTACTATATGCAAATGACCTAGCTGATATACTAACAGAAACTAAAAGCAAACTGTATGCGGACGATACGGTCATTTATGCCACAGAAGAGAACATTGAACAGGCAACAAATAAGGTTAAAAATGACCTACTGAGAATCGAAGACTGGGCTAATAAAAACAAACTGACGATTAATTCCTAGAAAACTAAAGCAATGATCTTTTCATCAAGGGCTAGAATCAGGATGGGACTAGAACATGATAGACTATACCTTAACAACATTGAGATTGAGTTTGTTAAACTCTTCGATTACCTGGGAATCCGACTGGATGAAAAACTTACCTTTGAACCTTTCAAGAAAGAGATCATTCGCAAATTAGCAAACAAAATTTACCTCTTCGCGAAAATACGTCAGCTTCTGAATAGCCAACAGGCGGTACTACTCTATAAAACTAAAATACTACCGTACGCCGAGTATGGCAACGTTCTCATAGTGAACAGCAACCAAAAGTCATTAAATAAGTTACAGGCCCTTCAAAACAGAGCTCTAAGGATAGCACTTAAAAGAGACCCTAGAACACCTGTCACCATGCTTCACAGAGAGGCAAAGTTAAACTACCTCAGTGAAAGGCGCGAGTCAGCGGTCAGAAAAATGGGATTCAGCAGAAGTCAAAATCCTGAGTATCAGGCTCCCAGGAGGAGAGGGACTAGGTTACACGATGCAACGGTTCTACAAACAACCCCCATTAAAGCGAGCAGTTTTAAAAGAAGTATGCTATACAAATGTGCCTACTCTTGGAACGACCTCCCAGTTGCATATAGATTAATTCCCACTTACCCAAGGTTTAAATATAAAGAACGCACCATACTGTTTAATAGCCGTCAAAACTATTAGTATAAATTGGTGAGGTTCACTTTAAAGCCTGCCTGCGGGATTGGGGGTCAGGGATAGGAGGCTAGGGATACTGCTGGGATCGGATTTATTGTCAACTTGATTCTTTTTATTCCTTCTTATATCTCAATGTATATAGGCTAGTTGTGAACGAGTACAAATAGCAACCTGTTATTATGCTAATAGGAGAACATGCATGTTTATTTACTATTGAATCTATGTTAAATGAGCATAAATTGGCTATCTGCTTTTTATTTTGACAAATTAATAACGAGCCTATTGCTGAATATGAATCTAATGAAGGTTGATGTATCATTGTAAATACCATCACTAAGGTTAAGAATGTTGTCTGCTAGCTAGTTGTGCAAGCCGAATCATAAAGAGTACTGTAATCAAGCCAAGTACGAAGCACTGAGCCAAATTGAAAACAGGCATACTGCCTTATTTTGTTCAGTATAATAAACAGATTTAAAAAAAAAAAAAAAAAGTCATCTGCCTTACAGCCCGTTTCCACTGGCCGACAAAAACGGAGGAGACATGTTTAGTTCTCGTAAAAGTCTGTCGGTGGTGCCACCGACTGTGCGTCGGTATCAAATAATCGGTGAGGGTAATAGTTTTCACTCGCCTTGCATACCAAAAGATATTTCCTTCAAGGATTACCGACAAAAATAAGGGGCTTTGATTCTATCAGTCGGAAAAACTAATGTCAGTAGTGCCATATTGCATAAGCTTAGCAAAAACGGTTGTTGGTCATTTCAGTAGCTGGGTCATTTCCATTGACCTATTTTGCGTCAAAAGTGCCAAACGTCCGTCAGTGGTTTCTGACTGTAGATCGGCGACGGTAAATCGGCCAATGGAGATGGGCTTCTACAAGGACCTCCAGATATGATTTCGATTGACAGCAAATCTGGTCCGGGCCGACACAATACACAAAAACAGACTCCTATGCGGGCGTGACATGTAACCTGTAGGATACAAAGTTCGTAAAAAGTGTCTTATAATGTCTTTTAGATCTGGCATTCTATATATACTGCAATGGCTCATTGATATGAATACACATGTCGATAGTTTTCATGAAACTTCATTATCCCGATAATCAAAGTCTGATAACAGACATGACTGCGATATTTCCGTCCTGTTTCATGCAGTAGTACATCGTGTAGTTCATAAGAATCCGTGCCCCTTTTATCTCCGGTCACTAACATATCGTGACAACACAATTTACCTGGAAACCAAAAACAAGTTTCATGATCAATGACGATATACCAAGAAGACCCCCACTTTTGATAAGGCTTCAGTTTCTAAATCGAAATTCTCGGAACAGCATCATCTGTAGCGCACACATATCGTGGCTGGCATCACTCACTTGCAACCAGGCCAGTCTGGCAAGAAGGTTTCGTAACACTCAGTTCATTTTTGAAATTGAGGAGCAAAGTTGCCTTTCCAATTGTATCCCAGTATTGGCTGGGAGTATATATGTCACAGGGTAAGCACTGGATGTCTCTGTCTTTGCTAATCCGGCAACGGAACCGATATTATTAAGGTCCCCATTAATTGTCTTTCGATAGGCCTGCGATACACATTAGGGTGAGGATCATTTTGTTTACTTACTCGCCTTAGTTATTGGCCTACTCTTGTGAAAGCTAGAACACAGGTAGTGTCTATACTAAACTATTGACCATTTTATCATGAAACCAACATCAATATGTTGTTTATGGCTGAATGAAATAGATTTGAATATCTATTTTAATGTATACACTGCCTATATTTACATATATATCAGTTAGTTACTCGGAGCCTTTTGCAGTAGAATGTATATGACATAGCTTGTTTAGATTATGATTAACTACTCCTTATCTTGTAATAGAATTGTAAAACTGTTAAGTAATTTGGAGTCAACCATGTGACTTATTTTATATGCTCACATTTTCTTATTTCTAATTGGCATTTTTATAATCCCAAATTTGCTTCAGTGGCTCATTTCAATAATCTAATTAACAGAAGCGGTCTTCCAGAGGACACTCGGGGTTGCCAATGGCAAGCAAACACGGCTGGCCTTTGAATACATTCCTCACCAAGACTCCAACCTTGTTTGCACTATACTACTGGCACCTACTGTCCAGACACAGCACTGCGCGTTTCCCCACCACCCAACACCTAAATAAAATGTGTACACCACTCATCAAAATACTGGCACGAAATACTCTTCGTATTAATTATTGTATTCACAAGTTGTTGTTTTTACATTTCAAGCGTGTTAATTAGTCATTGATATTTTGTGTTACAAATTATGGGACGTTAAATCTTAGGCAGTATATCCATCAAGCTGCAGCATATCAACTGGATATACCAAGCTAGAACTTCACCACCATTTGACTTTATACAATACAACCTGAACTGATATTCCATCCATCTCCCTTAAAGACTTTTAATTTTACAGATATATTACTGGTCTTACTAATATCATCATATATATCTTTGACCATGATCTTATTTATAGCTTACCGATAAACCTTTTTAACTATATAGATCCTATAACTAATTGTCTTATCCATAATATCATAATTCTAATCGTCGGTAAAAAAACATATTAAGACTGGCTTGCATCTTCAATAGGTTTGCCTTCCAAAGACATACATGAACGTCTTCTGTCCACCTTCGTGTTTCTCTTCCTTTATTGAGCAAATTTATTCAATAGGTTTGCCTTCCAAAGACATACATGAACGTCTTCTGTCCACCTTCGTGTTTCTCTTCCTTTATTGAGCAAAGCTTTTCTTCAGTTTATAAAATCCGTTCATAACAATACTGGTAATATAAGCAATGACGCCCTACTTAAAGAGAATCGATACAACTATTGAGCATCGTGAAGCAGGTAACGAAAAAATATGACAGTGCTCACCTTTGCCACAGGAATACGAATGAGAACTGGGCTATCTCTGTATTCTGGATGATGCTCAACTATTAGGGAAGACAATATATTGTCATGATATTCTAGAAGCTGATACTAGAATAACAATTTATTTTTCTGCTACGGATATGTCTTCTTGTGGTAGGGTTTCATGTACATATATTAAGTCATGTCTCCAGTGGGTCTGAGGTCTAAAGGTAGAGGGATCTGTCGATAAACCCAAGGTCAGATAGAAATGTCACAAATGCCCGGTGATCAAGGAAAACGTCCAGATCCACATTAGGAGATCATAGGTGGGGCGACTAGCTGAAAGCCTAGCTTCAGCGGAGTTCTGTCCAATTAAAACCTCTTTAGGACATGTTTTCATTCCACATAGCCCAAGGAAGGATGTTTACATGTTCGTGCTCCACCTTTTTATCCACCGTTTGATCCTAGTGTCCGTTATGACTTGGTATATGGCATATGGCATCTGCAAACCACACGAAAATTACAGAAAATGGGGGGGGGGGGGTGCTGTGAACGAGGGTTTTTAATCACTGCAGGTGATGCCACAACGTGTGTATTCTTTTCACTAACTTCATTATTTATAATCATAAACTATATTTTTGTTTTACACGAATCCCCAATCACTACATAAGGGTATCAGAAATTAGATCATAGCTGAATAGTTGTGTTAATTAGTTTAACTCTGAATTTACAGCAGCCCACTAAATTGCCGAGATTCTTTATAGGGATGAGAAACGTCGTGAGATGGCGATCACCGATAAGATATCGGCACCAGTAGTCGTCAACCAAAGAAGTGCTTGAAGTTTTTACACCTGATGGCCGTTTACTGTTACACTGCATACCGATTATTTAATATATGAGGTGGCACCACCGGTATATCCTTTAGCCGTAATAACAGGGAAATCAGTCGCGGAAATCTTAGGTTTAGACCTGACAATATTTTATCGGGAACAGCCAATAATCGTGGAGTGGTACGCGATTCTAGAATTGTGGCTAAAAACACTCTGGTGTAAAAACCTGGTTAGGTAAAGCCTGAAATATGTGCCTATATTTTAAGCAATGTAGCATTGTTATGACGTCCTGACCGTCGGTACGGCTTTGGAGGATAAAAACGTAAACCATGGTCACGATTAGCTCACGATTCAGTCTGAGTATCAATGTAGATGTCAGGCAGAACATTAAAATTGAAAAATACTATAATTTTGGAAATATTGAATGAAGTGAGGCGATTAGTTGTCAGGTGGCGCTGAATTGCATAATTTTGGGATAACAAAATCGTAGACCTGAAATCTTTATCCCCGTTTTCGCCTGGCGATTATGCGCCCTAAAAGTGTCAAATAGTCGGCGGGTGGTGCCGAAAGTCAAAAACGTTGGAAACACCACATTACGTGAACCCTACTCAAAAGACCGAATATATTTCATGCTTCGTCACATGTGTTTCCCAGGTTTATCTACAATGCAAACGCTTATATGCCTATTTTATCAGTAGATATTACGTAGCTAATTTAGTGTTGAATCAAACTGTCTTATTCGTTGCACTTAGTGGTAGCTATTATAACGAGATAACAATTGGAAAGAACTAAAAATGCTGGTTCCTTTTATCCACCACATTTAACAAGTGATACTTTTCTAAGAAATAATTTTAATGAAAGTTATGAGTCATTGTTTAGGTTATGTGGATTGAGTTACAATATCACTAATAAAATAGGTCGGAGCATGAGAGATTGAACCAAATATAGCATGCTTTTTTTCACATGTGCCAGTGTGGAATTATCAATATCAGCATTGACACATTGATAACAGAAAAGCTAAAATTGTAAATTCAAATCGATCTTTGTCATGGTGACGACTACCTGGCGATATCTCACGAATAATAAAAGATGATGAAGTTCATTGTTATTTCTCATGACTTTGAATACTGAATGGTGATAGACCACGACACATCTACCTATAAATTGGTCCTATTTCGCCCACGCATGTTACCGAATTAACCAGTGTGCCAAGGTTGCTAGCCAATCATTATCAGAAAACAAAGAGTCATTGGTGCTAACCAAGTCCAACATCGCCAGTAGTAACTGAACATGTTCTCTTAGTTCCCGCTCTTGCTTTCCACCAATCGTTTGTATAAACCACATTACCCAGGATTTATCCAGGAGTCCCTTGCAAAATCGAACACTGATGAATTGCGATATTGAGATCTAGCACATATTAAGAAGGAAACCCACGAGATGAAAATAGCTTGGTCCGACTCCACCGAGTTTGACTGCAGAGTAATTCACGAAGCGAAGCTGAGTGAATTACTCTGTGGTCAAACGAGGTGGAGTACGGACCAAGTTATTTTCATCGAGTGGGTTTCTGATTTTATCTCACCCCGTATAACATCAATTATTGATGAAATAGATCACCAAATTAGCCAATGAATATTGGGTACACGAACCTAACGGCCGTGGAGTACGAGTTCCTAATGTTAAGCCTATGGAGAAGAATACCGGGGTGAGATAAAGCTTCATATCAAAATGCTTTTATATTTTCTATTCAGTTACGCCTGGCTTCCACTGAGCTAAAACCCGTATGCAATAGACTTTACGATGTACACCCCAATAACAAATCGGAGCGCATCGGTAGCTCAGTTGACGCCGGGCCTTACAATCTGCAATGTAGTACATCAGAATGTCTTCAATTTTGATAGAAGTTGGTGGACGCCGGGCATTACCCTCGGCCATCTCCCGACAGGATGTCGGATCAACTAATGTTTGAGATTTCTTTCAAAAACATTTCCTTTCAAAAGAAGTATACGTTAACGTCAATAGAATTGAGGCGTGGCGTGATATGTCAACATGTTTAACTCATGTTATGTCAGTCCCATGTGATGGTATTTGTTTTAAAGCACAAATCTGACAGCTCGTTCTGGCAAAATATTCTTCTATATCATCTGAACCCTGGTATTTTTCCCAATACACTTGACATTGGGAACTCATATTTGATACCCATGGAATATTCAGATAAAGTACTCAATGGAGGATTATGTCACAAATGTCAGCTAATTAGTCAATGTGAGTGGGAGAGATAAATTCAGAAACCTATTCAGGTTTACAGTCAGAGCACTATCCCATCTCGTTTTAATCATCATGTAATTCATGCATCGTGTTGTAATAAACACACCTCATCTCACCAAGAACCCATATATCTACATCTAAATGGAGGAATATATAAAACTGTGTTGCGAACCAAGTATGCTTGCACATGCGTTATTACAGCAATCCCATTAGGATTCCCAGATCCAAGATGAGTCGATGAACTGCATTCCTCAAAATACATTGGATGTTCCAGGGGCGAATCTACGCCGTATTTTAAGCTATTTAATAGCGAGGATTATGCTTTCGTTTATCACAGTGCCACCTACACCCTAGCAAACTAAGCTAGTCTCGGTTCTGCCATCGTACTTTCCTCAGCCGTTTCTTCTCCCTCTGTGGTCGCAGAGCCTGGAGACCTGTCCAGAATTGGCCTCCCCCCACGGAGGTATTGGTAGCCGAATGCATTTAGTCGCCGCATGCGTCGTATCTTAAACAGGATCCTTTAAGAATAGAATACCATTAGGCTTGAGAAGGATGCGTGTTGATCCGGGTTATGGCCAGAGCCGTAATGTGTCAATAGGTACTCTAACGATCTCATTTTCCCTTCTTGACAATAAATCAAGGGGCTCCTGCCTTTCATTCGTCTTCTTTTATCTGCCTTTCGATCGAGGATCTTGGATCAATTCGTTGTGTAGGCCTAAATATTCGTTGCGGAATAAGTACAGAAGAAGCACCAGTTGCTTGTATGTCGACCGCTATTGAAACATTGCCCATGACAGTACTGTTTTGTGAATTGTCCACTTCAATGTCATCACCACATCAACGTCATATTTGTAAAGCTGCAGTAAAGGTATCTCTTCTATAATAGAATATTCTCACATAGGCCTAAATGATAAAAGGCAAATAAATTAAGTTTCGACCTATTGATCTCTTTAAGCATGCATGTTTTGTAGCGTGGGCGTATGTGTAAGTCTGCGCTGATCGTAATACCATTACTCCTATCCCATAGCTTTTTAAATGTAAAGCAGATTGGTTGCTTTGTTAGGACAAATGTTAATAGCTATCAGTCATTTTCCCTTGCGTGGGTGGTATGGGAAGGGGCACATATCTCTAACAATATCAAGCATATATACGGCCGAGGGAAGTCAAATCTAACACGCAAAGCTAAAATAACTCTCTAGCTGTATTATAGTCTAGGAGCTAGATTCCCTTATCAGCAGCGTGCACTGGGGCATCGAGTCATATTATGCAGATTCAGCATTTGGTTGGTCATTAGGAAAAGCCACCGTTTTACCATAGGCTTTAATTGCTTTCACTACTTGATGAATGAGACCTCTTTTAGACATACCACCCAATAACGTATCTCGACATATCTTCCCTCACGACTTTATCCTCTATATATACAGGCCATTTTGTCAATGAAATGTATCTCTGATTCAATTGATATATATCGACCTCTGTCATATAGGCATTCAGTCAAAGAAATTTATGATAAAAGAAAGCTATCTGGAATTACTCAAAAATGTCATTAAATGTCCACAAAAAGAGACACATCTAATTCCATATATAAATTCTAGATGTCTTGAAATGACTAGATTGAGAATATCTACATACTCTCCTAGGTACTTTCAGAGTACATTCATGCGTTCATATCATTCATGTGAAAAAAAACAGTTCAACATTAGGTTTTAAAGTAGTTATAAATAGATTTAAAGTCTTGATTTAGTGTCCTAATTAGTCCAAGTTATCTTACCATTTATGTCATATGAAAGCTAATTTTATGGCGTTTGAATATATATCTGATCTAGACGTCCCAGTCAGCAGATTTGGGGTAGGGACAGATTGGCCTTCAAGTGCATGTGACCCAGACAGACCAAATGTAACAGGATGAATACTTTATTTTGTACTAAACCTGTATAATTTATGCTGTATTTGAAGTATTCGTGAACAATTATTTCGCTGTACTTGGCATGTCATCCCCTATCAGATAATCAAGATGGATCTACCTATCAAGACAAAGGTTGACCGATGGCATAGCTGCTGAACCTAACAACTAGCAGCTAATGCTTCCAGTTATAATGGAAGAGCGAGGTACTTCTAGAATATGTCATAAGATAAAAGCAAAAGAACATCATAAGTAATGATTAATCAGTATGCCATTTGTAGTTGAAATTATTATCAAGTTTAAATATATATATATATATATATATATATATATATATATATATATATATATATATATATATATATATATATATATATATATATATATATATATATATATGTATTTGATGGTCATAACACTTGTAATGGAAAACCGTTGGGTATCTCGGTAAAGTGTATGTCGTCATGTTTGTTTTTTGAATAATAAAAAAAAACCAACATTTTCATATATCATCAATTGTAGAGGAAATCTATTCAGAAATAGAAATTTACCAGTTTAAATGCAACTGATTCTCTCCTTCTCTCTTCCTGTTTGTATGTCTGACTATCTGTCTGTCATTGTCATTTCTGTCCGTCTCTGACCCTATCTGTACATCTTATGTATGTGTGTAACTGACTTCGCCGCTGCAAAACTTTGTCCATGTTTTTTTATGTAGTTTGTATATATTTCTTTTCTTTTCAAATGTATCTCTATTTCTTTTGGTTGTTTCTGTTATACCACGCGCCACAAGGCACGCAAATATATCTTGGATACTATGTCAACATGAATGCTGGCCGAATATGAAAACCAGTAAACCTTGTACTGAATTTGACCAGCCTAAATAAAGGATCTAAAAATAATAAAAAAATCTTTGACTCTCTGAGTGTCTTCTCTGTCTCTACCCATGCCTTTTTGAATGCATGTCTGTCTATCTGACTCTCTGTATCTGTCCCTGCCTGTCTGTATGCATGTATGACTGTATGTCCTATTTTGTGTTTGACTTTGTACATGTTTGTCTAGTCTCCATCTGTCTGTATGTCTGACTCTGTCTGTCGCTGTCCCTATCTGTCTGCATGTATGTCTATGTCTGTCTCGTCGTTGTCTGTCTATCAAGTATGTCTGGGACTCGTTTCAGTAGTTGCGTGACGCCAGTTGTTGGTCTCAGCGACAACTCAGAGGCAGTTCGCGTTTCAATAGTTTTGCGACATTACCGCTAGCGTCACTATGGACAAGACAGGCGACAACAGTGGTATGTCTGGTTTCAGAACCATGAGACCTCTCGTTGTTATTGCCACATTGTGTCACTGTTCATGAGAGGGTCTACTCTCTCATACTGATCATAACCATTTTAAAACATATTGTATCAGATATTATAACCTATTTGATTAAAGAAAAACATGCTTCGGACAATTATCTTTTACCCATATCTTTATTTTCATGATCCTCTAGTGGTCAACTCCTTTGTGTGAACCATTATACTATTCGAACCAAGAACTGCGGTCACTGCACAACTGAGCTCGTTCCCACACAATACCTACTGCAATGCTCGACCCTAGGCTATCACTTCTGTTTCTTACGAGCGAGACTTACAGTATGTGCTCCGTCCCTCAGGCATAAATGCACATAGACGTAAAAAAAAAACTGAAATGTGGGGGAAAACATGAAGAATTATTTGGCATTACCCCTACCCGGGATGAAAAAGAAGAAGCCGGAGCCGAGGCAAATAAAATTTTATTGAATTTTATGTGGAATAATTATTTTGTTTGTCCTTATGAGTATTGATTATTAATTATGTAGACGTTGATAATTAACTTATGGAGTTGGGCTGCTACTGTTAAGAAGAGAGAGGACGACATCAAAGAAAAGATGGATCATGCACCTGCAGTGATCTAGTACCACCAGTGAAAGTGTATGGAAGTCAGTTAATGATAGCCGGGTCAATAGGAGACTTGGCATCGGTGCAGGGTCTTGGTCATCCTGAAGTGTCCAGCATGGTATGAGCCATGCAATTCTTGTAGAAACAGATTCTGGTCGCCACATGGGACCACCCCCTGGAAGAGTTCCCCACAGCCCGGCTCAGTCCATCTACAGTTGAGCACCCCGTCTTTCAGGTGCAGTTGACCGTGTTAGGTCTGTAATATCCGCCTCCTGAATCAGGGCCCCTTTTCCATGTTGGACTCACTCCCAGACCTGTTGGAGGAAGTGGTCCTGGGACCAATCCTCCCATGGTAGCGGGTTCTAGGTTACCCCTGTGGTGGCGGCCCCTCGCCGGGTTGTGATGTGTTGGCAGATGGTGGCCGGCTCCCATCCACATCACGGACAGGGTCACAGAGAAAGACCATCAGGATTTCAGTACTGTTTACCTGGTCAGTGCTCGATGCTGTAGGTGTATGTGTTGAACATCTGTAATCAGCAAACTATGTTTCCTTGAAGTTTGTGACCACCTGAGGGCTGCTTGGTTGGTCCTGATGCAGATGGGCCTCCCCACCAGATAATGCCGAAATGGCTTCAGTCCAAAAATGATGGCCAAGAACTCACACTGCATGACACAGTACCTCCTTTCCAGACAATTCAGGGTATGGCTTGCATACGTACTAGAGTACTCACCCCTTCCCATCTACCATCTGGGAAAGCACCACCCCAAGACCCACATCACTAGCGTCAGTGTCCAGGATTAACAGGCCCTGTTCTTGTTGGTAGCCATCTTGCTGGCAGGACGCTGAGAACTGGAACGGGCCCCTCACTTTCCCAGATATTGCTGTTCTTTGACAGAGGACCAGTAGTACCTCAATGAACTAAGGAAGCTCCAGACCTCATGAACATCCTGGGGCTCAGGCCATTCTTTCACTACCCAGACCTTCTCAGAGTGGCGCCAGTGCCATCAACCACTCAAAGGTTCCCAGGGCATTGCAAAGCCCGAAGGGCATTACCTTGAACTGGTATGTTGTGAATGCCATCTTCTTTCTGTCTTTGGGCTGGACCTTCATCTGCCAATATCCTGAGGCTTGATCCAGGGTGCAAAACCAGCAGGCCCCAGCCATGGAGTCTAGGGAATCATCAATCTGTGGAATGAGATAGGCATCCCGTATTGTCTTCTCATTGACTCGTCAATAATCTATGCAAAACCTGGTGAACCCGTCTTTCTTCCAGACCAGGACAACTGGCGAGGCCCACTGGCCCTCTGCCGGTTCGATGAACCCCTTCTCCAGCATCTCCTTTACTTGTTCAGCTTCCTCCTCTGCCACTCCCTGTAGGAAGTACCACCAGAGGAATTGCAGCGAGCTGCCTTCAGCAGTTTGCTCCTTTACTTTCCCCACCTCTTATCCACAGCTTCTACGTGCATGAGCCTCGTCCATTGATACACTGTATTGTGGTACTGTTACATATTACATCTCGCGGGTGACCTCCACCAACGTAGGCAACTTCTCGCAAAGTCAACCCTGACAGCTTATTCACTTAGGAATTTGGCTCCCAGAATGGCCTTCAAATCAACATTACATCTGACAGTATCATTTCTATCAATAATTTCTGGCTACCCAGTTGCAGGGGGCCATTATCTTGCCCTCCAATGTCATTGGTCTGTCATCTGCACAGTAGATAGGCCGCGATGCAGGGTAACCTCCCCTGGCTGCTGACTACATGCCCACCATGGCTTGGACAAGATGTTCTCCCAGGCTCAAGTATTCACCAGCAGCCAAATCCCTTGTCCCCACAAGTGCCCCCCCCCCCCCCCCTGGTCAGCCCAGAGCCCTAGATCTCTCGGTTCCCCTTCAGCGTTTCCTCCTCCGACCTTCCTTCATTTTTGTGAGTGGCCCCTGATCCAGACAGCCTCCAGCCATAGTCTCTGTGACTTTTTTGCTGGATCCTTGTTCCAATCCTCCCCCAGTCCTTGCATTTTGTTGGCCTATTTGATGACATAAGTAGCACTTCCTCCCCAGCGGCTTCAAAACGGTGAACGTGCACCGTTGGTATGGGTCTTAATTAGGATTAATTAGACTGGGGAGTAGCTAACTTCTTACTTCTGTTACCATGTCATATTGGAATCTGGTGAACTCTTATGTAGGATAGATTTTACTTGAATGGCTTGGCCACAGCGACACAGCGATCCCTGTGGCCCGAGGTAATAAGGATGAACAATGAAATCTGATTTGGTAACTTTAATATCCTGAGAAGCAATTCGTTGATTCGTTGTTACATTGGTGCACAACGATCATGCTCAACTTGCTTTCACATTATGTTATCACATAAGTTCACACCAATCATCACTCATAAGTATAGCAGCTTATTGTTTAGTAGCAATCTTCACATGTTAAATACAATAGTTCAAACCTAACAATTCAATATTGTAAAATCTTGTTCCATAATCGCTTTAGTATATTTTCCAGTTATCATCCATCGTTCAAGTCCTTAATAAATGTCTACGTACAAATATAGATATCCTCTCTGTGTTCTCTCCCATTGAGAGGTAGTTCCCTATGCGTCGGTTTGTAAGTTACTCACAGCCAAGGTTACTCCACCCAATCATCATTCTCCAGTAGGTGACTCCACTCCGTGCAGAGTGAAGCCTCCGGGGCCTAACCTTAAGCTCTTCCTCCAGTGAGGAATAGCTTTCTCTCTCTAGTTCTCTTCCAGATCTCATCCTCTTACTCAAGTGCTGCCCACCGCAGCGCCTGCAGAGGTATACTCCTCCGATGCTTATGTCAGCAACCCATGTGATCATTACATTCCTTATACAGATGGTCTATTCTAAGTTTTACTTCCAGCTATCGCCATCTTGCTTCGTGTTAAGGTTCCCGCACACACGTCAAACCTCATTGGAATATCTAGTCAAAACTCCTATTATTAAAGTCACAACATAATTTCGGAAGAGCGTGTAGTGCAAACGCCAGGTCTGCCAGTCTCATGTTAACTGTCTCCAGCTCGTTGGCCATGTTCTGCCTGGTCACGAATACTTTCTGGGGGTGCCCCTCTCTCTAGACAGCTAGGCACACCTCGGCCTCTATTGCTGTGGTAATGCCTTCCTCTAATGTCTTGTGCTAGCTTTCGTTCACCCAATGATCTAGTTGCGCATCACCCACAGCATCCAGAAAGCAGTTTCGCCCCATTGAGTTGAGTAAGGCCTCTGGGTATGTGATCATCTTCCAGATTTCCTCGACTAAAGCCCACAAGACAGCCACATCGACCACAGATTTTCACCGATCCGATCACCAATTATAATCGTGAAGGAGAATGTCGCTGTCTTATACCCTCATTCAGCAACAGACCAGCGCCTGCCGATCAAACCTCCCGTGTTTATGGCCTTGTACAGCGACTCGATTGAGATCAAAGAGAGCCACTGGGAGCCGTGCTGGGGTGAGCCATGGGCCACTCGTGTGGAATCATAGAAAACAATTCAAAGTTTAATAATTTTTGATCCAATCAAGATATCAGGAAATGGTTTTCAGGTTCATCATGGCCTCTGTCTCCCCTACAAATTGATATAAGGCAATTATAAATCGGGCTGGGGGATAGGTAGCATTGCTGTTCAAACGGCCTTCTCAGAATCGGGAGCAGTCGGTGAAGTGCATACAGCGACACGATTAAGGTCGGGCAGAGTTAGTCATTCCTTCCACCCTAGTAATGCCCATCACGATTAAAATTGGGTCTGTGAAGTGTGTACAGCAACACGTTTCTGGCCAACCGGGCAAAGTTGTGATTGGGCAAAATGGTTGTGTCGCTGTCTTATAGGCTTAATTTTTGTAGTCCCTCCTGGGCAGTTCCTGAGTTTTGTGGGGAGGGGGGTGGGGTGCTAGCACAGGCTTTCTGTCCTGTTCCTGAGTGGTAACATCACCCAGTGGGGTTCAAGGCAGGCCGGCTGCAGCACTAGCCCATTCTACATAGGGGTGTACCCTCTGCGATTCCCCTTCATATGATATCTGGGGTCAGTCAGGATATGTGGTTCCTTCCTGCCCTGGGGTGTCCTCGGGGCCCTCTTGTTCTTCTATGCCAACTTGTTCTCATACTGGGCGTACTAAATATCAAACATGTTTGACATTAACAAACGCTTGCGATCCGGGGTACATGCAGTACGCCCAGTCTCAGCGGTACACCTAGTCTCAGACTAGCGGGAAACTTGCAGTCTACACCATGCGTTTTGCCACGTTGCGACCCTGAAGGTACTCCCAGTCTTAGTGCCTATTTCTCGCGATGTGTCGCGGTGGTGGAGCACCAAAACGTACACCCAACACCGCAGGGCCTCGTTTTGTGACAATGGAGGTACGACATATCGCGACACTGGAAGATATTACAAGATATATCAAGATTATATCGCAACAAATCCATCGTGTTGGTGGAATCAGCCCTTTATTGTAGTAGGCCTAAACGTCAACCTGGGGTAGTAGCCTAAACATCAGCCTGGGTAGTAGGCCTATACGAAAATAGTAGCTAGGCCCCTAATGCCCTACACCCCTATAAAACGTTGACAATGCTTTGACATATGGCAGATATCACAAAAAGGGTCTTTTTGGTACTTTTCTATTTTCATAATAAAACGGTCAATTTTGACTTCTACTATGAGTACAAAAACAGTTAAGGTACCGGTATCAAAATGATTGTAAATTAATTCTCTACCAGTCAAACTGGGTTTAGATTTTTGTTCCACATAGAATTCTATAGAATCTTTACTCATATTCTACAATAAAGCCCACAATCTTAGGTTCAATATGCTACCTTTTGCCAATTTGTATCTTGTGTAGAGCCTAAGTTATGAGAAACTTTGTAAACTAAGTCGATAATAACTAGTTTTCAGTAGCAAATAATGAAATATGGTTGCACGGCCCATAGCTGCGGTATGTAACTACACTTTAAGTTCTACAGAGTGTTCCCCCTGCTCGGCTATAGGTATATATGTAGGAATAATGCATCATCATACCAATCTGTTACGTAGGATTTCCATTGACTGGCAACATAGTGTCATATGCTCGTAGGAACCTCGATTCCCCTTCAGTACTAGGCAAGTACCTCGGGTAATTAACTATTCCCCTGCCACTTGTCCGATCTTCTCCCGCCTTCTCGCTACCGGGAAACTAGCGTAAGCATACCTTGACCCAAGTGCCATCTAGTGAGTAGAAAATAAACTGTGTTGTAACCTTCTGCGTCCAATGGCCACCAGGGCAATCGCTTGCTGTTCGCTTCTTACTCGTAGACGAGGGTTGGTAGCCAATCTACCTCATGTAAAGCCCCTGTACAAAGCTACTTATGAAAAGCATTGAGACAACCTTATGCCTAAATTAGCTACGCAATTATAGTTTGTATATTAGCAGGGACCTGGGTATAGGTCCGTGATATTAGTCAAGTGTGTACCCTAGCGGATACTGAGGAAACTAATAGGGACCACGAACATTTTTAGGCTGTATCAGTAATCAAATACAGATTTCTCGCACGATATTTAGATGTAGCAACACTCTAAGGACAGTGAATCTAGTCTCAATACATGACATTGTTAGCAACAAAGAACTATAGTTCTTTGATATCAAAATAGTGCATCCGCTCTTTTCGAATGTTTTTGTGAGTTGCATCGGGTTGTGCATTGTTTATCATTCTACGCCCACTTCCGCTAACAAAAACAAACGAACTGAGATATCGTAGAGGATTTGCTTTCAAAGATCTATCCTCGCACATTTTGGACGGGACTTCCATCTTCCACATGGTATTTGCAAAAATGAAGTATTTACAACTCTCCCTCCTTGTGGTGTTTTTACATGCAGTTCTGGTCATTAGCCAGAATCCAAGTACTACAAAAGCAACTTCCGTGTCCACAACCACAGCGACACTTGAAGAAGGTAAGTTTTAGTTTACGTTTGTAGATCTAGTAAATTTTTCTTATAAGTTCGCGGACTTGACCAGAGTACTAGCTTTCTACCAACTAGTATTGAATATTTGGCAAACCTAACCATAAAGTATTTATTATGTTTAATTTGAAATGCCAAAAGATTTGCTTATTGTGACATACCCCGGGAGGCCAGGCAAAAGACAAACGTTTGACAAGTCAGACGTGTCCGACCGCCGATTCCTGTGAAACGTGACACCTTTGACGGACTAGAATAGTAGATAGCCTCCTATAGTCCTGAGCGTTTAATATGGGTAAAATCACAACATCTAGTTCAATCAAATGCAGCGTTTTTAAAAAGATGATATTTTCGAAAAGTAAGTAGATAGAAATCAAGAGCACTTTACAAAGAATATATATAACAAACATTTCAGGCCTAATATTCTAAAATTGTGGTGCCACCTGCCATTTTATCAAAGAACTTTGGCCTGAGGTCATATTTCTGCTTGAATCACTAACATCATAAGTAAGCAAGTATGACTTGATTTTCCTTCAGTCCTACCTCAGTCAATAATCAGCATAGATACTTCAAATAAAGAGCGATTTGTAGATCAACTCCCACAGAATACAAGCAGTAGGTTATCTTATTGATCAACTATTATCTAGAGATAATTATTGGCCATTTCTAGCTATGCCATATGCCCAAAATGCAATAATATCAGAAAATCTCGTTTTAGGGCATGTTTGGAATGTTTGTCATCTGTCATAATGCTCCTGTATCTCAGGAAATATTTATCAGAGCCTGGCAATACAGGTATCATTTTAATTGTCTTGAAATAGCTAAGAAGATAGGGTGTTCATTTCTATAGGTCATCGCGATAGATTTTTCATTAAATCACTGTGAAGACAGGAAGGTAACATGTTTCAGTGTTTTTACCTAAGAAATTCCAATGTTAAATCTACGACAGCAAATCTTAGCCATGACACAGGTATATCAGGTTTATACTGACAGATAGGCACAAGTCTTAGCTTTCTAACAATATTTTGTTTATAAAAATCGCCCTATTATTCACGACACAAGAGCGATTTGCCTTTTTCAAGTTAGAAAAAACTAGTTTTTTGACCCATATTAAACGCTCAGGACTATAGCAGCTCCTCTGTATGTTATAATATATGGTGATTATTATATTACGTATGACTTAAAGCGAGTGACTAAAGCTCACGTTCTCAACGGTTCTGCATGTACTCCGATGACGCACAGAATAGCGTTGGTCAAGTGCATTTACTTTTAGTACTGGTGGGTATCAGATACTGAGATAGTCAGACGAGTCCGACCCTATAGTCTATACTCTAGTATGCCCTAAATAGATTTGAGATGGCTCCTACTGCTGACATAAAGTAAATATCTTAACGTTTTTGAGGCACAGTAAGCTTCATTATAACATACTAGCTTGTAACAAACACTCAATTACAACAAAGGAGTTTGCACATTATTTTAGCCTCCCCTGTGCTTTTATCCTATTCCTAAGGGGCAGGTTTTTGGAGGGAGCATTCAAGCGGGAGGGACAACATTTTGCAGTAGTCAAAGGGGGGCCAACTTCTATCATGTATTCCCATTGGGGGGGGATTTTTTTTTACCAATTCATGTCGCAAAAACTGTGCTCCCTCCGCCCCCAACCAGCCATGAATAGGTAATGATGGATGCTCTGCATGGAATAACTAGCGAAATATTGTAGAATCTAGGTTGCATTAGTTGGCCGGTCGTCCATTGTTTGTCCTACCCAATTATGTCAACCCTACGCATACATGTCAATAAACAAACTGAAAATGTAATTTCTTTTTATCTCAGAATGTGCAGCCCTTAATAGTTCTTGCGATGATTGCGTTGGAAACCCAAAGGTAAGTCCCATAGCTAACTTATGGTCCAAATAGTTGTATCTTTGATAAACGTCTTCAGTTATACACTTACCAGCCATTACAAGAACATAATGATATATGCCTCCTCTGATAATTTCTGAGTGTAATATATCACTCCTTATTTTAGAAATATGATAGAATCCTTTGTCAGATACTATACATTGGATATATTTGTGTTTCAGTGCCTCTACTGCTTCAAACCTGAGAAATGTGTACCCTACCCTGTCGGTCAAGTGATTCCTCACCCAGAAATCTGCGACCTCTCACAAGCCAGATGGGGACTTTGTTTAAGTAAGTTTACTCGGGGACATTTTTATATACGTAAATATAATTCACTATTAATGGGTTAGTCATGTGACATAATAGACAAGTTCCGAGAATAGTTTTCCATATATTTTCGAAGTTTAAATGAAAACTTTGTTTTTAGGTATGCATTCTACCACCTCGAACATTCTTAAGTAGGTAACTATATATGGAATATACAGTCTAAGTCTCAAACTCAATTTGTACATATGGTTCTGCTCTCCAGTCAACTACAAGGCATTGATAATCGCTATGGGGGTTATCGGCGGAATTATCGTTCTAACTTTCACCTGCTGCTGTGTCTACTGCTGCTGCTGCCGTGGTAACAAGAAAGGGAAGAACAAGTGAGAAACTACCTTCTATCCACATAATTATGCTATAAATTAGGGTACAGATTTATTTTCCTTAGTCTACTTGGCGCTTCTATCACATCTCAGAGTGTTTAATGAGCTCTCTCCACCACCAGCTCGTTTACCTCCGCACCCTCTGTGGGTTATACCACCTAGCCGAGGTGAACGCCTATTCGCAAACCAGATAAATATGCATTTTCCTTTCATGTAGCCATGGCTTAGTTATACTTCTTATTTCTTTTTTATTGTTCATAGTCTGTAGAGCATACATACAGAATGTAATGAGCTAAATGCTTAGTGTTGACTGAAATATTTATCTGTAAAGTCAATATATACATTCATATATACGTAGGCGAAGGTTCCTTTGCGAGCATCTATGGTATTTTTATCTGGTAGCAAGGCGTGAAGTATCCTCTAGATTCCACATAACTAAGGTATACATATGAGTGTGGTTGATGTCAGAAGTTAGCTTATTCTATTTCTGCTTCGAATAGGTACGCAGCTGACGAGGCGAAGTGGGAAATGGAGCGTGAGAACCGCAAATCCAGGAATGAGGAGAGGTGTGTGCACGACATCCTTCTATGTTTGCAAAGTGTATTCGAATGTTTCGGAACACCATACATATGATAAAACAAGGGCTCAAAGCAGACTCTAACCTTCCTGGTATGATAATTGAATATGATGGAAATAGATTCCGACGGATTCTGCAGCATCTCTTGGTTAATATCTAAAACGTCAAGCTTCTCCTCTTTGATATCTATTATTTTTTCTCAATGTTTCGGTTGACTCAGAACCTTTGTTAGCACTGAATAAACAAGAAGTAAATATGTGACGATATATATTAATCATACATCCAGTGGAAGATCTGTCTGATCTGACAGAACTGGTTGGAATAAACAAAAACAACAACAACAACAATAACAATAAAGATTAGCACTTTATCGGAAATATCATTTACTGGGACTTAGTCTTATATATTTACCAGTTTAATGTGATTGGCGCGGAATTCACCATAAATAAGCCTGTAGATTGTCCTCGCGTAATAATTGCTAACATTCCATTTTAGGCGTGCTGAGAGGCAGTCAAAGTTAGACGATATTCGCCGGAAATATGGTAAGTCTGAAGGGTAATTTGTCATGGGTCAATTCCAAATTAGTTGGACGGGGAGAAATATGGGAGTGTAAACAGTTTGTCTTTTGAACATTGCCAGTGATGTATACTGGCACATATCTATGTTCTGGTTGCGTATACGTTTCCCTTCAGTGCAGGCGTACACTGTGAGGATAGCAACTTGTGTTAAAGCTACCGGTCACTAAGGTATATATGAAAATATATAGAAAAATAAAACACTCCTGGAAAAATGATCAAGTTTATCAGAAAACAAAACTAATGAGTAGTTACAAGTGGGTTCCTTTTGGTGAGGTAAGGTTCTTCTTCAAAATAGGGTCTGCTAGAAACAGTGAAGTGTTTGTTACTGTAGATAACACACACTGTTTCACAGTGATAAAAGAGCATATGATCAAAATAACAACAAAGAGTCTACTGAGAGGGTCGATTCATCTGAAAGGCGAGGCGTCACGCGAACGTGGATAAGGGACATGCCTTAATCCCTCAATGCACACAACTTAGTGATGGTTAAAAAAAAAAGGAAATCTGATAAGAAGTCAACAAATTTTTTCCAACGTCAACCAATCCAGGGTATACAAACGACAAAAAATTATACTAAGAAGTCAACCATACTCCACGATAAACTGAGGCTTGAGTAAATAGAAAAATATATTGCATTCACTTCCATAGGACTGTCCTCCCCTATAATAAAAAAGGGAATTTTACGATATTATAAGCCACATTGATACTCTCTCCAGCTCTTCAGAAATAGGTTCTGTTTGATCAACTTCAGGTACGACAATGTATCATTGGCTGCTGTGATATGGATTGGCAATTAAAATGATTTGCAATGGTCTTAATTTGAAACTCTCTTTTTTTTATCTTTCTAATCCCTTCTTCCTTGAAGTGCATTTAAGACATAACCCTGTGATTCTCTTAGTTTCTGTTTTCCCCTTTCCTCTGAGCAGCGTATCTGTTCCAGCATTTAGAAATAGAAGCACATAAAATGTAAACGATGTTTCTCGTAGAAACCGTGTTCCAGTTTGATAGCTGATGTGTCGTATTACATGTATTTCTTCACCCGACTTGTATCTCAGCTTACACCTCGTGTGTCTCAAAAATTATAATTCTTGATTGTAGATTCAATTTGGACGAATCTGGTATTGCAGTCAGTTTAACTATCATATTACTCCACTATGTGTATCAATGATATCTACTTAGGGAAGGTACCTCCCTTGCATCATGATTTATCTTTTTTGGTAATTTGCTTTCCAAGGACTCGAATTTAAAGGTAGGTTTAAACAGCACGATAAACGAACACTTTGATTGCGATTTTAGTGGAATATCCATATCTAAGTTAAGGAAACTATCGGATTGGCATTACAGATTTGAATTAGTCAGTTTGTTTTGTAAACTGAATACTTAATACCTGAATAAAACGAGCATAGTACAGATGTCTGAATGTGTACATTTATTAGAATTCTGTGATTTCTAGTCCAGTTGTTAATATTATGGATTTGTAACCTCAACTTGGGATTCAGCAAAGGTACGAATATTATTTTAGAGCACTTGGCCTTATATCACATAGAAGTGAATCGCCACATTATAGCATACACCACCCGAAAATATTGATTTCGAGTGAAGCTATCACCTTTTAAGTATGATGAGACCTTCTTATCTCACACTTTATTCAAACTTGCCATCACTATACCGAATTTGTCTAAGATATAAAATGGGAATACAATAAAGATACAACGGAATAGTCACACTACTTATAATTTAGTGGTATGTTCGATACCAGCTTTTGTTACTTATTTTAAGATTGTGTGAAGTATGCAAAGTCAACTTTCTCAGTATCCCAAAAATAACCAGCTGAAAGATGATCTAGATGAATTTGAAAATAATTGTTATTTGTAGAACATAGATAATGGTGCCTTGATCTCCGTTGATATATGTATGTGTATCTTATATGTGTGAGATTACTGGCTTCTTAGTTTGGGACCATTTCGCAGCATTTATATCACCGTGAGTCATTACTAAGAATGGCAGTTATCGTCATTTTTAAGAGGAACTTTAACTATGTCATCATTATTGTGTAGGTGGATCAAGATCAGAAGAAACTGAAGGTATATTCAGTTTATTTTATGTAGAGCACCGTACTCCGTGTTGGTAGATCACAGTTGAGTTTGTGAAGATGTGATCCCATAGCACTTTATAGTTCTATTCTTTTTAGCATTCTTTACTTTATCATATCCCATTAGCGTTTTCAAATCTTCATTTTTATCTTCCATTGAATTTCGTGTTTAGAAATGAACGATCCCCATCTTAGCCTCCATTCAAACTTCGACTTTGAGCAGGATTATGCAAAAATACTGATTTCTAGAGCGGTTTGAGTTCAATTGGACCCACGAATAGTCTTGTGTCATATCCACTGGCGTCCTTCACACTTTGGCAGTTATGAATCCATTATTTCCACAATCCAATTGATACAAGCTGCCGTATTGTCCACCCATATATGCCCTTACCTATGTATCACATATGCCTCTTTGATTAGGTCATCCCGGTTATCTATCACCAATTTCATTCTGACTAGACGGATGAAGCATTCACTTGCATGCGATGTTTTCTCCCATCTGTTAGATAGCCACGTCCTTCACATATATACTTGAATGTAGGTAATTTATTTTCTTCATACAGACTAACTTGTTTCATTTTCCAACCACAACATTTAGATGGTAAATAAAACTGTATGATATGGAACTAGTTTGATCTATATTATATGGACGGTGTATAAATATGTGTGTTGTATCTGTACCGTGGGCCGCGGGTTCTTCTCGCGGAGTCTCTATTAAGGCCTTGTTCCTCCAGCACACGTTCACACGATGACACACGGCGCTCTTTTGTTGTTGCGTACTTCGACAGATATCACCTGGTTAGCTATCAGTGCTGTGAGGCAGCGCTAACCGGTTGAACGCCTGTGTCGGCCAGTGGCTAGGGAAATACCATCTTATACTAGTTGATTGCAAAGCGTCAGTCCTTGACTATTTAGTTCTGCTTCATAGCATCAATAACTAGCCAATAACTGACACCCATACACAGTGACAAAAGAGCAATCGTTGGTGCCATTCAGTTCCGTTGGGAGCACCTAAGTGTCACCTGGCAAAAGCTATTCAAATCGATTTTGTCAATCATTCAAATTTTCTCTATTTTTTGCAAAGAAATTGATATGGTGACAAAACATTGGTAGCAATGGTATTTTTAGATAATAAGAGTTTAAAACATGGGGCCATCCAAAAAGTATGTACGCAAAAATTCCGAAAATTTTGACACCCCCACCCCCACTCTTAATATTGTAAGTAATAAAAACAAAGTAGGATCATATGCAAAATTTCCGAAAATGTTGACCCCCGACCCCTTCAGTGCATACGTACTTTATGGATGGCCCCCATCTTTTCGTTCAGAAATATCAGATATGTTTGATTTAATGATAGTGAGAGCCGCACCCTTTGGGTGTTGCCATTTAGTTTTCTGTCTTTACACTCCTTGCGCATGACAAATTCTGCACACAAACAAATAGGGCGCGCGAAGCCGACTGGAAGATTTTTTACACATGAACTTGACCGGCTGATCCCGGTATGTCCTGATCTGATGTACCAACATATGGATTCCGAGCAAAGTGTCTCCTTAAGCGAGGTGTCCTCTTAAGCGGGGCTAAAATGAACTAAATAAAGATTTCTTTTCCGAAAAAACTGTCCCCTTTAACAGGGTGGCCCCTTAAGCGAGGTGTCACAGAAGCGGGGTTTTACTGTAATTAAAACATGATAAAACGCTGAAAGAACCTTTTTCATAAAATCAGTTTATTTTATCCTGAAAAAATATAGGGGTAAATAATGCCCTTTTACAGCAGCGTATGCTTCTTGTTCAGTGTTTCTCATATTATGGGAAGATCTTACCTTAAGATATAGGACATGATAGAATAGAAATATGTATATAAACATAAGGAGAGACTTGGATTCACCTTAGGAGCAGTCAGTGCTGCCTTGGTGTGACTGGAGTGATATTCCCAACATACCCAAGGGTAATTTATAAACAAGTTTGGTTTTTTGGGTTGTTTTTTTTCGGATGAACTTTGAGTTTAAGCCCTTAGAAAACACTATTTTTCCACAACCCATATCTAAAATTTAGAAATCGTAGAGTTTCTATGCTCTCCCACCAAATGAAACATTTGTTTGGAGGATGTAGAGACCGGTTTCCAGGGCTCCCCCAACATTGTTGATTCTTTTCACAATTGTTGCTACATTTATAACATGGCAACTGGCTGGTATCGGATCGAATTACTGGTCAAATTCAAGGTAGCGTCAGCCGCAGTAGAGGAATTTATGCCTCATTCCCTTATTTTTATTTTATTTATAAACAAGGACTTCTTTCAGGTCTGACTTCATAAATCGGTTCGTCATGGGGGTGAGGATGTCCCTTTTTGTTTCTTCCCTCTTCATGTGGACAGACTTGCCTATAACAGGGCTGCCAAGTATTATGTATTTATCGTAATTTTATGAATTTCGACACTCTCCAGTCTCAGAATATCGATTACCGCAAGACCCAACCGTAATACGAATTTCTTTTTGAATAAAGATTTCAACCTTTATCAAGGAATATCAATATGAAAGCATCATGTTAGAAATCATGTTTACTTTTGAAGAGACTGGAACATTTGACTAAATTACTCAAATATTACACGAAACATACTCAGCTATTTTTAGAAATAGAAATGGGAAATAGCTTGGAATATTGATTGAGAAGGAATATGTCTTGCGCTTATTCTTTTGCCTAGATTATATCAATAGCAAGGGTATTTAAAGATTTTATGTCAAAAATCGTCATTACAGATTTCTGTCCCAGCTATTACTAATTTTGATGGAGCATGAGAGAATTTAGGCAGACCCAAAACCAATTTAGGTGATCTAGGGTTGGCAGCCCTGCTATAATAAGTTCTACGTTCTAGGGAAAAAGTTAGAAGATGTTCGTACTATAAGCTCCAGCCGGTGGAGTACAGGTCGCCTCTAGCTTCGGTTAAGGACGTATTCCACCGGGCCCATGCACGGACCTAGCGAATCTTGCAACCCATGTAGGGTTATCCCTTAGTGCTTTGAACTTGTAAATTCTGGATTTAGAATTAAACTAGATTTCACAATGATTTCTTGACGTTCCTTAGCTTGGCCAAGGGTAGGAACTACGAATGCTACAGTCGCAGCAAGTGTTTATAGTATTTTTTCTTATTGTATCTGAGAAGACTAATACTAGATCAGAATGCCTTATGTACCGGTACCACTGTTTATACCCTTTGTTAGGCATCGCCTGCTTCACACTCGCCAAGTATTGTAATGGTTGCCTTTTTACTACTCTTACATAGTATGATTTATAAGAAAAATGGCTTATAAAAGTAAGTGTTCAGAACCCAATGAAGGGCTTTACATATCGAGCAAGTGAAAAACGTAAAACGATAATTTAAATGTTTTTGAAGAAGATAGGTTAAATGTTTTTTGGGTTTATATTTTCAAAAATTGATGATGCCTTCTTTTTATGATCCCTAATGAGCTACTTCCTGGCGAAAGTCCCTTCTCATACCATGTCTACGTGGAGTGAGAAGTAAAAGAGCTCTCGTCTCAGTAAATGTGTAGGGATGTGATTTCTACCTAAATTCATTAAATCGATTCGATCACAATCCTGGTGGTGTAAAAGAACCTTGAGAAAGTCTGGAAAGGACATGTGATGATTAACTGGACGTTGGATATACAAACAAACCCCCAAGATTTCTGGGGGAGGGTTGGGCTTGTACAACTTCCGCAAACCTGTGGCTCCTTGTCCATCAAAATACTGTTATCGCGCTAAGCTGCCATTCAAGGTAGCATCGTAATAATGATTGGACGTTTGTCAGGTCTGCCTTTCAGCAAATCACATTTCACCTTATGTGTTGGCCATTTATATCTGGTGGATTACTATGAAGGGAATTCTGCACCTGAATGAGAATAGAATTGTTTTTTTTGTTTTTTTTTATTAATCTACCATTTTCTTCTCTGATAGGAAGATCCATCCATCTTTGTGTTCATCAGTTTTTCCACCTTCATGGTTTATAGGCACTACTTTCCTATACACGATGTGCCAGCTCTCACACAGCGAATAAAACTGATGGCTATCTTTTATTTGTGTTGACCGAACACGACTCAGACATGTGAGGAGTGGAGTGAATTTCTAGAAGTTTCAGACACAAAGCTATGAATCTCAGCCGCCCGTCAGTAAACACCGTTGTCAGGCTAGAATCTCACCCAGTGAGGTTTAATTTTATTGTCTAAAATTTGCAACGGCCTACTTATTTTTGAGGGATTTTTCACATAGGGTTAAAGACTGTGAGCGTGAAGTACGCCATTATACGTAGTGTGTCCTGATTGTTGAATCAGCATTGCCCATTATTAATGTAGCGTATTTCTTCCCTCGACACAACCACTGAAAATACACCTCGCAGTGTAAGTGGCTGCTCAGTGCTGGATCCTTACATTGATTTCATGTTTTACCTTTGCTTGCAGGTCTGATGAAGGATGACCAGCCCTACCAGCGTTTCGATGAGTCATAATAACAAGGATGTTATTCGCGAAACACCCTGATAAAAAAATCAGCAGTCCCCGGTTTAAGAAATGCATCGTATATCAGAACAACAAGAAGATTCCTTCCATCGGAGGAAGGCGTACACTGTAATTCATGTTTCTTAAAAGGGTGTTTATTCTGAACAAGAATATTCAAAAGGCAAATATGGAGGCAGTCTTCTTCGGTGTTGGAGTTTAGAGTACCACGACAAGTTGAGCCTGACAGTATTCAGTGTGAGCTGAAAATTGTTCTCTCAGAGGCCTACTTGGCTAGACCAGATTTGAGTATGTAAAACACCAATACTTGGGAAAAGCAACGATGTGTTGATAGACACATTTATCCATGGACTTCTTTACACCTCATCCAAGTCCGTGATTTATCTTTCATCATTTCGGAAAATGTTTGGGGGAAAGACAACCCTGGATTCCAAATTTTGCAAACAAAAATGACATTTGTTGTCATTTACTTGATAAACCTTTCGAAACTGATGTTTTGCTCATATTGATTACTGAGACCTGTCAGAATGTCCTGTGAAGTAGGCATTCAGCCCAATTGGCTGATTACCTGCAGTGTAAGTTCTAGCTCAGAGAAGGGAATTAGTATAAGACTAACTTTACGTATCCTGAATCTGAGTCCATTCCAGACAGAATGTCCTGTCCTTACAGTTTGTTATAATGATATGTTTATCCATGACAAGTGAGGTATGATATGGTGGTTATTTACTACTGGCGAAAGGTATTTCTTACATAAGCTAAACGCAGAATGACACCTTATGCGTCTTTTTTTTCTGGAAGGTGTTTCCATTTGGAAACCATTTAAATTCATTATCATACAAATCACATATAATTCACGAGCAAATCCAGTCTTTCCAATTAACATTTTATTAGAAATTGTATACCTTTAGCATATAGCGAGTTAGATTACACAAAATATGTATTGTTAACATCTAGAATCCACTCACCGTTGTACAGCGTGGCTGAATATTTAGATGCTCAAATTCAGAAATGATCTTAGTAAGAAAGTGAATTATTCTTGATAAAGAACATTAGCAGAGAAATAACTTTCATACCGAAAATTTGAAATAAAAAACTCATGTTTATTATATCGAGCACATTGTATATAATTACGTCGATAATTTACGAGAGATATAACAGTTGTATAGATAGAGATAACACAGTAATTGGCTTGTGGTTTGCTTTCATCAAGAGTCAGCAAGGGTATATAAGATTTATCCTCAAAAGAGACAATGTTTTAATTCTCACGGCATGTATTGTGCTTCACTGTTGGTATACCTATGGTTCTTTCAATTTGCTGTCCGTGAATGTGCATGAAATTCTGTGATATCGCTTTCTGTTTCCACTAACGACAATATTTTTTAAGTAAAAGCAGTAAATGGATTTATAAAAATCATATATCTTTGTTGTATAGTCGAACTGCTGCACAAATATTTTATGAAAACTAAACTTTCATGTGTATATTTTTAAACATGGCGTTCAGGCATTCCCACATAGCGCATGTCCTAACAATGCTTTAAAACTGAAAGACTTAGTAACAGTTACTGATATAAACATATTACCGAAGTAATATCGGTTAACCCATGCTTTTTATGAGCTATGAGATACGTTATAACATCGATTATCAGGTTCAGACAGACAACGTGTTTTCTTGTATTTTCTTTGTTTTGTACTGCGATATATATGTATCTGTACGTTGGGAAATGAGTCTCTCACCCCTGAAATTCAACGAATAACGTAAGTATTAAATCTTAATCGTCATCTTACAACAGGTATATAAAGTTCGAAAGCTGCGTGTATGCTGAATAATACCAAATCCAACGACATGTACTTCTCGATTTAGTTTATAGCCGTGGATGATTTCAGTATTTAAATTAATTTTCACGTTATGTGCTTAGATTCCATTGGTATTTAGTGTTTTGGTGCCTTATATGCCAGTAATGAATTCGGAGAAAGGTCTGCTTTGGTTAATCAGAAATACATATATAAACGTATATCCATGTAGTACTCTTGTTTGCACTGGTGAGCATGACATTGAATTAACCTGCGTCACAAAATTTGGGCTCCTGTATTTTGCCTTTATATGGAAATCGACACGCATTTGACTGTTAAAAGCTGATGCACCATATATTATATGAATGAATATTTTCCAGAGAAAGGGAATGCCCTCGCTTGTGATGATTTGATATCAAAACTATAGGAACAAGAACGTGGCATTTTTACTAAAATTATCAATAGCCCTCTGAATAATTTACCTCTTTATGGAAAAGCCACAAGTCAAAATGTGAAACGAAGTCCTCTTATGTTTTTAAGTGATATATCATTTCGTTTTTACTTTCAACATATGCTATCAAATATGGTTATTGTTATTATTGAATTATTATTACTACTATTGTACCAGTTAAAAACTAATGTTTTATTCCTGATAAATGTTATTGACCATTACAAAAAGTTACAAAAGACCCTTTGAACTAAGTGGGTTGTCAAGAAAGAGGCTTAGCCCCCAACAAAAGAAAAAGATCCAGGCAGTTTGCAGTTTAAATGAGTTTTAGACCGATAATATATATAGATAGCTTGTAAAAGCTATAGAGTAGTTACTCGAATGATTTCTCTCAGTTTATTTATGAATTTAAATGATCTCCCCTGAGTGAATACTTGGTCATTGCTTAGGTGAGCTTTATATATTATTTTGCTTTGAATAATATTAATGCATGCACTATAGTCAAATGATTATATTATTATTTGGAATGATATGATTTGTTTAATGAGGGGATATCCAGATAATTACATTTATCACTAAATATTTTATGCTATGTAATTCTCCTTGTATTCCATAATTAATGGTATTGAGTATCAAACAAATCTGATTCAATATGGTATTTTGTTATATGGTAGGCATTTAGATTAAATATAGATATAATGAGACATTTTCCCGCCAAATATATCCCATTAAATTCAATTAAGCATCTAGTACAGCGTGAATTGGACATGCTCACTACAATTTACAGACTAAATCATATAGACCAGCAGGAATATCTCTACCAATACCTTAAGAGGTCAAGTATACTATTTTTGTATGTAGCTGCTATCCAATATTTGATTCCCATGGTGATCCCATTTGCCTAATTGCATTTCACACATTGCACATACACTCAATTATTGGCGCAAATGATGTTGCCCATGGCTATAGCATGGGCATTGCGTCTTCTCCCCACTGACTGATTACTTGCCAATAGAAACAGTGGCTTTGTACGCAGTTGATATGAATAAAGGATATTCTTTTTCTAGAATTGTGTTTTTTCTACCAGTGCTTGCCTACTTAGGTTATCACCGAACTCCACGGAGTTGTATTAGGCATGGACATACAACTCTATGGACATGAAACAGGCGTTAGATAACACTGTGTGAGTGGCGCCGCCCTCTGCCGCACACGGTCTTTAGGCTGAAGGTGTGAACCACCAAGTGGCCGTAGATGTGGCGCCAAAGTGATGAAAAGTTTTAAACCACTTTGCATTAGTATAGAACCACAATTCAGGTAGTTCCAGAAGGGCCTATAATAACTCTAATACAATGGACATGTATCAAGGGACAGGAGTATTTTTACGATTTTCAAATCAGAGGATGCATTTCACTGTGGCGCCAAAGTGACAAAATGTTCCACATTATTTTAGACCACTTAGAATGAATATAGAACTACACTTCCAGAAAGGCCTATATAATTAAGAGATGCCAGATATTTCCATTGAAATTCATGTTTTTGTTTTTAGTGAATTAAAAGTATGTCTCCTTGAATAATATTGACAGGACAACTGCTAAATTACCAAAGTCAGCTACGGCCCTTGATTCCCACACTGAACCTCCCCGCTGATCTATGTAAAATTTAAATCTCTACCCCTAATGCCTTGATCTTCCGCTCACTCATTTCTAGGCCTAACTAAACCCCATTTTGTGTATGACATATGTGTTCAGATTCTGATTAATACACCTTTCACTGTTTCATGATATAAATTGCTAAAAAAAAGTCAAATTTTTTAATTTGAATTATCAACTTCTGCCACCAATCCATGTGCTGCTTGTTGTGGAGGCAGCCATCTTGGATTAGCTGACAGGGGAAATGCAGAGTCATGACAATTCAGTAAAGATTTTTTTTTTTTTTTTTTCCAAAAAATCCATCCTAAAAAATCAGTGGTGTATGGGGATTTAATTTCATATCCCTGTGATTTTTGAGGAAATTTTTTTTTTTTTTTTCTTTTCAATTCAGTAAAGACGGTGAATTGTCACAGTTTCAGCTGAATAATGTAGGTAATTATCACAAATACGTTGCAAATGATATCAGCAGAAGTGTTTATTGGGTCCAAACCCTTTACAATGTTTGTCATATCAATAACATCAGAGGATAGATACAAAACAACTTCTTTGGCCCAACAAAGGGGCATTTGCCTCAATAGCAGTGCTATTGGTTTTCATGACTTTGCCAAACAGTCACCATAGAATACTGTGTAATATATAGTTTATAGTATCTTTGAAGCTTATCCAAATCAATATCCAATAATTAGAATATTGATAAAATATTAACATACCGTACCCGTACATTAATCACAATGTTACATAAACAGTAAATAAATATAATAAACCTATTGTTTTTATTTGGTGTAGCTCAGCTATGTTACAACCTATACAATTAAAGTTCTACTACCTGTACCTCCACAAAAGGTGTACCAGCCAGTTTGTCAAGTGGTTTCCTTTTTGCTATAGATTTAAACATTTTATGAGTTTCAGTATTCCTGACAATAGCAGGTTGTAGATTCCATAGCTTGCTACCCTGGAAATGTAGTGATTTCAGATATGTAGAACAGTTTGGTTTATTATTAAGAAGTACAGGGGCATTGTATAGCCTTGTTGGTAAGTAATTATGATCAATAAAGTCGTCTTTCCAACTGCGTTTATACATAAGTTGCTTGTGTTTGTTATTGTTGAAATAATTATGAAATTTCATCTTAATGACAGTGAGAGATAATGGGGGCCGCACACAATTGGCATCAATCCTAAAGATCCCCACTCCCTCTCTGTTGATGCCATGAAAGGTATTTCAATGTTTTTTCTTGTCCTAACTGGCATCCCTGAATTATATACTGTATTGCAATGGACATGTATTAAGAGACTTGGGTGTTTTTAAGATTTTGAAATCAGGGGATGCATTTCATATATATATATCGAAGTCTACTTCTTGTTACTGGTCGGTCAGTGGCCAATGGAGATATGGTTCTCACCAGGTACCAGCAGTGGCTTCCTCGGGGTAAATCCACTCGGCAGTTTAACCTTAAAGTTAGGGGAATTATACGAGTTGAAAAGCAAGTCATCGGTCTCCCTAAAACGCATTATACTCTGTCCCTTACTGAGTAGCTTTTTGAAGATTTGACACACTGGGTTTGCACCACATTTACCCAACTTTATTTCAGCCCATGTTAATC